>OX421857.1:0-1281071 GCA_949127965.1 Pandemis corylana
GGACCCCCCCTGCCTACGCACGCACGTGTCCACATCGCCTCGGTTGGCCACCTCCAACCCGATGGCAGCCGCCCAGCCCTCAAGCTTGGCCCCTCGCTGGTCCGTGATGGGGGAACCCCACGCCGCGCCCTTGGCGTTAAAATCCCCCATCACCAGCAGCTGCGCTGGGGCAGCCCCCGCTGCGGCTCGCCCTAGGTCTGCGAGGAAGGCCTCGAAGGCCGCCAGCGGCCTGTTGGGGGAGAAATAGACTGCAATGATTGCAGTCTCTCCCCACTTGGCCGCTACGTACCCCGGGCCCTCTCCGACCTTGTGGAGGGGAGGGGAGTTCCCGTTTGTTGGGACAACGATGGCCGCGAGGCCGTCCGCGGATCCCACCCAGTTACGTTGGGGCGGAACGTAGTACGGTTCCGCCACCACCGCAACCGCTATTCCCCACTCCGCCATTGCCTGCATGAGCAGGTCTTGGGCCCTGGCGGAGTGGTTTACATTCACCTGGAGGATCTCGCAATGCTGGTGTGCTGACATTAGGACACCTGCATTGCGAGTTCCTCCTGTGCCTTCAGGCTTTCATCGGGGGGGCTGGCCCGGGGCGCGCGGTCCTTCCCCCTAACAGTGGGCGGGGTGCATTTGTCCCCACCCATGACGTGGCCATGGGGCCGTCCCGCCGCAGCGCATACTGCGCATTTGGGCTGCGCTGTGCACTCCGCTGCTCGGTGCCCCTCCAATCCGCATCGGAAGCACTTCCCTCCGTGCTCCGCGGATGAGGGGCACGTGGCCCTGGTGTGGCCCAGCGCCATGCATTTAAAGCAACGCATGGGCAGGGCCACCAGTGGCGTCACGGCTGCTCTCGTCCAGCCTATCTGGATGTGGCTCTCCTTTGCCACCTCCTTAGCGGCCGTCGCTGGGCACCGTACTATGACGGTGCCCCGTCCCCAGGCTCTTTCGCTCAGGGCCCCGACCTTGACAAGGGCCACCTGGCAGCCCCCTTTGGCCGCGACGGCCGCCGCCACCTCATCCCGGCCCACGGTTTCGTCAAGCCCAGTGAGCTTGAGCTCTGCGAACTTCGTGGGCCGGGTGATCTCGGCCACGTCCCCTACCACTTCGCGGAGCTTCTCTGCCAAGCGGTCCGCAGTTATTTCGGGGGTGTCTCCCCTCACCTCCAGGAGCTTGGAGCCGGTCATCGATTTCCTCATTTGGACCGACTCCAGTCCAATGTCGGCCAGCCTGACGCCGGCTCTGGCCCACACCATCACGTCCGTGTATGTGGACGTTTTGCCCCCCCTCTGTGCCCCCTCCTTAAGGGTTAGCACCACAGCCGCCGTTTTGGGCACTACCACCTTAACCGCCTTCGGTTTGGGGGTCGTCTTGGGGGGGGCGGCTGGGGAAGCGGTTTTCTTCCCCTTCCCCTTTCTCCTTGCTACCTCCGACCAGGGGGCTTCCTGGGGCTGAGGCGTGACTAGGGGTTGGGACCCCCTCTCCCCGCTCGTCCCCGCCTTGGGGTTCGGATTGGACCGACTTGGCGGATTTGGCGGAGCATTAGGCTCCACCGCCTTGGTCCTTCTAGCCGGCGTTGGGCCGCTCCCTCCCCCCGCCTTTTGGCCATTTTGGGCTGACGGGGGTGGGGGCGGAAGAGGTATGGGGCTTTTCCCCTGCCTCTTCTTCGGCTGCTGCTGCGCGACCTTCGCGGCCTTTAGGGGTTCCGTCTTGCCCCCCCCTACCAGGTTCGACTGAGTCCTGGGACGGGGTGGGGGCACCGTCTTCCTGTCCGCGGCAAGTGGCGGCCTGAGGACGGGCTCCGGCGGGAGGCGCGCCTCTATCTCCCCCAAGCGGGCGTTGATCATCCCGCCCAGGGATGTCAGCAGGTCGCGCCTGAGGTCCTCCATGGCCTCCTTCAGCCCTCCCCTCTCTTCGGCTGCTGGGGCCTCCTTGCGCGCTGCGGAGGCTGTTCCTTGCGCCTCCGCATACGCCGCCTTGAAGGCTCTTAGCTCCGAGCGGACAATGTCCAACTCCCTCGCGAGCCTGGCGTTGTCCGCCCGGAGCCTACGCTGCTCTTCGGTGGGAGAGACCACCCGCAGCTCCTCTATGGCCTCGAATGCCTCGGTTGTCGCCGCATTCAGGAGGCTCTTGATCCTGCCATTAATGTTGCCACATTTCGCCACGTTTCCCCGAATGGAGATAACGCTGCGGAGGGCAGCGGCAGCGAGCTCCTCTCTGCACTTCTCTTGCGGAGTGCGGACTTCCTCATCGCCCTTGGGCGATTTCCTCCTGCGGCCTTGTTTTGGGCGGTAGGACCGATCGTCCTGGTCGTCCAGGTCGTTGGAGTCCTCGTCGCTGCCGAGGCCCTCCAACTTCCTCCGCGCAGAAGCCATGAAGGCATAAGCCCCCATGCTGCGTTTCCCTCCCCTTGATGAGGACTTAACCTTGGCAGGCACTACCTCCTCTGCCCCGCTGGACTTCGTCCTTTTAAGGGGTGCCCTTTTGGCGTCCCCCTTGGGACCCTCCCGTTGGAAGCTGGACAGAACAACCTCTTCCTCCTCCATTTCCTCATCTACTTCGGAAGATTCCGACAGCTCGACGGTTTGAAAACCGAGCTCGGACCCCGTGTCCCCTCCCTCAAACGGCTCTGACTCCGTTGTGACCTCGACGCTGGGCTCGAAAAGGGGGGAACCATTTCCCACTTTGATCCCCTTTTTTCCGCCCCCGTGTAACAACGCCGGAAAGTTGAGCCGGTACGACGGAGCCTCCGGCAAAAAATTCCCAGCGGGAGAACCGCTTCGACAGTTTTTCTCCTCCTGACCCCTGTCAGGAGTGGCCGATGACCCGGCCCCCTCCCCCGAACTCCCCCCCTCCGTAGCAGCCCCCGCTTGGGAGCTACTCCGGGTCCTAACCCCCGAGTTACGATTGCTCATAACTCCCCCCCCTCCCGTCCGATGTCCCACCGGACCCCCCCCCCCAGAACCCCTGCAGGTTCTACAACCCCCCCCCCCTTGCTACAACCCCCCCTACCAGGTTGGTTTCACCAGAAGGGCGAAACCTAACCAAAAACGGTCAAGTCCGAACCGTGGAAAATTACCAACTTATAAAAAGTTGGTAGTTTTCCCCAGATTCTGACGAGACTACAATAGCTAGAGAGTCGAGTGAGGTGCCGTTAGGCGGCGCAAACTACCTCCTAAAAGACCCTGTAGCTATAAAATCCCGGACCGTTATGGTATAGGCGCAGTGATTTTTTGAAAGCCCTGACAAACTTATCAAAAAAGTCACTAGCGCCTATGGCGAATCTAATAGCAACCAACGTTTCACCGAATAACTTCCGAATGGTAAGTTCGAAAATTATTCGGTAAACGGCGTTTGGTAGTGCCACTAATTCGCTCTATTCCCCAACAAAAAGAATCTAAAAAATGTGAACCGTATAGAAGATACGATTTTTCTAAAAAATTTGGAAAACTTGTGTTTTGCAATCCCAACCGCAAAAACAGAAGGTTTTCACGGAGAAATTGCAAAAATTAATTTTGGGGTATCCAGAGAAGCTAGAAGTACCGAAAATATGCCAAAATATCAGGAATCTATTGCGGAAGGCAATGATATCAAAAGTTTCGAAAAATTCGAATCGCAAGTATAAAATTTGAGTGATTTCGCAAAACGTGTCGTAAAAGTCAGCTCAAATTTTTCCTCAGTCAGCTCAAATTTTTCCTCAGTCAGCTCAAATTTTTCCTCAGTCAGCTCAAATTTTTCCTCAGTCAGCTCAAATTTTTCCTCAGTCAGCTCAAATTTTTCCTCAGTCAGCTCAAATTTTTCCTCAGTCAGCTCAAATTTTTCCTCAGTCAGCTCAAATTTTTCCTCAGTCAGCTCAAATTTTTCCTCAGTCAGCTCAAATTTTTCCTCAGTCAGCTCAAATTTTTCCTCAGTCAGCTCAAATTTTTCCTCAGTCAGCTCAAATTTTTCCTCAGTCAGCTCAAATTTTTCCTCAGTCAGCTCAAATTTTTCCTCAGTCAGCTCAAATTTTTCCTCAGTCAGCTCAAATTTTTCCTCAGTCAGCTCAAATTTTTCCTCAGTCAGCTCAAATTTTTCCTCAGTCAGCTCAAATTTTTCCTCAGTCAGCTCAAATTTTTCCTCATCAGCTCAAATTTTTCCTCTCAGCTCAAATTTTTCCTCTCAGCTCAAATTTTTCCTCTCAGCTCAAATTTTTCCTCTCAGCTCAAATTTTTCCTCTCAGCTCAAATTTTTCCTCTCAGCTCAAATTTTTCCTCTCAGCTCAAATTTTTCCTCTCAGCTCAAATTTTTCCTCTCAGCTCAAATTTTTCCTCTCAGCTCAAATTTTTCCTCTCAGCTCAAATTTTTCCTCTCAGCTCAAATTTTTCCTCTCAGCTCAAATTTTTCCTCTCAGCTCAAATTTTTCCTCTCAGCTCAAATTTTTCCTCTCAGCTCAAATTTTTCCTCTCAGCTCAAATTTTTCCTCTCAGCTCAAATTTTTCCTCTCAGCTCAAATTTTTCCTCTCAGCTCAAATTTTTCCTCTCAGCTCAAATTTTTCCTCTCAGCTCAAATTTTTCCTCTCAGCTCAAATTTTTCCTCTCAGCTCAAATTTTTCCTCTCAGCTCAAATTTTTCCTCTCAGCTCAAATTTTTCCTCTCAGCTCAAATTTTTCCTCTCAGCTCAAATTTTTCCTCTCAGCTCAAATTTTTCCTCTCAGCTCAAATTTTTCCTCTCAGCTCAAATTTTTCCTCTCAGCTCAAATTTTTCCTCTCAGCTCAAATTTTTCCTCTCAGCTCAAATTTTTCCTCTCAGCTCAAATTTTTCCTCTCAGCTCAAATTTTTCCTCTCAGCTCAAATTTTTCCTCTCAGCTCAAATTTTTCCTCTCAGCTCAAATTTTTCCTCTCAGCTCAAATTTTTTCCTCTCAGCTCAAATTTTTCCTCTGCTCAAATTTTTCCTCGCTCAAATTTTTCCTCGCTCAAATTTTTCCTCGCTCAAATTTTTCCTCGCTCAAATTTTTCCTCGCTCAAATTTTTCCTCGCTCAAATTTTTCCTCGCTCAAATTTTTCCTCGCTCAAATTTTTCCTCGCTCAAATTTTTCCTCGCTCAAATTTTTCCTCGCTCAAATTTTTCCTCCGCTCAAATTTTTCCTCGCTCAAATTTTTCCTCGCTCAAATTTTTCCTCGCTCAAATTTTTCCTCCGCTCAAATTTTTCCTCGCTCAAATTTTTCCTCGCTCAAATTTTTCCTCGCTCAAATTTTTCCTCCAACCTAACCTAACCTAACCTAACCTAACCTAACCTAACCTAACCTAACCTAACCTAACCTAACCTAACCTTTTTTTTTTTTTTTTTTTTTTTTTTTTTTTTTGCGGCGGAAAAATGCGTTACGCATACGACCGCGCCGTGGGGACGGCGCGGAAGTTATGTGGGACTCTCCTCCCCGGCCCCCCCCCCCGAGCGGGGGGAAGCGGAGGAGGCCTACCCACTAAAAAACCGCCGGTTTTCCCTCTCTGCCATTGGAGGGGCGCCGTGGGAGAACTATGGTGTCACCACGCACGCCCCGCCGGCCGCCCCAGCCTAAACGCCGGGGCTCCCGCGCCAAAGAGGGGGGGGCCGGGAAAACCTGGCCCCCCCCTAGACTCGTGGGCCTCTACGCGCTAGCAGGGGATCCCCATCCCCCGCCAGCAGGCACCACTAGGGGAGGGCAGCGGCAAACTGCCGCCGCCTCCTCCCCATTCGTCTGCGCCGGAGCGGGGGCGCGAGGGGGTCGTTCTCGCGCTCCCGCTCCCTCTCCTCCTTCTGCGAGATTACGTCCTCGCAGAAGGAGGCGACGGCCTCCCAGGACCCCTCGCTCCCGACCATAGCGTGCACTACGCCGGGAAGCGAGAGGTCGCCGCCGATAGTCGCCACCAGAGTGCGGCGCTGCTCCGACCAGGCGGGACACAGCTCCAGCGTATGCTGTGCCGTGTCCACCGCCGCGCCGCACTCGTGGCACGACTCCGTCTCCTCCCTACCGACTCTTTTCAGATACCGCCCGAAGCAGCCATGCCCGGACAGTATCTGCGTGAGTCGGTAGGTGAGGGACCCGTGGGCCCTCCCGCACCACTCCAGGAGCACTGGGCGGATGGCCTGGATGGTTCGGGTGCCGTATTCGGCATCCCGTAGCTCATCCACCCAGCGCTCCTTGACCCCTTCTTTGGCAACTTCCCGCGCACGGGCAAGTTCCGCCGGGGCGAGTGACGACTCGCCCCGGGCCCTCCTCTCGGCCCTGGCTTCGAATGACCCAGCCAGGGCTTCCGCCTCCAACTCCCAGGGGGGAGATGCGGCCAGCACTCCGGCCGCCTGCCAGCCTACGGTCCGGTAGGCCCGGCACATGCGCGTATTTATTACGCGCTGCGGGCGCCGCAGCAGCGCCTTCGCCTGCCGAGAGAGGCTCCCCGCCCAGATGGGCGCCCCGTAAAGCGCCATGGAACGCAAGGCGCCAGCGTATAAACGCCTGCATGGGGCGTCCGGGCCACCCGCGTTTGGCAGGAGGCGGCTTAATGCCCCCGCCGCGCCCACAACTCGGGGGATGAGGTCCGAGAAGTGGGCCTCCCATCGCCATCGGCCGTCAAGCGTGAGGCCCAGATACTTTATCTGGGCCTTGACCGGCACGACCTCGCCAGCCACACGCAACGACGCGCCCCGTGGCACCCTCCACCTAGGCCCCCGGAACACCAGTGCCTCCGTCTTGGCCAGTGCTACCCTCAGCCCGAGGGCTCCGATCCGTCGGGCAATGAGGGTAGCACCCACCTCCGCCCTCCTCCTCGTTTCCTCCCACGCGGTGCCCCGGACGGCGATTAGCGTGTCGTCTGCATAGCAGACGACCGCCATCCGGGGCAGCACCTCCCCGCGAATGGCCCAGTCAAATCCTACATTCCACAGCAGGGGTCCTAGCACCGACCCCTGCGGGACTCCACTGGCCATTCGCCTCCTCCTCACTATCCCCCCCCTCCCCATGTAGAGCACTACCCGATCGCTCAGGTAGTGCCCCACAACCCTCCGGAGGTAGAGGGGCACCCCGTGATACCGGAGCGCCTCCTCTATCACTCCGAAGGGGAGGGAGCCGAAGGCGTTAGCAATGTCTAGTGAGACAGCCAACGCCCCCTGCCCCCCCCTCGCCGCCTCCTCGGTAAACCCTTTTAGGGAGGATAGGGCGTCCAACGTGGATCGCCCTACCCTAAACCCAAATTGGTTCACCGAGAGATCCGGCCCCACCTCCGCTAGGTGGCGGACGATTCGGGTAGCTACAACTCTTTCGAGGAGCTTACCCGTCTCGTCCAGCATCACCAGCGGGCGGTAGCCGGACGGAGAGTCCGGCGGACGACTCTCCTTTCGGAGAAGTACCAAGCGGCCCGTCTTCCACCTCGTGGGGAAGTGGCCGCCCTCCAAGCAGGCCGTAAATAGGCCCTGGAGGCGGTCACTGAGGTGCTCCAGGGCGAGGTGCAGCACCCGCCCGGGAACGCCGTCCGGCCCTGGGGCCTTTCTTCGGCCCTTTAGGCGGGCCCTTGCCGCCTCCATCTCCTCTCCGGTGACCGGGGGGATGGCGGGGGCGGCCTCATTAGGCTCCGGGTCCGGGTCCGGAGGGGCCATGGGCGGGGGGTCGAAGGGGGGGCTATCCGGGAATAGCCCCTCGACCACCGCCTCTAGGAGGGCCGGCTCAAACTCCTCCGTGGGGGGAGCGACCTTCATTTTGGCCCGTACCATTCGGTACGGGCGCCCCCACGGGTCCTGGTTGAGCTCCGCCAGGAACTCTTCATAGGCGCGGTCTTTGGCCGCGCCTATCGCCTCCGCGAACGCCTTCTTGGCCGATCGGAGCTCGGCCAAGAGGCGCTCTTCTTCACCGGGTACCCTCGTGGCGCGGCGGCGGCACCGCGTGAAGTTACGCCGCGCCCGGTCACTGGCGGCCCGCAGGACGGCCAAGTCCTGGGACCACCAATACACCCCGTCTCGGGGCGGGGCCCTGCCGCTTGCCCGCGGCATCCCGGCGTCACATATGGCCGCCAAGTCCTCTCCGAACTTGGCGGCCCTGTGCTCGACCCCCGTGGAGCTCGGGGGGTCCACACACCAGGCTCGGACGATGGCCGCCTCCTCGGCCCGGTCCCGATCGAGGCGGGAGAGCACCCATTTGGGGAGCCCTCCCCCTCTCCCTCCTCCTCCCGCCGCGCGGGCTTGCGGCCCGGGGGGCGCTTCGGAGACCCTGCACCGGATGAACCGGTGGTCCGAAAGGGTCTCCGTGTCCGTCAGGACGCGCCACTCGGACACGCGTCGTCCGATGGCGGGGGTAGTGAACATGAGGTCCACTATTGACCCCCCCTGCCACCTGACGCACGTGTCCTCGCGCCCGACGTTTTGTAGGACCAGGCCCAGCGCCGCGGCCCAGTCCCTCAAAACCGCCCCCCTTGCATCCGTTCTGGGGGAACCCCAAGCGTCGCACTTTGCGTTGAGGTCCCCCATCAGGATCACCTGCGCCGGCGCCGCCCTCTGGACGACTTGCTCAAGGTCGTCCAGGAACCTCTCAAACTCTGGGAGGGGTCTGTTGGGGGAGAAGTACACTCCCACCACCACGACCTCCCCCCAGTTCGCCGCCGCAAAACCAGGCCCCCTTGCCCTAAGGGTGAGCCCCCTGGCGCCGGATGTCGGCACAACCACGCCGACCGAGCCGTTGGTGTCCCCAACCCAGTTTGGCTGGGGGGGGACACAGTAGGGCTCGGCGATAACCGCCAAGGAAACGCGCCACTCCGCGAGGACCTGCATGAACAGGTCCTGGGCTCTCGCGGAGTGGTTGGCGTTCCCTTGGAGGAGCTCTTGATGCAGGTGTCTGGGCATTTATGACACCTGCATCTGAGACTCCTCCAGTGCCCTAGGGCCGTTTAGGGTGGTGCGCGCCGGGGCCGCTCCGGTCTTCCCCCTCACTTTGGGCGGGGAGCATTTTTCCCCGCCCATGACGTGGCCTGCCGGCCGGCCCGCCTCGGCGCATACGGCGCATTTGGGCCTGGCCGTGCAAGCGGCCGCCCTGTGTCCCTCCTCTCCGCAGCGGAAGCATTTCGTACCATGCTCCGCCGCGGAGGGACACGTCACCCTGGTGTGGCCCAGCGCCATGCATTTAAAACACCGCATGGGCAGGGCCACCAGGGGTGTCACCGACACTTTGGACCAGCCGATTTGTAGCTGGCCGTCTTTAGCGACCGTTTTGGCCGCTGTCGCTGGGCACCGTATGATCACGGTGCCCCGGCCCCACGCTCTCTCCGAGACGGCCCCCACTTTTACGAGGGCCGTCTCGCAGCCGCCCTTGGACGCGACGGCCGCCGCGATCTCCTCCGTCCCCACCGTCGTGTCGAGCCCGGTTAGCCGGAGCTCGGCGAATTTGGTGGGGCGGGTGACCTCCGCCACATCCCCTACTACCTCGCGGAGCTTAGCCGCGAGGCGGTCCGCCGTAGCGCTGGGGGTGTCCCCCCCCACCTCCAACATCTTGGCGTTGGTTTGGGCGGTCTTGATTTTCACCGACTCCAACCCGAAGTCGGTGAGTTTGACGCCCGCCCTTGCCCAGCCCATGAGGTGGACATACGTCACCTCCTTTCCCCCCCTCTCAGCCCCCTCCTTCAGCGTCAGCACTATTGCCGCCGTGGAGGGGACTGTCACCTTGACCGGCTTCGGTCTGGGAGCCGGCATGGGGGGGGCACCAGGGGTGGCGGCGCCCGCCTTCTTTCCCCTACGGGTCACCTTCGCCCAGGATAGCTCCTGGGCCTGGGGGGCGACCTCGGGGGCGGCGGCCTGCGGCTGCGGGCCGCTCGCTCGGCTTGTTCCCGCCGTGGGGGGGGGGTTGGGCGGCGCATGCTTGGGGCGCGCCAACGCCTTCCGGGGCCCCTGGGCCGGCGTGGGGCCAGCCTTTTTCCCCGCCTTTTGGCCACTTTGGGCTGGCGGGGTTGGTGGGGGGGGCCTCGGGGCAGTTGCCTTCCTCACGGGGGCCGTCCTTGGCGGCTCCCTGGCTGGCCCCCCCACCAGGCCGGACTGGGCTCTGGGGCGGGGGGGCGGCGGCGCCCTTCTATCTGCGGCCAGCGGCGGCCGCAGGACAGGCTCCGGGGGGAGGCGCGCCTCCATCTCCCCCAGGCGGGCATTCAGCATCCCCCCCAGGGATTGGAGGAGGTCCCGCCGGAGGTCCTCGACGACCTCCTTAATGCCCCCCCCGATGTCAGTCGGTTGGGGCTCCCTCCTCGCGGCGGTTCCCCGCGCCTCATTATAGGCCTCCTTGAAGGCGCGGAGCTCCGAGCGGACATTCTCCAGCTCTCTGGAGAGCCTATTATTGTCCGCCCGGAGGCGCCTCTGCTCCTCTGAGGACGACAGCACACGGAGCTCTTCGATGGCCTCCATGGCCGTGTCCGCGGCGTCCTGAAGGAGGCCCTTAATCCTTCCGTTGACGTTGCTGCACTTCGCAACGTTCCCCCGGAAGGAAAGAACGTTGCGGAGTGCAGTGGCGGCCAACTCCTCCCTGGTCTTCTGTTGAGGAGACCGGAAATCCTCCTCAACTTCTACTCCTTTGGGGGGCGATTTTGGCCCCTTACGGGAGTATTGCTTGGGGCGATACGTCGTATCGCCCCTCACCTCCTCCACATCAGCCGAGTCGCTGTCGGACCCAAGGCCCGCCATCTGCCTTTTGGCAGCCGCCAAAAATGTGTGCGCCCCCATAGGGCGTTTTCCCCGTCCCCCCCCCCTGGCGCTCGTGGCCACCTTAACAGGGACCTCGGACGCCCCACGCGTCTGGTCCGCCGCGACCCTCTTGAGGGCTGGGGTGGCTTTTTCCGTCCCCCCCCTCGCCCCCCCCGCGAAGTATTTCGAGGCAACTGCCTCCCTCACCTCGCGTTCGGTGTCCGACGTGTCGGACGCATCCGCCATAGAAACCGGCCTTCCGGACGACTCCTCCCCCCCCTCGCAGAACTCCGACACTGAGGTCGTTTCCCCCGCGAGATCCGAAAAAAGGGACCCAACTTGCCCCTTTTTCCCCATCCTCCCCTTTCCGGAAAAGGTCAGTCGGAAACCGGCCGACCCCGGAAGAAAATTCCCTGCGGCTGAACCGCGCGTCGGGCTGGGGTTCCGACTAGTGTCGGTGACTACCGGCGAACCGGTCTCCCCCCCCCCCCATACTACCCCCCCCCCCCATTCCCGGCCGTTCCCGAGATATTCCCGGCCCCAACTCCCGAGTTACGATCCCCCGTAACTCCCCCCCCCCCCTTCCGATTCATGATCGGAGTGACCCCCCCGATGCCTCTTGGGCAATAACCCCCCACCCGCCTATAAAAACCCCCCCTTACCGAGTGGTTTCGCCAGAAGGGCAAAACCTAACTAAAAACGGTCAAGTGTGAGCCGTGGAAAATTACCAACTTATGAAAAAATTGGTAGTTTTCCCCAGATTCACACGAGACTATGATACCTACGGGGTCGTGTGGGGTGCCGTTAGGCGGCGCAAACTACCCCCTATACGACCCTATAAGTATCAAATCTCTGACCGCCCTGACACAGCCGCAACGAATTTTTTAAGTTGCCGACAAACTTAAAAAATAAGTCGTGTGCGCCTGTGGAAAAAGTAATAGCAATGTTGCCGAAGTTAGGTTTCCGAATAACTTCTGGATGGTAAGTCCAAAAATTTTTCGGAAACCAGCGGACGACAGAGCTACCCTTCCTCTATCCCCCAAAACAAGAAAATCTAAAAAAAGTTAAGCCAGGAATTAATTATGAATTTTTGAAAAAACGTAAACAAACAATGTGAAATTTTAGAGACCGCAAACCTTGAAGAGGTTTGGGCATAAAATTCCAAAAATTAATTTTGTAAGTTCTAGAGAAGCTAGAAACTTGGAAAAAACGCCAAAAAATCGACCAGCTAAAGCAGAAGGCAATGAGCTCAAGAAAACAGCAAAAACGCAACCGCAAGTGATAAATTTAGGTGATTATCGAAAGTGTGGACTCCGAAATCGACCAAAATTTTCCCTCAACCTAACCTAACCTAACCTAACCTAACCTAACCTAACCTAACCTAACCTAACCTAACCTAACCAGTTGCGTTCCATCCGCTCACCCGAACGCCACGAATTTACCTTGTTCCGCACTTAAAATTCAATAAGTGGCAATTTTAGCCGTAGCGACAAGTGCGATACACCAGTTTAATCGTCTCACCAACGCGCATGTGGGCGAAGTGAAATCCAGTGCGAAAAGTGAAAACTGTGAATTTTCCCGCAAAATAACCTCACTTTTAGAGGTTAATTCGAAAAAATCAACTTTAACTGCGTGCGGCGCGCGATTAGTCGCTGCGACCTATCTGTTGCGGCACATCGTCGTGCGCGCCTCAGCGCCCTCTATCCGCCGAGCTAACTCGCGGATTTTTCCGCTGAGGAAATCCGGCGGAAAACGAAGAAAAACAAAAAGCACGTGGCGGCGTGGTCACCCTTCCAGTGGCACCAGAGACTTGAGACTTGGCGGGGACCTGAGCGGCGGAGAACACAGCCCGGAACCGCAAGCCCTAGATTTTTACCACTTTTTGTTTAACTTTTACAAATATTTTAGTTTTCAAAATTGTGACTCAAATAGCGCCTAACCTATTTGAGACGCGCGGACTCTGCTGCCGCAATTATTTGCGCGCTAGATAGTAGAACGTAAACTGTCATTTAGAAAATTTTTTTGGACCCGGGGACTTCAATTTATTTTCAAAAAACCAAATTTTTCGTTTTTAGTCTCCACTCTTTGTATTTTTTGCATATTGTTATTTTGAATTATTGTGTCTTGTGCGCCATCTCATTCTCTATTTTACATATATTTTTCCATATTTTTTCGACCAACCGTTCGGGAGTTATTAAATTTTTTCTAAATTTTGCTATAAATCCTAAATTAATTATTTTTAATCATTTCCGACCGCGGGACTGTGTTTGGAGTGGGTATATTATCCGACCTAAGCCTTCGCGCGGGTCGGAAATTATTAAAATTAAAGATTTTGAACTTTTTCGGCCATTTTGTATTTAGGTACCAGATTTTAAACCTAAGTTATCTCCCGAACCTTTGGTCGTAGAAACTTGAGAAAAACTTATCTAGCTCTTGTTTTTCGGCCACTACACGCTCCCATCAAAATTATTTATTTCTGGCGCATACAAGGTTTTTGAGTTGGAAACGCTTTAGGGAGCAAGAGGAGGTAAAGGGAACACTCCTGGAGAAAGTCCGGTGGCTCTGCGAGGCCTGGTTCCAAAGTTATCAACTCCTAAAGTTGGAGTCTGACAGCTCGGCGGCCATCTTGGTTTTCTTTAAGCCGTCATAGCTGAGGAACTAGGAGTCGTAGAGACCTGCGGTTTTCTTCGGTAGACCCGAGGGCTCATTGTCTACCCGCCCCTCTAGGTTTCAGGCCATTTCAGGCCCTGAAAAATTCGTCTCCTGGAAGCGGTAGCAACGGTTAGAAGAGACAGAGCGAAGCCGGACAGCGAAAGTCCCACTGTTCTGCGACCACCGGGAGCGGAGTTATTGGCGGTCAAAAACTGACTTTGACAGTTCTGGCCGCCATCTTGGAAAATTTCCAACTCCGATATCTCCGGAACGGCAAGTCGTAGAGTACTGGGGTTTTCTCTGAGAGGGAGCCCGGTCAAAGCTCTACCCAACGAGTTGGTTTTCAGGAGGATTCGGGACACTTTCACCCTGAAAAATTTTCAGGTGTCAGATCCTCCTGAAATCAGACTCCAACGGAGCGTCTCTGGGGGCCTTCCACGGGGAAGAAAACCGCGTCTCGATCGGACCACTGGTTCCTGAGATACTGCCTGGTACCGGTTTTTGGCGGCCATCTTGGTTTTGGTACCGAAAACTGAAACCGGTCGTATCTCCGGACCCCTTGGGGCTAGCGAGGCGTGCTTGGTGTCCCCGTGTAGGGCTCGGGGAGAGCTATCCCTTGGGTGGGGCTTTATTGCTCTACATAGAGCCAGAAAGGGCTTGCGCAAAAAATTCTTTATTTTTACATTATATTAGTATAAGTTAGCAATAAGACCTGCACTGCATAGTGCACTGTAATTCTGTGTAGAGACTGACTCTACAAAGAGTCAAATTGAAAATTTTTTCTATTTTGACGGAAATTAACTCCTTATTGTTTAATTTAAATTCCACATTGTTTACCCTTTCCATCTGAAGAACACCGCCAGTGACTTTGTTTCTTACTTTTACCCCTGACCCATAGCGCGAGTTGTAGCTTTTACAACTTTTACAACACTAACAGCTCGCGCTCTTGCTTGACGTAACTCCTTTATACGAGGTTGTATTTTTGGGTAAAAGACATGCTGAGTAGAACTCCACTAAGTAAAACGTCGGGAGCAAAGGCGCCACCTCCTAAGTCAAATATGGACAGCAACGTGAGGCGTAGAACTGGAGAGTGGGAGGCGATGAGCTCCGAAGCTACGACCTCTAAATCAAGCTCAAACATAAAGACGCAGACACAGTCTGGTACTGTGGATCAGAAGGTCTTAAATCCTGAGGTGACGTCTACGCCAACAAGTAAGACCTTCACTAAAACTCCATCACCGGCGAAAGCGACGTACAAGGACAGGATGTCAGAGGCGCGGGCTTGCCTTACATCTGCGAAGCTTCACCTCAAAAACTCGAGGAACATAAAGACGGAGATAAAGGTGGAGGTCACCAAAGCCTTATCACGTCTTTATGCTCTTGTGAGAGAGGCTGAGGACGACGCAAAAAAGCCAAGCAAAAAGGTAGGCAACTCTGAGGTAAAAGGCACCGACGAAACGGAGGGCTCCATTGACACCCCCCCACAGACTACCATCAACCAGGATCGTTTGATTTCAGCGCTGGACAACCATGCGCTGCTGTTAGCGCAAAACACGCAAAAGATGATCGAGTTGAGCACTCGGATGGATAACCATGCTGAGGTGATAAAGCAGATACCGGCGGTCACCTACGCTAGCGTGGCTGCTTCAAAGAGTCCTCAACAGAGGCGCGATACCCTCCACTCAGTGGTGGTTTCGTCAAATAACGAGTCGGAGACTGGCGAGGCCATCCTTAATAGGGTGAGGGAGGCGGTAGATGCGAAGGAGGGGTGGGTGAAAGTGGAGAGGGTTCGTAAAGCCAGGGACCGAAAGGTTATAATTGGCTTTGGGACCAAACAGGAAAGAGACAAGGTGAAGGACCGACTGAGTAGAAAAACGGCCGACCTCGTCGTCGAGGACATCCGGAACAAGGACCCGCTTCTGGTCCTGAAGAATGTCCTCACCATAAACTCAGATGAGGATGTGGTGAGGGCTCTTCGGAACCAGAATAAGGAGCTGTTCCATGGCCTTGGCGAGGGGGACGACCGTATTGAAGTTAAATTCAGGAAAAAAGTACGAAATCCTCACCTGAATCACGTTGTGATCGGCACCTCCCCGGACATATGGCGTAAGGCGATAGACCTAGGGAGTCTTCACATCGACCTACAGCGGATCAAAGTGGAAGACCAGACGCCACTAGTACAATGCACGCGCTGCCTCGGATACGGCCATGGCAAGCGCTTCTGTAGGGAGCCGGCCGACAGTTGTAGCCACTGCGGGGGTCCCCATCTCAGAGCGGAATGTGCAGACTGGCTATCTGGAGTGCAGCCCAAGTGCAAGAACTGCTCTGGACAGGGACTTGAAGATGCCGAGCACAATGCATTCAGTGAGGATTGTCCGGTTAGAAAGAGGTGGGATCTACTGGCACGGTCCGCCGTAGCGTACTGCTAAGGGCACCCAGGCAGAATCCAAGTATGGTTTTATACAGGCGAACCTCCAACGGAAAAGGCTGGCAACCGACGAGCTTCTGATCGAAGCCGGGAAGCGCAGAATAACAGCCGCGCTACTTCAGGAGCCTTATGTAGGGGGAGGGAAGGTCATGAAGAACTACGGGGGCGTGCGTGTCTTCCAGGGCGCAGTAAGGGACGGGAACGTCAACAAGGCGGCAATAGCCGTTTTTGACCCCACCGTTGACGTCGTCCAGTATCCGAGACTCACAACCAATAACATCGTGGTTGTGGGTCTTCGGACTAGCGCCTGGGAGGTCGCGCTCGTCTCCTTCTACTTCGAACCTGACCAACCTATAGATCCCTACATAGAGCACCTGAAGTGGATAGAGAAGAAGCTTGGAACAGGGAGGCTTATCCTTGGAGGGGATGCCAACGCCAAAAGCCCTTGGTGGGGCAGCACTGCGGTGGATCATAGAGGGGACAGTCTTTCCGGGACTCTAGAAGAGCTTGGCCTCGAGGTGCTCAACAACGGGGAAACTCCAACCTTCGATACCATTAGGGGGGGAAGGCGCTTTTCTAGCCATGTGGACTTAACAGCTTGTACCACGAACCTGCTAAGTCTGGTGGACGACTGGAGGGTAGAGGAAGGGCTGACAAGCTCGGACCACAACGGAATAACTTTCAAACTTTCGCTAAAACCCAGTAAAGGAATGCAAGTAATTAGAACTACAAGGATATTCAATACAAAGAAGGCAAATTGGGCTGAATTTCGTGAGAAATTCAGCCAATTTACATCAGAGTACAATTTTAAAACAGAACAAATTACAAAAATTAAAACTACAGATCAACTAGACGAAGCTATAGAAACTTACACCAAAATCATAGAAAAAACCTGCAACATATCAATTCCGAAGAGGAAAAACGGCGAAAAAATCTCTATTCCGTGGTGGTCCGAGAGGTTAGCTGCTTTAAAGAAGGAGGTCGCCACCAGACGGCGCAGAATTAAGTGGGCAGCGCCGATTCGTCGTGAGAAGGTTGTTGAGGAGTACCTGCAGCACAAGGAGCTTTACGAAGCGGAGGCGGCTAAAGCTCAGATAGACTCCTGGAAGGACTTTTGCCGGAAACAGGACAGGGAAGGGGTGTGGGAGGGGATATACAGGGTTATCGGGAGGACGAAGCGAAGGGAAGAGGATTCACCCCTGGAGTGGGACGGGAAGGTGTTGGATGCGAAGGGCTCCGTAAGGTTGTTGGCGGAAACGCTCTACCCGGGAGACCCTACGGACAACGACACCCCCCGTCACCGCCAGACCAGGATAGAGGCCGACAGGGTCAACGCTGGCGAACATGTTGGTACATGCGAGCCGCCGTTCACCATGTCGGAGCTCGTACAATCGGTCGAATCCTTCAACCCTAAAAAGGCCCCTGGCGGGGACGGCCTCACTTCGGACATCTGCTCCCAAGCCATTAATACCGACCCTGACCTGTTCCTGGCAATCGTGGAAAAGTGCCGGGAGATGTGTTATTTTCCGAGGGCTTGGAAGGAGGCAGTAGTGGTCATCCTACGTAAGCCGGGTAAGGAGGAGTACACCCACCCGAAGTCGCATAGACCGATCGGCTTGCTCCCCATACTCGGCAAGATCTACGAAAAGATGACGATGGCCCGTCTAAAACACCACCTGATCCCTAAACTCAGCAGACGCCAGTTCGGGTTCATGCCACAGAGGAGCACCGAGGACTCCCTCTATATCCTAATGAAACATATAAAGAGCAAACTTAATGATAAAAGAATAGTAACGCTGATATCATTGGATATAGAGGGAGCCTTCGATAGCGCCTGGTGGCCAGCTATAAGAACCCGTCTGGCTGAAGAGCAGTGCCCTGTCGATATTCGTAAGGTCATAGATAGCTACCTCAGCGACCGTAAAGTTAACGTACGGTATGCGGGCGAGGAGCTGACCAGAGTAACGAACAAGGGATGTGTCCAGGGATCGATAGGTGGGCCTATCCTCTGGAATATTCTTTTGGATCCTTTGTTGAGGATGCTGGAAGATACTGGCGCCTACTGCCAAGCCTTCGCTGACGACGTTGTCATCGTGTGCGATGGAGAGAGGGCCGCGGAGATAGAGCGTCAGGCAAACCCGATTCTCGAACGTGTCCGGGCGTGGGGTGCCGACAACAAGTTGAAATTTGCCCCGCACAAGACTTTGGGTATGGTTATTACCAAAAAACTAAAATACGACACCCCACGCCTGAACATGGGCGGGACCGCGATCAACATGGTAAACGAGGTAAAAATCTTAGGAGTGACAATCGACGCCGGCCTCACCTTTAACGCGCACGTTGCCAACGTCTGTAAGAAGGCGATAAACATTCATAAGCAACTTGCGAAAGCTGCCAAGACAAGCTGGGGGCTCCATCCGGAAGTCATCCGGGTAATATATGTGGCAACCGTGGAGCCTATTGTTCTATATGCCGCCAGCGTATGGGCGCCTGCAGTCAGTAAACTGTGCGTCATGCGTCAGCTGGCAACTGTGCAACGTGGCATTGCACAGAAGCTCAGCAAGGCATACCGCACAGTTTCGCTGAATGCGGCGCTTGTATTGGCTGGTATACTCCCTCTCGACCTCCGAGTCCGTGAGGCGGCCTCTCTCTATGAGGCCAAGAAGGGGGTACCCCAGCCAATGCTCCGGGGAAGGGAAGTCGAACGGATGGCCTCGGCTTTGGAGGCCCCGCACCCCGCGCATCGCAGGGAGCTGGAGTTGGTGAGCTTGGCAGACCGTGCGGATGTGGACGCGAACAGCGACTTCGCTGTTCGCATCTTTACTGACGGGAGCAAGATTGATGGTAAGGTGGGCGCAGCGCTGTCCATATGGGCTGGCGAGGAAGAAACCAAAACCATCAAGCTTGCTCTATCGTCTTTCTGCACGGTCTATCAAGCTGAACTCCTAGCGCTGTGCAGGGCGACTGGGGAAATACTCAAGCAGAAGGCGGAAACGTTCGGCATTTACAGTGACTCTATGGCGGCCCTCTTGTCCGTCAAGAACCACGGCTGTCTCCATCCCCTTGCGGTGGAAGCCAGAAGCAACTTGACAACATTATCCTTGCAGGGTAAGGTTGTCAAGTTGTTCTGGATTAAGGCCCACGTGGGGTTGGAGGGGAATGAGAGAGCCGATGGTTTGGCCAAGGAGGCCGCCATAAAATCGAAGCGGAAGCCGGACTACGACTCGTGCCCGATTTCATTCGTCAAGCGTTCCATTCGTATGGATACGCTTGGCGAATGGAACGGGAGGTACGTGTCCGGGGAGACCGCGGCTGTAACGAAACTTTTCTTTCCCGACGCAGTGGCGGCATATAGAACAATAAGAAAGTTCGAAACAACAAGCATCAGGACACAAGCTATGACGGGGCACGGCGGGTTCTCCGAATACTTGTACAGATTCAAGTGTAAGGACAACCCGTCGTGCATATGTGATCCTACAGTTAACGAATCGGTGCCGCATGTACTGCTGGAATGCCCAGTCTTTGGAAATGATAGGTTGCAGCTCGAAATAGAACTTGGTGTCAAACTGGAAGAAGGGATTATAAAGGACCTTATGTCGAGCAAGTACAGGGACAGGTTCCTACGATACTGCGAAAGCATCGTCGAAAAGGTAATTGTAAGAAACAAAACTTAGAGGTAAAACTATGTTTAAACGATATGTTGAGCATATAGCTATTAAGCATAGGTTGTATTAGTTGTTTAAATAGATGTTATTAGCAAGTAAGGAAAATGTCTAGATAGTAATTAAAATATGTTCCAAAAATTGTAAAAACAGTCCGGGTCCAAAACGGCAAATAGCCTAAGTTATGATAACTGTTATTTGAGATCTGCAATTTGTAGAAATTAAAGAAGTGCCTTGCGTAAGTTATTTCCCCACATAAACAAACATTAAATAAATATATAGTTCAGTTTAGATAGCTACTTAGTCGGGAATCCCACCCGTAAACAGTAATGTAAGGTGATGGATGCTAGAAAGATAAAGTATGAAGAATGAAAGTACGAGCTGTAGCAAAAATGAGAACTGGTATGAATGTGTTATCTTTAGATGGATAAGGGCCTCGAGGCATGTCGAGGGTACAACTGTAAAAAAAAAAAAAAAAAAAAAAAAAAAAAAAAAAAAAAAAAAAAAAAAAAAAAACCTAACCTAACCTAACCTAACCTAACCTAACCTAACCTAACCTAACCTTTTTTTTTTTTTTTTTTTGCGGCGGAAAAATGCGTTACGCATACGACCGCGCCTTGGGGACGACGCGGAAGTTATGTGGGACTCTCCTCCCCGGCCCCCCCCCCGAGCGGGGGGAAGCGGAGGAGGCCTACCCACTAAAAAACCGCCGGTATTCCCTCTCTGCCATTGGAGGGGCGCCGTGGGAGAACTATGGTGTCACCACGCACGCCCCGCCGGCCGCCCCAGCCTAAACGCCGGGGCTCCCGCGCCAAAGAGAGGGGGGCCGGGAATACTTGGCCCCCCCCTAGACTCGTGGGCCTCTACGAGCTAGCAGGGGATCACCCATCCCCCGCTAGCAGGCTCCACTAGGGGAGGGCAGCGGCAAACTGCCGCCGCCTCCTCCCCGTTCGTCTGCGCCGGAGCGGGGGGGCGAGGGGGTCGTTCTCGCGCTCCCGCTCCCTCTCCTCCTTCTGCGAGATGACTTCCTCGCAGAAGGAGGCGACGGCCTCCCAGGACCTTTCACTCCCGACCATGGCGTATACTACGCCGGGAAGTGAAAGGTCGCCGCCGATAGCCGCCACCAGAGTGCGGCGCTGCTCGGACCAGGCGGGGCACAGCTCCAGTGTGTGCTGTGCCGTGTCCGCCGCCGCGCCGCACTCGTGGCACGACTCCGTCTCCTCTCTACCGACCCTCTTCAGGTACCGCCCGAAGCATCCGTGCCCGGACAGTACCTGGACGAGTCGGTAAGAGAGGGACCCGTGGGCCCTCCCGCACCACTCTGGGAGCACCGGGCGGATGGCTTCAATGGTGCGGGTGCCGAACTCGGCATCCCGCAGCACATCCACCCAGCGCTCCATGACCCCTTCATGCGCGGCTTCGCGCGCCCGCGCAAGCTCCGCCGGGGCGAGCGATGAGTCGCCCCGGGCCCTCCTCTCGGCCCTGGCTTCGAACGACCCAGCCAGGGCCTCCGCCTCCAGCTCCCAGGGGGGAGATCCGGCCAGTACTCCGGCCGCCTGCCAGCCTACGGTCCGGTAGGCCCGGCACATTCTGGCATTGATAATTCGCTGCGGGCGCCGCAGCAGCGCCTTCGCCTCCCGCGACAGGCCTCCCGCCCATATGGGCGCCCCATATAATGCCATGGAGCGCAGGGCTCCGGCGTACAGACGCCTGCATGGGGCGTCCGGCCCGCCCGAGTTCGGCAGGAGGCGGCTCAATGCCCCTGCCGCGCCCACTATCCGGGGGATGAGGTCCCGGAAGTGGGCCTCCCACCTCCACCGGCCGTCGAGAGTAAGGCCCAGATATTTTATCTGGGCCTTAATTTCGACGGCCTCTCCCGCCACGCGCAACACCGCGCCCTGCGGCACCCGCCACCTTGGCCCCCTAAAGACGAGGGCCTCAGTTTTGGGCAGTGCTACCCTTAACCCGAGGGCCCCAATCCTGCGGGTGATAAGGGTAGCACCCACCTCCGCCCTCCTCCTCACCTCCTCCCACGTGGTGCCCCGGACGGCGACCAGCGTGTCATCTGCATAGCAGATGACCGCCATCCGGGGCAGCACCTCCCCGCGAATGGCCCAGTCGAATCCGAGATTCCACAGCAGGGGTCCTAACACCGACCCCTGCGGGACCCCACTGGCCATTCGCCTCCTCCTCACTATCCCCCCCCTCCCCGTGTAGAGCACTACCCGATCTGTCAGGTAGTGCCCTACAACCCTCCGGAGGTAGAGGGGCACCCCGTGGTACCGGAGCGCCTCCTCTATCACTCCGAAGGGGAGGGAGCCGAAGGCGTTAGCGATGTCCAACGAGACTGCTAACGCCCCCTGCCCCCCCCTCGCCGCCTCCTCGGTGAACCCTTTCAGGGAGGATAGGGCGTCCATCGTGGATCGCCCTACCCTGAACCCGAATTGGTTCCCCGAGATATCCGGCCCGACCTCCGCTAGGTGGCGGACGATTCGGGCAGCTACAACTCTTTCGAGGAGCTTGCCCGTCTCGTCCAGCATCACCAGCGGTCTGTAGCCGGACGGAGAGTCCGGCGGACGACTCTCCTTTCTAAGGAGGACCAGGCGGCCCATCTTCCATGTGGCCGGGAAGTGGCCAGCCTCGAGACAGGCCGTAAAAAGGGCCTGGAGGCGGTCGTCCAGGTGCTCCAGGGCGAGATGGAGTACTCGCCCCGGAACACCATCAGGCCCTGGAGCCTTTCTCCGCCCCTTTAGGCGGGCCCTTACAGCCGCCATCTCTTCCCCCGTGACGGGGGGGACCGTGAGGGCGGCTCCATCGGGCTCCACATCCGGAGGGGCCATGGGCGGGGGGTCGAAGGGGGGGCTATCCGGGAATAGCCCCTCGACCACCGCCTCCAGGAGGTCCGGCTCGAACTCCTCCGTGGGGGGGGCAACCTTCATCTTCGCCCGCACCATACGGTACGGGCGCCCCCACGGATCGGCGTCCAGTTCGGCCAGGAACTCAGCGTAGGCGCGGTCCTTTGCCGCGCCTATGGCATCCGCGAACGCCTTCTTGGCTGCCCGGAGCTCAGCCAAGAGGCGCTCCTCTTCTCCGGGCACCCTCGTTGCGCGGCGGCGGCACCGCGTAAAATTGCGCCGCGCCCGGTCGCTGGCGGCCCGCAGGACGGCCAAGTCCTGGGACCACCAATATACCCCATCCCGTGGGGGGGCCCTGCCGCTCGAACGCGGCATGCCGGCGTCGCAAATGGCCGCCAAATCTTCTTGAAATTTGGCGGCCCTGTGCTCGACCCCCATGGAGCTTGGGGGGTCAGCACACCACGCCCTGACCACGGCCGCCACCTCGGCCCGGTCCCGGTCCAGGCGGGAGAGGACCCACTTGGGGAATCCCCCCCCCCTCCCGCCCGTAGCACGGGCCTGCGGCCCGGGGGGCGATACGGAGACCCTACACCTGATGTATCGGTGGTCCGACAGGGTCTCCGTATCCGTAAGGACGCGCCACTCGGACACGCGTCGTCCGATGGCAGGGGTCGTGAACATCAGGTCCACGATCGACCCCCCCTGCCACCTGACGCACGTGTCCTCGCGTCCTACATTCTGCAGGACCAGGCCTAGCGCAGCGGCCCAGTCCCGCAAGAGTGCCCCCCTCGCATCCGTTGTGGGGGAACCCCACGCGACGCATTTCGCGTTGAGGTCCCCCATGACCAGGACCTGTTTCGGCGCCGCCCGCTGGACTACGCGCTCCACCTCCCTCAGGTACCCCTCAAACTCGTTGAGGGGCCTGTTGGGGGAGAAGTAGCCACCCACGACGACTACTTCCCCCCAGTCTACCGCCACATATCCGGGCCCTCTCTCTCTGGGAGAGAGCCCCCTGGCGCCTTGTGACGGCACCACCACGCCGACTAGGCCCCTTGTGTCCCCTGCCCAGTTTGGTTGGGGGGGGACGCAGTAGGGTTCGGCGACGACCGCCAAGGCAACGTGCCACTCCGCGAGGACCTGCATCAGCAGGTCTTGGGCTCTCGCGGAGTGGTTGACGTTGCCTTGAAGGAGTTCGAGATGCAGGTGTCTTGGCATTACGACACCTGCATCTGGGACTCCTCCATTGCCCTAGGGCCATTATCGGGGGTGCGGGCCGGGGTCGTGGCGGCCTTCGCCTTCACCTTGGGCGGGGAACACTTCTCCCCGCCCATTACATGGCCTGCCGGCCGGCCCGCCTCTGTGCATACGGCACATTTGGGCCTGGCCGTGCAAGCGGCCGCCCGGTGCCCCTCCTCTCCGCAGCGGAAGCATTTCCCACCATGCTCCGCGGCGGAGGGGCACAACGCCCTGGTGTGGCCCAGCGCCATACATTTAAAACAACGTAATGGCAGGGCCACGAGGGGCGTTGCGGTCACCCTCGTCCATCCGATATGGAGGTGGCCGTCCTTTGTCGCGGCCTTGGCGACCGCAGCGGGGCACCGGACTATAGCCGTGCCACGCCCCCACGCTCGGTCGCTCACGGCCCCTACCTTGATGAGGGCCGTCTCGCAGCCCCCTTTGGCTGCCACGGCTGCCGCAATCTCCTCGCCGCTCACCGTCACGTCAAGTCCCGAGAGCTTGATCTCGGCGTGCTTGACGGGACGGGTTACGTCAGCGATGTCGCCGACTACCTCCCGCAGCCTGGCAGCGAGGCGGTCCGCCGTGGCGCTGGGGGTGGCCCCACCCACCTCCAGCATCTTTGAGCCGGTTTGGGCGGTCCTTATCTTGACCGCCTCCAGCCCAAAGTCAGCGAGTTTAATACCCGCCCTGGCCCACTTCATGAGGTCCACCTCTGTGGCCTCCTTTCCCCCCCTTTCCGCCCCCTTCTTGAGGGACAGCAGTATTGCTGCCGTCGAGGGGACGATGACCTTGGCCGGCTTCGGCCTAGGTGCCGGCTTGGGGGGGGCGCCCGTGGGGGTTTTGCCCGCCTTCTTCCCCCTGCGGGCCACCGTGGCCCAGGACTGCTCCTGGGACCGGGGGGTGGTCTCGGGGGTTGCGACGGCAGCTGCCGGCTGCGGGCCGCTCGCCCGGCTTGACCCCGCCGTGGGGGGGGGGTTGGGCGGCGCTTGATTCGGCCGCTCAATCGCCCTCTTGGGCCCCTGGGCCGGCACAGGGCCGGGCCTCTTCCCCGCCTTTTGGCCACCTTGGGCTGGCGGGGTAGGAGGGGGGGGCCTCGGGGCAGACGCCTGTCCTTTCGCCCTTGGGGCCGCTTTGGGCGGCTCCCTTCTCTGCTCCCCCACCAGGCCGGACTGGGCTCTGGGGCGGGGGGGCGGCGGCGCCCTCTTGTCCGCCGCGAGGGGCGGGCGCAGGACCGGCTCCGGCGGGAGGCGGGACTCCAATTCCCCTAGGCGGGCGTTTAACATCCCGCCTAGGGATGTGAGGAGGTCACGCCGGAGATCCTCGACAGCCTCCTTGAGGCTTCCCCCGATCTCGGCCAGCTGGGGCTCCCTCCGCGAGGCAGCGGCACTCCTCTGGGCCTCGTTGTAGGCCTGTTTGTGGGCCTTCAACTCCGCACGGACGATCTCCAATTCCCGTGCAAGTCGGGCGTTATCTGCTCGGAGCCTCCTCTGCTCCTCCGTGGTGGAGACAACGCGGAGCTCCTCTATTGCCTCTAGGGCCTCGTCAGCAGCATCGTTGAGGAGGCCCTTGATGCGGCCATTGACGTTGCTGCACTTCGCAACGTTCCCCCGGAAGGAAAGAACGTTGCGGAGTGCAGTGGCAGCAAGCTCCTCTCGCGACTTCTGCTGCGTGGAGCGGAAGCCCTCCTCCTCATCATCCCTGGGGGGCGACTTCCGCCCCTTGTGGGTGTACTGCTTGGGGCGGTACGTTACATCGCCCCTCACCTCCTCGAGGTCAGCCGAGTCTCCGTCCGACCCTAGCCCCTCCATTTCCCGCCTGGCGGCGGCCATAAAGGCGTAAGCCCCCATGGGGCGTTTCCGAAGCCCCCCCCTGGCGCTCGAGGCGACTTTGGTGGGCACCTCCTCCGCTCCAACCGTCCGATCGGACGATACCCTCTTCAGGGTGGCTTTCTCCGCCCCCCCCCTCGACTTTCCGGCGTAGAATTTGGAGGCAACCGCCCCCCTCGCCTCCTTCTCCGTGTCCGACGTGCCGGACAGATCGACCATCTCGACCGGATGGTCGGAGTACTCCTCCCCCGCGTCGCCGGCCTCCGACATGGAAGTCGTTTCCGCCGCGACCTCTGCGAAAAGGGAGCCAACTGACCCCTTTTTCCCCCCCCGAGATTTGCTGGAGAAATTCAGCCGATAGCCAGACGGCCCCGGCAAAAAATTCCCCCTAGCCGACACGTTGGACTGGGAAGAATCCCGACCCCCCCCCCCCGATAGCCGACGAAACGGCCTCCCCCCCCCCCCATACTACCCCCCCCCCCTAGTATGGGCCGTTTCGGAGCTATCCCCGAACCTAACCCCCGAGCTATGATCCCCCATAGCTCCCCCCCCCCCCCGTCCGATCCAGGATTGGATCGACCCCCCCGATGCCCCTTGGGCCAAAACCCCCCACCCGCCTAAGAAAACCCCCCCTTACCGAGTAGGTTTCGCCAGAAGGGCAAAACCTATCTCAAAACGGTCAAGTGCGAACCGTGGAAAATTACCAACTTATGAAAAAATTGGTAGTTTTCCCCAGATTCCCACGAGACTATAATACCTACAGGGTCGTGTGGGGTGCCGTTAGGCGGCGCAAACTACCCCCTATATGACCCTATAAGTATAAAATCTCTAACCGCTTGGACACAGCCGCAACGATTTTTTTAAGTTGCCGACAAACTTAAAAAATAAGTCGTGTGCGCCTGTGGAAAAAGAAATAGCAATGTTGCCGAAGTTAGGTTTCCGAATAACTTCTGGATGGTAAGTCCAAAAATTTTTCGGAAACCAGCGGACGACAGTGCTACCCTTCCTCTATCCCCCAAAGCAATAAAAACTACAAAAAGTTAAACCAGGAATTTATTACGAATTTTTGAAAAAATGAAAATAAACAATGTGAAATTTTAGTGACCGCAAACCTTGAAGAGATTTGGGTATAAAATTCCAAAAATTAATTTTGATGGTTCTAGTGAAGCTAGAGACCTGGAAAAAACGCCAAAATATCGACCAGCTAATGCAGAAGGCAATGAGCACAAGAAAACCGCAAGAACGCAACCGCAAGTGATAAATTTAGGTGATTATCGAAAGTGTGGACTCCGAAATCGACCAAAATTTTCCCTCAACCTAACCTAACCTAACCTAACCTAACCTAACCTAACCTAACCTAACCTAACCTAACCTAACCTAACCTAACCTTTTTTTTTTTTTTTTTTTGATTCGGTGAGAAAATGCAATTACGCACGGTCCCCGCGCCTTGGGGAATGTCCCCCCCGTACTAGTTGGGGGGACGACGCGGGGGGTGTAGTGGACTCTCCCCCCTAGTCGGGGTCTAGGGGGGCATACCCCTTAAAAACTCACCGGTATTCCCTCTCGGCCATTTGGAGGGGCGCCGTGGGAGAACTATGGTGTCACCACGCACGCCCCACCGGCCACCCCAGCGCAAGCGCCAGGGTTCCGTCGCCTAAGGAGGGAGGGCCGGGGATACTTGGCCCCCCCCCCCTGAGTCGTGGGCCTTTACAGGCTGGCAGGGGATCCCCATCCCCCACCAGCTGGCACCACTACGGAGGGCAGCGGCGACTGCCGCCTGCACCTCCGATCCGACACTCGGTCGGATCCCCGTTGTGGGGGGCGGGGTAGCTCGCCTCACTGAGGCCAGGAAAAGACCGAAGGACATCAATCCTTCGGCCACCCGGGGAACTCAGTCCCCAGGATACTTTTCCTCCAGGAGGCCCCCGGAGCTACCCCACCCCTCACACGCCCATGCGCCCGTCCCTGAGGGAACTTGTGTCCGAGCAACGGGTACGCCGACGCTCAGTCCCCTCCACTCCACCGCGAGCCCTCCCCCGAAGTACGATGGCCCTCAGAGCCACCGTACTCCCGACAGCCATCATGGCCGCCCTCCCAACTCCCCAGGGGAGCCACCCCCGCGCCGAAGCGCTGCCACTTCCATGTCTCCTCTGCTGGATCAGAGGAGTACTGGAAGTGGCCCACCACCCGGTACCTCTTGGCACCGCCGCAGGCCGGACACATGGCATGCGGCGGTGAGCCCCCCCACCACGGCAAGGTGGGTACACGTCGGGGGGGAACCTAACCTAACCTAACCTAACCTAACCTAACCTAACCTAACCTAACCTAACCTAACCTAACCTAACCTAACCTAACCTAACCTAACCTAACCTTTTTTTTTTTTTTTTTTTTTTTTTTTTTTTTTTTTTTTTTTTTTTTTTTTTTTTTTTTTTTTTTTTTTTCCTGGGGAAAATCCTTTATGGATACCACCGGCTGGGGATACCGGCGGTTATGTGGGAGTCCCGCCCCAGAAGGGGGCGGTTTACCCACTAAAAACCCCAGGGTGTTCCTCTTCTCCGCCGTGTTGCTTCCGGGGCTTTGGGAACTCTTCGCATCCATGGCCCCGGCAGCACGGCAGTTTGCCCTCGTGGAAAAGGCCCGACCTCGGGAGACTATTGTCTCCTGTCTCCTTCGCTATGGACGCACCGGGAACACATGGTGCGTCTGACAGCTCGAGGACTCATTGGCGGAGGACGGGCATCCCCATGCCCATCACCCGCAGTCCTCCTCAGGGCGGCATTTGGCGCTCGTGGTTGAGCCGCCTGCGCCCGACTCGCCTGCGGCGCTGGGGTTGTGAGGACGGGTCGTCCTCTCTATCCCGCTCCGCTCCCTCCTTAGCCGCCATGACCTCCTCGCAGAAGGAGGCCACTTCGTTCCACGACCTCTCGCTGCCGGTCATGGCTCTGATCACGGCCGGCAGCGACAGGTCGCTACCAATTATCGCCGTGAGGCGAGTCCGTTCCTCAGTGAACGCGGGACACGTCTGCAGCGTGTGCTGCGCAGTGTCCTCCGCGTTTCCGCAGTGATGACAGCTTGGCGTTGCTTCCCTCCTAGCGACCTTGCACAAGTACTTGCCGAAGCAACCATGCCCCGACAGTACCTGCGCTAGGTGGAAGGAAACTGCACCCCATTTCCTGTCGACCCATTCTTGCAGAACGGGTCGGACTCCCGTGATGGTCCAGTGGCCGGCGCTCGGCCGTTCCAGAGCCTCCAGCCAATTCTGGAAGAGACTTTGGCGAGAGATCTCTCTCCATCGCCTAATCTCCTCCGGGCACGGCCGTTCCCCTCTGGAGCGCGCCTCGGCTACCCGTCGGTGAACCTCGGCCAGCACCACCGCGTCCAACTCCCATGGTGGGGTACCCGCCATTACACAGGCCGCCTCGAACGAGGTAGTACGGTATGCCCTGGCTGCCCTAACCGCCATGACCCTTTGCGGTCGCCGCAGGTGGGTCTTGTTTCGGGCGGAGAGGGAATCCGCCCAGATGGGCGCCCCGTAAAGGGCCATCGACCGCACCACGCTCGTATATAGTCGTCGGCAGCCCGCTCTCGGCCCGCCCACGTTTGGGAGTAACCGCGTTAGTGCCGACGCAGTTCCGATTAGTTTCGGGGCCAGGCGCCGGAAATGCTCCTCGAAGTTCCATCGGCTGTCGAGGACGAGCCCAAGGTATTTTAGCGTCCTCCCGACACCGATGGAAACTCCGCCCACCACTATAGCGGCATCCGCTGGAGGTGCCCTCCGAGGCCCATGGAAGCAAACGGCTTCCGACTTGGGCAGGGCAACCTCGAGCCCCAGCCTTCTTATACGGTCCACCACATGGGCCACGCCAGCGGTAGCAAGCCGTGATGCCTCACGAAAGGTGGAGCCACGGGCGGTGACGAGGGTATCGTCGGCGTAGCATGTCACGTCGACCCCCCGTAAGTTGGCACCGCGCAGCACCCAGTCGTAACCGATGTTCCACAAGAGCGGTCCTAGGACCGACCCCTGTGGGACACCGCACGACATCTCCCGTTCAGCCCACTCATTTTCCGTGGGGTATCGGATCATCCTCTCGGAGAGATAAGACCCCACCACCCTGCAGAGGTACTCCGGCACACCATGGTACTTGAGCGCCTCCTTGATCGTCTCCCAAGGAAGGGTGTTGAACGCGTTGGCGATATCAAGTGATACCGCCAACAGCACCTCCCCCTGCGAGACTGCTTCATCCGCCAAAGCCCTCACCCGCGCAATCGCGTCGATGGTGGACCTGCTTTGGCGGAATCCGTACTGGCACTCGCTCAGGTCCGGCCCTTGTTCCCTGAGGTGTTTGTTCAGGCGGGCAGCCACCACCCGCTCGAAGAGCTTTGCCCCCTCGTCCAGAAGGATAATCGGCCTATATCCCGAGGGAGAGTCGGCCGGTCGCCCCTCCTTCCTAAGGAGCACCAGTTTTCCGCATTTCCATCTTCGTGGAAAGAGGCCCTGCACCATGCACGCCGTGAACAGTGCCCTGACCCTTTGCTCCAGCGGGCCCAGTGCGAGCACCCACGCTCGGCCAGGAATGCCGTCCGGTCCGGGGGCAGTATTTTTGGCCTTGAGCCTCAGCACAGCTGCTTCCACCTCCGCCTCTGTCACCTCCGGCGGGCTAGTTTCGGCCACTGTTCGGGCTGAGGCCATCCTCGGGGGCAGGTGTTCGCCCCGTTGGGGGAAGAGGACTTCCACAATTTGGCTCAGTCGATTCGGCTGGAGACTTTGCGTAAGTGGGGGGGCCCAGGGGCGAAGTTTACACCTCACCGCCTTGTACGGTCGCCCCCACGGGTCGCTGTTTAGAGTCTCCAGCATCTCTTCCTCCGCTAAGTCTTTGGCTTTCCCTATGGCCGTGCACAGGGACTTGCTGACGGCCCTATATGCTTCGTAAAGCCTTCCTTCTTCCGCTAGGTCTCGCCTTCTGCGCCTTCGGCTCCTAGTGTACCGGCGTCTCGCAGCCACGCATTCCTTGCGCAACTGCGTTAGTTCTGCGGACCACCAGTACACACGTCGCTTCGGGCCAGCGGGTTTGACTCGGGGCATTGCGGCGTCGCACACCTGAGTCATGGCCTCGCCTAGCCAGGTCGCCTCCTCCTCCACCATAACTGGGTCGGGCACTTCCGGCCAGGCTTGGACCAGGGCCGCCGCGTGGAGTAGGTCCCGGTCGAGTTGTTTCAGTGCCCACCTGGGGCTCTCCTGCCTCCGTGATTGGCTGGGGCCATCCGGGGCGGTTTGTTGGGTGGAGACTTTGAACCGTATGTACCGGTGGTCCGATAGTGTCTCAACACCCTCCAACACCTCCCATCCCTGGACACGACGCGCCAGGGCAGCGTTTGCGAACGAGACGTCGACAATCGAGCCACCCTGTTGCCGCACGCATGTGTCTACAGTTCCCCGGTTCAGAATGACCAATCCCGTTGCAACAGCCCATTCCACCAGAGACTGCCCACGAGCATCAGTCGCGGGGGAGCCCCACGCCATGGATTTGGCATTGAGATCCCCCGCGACGAGCACTTGTTCGGGGTTACTTCTGCCGATGATGGCCCCCACTTCGTCGAGGTAAGCCTCGAAGTCGGCTAGGCTCCTGTTCGGCGAGAAGTACGCCCCAACAACCATTGTCTTGCCAATAAAGGCGGCCACATATCCGTGCCCCCGCACTACTCTTTCGAGCGGTGCAGAGCCAGCCGAAGTTTGTGTGGTGAGAGCCACAAGGCACAAGGCTGTCTAGGTCAACCTAACCTAACCTAACCTAACCTAACCTAACCTAACCTAACCTAACCTAACCTAACCTTTTTTTTTTTTTTTTTTATGGTGTGGAAAATGCGCCTTATGCATCCGGCCCGGTACGGGGTTACCGAGGGTATCTGGGGCTCTCCCGAGGCGTCAGGCATACCCAGTAAAAAACACACGGATTCCCACATTTGGCACTGTTGCAGGGGGCCGCGGGAGAACTTTCGTGAACCGCGACGTCCCTGCGGGCCCACCCCGGGATGGGGCTACCTCCCTGCGACACCTGTGCAATGCAGGATTGGGAATTCCCGCCCTCCCCCGCAGGTGCCGCGGATTTTTTATAGAGGTTTTCTCCTCACAGTCACTGCAGTAACCCGCGGCCTCGGCATTAGGAACACCAAGGTTACGCGTAGCCACGACAGGCACCCTAAGGCGCCTCCGTCACAAAGGGGTGGTTTTCCAGGACAGAAAATGTCCCTTCAAGCCGCCCCTGTCCTCTCAAAGTCCCGAAGGATTCCTCACAAGAGGGTTGCTCTCCAGGGCTGAAAATGCACTTTCGAGCCACCCCCTCCCACTTTCGTCCTGAAAAGGACGTTTGCGTCCTTAAAAGGACGGTTTTGGTTTCGTCCTAAGAAGGACGTTTTGCCGACATCCCGAAGGATTCGTAATATCCCGAAGGATCCCTCTCTCGCCCTGAAAAGGACGTTTGCGCCCTTAAAAGGACGATTTCGTCATGTCCCGGAGGACCCCGCCGCTCTGAAAAGAACGATTAAGTCTTGAAAAAGACTGTTACCCGCTCGCTCTGAAAAGGACGAATGCGGTTGCGGATGCGCCCTTAAAAGGACGGCTTCGTCATGTCCCGGAGGACCCCGCCGCTCTGAAAAGAACGATTAAGTCTTGAAAAAGACTGTTACCCGCTCGCTCTGAAAAGGACGAATGCGGTTGCGGATGCGCCCTTGAAAGCACGGCTTCGTCATGTCCCGGGGGACCCCGCCGCTCTGAAAAGAACGATTAAGTCTTGAAAAAGACTGTTACCCGCTCGCTCTGAAAAGGGCGAATGCGGTTGCGGATGCGCCCTTAAAAGGACGGCTTCGTCATGTCCCGGAGGACCCCGCCGCTCTGAAAAGAACGATTAAGTCTTGAAAAAGACTGTTACCCGCTCGCTCTAAAAAGGACGAATGCGGTTGCGGATGCGCCCTTAAAAGGACGGCTTCGTCATGTCCCGGGGGACCCCGCCGCTCTGAAAAGAACGATTAAGTCTTGAAAAAGACTGTTACCCCGCTCGCTCTGAAAAGGGCGAATGCGGTTGCGGATGCGCCCTTGAAAGGACGGCTTCGTCATGTCCCGGAGGACCCCGCCGCTCTGAAAAGAACGATTAAGTCTTGAAAAAGACTGTTACCCGCTCGCTCTGAGAAGGACGAATGCGGTTGCGGATGCGCCCTTATAAGGACGGCTTCGTCATGTCCCGGAGGACCCCGCCGCTCTGAAAAGAACGATTAAGTCTTGAAGACTGTTACCCGCTCGCTCTGAAAAGGACGAATGCGGTTGCGGATGCGCCCTTAAAAGGACGGCTTCGTCATGTCCCAGAGGACCCCGCCGCTCTGAAAAGAACGATTAAGTCTTGAAAAAGACTGTTACCCGCTCGCTCTGAAAAGGACGAATGCAGTTGCGGATGCGCCCTTAAAAGGACGGCTTCGTCATGTCCCGGAGGACCCCGCCGCTCTGAAAAGAACGATTAAGTCTTGAAAAAGACTGTTACCCGCTCGCTCTGAAAAGGACGAATGCGGTTGCGGTTGCGCCCTTAAAAGGACGGTTGGTTCGCCCTTAGAAGGACGGTTGTCAAGTCCCGAAGGATCCCTCTCGTCGTCCTGAAAAGGACGTTTGCGCCCTTAAAAGGACGGTTGCATCCTTGAGAGGGCGTTTGCGCCCTTAGAAGGACCGCGCACAAGGTTGCTCTCCAAGGTGGGTGTTAACGGCCGTCTGCCCACCCACCCCTTCCAGCAGCCAAGGGCGCTTCAATCCTTAGAAGGACGTTTGCGCCCTCAGAAGGACGTTTCGCCCTTAGAAGGACGGTTGGTTCGCCCTTAAAAGGACGGTTGTCAAGTCCCGAAGGATCCCTCTCGTCGTCCTGAAAAGGACGTTTGCGCCCTTAAAAGGACGGTTGCATCCTTGTGAGGACGTTTGCGCCCCTAGAAGGACCACGCACAAGGTTGCTTTCCAAGATGGGTGTTAACGGCCGTCTGCCCACCCACCCCTTCCAGCAACCAAGGGCGTTTCGACCCTTAGAAGGACGTTTGCGCCCTCAGAAGGACGTTTCGCCCTTAAAAGGACGGTTGGTTCGCCCTTAGAAGGACGGTTGTCAAGTCCCGAAGGATCCCTCTCGTCGTCCTGAAAAGGACGTTTGCGCCCTTAAAAGGACGGTTGCATCCTTGAGAGGACGTTTGCGCCCCTAGAAGGACCACGCACAAGGTTGCTTTCCAAGATGGGTGTTAACGGCCGTCTGCCCACCCACCCCTTCCAGCAACCAAGGGCGTTTCGACCCTTAGAAGGACGTTTGCGCCCTCAGAAGGACGTTTCGCCCTTAAAAGGACGGTTGGTTCGCCCTTAAAAGGACGGTTGGTTCGTCCTTAAAAGGACGGTTGGTTCGCCCTTAAAAGGACGGTTGTCAAGTCCCGAAGGATCCCTCTCGTCGTCCTGAAAAGGACGTTTGCGCCCTTAAAAGGACGGTTGCATCCTTGAGAGGACGTTTGCGCCCCTAGAAGGACCACGCACAAGGTTGCTTTCCAAGATGGGTGTTAACGGCCGTCTGCCCACCCACCCCTTCCAGCAACCAAGGGCGTTTCGACCCTTAGAAGGACGTTTGCGCCCTCAGAAGGACGTTTCGCCCTTAAAAGGACGGTTGGTTCGCCCTTAAAAGGACGGTTGGTTCGTCCTTAAAAGGACGGTTGGTTCGCCCTTAAAAGGACGGTTGTCAAGTCCCGAAGGATCCCTCTCGTCGTCCTGAAAAGGACGTTTGCGCCCTTAGAAGGACGGTTGCATCCTTGAGAGGACGTTTGCGCCCCTAGAAGGACCACGCACAAGGTTGCTTTCCAAGATGGGTGTTAACGGCCGTCTGCCCACCCACCCCTTCCAGCAACCAAGGGCGCTTCGACCCTTAGAAGGACGTTTGCGCCCTCAGAAGGACGTTTCGCCCTTAAAAGGACGGTTGGTTCGCCCTTAAAAGGACGGTTGGTTCGTCCTTAAAAGGACGGTTGGTTCGCCCTTAGAAGGACGGTTGGTTCGCCCTTAGAAGGACGGTTGTCAAGTCCCGAAGGATCCCTCTTTTCATCCTGAGAAGGACGTTTGCGCCCTTAAAAGGACGGTTTATGCTATTATTGTCAGTTGTTTACATGGAGTATTCAATGTCCATTAGTTATAACATAGGCGATGTTGGCACTATTGCTGCCGGCCACGGATTAACAAACTTGTACAAATACTAAGATATATCTAGCCTTATATTTATATGGTACACTTATTATCATACATATGTTGCATAGGGACTTATTCTAGTGCATAGTAACAGGCGTTGCATAACGAATACATATATACTATCTGCCATTTACTCCCGCGTGCATGGCCGCGCGCCGCTCGTGGCGTGGTTTAATTTGTATGTGTTGCCATTTCAGCATTATCATTACTATACTTATTGTTATTATTATTTTATTATTCTTATTAGCGCGCTGCCAGGCTCGGCCGCCCAGCACTCCCGAATCGGTGAAATCGCCGAACGCGGTTTGGTTTTTCGACCACCTTGCCTCAGTGGATCATCGTAGAGACCTAGTTTAGGCCTCACTCTGTAGGGCTCCCCAATGCGCAACGCGCCGCACCGCGTGAATTGTTGATTTCACTCCGGTTCCCCCCTTACGGCTGAAAAACTCCCATAATTTCACTTTTTCTCACTTAAATATTTGACACTTTCACTCTTGCACTTGTTGATGGTACGGTTGTGTGCGTGACTTCATTCCGCGTCTTTTGATGTATCGCACGGCTTCGTAGCTCGACGTGGCGCAAAATCGTCGCTGCTCCCCCCCCCCCCAATGGTTCAGTTTTTCAACCACCGTGTCTCAGTGGATCATCGTAGAGCCCTGGCTTAGGCCTCATTCTGTAGGGCTCCCCAATGCGCAACGCGCTGCACCGCGCGAATTGTTGATTTCACTCCGGTTTTCACTCTACGGTTGAAAAACTCGTAAAATTTCACTTTTTCTCACTTAAATATCTGACACTTTCACTCTTGCACTTATTGATGGTACGGTTGTGTGCGTGACTTCATTCCGCGTCTTTTGATGTATCGCACGGCTTCGTAGCTCGACGTGGCGCAAAATCGTCGCTGCTCCCCCCCCCCAATGGTTCGGTTTTTCAACCACCGTGTCTCAGTGGATCATCGTAGAGCCCTGGCTTAGGCCTCATTCTGTAGGGCTCCCCAATGCGCAACGCGCTGCACCGCGCGAATTGTTGATTTCACTCCGGTTTTCACTCTACGGTTGAAAAACTCCTAAAATTTCACTTTTCCTCACTTAAATATCTGACACTTTCACTCTTGCACTTATTGATGGTACGGTTGTGTGCGCGGCTTAATTCCGCATCTTTTGATGTATCCCACTGCTGTATAGCTCATCTGGGTGACCGACCACGCCTCTCGTGGTTCGGTTTTTCAACCGCCGTGCCTCAGTGGATCATCGTACGGACCTGACTTAGGCCTCATTTTGTAGGGCTCCCCAGTGCGCGGTGCACTGCGCCGCGCGAATTCTTGATTTCATTCCGGTTTTCCCTTCACGATTGAAAAATCTTAAAATTGCACTTTTTCTCACTTAAATATCTGACACTTTCACTTTTGCACTTGTTGATAGTACGGTTGTGTGCGCGGCTTCATTCCACGTCTTTTGATGTATCGCACTGCTGCGTAGCTCAACGGGGCTAAAAATCGTCGCTGCTCCCCCCCCCCAATGATTTGGTTTTTCAACCACCGTGCCTCGGTGGATCGTCGTAGAGACCTGGCTTAGGCCTCATTCTGTAGGGCTCCCTAGTGCGCAGTGTGCTGCGCCGCGCGTATTGTTGATTTCACTCCGGCTTTCACTCTACTGTAGAAAAACTCCTCTAATTCCACTTAAATATCTGACACTTTCACTTTTGCACTTGTTGTTATTATGGTTGTGTGCGCGGCTTAATTCCGCGGCTTTTGATATATCACACTGCTATACCCATACGCCCCGCGACCGTCGACCGTCCCCAGCCCGCGCGCCCAGCAACAAGGCTTCCGCGACCGCCCCAGCTCCGCGCGCTCACCAGCGAGACCTCCGCGACCGCCCTAGCAACGCGCGCCCAGCAACGACTCCTCCGCAATCTCCCCAGCTCCGCGCGCCCAGCAGCCAGACCCCGCGGCCGTCCCCAGCGCCCGAGCCCGGCAGCACCACAACCCTCGGCCGGCGTCGTCGCCCTCACCCCGAGCGGCGCGCATACACATTGCTAGATGGCCATATACACATCATCCTTATCACAATCAACATCATCCTCCAATCATACATACTTCCCCCCCCCCCCCTCACTACTTTAGTCGTCACGCAAAAATCTATTTAGCAATAACAATAACATAACCACCCAGGTTTGAAGTTGGCCGAACCAACTCATTCTATAAATTAATAGCACCTTAGTTCAATTAATAGCACATTAGTTCAGTTAATAACACATTAATCAATAAATATAGCAAGTTGCACTACTCGCCCATTTGCATGAAATCTATCATACCTACAAACAGCCGTGGCGAGCCACCAGCTCCCCCATTCCCCCGAGCGAGTCACGTGCGCCCACCAATGCCACTATAGTGCGTTCCATGTAGCGCGCCAACAATGTGAACACGCCGCCATGTTAAAATTATTAAATGTTGGGTTTACTAAATTATGTTGTTCCCAGAGTTGATGATGCTTGCTCGCACAACTAGCAAGCCCCACAGAAGCCCCCACATGTTTCATCATGTAGACGGACATTTCTCAAGAGTCTTATCATGTTTCCTCTTGTATTTTCAATAGATATGTTATTGTAAACTTTAGTAATTCATAGTAGATCACAATAGCCCTACTAACTACCGCAAAGTATGGGATAGATTCACTCTCAATTATAACTTCGACGATACGTCCGTCTACATGATGAGGCACGCCATAGCGAACAGAGTATAGTCATATCTTCAATCCAATTTCAGATTTGGGGTGTCTAGGCTCGTCGTAAGCTAGAGCAAGGGAGTCGCTTTAGAAAAAGGTGTTTTATTCGGTAACTACTGGTTAGAAAATTCTGAAATTTGGAATGTGTGCTCTTCATTAGATGGACTATCATATACAGTTTCAAAATGGGGGGTAACAGGTTAACTTTCCAAACTATGGGGGGGAGAAGTTGGGAGCCATTCCAATGCCAGCTTGCTTAGTACAAAAAAGGGGGGGGGCTCGACTCCCGTGCACCAACATAGAACCTATTTAGACCTAGGCTATTGTTAACAATTTGGATTCCATATTTGGAACAGGTTTGGACTTGTTTAAGCTTACACGTGTTACAATATTCTGTAATTTTAAATGCGTTTTAGACATAGAAATAATTGAGCTACAGAGTTGGGACCAATCACAGATCTTATTTTTGGCTTAGCCTAATCTTTAACAATTTGAGAATTTTGAAAAGTCAAAGGGAAAAAAGTCAAAAGTGGAATATATTTACGTAAATTGCCTCTCAAGCGGGGGACTTGCTTCATATAAAGTTACTTTACTCGAAAACTACAGCTTAGCTAAATCTGAAATCTGGAATATATGATCTCTATTAACTGGGCTACCGAGCGCAATTTCCAGAATGGGGGGTAACAGATCTACTTTGCGAGATATAAGGGGGGAAAGTTGGCTGGCCCGGCGAACTTTGTTCCGCATTAGATTGGAAAATTCCTTTGCAAGTGCATCTTTATGCTGATCAAGGAATAATGTGTAGGCATGCTAAATTTAATGTCTGTAGCTTTATTAGTACAACATTTCGGAATTTTCCAATCCCGTGGGAAAATCGAGATAAAAGTATCCTATGTCCGTCTCCTGGTCCTAAGCTACCTCCCTAGCAATTTCCAGCCAGATCGGTTAAGCCGTTCTCGAGTTATAAATAGTCATATTTTATCCCGTGGGAAAATCGAAATAAAAGCATTCTATGTCCGCCTCCTGGTTTCTAAGCTACCTCCCTGCCAATTTTCAGCCCACACGGTTAAGCCGTTCTTGAGTTATAAACAGTCGTATTTTTATCCCGTGGGAAAATCGGGATAAGAAGTATCCTACATCCGTCTCCTGGTCCTAAGCTGCCTCCCTACCAATTCCCAACCAACTCGGTTAAGCCGTTCTTGAGTTATAAACAGTCGTATTTTTATCCCGTGGGAAAATCGGGATAACAAGTATCCTGTGTCCGTCTCCTGGTCCTGAGCTACCTCCCTGCCGATTTTCAGCCAAATCGGTTGAGCCGTTCGCGAGTTACAGACTATAGTCATATATTCATATGTTCATCCCAATTCCAAATTTGAGGTATCTAGGCTCATCGTACGCTAGAGCAGGGGAGTCACTTTAGAAAAAGATGTTTTATTCGGTAACTACTGATCGGAAAGATCTGAAATTTGGAATGTATGGTCTTTATTAGATGGGCTATCATATGCAATTTCAAAGTGGGGGGTAACAGGTTACACTTCCGAGTTATTGGGGGGAGAACTTTAGAAATTAAGAAACCAATCAAAATACCAGCCCGCTCAGCAGAGGGGGGTGGGGGGGTGGCTCCCGTGCACTAACATAGAACGTATTCAGACCTAATAATAATTAGCAATTTAAATTCTATGTTTGAAGCAAGTTCAGGCTTGTTTAAGCTTACACGTGTTACAATATTTCGTAATTAAAATGCATTTTAGTCAGAATTAACTGAGCTACAGAGATGGGACCAACACCAATCTTATTTTGGCCTAGCCCAGTATTTTGAAGAAGGCAAAGGGAAAAAAGTCAAAATGGAATTATATTTATGTAGATTAACACAAGTTGCCTCCGAGGCGGGGGACTTATTTCAGATATAATTACTTTACTCGAAAACTACTGCATAGAAAGTCAGAGATTTGGAATATATGATCTCTATTATCTACCAATTTTCATCCAAATCGGTTAAGCCATTCTTGAGTTATAAATTGTCGTATTTTATCCCGTGGGAAAATCGGGATAAAAATTATCCTATGTGCGTCTCCTGGTCCTAAGCTACCTCCCTACCAATTTCCAGCCAAATCTATTAAGCCGTTGTTGAGTTATAAACAGTCGTATTTTTATCCCGTGGGAAAATCAGGATAAAAAGTATCCTATGTCCGTCTCCTAGTCCTAAGCTACCTCCCTGCCAATTTTCAGCCAAATCGGTTAAGCCGTTCGCGAGTTACAGACTATAGTCGTAAATTCATATGTTCACCCCAATACCAAATTTGGGGTGTCTAGGCTCATCGTACGCTAGAGCAGGGGAGTCACTTTAGAAAAAGATGTTTTATTCGGTAACTACTGATCGGAAAGATCTGAAATTTGGAATGTGTAGTCTTTATTAGATGGGTTATCATATGCAATTTCGAAATGGGGGGTAACAGGTTACACTTCCGAGTTATGAGGGGGGGAAATTTAGAAATTAAGAAACCAATCAAAATACCAGCCCGCTCAGCAGAGGGGGGTGGGGGGGTGGCTCCCGTGCACCAACATAGAACATATTTAGAACCAAGCCTACCACTAGCAGTTTAAATTCTATGTCCAAACTCCATGCCTGAAGCAAGTTCAGACCTGTTTGAGCTTACACGTGTTACAATATTTCGTGATTTCAAATGCATTTTAGACATAGAAATAATTAAGCTACAGAGTTGGGACCAACACAGATCTTATTTTTAGGCCTAGCCCAATATTTAACAGTTTTAAAATTTTGAAAAAAGGCAAAGGGAAAAAAGTCAAAATGAAATTATATTTACGTAAATTAACACAAATTGCCTCCAACGCGTGGGACTTGCTTCAGATAAAATTACTTTACTCGAAAACTACAGCTTAGAAAAATCTGAAATTTGGAATATATGATCTCTATTAACTGGGCTATCGAGCGCAATTCCCAAAATGGGGGGTAAAAGATCTACTTTACGAGATATAAGGGGGGAAAGTTGACTGACCTTCGGCCGGTTTTTCGAAGCTCGATATCTCAGCTTCCCCTTGGCCTTTTTCAACTTTGAAAACTGGGCCGTGGTCGGCTTAATGCCCCTCACAATGCTGTATACACAGATTTAACCGAAACGCTTCGGTTCAAAACCTCGTGGCCACGCGGTTTTAGTTTTTTGGGTATTGTGCTTAACTCGCTTATCAGAAAAATCTGAACTAGGTATCAGATGAAAGGTCTTGATGAGACGGACACGCACACACCAAAAAACCACCACCTTAAGGCGACTAATCGAGCAGCGTTTCACTTTGAAGATTTTGCCCGTCACCGTTTTTCACTTTTTGTCACTTAGCACTTCGAGTATCACTCCGCGGCACTTGGCACTTACACTGTTAGATGCGGGACGTTAATCCGCATCTTTTGATGCATCACTCGCGTAAATCGGGCGAAAAAATCCTATTTTCTTGATTTTTCGAGCGCGGAGCGTCGGATTTTCGTGGCGTTCGGGGCGGCAGGCAGCGCGCGACTTAACCTAACCTAACCTAACCTAACCTAACCTAACCTAACCTAACCTTTTTTTTTTTTTTTTTTTTGATTCGGTGAGAAAATGCAATTACGCACGGTCCCCGCGCCTTGGGGAATGTCCCCCCCGTGCTAGTTGGGGGGACGACGCGGGGGGTGTAGTGGACTCTCCCCCCTAGTCGGGGTCTAGGGGGGCATACCCCTTAAAAACTCACCGGTATTCCCTCTCGGCCATTTGGAGAGGCGCCGTGGGAGAACTATGGTGTCACCACGCACGCCCCACCGGCCACCCCAGCGCAAGCGCCAGGGTTCCGTCGCCTAAGGAGGGAGGGCCGGGGATACTTGGCCCCCCCCCCTGAGTCGTGGGCCTTTACAGGCTGGCAGGGGATCCCCATCCCCCACCAGCTGGCACCACTACGGAGGGCAGCGGCGACTGCCGCCTGCACCTCCGATCCGACACTCGGTCGGATCCCCGTTGTGGGGGGCGGGGTAGCTCGCCTCACTGAGGCCAGGAAAAGACCGAAGGACATCAATCCTTCGGCCACCCGGGGAACTCAGTCCCCAGGATACTTTTCCTCCAGGAGGCCCCCGGAGCTACCCCACCCCTCACACGCCCATGCGCCCGTCCCTGAGGGAACTTGTGTCCGAGCAACGGGTACGCCGACGCTCAGTCCCCTCCACTCTACCGCGAGCCCTCCCTTGAAGTACGATGGCCCTCAGAGCCACCGTACTCCCGACAGCCATCATGGCCGCCCTCCTAACTCCCCAGGGGAGCCACCCCCGCGCCGAAGCGCTGCCACTTCCATGTCTCCTCTGCTGGGTCAGAGGAGTACTGGAAGTGGCCCACCACCCGGTACCTCTTGGCACCGCCGCAGGCCGGACACATGGCATGCGGCGGTGAGCCCCCCCACCACGGCAAGGTGGGTACACGTCGGGGGGGAACCTAACCTAACCTAACCTAACCTAACCTAACCTAACCTAACCTAACCTAACCTAACCTAACCTAACCTAACCTAACCTTTTTTTTTTTTTTTTTTTTTTTTTTTTTTTTTTTTTTTTTTTTTTTTTTTTTTTTTTTACGTCGTGAAAACCCATTTACGAGTACCCCCGTCCCCGGGGGGGGGCGGGCGGTTATGTGGGGCTCTCTCCCCCGTCCTCTTCCCCTGCGGGAAGGGGAGGGGGGAGCATACCCACTAAAAACACGACGGCATTGTCCGCTCGCTGGGTTTAGGTAGGCGCCGTGGGATCCCGAGGATTCAAGCCGACGACGCCCCCCAGCCTGCCCCGGCTTTGGTTAAAATCACCGGGGCTACCTCACCAAGGAGGGAGGAGTCGCAATGCTTCGACTCCGCCCCCAGACGTGTGGGACCGTGCAATGCAGGTGGAGGACCCCCGTCCCCAACCCGCTGGTCCCACTAGGGGTTCAGGCGGGCAGCAAAGTGCCGCCGCCTTCGCCCCGTTCGTCTGCGCCGGAACGGGGGCGCCTGGACGCACTCCTCGCGCTCCCGTTCCTCGGCTTCCTTTTGGAGCATTATGCTCTCACAAAAGGAAGCCACCTCCTCCCAGGACTCGTCACCCCCATCCAGCATAGCCGAGACTATGCTGTGGAGTGACAAGTCCTGCCGTCCAATAGCCGCCACTAGCTGGCGGCGCTCAAAGCTCCAGCACGGGCATTCTGCCACGGTGTGCTGAGCTGAGTCCACCGGAGCGCCGCAGTTATGGCACTGCGCGCTCTCTTCGCGCCCAATGCGGTGGAGATAGTCACCGAAACACCCGTGGCCCGACAGGATCTGGACGAGGTGGTACGTCAGCGTACCAAACTCTCTGTCGAGCCACAGGTCAAGGGAGGGGAGGAGCGCCGCTATGGTGCGCGTTCCATAGCGGCTGTCCTCCAGCTCGCTCTTCCATCTATCGCGCATTCTCCGCGCTGTCATGCGGCGGGCGTGCCTCAGCTCCTCAGGGGCCGGTGTGTGACCCCTCGCCTCAGCCTCCCTCTGCTCTTTGTATGCCTCCGCCATGACGGAGGCATCGATGTCCCACGGGGGTGTGCGAGCCAATAGGCAGGCCGCCATATGCGCCACCGTAACATAGGCCCTGATGATACGGATGGCGCATATTCTCTGCGGTCTTCGCAGGAGGGCCTTGGTTTTAGCCGATAGCCTGTCCGCCCAAATTGGCGCCCCATAAAGTGCCATGCTGCGCACTACGTTGGCAAAGAGCCGCCTGCAGGGCGCGCTCGGACCACCCACATTCGGCAATAGCCTCGCCAGCGCAGAGGCGGTGCCGACTAGGCGGGGAGCAAGTCTGCGAAAGTGCTCCCCGAAGTCCCATTTCCTGTCCAGGACAAGGCCAAGATATTTTATATTGGCCTTGACCTGGACAGGTTCTCCTCCTACTGGGATGGTGGTGGCCGCCGGGATGCGCCAGCTGGGGGCCCCGAACACCATTGCGTCCGTCTTGGCAACCGACACTTTTAGCCCAAGTGCCTGAATCCGGTCCACGACTAACTGAGCCGCTACCGCCGCCCTTCGCAGGGCCTCTCCCATATCCCTTCCCCGCACGACCACAAGCGTGTCGTCGGCGTAACAGATCGTGGCCATGCGGGGAAGCTGCACGCCACGGATCACCCAATCGAACCCCAGGTTCCAAAGCAGGGGGCCAAGCACGGAACCCTGGGGCACGCCGCAGGTCATGGGTCGGCTTCTGCGCCTTCCAGCATGATCGTAGAGCACTACCCTTCCCACGAGGTAGTGCCCTACAATCTTCCTCAGGTACCCCGGCAGCTGGTGGTAACGGAGGGACTCCTCTATCACCGCATAGGGGAGGGTGCCAAATGCATTGGCGATGTCAAGGGACACCGCCACTACCCCCTCCCCCTTGCTGGCCGCTAAGTCGCAGCACTCCTTGAGCGCCCCAAGAGCATCCATGGTCGACCGGCCGGCCCTGAACCCATACTGCCGGTCCGACAGGTTGGGGCCGACCTCCTGCAAGTGCCTGCGGATTCGGCAGGCTATCACTCGCTCGAACGACTTGCCCGCTTCGTCGAGGAGGACCAGAGGGCGATGGGCAGAGGGCGAGTCCGGCGAGCCTCCCGGTTTTGGTATCAAAACCAGCCGTCCCTCTTTCCACACACTAGGGAAGCGCCCCACCTCCAGACATTCATCATACAGGTCTCTGAGGCGCCCCCCCAGGTGTTTTAGGGCGACGGGTATAACCCTCGCCGGCACCCCATCCGGCCCCGGAGCCTTCTTGCACACCCGGAGCCGGTCGACGACCATCATGTACTCGTCGTCGTTCAGCCTTGGGACTTCCTCTCGTTCATTTGGTTCCTCCAAGGGGGCCGACATCCTTGGAGGAACAAAGTCCGGCGCCGATGGAAACAGGGTCTCCACCACCCTGTTTAGGAGTTCCGGCTGCAGGGAATCCATGGGGGGGGCGCGCTTCATTTTGTTCCGTACAATCTTGTACGGACGCCCCCATGGATCCCTGTCAAGTGTGGCCAGGAACTCCTCATGTGCCTCGTCCTTGGCCCTGGATATGGCCGTTTGAAGCGCCTCCTTCGCCTCCTTCAGGGCCCTGTAGAGGCGCTCCTCCTCCTCGTCCGTGTGCCGCCTCCGCCGGCAGTGGGTATAGGCGCGGCGGGCACGGTTGCTGGTGGTTCGGAGAGCCGCAATCTCGTCCGTCCACCAGTAGACCCTCGGCTTAGCCGGCATCCTTCGGACCCGGGGCATGGCAGCGTCACACACCGCAGTGAGTGACTCGCGGAAGCGGGCCGCCTTCTCATCCACCCCCAAGGTGCTAGGTGGGGGGGCGCACCACGTCTCCACCACTGCGGCCTCCTCCGCCATGCCCGAGTCGAACCTCGTGAGCACCCACCGCGGGAAGCTGGACCTACCGTTCGCCAGTGGCTGCGTCTGTGGCAGCAGCGAGGCGGAGACCCTCATCCGTATATACCTGTGGTCGGAGAGGGTCTCGACGTCCTCTAGGACGCGCCAATCTGCTATCCGTGTGGCTAGGGCAGGGGTCGCAAACGTAACGTCCACGATAGACCCCCCCTGCCGACGCACACACGTATTAGCTGCGCCCTGATTGGCCACTTCAAGCCCAGTGGCCACCGCCCAGTCCCGCAGGGCCGCCCCTTTGGGGTCTGTGTGGGGGCATCCCCACGCTACGCTCTTAGCGTTCAGATCCCCCATTACCACAACCTGGGCCGGGGCGGCCCTACCAACCACCCTCCCCAGGTCCTCCAGAAAGGACTCAAAGTCGGACAGTGGCCTGTTGGGGGAGAAATACACCCCAATGACCACTGTCGAACCCCATCTGACCGCCACGTACCCCAGTCCTTCCTCTACTTTGTAGAGGGGGGGGAAGGTTCCGGCCGTTGGGACCACCACAGCCACTTTTCCGTCCCTTGACCCCGCCCAGTTAGGTTGGGGGGGGACATAATATGGCTCTGCCACTACAGCTGCCGCTATTCCCCACTCCGCCATGACCTGCATAATCAGGTCCTGAGCGCGGGCGGAGTGGTTCGCATTCGTCTGTAGGAGCTCGTAATGCGGGTGTACTGGCATTAGGACACCTGCATTACGAGTTCCTCTTGCCCCGTTGGGCTGCCATCCTTGGGGGTGTTGCCCTGGGTCACACGGGTCTTCCCCCTAACCTTGGGCGGGGCGCACTTCTCCCCACCCATTACATGGCCATGAGGCCTACCCGCTTCTGCGCACACCGCGCACTTGGGCTTGGCCTCGCACTTTGCCGCGAGGTGCCCCTCCTCTCCGCAGCGAAAGCACCTTGCCCCGTGCTCCGCTGCAGAGGGGCACGTAGCCCTGGTGTGGCCCAGCGCCATGCACTTAAAACAGCGCATGGGCAGGGCCGCAAGGGGCATTACGGTGGCCTTCGTCCACCCCACTTGTACGTGGCCCTCCGCAACAATGGCCTTGGCAGCCGTTGCTGGGCACCGCAAAATGACGGCGCCCCGCCCAAACGCTCTCTCGCTCAGGGCTCCAACCTTGACAAGGGCCACGTCGCAGCCCCCCTTAGCTGCGATGGCCGCCGCCACCTCTTCCCGGCCCACAGTCTCATCGAGCCCAGTGAGCTTCAGCTCGGCGAATTTCAAGGGCCGGGTGACCTCGACCACGTCACCCACCACCTCACGGAGCTTCGCTGCCATGCAGTCCGCAGTGGCTTCAGGGGTGTCTCCCCTGATTTCCACCATTTTGGAACCGGTCATGGTGGTTCTCATTTTTACCGCCTCCAGGCCAAGGTCAGACAGCTTGACCCCGTCTCTGGCCCACACCATCACCTCGGTGTAGGTGACTTCTTGTCCCCCCCTCCGTGCCCCCTCCTTGAGGGTCAGCACCACGGCAGCAGTGCGGGGCACCACCACCTTTACCGTTTTCGGCTTTGGAGCCGACTTGGCAGGGGCTCTCAGCTTGGCGGGGGCGCTCGGGGAGGCGGTATTGGGGGTAGCGCTCCCCTTCTTCCCCTTTTTCCTCCTTACCACCGTCGCCCAGGACTCTTCCTGCGGCTGGGAGGCAGCCTGGGGCTCAGCCTGGGGCTGAGGCCCACTGTTCCCGCTCGCTCCCGCCTGCATCACCGGCTGGGAGCTTGGGCCCAGCTTTGTCCCAGCAGTCTTCTTGCCCGCCTCCTTACCCGCCTTTTTGCCACTTTGGGCTGGCGGGGTCGGGGGGGGCGGCAGGGGGATCGCCTGCTTCGTCCTCTTGCCCTGGGTTCCCTGGCTGGGCTGCCTCAGGGGCTCCCTCGCTTCCCCCCCTACCAGGCCTGACTGGGCCCTGGGACGTGGGGGGGGCTGCGTCTTCCGGTCCGCAGCAAGCGGCGGCCTAAGGACAGGCTCCGGCGGGAGGCGCGCCTCGACTTCCCCTAGGCGGGCATTAATCATCCCACCCAGGGATGTCAAGAGGTCCCGCCTCAGTTCCTCAATAGCCTCCTTGAGGCCCCCTCCAATACCAGCTCCTGTGGCCTCCTTCCTTGCCGCAGAGGCCGTGCTCTGCGCCTCCGCATAGGCAGCCTTGAAGGCTTGGAGCTCCGCGCGGACGATCTCCAACTCTCTAGAGAGCCGGGCGTTGTCCGCGCGAATACGGCGCTGCTCCTCTGTTGGGGAGACCATCCGCAGCTCCTCGATGGCCACCAGTGCCTCAGCAGTCGCCTCATTCAGGCGGCCCTTGACCTGCCCGTTTATCCTGGAGCACTTCGAGATGTCCTCCTTGATGAGGAGTACATTTCGAAGTGCTGCGGCAGCGAGCTCCTCCCTGGTCTGTTCCCGGGGAGTGCGTACGTCCTCTTCCTCGTCCGCGAGTGCCGACTTCCCTCGGTGCAGGGACTGTTTCGGACGATAGGTCCGGTCTTCACGGGCATCCTCAAACTCGACGGAGTCATCGTCTGAGCCTAGCCCCTCCAATCCCCTCCTTGCCTTAGCCAGGAAGGCGTGGGCACCCATGGGACGCTTTCCCCCTCCACCCCTGCTGGAGGTCTTCACCTTTACAGGGACTTCGGTGTCCCCGCTGGACCTGAGCGACATGGTTCGCTTAAGGGGGGCCTTTTTACGGGCACCCCCAGCCTCAGTTGCGTCTGCCTCCATGTCGGAGGATTCAGACGGGTCTGCTCCGAACTCGGAGTCCTCCCCCTCGTGCGCCTCAGACTGGCTCGTCACGCCCGCTGAGTTGGGCTCAAAAAGGGAACCGTTTCCGATTTTCCCAGTTTTTTTCCCTCCCCCGTACTTGAGCGTACGAAAATTCAGTCTGAACTGAGAAGCCCCCGGCGGAAAATTCCCAGCGGGAGAACCGCTCGCGCAATTTTCGTCCTGACCGCTGTCAGGGATGGCCAATGACCTGGCCCCCCTTTCCCCCGAACTACCCCCCCCCGTAGCTACCCCGGTTCCGGAGTTACTCCCTCCCCTAACACCGGAACTATGGTCGCCCATAGTTCCCCCCCCCCCCGTCCGATTCCCAATCGGACCCCCCCCCTCGAACCCGTTCAGGTTCAAGAACCCTCCCCCCTTGCTAAAAACCCCCCCTACCAGGTTGGTTCGCCAGAAGGGCGAAACCTAACCAAAAACGGTCAAGTCCGAACCGTGGAAAATTACCAACTTATCAAAAAGTTGGTAGTTTTCCCCAAATTCTGACGAGACTATTATAGCTACAAGGTCGTGTGGGATGCCGTTAGGCGGCGCAAACTACCCCCTATAAGACCCTATAACTATAAAATCCCGGACCGTTATAGTATAGGCGCAGTGATTTTTTGAAAGCCCCGACAAACTTAACAAAAAAGTTCACTAGCGCCTATGGCGAATCTAATAGCAACCAACGTTTCACCGAATAACTTCCGAATGGTAAGTCCGAAAATTATTCGGTAAACGGATATTGGTAGTGCTACTAATTGGCTCTATTCCCCAACAAAAAGAATTTAAAAAATGTAAACCGTAGAGAAGCTACGATTTTTCAAAAAATTTTGGGACAAGTTGTGTTTTGCAATTCCGACCGCAAAAACAGAAGGTTTTTGGGGTAAAATTGCAAAAATTAATTTTGGGGTATCCAGAGAAGCTAGAAGTACCGAAAAATATCCAAAAAATCGAGAATCTAATGCGGAAGGCAATAAGACCAAAAAATGTGGAAAATTCCAAAGGCAAGTATAAAATTTGAGTGAAACAGAAAAACGCGTCCTCCAAATCAGCTCAAATTTTTCCTCAATCAGCTCAAATTTTTCCTCAATCAGCTCAAATTTTTCCTCAATCAGCTCAAATTTTTCCTCAATCAGCTCAAATTTTTCCTCAATCAGCTCAAATTTTTCCTCAATCAGCTCAAATTTTTCCTCAATCAGCTCAAATTTTTCCTCAATCAGCTCAAATTTTTCCTCAATCAGCTCAAATTTTTCCTCAATCAGCTCAAATTTTTCCTCAATCAGCTCAAATTTTTCCTCAATCAGCTCAAATTTTTCCTCAATCAGCTCAAATTTTTCCTCAATCAGCTCAAATTTTTCCTCAATCAGCTCAAATTTTTCCTCAATCAGCTCAAATTTTTCCTCAATCAGCTCAAATTTTTCCTCAACCTAACCTAACCTAACCTAACCTAACCTAACCTAACGTAACCTTTTTTTTTTTTTTTTTTTTTTTTTTTTTTTTTTTTTTTTTTTTTACGTAGTGAAAACCCATTTACGAGTACCCCCGACCCCGGGGGGGGCCGGGCGGTTATGTGGGGCTCTCTCCCCCGTCCTCTTCCCCTGCGGGAAGGGGAGGGGGGGGCATACCCACTAAAAACACTACGGCATTGTCCGCTCGCTGGGTTTAGGTAGGCGCCGTGGGATCCCGAGGATTCGAGCCGACGACGCCCCCCAGCCTGCCCCGGCTTTGATTAAAATCGCCGGGACTACCTCACCAAGGAGGGAGGAGTCGCAATGCTTCGACTCCGCCCCCAGACGTGTGGGACCGTGCAATGCGGGTGGAGGACCCCCGTCCCCAACCCGCTGGTCCCACTAGAGGTTCAGGCGGGCAGCAAACTGCCGCCGCCTTCGCCCCGTTCGTCTGCGCCGGAACGGGGGCGCCTGGACGCACTCCTCGCGCTCCCGTTCCTCGGCTTCCTTCTGGAGCATTATGCACTCGCAGAAGGAAGCCACCTCCTCCCAGGACTCGTCACCCCTATCCAGCATAGCCGAGACTATGCTGTGGAGTGACAAGTCCTGCCGTCCGATCGCAGCCACGAGCTGGCCGCGCTCATAGCTCCAGCAGGGACACTCCTCGAGTGTATGCTGGGCTGTATCCTCCAGCGCCCCGCAGTTGTGGCAGCGGGCGCTGTCCTCTCTTCCGATGCGGAACAGGTACGAGCCGAAACACCCGTGGCCCGTCAGGATCTGCACGAGATGGTACGATATCGTACCAAACTCCCTGTCGAGCCACAGGTCGAGTGAGGGGAGGATGGCCGCTATAGTGCGCGTTCCATAGCGGCAGTCCTCCAGCTCCTCTTTCCACCTGTCCCGCATGCGCCGCTGGGCTTGTCGGCGGGCGTGGAGGATTTCTTCCGGGGCCATTCTGTCCCCCCTTGCCTGGGCCTCCCTTTGGGACCAATAAGACGCCGACATGGTCTCGGCGTCTATGTCCCAAGGTGGCGTGCCGGCGATCAGGCAGGCCGCCATGTGGGCCACCGTCACGTACGCCCTGGCTATTCTGGCGGCGCACACCCGCTGGGGCCGTCGTAGGAGGGCTCTCGTCTTCCTCGTTAGCCGGCTAGCCCATATCGGGGCGCCGTAGAGGGCCATACTCCTCACGACATTGGCGTACAGCCTCCGGCAGGGCGTGAGTGGCCCTCCCACGTTCAGCAGTAGCCTGCCGAGGGCTGCCGCAGTGCCTATCAGCCGGGGGGCGAGTCTGGCGAAGTGAGCGCCAAAGTCCCACTTCCTGTCCAGGACAAGACCAAGATACTTTATGTTGGCCTTGACCTGGACAGGTTCTCCTCCGATCGGGAGTGAGGTGTCGGCCGGGATGCGCCAGGCGGGGGCCCCAAACACCGTGGCGTCGGTCTTCCTCACGTTGACCTTGAGGCCGAGCGCGCTGATGCGGTCAACGACCAGCTCGGCCGCCACAGCCGCCCTGCGCAGGGTTTCCTGCTTGTCCCTTCCCCGGACGGCCACCATCGTGTCATCGGCGTAGCAGATAGTGGTCATGCGGGGAAGTTGCACCCCCCGGATCGCCCAGTCAAACCCAAGGCTCCATAGTAGTGGGCCGAGTATGGAACCTTGGGGGACCCCGCAAGCCATGGGCCAGCTCTTACGCCTGCCGCCGTGATCATAGAGCACTACCCTTCCCTCCAGGTAGTGCCCTATGATCCTCTGGAGGTACCACGGGATCCGGTGGTATCTCAGAGACTCCATGATGACGGAGTAGGGGAGGGTGCCGAAGGCGTTGGCGATATCTAACGATACCGCCACCACCCCCTCCCCCTTGCTGGCCGCTAGGTCACTGAAATCTTTCAGCATCTTCAGGGCGTCGATCGTCGACCGGCCCGCCCTGAAGCCAAACTGGTGGTCCGCTATGTTAGGGCCGACCTCCTCCAGGTGGCTGCGGATCCGGGAGGAGATCACCCGCTCCAGCGCCTTCCCGCACTCGTCCAGGAGGACGATGGGCCGATGGCCTGAGGGCGAGTCAGGCGCGCCCCCCGGCTTGGGGATGAGTACCAGCCGCCCCTCTTTCCATACCTTCGGGAAGCGCCCCTCCTGCAGACACTGATCCAGGAGGTCCCTGAAGCGCTCCCCGAGGTATTTGAGGGCGATGGGGATCACTCTCGCGGGCACGCCGTCCGGGCCCGGGGCCTTTTTACAAGCCCGGAGGCGATCTGTGATCCACATCATTTCGTCCTGGTTGATCCTGGGTATATCTCCTCTTGGCTCCTCCGAGGGGGCCGACATCCTCGGAGGCTCGAAATCCGGCGCCGGAGGGAAGAGGACGCCGATGATCCTATCGAGGAGCCCTGGCTCCAGGGAGTCCATGGGGGGGGCTCGTTTCACCTTTTCCCGCACCATCTTGTACGGGCGCCCCCATGGGTCCCTCTCCAGCGTGGCCAGGAACTCCTCGTGTGCGGCGTCCTTGGCCTTGGAGATCGCCAGCTGGAGGGTCTCCTTGGCCTCCTTGAGGGCCCTGTAGAGGGCCTCCTCCTCGGCGGCCGTGTGCGCCACTCTCCGCCTGCAGCGGGTGTAGGCGCGACGCGCGCGGTTGCTGGCGGCCCGAAGATTGGCTATATCCTCGGACCACCAGTAGACCCCCTTTTTGTCCGGGAGCCTTCGCATCCGGGGCATGGCCGCGTCGCACACCGCGGTGAGCGCCTCGCGGAAGCGGGTCGCCTTCCCGTCGATGTCCAGGTCGTCGGGTGGGGGGGCGCACCAGGCCTCTACCACCGCCGCCTCTTCCGCCATGCCGGGGTCGAACCTGGAGAGGACCCAGCGCGGGAAGGTCGACCTCCTCCCCGCCGGCGGCTGCGGCTGTGTCGGCCGTGAGGCGGAGACCCTCATCCGAATGTAGCGGTGGTCGGAGAGGGTCTCTACGTCCTCGAGGACGCACCAGTTTTCAATGCGTGCGGCTAGGGCGGGGGTCGCGAACGTTATGTCCACGATGGACCCCCCCTGCCTACGCACGCACGTGTCCGCGCTCCCTCTGTTGGCCACCTCCAGCCCGATGGTAGCCGCCCAGCCTTCCAACTTGGCCCCTCTCGGGTCCGTGATGGGGGAACCCCACGCCGCGCCCTTGGCGTTGAAGTCCCCCATCACCAGCAACTGCGCTGGGGCGGCCCCCCCTGCGGCTCGCCCCAGGTCCACCAGGAAGGCCTCGAAGGCCGCCAGCGGCCTGTTGGGGGAGAAATAGACCGCAATGATTGCGATCTCTCCCCACTTGGCCGCTACGTACCCCGGGCCCTCTCCGATTTTGTGGAGGGGGGGGGAGTTCCCATTTGTAGGGACTACTATGGCCGCGAGGCCATCTGGGGATCCGGCCCAGTTCCGTTGGGGCGGAACGTAGTAGGGTTCCGCCACCACCGCAACCGCTATGCCCCACTCCGCCATGGCCTGCATGAGCAGGTCTTGGGCCCTGGCGGAGTGGTTCACGTTCGTCTGGAGGATCTCGCAATGCTGGTGTGCTGGCATTAAGACACCTGCATTGCGAGTTCCTCTTGTGCCTTCGGGCTTTCATCTTGGGGGGGGCTGGCCCGGGGCGCGCGGTCCTTCCCCCTAACAGTGGGCGGGGCACATTTCTCCCCGCCCATGACGTGGCCATGGGGCCGTCCCGCCTCAGCGCATACCGCGCACTTGGGCTGCGCTTTGCAGTCCGCTGCAAGGTGCCCCTCCTTCCCGCACCGGAAGCACTTCCCTCCGTGCTCCGCGGCGGAGGGGCACGTGGCCCTGGTGTGGCCCAGCGCCATGCACTTAAAACAGCGCATGGGCAGGGCCACCAGTGGCGTCACGGCTGCTCTCGTCCAGCCTATTTGGATGTGGCTCTCCTTTGCCACCTCCTTAGCGGCCGTCGCTGGGCACCGTACTATGACGGTGCCCCGTCCCCAGGCTCTCTCACTGAGGGCTCCAACCTTTACGAGGGCCACCTGGCAGCCCCCTTTGGCCGCGACGGCCGCCGCAACCTCATCCCGGCCCACGGTTTCGTCAAGCCCAGAGAGCTTGAGCTCCGCAAATTTCGTGGGCCGGGTGATCTCGGCCACATCCCCCACCACTTCGCGGAGCTTCTCCGCCAAGCGGTCCGCGGTGGTTTCGGGGGCGTCTCCCCTCACCTCCAGCAGCTTGGAGCCGGTCATTGACTTTCTCAATTGGACCGACTCCAATCCGAGGTCGGCCAGCCTGACGCCGGCCCTCGCCCATACCATCACGTCCGTGTAAGTGGACAGCTTGCCCCCCCCTCTGTGCCCCCTCTTTAAGGGTCAGCACCACGGCTGCCGTTCGGGGCACTACCACCTTCACCGTTTTCGGTTTGGGGGTCGTCTTGGGGGGGGGCGGCCGGGGAGGCGGCCTTCTTCCCCTTCCCCTTCCTCCTTGCCACCTCCGACCAGGGGGCTTCCTGGGGCTGGGGCGTGGCTTGGGGTTGGGACCCCATCTCCCCGCTTGTCCCCGCCTTGGGGGAGGGGTTGGACGGACTTGGCGGATTTGGCGGAGCATTAGGGCGCTCCACCGCCTTGGTCCTCCGAGCCGGCGTTGGGCCGCTCCCTCCTCCCGCCTTTTTGCCATTTTGGGCTGGCGGGGGTGGGGGCGGAAGAGGTATGGGGTTTTCCCCCTGCCTCTTCTTTGGCTGCTGCTGCGCGACCTTCAGGGGTTCCGTGTTGGCCCCTCCTACCAGGTTCGGCTGGGTCCTGGGACGGGGTGGGGGCGCCGTCTTCCTGTCCGCGGCGAGCGGCGGCCTGAGGACGGGCTCCGGTGGGAGGCGCGCCTCCATCTCCCCAAGGCGGGCGTTGATCATCCCGCCCAGGGATGTCAACAGGTCGCGCCTTAACTCCTCCATGGCCTCTTTGAGGTCTCCTCCCACTTCAGTGGCTGTGGTCCCTCTCCGCACTGCTAAGGCGGAACTCTGCGCCTCTGCGTAGGCCGCCTTAAAGGCCTTCAGTTCGCCGCGGACGATCTCCAACTCTCTAGAGAGCCGGGCGTTGTCCGCGCGAATACGGCGCTGCTCCTCCATCGGGGAGACCATCCGCAGCTCCTCAATGGCCACCAGGGCCTCAGCGGTCGCCTCGTTCAGGCGGCCCTTGACCTGCCCGTTTATCCTGGAGCACTTCGAGATGTCCTCTTTGATTTGGAGTACATTTCGAAGTGCTGCGGCAGCGAGCTCCTCCCTGGTCTGTTCCCGGGGGGTGCGTGCGTCCTCTTCCTCGTCCGCGAGTGCTGACTTCCCTCGCAGGGACTGCTTCGGACGGTAGGTCCGATCTTCGCTGGCGTCCTCAAATTCGATGGAGTCGTCGTCTGAGCCCAGCCCCTCCAGCCCCCTCTTAGCCTTCGCCAGGAAGGCGTGGGCACCCATGGGGCGCTTTCCCCCTCCACCCCTGCTGGAGGTCCTCACCTTGACCGGGACCGGGACTTCGTCAGCACCGCCAGACTTGGCCGACCTGGTCCGCTTCAATGGGGCTTTCTTTACGCGAGAGCCCACACCCTCGTAACTGTCTGCCTCCATATCAGAGGATTCAGACTTATGCCCATACTCCGACTCCGAGTCCCCCTCCTCACGTGCCTCAGATAGGCTCGTTGCGTCGACGGCGGGCTCAAGAAGCGAGCCGTTCCCAGCCTTCCTCCGATTCCCACTACGCAGAACTGGGAAGTTCTGCCGAAACTGGGATGACTCCGGCGAAAAATTCGCAGCGGGTGAACCGCTGAGAGGATTTCCCTCTTGTCCCCCGTCAGGGACGGCCGATGAACCGGCCCCCCTTTCCCCCATACTACCCCCCCCCGTAACTCCCCCCGTTCCGGAGTTACCTCCGCCCCTAAAACCGGAACTACGGTCGCCCATAGTTCCCCCCCCCTCCCGTCTTATTCCCAATCGGAACCCCCCCCCAGAACCCGTTCAGGTTCCTGAACCCTCCCCCCTTGCTAAAACCCCCCCCTACCAGGTTGGTTCGCCAGAAGGGCGAAACCTAACCAAAAACGGTCAAGTCCGAACCGTGGAAAATTACCAACTTATCAAAAAGTTGGTAGTTTTCCCCAGATTCTGACGAGACTATTATAGCTACAAGGTCGTGTGGGGTGCCGTTAGGCGGCGCAAACTACGCCCTATAAGACCCTATAACTAGAAAATCCCGGACCGTTATAGTATAGGCGCAGTGATTTTTTGAAAGCCCCGACAAACTTAACAAAAAAGTTCACTGGCGCCTATGGCGAATCTAATAGCAACCAACGTTTCACCAAATAACTTCCGAATGGTAAGTCTGAAAATTATTCGGTAAACGGATATTGGTAGTGCTACTAATTGGCTCTATTCCCCAACAAAAAGAATCTAAAAAATGTAAACCGTAGTGAAGCTACGATTTTTCAAAAAATTTTGGGACAAGTTGTGTTTTGCAATTCCGACCGCAAAAACAGAAGGTTTTTGGGGTAAAATTGCAAAAATTAATTTTGGGGTATCCAGAGAAGCTAGAAGTACCGAAAAATAGCCAAAAAATCGAGAATCTAATGCGGAAGGCAATGAGATCAAAAAATTTGGAAAATTCCAATCGCAAGTACTAAATTTGAGTGAAACAGAAAAACGCGTCCTCCAAATCAGCTCAAATTTTTCCTCAATCAGCTCAAATTTTTTCCTCATCAGCTCAAATTTTTTCCTCATCAGCTCAAATTTTTTCCTCATCAGCTCAAATTTTTTCCTCATCAGCTCAAATTTTTTCCTCATCAGCTCAAATTTTTTCCTCAGCTCAAATTTTTTCCTCAACCTAACCTAACCTAACCTAACCTTTTTTTTTTTTTTTTTTTTTTTTTTTTTTTTTTTTTTTTTTTTTTTTCGTGAAAACCCATTTACGAGTACCCCCGTCCCCGGGGGGGGGCGGGCGGTTATGTGGGGCTCTCTCCCCCGTCCTCTTCCCTTGCGGGAAGGGGAGGGGGGAGCATACCCACTAAAAACACGACGGCATTGTCCGCTCGCCGGGTTTAGGTAGGCGCCGTGGGATCCCGAGGATTCGAGCCGACGACGCCCCCCGGCCTGCCCCGGCTTTGGTTAAAATCACCGGGGCTACCTCACCAAGGAGGGAGGAGTCGCAATGCTTCGACTCCGCCCCCAGACGTGTGGGACCGTGCAATGCAGGTGGAGGACCCCCGTCCCCAACCCGCTGGTCCCACTAAGGGTTCAGGCGGGCAGCAAACTGCCGCCGCCTTCGCCCCGTTCGTCTGCGCCGGAACGGGGGCGCATGGACACACTCCTCGCGCTCCCGTTCCTCGGCTTCCTTTTGGAGCATTATGCTCTCACAAAAGGAAGCCACCTCCTCCCAGGACTCGTCACCCCCATCCAGCATAGCCGAGACTATGCTGTGGAGTGACAGGGCCTGCCGTCCAATAGCCGCCACTAGCTGGCGGCGCTCAAAGCTCCAGCATGGGCATTCTGCCACAGTGTGCTGGGCTGAGTCTACCGGAGCGCCGCAGTTATGGCACTGCGCGCTCTCTTCGCGCCCAATGCGGTGGAGATAATCACCGAAACACCCGTGGCCCGACAGGATTTGCACGAGGTGGTACGTCAGCGTACCAAACTCCCTGTCGAGCCACAGGTCGAGCGAGGGGAGGATAGCCGCTATAGTGCGCGTTCCATAGCGACAGTCCTCCAGCTCGCTCTTCCACCTATCGCGCATCCTTCGCGCTGTCATGCGGCGGGCATGCCTCAGCTCCTCAGGGGCCGGTGTGTGGCCCCTCGCCTCAGCCTCCTTCTGCTCCTTGTATGCCTCCGCCATGACGGAGGCATCAATATCCCACGGGGGAGTGCGTGCCAACAGGCAGGCCGCCATATGCGCCACCGTAACGTAGGCCCTGACGATACGGATGGCGCATATTCTCTGCGGTCTCCGCAGGACGGCCTTGGTTTCGGCCGACAACCGGTCCGCCCAAATTGGCGCCCCATAAAGCGCCATGCTGCGCACCACATTGGCAAAGAGCCGCCTGCAGGGCGCGCTCGGACCACCCACATTTGGCAATAACCTCGCCAGCGCAGAGGCGGTGCCAACTAAGCGGGGAGCAAGTCTTCGAAAATGCTCCCCGAAGTCCCATTTCCTGTCCAGGACAAGGCCAAGATACTTGATATTTGCCTTGACCTGGACAGGTTCTCCTCCTACTGGGATGGTGGTGCCCGCCGGAATACGCCATCTGAGGGCCCCGAACACCATGGCGTCCGTCTTGGCGACCGACACCTTGAGCCCAAGGGCCTGGATCCGGTCCACGACCAATTGAGCCGCTACTGCCGCCCTTCGCAGGGTCTCTCCCATATCTCTTCCCCGCACGACCACTAGCGTGTCGTCGGCGTAACAGATCGTGGCCATGCGGGGAAGCTGCACGCCACGGATCACCCAATCGAACCCCAGGTTCCATAGCAAGGGGCCAAGCACGGAACCCTGGGGCACGCCGCAGGTCATGGGTCGGCTTCTGCGCCTTCCGCCATGATCGTAGAGCACTACCCTTCCCACTAGGTAGTGCCCTACGATCCTCCTCAGGTACCCCGGCAGCTGGTGGTACCGGAGGGACTCCTCAATCACCGCATATGGGAGGGTGCCAAATGCATTGGCGATGTCAAGGGACACCGCCACTACCCCCTCTCCTTTGCTAGCCGCCAGGTCGCAACACTCCTTCAGCGTCCCCAGAGCGTCCATGGTCGACCGGCCGGCCCTGAACCCATACTGCCTGTCCGACAGGTTCGGGCCGACCTCCTGCAGGTGCCGGCGGATTCGGCAGGCTATCACCCGCTCAAAGGATTTGCCCGCTTCATCTAGGAGGACCAGGGGGCGATGAGCGGAGGGCGAGTCCGGTGAGCCCCCCGGTTTCGGTATTAAAACCAGCCGCCCCTCTTTCCACACACTAGGGAAGCGCCCCACCTCTAGACATTCGTCGTACAGGTCTCTGAGGCGCCCCCCCAGATGTTTTAGGGCGACCGGTATCACCCTCGCCGGCACCCCATCCGGCCCCGGGGCCTTTTTGCACACCCGGAGTCGGTCGACGACCATCATGAACTCGTCGTCATTCAGCTTTGGGGCTTCCTCTCGTTCACTTGGTTCCTCCAAGGGGGCCGACATCCTTGGAGGAACAAAGTCCGGCGCCGGTGGGAACAGGGTCTCCACCACCCTGTTTAGGAGTTCCGGCTCCAGGGAGTCCATGGGGGGGGCGCGCTTCATCTTGTTCCGTACAACCTTGTACGGACGCCCCCATGGATCCCTGTCGAGTGTGGCCAGGAACTCCTCATGTGCCTGGTCCTTGGCCCTGGATATGGCCGTTTGGAGCGCCTCCTTCGTCTCCTTCAGGGCCCTGTAGAGGCGCTCCTCCTCCTCGTCCGTGTGCCGCCTCCGCCGGCAGTGGGTATAGGCGCGGCGGGCACGGTTGCTGGTGGTTCGGAGAGCCGCAATCTCGTCCGACCACCAGTAGACCCTCGGCTTGGCCGGCATCCTTCGGACCCGGGGCATAGCAGCGTCACACACCGCAGTGAGTGACTCGCGGAAGCGGGCCGCCTTCTCATCCACCCCCAAGGTGCTAGGTGGGGGGGCGCACCACGCCTCCACCACTGCGGCCTCCTCCGCCATGCCCGAGTCGAATCTCGTGAGCACCCACCGCGGGAAGCTGGACCTACCGTTCGCCAGTGGCTGCGGCTGTGGCAGCAGCGAGGCGGAGACCCTCATCCGTATGTACCTGTGGTCGGAGAGGGTCTCGACGTCCTCTAGGACGCGCCAATCAGCTAGCCAAGGGCAGGGGTCGCAAACGTAACGTCCACGATAGACCCCCCCTGCCGACGCACACACGTATTAGCTGTGCCCTGATTGGCCACCTCAAACCCAGTGGCCGCCGCCCAATCCCGTAGGGCCGCCCCTTTGGGGTCTGTGTGGGGGCATCCCCACGCTGCGCTCTTAGCGTTCAGGTCCCCCATTACCACAACCTGAGCCGGGGCGACCCTGCCAACCAGCCTCCCCAGGTCCTCCAGGAAGGACTCGAAGTCGGACAGTGGCCTGTTGGGGGAGAAATACACCCCAATGACCACTGTCCCGCCCCATCTGACCGCCACGTACCCCAGTCCTTCCTCTATTTTGTAGAGGGGGGGGAATGTTCCAGCCGTTGGGACCACCACAGCCACTTTTCCGTCCCTTGACCCCGCCCAGTTGGGTTGGGGGGGGGGGGCGTAATATGGCTCTGCCACCACAGCTGCCGCTATGCCCCACTCCGCCATGACCTGCATAATCAGGTCCTGAGCGCGGGCGGAGTGGTTCGCATTCGTCTGTAGGAGCTCGTAATGCGGGTGTGCTGGCATTAGGACACCTGCATTACGAGTTCCTCTTGCCCCGTTGGGCTGCCGTCCTTGGGGGTGTTGCCCTGGGTCGCACGGGTCTTCCCCCTAACCTTGGGCGGGGCACACTTCTCCCCACCCATTACATGGCCGTGAGGCCTGCCCGCTTCTGCGCACACCGCGCACTTGGGCTTGGCCTCGCAATTTGTCGCGAGGTGCCCCTCCTCTCCGCAGCGGAAGCACCTTGCCCCATGCTCCGCAGCAGAGGGGCACGTAGCCCTGGTGTGGCCCAGCGCCATGCACTTAAAGCAGCGCATGGGCAGGGCCGCAAGAGGCATTACGGTGGCCTTCATCCACCCCACTTGTACGTGGCCCTCCGCAACAATGGCCTTGGCGGCCGTCGCTGGGCACCGCAGAATGACGGCGCCCCGCCCAAACGCTCTCTCACTCAGGGCTCCAACCTTGACATGGGCCACGTCGCAGCCTCCCTTGGCTGCGATGGCCGCCGCCACCTCTTCCCGACTCACGGTCTCATCGAGCCCAGTGAGCTTCAGCTCAGCGAATTTCATGGGCCGGGTAACCTCGACCACGTCCCCTACCACCTCACGGAGCTTCGCCGCCATGCAATCCGCGGTGGCTTCAGGGGTGTCTCCCCTGATTTCCACCATTTTGGAGCCGGTCATGGTGGTTCTCATTTTCACCGCCTCCAGGCCAAGGTCAGCCAGCTTGACCCCGTCTCTGGCCCACACCATCACCTCAGTGTAGGTGACTGATTGTCCCCCCCTCCGTGCCCCTTCCTTGAGGGTCAGCACCACGGCCGCAGTGCGGGGCACCACCACCTTTACCGCTTTCGGCTTTGGAGCCGACTTGGCGGGGGCGCTCGGGGAAGCGGTATGGGGGGTAGCGCTCCCCTTCTTCTCCCTTTTCCTCCTTACCACCGTCGCCCAAGACTCTTCCTGCGGCTGGGAAGCAGCCTGGGGCTCAACCTGGGGCTGGGGCCCATTGTTCCCGCTCGCCCCCGCCTGCGTCACCGGCTGGGAGCTTGGGCCCGGCTTTGTCCCAGCAGTCTTCTTGCCCGCCTCCTTACCCGCCTTTTTGCCACTTTGGGCTGGCGGGGTCGGGGGGGGCAGCAGGGGGATCGCCTGCTTCGTCCTCTTGGCCTGGGCTCCCTGGCTGGGCTGCCTCAGGGGCTCCCTCGTTTCCCCCCCTACCAGGCTTGACTGAGCTCTGGGACGGGGGGGGGCTGCGTCTTCCGGTCCGCAGCAAGCGGCGGCCTGCAGACAGGCTCCGGCGGGAGGCGCGCCTCGACTTCCCCTAGGCGGGCATTAATCATCCCACCCAGGGATGTCAAGAGGTCCCGCCTCAGTTCCTCAATAGCCTCCTTGAGGCCCCCTCCAATACCACCTCCTGTGGCCTCCTTCCTTGCCGCAGAAGCCGTGCTCTGCGCCTCCGCATAGGCAGCCTTGAAGGCTTGGAGTTCCGCGCGGACGATCTCCAACTCTCTAGAGAGCCGGGCGTTGTCCGCGCGAATACGGCGCTGCTCCTCCGTTGGGGAGACCATCCGCAGCTCCTCGATGGCCACCAGGGCCTCAGCAGTCGCCTCGTTCAGGCGGCCCTTGACCTGCCCGTTTATTCTGGAGCACTTCGAGATGTCCTCCTTGATGAGGAGAACGTTGCGAAGCGCTGCAGAGGCAAGCTCCTCCCTGGTCTGTTCCCGAGGGGTGCGTGCGACTTCTTCCTCGCCCTCGGGCGATGACTTCCCCCGGTGCAGGGATTGCTTCGGACGGTAGGTCCGATCTTCCCGGGCGTCCTCATAGTCGTAGGAGTCGTCATCCGACCCCAGCCCCTCCAGCCCTCTCTTTGCCTTAGCCAAGAAGGCATGGGCACCCATGGGGCGCTTTCCAACTTCACCCCTGCTGGAGGTCTTCACCTTTACAGGGATGATTTCAACGTCGCAACCCGACCTGAGCGACATGGTTCGCTTAAGGGGGACCTTTTTACGGGCACCCCCAGCCTCAATTGTGTCTGCCTCCATGTCGGAGGATTCAGACGGGTCCGCTCCGAACTCAGAGTCCCCCCCCTCGTGCGCCTCAGACTGGCTCGTCACGCCCGCTGAGTTGGGCTCAAAAAGGGAACCGTTCCCTATTTTCCCACTTTTCTTCCCTCCCCCATACTTGAGCGTACGGAACTGGGATGCCCCCGGCGGAAAATTCCCAGCGGGAGAACCGCTCGCCCGATTTTCCTCCTGACCGCTGTCAGGGATGGCCGATGAGCCGGCCCCCCTTTCCCCCGAACTACCCCCCCCCCGTAACTACCCCGGTTCCGGAGTTACTCCCTCCCCTAAAACCGGAACTATGGTCGCCCATAGTTCCCCCCCCCTCCCGTCCGATTCCCAATCGGACCCCCCCCCCCTCGAACCCGTTCAGGTTCAAGAACCCTCCCCCCTTGCTAAACCCCCCCCTACCAGGTTGGTTTCACCAGAAGGGCGAAACCTAACCAAAAACGGTCAAGTCCGAACCGTGGAAAATTACCAACTTATCAAAAAGTTGGTAGTTTTCCCCAGATTCTGACGAGACTATTATAGCTACAGAGTCGTCCGGGGTGCCGTTAGGCGGCGCAAACTACCCCCTATAAGACCCTATAACTAGAAAATCCCGGACCGTTATAGTATAGGCGCAGTGATTTTTTGAAAGCCCCGACAAACTTAACAAAAAAGTTCACTAGCGCCTATAGCGAATCTAATAGCAACCAACGTTTCACCTAATAACTTCCGAATGGTAAGTCCGAAAATTATTTGGTAAACGGCAATTGGTAGTGCTACTAATTGGCTCTATTCCCCAGCAAAAAGAATTTAAAAAATGTAAACCGTAGAGAAGCTACGATTTTTTCAAAAAATTTGGGAGAATTGTGTTTTGCAATTCCGACCGCAAAAACAGAAGGTTTTTGGGGTGAAATTACAAAAATTAATTTTGGGGTATCCAGAGAAGCTAGAAGTACCGAAAAATAGCCAAAAAATCGAGAATCTAATGCGGAAGGCAATGAGATCAAAAAATTTGGAAAATTCCAACGGCAAGTATAAAATTTGAGTGAAACAGAAAAACGCGTCCTCCAAATCAGCTCAAATTTTTCCTCAATCAGCTCAAATTTTTCCTCAATCAGCTCAAATTTTTCCTCAATCAGCTCAAATTTTTCCTCAATCAGCTCAAAGTTTTCCTCAATCAGCTCAAATTTTTCCTCAATCAGCTCAAATTTTTCCTCAATCAGCTCAAATTTTTCCTCAATCAGCTCAAATTTTTCCTCAATCAGCTCAAATTTTTCCTCAATCAGCTCAAATTTTTCCTCAATCAGCTCAAATTTTTCCTCAACCTAACCTAACCTAACCTAACCGCAAAGCTGTTGGATTTGTCTATTAGGTTTCAATTTGTTAGGTTGAAATCGATTAGGTTCAAATTTGTTAGGATTTAGTTCGTTAGGTTTTAATTATTTAATGAAAGCGGTTGGATTTAAGTCTATTAGTTTTAATTTGTTAGGTTGAAATCGATTAGGTTCAAATTTGTTAGGTTAGAGGTCGTTAGGTTGCAATTATTGAATGAAAGCGGTTGGATTTGTCTATTAGGTTTCAATTTGTTAGGTTGAAATCGATTAGGTTCAAATTTGTTAGGTTAGAGTTCGTTAGGTTGCAATTATTGAATGAAAGCGGTTGGATTTGTCTATTAGGTTTCAATTTGTTAGGTTGAAATCGATTAGGTTCAAATTTGTTAGGTTAGAGTTCGTTAGGTTGCAATTATTGAATGAAAGCGGTTGGATTTGTCTATTAGGTTTCAATTTGTTAGGTTGAAATCGATTAGGTTCAAATTTGTTAGGTTAGAGTTCGTTAGGTTTCAATTATTGAATGAAAGCGGTTAGATTTAAGTCTATTAGACTTCAGTTGGTTAGGTTTAAGTTCGTTAGGTTTTAATTATTTAATTACATCGGTTAGGTTCAAGTTGGTGAGGTTTTCAATTCTTAGGTTCAAGGTGGTTTCGTTAGAATGGGTGCACTTGTAATTTAAACTTGTTAGTTTTGATTGGTTAGGTTAAATTTTGTTTGCTTGAAAAAAATTTGAATATTTTTTTTTTTTTTTACACTGCCTTTTTCGTGTAGATACTTTGTTGTATTTACATATTCGTATTGCTTAATTTAACGCGCATTTATTCCAATTTTTGTAATTGCAAAAATCGCGCAAAAAATTCGCCCGCCACTCCCACCCACCAGTCAAACGCTTAGCTACATCACCTCGGTCGGTAGGTATTGAAACAGTTTTCTTGAAATAATATCCAAATCTCTTGTTTTAAGAGATGCCAACTAACCACGTAGTTGAAGGCGCTTATTGTTTACTTTTTGACATTAGTTTTATTCGCATAAATTTGTGTTTTCTTTAGTTATTCAACTTTTTATCTAATTTTGACTCGAAAATTGGTAAAATTTCCTCTTTACTTTACTGCTACTTGATGGATTTGAGTGATATACCGAATGTAGACACGAATGACTATTGGCTACCCTTTTAATGACTTGATTCCATCCTATAAAACGTTGACTTAGCTTGTTTTTCGGTTTTTTGCCTTTGCAATTTGGGCGGATTTAATTCAAACATTAGTAAAACTTTTACTATTTGGGCAGTTGTAGCAGCTATACCCGTTCTCCTACCCTTACCAAATTATGGTGATGGGCAGTGTTGGGGCGCCACTACATGCTGACGCAATTCGAATGTTTTACGTTATGTGGTTTCGATACCTCCGACGCAAAAGGTCGTAACCCGTGTTTTATGCTAAATGATATTTTTCAATCGTCATAAAGCCATTTATCCAAGCTATAACTTCCTAAAACTCAAGTTTAAATATTTTTGATAATTATGGAGTTTCGTGATTGCTAATAGTCGTATCATTTGAACTTTTCCACGCAAATTGTCGCATCACAACATTCGACGATTTGCGCCACTCCATTAGTGTTCATTACACCCCGCGCAAATAGTCTTAACTTCTAAGTTACGACTTTATGCGCAAACAATAGTAGTTAGTGGTGGATTTTGTATTGTAGTAGTTATTTGATAGGGTACTTGCATTTATTTAAACCTTCCCATAGTCGATCCCTATCACACATGTGCACTTGCGTGGGCGGCTGTCTCTGTCGCCGCTTCGTATATAGACAATGATATTTCGAGACGTTACTCTTCGTTCGACCTTCGTTACAACCGCATCCTTTAATTGCCAAATTTAAGTGTCGTGAATTGTGATTTGTTATGTGCTTTTGTGTCCTCTCATCTGCTCTATAGCCACGTGATCCTCTAGTTGAAAAAGAGACAGGCTGACAGTGCCACGACAGAAGAAAGTTCCCAGGATTGTGAGGTGAGTGCACATGTCCTATTTACCTAGTTCCTGTTCTTCGCCTAAGGTCGGTCCTAACTATTAATTGAATTAATGCAAGTACCTACACTACACGATTTTTGCCATAATTTTGAAATTATAATATTTATTTTAATAAACAGAATTGCTTCGTGTTAATTAACCCGCTGCGGACAGATATAACTACTGCTTTAAACTTTGGACATATTTCAACATGAAAAAATACATGTTTTTTTTTTATAATCGCTCTCCTGAAAAGTCGTCGATTTAGCGATACGACCTTATGCGTAGGAGGTGTCGGTTTGTGAGAAATTGATTTTTGAAATAGCCTTTGCGCCTGATTAAAATCTCATTTTGTCGCCTGAAATTATAAATTAGCAATTTCGAAGTTGATTCCCAGGAAGTCAAGGCTTGACCAAAAATTCTATAATGGGTGTCGAAAGAAAGATCTCACTGAACACTACAATTCTGATTGATCTGTTTTGGGGATATTTCCCGCTTTCTTGTATTTCGCACTCTTTATATAAGGTGCGAAATACTCACAAATAATGGTTTTCTTGGCGATTTTCGGAGTAGTGACGCGGATGAGCTGAGGCTACCCCCTTTTCTGGTCGGCACTACTCGATACGCTCACTTGGTATCGTCTAGGCTGGTTTTCTATGGTTTTAGACTTTGCACTCCGAAGGATATTAATTCAGACTTCAGTAAAACTTTCACTATTTGGGTGATCGCAGCCGCTGTTCCTCTCCTGTGATCCCACCTCTACTAAATTTTGATTTTGAGTTGCTAGAGCAGCTGTAAATAGGCCTTTTCTTGGGAGTTTTACTATTGAGGGGTTCCCGGGCAATCAATTTTAGAAATGGGCTCAAAATATCATTACGGCGCCTGAAATGTTTCAACTAGCAACCGCAATATTGACTTCCCGAAAATTGGAGGTTTGTTTAAAACTCTGTCTTTGGTGTCGGATCACACTTGACGTTTATTTAGGTAGGAAAACCATAATTGGAGATGGGGAAACTGGCTGTCTGTCTGTACTCAGAAGGGGCCCTGTCAAGGGGCTAATTTCATCGCGGATCTGTCCGGTTTTTTGTCCACTGCAGGGGAAGCAATAAAATGGTCGACGGAATTGACAGATTTGAAGACGCCATGAGTAGGAATCAGAACTGTTTTTTTTTTTTGCTGTTTTATTAAGTACTAGCCTTCCGTCCGCAGCTTCGCCCGCGATAAATTAATTTTCCCGTAGGAATAGGTATTTTCCCGCGGTAAAAAGTAGCCTATGTCACTCAGTGATAATGTAGTTTTCTAACGGCAAAAGAATTTTTAAAATCGGTCCAGTAGTTTCGGAGCCTATATATTCAATGCAAACAAACAAACAAACAAACAATCAAATTTTTCCTCTTTATAATATTAGTATAGACTAGCTGGTGCCCGCGGCTTCGGTCCCGTTTTTTTTTTTTTTTTTTTTTTTTTTTTCTTCGCTGGGCTTCCACGAAAATTTCAAGACTAAAATTAGACAAATCGGTTCAGCCGTTTTCGAGTTTTAGCGAGACTAACGAACAGCAATTCATTTTTATTTACAGTCAAGGGCATAAATTTACATATGTACGTTACCAAGACGTCAAAAACATCTATACACCTTTATGCCACCAACAATAAGGTCGGTGACGCCTGCACAGGCATGACGGCTGTATCGATATTCATGCCCTCGACTGTACATAGATAGATGCCGGAGTCCCGCTGCGGGGCGGCGCCGGCGCTGCTGATAGTGCGTGCGTGATCTCTGAGAGTTCTTTCCAAGTTCTGGCGGAGGGATTACTTTGCATGCACTGAATACTAACGAGGACTCGCTCATCATTTTGCATGGCCGAGCACTCGTCACAAAGTACAACACGCGCGCAGGCTTATCCAGCAGGCAGGCTGCAGGAGCGCCGGCCGCCGCCGTAGTGTCGAGTGCGCAGGCGCGGGACCGTTCCGCACTCCACGGGCAGGCGAGGTCCCAACCGCGCATTGCACGTCTAAGCGTCACTTTGCTATTGGACAAAATCGGTTAAGTGCGAGTCAGGCTCGCGTACTGAGGGTTTCATGCATGTATCTCAGTGTTTGTCAATTGTATTTGTCTTGTTTATTTTACACAATAAAGAGTTTACATACATACATACATACATACATTTGAATGCCGTAACAAGTATGAAGGGAAAGATGAACCATAACATTGTACACGGTGATTACTTGCGTCACTATTATAGAGACAGGTCCTGGGTACCTGAGGTAAGCACGGGAGTGACCACGGTATAAAGTGAAATAATGAGAAAACATTAAGTCGCTATTTTGTCTGAACTCCTAAAGTTAACTATATTAAAAATGTATTGGATGATGAATTATCGGCGTGAGCTAGACCTCGATTATTTCCTGTTTTATTCAGTACTAGCTGTTGCCCGCAACTTCGTCTGCATAGAATTCGTTTATCGCTATCCCGCAGGAATTACGCAATTTTCCGGGATAAAAAGTAGCCTATGTGTTATTCCAGACTGTAATCTATCAATGTTCCAAATTTCGTCCAGATCTGTCCAGCCGTTCTGGCGTGAAAGAGTAACAAACATCCAAACATACTCACAAACTTTCACATTTATAATATTAGTAGGATTCTTCGCGCTTGAGACCGCGATCATGTCGCACAGCGCGGGGCTAGCCGCCGTAGACTTTTCAATTAGGTAGATACTCCAAGTACCTTTACTCACCTACTTCTGAATTGAAGCGCCACGGACGTCTTAAAGATTCGGGTAATAAAACAATGGCGATAGTTTGTAACTCTCATAGAGTTTATTAATTTGTTCTTAGAACACAACATTATATTACAGCGAGCCCCGCCGCCGCGCGGGGGGGAGGGGGGAGCGGCGGCGAGTTCGCTCACATCCCTTTTAATTAATATCACATTGTGTCTTCAACACGAATTGGAAATCATTAAGTACTCAGGATTCAATACATTATTCTACAATTCAATCAAAATATAATATTGCTGCATACTTGGCATGGTCAGCGTGATAAGACGGATAACTTATTCTATATCTATATAATTGAGAGTTTAAACGCATTCAAATTCGTGCGGCCCCGGGCGTTCGGTGTCGCGGGCAGGGCTGCGCGTGCGGCGCGCGGCCCCCACGCGGCGGCCAGGCGGTCAGTGCGCCTGCGACGCGACGAGCGCTTTCAGCACTTCCGAGGCAATAGTATAGCTAATTCTAAATGTTTATTTTTAAAATATTTTTACTGATTCTGTGAGACGGGGGTGTGAGAGCGCAGGCCGCGGCGGCCGCGCCGGCGCCCGGTTGGCTCTTCAGGCCGCTTAAAGCTTCACGTCTTAGCTTAACAGTTTTAACGATCATTATTCTAACTTGTACTTTATGTTAACTAGAAAATAAATAGATTTGATTCGCTTCACCATAGGTAATTGGCATTGTTTACTTTTTTCAGTAAGCTCCAATTCGAAAACCATTTGGAGGAAAACAACCAAATAGTATACTATTTCAAAAATACTTTACGATTGCAGATGTTTCTGTAAAAGTATTTTTGACCTTAGTTTGACCTAACTACCGGGTTTATTGGCAGAATCGAACATCAAAATTAAATGTTTGCCACAAATAAATAGAAAAACTAAAAAGTTAAGCTACGGTAACTGTCATGTCTGACATTCCCTACGTTAGAAATAAAAGCTAATTCAAAGTATAAAACTGTGAAATACACATGGATATTTATGAAAAAAAAATTGTGCCGGGGTGCAACAATGATTCGAACAATAGCCCCCACAAAATCAAAGAGGAGAAAAGAGAAGATTTGTGGAAGGAATGGTGTACGCAAGCTAATGTAGAATATTTCAAAGTTTACACGATGTATTGTTGCGAAGACCGTCGGGAAAGATACAGGGATCAAACGCTTTGTTCTACGAGAAACGAGAAAAGCAAAAACAGCATTGAAAACAATAACAACACCAACGAACGGAACGATTCGAACACATTGAACGGGCTGCGAGTCGGGTTACCTCCACGTGTGGTCAAGAGCTGCGGTTCGTTTTTGGATCTGTCCGGGGGGAAGAGCAGTGCTTCGTCCGGTGCACCCTAGGCATCGGCTAATGATTTCCTGGCAGTTTCTGAGAGATATAATTGACCCTTGGCTAAGAGCCTGACAGGGGGGGAGGGGGTCTTTGACCGTGTTACCGTACAACGTTGCTGACATTTTGTAACAAGATTTTTGAATAAAATTTTGTTACTTTGACATTGGCGAAGTTGTCGTCGCTATAACGACTTGATACGCCACAAATAAGAAGAAAAAGAAGAACACATTGAACGTTGGCTGACGTTGACATCACACACACAGTCACAGATCTATGACGTTAACTTATAGACAAAACCGTTTTTTTTATTGCTGAACGAAGGCGATTGAAACTTATCAAATTATAAAACAGCTAAAAATATTTATTATTAATAAACAAAGCTACGTAAAAGCATATTATTCAAATCAGTTGCTTCAATAAGTCCATTTTATCAAATAAAGGTGTTAAAAGCACACCTTAAAAAATGAACAATGCCAATTTCATAATCGTAACTATACGTATAGACTCCGCGAGTTCGACGACGACATAGGGTTAATTACTGCGGCTACACAAATATATTTCATCATAAAATTAGAGTCGTATGTATTTCGTTACAGCTAGGATCACAACGGGGCGCGAGGCGCTCCCCGGCTGGGCCGTCGGGCGCTCTGCAAAAATACCATCTCGTCTCTCCGCCGGCTCCGGCTCGCGGCCGGCGCCGGCTACACTCGTACCAAAATATATTAGACGTGTAAATAGTCGGATACAGTCTACTCTGATCCGGTTCTGCACCGGCGCTATCACGCGCCGATCCATCGGAGCTCATTCTAGGAAACGTATTTACAAGATCTAAGTAAATATTATTCATTTAAATAGTTTTAGTAACAATAATAAACGTCTCTGTCTCTAAATATCACCCACACGAGTCGAGTTCATCTCCAAAACAGGCGTAGGCACCGACGGCGGGCGGCGCTCAGACCTGGCCGGCGGGCAGCGTCTTGCGCGGCTGCAGGCGCTCGTCCTCGGCCAGCAGCCGGTCCAGCTCGGCGTCCTCGTAGAACACCACGAAGTGCTCGGGCTTGGCCACCGCCTCGAAGATGGAGCACACCGAGGGCTTCACGTTGTAGAAGTAGAGCGGCTGGCGGCGCTCGTGGAAGTCAGCCGTGAGCTGCTCGATGCTCTTGGCGGCGGTATAGTCGGCGCTGTAGATGTGCGTGCACTCCAGCACCACGGGCAGCGGCGCGCCGCCCGCCGCCGCCGCCGCCGCCGCCGCGCCGCCCGCGCTCTTCGTCACCAGCTTCTTCACGTAGTCCACCGACGGGAACATCAGGCAGCGGTCCGGCGTGATCATCAGGTACTCCACGCCGCGCTCCGTCTGCAACACACGAGCGCGTCAGTCGGTCGCCCTACTATACTGCCTCGCGCGGCGTGGGAGGGGGGGGGGGGGGGGCCACACTCACCTTGAGCATCTCCACGGAGAACTTGGGCCGCGCCGCGTGGTACAGGATGAAGATGATGTTGACGATGACGCCGGTGAGGATGCCCATCTCGATAGGCAGCGTGAGGCACAGCACGAACGTGCCGATCCCCGGGATCAGGTCCAGCTCTGAAACGTGAGCGGCGAGTGTGAGCGAGTGACTGTCGGTTTCGGCGTACCGCAGGAGGGAGGGGAGGGAGGCGGGGGCGCCACTCACTCTTAGCGCGCCACATCGGCTTGATCACGTGGTACTCCACCATGAAGAGGATCGCGGAGATGATGACGGCGGCGAGCGCGGCTTTCGGGATGAACTCGAAGTACTGCGTGAAGAACTGCAGCGCGAGGATCACCATGATGCCTGCGACGGAGAGAATAGTGTGAGAGGCGGGCGGGACCGTACGGCGGGGGCGGCGGAGACGGCAGAGCCGGCGCTTACCGGTGTAGAGGCCGTTGAAGGGCGTGCGGACGCCGGAGCCGTTGGAGACGACAGAGCGCGCGAGCGAGCCGCCGCCGGGGTAGGCCTGCATGAAACTGTTGGCGATGTTGGCAGTGCCGATGGCGATCATCTCTTGCGTAGCGTCGATGGTCTTGCCGTCGGAGAAGGCCTTGCAGATGGCGATGTCCTCCAGCAGCACGATGAGCGGGATGACGACGATGCCCGAGCCGAGTTCTGACACCATCTCCAGGAAGTCGGCCGTGCTGTTGTCGGCACGCTCGTAGCTGAACGGCGGCAGCGCCGGCCGCGGCACGCCGGACGGGATCGCGCCTGCACACACACACACGCACGCTCACACCCGACACACCACGCGCTCACGACTGGCTGATGCAACGTGATGAGTGGACGGAATGTTATATCGCATGTACTACTGCTACGTCGCTATGCTAATCTACCGGTGGAGATGACTCGGATGGAGCATGGGAACGACACGGATGAGCTACTGACTGAGTGATTACTAACCGCCGCGGACGTTTTCGGCTTCAGAGGGCATAAAAAGAAAAACATGATCAGTAAATCGTTTACATCTTCGAAACCTCACATCGTTCGACCTTCGGTCGCTCGCTTTTTAATAGTATCTAATTTTTTTCAAGCGTCGTTGCTAATCGAAAAAGAAAGAAATTATTGGTATTTTTTTTCTAATCAACCGTATCAACATTTCTCGTCGTAATCACAGCACGCGGGACAAACGCGACTCACCCATGAGCCGGACGGGCGAGGCGCCGTGCGAGGCCACGAACCAGTAGCCGAGCGCGCCGGACGCCACCACCACCACGGCGTTGCGGCACGTGCCCAGCAGCCAGCAGCAGCGGTTCAGCGCGCGCTGCCGCGGGCTCGGCGTCGCGCCGCCGCACTGCACCATCCCGATGCGCTGCACACAGGCACACAGGGGTCAGGCAGGCGGCCAGGGGGCAGGGGGCGGCGGGAGGGAGCGGCACTCACCCGCATGGACAGCAGCAGCGCGATGCACGCGAAGCCCAGGATGGGGTCCCACAGCGCGGCCGCGTGCAGGTTGCGGAACACGGAGATCCACTGCTGCAGGAACGTCTGGCCCGTGACCACGATCGCGAACAGGTCCTTGACCTGCGACGTGGCGATCATGAGCGCCACGGCGGACGTGAAGCCCGACGACACCGGGCCCGACACGAAGTCGATCAGGAAGCCGAGCCCGAGCACGCCCATGAGCAGCTCCACCAGCCCGGCCAGGAAGTTGAGCAGGACCGCCTTCTCGATCACGCCGCCGGCCACCTGCCACGTGAGCAGCGAGGCGATGGCGGTGGGCCCGGCCGGCACGGCGCGGCAGCCGCCGAGCACGATGTATACGAAGCAGCCCAGGAAGGAGCCGTACAGGCCGTGCTGTGGCGGCAGGCCCGCGATGTTGGAGTAGGCCAGCGACTGCGGGATGACGGTGAGCCCCACGGTGACGCCGGCGATGAGGTCGCCGATCGCGCGCTCCGCGGTGTACTGCGGCAGCCACGTCGTCACGGGCACGCGCTTGTGCAGCGTCTTCCGGTTGAGGCGCCGGCGCAGCGCCGCGCGCCAGCCCTCGCCTGCGCCGTTCTCCGATCCCGCCACTGCGCACACACCGATACCAAAACATATTAAACTACCTTAGGTACCTATTCCGGAACTCGGGTTAACTTTAAGACGCTCGTTAGATGTACTCGTATAAAAGTATAAACACACGCGTTGGAGCGAGCCGAGCGAGGGTGAGTTGGTACATCGTTTTTGAATATCCTACTTATTTTAACTTCATTTGGAATCTATATTGGAATAGTAAAAAAGGAAAAAAAATCGACCGCTATTTTGTTACAAACAACTTTAGCATAAGCAAACTACTAAAATTTCATCTAAGTTCCCACACATCACTATTATGGGTATACAATTAGCATCACACCCACCCGAATGTTAGAAAGATCATAATTTTGATATCTCACATAAAAAAAAGAACTTGGAAGGACTTGTTTGATTACAAAAGCGTTAAAATAGATTGGAATGGACTACGCTAACACTGGGTTGAAGGCCGACTGATGATTAAAAGCAATAAAAATAATTCAACACGTTTAATTAACCAGCGTTTGAAACACTCCCTCATTAGATTCATTAGCTAAGTACCGTTCTGTAATGTTCTAGACTATCGGTAATGAATGCAATTGAAGTGTTGCATTAGCGGGGCGGGCGCGCGGCCGTGAACTTGGCCGCGGTCGCCGCGCTCGCCGCGGCAGGCGACGCCGCGCGCCGCGCCAATTAACGCGCACAGATGTCTGATATGCAGATTGGGCGGCTGGTGGAGAGCGACCGGTGACGGATGTGGGGCGGTTGTACTCACGGATGTAGTCGTTGCTGGCGGTCTTGTCGTCGGGCGCCGGCAGGGAGCCGGAGGACGCGTTGTGCTTGCGTCGCGGGATCATGCTGCAACAAGCGGGGCGTGAGACGTGCGGGCGAGGGCGGGCGGGGGGCAGGGGGGAGGTCTTATCTCTCTAATTACGAGTCGGCACATTAGCGGTGCAGGTGCGAGTGTGACGGTAATTACTGGTCCCCCACACCTACATATGCACGACACGACCGCTCCGTGTGTCCACACGATGTCGGCAGAATAAACAAGCGAGTGTAGCCGACTTTGCATTATTAGAATTCTAATTAACTGAAAGCGAAATGCAGATAAAAGGTAAACAGCTCTCGTTAGCTAAATTAAATCATAATGCAGAGCAGGTTGTGTGCAGTCCCCGGGATGGCACGCAAGTCCACGCTGTATGTTTGTGTGCTATTTAAACTTGACGCGCGGCACCCACTTTTATACCCCCTTATGAATTGTGAATAACCGCTGGTTAAGCTTCTGTTAACTTATTTTCGTCTGTCTGTATCTGTGATTTTGACATTTGCCTTTACCCGACGAAGAACTCAGGTACAAATCAACCAATTGATTCATAGCCGCCCTTTCACAGCGAGTATCAAGTTGCGACTCACAATGCAAGTGGTGTGATCGCACAGCACCGACCTGTTAAAATCGAACCCCTTGAATGGTAAATGTCGTGGTCGCCGGGACACCTCGCTCATACTACGGAAGAGGTTCTCAAGCTGAACGACGTTTATGACATTCGTAAATAATATGAGAATGATAACTCTGCCATTAGATGTAGTATTTACTTCAATGAATGAACGAATAGTCAAGTCCTAAACTGTGATGCAAGGTACTTGGTGTGTTCTGGGTGTGTACGTACGCCGATGCACCTGCCCGTCGGTGCACTAGACCGTCGTAACAGGTTCGAGCACGTCCCTCATATCCAGATATCCAGATATTCTGAGCGTCCGATAGTTACACGCGGCGACTATTGCGGCGAACTGATTATTGTAATGCTTATTGCGTTGAGCGATCCGTGCGACACAATACCTACTAAACAAGTTTAAGACGCATACAATTCCATGATTGTCCTGTCCGCTAATATGGTTTATTTGACCATGTAATGTCTGTAGCGTGACAGCGATAGCCCTACGGGGCGAGACGCGCGGGGGACGTGCGGCGGGGGGGGGGGGGGGGGCTGCGGTCCCGTGACCGGCGCCCGCGCACAAGGACCGCTTGTCTAATTATCGCGCTGCGCGGTAATCGCATTGCGCAATCTGCATGATCAGCGCTTTCTCGCGTGCTGCGCGCTGCGCCCGGCGAGCCGGCGACGCTCCCTCACGGAAAACGAGGAGCTAATTCATCATTTACAAGACAATTTGGAAATACAATGCATAGAGAAGTAGGTAATGAAGCATAATGAAGAGACATCTCTCTTAATCCCCAGGTGAACTTTGAAACCACTGACAACGCGTTGCTAGTTGTTTTTTTTTATTGTTCCGATTTATTTAGAGGGGCTTTTCAGCGACAAAAATAGCAAAGTGCGTGCATCGTTACCGGCGGCGACGACCGGCGACGTCGCCGGCGAGGCGCAGCCCGCAGCACGAAGCAGCTCAATACCAGTAGCTACGGTGGGAGGACTGCAACTACATTTAAAACCTGAACCCCTGTTATAAAACAGTAGGCTTATTGTCTAACTCGCTCGCAATCGCCATCGTGTTCATTTTGACAGTTCTTGTATGAATGCGACAGCTAGCGGATTCCGATGCCAATTGTCAGCCCATACGTGAACTGTCAAAATGAACACGATGGCGATTGCGAGCGAGTTAGATAAGCCTACGGTTTCTTAGAACTGCCTTCGGTTGGCCTGGGTGGACTAGTTTGTGGAACGCTATTCACTAAAGAGACCGTTGAAGCCTCAGCCGCCCGTAACTAAAATAATAATCACAATAAATGACATGATTGTCATTTACATACGTCGTACTTGTAAATTGCTTAGCTTACAAAATATAGATAGAAGAATCTAGAAGCACATGGCATTAAGTACCGCTTTATCGCATTGTATTGATGCATAATATTATTTTCTATAATCTAATAGCGTGTGCAACACGCAGGCGCGATGGCCACATTAATTCTGCTGTCCGAGGAACGAGCACAAAATGTATTATGGAATAGTTCACAGTAATCTTTGCGAACTCAGCTAATAATTAATCGTTTAAGTAGAAAAATGTGTAGCAAGATCAGCAATGTTTGAAGATATTAGACGAGCACGTCGCACGTCGCGGCGGCGCGTGCGGCGGACGCGCACGCGCAGTGCTGTGCTGCGGTGTAGGAACCGCGCGGACGTGGAAACTCGGACTTCGTTAAACGATACCTACATTTTATCATTATAATTTTTAAATCTATGTATAGTTGTGGCATGTCACGTGTTAAGGAGTTGGCTTAAAAACCGCAATATGTACCTATTAGTGATTTGTCGAGCAACTCCAGCATGCTATGCTTTGGACACGCTGTGTGAGTCACCCCGGAATGCGCCCGGCGGGCATTGGGGCGGCGGCGGCGCGCGGCAGGCGTGCGCAGGCGCAGGCGCAGCGCATGCAGGTAGCGGCGCAGGTAGCGCGCAGCAAACGACCACTAATCTATTGACCCCATATTCAGCGCATGCCACCATTATTTTGTAATTAACACCATTATCTGCGGCTAGAGTAGGTAAAGTTTTTATTATTACGAAGAATTAACCGTCCCTTGTGATCTAAGTCTGGGTCTCATTTTATGTAATAGGGTAGCAGATACGCAAGCGGGTTACCTGATAGTAAGTGAAACCATCACCCTTGAACACTCAACAACGAAGGATTGCGGATGCGTTGCCAGCTATGAAAGCTTAGAGCAAGCAAGCATCCAGACCTCATGCGACTTTTATGGAATTATATTTTCGACATTAACGTTATTGTGTTATGTCAATATGTATGCGATGCGATCTAAAAAGGTTTGAGGCGAGTATTGAGGCAGAGTTCCTCTATCTCTAGAGGCAGGGAACGGCCGGCGGCGGCGCAGCTGTGCAAACCTCGCCCCAACGACCGTAACTCATAACAATAACAAGCCTATTTGCGTCCACATTTGTACAAGCAACGATGAGTAACTTGATCACACAATTATTATTCCGCAGAGAATGCTACGTGTTAAATATTTGCTGATCTGTTACAGTTTGTTCAAGAGGCATTGTGCGGGGCGAGGCGGAGTCGCGGCCGCGGGAGGTGCCGACGCCGGCGCCGGCGCCGCGGGAGCTCCGCCAGTCGCAGTCGGCATGCCGGACGCGGCCGCGGGTCGGTCTAGGTCTACTGCACCTACTCTCTATCGCTTGCTCCTGGCTATGCCAGCGTAGTCGATGTCCTAACCGTCATTCTACTAATACATTTGGCCGTCGTATTCGACACAGGGTAAACTTCGTAAACTTTATCAGCGAGCGACCGTGACCGTGGCACTGTAATAAATAGTGTAGTTAGATGTAGGAGCCAGGTTGAGTTTATGAAGGTAATACTCAGTGTTGAACAAAACAAACACAGTGGCTGCCACGGCCGGCCCAGCCGCTCGCAAAATATCCGCGTGTGGAGCCGGCGGCCGCGGCCGAGCGAAGTGTGTCGCTAAACGCTTTCGTCACGTGCATTTACTTTCTCTAAATCTAATACGATAGCTCCCCCATTGTTTCCAAGCGCTCGGAACAAGGTAAACGATATGGAAATGGCTCGGCCGCGGGAGGCGGGAGCGCGGAGCTGGGGGCCCGGGGGGGGCGGGGGAGGGGGAGCGCTCTGACGTCACGCCGCTGATTAAAATGTGATGACGGGACGCCGGGAGTCCCGCCGCGGCCGCGCGCGGCGCGGGGCGATGGCCGGGGGAGGGGGACTTGTCTCGGCGGTGACTGGTTTTGTTTACTGTGTTTTCCCACATATTGACACGAATCATTTCACAACAAATGGCAACATGGCAAATGAAATGTATTATTAGAGCACTAAGAGGAAGGAAATGTACCTATTAATAATGCATAAAATGCTATCTGAAAAGGGCCTCGAGCACAGCTCCGTCCGCGCGGGCTGCTGCCATTGCTGCTATGATTAATATGTTATTGTTTCCGCTAATTCTGCCACTATAGGGCTTCCCCATGGAGGCTATGATTTGGCATTCCGTAACGCATCTACAATGTGGCTATCTATGTGGCTGTTGTTTTCGAGCGGCGCTAATGGTGACCCACTAGTAACCAAAAAAGTACCAATGTTTACATGTATCTCAAGCATTATTGTTTATGTCTAATGGATGGATCCATGTGCAGCCTGGCAGCTGTGCTGTGCGCCGTGGCGGCGGGCGGCGCTCGCGGCTATTAATAAAGGGCCTCGGGGCCGAAGGACGCGGCGCAGCCCCGGGCCCCCGGCCCCGGGCGCCCCGTGCCGACCGTACACTTCCTTCCGCGGCGGGAGTGCACAGGGCTATTATGTCCACTACTATAACCAGTGACAGTGAGTATGGTTAAGGTTAAAGTCAGATACTTGGTTGGGAATGAATTTTTAATTTCTTACTAGGTAGTAGTTTAGCTGGTTTGCAAGTAAATTGTAGTTGTTTTACGTTCAAATGAGAGGTTAAGTTATAAAATGAACCGATTTTATAAAAAAAAATCCTTGTATAGAAAAAATTTGAAGTTTTTTTGAATTTGAATTTAATAAGTGTGTGTGTGTGTGTTTGTGAATTTTTACGGCTACAATTGATTGCCTCATGAGCAATCAATACCCTGAATAAACAGTGAGTGGCAAAGTGGCTACCTTTTATTGCAAAAAATACTATACTATAGGGATTTTGTGAAAACAGATTTTATTAGGTTCTTTTATTTAGTCTTGGGAAAATCATATTGACTTCAAAGTCATCAAACTATCAATTTAATTAATTAAATGTAACTATTTCTACAAAAGAAACGGCTCACACAATTGCATCCCTGCCACTTTCAAATTTACAAGTAAAAAAAATAGCAAATACCTACCTACTTGCAAAATTTGGCCTAACTTGCAGGCAGAAGCCAAAAAAAATTGGTTTTTATTAGTTACTTGCTCGTAATGAAAAATCAACGTTAAGGAAACTAAACAGCATAGTATTATAATAATAAAGAATAAAATGCAGTCGTCGCTCTCGTGGAGGACTGGACGGACAAACAAGGAAACTGTGTTAATTAAATACCTACCAACTGTAGGTAATGAAGTTTGCCCTAAAACTCTGAAATCCAAATGTTTTTTAGAAATTGTTTTCTTAGAACACCTGTCTAACTATAACGTTACATTAGCTGGCAACATTGTTTGCAACAAACCAATCTCACTATTTAAATTTATTTAGATTCATTATATAACTAAATATCGGCTGTTCAAGTAAAGACGATTGTAGCGATTCCATTCAGAAGCACGTCAGTATCTAATTAAAAACTTTACGGCCTATACAGTAGGCTTATTGTCTAACTCGCTCGCAATCGCCATCGTGTTCCTTTTGACAGTTCTCGTATGAATGTGACAGCCAGCTGATGCCAATTGTCAGCCCATACATGAACTGTCAAAATGAACACGATGGCGATTGCGAGCGAGTTAGATAACAAGCCTACTTACTGGCTACTTAAAAGAAAATCAAACGCTTAACTTACGATTAGGCTACGATTTTACTAACGATCCCATCAGTTCTAATCAATAATGGATTGACGTACCTACCTATTTAATTTAATCTATTTGTCACGATACGTTAAAATATTAATAAAATTGTTTGTTGCCAAATAAAATGTATTAAAATTAAGTATTTTTATTTGCGAGAATATTTATATTTATCAGACTGACAGAGTATTTATTTATCAGACTGATTGAGCCCATTGGCGGCGGCAGTAAAAGAGAAAAATACCATTAAACAGTATGCTTAGTGTAGGTTTTCGGTCACAAAATACGTCTCGGACGCGTTTGCGTTACAATGTCAAATACTATGAGGACAGTTTGTTGCCGTCTGGATCCGCTGGTGGCGGCCCATGGTAATTGAGACGTTTACGTGGACGCGTTCGAGACGTTTTTATATGCGAAAACTTACACTAGAGGCTCAGAAATAAAATGTGGATCACTAGCACTTTTTCCTGTGTATTATGTATTTGTTAAAATGTGCGTTTCGTCAGTATATAATCGCTTGGAACACGCCACAAACACAGTTGTTTAGTTAATTTACCTTCACATTTCCATGCGGATAATGCGTTAGATTAGTTAGAAGTACCTATTAGATGTGCGTTACGTTTTGTTACGCTGCCGCCGCACGGAGCCGCCGCGGCGCGGGCCCGGCAGCCCGGCAGGCCGCAGCCCGCAGCCCGGCTGACCGGCGCACGTAAATAAACAGTCCACCAGCCAGCCAGTCTGTCTCCGATGTGTAAGCTTAAGTATTATAGGTACATTGCAAGTTTCACTTAATTTTTGAGAAGTTGATAGAACGATCATAGTGGAATGCATACCTAAGCTAATTGTTGGTTGTCGGTTGCGGGTCGGATCGCGCGGCGCGAGTGCGGCGCGAGGGAGCTGGCGCGGTTGTGCAGCGCGGGAAGCGGGTAGTTGCCGGCGCACGGCGCGGACCCGCCGCGTGCCGTACAATAGCAACAGATTGCTTCACTTGCTAATCACTGCCATTAAATGTGTTATGCATAGTGACGATTGGCTTCCCTGACATTAGTCAAGCGAGGGCCCGACAGAAGCAAGATATGGAAATTCAATGTTGCGTATTTTATAAACTGTCAACATCCCGCGACGTCGTGAATAGATCGGGGTCACGGCCAAGCTCGGCTCCGTATTCTAATCTGGAGTTTCTAACTATTGCTAAAAAGTGAGTCTAGGGCGAATAAGGGAACGTAATTCTTTTATATTCGCATACTTAAGTAAGAAATATTGAACGAACTGTAAACGTTGAAGCGCAAGTTTAGCGGATAATATCGAGTCCGGGGTTTGCGAGAGGCAGGTGGCGGTTCGCGGTGCATCTGGAGCTGAGCACCGGGCACTCGGCAGCCGGGCCCGGGCCCGCGGGGCTTCGCGGCTGCGGCCGCGGCGCCGGCGGACGCTGGCGGGGCGCCGCCGCCGCCGCTCGGCACTCCTGCATAATTATATCGGGGCAGTTTTTACGTCTCAACGCTTCCGAGTCCGAGTGCTACTGATCGCTACGTTTGGCACTGCACGGGTCAGGAGCGAAGATTTGCAATCGGTGCGGATCATGCCTCCCGGTCACTCACCTAAGGCTGTTACGGATTTTTGAAGTAGGTAGCTTTCAAAATAAGCAATCGAATCGAAGTGTCCCTCGGGCGGCAGCGGCCGGACTCCGGTCGGAACTCACTTGAGGGTGGCGGCGTCTTCGGGTCCGGGGCCGGAGCGGGCTGCGAGCGAGACGGGTTGGCGCGGTCAGCTGCCGCGGGACATGCCGTGCGGGCGGGCGGGCGGGGCGCGGGGCGCCGGGCTGCGGGCGGCGGGAACGTGGTGCGGACGGCGCGGACCGAGCGCGACTGCCGCTGCGTGCGCTGCGCCCGGAGGCTGCGCCGCCGCCCCGCGCCCCGCGCCCGAGCGCCGCGTCCACTGCGCGCCGCCGCCGCCGCCCGCGCGGGCCGGCCCGCCGCCGCCGCGCGGTGGACGCGCGCCACCCGCGATAACAGCAGCCGCCAGTTATCAGGGCGAGCGCGCGCGTCACGGGACCGCCGCGGTGCGCCTCCCTCGCCTGTGCACCTGACCTGCACTTGCGCTGAGTGTATCCCTGCGTCGCTCGCCGCCACCGGACTGCCCCCAGGGGGGTCATAAGCTCGCCTCCGGTTCTCGATGCTGCCGATACTTCGCCGAGCGATCTCGCTAATTTGATTTGTTATGTCACAATCCCTTTTACGAATGATGGCCACGAATAACTAACGAATCATTGAAATTATCGATTTACATAAGAGGTATTTAGGAGACTTCCATGTTTGCCGAGTTACGTCGCAGAAGTAGACGAATGCAGAAATAGAAAGCGCGTGCGGCGCCGGCTCTGCCGCCCGACGGCCGACTTTATGCTTTCCTGCCGACCTTCACCGAAACTTGTCAATATTGCTGAAACGCCGACATTCGACGTAACGTTGCTCGGCGCGAGGGCGCCAGGCCGACTCGCTCACTACGAATGATCAAAAACATCGATCGATTCGATACGATACAGCACCCGAACGGTCGTTTAAATATAGTTTTCAACCAGTAAATTAGCCTACAGCCTACCTAATATTTTCTGGACTAATGCAATGCCACGCCGTATAGCTGCGGACGTACCTAGTGATCGAATCCTCACCTCAATCCTCACCGCGGCGCGCGCGTTGCGCGTTGAAGTCTTTAGTGGGCGGCGCGACGGCGCGTGCGCGGCGCCGCCGCCACGCTGCCTGGTGCTGCTGCTGGGTGCTGGCACACACCGGGGCTCGAAATTAATCCAGATATTTCTGCAGGTGGTTGGGTCTATTGAACTGAACACCCTTTTATGTTTTTCAGGTTTTTTAAACTGCACTTGACAAATGGTCTGGTCTGGTCGATGTTCATTCAAGGTGTTCGGCGTCAAAGGGTTGACTTAACTTTTACGATAATTCCTTTACAGGAGCTTAATCGAAGTTGTTCAACCGCCAGCTGAACTATTCCGGAATAATTCTTGGACATCTTGTCTCTGCTTGTGTAGATAGGGTTGATAAGGATTCCGTTTCCGCTTCCTCATAATGAGAAAGTTCCGCAATTTTTTGAATTCCTCTTACCGCTACCTGCGCTAAATTAAAAAAATCCTCTGCCTCTTCCGCGTCCTCTTAAATATAGAGGAATGTTAGAGGAATTTTCATATCACCGCGCATACCGCGTATTCACTCGCGCGCTCGTACATTTTCATTAAAATAAAAAATAAACCTCCCAGTGGTCAATTTTGATTACTAAAATAAACTATATACATATGTCCAATGTTTTCTATCATTTAATTACTAAAGAAACAAATACAGTCTTCTTTCTTTGATCTATTTGAATTTTTAATTTTCAAGTAGAAATACACACAATCCTATCACTTTTCTCTTCCTCATCAGCATCCTCATCCTCATAAAAATCTACTCTTCCTCATCCGCTTCCGTAGACTATGCGTTCAATACTTCCCCTTCCGTTTCCTTTTACTCACAACCACTTTCTCATCAACCCTAGTGTGTAGTTTTATTTAAATTTATTTTATTCTATTTAATAAATTTCGTGAATTGGTACAAAAAAGCCTCTTTTGAAAGCTTGGATCATACCTACCTACTATAAAATTATAATCAGATTTTTATGAAATTTTGATGATTTTTAAAACACGAAATATATTTCTTTTGATGGTCCGGTCTGAGGCGTATTGTCATGTTTCTTTTTAAATTGATCTAAGATTAATTTAATTAACTCAATTATGGGCGATAGTGCTTTGCATGTTCTTTCGGTTATGTTACAATTCGTAAAAGCTAGCATTAAAAGTATCATAATAATTACGACATCAAATAAATGACAATTTATATAGCAATCGTCAGTTTAAAATAAAAACAATTGTTCGAATATCAAAACACGGTTCAATGAATGATGGCGAAAAATACATTTAAGCAGCTCAACACGAATAAAGTTGCAAACGTCCAACGCAAAAATAGATAATGAACAGAAATCTTAGAGAAAAAAAAGAAAACGTAGGTGTTGACGGAGCGCATCGATAATGAGGCGCCCGTAACGCGAATAACGCTGCAAGGCGCGGATCCAACGAGGGCGCTAATTCATAATTATATGGTACGAATAAAAGGTTTTACGTTATTTACATGTAAACGGCCAAAAATTTTAGTCAAATTTTAGTAAAAGTACAGTTTTGTAGTTAATTTAATCATATCGTTGATAAATAATACATATAATTGCTTACGTAGCGGCTGCTGCTGACAGTTATTTTTGTTGAGGTTGTTTAATTATTCCTGCAAAATTGCTGACACGTTTGTTCGCCCCGAGCATCGATGTTATAATGGCTAATGTTATGTTTCTAGTGTAGCTGCAGAGCCGAGCTATTATAAAAAGAAGGTTCATTTCTTATCCTGGGTCGCCTAATTAGCTAATTGCAACGACATGCTAAAACTCTATACATAATAAGATATTTTTCTTAATAAATTGTGCACCAGAGCAGTGTTTTAAAAAGAAGCTTTCTTTTCATATTATAAAGACGAAAGATTTGATTGCTTGTTTGAATTGAATAGGCTCTGAAACTACTGGACCGACTTGAAAAATTCTTTCACTCTTAGATTCCTACATTATCCCTGATGAACATAGGCTATACTATATTATCAAAAAAAGCAGGGGTCCATACTAAAACTCCAATAATCTAACCCAAGGTGTAAAAAAATGACCTAGCTAGTAGTACGGTCAAGTGCAAAAATAAGTATTGATAGGAACTTCTCAAAAATATGTCCCACGACCTTATTACGCTGGCGTAAGAGCGTACGGTACTTATTTTTGAAACTTTGTCTAGATACATATTATTACACTTGACTGTACGTATAAAGTTATCATATTATTGGTTGCCAGCGACAATACGTGAATAGTACTAATTCAATTATCATAATATTTTTTCTGAGTAAATAGCTATTTTATTTTAAGCGTCGCAGCAGAGCAGAGCGGAGTTGTTAAAAATAAGGTTTTTATTGTGACGTCTAATAAAATCGTTTTTCCGAACAATGACTTGGTTTGTTAATTATTATTTCTATAAATAATAACAAACCATATTCTATAATAGAGAAAGAAAATTCTTGTGATATCAGGATGCAAAGATGTATTAAATTTGTCTGAGTATTAGAAAGCCTATCTTTTAAAAGATTCTGTTTATCTATGTTTATCCCCAATATGCCGTATTATAAGAAACGATAGAAACGAACGTTAAAACATTTTTTTTGAAACAAAGTGAAAAATCTTCGAATGTTGCCAAGCTGTGCCTGCACGTGGTCACGGGGACATAATTTGTATATAGTAATTATGTAATGTAGAGCCAATAGGTAAGTACATTTTCTTCATGTTATCGCGGCGCAGGAGTGAAGTCGCCAGCGCTTCGATTGCTCTCTCCCCTCCCCCCCCCCTCCCGGTGACAGTAAGCTCGGAGCACGTGACTGACCGCCTCAAACCCCCCCCCCCCCCGCGCTCTCCGTTACGACACCACCTCGTCAGCTCTTCGTGGACTTTCGACTCGCGCCCGGAGGGTCGGGAACAGAGCGGCCGCCGCTATTGTCGCTAACCTCTGCATAATGTAGCGAAATATTGGCTTTCATCAGTACCATTATTTCCTGAGTTGATTTATGACACAATGTATTGGGATACCAACCATTGTTTTTCCATACTGCCGGTTATTGTTGGGCAAGAAACGTTTCGTAAAGCATTTATAGAGTTGCATGTCAAGGTTCGCGGGTGGCGAGAGCCGTGGCGACCCCCGACCCTGGTGCGGTCAGGGCTCGGGGTCGTCGACCGCGTAGTGTGGAGCGCGGGGCGGGGCGAGCGGTCGGAGGAGGGGGGGGGGGCAGTCATGTGACTGCGGGCGCGGGCTGCGGGGGAGGGAGGGGCGGACCGGTTGCGTACGCACCCATTGAGCCCGCGTGACGTCACACGGTGCTCCTGCGCAGTTTGCAGCTTTTAGCAAAGTTAATGTTGAGTGCGGGCCGGTCCGCTCGCCGGAGCCGGCCGCGGTCTCGTGAACATAGCTGCAGCTATACTCATGTCGGTTCGAGTGCGTTTGCCGGTTCACCAGTTGCCGGCGTTTGGTTTCTGGTTCCGTTTGTACGTTTGGGAGCCATCATGCCACAAACAGCAAACATGGAACTGTCTCACAACAAACGCTAGCCGTGCCTGATACAATATTGGATACCTTATTTTATTATTTGCGCGTCTAAAACAAGAGAATTTACGCTTTGAGGATATATTTTAGGTACCTATACCTAGTTAGGAGTTTTTGCGGAATGTATTTTGTTCGCTAATTCGTATAATTGAGGATAAACGCTCGGCGGCCATTAAAGTCGGAGAGCATTAGTTTTAAAACGTAGGTAGTTATAGCACCTCTCTAAAATCCGTTGTGTAGTTCATAAGATCTTAGAGTGGAGCTAGAACCAGAACTTGTTTTGTTTTGTTTTTATGTTTTGTAAAGGCAAAATAATAATCACCAATAAAGACAAACGAATGTTAAGTTAGCAAAAGCTAAACCAGCGTTATGAAAAAGAGAGTTACTTAAGTTCTTAATGTAAATCCAGGAGACAGACAGAGTGTAGACAATTTCCCGTTGAAATGTTGTCGATGACACATTCATTCCGACAATTTACTGTATTAATGTATCTAGTTTAGTACAGATCCTTGGCAGCGACCTTGACTTTCCTCAATATATCGCTACACTGCGGACCGCCGTTCGCCCCAAATATTTATTTATTTATTCTGCCCGCGGCTTCGTCTGCGTAGAATTATACATAAAAACCTTCCTCTTGAATCACTCTATCTATAAAAAAACCGCATCAAAATTCGTTGTGTAGTTTTGAAGATATAAGCATACCTACATAGGGACACAGGGACATAGGGACAGAGAAAGCGACTTTGTTTTATACTATGTAGTGATAATCCATATTATCCATAATTAATGCATTTTTATCGAATACGAACGAGTAACAAGCGGAATTGATCGACATTATGTTGGCTCATTCTTTCGGTTGGTTTATACTATGCACAAACTGTTGTTATGTAGAGAGTGTGGTCGGGCGCGCTGCGGCAGCGCGGCAGTCGGCACGCGGGCCCTTTGCCGCTGCGGCTAATGCCGCTAAGTACGCTAAGCACCTGCTTATTGTGGTTGTAATCTTGATTACCTTCATTACAATGACTAGATAAGAATGCAGTGAAGTGTGTCATTAAAGTATTAAGTCGTTTCTATATTTGTGTACGTCGTTATCGCCGCGGAGGGCCGCTGCCGCGCCGCGCTGCGTCTGCGTCACTCATCTAGTCAAACAAGCCGCCTGTGCCTCTACATGTTCACACGCGCTCACAAGCCGAGCTGTGGAAACGCTGAAGAGCCACTTACGCTAATTGCCCCATTAGGCAAATCGCAATGCGAAAGGCCGGCGTTCACTATTAATGTAGTCTACTGGCCACATGAGTGGCGGATGGCGGAGGGCCGTCGGCGCGCCACACGCCACGCGCTCTTGTTTATTTGCGTTGTTGGGCGCCACGTGCGCGGCGCGTGGCGAGCGGCGCGCGGCGCGCGGTCCGGCCGCGGGGTGCTCGATGCAACTCCCAGCGCCAACAACGCTAGATGTCTATAACGATTGGTTGTCGAGTTCACGCCGAAGTATGAGCCCTGTGGTGAGTTTGTAAATGTGTACCATCAGCCAAATATGTGGTCTGTCACCCTTAGGTTTGAGTAAAATCCTTCGCATTTAGCGACATTTTAATTTGATGGGAAGTTGGATGATAAGCGACTTATTTGGCCGACCGTATGCACAGTCGAGGGCATAAATATCGACACAGCCATCATGTAAAATATATGTGCCATCGGTCTTATTGCCTGCGGCATGAAGGTATACAGATGTTTTTGACGTCTTGGTAACGTACATATATTTATGCCCTTGGCTGTACACACACACACACACACACACACACGCTGGCTGCAGGCGGCCGGCGCCGGCGCCGCGGCAGCTCGCAGTCCACGGCCGCTGCGACTCAATGGCTCGATTAATTGCTTCTCAATTTAGCTCTGTAAATTGGAAATCAATTGTAGCGCGTCTCCGCTGACCCGGGCCGCGCGTCGCGGGAGGGGGGAGGGGGGGGCCCCCCCGGGTCACGGGACCGATGCGATGCCGCAAGTAATTGCTGACTCTACCATTTTATTTATAGAGATCAATTGTTTTCAGGAAGAAACATTAGCTACGTATTTCAAAATAATCTTTGAAATTTTAATTAGTCTTTATGCATTATGTACTTACTGTGACATATTAGATTAGGTGCAATAGTACGACTGTTACGTAAACGAGTCCTACTTCGGCTCGCCTCATCTACGTCCCGTAGAGAAATACGTCTCTTGTTATTAACCGTGAATCAATTACAAGATAATATTATTCAAGGTCATTACTTAATTAGGTGACCCGTAAATGCTCTGTGATAATGATAACACCCATAGCATACTCGCCTTAATTTGAATCACGAATTTTACAACTTTAAGCAACATTCATAGCTGAGCTACCGAACCGACCGCGTGGCAGTGGCACTCGCATACCAACGTCAGTCGCAGTGCGCTGTGCAAAAAGGCAATTGCGTTTGATTAGTAGCTTTGTGATTGTGGATCGAATGCAGATGTCACGCCGCGCGGCGCTCGCGCGTGCCCAATGAATTAGTGGCAGTACTAGCGAGTGCGGTGGCGGCGCGGCGCGGCCGCCGGCAACGAGCCGGCACCGTGCCTACACCGCGACACGCCGCAGCTGGAGTCACCGCGCAGCACCGCCGCAGCCTCCGACACTCACCACTGCATTGTGACGTCGCTCAATGTGGACAACATCTGCGTCACTCAAAATCCCTTAATTAGTAATGCAGTACAACAACACTACTAATTAGTCATACACTTGCAGTCAAACAATAGCTAATAGAGACAAGTCTACGCCTCAGGTGAATCGAGCACCGCGTCACAGTGAAATAAATCCCATGATTAATTTAATATTTTGGAAAAACCTTTAACAAAACTGACAGTATGACTCTGAGTGACTGTTTTACTTTAACAATTAAGATGCGAGAAAACGTTGGAAGGCTCAGGTAGTTCCGGTTGTGGAGGGCTGAAGGAGCCTTTGGACTTTTTCACAGCCTCCGTGGGGTCATAAAAAGCGGAGATTATGGTAAAAATGGCATTGACGCTGCGCTGTTCGGCAATTAGGGTCTAGTAGGGATAGAGAGACGGGCGAGGCGTTCGCCTATGCCAGTAAGATCTAGACGACGGTATCGACACTACTAAACTTCTTAAAAAGTAGGGCGGGGCCTTGCGCGTTAAACAACCCTAATTAAGGGGTCGTCGAGGCGCGCCCGCGGACTTTACGAGCCTGCAGTGCGCGGCAACCAGTTATTGGGGAGCCGCTGCCGAAACGCTTCATTACCGCGAGCTGGCCCAGCGGGCGGCCGCGGCGCCGGCGCCGGCGACTGCCGCGGCGACGCGATCATGAGAAGAACGCTAATACAGACATATCATTGCGTCCGTGTTATTGACTCATCTCCCTCGTGACGCGCTCCGCGATGGATACCGATTGCGATCGATCCACCGCCACGTTCTCGTCTCAGAATTTAATTGATGTGGGCCAAACAATTGTCATCATTCTCAGATCAATTGAGGCAGGGTTTATTTCGGGCGGGTATGCATTAGAGAAATCGTATCTAAGCAAATCTACGCAGCAGAGTAGGCAACGTGCCGTCACAGATGGCATGTCAGATACAACTTATCATGTGGAAAATAACTAACGCTCACGTGTGACATGTGTCGCGTCGGAGCAGGCAGGGCCGCCGCGGACCGCTGCGGCCGCCGCGGCATACAGTGCGATCGCAGACAATACGCAACTAACCGTTGAAGACCGGCTTAAGTGAAAACGGCTAAGGTCGATAGGAAAAGACATAATAAAGAACCATGGACAACTTTGTATGGAAAGTGGTCAAAAACCATCCGGCTGACAGACGCTACGAAACAGGGCCTTACATGTACTTTGTTAACTTCATTCTATGGGCACCAAGTTTAAAAAATACTTTGCATAACTGAGAGTACAAGAGTACAAGAGTAAAGAAGAAACTGTTTTATACTTGGAGAATACCCGCAAAACACCTTGTAAAAGCACACACACTGGCCACCGAGGTTAACTAAATATTAAGTTTGCGCGGCAATTAATGCAAATGGCGGGAAAGGAATGACTGGACGCGATGACAAAAACAAGAGAATGGCGTTCTCACGGGGAAAACGGTATGGCGGGTCCAGCCCGGTAGCTGTTGCGCATTGTTAAATTAATAGTCGTTTATGTGACTGTATTATAATGAAGGGCATTACAACTTGAGTTCATAATAAGACCAAACGAGTGTTTTAATACCTATGTACAGTCGCTTACATAACTTTATCTACATTCTACAATAAACATTTTCACATCAAAATACGTAGGTAGGTAACATTATTTTCTGTTCTTCGAAAGTTCGAACTAGATGTAAACGACTGAAATTTATGTTTTTTTCTTAAGTTCAAGATAATAGACAGGGAGATTTGGTTATTTAAGATGTTCGAAGTTTGAATGTAATTAGAGTATTGATATTGATACTCTAAAGTAAACATTATAATACAACCATATTGTAATACATGTACAGGTTTCTTAATGTAGACCATTTGCTAATCGTTCCTGAACATAGTTGTAGGGAAGTTATGATAAGGATGCAGATAAACACTTTTATCTAATTAGAAATAATATAAATGTTTACTTTAAGAAAAAATATAAATATCAGTCGTTCCATCTGTTTCGAACTTTCGAAGAACAGAAAATAATGTTACATACCTACGTATATTGATGTGAACTCGTGCAATCTTTATAAAACTCAGCTTCACTTCCTTTCATAAAACCACACTCGTGTTTTAATACCTCTCATTATGCACCAAGCACATAAAAAACTATTAATTGGATACAAATATAATTATTTTCATTTTACACATCTTGGTACCCGAATCAATTTGTCTTAACAACACACCAGGATTTTTAAAGCAATTAGAAGGTGAACTGACCAAGTGAAGCAGATCGTTTTTTCGCAGATATGACTTACCTACACCGACTGAAATACCTATGTATTATCTCGGTTATGCAATGGAATTAACTGTATGCCCATAGAACGAAATAAACTAGATAAGCAGACCCTTTTAATGACCTCCTATCTCTCAAAGCTGTTGGGTTTGGTCCATTTTAATTTAACGCATGCTGCTTTCCTTTTATGGTGTTCACTTCATAATACGACATCCGTTTCTAATTTTGACATTTCCTCTTGATTAATGGTTAGTTAAATACGAATGATGTAAGTACTATGTACACAGATATAGGGCACTGATATCGTCGGAGGCAGCGGCCGCGGCCGCGACAGCTGCTGCTTCTGGCCCAATGAAAGCCACTTTATTCAAAGGGAATACCTTCCATACTTATTTTGTAAATGCCAATTTGGTTCTTTAAAAAAAGTATTTTTTATGTAATCTGAAAAAGGACATTTATGTGTTTGGTCGTCTGCAAACAAAACCACTTGACCACGGTCGACAAACCGCTGGTTAACAATAAATAATACGAGTTAGGTACCTTTTAAAATAGTCGAGAAGGTGTTCAGGTAGGTTGCCTGTGAGTGTGCGCGGCGGCGCGCTGGTGGCGAGTGGCTGCGGCTGCGCAGCGTGTGGCGGGTGGTGCTGGTGGCTCGCTCCGCGCTTGACTTGCGCCGGTCGCCGATCGCGCACTAAGCCGCAGATCGCCTCTCGCAGTTACTTATCAGTCGCATCGACGGCAGCGGATCCCGCCGTCGCACAACTCGCTGATAACGCGCTAATCTGCTGTCGACAACTCCGCTCTGCTTGCGGAGGCGTCACGTGTTCGCTACGAGTATTGTTTCAGCCACTTCTTGTTTGCGCGCGCCCACGCTGTTTGCCTTCAGCAAGTTAACGTGAGCCCGGCTTAATACCATAATGCTAAAGCTCACATCTTTGGATTTTGAGCTATTTTTTCCTCATTCAATGCGGACTTCGTGAATGTTTCATGATTGGTGGGAGGGAACACTGCGAAAACGTAGCTACTGTATTTAATTTGCAAAGCGAAGTCGTCGAAGCTACTTCGGGCTGTGAGTGGCGATACTGAGAAATGTGAAAGAAAGGCGGCGCCGGGGCGCGCGCTGCTGGCGCGGCCGCTCGTAAACGCGGAACAATGAACAATTAAGGTCCTCGCCGCGGACGCACGGCGGCGCTCTGTCAGCCGGCCTGTCCCATTACTGCTAAATATTGTTATTTGTTATTACACTGATAGATGCTAAGACAACATAGTATTTTATATATTTTATTATCACCGCGACGGGCCGCGCGCACTCGGACGTGTCGGGAACAACAGCCTCGCGCTTGCGCAGCATAGGACTTGAATCCGATGCAGCCAGTGTAATGCACTATTACACTCGTTCGAAGCATTGTTCTGATCATGCGCATTGTTAAGTATTACCAATTCATTGCAAACATGCGAAATAACAGGTAACTACGATACACCTACACGGTTTATCAGCACATCTGTCACGCTGGAGCAACTCACGGCGGGTGACAGATGATAAAACAATGGAAAACTGTTGATTGAAATGTTTATCAGCAATAGAATAATATTATGAAGCAGATAATGTATCGAGCACCGAGCAGCGCGGCGCGTCACGCCGACTTGCATGCCCTTCCTCCCTGTAGGACCGTACCTACCTACTATTAATTGATATTGATACATTGTTACATTTATTACCACGCAAATGTTTACGAAGGATACGGCTGGTGATCGGCTCCGTGCAATGACTGTATCATTTTGGAAGCTAGAGCTACTGCCTAATATTTTCAAAAAGTAGATTTTTCAACTGAGCCATATAGTGCAAAAAACCCTTATTTTCAAAAAAATCAAATGCACTATCGGACACCAAATTTCTGAGTCGATATAAAATTAAGTACAGTCAAGGGTATAAATAGTACGTTACCGAGACGTCAAAAACATCTATAAACCTTTATGCTACAAACAATAAGGCCGGTGATACATATGTTTGACATCAGGGCTGTATCGATATTTATGCCCTCGACTGTGCAGGAACCACCCCATACTCGTATTAAGAACCGCCCCTAATCTCAGGATATTATCAAACAAAAAGAATCGTTGAAATCATTTCATAAGCGGCGAAATACTACAAAAAACAAGGGCAGAATTGAAAACCATTATTCATTTTTTATAATTAATCATGATTGTTAAACTAGTTTGTTTTTACCGAAACAAGAGTACCTGCGATATTTCGTTACGTTTGGGTTTTCTGCGCGAGGGATTTACCTGCCTGCTGCGGCCTTCCTTCCCCGCGCGTGCGCCCGCGCCGCGGCCGCGGCCGGCGCGCTGACGCAACGCCTTTACGTTACGGTAAGTTTTTGAAGCAAAAAGCATTTCGATCGCGTTCACGTAAACGTCTCAATCGGTAGGTATGGGTAAATTAACAGCGGCTCTAGCGGCTCGTACCGGCGCAATCGAGATGTTTATTACAAAAAGTGACACTATAAGGATTCACGGTCTAGAGAGGCACACACGCATATTGTACTAAGTATACAGATGGAAATCTACTGGACTTATGAACTTCATTCGAGGGAAGCACACATACTCAGTAAAAGGAGTATCCTTATAGTAAATAACTATCTACGTTACAAATCACAGCACTTAGAGATAATTTGCTGGCGTGACGTCCAGCGAAACGCTTGCGACTTGCGATAGCGCGGGGTATTACATAGATACATGTAACAGAGCGCAGGCAGACCGACAGCGACCGCACACGGTCCACTTTAACAAACATCTTATCGAAATCTTTATCTGCATGCCGATAATCTAGATGGGGTTGGAACTGGACGTCCAGCTTCGTTGTTGGCAACAGCATTGCGTGTGCCACTGCTTGTAACAGCGGACGTGCTCGTGTATTAGTTCATTTGCGCATTGTTTACATTCGTACCAAACAGCACACAATCAGGCAACACCATATTGTTATTAGAATTGTCCTTCGTCAGCGAGGAATTGGTTTAAACGAGCGTGCTGCTTCCTGCCTGCTGGATTTCCTGCAGCCTGCAGCCTCCACGACTCACCGCTTTTAGCTTCACTACCCGAGCGCCGAGCGATCAGCAGCAACAGGGGTCGGGGTGGAAACGACGTCAATTTGAGTTGCAGTTTTTTTTTCATGGAAAAAGGGAAGCAAACGAGCATGCATGCAGGCCACCTGATGGTAAGCGATCACCGCCACCCATGAGAACCAACAACCCCAAAAGAGTTGCCTTTAAGGGAACAGTAAAACGAGAAGTACTATCTTGATCTATTAAGCATCCCAAGCTTCTTTGAAGCCAATTTGTCTTTACCCTCCAAGTGCCCACGAGTTGGTGGGAGGTGGCATGCAGGGCATACGGCGACTAATGTTGAAGAGGCGCGGGAGCGCGGTGACGACTTTTTAAACGCGAGTTGCCGTTGCATTATGTTTAACGGCTCAAACAAAATATGTTCAAAATTTTAGTCGACAAGAAGGAACAAACGTATTAGACTCATTTAGTTACTTAGTTTATTTAACCAATTAATACATTTTATCATACATTACATGAAACCAAGTAGAAAAAAATAAATTAAAATCCTCAGTTAACATAAATAATTCAGTTCAGCAAAAAAAGAGCGCTTAATTTAAAGTTTTATGGTATAGTCTGTGCAATTCGCAGATTAACGTAGGTACAATAATTTTATGACATGCAATACTGTCGTCATCCGCTTAAGTAAGATTTGTGGTTTTAGTGATTCAGAGAGGCTTATCAGGTTAGGTCAGTTCAAGTTTAATGCAGAGCATCCACTAATACTTAATAATAATAAAATAATAATAATAATAATATTATAAAGAGGAAAAATTTGATAATAATATAATGATAAAAATACCGAAACAAACATATTTACAAGTTAAAAGTTGATACGAAAAAACCTTAATTTGATTGTTTGTTTGTTTGTTTGTTTGCATTGAATAGGCTCCGAAACTACTGGACAGATTTCAAAAATTCTTTTGCCGTTAGAAAGCTACATTATCACTGAGTGACATAGGCTACTTTTTACCGTGGGAAAATACCTTTTCCTACGGGAAAATTAATTTACCGCGGGCGAAGCTGCGGACGGAAGGCTTAATAAACATAATGTCGAAGTAGCTAAGCCTAAATCAACTTATAGAAATACTTTATTTTCCTCAGTGCAGCTTTCCAATTGGGGATATTCTCCATGCAAAGCATCGTACCTATCTGCCCTTCGCAGCTTTAAGGGTCGTCAAGATAATAATGTAGCTACACACATTTTGATACGTCGCATGTAGGCCACGTTTGCGGTTTTCGCCGAATAAAAGCAGGTGAACTTGAGCTTAACATGAAATTCAAGTGCACGAGCCACGAGTAGGTCGCCACATGGAGGTCAGGCAGCAGCCGCGCGGCTCACGCGCCGGTCGCCGACCTCCGCCAGCTTCCGCGCCACCATCCGCTGCCACTGGCATCAATGCGCTAAACGGAAGTAATATATATGCCTTAGTGGGTCGCGCGTGAGCCATCGCCAGGAAGATAAATAATGTGATTTATGAAACACCATCACACGACTAGCGCGAAAGCGCGCGAGAGCTGTGCCGCGCGGCAGATAGGTTACCCGTCTGTTTCTTACTGTTCTGTGCTAGCCGTGCTGTCCGATAATATGACGGACGAGACGGAGTCATCGTTTCTCGTTCTGACTATAATAGCGGTAGGTATATGTTGATCAGCAAAAGTGTGAGCCTGACCACGATTGCAGTCATTGGGACGGCGGGTATTGTATCTATATCTAATTTTGTAAAGAACCTGGCCTGGAAACTGATCGCTGTGCACGGGAGACAACCATAACTTGAGCCACTCTCTTGCAGGCAGTAGGGATCAGGTGTCTTAAATTGCCATTTGCGTGGACGACCGACACGGAAGACCCGAGACTCCGTGTAATGTGTCCACAAGTAAAGTGATCGTACCAAACGCAGCGATTACTTCACCGAAGATTTTTGTTCAGGGAAGCAACATACATCGTTACACCGTGCGCGCCGCCGCTTTCGGCTCCCACAAAAAGAGTCATTAGGCGAGCTTTTTGCCCCGAACCGCCGACACGTGTCATTACACTCATTACAATACCTATTCGACACAAGCGGAGCGCTTGTTGTACTCGCGCTCACCGATCATCTTCCAACCATCCCTGCGTAGCGGAATGCGAATGATTATTATGTACATACAAAACACATAATTGAGTACATCACATACTTATCTATATTTGTTCCTTAGCAAGAAATCACTATAATGGAAGGTGTAATTAGGTTCTCGTGAGACGAGCGAGACCATGAGCCAAATCGTGACAAAATAGTAAATTGATCAACAAAGGATCAAAAAGCACCGAGGCATATAACACGGCATATTACAATTATACATTCCCCCCCCCCGAGTTTTTTTTACTATTTTTGACTCTTCTTTCGTTTTAACTAACTTACAAAATTTAGCGAACAAAGAATGCCTTCGGTCTGGTATAGCGAGCTCTTTTTCTTCTTTCCATCCATTAAAAAAATACAAAGTGTATCCATTAATAGGTACATACATTAATGTGCTTCATTGAATATGTATATCCGAGTATGAGATAATAAGATTTTCCTCTCTTCTCTTAAGATCTGTGAACCCAAATTGAACTGATGCTGAAAACCAATAGATGAAGAAGTATGCGCATGAATGCGGCGGCCGAGGGCGCGCCGGCGCCGCCCCCGAGCAGGGCTTAACGTTTAATTCAGTGGCGTAACTATAACGTCTGGGGCACGTGGCAAATTCGCTAGATGGGGCTCCTTCCTCCATATAAAGCAATGCATCAGCGTCCCTTCTGAGCTCAAACCAAGCCAGTTCGGGGCCCCGTAGAGCCAGGGGCCCGTGCCATTTTGCCACCCCCGCCACCCTATAGCCACTGGTTTAATTTGCTATTCGGTGTCGCCGAAATGACAGTTCACAGAGCATTACCGATGAGAACGCGATGGGTTCGCAGGTCGCCTTCCCCGCAGGCCGAGTGCTGCCTGTGTTTGCGCAGCGCCACGTCGGACGTCGCACCACGTAAACAAGATCACGCGCTCTCTTTTCCCCTCGCGCCTCGCCGCCCGCGCACGCGAGTTTAACAATGTACAATATTGTACAATCATTGTTATTAATTAATCGACTGATGACTATGCTCTACTATTTCACCACGCGCAGTTGCACGGCGGAATTGTGACACTTTTACGGAATGAAGATTCTCGATGCAAAAATCTTGAAAATGAGAATGGTAAGTCATTTTCGCACCCACTAGCTGGATGTTGTATTTATGTACTTCCGCATAAACAATACGTATATATCTATAGGCGGTAGGCATATTTATTGGCTTGTCATTACCATTTAATTACTAAAAAGGAATATTTTGTTACAAACGTTTTGGAAAAAGGTCAGGTCAGGAGTACCCGAAACCGACGAGCATGTATGAAGAGATTGATGACTGTGGATGAAGCGAAAGAAATATGTCAGGATCGTAGCAAGTGGAATAAAGTAGTCTCTGCCTACCCCTGTGGGAAAGAGGCGTGACGGTATGTATGTATGTATGTATTGTTACAAACCATAGCTACATAGACGGCACAACTACATATAACTATAAACTATTTATTGTCAGTTCATATTTGCCTTGAAAATGATAGTTATAGAATTCCGGAAATACGGACACAGGAAAGGAATCCTTAGCGAGGACGAGGAAGGAGTTGCCAGGCGTGGCTCGTGGCTCGTGGGGAAACCAGTAAGGAGCTGATGGCCTTCAGCTGCCGGACGGAAGGAGCGGCCAGGAGATGCAGACGCTGGCAGCCTCCAGCAGGACCCCGACAGGCGACACCACAACCATGCCAGCAGCAAGCGGATCAAATAACTATCTGCCTATCCCTATGGGAAAGAGGGGTGACGGTATGTGTATGTGTGCTACATGTGTATGTATATGTATAATTATTCTATTTAAATATTATCTACCTACTTACTTAGCTTCTGCTCGCGATGTTTGCTTAGAAATCGTAAATAATTCCAGAGTTTTTTTGCCAGTAAAAGGTAACCCGTGTACTTCGGGGTATAAATAAGGCTTATTTAATAAGCGATCACCATTTCAAATGTCATCCAAATCCATGGTAGGAAAGTTTTGCATTTTTCATTTCGAAGAGCAAAAACGAGGCTTTAGGTAGAGCACTATTTTCAAATGGAAAGCGAGCATTTACAAACTTGTTCCAAACCCTTTAGGAAGTTTAGCCTAGCCTTAAAATCAGCACGGCAATTCCCTATAGATAATGTGTGCGAATGTATGTATTGTAAGTATTTATTACACCTGCAACCCTTAACTACCCTCGCCGAGGAAGATGCGACTGTCCAATGTCTTCAACTGTACCCGTTGCCATTCCAAAGTATGTACCAACATAGTAAAGTAATTAGTATCTGTTTATCTGCTACTCTGATTAGCAACTAAGTATTGCCTACATTTGCGACTTCCGTATTGTAGATAGCATTACTCGGAGCCAGAGGATTTTGCGTGTCTAACTCGCGAGCGCTCGTTCGTTCTTGAAAAGCTGTTTTCCTAGTGTACACTTAATTGCAGGCAATGTTGATGTTGACACATCCAAGTCTCACTCTACCGACAATTTATGAAAATGAGCAATGGTTTCAACTAAGCGTAAGCTCTACCACGTCAATTGAATTAACCGCAAAGCAATTAAGATTAGAGCCGGCGTCAGCGCGCGCGCAGGGAGCGCGACTCGTGACTCAGGAGGTCCTTTCCCTGAGCAAGGCCGCTGCGGTCGCGCCGCTCTCCCGCGTGGCGCGCGCCGGCAGCTCCGAGCGCCGCGACCGGAACAACGCAGACTCATTCCAACCTTAAGCATCATCTCATCTCCAGCTTTGAAAAAGGTCAGAAATATTAACATAGGTAGTTTATCTGAAAAAAAAAGACAGCTCTAGACCTAAATAATACTACATTTTCGGGAAGGTCCGTGGTTGCGTTCTAGTCTGTTGTACGTCCTATTGCTAACCAGGCCCCCTCTCAGAATGCAAAGGGCTCGGGCTATAGTTCCCGCGCAGGGCCAGTGCGGATTGGGAACTTCACATCACACACACCTTTGAATTTGTGCCGTTTCCTCACAATGTTTTCCTTCACCGAAAAGCTCATGGTGAATTTCAAATGTAATATCGCACGTTAAGTAATTCCATGCTGGACTGGGAGCAAAGAAAAAACATAGAATGTACCAATTGCTTCTCTACCCGCGCAGATGGTAAAAGCCCATCGAGGGAATGGGCGAAAATCATAGGAATCATGTTATAGATAGGCGATGAGGCTAGCAACCCATCACTATTTTGATTCCATTTTCCACCAATACGCCCACAATCTTGCTAAATGTGGCCTGTAGGTACCTGTTACCATAGGCTCTGTCTACCCCGTTTGGGATAAAGATGTGATTTGTGTAAGTGTATGTATGTAAGTAATTCCAAAAAACTCATAAGTGCGAGCCCGGTATTCGAACCCACGACCATCTGCTTGAGAGGCAAACCACTAGGCTACCACCCTACCACGGCCAGTAGGTATACACGGCAAATGTACTGACAACTAAGTACGCTACATGAATGTGACGGTGGCGGCGGGGAGAGGGGCACGGGGTGCTCACTCCCCCATTCCCAGCTACCCACACCCGCCTGTCTGCGCCTCTATTTATTTTATATTAAAACCGAAGCGAAATTCAGAGGCGCATTGCGATGAAATAACAACGTAGCATGACGGGGACCGCCGCTGCGCGCTCGTAACATTATTTTATCAGGATCGGTCTTGTCATCCGAGATCCTCTTGACATCTTATCATTATCTTCCGAGTTGTAGGTGTTGTATCTACGCGTTCACTCCCGATAACGATAAACCTTTGACTGTTGAGCCTAACAGATATCATCGTAATCGTAACAACAATTGACATGTTTACGACGACAGCGCAAAGATTAGTGAGAAATTGAAAAGCAGGGAAAACCCAATGTGCGATACCCGAGTGACGTCATCACGAACTGCCTCGTCATTCGGATTCAGGGTTGAATTTAAGAACCCGGATGACCGCGCCTTGCTCGGTATTTTTTGGTAACGTTTTCTGGAAATGAACGCTCGAAACCCCCTGCATACTAAATTTCATAAAACGTTGGGAGCCGTTTCCGAGATTCAGGTTATATAGGTATACAAGAATTGCTCGTTATTTTTTAAAGTATTAGATTACATAGATAGATCCACTGTCAGCTGCCAAACGCTAGCGTGTTTTGAACCTTTAGTGAGCTGGTAAAGACCAGCGGACAGCGGAGTGCCCGCCGGGATTACCACGAAGCGATTGATCGATTGGTACCTACGTGACCAAGAGCGGTGGCTATTAACAGTACTTAGGTACCTCCTGAGTGAACTCACGAGAGATTTGCAATTCTTAATATAAAACTGCCGTGTGATTAACACACAGTAGACATTTTCAATTTTATAACGTGTCAACAGCTCACGGGAGTGCGTGTATGTGAAGCCTTAGGGTTTTATTAAACTGAGGTTGGTTGACCCGTTTGTTTGGCACCGAGCACCGACACCAGCGACTTTCCATGCAACACTACACGGTTGAAGCAAATAGTTGGTGATTACTTCAAATTCTGATTATTTATAAAATGATCTTTCACAATCCCAACGAAGTAAATCGATCCGGTCGTGTTCGCAGCAACTCGATGACCATGATCCCTTAATAATAATTTTTCTATTTTGCAATTTATGTATATGTATTTTCCTCTTGCAAATTAAGCTTAAAAACTGGTTTCACAGCACGGTTAAACCATAGCAAGAGGAAAAGTCTCGTTAATATATTCTGAAGTAGGTAATAAATCAAGGTTTTTAAAAGAGTAACCTACTTAAAGACCACTATATACTACACCGGCGCGGCGTTGGCAGCTGGCAGTTGGGGCCGAGATCCCTTTACTTGCTTCGTCAGCAATTGGAAAAAACGGACACCCACGTGATATTCAAAGAATATGTCTGCTAAATAAAAAGATATTTACTTCGGCTTAATATGTTCACGTTTTACAATTTTCCTCGTCAAGGGTACCTACCAGTTTACGCCGGTCCCGGTAGTTTTAAACTATAGGTACAGATATACATAGGTCATAGGTACATATATCATTTTCGTACTAATATATTTTCACGATTCGTTTACGGTTTACGCGCTCAATATTGCATATCCGAATATTGTGTACATCCGTCCACGGCACCACAAAAACACGAAGGTCTTGCTTACGTATCTGTACAGTCAGCGTCATATAGTATGAAACATCCAAGGTGATCAAAAAGTTCTACACGCCATACTATTTCTATGGTGTAGCGAGCAATTAGACCGACTTGGATGCTTCAACCTTTATGACGCTGACTGTACTATGTAAACTCTTTATCATGCGAAATAAACATAAAACCAATACAATTGACAAACACTGAGATACATGCACAAAGGCGGACTTATACTTAGTTTCCGAGTGAAATACTGTGACATACTAACAGATAGACGAATAGACAGGCATATGAGGTGTCCCGTTCTTGCAGTTTTGGCTACGGGCCTTAACAAGTGAGATGTAATTTGCCCTTCCTGCGTTGTGTGGCCCGCCTGCTTGTGGTAGGCTCTGTGCATATTATTGCAGCCCCATCAGGATTGTCTGCACTAATATTATAAAGAGGAAAGATTTGTTTGTTTGTTTGCATAAAATAGGTTTCGGAATTAATTATTTCATTGTAATTCGTTTTTAAGATTTAGTTATTATTTAGCGAAACTGCGGTTAGTAGCTACAAGTAGGTATTTCGGGAACAAAAATAAATAAAGATTTTTAACTAATGTCGCCCCTCGAAACAGCCATATTTAACAAAACGCGAACACTGCCACGTGAACTAGCGTAATATGAAGTATGGTGCGTTGGCGAAAGTCACGTGTCTTAGGCCTAATAAGTAATCTAAGTACCTATACTTAATACATTCTCCATTTCTTTTGCGGCGCTCAGCGGCCAAGAGGCGCGGCGCGGCGCGGCGCGGGCGCACGCGGCGTCCGCTGACGTTCGATCAAAAGTCGCCCACCTTCCTCATCACAACACGACACGAGCATTGTGTGACCCAAAAAAATAAACGGCGGAGTATTCGCAGTTTCGCGCCCGTTTTGGACAGGCGGCCTTGCGGCGCCTCTCGACGGAGGCTGACCTTAAAATTATGCATTAATCAGGAAAATATATATTACGCCAATATTTCGATCACGCGGAGTCGGCGCGTGGGCGAGCGACCTCTCCCGGACCGATTAATACACGTCCGATTTAATGGTTTGATTAAATAACAGCAATCCTTGTCCGCGCGAATGTCAGCGCGGCGGTGGCCGCGGCGATCCATCACGTCACGCGTTCGCGCGGGATCCTGCGGCTTGCTGCGGACTGCAATCCGCTGCCAACGAGCCGGCATCGCCACGAGCACGGCACTCGGCACTCGGCACTCGGCAGTAGCCCGCTCAAGGACGTCACGCCATTATGTAATCGCTCCGCGTCGTAACCCGTCTACGGCCCGTCTACGGCGTAGCACGCGCCCGCTACGTCGTAGCGCGAGCGCCTCTATCCATAATAAAATTATCATCCCGTGAGCAGGGCGGGCGCCCCCTCCCCCCCTCCCCCCAGCCCCCAACACCACGCAAGGAGCAAGGAGGAATAACTCGTTCAACCTCGCTAATAAGATTTGTGAGGAAGCTAACACGGACTGACAACATACCCACCAAGATAATTTTAGCATCAACCTACCTGGGCGCCCGAGCAAAGCTTGTGATATAAAACTAGAATAAGCTTTGGTGTTACAGTCTTTCACTTGTTTCACTAACACAATAAGAACTATAATAAAATTAAACAGGATGAAATGGTTTACTTTAAGTATGTACCTACCTAGCTAGTTTGCAGTGCAACTGGTTCCCAGTCGGCGCCGTGGCGAGGTTTCATGTACTTAATCCTTTGTTCATTGTCCAATCGTTGGTTCTGTAGGGTGCATTTCCACTGGCTAAAGCAGAATCAGAACAATCTCATTGGTTGAAATAATTCACGTCACGCCCCGCTCCCGTTGGCATGCGATTGGATTGGCCGATTCTGTTGGTCTCAGCTCCGCTTCCCCGCAATGGAAGCGTACCGAAGGGAAACGTACAGGCTAGAGGTAGTTGTATTATATCTATGTACTTTTTTACTTTTTTAAAATTCGGGTTATTGGTAAAAACTAGCCAAGTTAAATCTTAATTAAGTTCATCCCGAATGACGAATGCAGGATTTTTTACTCAGAGCTCGCCAACCATACAGAATCAGTTTTAGTGCATTAAGTTTTTAGGGTTCCGTGCCTCAAAAGATAAATCGGAACCCTTATGGGATCTCTGTTGTCCGTCCGTCTGTCAAGACCCTTTTTCTCAGGAACGCGTAGAGGTCGGTATAAAGTTGAAATTAATACCAAATACTTATATCTGCGATCCGTTGGAGCTGTAACAAAATCAGCTCTCTAAGTCAACTCAATCAAAAGATACAGTCATTAAAAAAGGTGTTTCCATTCAAATTGCCATGCTCCCAGTAAATAGGAGTCCTGTTGTAAGACATATTACTTCCAGTTGACATAGAAATTAAAAATTTTGGTAAGTGTGAAGATATAGAACTAATGATAGGTAGTGAAATTAATCTAAAAATCTATTTCTGTCTATGCCAGTAACCAATATAAAATAACCTTACACTGCGTACCTACATTTTGCTGAGGAGTAGAGCTCTGCTAACACTGGATTGTTAATTCACTTGCTGAATTTGTATGAAGTCCTCGGCGCGCGAGTGGAGTCCGACTCGCTCATGGCCGGTTGTTCTTTCTATCTGTACTAAGATGTTTCTTAGCCTCTAGGATACGAGTAGGATGGGCAGAGGCTGGTCATATCAGTCGAAGAACCGATAATCGCCGCTGGGGTAAACGAGGTCTTTGAGTGGAGACTGCGGCAGGTGCGGTGTAGGACGCCCTGTAGTTGGAGGAGTGACGATTTGCAGAACACAGGGTAAAATGACGTTGACGCGTATTAAGAGAATCCTATCTCCATCAGTGGACTGATGATGATTATGATGACTTGGGTATTTAAATTCACAGCTCATCTTTGAAAATGAAAATGAAAATGAAAATGAAAATTTATTTTTGCAAATTGGCCGCCAGGGGCTCTTTTACATGTCTTTTTGAAACTACCAGCACATTCGGAAAGACCATCATTGCCAAGAAGAATGCGCCGCAAGAAACTTGGCAGAAAGTCATTTTTTCGAAATAAAATACAAATAAAATACAGAATACTTAAGTTCTACTTAAATTAAATACATTTATAAAAGGGATGTATAAGGTCCCCGAGTCTTAAACTATATTAATCTATAAATAGTAGAGATGTATAAAGTCTCTACTGGTCAAAAAATAAAAAACAAAGAAAAGAAAATAATAACAATAAGTTCAGTGGAGGTGTAAAACGCCTCTACCGTCAAATAAATTAATTGGAGATGTCTCCAATGTCGCAAGAAAAAAAAAATATATAAAACAAAATTATGAAATATACATTTCATGTCAAGTAAGTAACCAATAAGCTTTTGGATTCCGAAGGCAAGCTTGCGTCTGCCGCCCCCAATGTTGGCTTCCACGCACTCATGTCCTGCTCTGAAAGCAGAGCGGTACCGAGGGCATGTCTCGCTTCCGTCCCCACAAGCACACTATGGGAACGTTTTAGGAACTTCGACGTCGTTAGCCTGCAACTAAACAGTAAAAGAAAAAAAAAATGAAACCGGAAATCCATAAGCTTAACAATATACCTACCCAATACCTAGCTTAATGCACATACGACATAGCAATATTTACGTCATTGTAAACAATAATAATTATGAAAAATAGAATAAATATTTAAATAAACAATTACAGTAGGTACAATATTTATATTGATAATACCTATCTTAATATTCATAATTAATAATAGCTATAGGTACAATTTTGAATCTTAATAAAAATCTTAATTAATCAAGATCAGCTAACCTAAACAGCAGACGGTAGCAACAGGGCCAGAGACCGTTGTATCTAGAGACACTACACGCATACACACATACACACACACCCACACACACACACACACACACACACTATAGGATCACTCACAAAAACACTGGATCCTTACGGTAATTTTTCCAAAGATGGCCATGTCATGTTCTCATCACACATGTACTCATCGACTGTGTAATATGCTTTCTTTAACAGCGTGTTCTTTATGTATTTCTTGAATAACACATATGACAATTTCCACGCATCTACAGGCACCTTTAAAAGCCTTCTCATGTGAACAAAACAAATCGGTGCATCTGTTCGAGCAGAAGTATCTAGTGTACCTACACCTAGCTCTGGTTTTGTGTGGAGAAGTAGACGCCTGCGGCGCGCGCGCGGCAACGAGGCGGCGCTACCGCGCAGGCGCGGGTCCGCTGCCGGAGCTGGCGCTGGCGCAGCATCCCGGTCACCCCGACAATCGGCTAGTGCGAGTCCTACTGCGGTTTGGCTTACGTTCCATAAGTATATATATGGGCGCCATCTATTAAACCATTTTTTAACTAATTGCCTTCTCTCTAGTTCTAGTATTTTTCCGCTATAAGAGAAATGGCGCTGGCGTCTATCGCAGTACAAACATAATAATAACTTATTTAATATATTTTATTAATATTGACAGCATTTGAAGTTCTATAGATTGTTTTAATTTCGTGCGTGGTGTTTGTTTATTTTGGTGATGTCTGAGCCTCCGGATGATGGCTCCGCGCGGACATATACAATGCATTCCTTTATTATTTGGTACTCATCTGTGAGCTGTAACTTGCATGTCACAGTAACCAGAAACGCCCATACGAGAATTTTGGTTGTTTATGCGATACTAGCTTCTGCCCGCGACTTCGTCTGCGTAAAATTATACGTAAAAACCTTCCCCTTGGATCACTCTATCTATTAAAAAAAACCGCATCAAAATCCGTTGTGTAGTTTTCAAGATATAAGCATACATAGGGATATAGGCACAGAGAAAGTGACTTTGTTTTATACTATGTAGTGATTATACGTTATATGCGATAGTTAGTTACAGCTCGTAAATGAGCTCGGCAGAGGTTTGTGGCGTGCGAGGGAATATACAGTTGCTTACATTTTCCATCTCAATTGTAAAGAGTTTGGTTCGGTCCATCAGCATTGGGTTACATTACATAAATGTACTTGAAACTGAGTGCAGCCGTGTTTATTAGACTGTTATGTCATCATCGTCATCATCAGCTCGTATTAGTTCACTGCTGGACATAGGCCTCTCCCGTGGTACGCCACCGAACTGGATCTTCAGTTCTCCTCCAATCCCTGCCCTTACGAGTATCATCGCCCCACCTAGCTACAGGACGCCCCGCACTTCGTCTGCCGACGCGCTGTCTCCACTCAATAACCATTGTTGTTTTTCTTTATTTCAGTAAAAAATAACGGTACAATAAAATAGTCTTTATTTAACTTAAATAAAACTGAGCTATAACTAAAGCTGTGTGTGTTGGTGCGTGGTCACGTCCTCGTGGCGTGCTTGTGCTCGGCGCGCTGCTTCTTGAGCGCGCGGTAGGCCTCCACGGCCGCCAGCCGCGCGCGCTCCGCCGCGTCCCCCGCCGCCCCCGCACCCGCCCCCGCCCCCCTGCCGCCCCCCGAGCTGGTCGCCGCGTCGCCGGCGCCGCTCAGCATGCTGCTGAGGAGCAAATCCCGACGCCCTGGCTGAAAGCGAACAATAAAGATTCCTTTATTTTATTTCTACAATCTGCAATCGACCACTTTGAGCATTGACGCACAATAAACAACTAGACTCCCAATGGCGCTCAAAAAGTTTTGGTTCAATCGCGTTTCGACCGCGCTTTGATATTATCTCTTTCGCACCGTAATCTCAAACGCTTGAGAAGAAGAGATAGAGACAGGTTTCCAGGGCGTGATGTCGTGTCATTATTTTTCACGATCGTATGCATGCGATTGACATTAAACAATACTGCCACGAAATAAGGTGTTAATTTGAATGAAAATGTTAATGTCATTTGTATACGTTGATGTGTTGACACACAACACACAGACAACGCCGCTCGGACGTTTCTTGATTAACTTTTGTTTGCGATTGGGAGTCTAGTTGTTGATTGTACCTACGTTAATGAGTTGGCGTCATAATCGAATAGCGTGAATTTTGAGATAAACGTTCCTAAACAAAAAGTCAAAATGCAGCGTTAATGTGTCGTACTTTTCTCACGTAATTAAATAATGAACTACACTAGACTTCAGTCGAATCTTAATCCCATCGTAGACATCGAGCGAAGCGAATGAGCGAAAACCTTAGGAATCATGTTATAGGCGATGCGGCTAGCAACTCATCACTATTTCGATCCCTCTATCCGCCTATACGCCCGCAACTATGTAAAACGTGGCATTTTCGTCTGGTTACCTTAGGCCAGTCATACTCAACCTGCGGTCCGCGGGCCACATGCTTTGTGATTGGCCCGCCTTGAGTTACCTACCTCTACGTCCTACCCCTAAATAATTTTTGCTTGTGGCCCGCGACACTATGGCTAAAACGGGTTTGTGGCCCGTGTAAAAAAAGGACGATTATAACTGCCTCATGCTCTGTTTACCCCGTAAAAGATATAGATGTGATTTAACGTAATCAGCCGAATCGTGCACATGGCGCGTGTAAACTGTTAACCGCTTCCGAGCCCGAGCGGGGTCGCACCGAGCCTCCGGGACCTCTGCCATTGCACGAGGACCGCTGTGGGTGTGTGCGTGCGTGTCTCACCCGTGCGGGCTGCGCGGGCTGCGCGCGGCGCGGGCGCGGCAGTGCGGGCGGCGCGTGCGCGACGTCGCCGAACGCCACGCGCTCGTAGCGCAGCTCGCTCGCCGCCAGCGCAGCCGCAGCACGAGCCTGCCGCACAGGTTCAATAATAATATATGGTTAATTTTGTACTGTCTGTGGTAAAATAATAATAAAGCACTTATGATTAGACCGAACGAGATATGGTTGTATTATTCCATTAATAATAAATATCGGCCAAGTTATCCCTGGTGGGGAATATAAGTGAACATTTCAAAAAGTTCAAGCAGTCATTCAACATATAACTACTTAGACGCGGCGGGCCTCTCTGCCGTACCAGAAGTAAGAAATATCGCCCTATTGCTGAACCTGGTAGGTGAAGATGCCCTCGCTGTTTGCGATACACTACCTAATGAAGACATAAAAAACACTGAAAAGGAGCATTAGAGTTGCTTGAAAATTTTTGTAATCCTAAGAAGAACGTATTGCACTGTCGTTACCTGTTTTATAACAGAAATCAGAAAGTAGGAGAAATATTCGACCGATATCTAACTGCACTAACAAAATTATGCAACAATTGCAATTTTAAGGACAAAAATAGGCTCATATTAGGGTCTTGTGATATTGAATTGCAAAAGAAATTGATAAAGATAGGGGATGCACCTCTCGAAGAAGTGATATCATCACTCCGAATATCGGAAACTACCAACTTGCAAGTCAAGAACATATTAAAGAAAGAAGTAGATGCTGTAACAGTACCCAAAAATAATCATTCACGACACAATGAAAAAAAAATCTGTTTAAATTGTGGATACAACCATCAGTGCCCTGAATATAACAAAACATGTGTCAACTGCAAAAGAAGCAATCATTTTTTCAAGTTTTTCTGTGTGTTAGACTTAAAGGATTGTTTCTGGCACATTGCATTAACACAAAAACGTGCAAATTATTGTACTTTTGCCACAATGTTTGGAACATATAAGTTTAATCGTTTACCGTTCGGAGTGGCAACAGCGTCAGAAGCGTTTCAGAAATCCTTAGCTGAAATATTTGGTCAATCAATGGTGGTGCTAATTAATAGATGACGTCCTATGTTATGTGTTATAGTCGTAGAAGATTATTGAGACGAGCATTTGGTTTGGAAACAGATTTAATACTTAAGACAAATTACAAATCATGTTATTAGTACGTTACGAGGCTGACTGTCAAAATATAGTTCGCAGGAAAACCGCCTGAGGGCGCTGCGTTTCCATGCACGCAGACTACGTTCTAACATCTTCCTTTTTTTACAAAAACAAAGCTAGACATTAAACAATTATCATAAATTAAAACATTGAGACATTCTATAACAAATAAGACCCATTATAAAAACAACCATTATTCATAATCAATTATTAGTCAAATAAACACATTCAAATTATATAAAATTGCAGTAGCTTTGTCAGACATAAAAAAAACATTAAATTAAATACAGCAAAGTCAAGTCATTATCATAATCATTACATTACATTATCATACATTATTATACATTATTATTACATTATTACATTAGTCATTTTCAAAATTAAATATTCTCTTAACAAGACCAAGTTCAGAACAACTATGTTTTCCTAAGACAGTAGGCGATTTGACATCAGCAATAATAAACAAAATATTTTTTATTACATTATGACCATTGTGACTATATTGACAATTAATATATTGTTGACCCACTATATTGACAGAATTTCCTGAATATGATGTAACTTTTGCATTACAATGTGACATTTTATTTGACAATTTTAATGATTTATAGACATCACAAGACATAACATTAGCATCGCTGCCTGTATCTAAAATACATTCAAAATTAACATCATTGACATTTAAAACAATAGTCCAATGAGAACTATTAAATGAGTTGAGATTTCCTATAAAAAAATTCTCACCTTCATTTTCATTATTATTTGTTACCTCCACAAAATTTGTAATCTCATTTTTACAAAATGCTTCATAATGACCTATCTTGAAACATTTTCTGCACTTCGCATTAGTTGCTGGACACTTATGACGATGGATCTGGCCACATTTTCGACATCCACTTCTTGACTGACTTGCTGACCGATGGTAACTATATGACTGTGACTGACGATCTCTTGACCTTGACTGATGACTATCTCTTGACTTTGACTGATGACTATCTCTTGACTTTGACTGATGACCATCTCTTGACCTTGACTGATGGTTACTTATATTGTTTGATGATTGACCTTTGTAATTGTGATTCTGTAGATATTGCCTTCTTGACTGACTTCTGTTCTGACTTGCTCCTCTTACTCTTGACTTGTTTTCTTGATAATTATATAAGACCTGTTTTTCTTTATTAAGTTCAGCTGCCTGTGACTGTGTTGTAATTAGCGTTTTAGCTAAATGTAGTGCCTTTGTCATTGTTAAGTCGGTTTCCATTAGTAATTTTTCTCGAACATGTTGGTAGTTTTCATTTAAGTTGCATATAAAAATATCCGTTATTAATCTCTCTTTAAGTGTGCCAAACTCACATGTTTTGCTTAAATTAACCAAATCTGTCATGAAATCTTCTATCGACTCATTTTGAGTTTGTTTTCTCGTAAAAAATTTAAATGATTCGTATGTAACGTTCGTTTTCGGTACAAAATATTGTTCGAATTTCTTGACTAGGTCGCTCAATTTAATTGTATCTTCGTCCACTCCGAATGAATTAAATATATCTAGCGAATCCTGTCCGATCATATGCAAAAATACGGCTACTTTTCTTTTTTCGCTTTCTTCTGACAGTTCACTTGCGGTCATGTATAATTTAAAACTTTGGTACCATTTCTTCCAATTAACGGCTAAGTTTCCTTGCAACGAAAGTGTTTCTAGTTGACTATTTATTGTTATCCTTCGCCTTGAGCCATTATTATTCTGCATTTTTAATTTCTGACTTCGTTGAGATAATTTGAATTTTAATATGGATGGATGGACTGACTGACCTGGAACCGTTGACTTGGCTTCTTTAAATGTTTCTTTTTCTTCTGACTTCTTATTTATTTATTTCTTGTTGACTTCTGACACCACGACTTCTGACACCATGTTATAGTCGTAGAAGATTATTGAGACGAGCATTTGGTTTGGAAACAGATTTAATACTTAAGACAAATTACAAATCATGTTATTAGTACGTTACGAGGCTGACTGTCAAAATATAGTTCGCAGGAAAACCGCCTGAGGGCGCTGCGTTTCCATGCACGCAGACTACGTTCTAACATTATGCTTCTGCATAACCGAGGATGAAATGCTTACTAAGAAGTACTTGAAAAAGCCAGACTTTAATATATGTTTCAACAAAAAACTATTTATAATGTATGATGAACGAAGTCTAATATTTAGGCAAAATATTGATTGTTTTTTTTCAAAAAAGGATGGCCAAATGCCATGTCCAAAGTACTCACTCAATTGGCTAAGTAAAGTTTTTGGAAGAGGTGCAAATTATATTTTTTTTCGATAGTCGACGTCTTAATAATCCAGGAACTGCAGCTCTTTTATTTTTATTCCCTATTATTAATGAGATATAATTTTTTAAATGCTCGATATGACATTTGTGAGATTTAACGGCCGAAAAGCTCTGTTGCCTAGAACTAGCTTGTAATAAAAAAAAACTACGTCAACTGTCACGTTTGACGTTGTCAAAAAATAATACCGCGGTTCTGTTTATTTGCGTTTGCGTGTAATCAGTGTTAGCAGTGTGTTTTTTAATGATATTTCAACGACCTCAGCACAACCCCTGGACTTTCGATATTGCCGCACTTCTCTTCGACCTTTGCACGATATTTGGACTACGATTTCAGCTACTTTCGACGACTTAGGCACTGCTTCTTGGACTTTTGGACTTCTACACGAGTATAATGGATTTGGACGATCCCCAAAGCACTGCAGAGGAAATGAAGTATTACAGGGATGTACTCCAATGCTTTGTACCGTCGTGTAAGAAGTATAGACGGGATTTTCCAAATTCCGTGTATTTGAGCTTACCAAAGGCTTTACAAGCGACTTGGTGCCGAACTCTAGATATCAACTGTCCGAAACGGAACTTGTATGTCTGTGAGGAACATATCAATGTGAGTATATTGCAGTTAATGTCGCTGTAAGAAATTAAGAGTATTGAATGTAGTAAAATGCTTTTCTTATATTTACAGATTGAGGAAGATTGCTACAAAAGTAAATCTGGCAAGTTACGCCTAAAAAATACTGCAAACTTGATATTAACCAAAACATACAATGAGATTGTAAGTATCAGCTAGGTGTCTTATTTTATAATTTGTAATTTTTCTCCACTATATTAATTAACAAGTTTATATAAATGTTCAATGTGTTATTATGAACGTAAACACAGGATATTTATCCCTTGCCTATTGTACAGTTACCTACTAAAAATAAATGTATCAATTTTTACACCTTAGTTCATTGCTACACCTATTGTTTTATTTGGTGAATCTTCTCCTGTCTTCTTAAGGCAAAAAATTAAGTGTTAAATGGATGCTCATATGTACTTAATTATGTGCTTATTTTTAGGAAATGTCGAATGATGAAAGCAGCCTAACGGAACAGCCACTGGAAAACACAAAAGATCTGGCTACTATGTCAAAGCAGTTACTGCAACATGGGACCAATCCATATTCAAAGGTAAAATTATGTACCTGTATAAAAAGAAAAATCAAGTGACCGATTGAGCGATAACAATTTTTCTATGGTAGGAACCATAAAACCCTACATAGTAAAAAGTTGTCAAAATTGTGAAAGTGTAAAACAATATAAAAGCTAGTTGTTATTATAAAGGGCTAGTTTGTAAAATTAATTTGATTCTTTTTTTCCAGTGTGATTCTTCAACTCAGACCCCAAATCATATACTCAAACAAAGCCGTTATGGTGAAACCATCAGTAAAATGTGTAGCCTGTTCAGCTAATATAAATGTCTCACTTATTGCTGAAAAAATCATGCCAAGCAAGCCATCATCTTCAACTGCAAGTCGTTCATCAACACCAACATTATATGAACCCTCTAGCCCCTCATCGTCAAGCTCAACCAAGGAGACAGTAAAGGAAGGGAATGATATGTCAGGACGTACACATATCTTAAGAATTATTAAGGAAAACCCCAAAATGTATCTTGGTCTTCCTAAGTCATATTTTTGGTTGATAATTTTTTTAGCCAAACAATGCAAATTACGCCCCCTGCATGTCATTATCACCTTATTTAAATTAAAGCAAAATGACACAATACAAAGAATAAGTCATCACTTTCATTTAAGTCAAGTGACATTGCAAGAGCTGTTAAGAATTTGTATACCGCATCTGGCAACTTATTTACAAATGTTTATATACCTGCCAGAATCCATCATGATTAAAAAAACATTGCCCCCTGTTTTTAAAGTGAGGTTTGCTAACGTACAATGCATACTTGACTGTTTCGAGATCCAGATTGAAAAAGCCTCAAATCCTGTTATGCAATCAAGGACATGGTCACAGTATAAATCATGCAACACATTAAAATACTTGATTGCATGTTGCCCAAATGGCTTCATATGTTATATTTCGAAGGGTTATGGAGGAAGGATTTCTGACAAAGCTATTACTGAATGTAGTGGCTTTGTCGATATTCTTCCTCCGGGGGCTGTGGTTTTAGCCGATCCAGGCTTCAAAGGCATAGAAACTCTCCTATCGCAGAGACACGTGAAACTACTTTGGCCCCCAAGTGTTTCCTCACAGGAAACGCCAACCAAAAAGGAGGTGATCCAAACCAAAATTATTGCCAGCTTGAGGATACATGTGGAACGTGTGATAAGGAGATTGAGGGAATTTGCCTTTTTAAAGCCTCACTCGGTTATAAACCATAACCATGTCAGATATGTGGACGAAGCAGTTATTATAGCATGTGCTTTAGTCAATTTGCAAGGCGACATAATAAAAATACAATAATTTTTGCTTTGTTTTATTTTAAAATGTACAAATTAGTTATAAATATAGACTTTTTAACAAAAATCTTTTTGAAAGACCTATCCAACGAAACCTGATGTGGTATATAAGAAAAAAATCACCATACTGTACACACATACACAACACATAAATCACGTCTTTATCCCTTGCGGGGTAGACAGAGCCTAATACTGTACAGTTGAACAAACAGAATTGCATACCTCTGTGGAACATTTTTATCATAAATTACACAATGATTTCTTTGGACGTATGAGTAAGGTTTCGACTGTACCTCTTCTACATAAAGTCATATTTTAGCTGGGGTTCATGATAACACACATCAGAAGTCAGAATGGGGTCCTCATATTATGAAAATGAAACATCCTTCGGAACTTAGTCTATCTTAGTACAGATTTAGCCCATGGTAGTCAGACCTTTGTTATCCTTACTAATATTATAAATGCGAAAGTAACTCTGTCTGTCTGTCTGTTACCTTTTCACGCTTAAACCGCTGGGCCGATTTGGTTGAAATTTGGTATACAGATAGTTTGAGTCCCGGGAAAGAACATAGGATAGTTTTTATCCCGGAAAATTGCATAGTTCCCGCAGGATAGCACAGCCCAAACCACTGGAATTTTTCAAATTTAACGCGGAACAGATTCACCGGGTCAGCTAGTATAGTATAACGGCTAAAGGCATCCATAGAGAAACTCCTTTATACTATGACGAAGGTCTGGCTATCATGGGATTTTTCTCCAATATATTTAGGACAAAGCGTTAAGTAAAATTTTGGGATAAATCGCATTTTTCCAAAACTTTTCTGATCTTTCTAACAAATTGTTGGCATAAGCCACGTCAAACTTAACCCATTTTATTTCGATTTTTTTGTTGTGTTCGAAATCTGGGTCAGCAACACAAAAAGCACACTTTTTATATCCTGTGGCCAGCATTTGGAACTGGCATTGAGCCAAAAATTTTTCTTTTATTTTATTTTTATCTAGATAGTTTTTCACGGTTTTAGCAGTGCTAGGGCATTTTACTTCAACAATGAAGTCATTGGCTACACCATCAGGCGAAGCTCCACTAAAAAAATTAATTAAGTGAAATCCACATTCTTCAATGTGGACCCCCAATAGCCGTTCAACTTCTTTTATTATTGGTTTTTCTAATATTTTTCCTCTCTTCATTGCTTTGGTATCATAAATCTTGTAACCACCAAGAATTTGTTCCACAAGAGAGCCATCAGGTGTGTCACAATGACAAGCTTCATGTACTTTTGATGCTGTTATTCGGCCCTGTCTTATGCTATGCCATAACTTTGACTCTGCCTGCTTTTTAGTGCTTTTTGCTATTTGATTTTGCACAGATTGAGGCACAGATGCGTTACTTTTAAAATATTCAAAACTGTGATTATTAGTTTTAGTTGCAAAATCAAGTATCATGTCAAATATACACCATTTTGTCAAACCATTATCATGATCTGGTAAAAATGACAAAATCAGAGAGTCCCCAATTTTTCTTTTCTTACATTCTTCATAAAATGCATTGAGTTTCTCCGGATCTCTTGGTCCTAGTTCTATTCCTCTTTTCTTGGATGGAAAAATATCCTTGGAGGATATTGGCTGTGTTCCCTCACTGGCTAATCGTGGTTTAGCCCAATAACATTCTATGGATGTAGATGATGGTTCTGTAGATTTTTTTTGTAACCAATATAACACCACCAATGTGTGTTTACATCCACCTGAAAGTAAAACAAATCAATGAAAATATTTATAATCCTCATTAACCATAAATATTTACTCTATAGTGTAAGTATTTACCAGCTGATGCAGGACAACCATCACATGTTGCATCAATTATATTACTATTCGCCTCTTCTAAATGAATAGTCACAAGATAATATTTCATCCTTATTTTGTGCTCCGGAACAACTTTGGCCCTGACAACGCATTCAGTGCTCCCTCTTTTAATTTCAACATAACCTACTGCGTTATCAACATAACCACCTCTGGATGACCTAAAATGCAATGGAAAACATTATAACACAAGATCTTTCATCATCATCATCTGCCTATTTATGTCCCACTGCCTGTGCCCGGCTTATTTATAACCAAATAAATGATTTTGATTTAATTTGATGCACAACAATACACTATGTATATACATGTTAAATATTTGTAATCATAATTAATTATTATATGCATCAGAATGTATGTGAAATTCGCCAGTACGTACATGAGTGTCTTCACACCTCTTATTTCAGCAACATTGTGCTTATCGTTTGTGTGGAAATATTCCATTATCATGAACATATCCATGTGTGGCAAGTTTCTTGAATCCGCTCGTACAAATTCGCTCATTTTGTGATCAATAGCGAAGCCTCAGTATTATAAAAATCAGTCCAAAAGTCAAGGCGGGGGTCGTCGCAAAGCAGAAAAACGTTGTCCAAGAAGCAGTGCCTAAGTCGTCGAAAGTAGCTGAAATCGTAGTCCAAATATCGTGCAAAGGTCGAAGAGAAGTGCGGCAATATCGAAAGTCCAGGGGTTGTGCTGAGGTCGTTGAAATATCATTAAAAAACACACTGCTAACACTGATTACACGCAAACGCAAATAAACAGAACCGCGGTATTATTTTTTGACAACGTCAAACGTGACAGTTGACGTAGTTTTTTTTTATTACAAGCTAGTTCTAGGCAACAGAGCTTTCCGGCCGTTAAATCTCACAAATGTCATATCGAGCATTTAAAAAATTATATCTCATTAATAATAGGGAATAAAAATAAAAGAGCTGCAGTTCCTGGATTATTAAGACGTCGACTATCGAAAAAAAATATAATTTGCACCTCTTCCAAAAACTTTACTTAGCCAATTGAGATTATTCTACAACATTAAAAGATCTATTTATTTTGAAGATGAACTACTGTCTGTAGACAATAGAATATTATATACCCACTTGTCTGCAGAATCGAATCGTTTCAAAACTTCATGAATGCCATTTTGGCAAGACCAAAACAAAGGGTAGAGCCGAGCTTTTGTTTTACTGGCAAAATATGTGTAACTGACTTCGATCAACAATACAACTAGATTCACGGTGATAGCTCTGAAAACGGCTCCGAGAAATAAGGCCACAATATAAATTTGTGGCCTTATTGCTGACAGTATGCGCCAACCTCGGCCAACGTGAGGACGTGTCAAAATGCCACAATGTGCGTTCAAAAATTGCAAAAACAGCCACCGAAACACTAAGGTTTCGGAAGGAATATCTTTCTTTAAGTAAATACAAGTCAGTATTTCATAAAGTAAGTAAAAATTGGCAGTTTACATTTTAAAATCAATAATTTATTGTTTGGCCAATGTTGGGCCACCATCTTGACAATAATCGGATGTTTTAGAACAAGAAATTCATGGAGTAGTTCTCGTTTTAAAATAAAATATATATTGCATTTTTTGTAGATTTCTTAGTGATCTTTTTTGCTGTTCGGAATGGATAACTATTATCGCGAGAGAAAGAGAAGAAGAACTTTACATGCCTTACAAAAATTCTGCTATAATGTTCGATTCATTTTGACAAATTCGACATAACTGGAAATAGCCAAATGCGTAGATTACAGAAAAAGGCGATTCCCAAATTGCAGGTATAGTTACATAGAAATGTTTAAAATAATATAAGATGAAGTATAGTGAGATGGAACAGAGGAGCTATCACTTATTAAAGAAGACGTAAAGCTTCAAGAAAAGTTCAAGCCGTACAATATTTATAACACACACACACACACAAATCACGTCTTTATCCCTTACGGGGTACACAGAGCCTAAGGTAACAGGTACCTACAGGCCGCATTTAGCAAGATTGTGGGCGTCTAGGTGGAAAATCGAATCAAAATAGTGATGGGTTGCTAGCCTCATCGCCTATAACATGATTCCTATTATAATCACCCATTCCCTCGACGACTTTCTGCTTGAGAGGCGGTAGGTTGAACAACTAGGCTACTACGGCTGTTGCCTGGCTGGGCCTGCGTGGGAACTATGGCCCAATCCCTCTCGTTGTTAAAGGAAGCCTGTGCTCAGCAGTGGAACGTAGATAGGCTTAATTATTAAAATTCATGTTAATATTTGTATTTGTAAATATCTGTCAAATAAAAAAAATCCGAGTTATATACTTAATTGCGACTCCATTATTACCCCGTTCCTCAAATAGAATGACATCTTTTTGAAACGAAGGTAGTTCTTTTGTTTATCGAACGCTTTCGCTCGCTTGTGACGAAATGTCGTAAGTATTATATACAATTATAATTATTTGGATCTTTGTTGCTTAGACTTAAGGTTTATTTTACGTTAATAAAGAAGGTAAAACAGATATAGCTATAAGCATAAGCAACAGGGCCACTTTTTCGCTTTGATTTTGTATGGGACCGTGAATCTAGTTGTATTGTTGATCGAAGGTAACTGAGAACTGGCAAAATGTGTGTAAAATGTGTGTAACTGATAACTGACTACTGTGTGTAAAGTTTGCATAAAATATTCGAATAATAATACAAAGGAACCAATGCTTGTAAGAGAACAACCAGAATTACCATTCCAGTATGTGTCTACAGTAAGGTAATTGTGACTACTTAACCCTAATTGATCACTATTCAAAGTGGATAGAGTTGCGTAAACTGAACAATAAAACAGCTGAAGCAACAATTACCATATTAAGAGATATTCTCAATTCATGGCATCCCTGATTTGCTGTATTCTGATAATATGTCATTTAATTCACGGGCCTTCCGAGCATTTAGCAAAGAATGGCAGTTTGAGACTAGATTTTCTAGTGCTCACTATCACCAAAGTAACAGGGTTGCAGAAAGGGCAGCGGCCATTTATAAATACTTCTTAACGAAAGCCACTGAAACAAAGACTGATCTAGAGTATAGAATACTCCAATAGTCAGTCTCCAAAAATCCCCAGCTGAGTTGTTGTTTAGTAGACTATGTAAGACTAGTTTTCCAATAAAAACGGATTTGTTGAAACCAAAAGTACATCCAAATGTACAATATTTGTTATTTGACAATAATTATAAAAATAAATCATAATTATGATCAACACCACTTAGAAATGACAATTTTGAAAATATCAAAACAAGAAATTCTTGGTTTTTAAAACTGGATAGAAATTGGATTAAAATTGGTCTCAGGTTGCTGTTCCGCGGTCTCCCGTAGCTGAGTCTACAGATTAGTGATGTAACGAATGTCATTTTTTAAACATTCGCGAATGCGAATGCGAATTCAAATGTCTGCAACTGACATTCGCGGACGCGAATGTAGAAGTGTTCAAATTTGGCGCCAATTGTCTATGGCATTGGCAGTTGATAATTTAATAAGTGAAATGGTTGCGTTAGAAGACTTGCCATTTAGTTTCGTGGAAAGTGTTGGATAAAAGTAATTGGAGTAAAATAATGAATAAATAATACCAATTGATAAAGTGAAGACTGTTAATGTGCTTATGAGGTTAAGTTACTTTTTCTTGTATTAAAAACATAAGAAATGAATGGGTTTTTGATTTTATTAACCTACCATTATCTTCAAATCGTTTGTTTTTTCTGATATTCATATTCGCAAAACATTCGCAGAAATTTTGCGGATGCGAATGCAAATACGAATATCCAAAAATATGCGAATATCCGCGAATGCGAATGCGAATATTCGTTACATCACTACTACAGATACACCTCAGGGTTGTGTGTCTTCTGTCCCTCTCAGAAGTATGTAAAGATGTAAGACCTCCTGGGTATCTGGATATATTTGTTAATTCTTATGAAGATACCTTTAACTATTTAAATGTAAATTAACTTTTGAAAAAGGGAGATGTAATATAATCTATGGTTGATTTTGTACTGTATGTGGTAAAATAATAATAAATCACTAATGATTAGACCAAATAAGATATGGTTGTATTATTCCATTAATAATGTATACTACAACAACTGAACTTGATTAGGCCATACAGTACTCATGAAGCCTTATTATGAAACTCACGAAGTCTCATTTCGTAAACCCACACCTGTGACTTAATCTTCCTAATTATGTATCAGTTGCACAAATTACTATTAATCTTTGATCATGGTTCTCAGAATGAGCATAAAGCAAGATGTCTCCTAACCTCCTCCTCCTTGGCCTTGAGCTGCTCTTTCCTCTTGAGCGCGCGCCGCTGCGGCTTGCGCATGCGCTGGCCGGGCTCCGCCTCCCCCCCCTGGTCCAGCGCGGCGCGGTGCTTGCGCTGGCGCCGCGCGCGCTGCGCCGCGATGTACTCGCCGCGGGTGTCCGTCTCCTCGAGGTCCAACTGAAAGTGCATATATAATGTTAGTTTTAGTTTTTTGATCTTCTGTTATTTAGCTGTAGCTCTGCAGACACATGCGGTATGTGATGCGGGCTACTCACCGGGTAGTCCTGATCATCGGGGTGGCTGAGCGCGCGCACGGCGCTGTTGATGCGCAGCGAGAAGGCGCGGCCCGCCTCGCCCGGCAGCCGCCGCAGCGCTGCCACCGCGCTGCGCTCGCGCCCCGCGCCCGAGCGCTCTGCAGGCACAACTCCAAGCTACAACACGGCTACGCAGTACAGAGCATATCAGAACACAGCACAACCTCTTTTACACCTTTAGTTTGCAGGTATTATTGCAGGCTTCCTCAGCGGAAGTTTTTGAGATACTGGAGCCCACCGTATGCTCTCCGCTTGAGATTGTACGGATCGAACCGTAACTATTGCGTTATTCCTCGCCTCGCCTCGAGTTCTTTCTCACTGAGACTGCCTCGGGTGATTCGAAATAGAGGGATAACCTTCAGTCAATAAAATACAAGAGCTGCATGCGTTGTCGCTCGAGCTGCCACCGACCTGCGAGCGGGCGCTTGGGTTTCTTCTTGGCTACGGGCTCGCGCGGCTGCTGGAAGGCGAAGAGGCGCAGCAGCGAGCGCGGCACGGGCTGCTCATCGGGGTCCGAAGGCGGCGCGTTGATCTTGTCTTTGATGCTGCAACACACCATGCGCGTTAACGCACGTCTCGCACTAACCACCACTCGTTTATCACCTTGATATACCTTTGGAAGCGTTGGGCTTGCTGCTTCACGGGGTCCTTGACCCCACGATGTTTTTTGGCCGGAATTTTGCGTCCCATGTTGATAGGAAATAGAAATACTGTCGTGTTATCATGAAAACATAACCTTCATCACCGCCCGTCCGTAATGTTTACGATAATTACGATTGTAACGTACGTCAATGTCACCATGACAGCAGTGACAGTTGTTTTTATTTTTAATAATTAGTTCTTTAAATAGGTATATGTTTTAATAAATGTAAAGATATTTTTATTGAAAATACCAATAAAAGATAGTTGTATTAATATATTGCAAATAATTGTGAATATCTGTATACACTTAAAAAAATATAGCTGGCGTATTCGACCACAGACATTAAACTAGGGCCTTTAATGTTAAAGTGGGTTCAAGATACGAACCGAAACTGATATATTAATTTGTACTTTATCTATAAACCGATTTCATGATAGTTTTAATTATGACATTTTAGCAATTTATTGCGTAATTAAATACAAATGCTTTATTAATTCCAAATATTGTAAGCTACAACAATGTTGCAAAATCTTCAGGCAAAATCAATCGATTTTTTTGACAAGAATGAAAACGTTCTCAGAAATGTCAGCGGCGGGCGCATCCACCAATCGGAAGCGATCAGATGATCGTGCTGCACTGGAGGGGCGACTGAAGGCGATTGTTCGACGAGAGCGGAGGGAGGGGGCTTGTTTTTAGCAGCAAGGTCGTTCTTTGTGTCAAAAAATTCTTAGTTCTGTTGTGACGAATGCTCGGTTCATAATATTGTAGTGAGTGTTTGTGTTCCGTCGCAAAGGTCGTCGCGCGCGTATGTCGTCCGTAGTCGATAGTCATTAAACAGACCCGTACACTTTGAACGTTCCAATGAGTCTGGGAGGACAGAACACAGATGGATCAAACGCAGGAGGAACATTTGTCCAGTTCAACCAGGATTGCACGTAAGTGTGTGAGCATACGCTAGCATCAGGAGGCGGAAGAGAAGGGTCGGGGCTGGGCTCGCTCAGCCCCGGGGCGCCTCCGGGAGGGTCGCAGCGCGCGCTGCTGCGGCCGCGGTGATGCAATATGTCATTGCCAGCCGTGTCGCAACCAGCGTCGCGGCGCGTCCTCTCCCATAACAAACGTCGTAAACAAATATGGCGTCTCGCGAGCTGCGGATTCGCGAGTGGGTCGAGGTCGAGGCGCTCCGCTGGCGCGGCCCGCGGCCCGCGGCCCGCGGCCCCTGCGGGAAAACACCACGGGGGCTGCGCGCACTAACAGCTGACCGTTGTTTTGATACAGCCTTATCAGAGGATCAGTGACTTCAATGTCAAAATAATGAAAAGATATCAATGTGATTGCCCTATACATTGTGTGTGGGTGTGATGTTGCCAGCAGAGCTGCATCCGTGTCGGTGGCCCTGGGCCAGTGTCCCTGGAACCGCAGCGCGTTATGCAATTGTGATAACATGTACTAATATTTTATTATAAGTTGCATGCCAATGCATACATTCTATGCCTTTTATAGATATAGCATTAATTCATTGTGGAATCTCTATCTTAATTGTTATATTAATTAAGTGTAAGCAAAACATGTTTGCTATAATCACAGGCAATTGAAAAAGGCCATGACTAATTATTGTAAAATTTTACTGGAACTGGAACTACATCATTAATGACAACTGGTTTGTAATTGACTTATCAATTGAAGTGGTTGGGGGCGGAGCAACTTCAAATTTACTCCGGTGTCCTTGCTGAAGTCCTATGCACACTGAACAAGGTTGTGGCGACTGTATTCCATCCTGTTAGTGTTCACGCCCACAAGGTGTTATCAATTGTGTTGCAATGTTTCAGTCTACAATATTGAATACAGCTTATGCTTAAAGTGCCATGTGGTACTTTTGTTGGCAGAGTGCAGGTGTATGTAATTAATCAGTAGGATGTACCATATTGCCCCTTGACTCTAACACTGAAATGTTTTCATGGTGGTTTTGTTGAATTTTGTTGTTTTGATGAAACAAGCAAAAATACTTTGAAAAAAACAAAATCTAGCCTAGTCAGCCTACTTTGGAGTCTAATGGATAGTAGCTCCATGCTAAACTTTTAAGAAAATATAGTATTTGTATTTTATTCTTTTTTAAAATAATTACTGACATTCAAACATTTCAAAGACAACAGAAATATCATCAATGGTTTAAATGAGACATTTTCCAGAAAATCTGATTATCCCAGAGTGGTTAGTTTTGTGAAGTTTAGAAATTATTTCTTAGATTGTGAGGATTGAATGCCATTGCAGGTTCAATGTCAAACTCTTACTCTGTCTCTCTCTCCGCTGATGATTGTGCTTGTTTATTTACAGCAAATGCTGACTTTGTTGTTTGATTTATTTCACGACATTGGCCTCGAAATATTTTTAAACAAAATATAGAAATGGCTTCAAGGAACATTGAGCTAGTGATCTAGGAAAACTGTTAAAGATATTATGTACTGTTCTGTTAATAGAAGATATTAAGAAACAAAAGTAACATGTTTCATGAGCCTCTTAGTTGTAACTTTACAGCAATTTTGTATGAATAACATTTAAAAAAAAATATTGAGAAAATCCTCCTCTTTATTTGAAGTTAAAATGTGTCTCGTGCTGCATTTAGATCCATGTGTTATTTTGTCCCGTAAAAGATAGGACAGAGAAAAAGAGAAAGGTCACTCAGAATCTAACCCACTGTTACAAAGAAGTGTTTTGTTTCTTTTTCCGGTAAAGGCTAATATCAAAGTGTCATATGATGACACACATTCTAAGTTAACAGAAACATAACAAGCATTTATGATTATAAATGAGGCCAATGAGAGGATGTAATGTGGGGCGGGTTAACAAATTGAATGTTATATGCTTCTGAGCATTATACAAATACATAAAGTGTTATGTTATGTGTGCCAGGTCGCTGGCGGCGGGCAGCGCCAGCGGCTACCACCTGTTCGCGCTGACGCAGGATGACGGCGTGGAGGAGATCTACGCGTCGCGCTCCGGCCAGGACACATGCCTGGTGGACCGCCTGTTCAGCTCCAGCCTGGTCGCCGTCGTCACCGTCGCCGCGCCCCGGTCAGTGCCCCCCCCCCCCCCCCCCCCCCCCCACACACATTATGCGTCATGTCATGATCACGGGAACACTAAAGAAGTAGTGGGTGGATGCTGAAGTTGCGTGCTCCGCGCGCGGTCTACCCTCATTTTGGCAGGCCGACTGCGACCACTGTACTATACTGTATAGACTTTATGTAGAGCAACTTAGGGGCAGGATACACACAGTTTCATTTTGCACTATGACAAGGTTAATCCCATGACATGACATTGATTATTGAAATTGAAACCAATTGACTTATTGAAAATAATGGGACCTGGAGAAAAATATACTAAATAATGAAAATAGCGAATTTCAATCAATGAATTTATGTTGCCAGTCCCAAATCCATATTTATGGCAGTTTCTATTGAAGTGTTACAAAACAATGAATGCAAATTTTAATGGTCTTCCTTTGTCTGATTTTTTTTTGCTAAAGGGAAGAACATCAACGCAAAGGCCCAACTGTTGAAAGCTCATTCTGTGGAAACTCCACTTGAAATAGTTATAAATGTGTATAATGTTACAAAACTATGCTCGAATATAATGTTGGCTGGTAGCTATAGTTCACTTCTCAATATCAGTCTACTCATCTCGTATTTCAAATTCTCCACATATTTTTACTACTTTCGAGTCCTCTTCGATTCCTGTCTGAGGCAGGTAAATTTAAGCTTATATTCATGAATGTGGTGTTTATTATATTTTAATTAGTAAACTTTTTTTATACCACGTCGGTGGGCACGAGCGTACGGTCCGCCTGATGGTCAGCGGATACCGCAGCCTATGGACGCTTACAAGTCCGAGGAACTAGCATGCGCGTTGCCAACCCTTTAAAAATATTAACACTAAAACGCTTAATCTTTTAGCTGCATCCACTACAATGCAGTAGGGTAGTTTTCCTCTGGTGCTCATTCGTTTGTACAGCTCGAGCTTGTCCGTCGTACTTAAGGTACTCTTACAATACTTTTTATTGTTATATTAAATACTAGCTTCTGCCCGCGACTTCGTCTGCGTAGAATTATACATAAAAACCTTCCTCTTGAATCATTCTATCTATTAAAAAAACCGCATCAAAATCCGTTGTGTAGTTTTGAAGATATAAGCATACAAAGGGACATAGGGACATAAGGACAGAGAAAGCAACTTTGTTTTATACTATGTAGTGATTTATTGGAAATCCCAAAATTAGTACTCATTTCAAAAATAAAAAGACAAGTTAGATAATGGGCGGTCTACCAGACAACCATTGCACTTGCCTGTCATACTTATACGCGGTCCATGGTCGGGATGAGGGTGAATGAAGTTCCCGCGCGGCGCGGCGCGGCGCGGGCGCGGGCGCGGGCGGCGCGGTGACCGAGCCGCTCCACTCGGGACTTGGCAACTCGGGATGGCGACAATACCGTCATTTCCACATATAATTTCAGTTATTTCTCAACAGTTTGTGTGACGGTGAAACAATTTTGGCACTATAGCACGTATGTACGGAGCGGAATGCCGTTAGATCAGCATGTATTATGTAACATTCACCTTTGGCAGCTATTCTCTAGTTTTATTTACTTAGGATTACCTAGTAGGTACAGAAAAACAACGATACTAATTAACGAGCGACCCGCCCCGCCCCGCCCCGGCGGAGCACTGCTGCAACGTAGATACTAGCACGGCTATTTCAATCAACTTACCAAAGAACTTGGCAGATTATATACCTGAACCGGAATCATGAATTAGCGTAGGTATCTATTAACGAAAACCGCATGAAAATCCGTTCAGTACTTTTAGAGATTATCGCGAACAGACAGACGTTGCGGAGGTTTTGTTTTATAATATGTACTGATGTAGTACCTAGTGGTAGAGACGAAGTATAGGATGTGTCGTGTTTGTGGGTATGGTTGGCGGGTGCCGCGGCGGCGCGGGCGCGGATGTCGCCGCGCGCGGTTAATTCATCGCCGCGCGCGTTGCGTCACTCCGCGCGTACGCTATTAATACGCAATTTACGATATCAACAATCGACACTGTAATGTTGCAACGATACCAGCGCTATCTGCTGTTTCACAAACTGTCTTACATTTATGTGTTGTTCGGAAATGTTGAGTAAATATTGATCCGCAAGTGAAACGCAGTGGCCTGCTGAGATCTGCACTACGCTTTTGTTGTCAAACTAGGTCATTTTGCGAAGAACTCTACGTAAACGACCTTATCGCTAGCGAGCGTCGCAACGCGTTTCCTGTTGCTGGCTGGTGGTGTGGCTGCAGCTACAGCGGGCGAGGGTGTCGCGCTCGAGTCGAGTGCGCCGTGTGCGTGTGCGTGTGCCTGCGCCGCGCTATTTCGGTCGCGGCGTGAACTTGGCCGTGGCTCTCGCGGCTCACCACCGCCCCCGTCCCCGGCCGCCGCGACGACCGCGATCAATTTTACTCAACAAAATTGCAACGAACTACGTTTCCCTCGCTGCACGTTTTGATATCCGTGGAGAAATAATAGACGCACGGACGGCGCGACATTCGGGGCGACCTCGAACTAGCCGAGAGGTCGGAGGCGGTAAATAGATATCGCGGTGCATTATTTTAGTAGCGGTCGGCTCGAGGCGGTCGCGGGCGCAGCTGTTGCGGCGTCGTAAACAAACCCGCGACGCGCTGACTCACGCCGTGACGTCGCGAGCCTCGCGCGTCACGCACCCTCTTGACACTACGCTACTGTATAATAATCAAAGCGATCGCCAATAAATTAACATCGTTCGAATCGGTTAAATAATTAGGTGATGCAAACAGCGATCGGCGGATAGTTTTAGCAAGGATCGTCTCGGTGAGGTGACGTCAGGCGCGCGTCACGCCGCTGCTCCGCGGATGCCGCCGATGCGACGTGGTCGCGCCTGGCGCTGCAGCGGCACGTGTCGCGGCGAGCTGATAACAACATTAACAACCAGCGACTGCGTGCAACTGTTCGCGGCTTTTCTTTCGCTTTGTTTCCAAACAAACAGCCGCCGCCCGCCCCCTTCGCGCCACCCCGCGCCGCGTGACACGTGCGCTCGTAATATTAACTGGTATTTGTTATGCCCATTAATGCGGAGTGCCGTGCTGAAGCGATTCGATGTAAATAAAATACTCCTTTAGCTAAGGCCGTGGCTGTTGCCGTTGACGATGCGGGTCTATTTTGTCCGGAACTTGCGTCGCCCCGGCGGCGGAGAATAATAATAGTCTTCTGTGGCGTGGATTAGATGGCCAACATTATCGTGTGATCCATGCTTATCGTGATCCATATCATACATACCAATATTGATGCGTATCGCACCGAATCCGGTTGCATGAAATGCGCGATCCTGTAGTGGCAGTGGCTACCAGTACAACGATAATACTGGCCGTGTAATCCATGACCGTGGCTCACGTGGGCACAATGGGTGCTCCGGGTTGCTCCGAGGTAGGGTTGCCATCTCTAAAATTTGGAAAACAGGACAAGACGCGTGAAAACCCCGGATTTTAGAGTCCGAAAGCCGGACATGTCAACAAGATCGTGACGGGAGGGGTGGGGGAACGGTGAAATAGTGCGTGTCTCGCGGGCGGCCCAAATTTTTTTTATTTTTTTATTTTTTTAAACCCGGTCTACAAATGAAACCTTCCCCGGACGCTCCCCGGATGCCCTCTAAACTAGGACAAATCCGGGGAAACCCGGACGGATGGCAACCCTACTCCGAGGCATCGTGTCGTCTGAGTCAGCGCTGACGGTGCTGTTTGTTGCAGGAAGCTGATCGTGTGTCACTACAAGAAGGGGACGGAGATATGTAACTACAGCTACAGCAACACCATCCTCGCCGTCAAGCTCAACCGCTCGGTGAGTGACCCCCCCCCCCCATGCCTACCCCGCACCCCGCATCCTACGAGAGACGTTTTGGTTTGGTCCGCTGCCACAAAAAACTTTTGTTTTGCAAAATAACTATCGGACGATAACATTTTGTGCAGCTTATCTTATTGTTAATAGTTTATAACAATAGCCATTTCAAAATGAACGAGGTACCTGGGCTCTGGTATTTTTTCCATTAGTTAAAATAATGGATGCGCTTGGCCGGGTCTGCGTCCTTTGTTCTGGTGCTGACAAAAAATGTCGTTACCGATTCCCGCCAAAAATATTGGGACCGACTTGTAACAAAAGAAAACACCCACGCTCCTCCCTGTGTGACGACTAAAGTTACCAATTTGAAGGCCTGTGTCAACATACGAAGCGAACAGATTTTGAAATAAATTACTTTACTTATTATTTTATTTGAGCTCAAATATATAACTCGGCTTGACCGCTGGGCCTGGCTCCGACGGTCCCCAACTATTTCGTAGTTACGTGTCGGCATAAACTTTATTTTAATGATACATACTTATAAGTGCATTTAGTAAACAATCATAGCAGATAAAGTTGAATCCACAAAGCATCATACGGGAGGTGGCTTGACACTGTTGGCACTGTCTCATCGTTCATTGCATTTGTTCTGCTATTACCGCGGGGGGCGCGGTGTGCGTGTGAAGTGGAGCCAAGCTAACCAGCCACATGCGCTCCAGCAAACAGTTAAAATGTATCTACATACGCAAAAGCTAAACCATGACAAACATAGAGTATACGAAATGTACGTACGCAAAATGTGTAAAAAGAAAAATACGCATTTTGCGAATTGTTCAATGCAAAATCCACAATCCGCAAAATGTGACAAAAGCAAAATGCTCAATCGCCAAACGAACAAAACGTAAAATGTACAAGTACAAGTTTAGTGTACAGTAAGCAGCAGGGATTTTTTCTTGTATGAGAATCGATAGGGTAAACGATTCTGAGTAAGATAAACCCAAAATATTTAAATTCTGGAAAAAATGCACATGTGGAATTTTTTTGGAAAACGCTCACCCAACTTTTTTAACGTAACCGTTTTTATTTAAAAAAGAAAATACTTTTAAGTTGTTTGTCTTTGTACATTTTGCCACTATCACATGAGTACCTACATTTTGCATAATGTACAATTATCGTATGTACATTTAATTGTTTGTACAATCTGCGTACTGTACATTTCGTGTACTGTACGTTTGTCATGATGTAGATTTTGCGTATGTACATTTAACTGTTTGTACATTTTGCGTGTAGTGAACATTTTGCGTATTGTATATTATCAGCCGAATCGGCCACATGGAGTCACAGGTACTCGTGATGCGGGCTCATCAGTTCTGCAACACATTAGTTTGTAGTTATGTATGTTTACTCTTTATTGTACATAAACCACGTGATAACACCGAGTACAGGACAAAACAAATGAAAAAAGGTGAACTTATCCCTAATGTTTTATCTTGTTATTTAAAACGTTGCACCTTCATTGTTATGTCCGCATCCGCCGTCGAGATTAAGAAGGGATTAAGTTATTTTATCACCTAATGAACAACATACTAACACTATTTTTATGCGATCGTTTTTCCTTTGTCCCCTACTTAAAACAAAGGCATAAGCTTATTGAGTCATTTACTTAATTTTGATTTTATAACTATTTTGTTTTCATGTATATATTTTTTGATACAGACATGTCAAGATTGTTTAATGCCTTTTTTCAAAGAGAAAAAATCGTGATATACCTACCTACATATCGATAACGACGTCATGCGAAAGTGGCCATAAACCATTGGAGTGACCAGAGAGGTCACATCTGAGGTTGAAATTACAACCAATTACTCCGGCATGAATGTACGTAATTGTAACATTGTTACATAGTTGTGTTGCGTATTACTTACACACGACGGCTGGCGCGCTCGGTGCCCGCGGGCTGGGCGGGGAGCGCTGCATCAAGGAATTACAGTTATTGGTTTATTCTAAAAATATGCACGTAAAGCACTCGCATCGCATTGGATCGGAAAAGATATCCGAACGTGTGCGGCGACGGCCGAGCGCGTCCGGCGGGATACGATGGGCTCGGTTCTCGGGACCGCAGTTATTGTGCATTGATGATAGCCGCGAGGATCGGACATGGCGGCAGGCGGCCGGAGTCGCGCGTCGTGCGTGGCAGGTCGAGTCGGTCGCAGCATACTTTCGGCTACGTAATACTTATGTACAGACTGCTGCACTGTAGTAGCGCGGGCGCGGGGCTCCGGGGGCAGCACAAGGCTAACGCCGTGTCCGTCGCGTACGGACTCGGCCCGGTCAAGTTGGATTAGTTCAAACGAATGTACCTACCTCTACGTACTGTAGGTAGATGTCAGTGTGTCTGCGAAGCCCGATTTTTGAAAGCACATCACTCGAAAGTATCTGTTTATATCTTCAAAACTACAGCTCTAATCAAATTTTTGACTAGTTCACAAGATTAATGAGAGTCGTAAGTATGTTCTAGCTACTCGTATTTCAAAATCAGCATAATTTTTCACCACTTTCGAGTGGTATTTTCACACATGTGCTTTCAAAAATCGGGCCCCTGATCGCATTTCGTTTCGCCAAGTCGCGTCAAAGTGAAGGCTAGTAACGCAAAAATGCGCGTGTGGCGTGTTACAGCGGCTGGTGGTATGCCTGGAGGAGTCGCTGCACATCCATAACATACGGGACATGAAGATCCTGCACACCATCCGCGACACGCCGCCCAACCCCCGCGGGCTGTGCGCGCTGGCGCCCGCCGCCGAGCGCTGCCTGCTGGCCTACCCCGGCTCCAGCGCCGTGGGCGAGGTACGTCACTGTTGGCACCCCGCGGGCTGTGCGCGCTGGCGCCCGCCGCCGAGCGCTGCCTGCTGGCCTACCCCGGCTCCAGCGCCGTGGGCGAGATACGTCACTGTTGGCACCCCGCGGGCTGTGCGCGCTGGCGCCCACCGCCGAGCGCTGCCTGCTGGCCTACCCCGGCTCCAGCGCCGTGGGCGAGGTACGTCACTGATGGCACCCCGCGGGCTGTGCGCGCTGGCGCCCGCCGCCGAGCGCTGCCTGCTGGCCTACCCCGGCTCCAGCGCCGTGGGCGAGGTACGTCACTGTTGGCACCCCGCGGGCTGTGCGCGCTGGCGCCCGCCGCCGAGCGCTGCCTGCTGGCCTACCCCGGCTCCAGCGCCGTGGGCGAGGTACGTCACTGTTGGCACCCCGCGGGCTGTGCGCGCTGGCGCCCGCCGCCGAGCGCTGCCTGCTGGCCTACCCCGGCTCCAGCGCCGTGGGCGAGGTACGTCACTGTTGGCACCCCGCGGGCTGTGCGCGCTGGCGCCCGCCGCCGAGCGCTGCCTGCTGGCCTACCCCGGCTCCAGCGCCGTGGGCGAGGTACGTCACTGTTGGCACCCCGCGGGCTGTGCGCGCTGGCGCCCGCCGCCGAGCGCTGCCTGCTGGCCTACCCCGGCTCCAGCGCCGTGGGCGAGGTACGTCACTGTTGGCACCCCGCGGGCTGTGCGCGCTGGCGCCCGCCGCCGAGCGCTGCCTGCTGGCCTACCTGCCTGCTGGTCACTGTTGGCTGTGCTGTGTACTGACGGGGGCTGTGCTCGTGCTGCAGGTGCAGATCTTCGACGCGGTGCACCTGACGGCCAAGTGCGTGCTGAGCGCGCACGACTCGGGGCTGGCGGCGCTGGCGTGGTCCCCGTGCGGGCGGCGGCTGGCCACGGCGTCGGAGCGCGGCACGGTCATCCGCGTGTTCGCCGTGCCGGAGCGCGTGCGCCTGTTCGAGTTCCGGCGCGGCATGAAGCGCTGCGTCAGCATCTCGTGCCTGGCCTTCAGCGCGTGCGGCGTGTTCCTCGCGGCCTCCTCCAACACCGAGACCGTGCACGTGTTCCGCCTCCAGGAGGCGCCCGCGCCGCAGCCGCAGCCCGCAGACGCCGCGCTGGGTGAGAGCTCGACACACGCAATACACGCAGCGCACACACCGCAAACCTCGAACAAGCAAACACGTTACATGCCGCACACACCGTGCACACCGCAAGCATCTAACACAAGCAAACATGTCACTCATCGTACACACCATGGACACTGCAATTTTTTATTCTATTGTAAGCATATTACACACCGCAAACACATAACACATCGCACACATCACGCGTATTGCGCACACCTAAATTGAATTTTAACTCAATTTTAATTATTGTATTCTGAGTATTCACCAGTGGCGTGGCGTCCATAGAACTCGATTCTCACCGGCTTGCTTATTTTAAGGCAGTTGGGCACTTTATTGTGCAGAATTAGAGGAAAAGGCTAGTTGAATTCCCTTCGGCTCGCTGTCTGGTACACTTGACGCCACGCCACCGATATTCACCGCAAATAATTAACACATCTCACACACAACGCACAAAGCGCACATCTCACTCGAGCAAACACATAATCGTATCGGTCCAATCCTTCGCATGATAACACACCCCCTTGCAAAATAGAATGTTTCTGCAAAAACCAGCCATTCTGCACAAAACGAGTTTTGATAGTACGAGTCCAGTATGGCTATTACGGTCGAAGCAAGTACAGTGCTTTTTTTTAAAATGAAACGAGAAGATTTAGTAAAATAAAAGTATATTAAAAATAAATATATATATTGAATGTGACTTTATTCATGTTAGGGCAATTGTCTATTGTTACTGAAATTATTAATTTTCTTTCGTTTCGTACTTTTTTTTTACTTCATAAGGCTTGAATTTTGGTTCATATGCCAAACTTTAAAAAAATTTGGTTCATATGCCAAACTTTAAAAAAATAATGTTCGTTCTTTAATTAAAATGTGACTACTTAAATACGAAACTAATCAAATTGTCTATTTTAGAAATTTTAGTTTAAGTAAAATAGTGTTGAAATTAATTATACTTCTTTGAAATCTGCACAGCACACGTCCGCTTAACCTCTTTCATTAATAAAAAAAACTGACATCGGTTGGCCCTAACCTAATAAAGATGTGTTTGAGAATGGACTAAGGGTATCTGAATGAAAGTCGTACTTTAAAACCAAACTATGTTAAACTTCCAAAACAGTTACTCTCCTTCCTTCGACATGCTATTAAATTCTCACAATACAAATAAAACTGGTCGCACATATGCTTTGTAGAACGACACTTCGATACGAAGTTTAAAACTAGTATAGCGCCATCTGTCGGCGCATAGCTGCACCGTCCTATACATTATACAAGCTGAACAGATGGGTACTTCCAAATTCAAATATAATGGTATGTTATGGATTTTCATACAACTTTCTATCTATCTATCTACAGCCATTGTCCGTCCACTGCTGGACGTAGGCCTCCTTCATATTGCGCCAACTTTCGCGATCCTGGGCTTCCCTCATCCAGCCAGTGCCAGCTGTCCTAAGGTCATCCGTCCAACGCGTCGCAGGGCGTCCCATACTACGCTTTCCCAAACGTGGTCTCCACTCTAGGACACGTTTGCTCCAACTTGTCAGTTCTACGGCAAACGTGACCAGCCCATTGCCATTTCAACGTACTAATTCTTTCGGGCTATGTCGACGACTTTCGTCTTTTGTCTGATATGCTCGTTACGGACCCTATCTCTCAACGAGATACCGAGCATAGCCATCTCCATAGCACACTGGGCGACTCTGAACTTATGGACTAGTACTCCCGTGAGTGTCCACGTCTCTGCCGCGTAAGTCATTACTGGTAGACCGCACTGGTTGAACACCTTAGTTTTAAGGCATTGTGGCAGGGATGACGTCAAGATATGACGAAGCTTCCCAAACGCTACCCAGCCCAATCGAATCCTCCTATCGGCTTCTTTCTCGAAGTTATTTCTACCAAGCTGAATGATTTGTCCTAGGTAGACATACTCCTGAACAACTCCAAGGGCCGAATTTCCAACGAACAGGGGCTCCGGAATGACGTGATCGTTGAACATGACTTTAGTTTTGTCCAAGTTCATCCCAAGCCCCACTCATCGCGAAGCATCATTAAGACGGTTCAGCATTTCCGCCAAATCCCGCAACGAATCCGCCATTATGACTATGTCATCGGCAAACCTGAGGCGAGAGATGTACTCGCCGTTTACATTTATGCCACGTCTTTTCCAGTCCAGGGTCTTAAAGACATCCTCCAGTGCGTTAGTGAACAGCTTAGGGGATATAACATCCCCCTGCCTCACTCCTCGACGCAATTGGATGGGTTTTGTCTCCTGGTCCTGTATTTGGACGGACATCGTGGCGGCATCATAGAGACACCTCAGAACCTCAATGTAGCGCCAATCAACTTGGCATCGCTGCAAGGATTCCAAAACTGCCCAGGTTTCGATGGAGTCGAAGGCTTTTTCGTAGTCCACAAATGCCAGGCACAGGGGCTGATTGTACTCGTGAGTCTTCTGTACAATCTGTCGCACTGTGTGTATGTGATCTACGGGGCTGTAGCCTTTTCGAAACCCAGCTCGTTCCGGTGGCTGGAAGTCGTCAAATCTTTGGGCAAGACGATTCGTGATAACCCTCGAAAACAACTTGTAGGTGTGGCTCAGGAGCGAAATCGGTCTGTAGTTCTGTAGGAGCGATTTGTCTCCTTTTTTATAGAACAATACGACCACGCTCCTGTTCCACGTCTCCGGTGTAATACCGTTCTGGAGAACGGCGTCGAACAGCTTTTGGAGCTCTTTTAGGACCGGTGTCCCACCAGTTTGCAGCAATTCAGTTGTGATATCGTCCTCACCCGGAGCTTTATTGTTCTTCATCTGTTTGAGGGCTATCCTAATCTCGTCGACGTCAATTTCCGGAAGGTCTTCCGTGTGGTGGCGGGTCAGAGTGGCTCTCTCATCTTGAACATCTCGGGTCACTGATTTCGAGGCATGCGAGGCATACGGGGTGTCATAAAATTTCTTAACTTCCGCGAGAACTTCTGGTTTGGACGTAACGCGTCTGCCATCCGCAGTCTCGAGCTCTGTCAGGTGACCTCTCCCAAGCCGCTGATCAAACACCTTGGACCCTTTCTTCCGCTCGATCGCTTCCATTACGGTGCGAGTATCGGAGCGTCCGAGGTCGCGTCTAATCAGCTTTTCGGTCTGAGAGTTCAGCGCTCGGTACGCTAATGCATCGGACCGCGTTTGCGTCATACAACTTTACTGGACACTTTTTAATTCCAAATTCAAAATGACTAGTCATCCGGGACGTTCAATCTTCTGGCTCCTGTTCACTAACGTAAAGGCGACATAACGGAGTTAAGGGCAGTTTCGATATTTATTGTGGCTCTTTGGGCTCAGCTAAATCTAAAATACGGCAAGCTTTAAGTTAAGTTATATGTAAATAATTGTTTTTTATTGTTTTTTTCTCTTTGTTGGTATAAATAAGTACCTATAGGTAATCATTTTGTGAAATAGCAATTGATCGTCTAGGATTTTGTAGGAATAATTTCTTTTTATAAATAACTGTTTACCTTAAGTGCATGATGTGTCTACTATTTTAGGGTATACACGAAATGTAAGTCAATACCTTGCACTTTACTTTGTTAGACAGGATGTAATATCCAGTTTGTAGATCTTTAATAAAAAAAAAATCATAGCTTTTTAAGAAAAAATGTTTTCGCAAGGAGGTGTACGTATTGACATGAGACGTGTCAGATGTAACGGTGTTGTTCCTCCGGCAGCGTGCGGCGGGGCGGCGGGCGGCGCGACGGGCGCGGGCGGCGGGGAGGGGGACGCGGAGGCGGGCGGCTGGCTGGGCTGGCTGAGCTCGGCCGTGGCGGCGGGCGCGGGGCTGCTGCCGGCGCAGGTGCACGACGTGCTCACGCAGGGCCGCGCCTTCGCCGCCGCGCGCCTGCCGCAGCCCGCGCGCAACGTGCAGGTCGCCATCACCAAGTGAGTGCCGCGCACGCCACGCGCCACCCCCCACCCCCCACCGCACACACTACAGGCCTGTTGCCCGCAGCGTGGGGCGCGCGCCGCGGCTGCTGGTGGCGACGGGCGGCGGGGAGCTGCTGGTGTTCGCGCTGGACGCGGCGGAGGGCGGCGAGTGCCCGCTGCTGCGCACGCACCGCCTGCTGGACGCCGCGCCGCACGCGCCGCCGCAGCCGCCCGCAGGTCGGTCCCGCGCAGCCGCCCGCCGGGGCTTCCCGCCCGAGCCGCGTCGAGCGCCTGCCGTCGCCGCCGTCGCTCCGCTCCACCGGCTGTAGCGGGCCGGCGGCACGCGCGAGACGGTGCAAGAGTATGATCACAGACTCGCGGATGCCCTCGCCGTAGCGAGTTTGGCTCGGTTTGTTTTGATCATTTTGACGGTAGCCGACGATACATTTTGCTCATACGAGTCTGTGGGAATACGAATGCGTGGCTCGATATTTAGTTTAAGCGTGAGCGGCGCGCGCGGCGGCACACTGCACGAGCGCGTCCCGCCCGCGAGGCGCGCCGCCGCGCCGCGCCGCCTCTGATATGATTGTTTCTGTTCGCCACATTAACGGCCGGGCGCGCGGCCGGGCCCCATGGCCCGCGCGGCACCCCCCGCGCCGCACATTGCCCCCCCCCCCCCCCCCACCGCCGCCCCCCTCTCCCCGCGACCCCCGCGCTCCCTCCTGACGCCGCGCTCTTGTCGAATCCACGTATCTTATCTATCTCCCCGTCATCGTAACTCACCTCTCTGGCCGATTTATTTCTATGCCCCCGCATTTATGAATTTTATGATACATACTCGTATCAAAAGTGTCCCCATATGTTTATTATTGAATTGTCTTTATATTTGTATTATTATTATTATTATTGTGTATCTGAGTGAGTAGCGTGATGCGTGCCCGTGTATGTGTAGGTGCGTGTGCGTGTGCGTGTGTCGTGCGAGCGGAGTGGCCGAATGGAAGTGCGGTTCGAGCCCGCGCGGCGCCCGCCGAAGGAAACCTGTTACATGTCACCGAAGAGAACCCTTTACATAATACTTACTATCTATTTTAAACCGTAAAATAAATCGAAATCGAGATTCGAACGGTACCCACCCAGTTAAAAGGTATAAAATCCCAAAAAAAAATTTTTCTTAGACCGGAGCTAATGAGAACAGAGTCGAAAGCGCTCCAACGAGAGAGATTACACGTTCCGTTACCTCTCGCTCGTTAACGTAAAAAAATTAAGTGACATTTAACGATTTTCGTCCGGCCCGGAGCCCCCGCCGAGAAGCTGTATCGTACCTATCACAAGTATCTCCTCAAACATAATTATGTATATTTACTGGTGTCCGCCCGACCGTTCCCCTCGGGCCAGAGTCCCCCGTGCGTCGCTCCGCCGGTGTGCGTGTGTGCGTGTCGTGTGCGTGCGAGGCGTGCGCGTGTGTCGTGTCTAACCCGGTTGTCGGTGCAGCGGCGGCGGGCAACAGTTACTCCGGCGCGCTGCGCGGCCGCGACCCCGCGCGGATGACAGGTACACGCACCCCCCCCCCCCGCCGCATCCCCTCCCCGCTTGCACACCCCCCCGCCCCCCTCCGGTGAGTACTGCTTCCTGGCGAGCGGCCCGGTCGCGGCGGCCCATGCCGCCGGGAGCGGGCCCGTGTTAGCGTTAAGGCCTCGCGGCCGGCGCCCCGCGGAGCCCTGGGCCCCGGGCGCCGGCTGACGCGCGCGTGTGTGCAGGCGCGGGGGAGGGCGCTGCTGACTAGCGGCCGCCGGGCGCCGCCGCGCCGCCACCACGCCCTGTATATACACATTTTGTACCAAATATATTCCTCTAATTAAGCTTAGACTGATGTTTTAATTCGAGTCCGTGTCCGTCCTCCCGGCGCGCGAGTTAGGGTAGAATCGATCCATGGACCTTATAACATTTCACACGAACACCCTCACGTTTACCACAGTAATAGATCACTGATCGAACGACGATCCTCAAAATTTCAACTTGACTGATGATACGTAGCTACGAATCGGTGACCGAATTCCATCCTTACCGAGTTAATTTAAATGTCAATCGATACGTTAGAGAATAATGAAACCTCCGCGTTGTTTCACAACTCAGGCGGGGCCGGGCCTGTGCGCGGATGCCCTGCGCATGTGCTTCTTGTAAGCGAGACGCCTTGCATAAAACTTGGTCACTAGTTAACATGACAAGATTGATAGTTCCCGAAATCGAGAAGTTTAACCCGGAAATAGGACAAATGACGTAGACAAGGGAAGCCAAGTCCCGCCTGGTGGGCGGCGGCGCGCTCCGAGGCGCAGGTGAGTGCCGGCCGCGCGCCGTGTGTCGTCCCCGCCCCGCCTCCCCCGCCCCCATACACGCTTCACTTCACTTTGAATCATCCAGAATCACTTCACCGGCTTGGGTTTTCGTAACGCAAACATCGTTCTCTCAAAATTAACGGCCCCCGTTTTGCATAATCCCCGTGCGTTTGTGCACCTCACGCCTCGCTTGTCGATTCGACGCCTGTCGTGTCTCCTCGGTGTGGACAGAAGCGGCGTCCGGTCTGACCGGCCGTTCTTTATTGCTCATCCATCAGTTTTTGTGTGAATTTTATGTCATCATGCCGGCGCCGACGAGTCAGACCGGACCCGCTTCTCAGTGTTGTGTATATAGACCCGACTGCACCGTCAGCCGACCGACCGAGGGGGGTTTCAGAGTCGCCTGGTCGCCCACCAGCCCGGTCGGTAGCGCCCGCCGTGATCGGCCACGCAGCTGTCTCGAGTGGAGCGAGGGTCGCTTCGCTACACATTGCGACTTCGGCTCCGATAGAACATTTAGTTAACAGGCCGCGTGCTCTTATTTAGGTTCTGATCGCGAGCTTTACGACTGATTATCGATCTTGCTTGATACATTTGACAATTGAATTTCGTCCCCACGTTTATGGCTCGTTGGCATGGAACTCGGATTTTCCGTCAACGGGATCTGTATTCTTCTAGCGATCAAAGTATTTTGGTACATCATCGGGTACAGACTATTCGGAGACCGCCGGCTCCCGCGGCCGCCGCCCAGTCGGCCGCAACGAGCGTCGCCGCGATCGGTAGATTTCAAGCATCAGGGCTGCCGTGCTGACAAAACACTGTACCTACCTTGAAAACAGCTAATTTCCAGAAATCGCAATAAACTGTTTTTTTAGTAATTTGGTTCGAAAACCGTGGTCAATCATTCGATTTTAATGAAATTTGGACAAATTAAGGATTATCTTGAGTTTATTTTAGTCAAACTACAAAAAATCGGATTTTCGTGCATTTTCAATGTTAAATTTGTGGGAGACTTGGCGAATAAACTAAGTTTCAAGTGTTAAGTATAAAAAAGCGAGGACTTTCATACAAACTTGCAAGAACCTTTAAACTACCTAAATTTTTACTCCTCAGAAAACTGTAAGGCGCACCCGCTTACCTATTTACGGCTCGACGCCTTTACTCGCCTGTGTGCCTGAGTACGCGAACTTACTCGTCCGTCTGTCACCCACTTAAGTCGGCTTGCGCTGCGCGCTCGATTTGCTTTTATACTGTATCTATTAGAGTTGCAGACAAATTAAATGAAATTATTTATTTAGCAAGAACAGTGTTTAATCAAAACGATCAGGTATGCAAGTTTCAGTAGTCGCAGTCCAGATCGCATCGTCAATTTAGACATATAGATGGGGGCCCGATTATCGATGTTACCACAAAACACTGGAACCGTACAGCGTTTTGTCATAGCACTGCAGAGGGGTAGAGAGGTGTAGGCTACAGGCACTACCGGCCGGGGCGAGCCAGGCTCTCGGGGGCAGCAGGCGGTCGGTCAGCTGGCGGCTGCGGGCCGGCTCGCGCTGACGTGCGTGTGGTGCAGAGTCGGAGCGCGAGGGCGAGCTGGGCGCGGCGCTGGCGGGCTCCCCCCCCCGCGGCGCCTTCGACCTGCGCGACCCGCGGCACTTCCCGCCCATGCGCGCCGCGCCGCCCGCCGCCGACTAGCCGCCCGCCCCGAGCCTGCGAGACCGAGCGCTGCGAGAATTCATCCCTGGTGATTCAGCCGAGGTCGCGCGGGCTGCTGCGACGTTGACGGCTCGCGAGGCGCCGCCGGATCTGTCGACCGTTCGCGGTCGAAGATTGTGATTAGTTTATTTTTTAATTTCTGTGTCGATCCGTTGGGGAAGTTGTCGTGCGATTCTCTGGAGACCTCGCCCGGGAAGCGATCGCCGCGCTCGGGAGACGATCGCCGCTCGCCCCGTTCGCGCGCAGGCGTTCCGCGAATTCAGATCGGCGCTCCGCTCGACCGGCAGCGCATCGCCTGACGCCGTCTGGTGTGTCCGAACGAGCGGGTCGAGTCGAGTGGCGATCGTCCGCCGAACCGCATCGGCTACCTCGCAAGAGAGTTCTGTTTAGAGAATCGCACCCCGACCCTACGGTTTCGATTGCCGTTCGTGATGCTGTATGAATGTTCGAAATTGCGATTGAAGCCGGGCCAGAAATACTATATGAATGTCGACTGGGTGACATTAAATTTGTAAGTAAAAATAACACGCTGCGAATTGACTCGGGGCGTAGTCGTGACCGCTTGAGGTACTGATACGCTTGAGCGTTCACTTGTAAAGTTCTAGCGAATGTTACATTACAGGTAAAAACTCACAAAATGTCGCGAATGCTCGCTGCATTTCGCAGGAAAATCACGAATGCTCGCTGTTCTGTTACAAGTGAATGCTCAAGTGTAACAGGACCTGGACGCTCCGAGGGATGCGAAGTATCTCCAGTGACGACTCATTCTATTTCTGGTCGAGTTTTACTCTGACTCGTATAATACTAGGTACCGGTATTTTGTACCAAATTTTTAATGATCTAATTATTTGCAAGTAGGTAGTCACTTCCACGTGTAGAATGATGATCGTGGCCATTTGTTTTGTTATGATTTCTAATTTTTGTTTGAGATAGACCATAATGAATGTCAAGTCGGCCGCCGCGTGCGCCGCGGCAGTTTCGTGATAAGTGAAATAGAGCGAGCAGACTATTGTTTAATTCGTTGCGTGTAATTATAGTCAGCAGCCCGCCAGCGGCCCGCGCGGCTCGCGAGGGCTGCGGCTGACAGCGCCCGCCGCTCACGCAATTACTCGGCAGATCCTTCGCGATGCTTTCTTTCACTGAAAAAGTCGTGAACATTCTTCTAGTGGCCTGCATCCACTTCTTTTTAAAGATACAGTTCTTCAGCAGGGTTTTGGCGTCATATCTTAACTTTTCTAGTCTAAATTGTTAATTGAACCCAATCGGGATTGTTTACGAACGAATTAAATAAATAATCTGCTCGGGGTCCCTCTTCAGTGGACCGCAATGTACTCCGCTACTGCGAGCTCCGAAAAAAAATATAAAATGTTAAAATTAAAAAAATAGTATTAACACAGGAATAAAGACACACTAAGAGCCCGTGTGTTCAACCTGAAGTTACAAAATGTGTACACTAACCTCCGCGTGACCCTAAGCCGCTGCCTGCCAAATTGAAGGCTCCCTTTTCTCTATTTTTATTTTTATCTAAAAAAAATGGTGTTTAAACGATATTGAAATATTGTTGTTTCCGTCCTACTCTGCTTTTTGATTTCAGTTAGTATGCTACTGAGCTCTGACAGCAGTTATTACTTAGCAGTAGACTGCTTGGCTTGGTGTCAGCAGCACTCATCACGGGATGATGAGGAGCCTGGTTTACTTTTTTGATTGTGCTAGTGTCCGCGTGGACAAAAAAATCGATTTGAAAAACCGCAAAAATAACGCAAGAAATGATTGATTAAAAATAGTACTAACTGCGCTACCACAGAAACAAATCAGAATATCTCGGTGTGCACTGCCGGGCAGAATAAGTAGTATGTATGTACGTGTTTTAATTTATTGTGGTATTGCAATTGATACATTTTTATTAAATCTACAAGTTTCAGTTGTTTTTCGCGTGCTTCAGTTGAGTTTTGTTTTTTGTGACAGACAGACAGACGGACAAGGTGAAACTAAGGGTTCCATTTTGTCCATTTTGGCTACGGAACTTTAAACATATCCAAGTCGCTGTGGGTGTGCCTGTCATTTCTAAGAATTCCATCGATCTTTCCAGGAGCTCGTCGTCAGATCCTGACCCCGATGACATGGAACCAATTGAAAAAATAATCCAAATCGGTCGGCGTCTTCGAATTATCGGAGAACATTCTCAGAGCAGACATTTCAACGAACTGAGAACCTATTGTTTGAATTCTAATAAAAGGAAATCAAAAATCTTTGTTACATTTCTGAATCGAGTCTGAAACGCGATCTTGAGTTTGACCGACCATTCCACTTCTAGTGTGTCTTTATTCTTATGATATTTGTTAGTTAAGACAAACATTTAAAACAAAAAAAAGATGCTTTAAGACATTGTATGTATACTTATTAGCTAATTAGTTTTATGAAATGACGAGTAGCGCAATGCGTCGCCGGCGCAGGTGTCGGCGGAGGCGCCGGCTTCTGCCAGAGCCTGGAGCGTAAGTTTTTGATACAAAAGGCACCTCGAACGTGTTCGCGTACAAACGTCTCAATTCCTATGGAAGAATTGGCAGCGCCACTTGCGGCACTAAGTGGCAACAAACTATGTCATAGTATTTGACGGCGCGTTCGCGTTCGAGGCGGTCGCGACAAACATTTGCACTAACGACTCGGGCATAAACCGAACACCGATTCTGCTGGCACCGACAGCGTCTAGTGTCTAGTGAGAAGCCCCCGTCCGAGCGCGCCGCCTCGCGAGGCTGCCCGACGCGTGATTCCATTTGATAACAGTTCTGATTCCAACCAAAATGGCTGCCTCGCGGGCGCCCGCTCAGGAGCCGGCGAGACGCGAGCTGTTCGATAAAACGGGCGACCGCGAGCCCCGACCCTGACAGCTGTCGTATTTATAGTTATTTAGCTGTGACCGTCTTAAGATATATATGTAATGGTTAATAATAATGATAGTAATGATTCTTGCAATGCGTATAATATTTGTCGACCCACATTGATATGTATTCGATTTCGAACTCCCGTAGAACACTCGATGTTCCCGCTACTCGACGCCCGCGTCGGCACGAGTCTGATCTAGACGTTTCAAGTTAGTAACGGCACCCGTGTTCACTGTATATAGCGTATTGATTGGAGCGTACCGCGCCCGGTGCGGGGCGGTGCGGGGCGGCGCGGGGCGGCCCGCGCTGCGCCACGCGTAGATACTAAATTGTACATATTGAATAAAGTATTTTTACAAAATCGACTGCTTTGTTTCCTTAACCATCCCTGATCGTGAAGCTACTGGCGTATGCATGAGGTACCCCGTGTTGGCCCTGGGCCCCTGGCTGACCACGCATCTGCAATCCTTTGTATGGTTCACTTACCATCAGGTGACCCACTTGCTCGTCTGCCAATCTATTTTTTAGAAAAAAGCTTAGGTGTATTTGAGTACCTGCGGGCCTAAAATTCTTCAGCTTATTTATTTCACAAGGTTTATCCAGTGAAACCCTAGCGTGCGCGGGCGTTACCGTCTGTTTCAATAGGGAAGGTGGCTGAGACAACCACTTTGACAACTCTAGAGGTGAGGCTTCCCTGTGGCCCCGGCATGTTCAACGACTATCGACTATATTTTGGTACTAACAACAATCGGTTCCATATAAAATGTCGACTACACATAAATTTATAAATAAACGCTATTTCGATATAATAATACTCAAGTCAGTTTCCTAGGATGTTTCGACAAAATAGGTTGTATAAATAATTATTTAACTTAATTATGTAATTGAAGTTCTAAGGAATCTATTTGTTACCAATAAACTGGATTTGTATTGTGTGGCGAGTGTGAAAGAATGTAAAATAGTCACTTCATACTTTTGTAGGTTATGTTTGGATTTGCGATTATATGCGATTTAACAGATCACCCAATTATGCATAGTCGCCTCTCTAGCTTTAATGACCATAGAACGTAACCTAGCAACATTTCGTAAATAATGACATAAGATATTGAAAATTTGTACGCGAAAATTATGTAAACGCAAAAAACATTTTTGTATTTATTTTGTTGTCAAAACTTTCGTGAACGCTAACAGTTACACTCTATGGATCTGTCAGCCATACCTTCCTTATTGAAACAGATCGTAAGCGGTAGGTACTAATAATAACCAAATATGAAAGATCATTCACCAGCAAATCAAAACAAAAAATATAGCACCCGCGCCATGTCGCCGTTGGGGACTTGGGTGCCGTATACAAATACAACAGTGGCGCCCCCTTCGAGTGATTAGACAGTATGGCTACTCCCGCCACTCGGGTGATGCCGAGCGCCAGTGGAAAGACCAACAACAGTTGCTGGATCGTAGTCATGATAACCTAGCTTGGTATTGTTCCACGATAAAGATGCACCTAATAGAATTTAGCTGTGGCAATGATTACCAAGAATATATAACATAATAAAGCCTTGGTAACCTATGGCCTCTCAAGCAGAGGGCTGTGGGTTCGAATCCCGGGCATAATTTACCATGAGCTTTTCGGTGAAGGAAAACATGTTGAGGGAACCGGCAAGCATCTACGGAGAAATTATTGGAATACAACGTGCCTGATGCTAGGCAGAACTCAGGTTTGTATTGGTAAGAGTGATTGTATCACATAATAGGTACAGGCAAGCACAAATGTAGCTGAACATTTTACTGCGTCGTCTATTTTAGCGACATTTCTTTTCAAAAACCGTCCTAGTATTAAAGTGTACTGAGACAAAGTACTAAAGCATTCAGCTACTTTTGAGCTCGAGTGTACGACCATTGACAAAATGTCATGTGCCATACTCTATCATTCTGCGTCAAAAATACTACAATGAATTATAAACTGTATATCTTCATTTATTTCTATCAGCCACCTCAACGACTCCCCGCCGGTTCAAGCACTAACTAACAGCTTACAACAAAATAACACAGTGTATGGTGGCGAGCAATGAAACGCGTGTTATATACAACGCACTGTATATTTGGGCGTGTCCCGCGTCCCCGTGTATAAAAGTCTCTGCGCGTCCTCTCGCGACTCGTGTCGTATAAAATGCTGTCCCCGCGCCCCCCGCGGCCCCCGCGGCCCCCGCTCTACATCGCGTTCCCCCTGCAACACACAAACACACCATCAAAACGGCGCTCATATACATACACTTACAAAGAAAACGCTTAAATAAATTAGCTAAATACATAATGCAAAGATAAATAATAATTTTGTAGGGTAGGTAGATTCGTTCGACTCATCAGCATAGAGTTTCCCAACTTGGGGTCCCAAACTAATTGGCATTGTTCATTTTTTTTAGTATGCTCCAATTCGAAAACCATTTCGAGGAAAACCATCAATTATCCGATTTATCTTGTCCGATTTCAAAAATACTTTATGATTGCAGATATTTTTGTAAAAGTACTTTGAACCTTTGTTTGACCGAACGACCGGGTTTTTAGATAGAATCCAGCATCGAATGTTTGCCACAAAAATGACAAAAAAAGTTTGGCTACGGCAACTGTCACGTGTCACTGTCAAATCTACAAAACCATAGACAAAGCCGTTTTTTTTATAGCCAGCCGAACGAAGGCGATTAGGATTCTGTCTAAATTCACGAATTATCAAACAGCGAAAAAATATTTATTATTAATTAACAAAGCTACGTAAAAGCATAATATTCAAATTAGTTGCTTGAAATAGTCCATTTTATCAAATAAAGGTGTTAAAAGCACAGCTTAAAAAAAATGAACAATGCCAATTGTTAGGGTAAAATGAAGTAATCAATAATTATTTTTAAGGTTTTCTAACAGTAAATGATAATAACCTGTCTTCGTTTACGACCGCTACGCAGTGCAAAAATCCCTATTTAGTAGCTTAAAGCTTCACATTTTAAATTTTTACAATACTTTTTTGCTGCGCCAAATCGCAAAAGGTCTGGGGCCCGATTATTGAAAGCACATCACTCGAAAGTGCTATAAATCTGTGTGCATTACAAAACGACAGCTCAAATTAAACTTTCGACTAGTCGATTAGATTATAAAAATTACTAGCCGTGTTTTCTTCTAATCTACTCATATTTCAAATTTATCACAATTTTTCACCACATTTTAACGGTATTTTTACCCATCATCTTTCAAAAATCAGGCTCCTGGAAACTGTCTTAATACACTGCAATACGTCAAGGAAGACACCACCGCGCTCCTACACTACTTCAATTGGGAATGGATGATTATTTTAAAAGTGCTTGGTGATTTTTCTATTGATAGGAATAAAAAGTTTTTATTTTTATAAAATATATGGCTCGACGGAAAAATCTGAAACTTTTTTCCGTAGCTAAGGATGGTTATTCCTATCAATAGAAAAATCACCAAGCTCTTTCAAAATAATCATCCATTCCCAATTAAGTTGGGAGGTGAGGTAGGGGGGGTGCTCTTTGACACTCGAAGCTGGTAGTGGAGCTGCCTGGGTCACGTTGCTCACCTGGGCATGGCGCACATCTCGCAGGCGTCGCGTCGCGGCGAGTTGTGGAACGTGCACAGCTGGCAGGTCCACACCGCGCCCGCCGCCGCGTCCGCCGCCGAGCTGCGGCACAGAACACACTACTACACCACAACCATCAACAGATGCGAGACTCGAAGGAGGCGAGTCGCTACCCCGCGGGAACTAAGCGATTTTCCGTGATAAAAACGAATGTCCTTTCCCGGACCTGAAACTATTTCTATACCAAATTTCAACAAAGTGCTTTAAGCGTGAAGAGGTAACAGACAGGCTTTCGCATTTATAATTATCACAATGTTACAAAACCAAGTTTTCTGCCGCGCCTGTCGGCCCGAAAGAACCCGTCTCTCATGACACCCGTATCTATGCCCAGAAGATCTGTTTCTTACGACATCCGTAAGGAAATCCGGGTTTGTCTTTATTGCCGTTCAAAGACTAACGCAATATTAGTGCCACCGTTCACGACAATAGAGACCACGCTAGAGGTGCGGTGCGACCTATTGGTTTCTAAAACTGCGTGCATAAGCTATTCAGCTATCCATTGACGAATTGATCTTTTTTAATGTTTGAATTGTTTTATTTGTTTACGGGAACGGCTGTTTTGGGAAATGGATATCAAGACAAACGTATCTTTTGATAACGGATTACCCAGGAAACAGTAGTGTCAGGAACGGCCATTTCGGAATAAGATCTTTTTGGGAAACGGATATTACGCCAAACTTATGTTTCGGGAGAAGTATATTTTGGGAAACACTCATGCCGGGAAACGGATTCTTTAGGAAAAGGTAGTGACGGGAACGGACGTGTTGGGAAACGGACAGTTCAGTTCGAAACCGGTGACGATGCTCGTCCTGCGTGGGTGTGTGTGTGTGTGTGTGTGTGTGTGTGTGTGTGTGTGTGTGTGTGTGTGTGTGTGGGCGTGTGTGTGGGGCACTCACTGGTCGTGGTCGGGCGCGGCGGCGGCGGCGGCGAGGTGCTCCAGCGTGGCCCAGGCGGGCGTGTCCGCGCGCCATCGCTCCGCGGCCAGCGCGTCCTGCGTGTGTGTGTGTGGGCGTGTGTGTGGGGCACTCACTGGTCGTGGTCGGGCGCGGCGGCGGCGGCGGCGAGGTGCTCCAGCGTGGCCCAGGCGGGCGTGTCCGCGCGCCATCGCTCCGCGGCCAGCGCGTCCTGCGTGTGTGTGTGTGGGCGTGTGTGTGGGGCACTCACTGGTCGTGGTCGGGCGCGGCGGCGGCGGCGGCGAGGTGCTCCAGCGTGGCCCAGGCGGGCGTGTCCGCGCGCCATCGCTCCGCGGCCAGCGCGTCCTGCGTGTGTGTGTGTGGGCGTGTGTGTGGGGCACTCACTGGTCGTGGTCGGGCGCGGCGGCGGCGGCGGCGAGGTGCTCCAGCGTGGCCCAGGCGGGCGTGTCCGCGCGCCATCGCTCCGCGGCCAGCGCGTCCTGCGTGTGTGTGTGTGGGCGTGTGTGTGGGGCACTCACTGGTCGTGGTCGGGCGCGGCGGCGGCGGCGGCGAGGTGCTCCAGCGTGGCCCAGGCGGGCGTGTCCGCGCGCCATCGCTCCGCGGCCAGCGCGTCCTGCGTGTGTGTGTGTGGGCGTGTGTGTGGGGCACTCACTGGTCGTGGTCGGGCGCGGCGGCGGCGGCGGCGAGGTGCTCCAGCGTGGCCCAGGCGGGCGTGTCCGCGCGCCATCGCTCCGCGGCCAGCGCGTCCTGCGTGTGTGTGTGTGGGCGTGTGTGTGGGGCACTCACTGGTCGTGGTCGGGCGCGGCGGCGGCGGCGGCGAGGTGCTCCAGCGTGGCCCAGGCGGGCGTGTCCGCGCGCCATCGCTCCGCGGCCAGCGCGTCCTGCGTGTGTGTGTGTGGGCGTGTGTGTGGGGCACTCACTGGTCGTGGTCGGGCGCGGCGGCGGCGGCGGCGAGGTGCTCCAGCGTGGCCCAGGCGGGCGTGTCCGCGCGCCATCGCTCCGCGGCCAGCGCGTCCTGCGTGTGTGTGTGTGGGCGTGTGTGTGGGGCACTCACTGGTCGTGGTCGGGCGCGGCGGCGGCGGCGGCGAGGTGCTCCAGCGTGGCCCAGGCGGGCGTGTCCGCGCGCCATCGCTCCGCGGCCAGCGCGTCCTGCGTGTGTGTGTGTGGGCGTGTGTGTGGGGCACTCACTGGTCGTGGTCGGGCGCGGCGGCGGCGGCGGCGAGGTGCTCCAGCGTGGCCCAGGCGGGCGTGTCCGCGCGCCATCGCTCCGCGGCCAGCGCGTCCTGCGTGTGTGTGTGTGGGCGTGTGTGTGGGGCACTCACTGGTCGTGGTCGGGCGCGGCGGCGGCGGCGGCGAGGTGCTCCAGCGTGGCCCAGGCGGGCGTGTCCGCGCGCCATCGCTCCGCGGCCAGCGCGTCCTGCGTGTGTGTGTGTGGGCGTGTGTGTGGGGCACTCACTGGTCGTGGTCGGGCGCGGCGGCGGCGGCGGCGAGGTGCTCCAGCGTGGCCCAGGCGGGCGTGTCCGCGCGCCATCGCTCCGCGGCCAGCGCGTCCTGCGTGTGTGTGTGTGGGCGTGTGTGTGGGGCACTCACTGGTCGTGGTCGGGCGCGGCGGCGGCGGCGGCGAGGTGCTCCAGCGTGGCCCAGGCGGGCGTGTCCGCGCGCCATCGCTCCGCGGCCAGCGCGTCCTGCGTGTGTGTGTGTGGGCGTGTGTGTGGGGCACTCACTGGTCGTGGTCGGGCGCGGCGGCGGCGGCGGCGAGGTGCTCCAGCGTGGCCCAGGCGGGCGTGTCCGCGCGCCATCGCTCCGCGGCCAGCGCGTCCTGCGTGTGTGTGTGTGGGCGTGTGTGTGGGGCACTCACTGGTCGTGGTCGGGCGCGGCGGCGGCGGCGGCGAGGTGCTCCAGCGTGGCCCAGGCGGGCGTGTCCGCGCGCCATCGCTCCGCGGCCAGCGCGTCCTGCGTGTGTGTGTGTGGGCGTGTGTGTGGGGCACTCACTGGTCGTGGTCGGGCGCGGCGGCGGCGGCGGCGAGGTGCTCCAGCGTGGCCCAGGCGGGCGTGTCCGCGCGCCATCGCTCCGCGGCCAGCGCGTCCTGCGTGTGTGTGTGTGGGCGTGTGTGTGGGGCACTCACTGGTCGTGGTCGGGCGCGGCGGCGGCGGCGGCGAGGTGCTCCAGCGTGGCCCAGGCGGGCGTGTCCGCGCGCCATCGCTCCGCGGCCAGCGCGTCCTGCGTGTGTGTGTGTGGGCGTGTGTGTGGGGCACTCACTGGTCGTGGTCGGGCGCGGCGGCGGCGGCGGCGAGGTGCTCCAGCGTGGCCCAGGCGGGCGTGTCCGCGCGCCATCGCTCCGCGGCCAGCGCGTCCTGCGTGTGTGTGTGTGGGCGTGTGTGTGGGGCACTCACTGGTCGTGGTCGGGCGCGGCGGCGGCGGCGGCGAGGTGCTCCAGCGTGGCCCAGGCGGGCGTGTCCGCGCGCCATCGCTCCGCGGCCAGCGCGTCCTGCGTGTGTGTGTGTGGGCGTGTGTGTGGGGCACTCACTGGTCGTGGTCGGGCGCGGCGGCGGCGGCGGCGAGGTGCTCCAGCGTGGCCCAGGCGGGCGTGTCCGCGCGCCATCGCTCCGCGGCCAGCGCGTCCTGCGTGTGTGTGTGTGGGCGTGTGTGTGGGGCACTCACTGGTCGTGGTCGGGCGCGGCGGCGGCGGCGGCGAGGTGCTCCAGCGTGGCCCAGGCGGGCGTGTCCGCGCGCCATCGCTCCGCGGCCAGCGCGTCCTGCGTGTGTGTGTGTGGGCGTGTGTGTGGGGCACTCACTGGTCGTGGTCGGGCGCGGCGGCGGCGGCGGCGAGGTGCTCCAGCGTGGCCCAGGCGGGCGTGTCCGCGCGCCATCGCTCCGCGGCCAGCGCGTCCTGCGTGTGTGTGTGTGGGCGTGTGTGTGGGGCACTCACTGGTCGTGGTCGGGCGCGGCGGCGGCGGCGGCGAGGTGCTCCAGCGTGGCCCAGGCGGGCGTGTCCGCGCGCCATCGCTCCGCGGCCAGCGCGTCCTGCGTGTGTGTGTGTGGGCGTGTGTGTGGGGCACTCACTGGTCGTGGTCGGGCGCGGCGGCGGCGGCGGCGAGGTGCTCCAGCGTGGCCCAGGCGGGCGTGTCCGCGCGCCATCGCTCCGCGGCCAGCGCGTCCTGCGTGTGTGTGTGTGGGCGTGTGTGTGGGGCACTCACTGGTCGTGGTCGGGCGCGGCGGCGGCGGCGGCGAGGTGCTCCAGCGTGGCCCAGGCGGGCGTGTCCGCGCGCCATCGCTCCGCGGCCAGCGCGTCCTGCGTGTGTGTGTGTGGGCGTGTGTGTGGGGCACTCACTGGTCGTGGTCGGGCGCGGCGGCGGCGGCGGCGAGGTGCTCCAGCGTGGCCCAGGCGGGCGTGTCCGCGCGCCATCGCTCCGCGGCCAGCGCGTCCTGCGTGTGTGTGTGTGGGCGTGTGTGTGGGGCACTCACTGGTCGTGGTCGGGCGCGGCGGCGGCGGCGGCGAGGTGCTCCAGCGTGGCCCAGGCGGGCGTGTCCGCGCGCCATCGCTCCGCGGCCAGCGCGTCCTGCGTGTGTGTGTGTGGGCGTGTGTGTGGGGCACTCACTGGTCGTGGTCGGGCGCGGCGGCGGCGGCGGCGAGGTGCTCCAGCGTGGCCCAGGCGGGCGTGTCCGCGCGCCATCGCTCCGCGGCCAGCGCGTCCTGCGTGTGTGTGTGTGGGCGTGTGTGTGGGGCACTCACTGGTCGTGGTCGGGCGCGGCGGCGGCGGCGGCGAGGTGCTCCAGCGTGGCCCAGGCGGGCGTGTCCGCGCGCCATCGCTCCGCGGCCAGCGCGTCCTGCGTGTGTGTGTGTGGGCGTGTGTGTGGGGCACTCACTGGTCGTGGTCGGGCGCGGCGGCGGCGGCGGCGAGGTGCTCCAGCGTGGCCCAGGCGGGCGTGTCCGCGCGCCATCGCTCCGCGGCCAGCGCGTCCTGCGTGTGTGTGTGTGGGCGTGTGTGTGGGGCACTCACTGGTCGTGGTCGGGCGCGGCGGCGGCGGCGGCGAGGTGCTCCAGCGTGGCCCAGGCGGGCGTGTCCGCGCGCCATCGCTCCGCGGCCAGCGCGTCCTGCGTGTGTGTGTGTGGGCGTGTGTGTGGGGCACTCACTGGTCGTGGTCGGGCGCGGCGGCGGCGGCGGCGAGGTGCTCCAGCGTGGCCCAGGCGGGCGTGTCCGCGCGCCATCGCTCCGCGGCCAGCGCGTCCTGCGTGTGTGTGTGTGGGCGTGTGTGTGGGGCACTCACTGGTCGTGGTCGGGCGCGGCGGCGGCGGCGGCGAGGTGCTCCAGCGTGGCCCAGGCGGGCGTGTCCGCGCGCCATCGCTCCGCGGCCAGCGCGTCCTGCGTGTGTGTGTGTGGGCGTGTGTGTGGGGCACTCACTGGTCGTGGTCGGGCGCGGCGGCGGCGGCGGCGAGGTGCTCCAGCGTGGCCCAGGCGGGCGTGTCCGCGCGCCATCGCTCCGCGGCCAGCGCGTCCTGCGTGTGTGTGTGTGGGCGTGTGTGTGGGGCACTCACTGGTCGTGGTCGGGCGCGGCGGCGGCGGCGGCGAGGTGCTCCAGCGTGGCCCAGGCGGGCGTGTCCGCGCGCCATCGCTCCGCGGCCAGCGCGTCCTGCGCGCGCACCGCCTCCAGCAGCGGCTCCAGCGTCGGCAGGTCTATCGGCAGCGTCTCGTTGCTGGCCACGTACAGCAGCGTGTGCAGGTCCGACATCGCCTGACGACACACAACGGACGACCCGCTCAGAGATTTTCTAACGGAAATACTAACGGGTTCTCTCGATTTCTAATAAATGGAGTACACAATAGCGACGCCTCAAGAGTGTAGCTGCAGTGTTTTTGGTAAGCGTTCTCTTCAGTAGTCACGTATGTCGAACTCCGCGTCATCGCCCCTCGCCCCACGACCGGGTAGTACCTCCAGGAAGCTGCCGGCCTGCTGCAGCTGCTGGTGCAGCGCGGCGGGCGTCTGCAGCATGTGCGCGAGCGCGCGGTTGGCCGGCGGCATGGCGGGCGCGGCGTGCGCGTGCGTGTGCGTGTGCGTGCCCACGGGCACGTCCACCAGCAGGAACGCCACGGGCACGCGCCGCGCTGACGTCTTCACCTCGTTGCCGTACGCGTCCTTCTCCTGCAACGACACCGCAGCCGGTCACGAGTCACGGTCGGCTGTCCCGAGCGGGGCGACGCTCCGACTCGCGACAGCAGACGACACACGAACGCGTCATCCGACAGATCATTTTTATACAGGGTGGAGAAAACGGACGCCATATTTTTGATATTGTTAATCTAGATAATACACCCAAAATTTATTATTCCTGGACCTACGAGTAGGTATGCAATATTATGTATTTATACGGTACCGATACCTAGTGCACGGTATCGCAATTGTGCGGAAACAGTCGGTTCTTACCGCGCCGACAGAAATGGACCAGTACCTACAGGCAATCTAGCTCCTATAATTTATGAAGTAACGCCAAAAAATCCTTCGTACACAAAACAGCGTAACCGTCATGTTTTCCTATATAAAGATATGACCTTTCATGTTAGCGGCTCAGCGATCGTTGCGGAAACTATCTAAATTTCACTTCACTAGACTACGGAACCCTTCTTTACGCGTCCGACACGCACTTGACCGGTTTTTGTTTTAATGAAAAGCAGCAGCAGTTAAGTTTTCTTTTATTAATTTGTATTGGTTGGTCATCGCATTGGTCATTGGTCATAATCAAATATGACGCACGAACACAAACGTACCTAAATATTAGATTTTCACTAACAAAATAGGTACGGACGACACGATGTTGTCTGAAGCTACTGCGACTACCTATCCTATAGGTTCGCGATAAAAAAATAGGCAATATTCATGGTTTTTTTCATGGCTTTCATTAAAATCTTAGAGGTATAAGCTATCAAAGATTTGTCTCTAATGGTCTCTATCCCTTTCTGAAAAAATAATATTTTAATACCTAGTGTTAATAAAGGCGGTGTGACAAATGACGACATACGTCATATCGGATCTCTCTTTCTAATCGCTGACTAATTAGTAATTTAAAACTCATATTCTCCGCATTTCTTGACCGATTTCGCTTTAAATTTCACTTTTTGTCATCTCTCACGTTATTTTCATATTTTATTAAGAAATGTGCATATTCCCTATTACCTACGCTTTTTCTTTAAACCACAGCACCTACATAAAGTTAAGACAGCCATGCATTTTATGAAAGCCACATCCTCACATGTAGTGGTGCGTAAGCTTGTAGTCAGCGTCCAGCGCACGGCCGTGCGAGTGTGCGAGTGTGCGGGTGTGCGCGTGTGCGGGTGTGCTCGTGACCTACATGCGCATCGATCGCGCGGCGGCTGATAACAGTGTCAGCTGTGAGCGCCGCCGCGCTGGCCTCGCAGCGCCGTACACCAAGATATAGCAACCAAACTTATTCTAAGTCGACCGGTAAACAAATATTGAGAATACGAATGTACTCGCTAAAACATGAAAATTAATTTTATTTTTGCTTAAACAGGGTGTCCTAAATTGGGGGGATCGCATGAAAATAAAGATAGATAAAGATAAAGATAATTTATTCATAAATGTTTTACAAAATTATAACTAAGAACAAAGTTTCCTTATAAATCTAAGTTAACAACTCATATGCCTGAACTAGGAAATCCTGTGTCTCAGGCTATAAGAGCTAAACAAAATGGCTATTAAATAATTAAACAATCACAAGGGAAAAATAAGTATTCATGACAAAAATATAAAGAAATTATTAAATTAAAACTATGATGATTATCTTATAAAATCTTAAAAATTAAAATCCAATAAAAAGAAAGTTTACAAAAATAATCTACTTCACAACTACACATTACATTAAACTGTGGGTCAGCGGAATTATAAACTGGGTCAAAATCGACGTTGCATAAGTCTTCCTCGAGTTTATTTATATTCAATTTAGCAATTGTGCGAGTGTTGATTAGTCTAGGTATTTTACGTTTTAAGGTTAGTAGGCCGGCATTATGATCTAAAATTATCAAAATTCTTAAAAACACTGCGAATATTTTGCGTTAAAATGGATAGCGAGTTACTAAAAGTGCATTGGAGCTGTTTACAACTCTTAGCTTCACAAATTCTAGACTCAGATACAGATAAATTATCTAGTTCATTAACTAAACTATTAATCATAATATTAATGTAAAATACTTATCAAAGAAATAAACGAAAAATAGACGTCAGAAAAATGACTCTGTTTGCCGGTGCTCTTAGGCACCTTCATAGTCTATAGAGTTGATGTACCTTTTTTCCGCTAGTATTTTTGCCGGGCAGTCAGCAGCACCTGTAGAGTGATTGCTGGGCTTCTTAAAACGCAAACAAGTGGCACATTTCGGTTGGGCTTCTTTCTTCGGGCATTCTTTAATTGAATGGCCAAGCTCGCCACACTGACCGCAAGTGTGTGTGACATCCCGACATGACTTGGCCGCATGACCGTATTGTTGACACTTGAAGCATCTTGTGACCAAGGTAAAATCTCTCACCGGACATGATGACCAATTTATAAATACTCGGTCATTGGATATGAGGGCTTTACGAATAGCTGCAGTAACTTCAAACACATAGTTCACAGTGTCAGCTTCTTTCTTCCCCGATTTGTGGCTCAATTTTACTGCATTTAAAAATGATTCGAGATTGGTGTTTTCCAATTTTTCGGCCAAGTTTTGCTGGTACACACAGCTAAGAACTTCATTTTCCTGCATAGATGTGGGCACACCAATAATTACCACTCTTGGCTTGCGTTTGTGGGTGTCCTCTACCGTAAGGCCAGATTTTGATAGCTGCGCAGATTCTTTCAGTTTCAAAATATCTTCATTGGTGTCTGTGCTAATGGTAACTCCCCCGTTTCTCGTTTTGTGCAGGCTTCTTACGCGCAGTTTCATTTTCTCAGGACAGATAATTTTTTGAACCAGGGACTTTGTCTCCTCGCTGGTCTTTTGTTTGTCACTGGGATATATGGTCACGGAACTAATTTTTGTAGGCTGAATAAATTTATTAGAACTCTTCTTAACCATATCAGCAAAGGAGGTTTCTGGTACAGGTCTGACTGACTCTTCGATCTGTGACTTAAGGTCCTGAAGCCGCTTCGAAAGGTCGAGCTCACTCTTGAGGGTCTGGTTTGAGTTGTGGACTTGGATGGTTTTCACTTTTAAGGACTGGTAATGCACTGCCAACTGTGATGTGCCGTGACCCACTTTCCGGCATAGAGAGCTAACTCGCATTTTCTGGTCCGTATTCATTTTGCTATCTGATGAAATAGCGCATATCTCATTGAGACACTGCTCAATAGACGTCATCCACTGCTGAATTTCAGCAGTAGATATGGGCTCAGGTCTGGCGTCATCATCGTCCTTGGGCTGGGGCTGCGCGGCGGCGCGGGGCGGCGGCGCAGGCGCAGGGGTCGGCGTGGCAGGCGGGGAGCGAGCGGTCCGCTCACTCCGGTTAAAGGGGCTGTCCATATTATTTGGCGGATTCACTTTGTTACAAGTAAAAAATGAACATTTTCACAAATAACTCACTATTGATCAATTTTTGTCACGAAATGCGTTACTAGGTATTGTTAAGAACGAGGTCACGACTCAGCATGTGACTATTTATTTTATTTAATAAATGTTCGACACGACACGTCTGTTCTCAATGAGGTGTAAGTGCAGAGGTGAAAACCTAATGCAAATGAAATGAGCATTAGGTTTTTTTTGTAGGTTGATGTATATTTTGCGTTTAATTGTTTTTAATAGTTTTTGTTACTTTTTATTACCTTCTTTTTAATAATGAACGTCTCTATCTTTTTACACTTTTTAACTTAAACAAGGCGTTTTCGTTTTGGGGGATCAAGTGAAAATTGAAAAGAGGACTACGAATAATTTTATGATAAAATATAAGTTTGTAGGGTTCGATTGATATAAATAATAATTTATGTTAAATTTGTTATAATGTGCAACACAGTTACAGAAATTTTCAGTTAACAATTTAGAAGTGCATCGAAAGAAAAATCAGTAGATAGTACAGTATTTCTGAATTAACTTTAAATTGTAAAAGTGTTATCATAAAAAAACGAGAGTGAATACAGCGATCGTCCGAGCGAGGCCACAGCGTCGGGAAGTAATCTGTTGATCGAGCGGCGTGAAGCGCGGCGCGGGCCGCCGCCGGCGAGTGAAGTTGTATACACACAAAGCGAGACGATGTGGCACTCCACATCGATTAGTTTTTAATTTCTACCCCTTAGTTGTTCCGTCGCGAGCTGGACGATTCAGCAGACGCCTCGTAAATATGTGAAGCGACCGGGAGCGGGAGCCCGCCAGGATGAGCGTCCATTGCCGACACAGCATGGAGCGCGCCGCCCGCGGCGGCAGCCCCGGCGACGTGAGTAGCGGGGACCAAGAAGTGGGGCACCGTGATCACACATTATGATTTATTTTATTTAATTAATTAATTTATTTATTTATTTTCGGAGATCCAACAGCTATAAATTACAGAGCGAGTTGATTAACTCTTTTATTTCAGCCCTTCTATTTAAGGCCTATCAATACGGCCGAGAGCGCGTATGATCTCGTCTGTGCCCGCCAATCTGAGTAGGAATCAGGCGAAGGTGCGACTTCATATGGAGTACGAGTATGTGAAAATTGTTTCATTTTGTACGTCAGCAGGATCTAAATCGTCGCGTCGATATGACAGAGTTCCATCGGTTCGTCATTCTCGTTCTGGGCGACCGACACACGCGACCGCATATCAGGCACCGATCGGACGGAAGTAAGAGCTGGACGGTTAATATGAAACATAGGCTTCACATTCGCAGCACGATTTCACAAAGTCGATCAGACTCGCGTAGGGTCCACCGCGGTGTAAGGTTCAGGTGCAACGTGACGAGCGTCGATCTATCCCGCAGATGGCGGCGGGCTCGCCGGCGCCGGCGCGCTGCTCGACCTGCTCGCGCGCTTTCGACGCGGCCTCGCGCGCGCCGCAGCTGCTGGCCTGCCGGCACCTCGCGTGCCTCGCGTGCCGCGCGCTGGCCGACCGCGAGCCGCCCTGCGCGCATTGCTGGGGCCGCGGCTCCGCCGAGCCCGAGGGAGAGCGCTGCGCCGCGCACGCGCTGCCCGCGCTGTGGTGCGCCACGTGCGACGCGGTCGCGTGTCGCGCCTGCACGGACCACGCGGCGCACGCGCTGCGGCCGGCGGCGGAGGCGCGCGCGCAGCTCGCCGGGGAGGCTCTTGCGCTGCGGGAGGAGCTGCAGCGGCTCGCGGCGCAGCGCCGGGCGGGGCTGCTGCGCGCGCTGGACGCGGCCGCGCTGCAGCAGCGCCGGCTGGAGGCGTCGCCGGCGGCGGGCGCTGGGGGCTCGCTGGCCGAGGCGGCGGCGGCGCGCGGGCGGCTGCGTGCGCAGTGCGCCGGCGCGCTTCTGCAGTGGCGGCTGGAGGAGCTGGCGCGGCGCGCGGGCAGCCAGGCGCCGCTCGGGCCGGGCCCGGAGCCGCGGGCCGCGGGGCCGCTGTACTACCTGCAGCTGGCGGTGGGCGGCGCGGCGTGCGGGCGCGTGGTGCTGGCGGTGCGGGCGGACGCGGCGCCGCGCATGGCGCGCAACTTCGGGCTGCTGGCGGCGGGCGCGGGCGGCGTGGGCTACGCGGGCTGCCGCGTGTTCCGCTGCTGGCAGGGCGAGAGCGTGCTGGCGGGCGACGTGGAGCGCGACGACGGGCGCGGCGGGCGCTCGGCGCTGGCGGAGCGCGGCTTCCTGCCGGACGCGTCGCGGCTGGCGGCGGTGCGCGGCGCGGTGGGCATGCGGCGCTCGCAGAAGCGGCACGACCGGCTCGGGCTGGTCGGCTCGCAGTTCCGCATCGTGCTGCGCGAGATGCGCGGCTTCACGGCGATCTTCGGCGCCGTGGTGGAGGGCATCGAGCTGGTGGACCGGCTCAGCCGCAGCGGCGACAGCACCGGCAAGCCCAGCAGCAGCATCGTCATCTCGAGCTGCGGCCTCCTCGAGTAGCCCCCCCGGCTCTTCCTCGTTCCGCCTGTCCTCACTTCGTACCTTATATTAGCCGTCTACGGACCGACCCTCCCTGTATACACTCGCGCTGTGCTATTTTTACACGAGTAGGATTTTGATGTATTTTTCTTGTATTCGCGTCTGCGGCTTCGCTTGCCTCGGCTCGGTACTCTCTACGAAGATATATTTTTGTTATCGGTGTGCGCGGCGGCCCGCGGCGCCGCCGCGTCTAGCTCTATAAGCGATATATTGTAACGTTTCGATCGTATTTGTGTCAATATAAATGTTTTATATTATAGAGGATATATTGTAGATGATATTGCAGCGATCCGGTGCGGGAGTAGGGTAACAGAGATATATTTACACGCGGCGACTGTGATAGGGTAGCGCGGGCCCGCTCGGCCGCACCTGACTCGACTGTACGCGAGGTATTGTTAAGTTTATTTTTCTATTTACGAAGTTTATCTCGTCGTCGTGCCCGCCGCGTAGTGCGGGCTGTGTTCGTGGTAGTGGTCGATAGTGTAAGGCAGCGTCGTTGTTATCGTGTTAACTCGCTCGCTGCACTCCGACTTGTGATAACCGTGTGGATTCCTGATCAATCAATAAATTTATGGAGCAGCATACATCGATTTTCACTTAGATACTCCCATTTTACTGAAAACCTGTAGTAAATACCTATACCTACTAAGTCGTCTGTAATACCAAAACATCTCGGCCTATAATTTTACATTCATAGTCAAACTACTAAGAAAATTCTATGTAGTATAAAAACCGGCCAAAATCAGTATAGAGTTCCATAGTTGGCCGCACAATTCGTAATATTTACAGTACCAATCGAAGGTTAGCAGTCAGGCTCTTAAATCTTGTCTGTATATAGCTGTTCCTGAATAGCTGTTCCACTGTTTTGATGCGGGTGCAATCTATTGTGTAACGGAGCCAAAACACTCGACTTCAACCAAAAAAACTTCCACCTTGGGGCATATAAAAAATGGTACTGAACATCAAAAATAATATTCATACAATAATGACAAAAGTAATAAACAATCGTTTTTATTGGCACTACAGTATTACATCCATAAAATGTATGTTCCGCAAGGTGTGAAATCTCGCACACCATCTCAACTCGTCAAAAGTAATCACTAATCACTTACCTGATATCTTCTGAGACTGCACTCTTCCCATCCCAAACGTGCAAATTAATTACGCCATCCTTGACATAATCTCTAGCACAAGAAAACTTTATTTTATGAGAGAGGATGTTAAATTTGCATACTTATTTCTCCGAATTAATAAAACTAAAGTAACAGGATGGCTCACTGTTGCAGGGGGATCACGTGAAAATATATATTTTTTAGCTAAATTTTCATCTGGGAACACTATCGCTTTTTTTAGACAGCTAAATGAGTACAATTGCTGGTGAATCTGGTGAACCTGCGTGGACACCTGGCAGCCCTCCAGGTGGCTCTGCACTGACCGTATAGTAGACATCGGGCACGACGCGCTCGGGCTCGGGCGCGCGCGCGCAGGCCAGGTCGGGCGCGTCGCGCGACGGCAGCAGCAGCCCCGCGCGCTGCAGCGCCATCGCCTGCGTGGACACCTGGCAGCCCTCCAGGTGGCTCTGCACTGACCGTATAGTAGACATCGGGCACGACGCGCTCGGGCTCGGGCGCGCGCGCGCAGGCCAGGTCGGGCGCGTCGCGCGACGGCAGCAGCAGCCCCGCGCGCTGCAGCGCCATCGCCTGCGTGGACACCTGGCAGCCCTCCAGGTGGCTCTGCACTGACCGTATAGTAGACATCGGGCACGACGCGCTCGGGCTCGGGCGCGCGCGCGCAGGCCAGGTCGGGCGCGTCGCGCGACGGCAGCAGCAGCCCCGCGCGCTGCAGCGCCATCGCCTGCGTGGACACCTGGCAGCCCTCCAGGTGGCTCTGCACTGACCGTATAGTAGACATCGGGCACGACGCGCTCGGGTTCGGGCGCGCGCGCGCAGGCCAGGTCGGGCGCGTCGCGCGACGGCAGCAGCAGCCCCGCGCGCTGCAGCGCCATCGCCTGCGTGGACACCTGGCAGCCCTCCAGGTGGCTCTGCACTGACCGTATAGTAGACATCGGGCACGACGCGCTCGGGTTCGGGCGCGCGCGCGCAGGCCAGGTCGGGCGCGTCGCGCGACGGCAGCAGCAGCCCCGCGCGCTGCAGCGCCATCGCCTGCGTGGACACCTGGCAGCCCTCCAGGTGGCTCTGCACTGACCGTATAGTAGACATCGGGCACGACGCGCTCGGGTTCGGGCGCGCGCGCGCAGGCCAGGTCGGGCGCGTCGCGCGACGGCAGCAGCAGCCCCGCGCGCTGCAGCGCCATCGCCTGCGTGGACACCTGGCAGCCCTCCAGGTGGCTCTGCACTGACCGTATAGTAGACATCGGGCACGACGCGCTCGGGTTCGGGCGCGCGCGCGCAGGCCAGGTCGGGCGCGTCGCGCGACGGCAGCAGCAGCCCCGCGCGCTGCAGCGCCATCGCCTGCGTGGACACCTGGCAGCCCTCCAGGTGGCTCTGCACTGACCGTATAGTAGACATCGGGCACGACGCGCTCGGGTTCGGGCGCGCGCGCGCAGGCCAGGTCGGGCGCGTCGCGCGACGGCAGCAGCAGCCCCGCGCGCTGCAGCGCCATCGCCTGCGTGGACACCTGGTAGCCCTCCAGGTGGCTCTGCACTGACCGTATAGTAGACATCGGGCACGACGCGCTCGGGTTCGGGCGCGCGCGCGCAGGCCAGGTCGGGCGCGTCGCGCGACGGCAGCAGCAGCCCCGCGCGCTGCAGCGCCATCGCCTGCGTGGACACCTGGCAGCCCTCCAGGTGGCTCTGCACTGACCGTATAGTAGACATCGGGCACGACGCGCTCGGGTTCGGGCGCGCGCGCGCAGGCCAGGTCGGGCGCGTCGCGCGACGGCAGCAGCAGCCCCGCGCGCTGCAGCGCCATCGCCTGCGTGGACACCTGGCAGCCCTCCAGGTGGCTCTGCACTGACCGTATAGTAGACATCGGGCACGACGCGCTCGGGTTCGGGCGCGCGCGCGCAGGCCAGGTCGGGCGCGTCGCGCGACGGCAGCAGCAGCCCCGCGCGCTGCAGCGCCATCGCCTGCGTGGACACCTGGCAGCCCTCCAGGTGGCTCTGCACTGACCGTATAGTAGACATCGGGCACGACGCGCTCGGGTTCGGGCGCGCGCGCGCAGGCCAGGTCGGGCGCGTCGCGCGACGGCAGCAGCAGCCCCGCGCGCTGCAGCGCCATCGCCTGCGTGGACACCTGGCAGCCCTCCAGGTGGCTCTGCACTGACCGTATAGTAGACATCGGGCACGACGCGCTCGGGTTCGGGCGCGCGCGCGCAGGCCAGGTCGGGCGCGTCGCGCGACGGCAGCAGCAGCCCCGCGCGCTGCAGCGCCATCGCCTGCGTGGACACCTGGTAGCCCTCCAGGTGGCTCTGCACTGACCGTATAGTAGACATCGGGCACGACGCGCTCGGGTTCGGGCGCGCGCGCGCAGGCCAGGTCGGGCGCGTCGCGCGACGGCAGCAGCAGCCCCGCGCGCTGCAGCGCCATCGCCTGCGTGGACACCTGGCAGCCCTCCAGGTGGCTCTGCACTGACCGTATAGTAGACATCGGGCACGACGCGCTCGGGTTCGGGCGCGCGCGCGCAGGCCAGGTCGGGCGCGTCGCGCGACGGCAGCAGCAGCCCCGCGCGCTGCAGCGCCATCGCCTGCGTGGACACCTGGCAGCCCTCCAGGTGGCTCTGCACTGACCGTATAGTAGACATCGGGCACGACGCGCTCGGGTTCGGGCGCGCGCGCGCAGGCCAGGTCGGGCGCGTCGCGCGACGGCAGCAGCAGCCCCGCGCGCTGCAGCGCCATCGCCTGCGTGGACACCTGGCAGCCCTCCAGGTGGCTCTGCACTGACCGTATAGTAGACATCGGGCACGACGCGCTCGGGTTCGGGCGCGCGCGCGCAGGCCAGGTCGGGCGCGTCGCGCGACGGCAGCAGCAGCCCCGCGCGCTGCAGCGCCATCGCCTGCGTGGACACCTGGCAGCCCTCCAGGTGGCTCTGCACTGACCGTATAGTAGACATCGGGCACGACGCGCTCGGGTTCGGGCGCGCGCGCGCAGGCCAGGTCGGGCGCGTCGCGCGACGGCAGCAGCAGCCCCGCGCGCTGCAGCGCCATCGCCTGCGTGGACACCTGGCAGCCCTCCAGGTGGCTCTGCACTGACCGTATAGTAGACATCGGGCACGACGCGCTCGGGTTCGGGCGCGCGCGCGCAGGCCAGGTCGGGCGCGTCGCGCGACGGCAGCAGCAGCCCCGCGCGCTGCAGCGCCATCGCCTGCGTGGACACCTGGTAGCCCTCCAGGTGGATCTGGTTCGATTGGTCACCTGCCGGAACATCATCGTTAACACAACGCGTTCCATTCTGACAGATACCGATACCCTCTCGCCTCGGTACGAAGCATACAAATATTTACATTTCAAACTCAAAGCGTTTCAACAAAACTTATAAAATTCAAAGCCGAGGACAGATGTGGTCTATTTCTATTTGAGAAGTAGACCTGTAAGAGAAAAAATCACATTCATAAACAGAAAACTCCGGATCGATGGGGGTAAAATGCTAGCAAAAGTGCTAGTGATTCATTAAAAATCTATTAAGTTTGTCGACATTGATAAAAAGCAATATTTAACTGATGGCTAAGTTTGAATATTTTTATTTATGTGCAAAGTTAGATAACAAAAAATAGAGGGAGATGGCATCTTTTTGAGAATCGCTCATGAAAGAAGTTAATTCCTCAAAAAGTTTATTTTCGTGTATACCGTTTTCAAATCTATTCAAATTCTTAAAATTAAACAACGGTTGTACGTCATTTTTATCGATATCAACTAATAAAATGAGTTTAATGCGTCCTCGCACTATTTAACATCAGTACAGATCTGCACCCGTGAATTCAGTGTTCGTTCATATACATTTCGATGGTCGGTTCCGAGGCGAAAAATTATGACGGGGCATTAATCTGTAAATTTTCGTGCAAGCAGATAACGGGTGGGCACTGACCGGTGACGCAGACGGTGACGAACTTGGAGCCGTAGTGGCCGGCGGCGGCGTGGCGGCACGCGTGCGGGTGCAGGTTCTGCAGGTGCGCCGCCAGCAGCACCTCCTGCGCCGACAGGAAGTGCGTGTCCACGCCGCTGCACACGCACATGCACACTCATCACCTTCATTTATATCAAGTCGAACGCGAACTATTTTTGTAATTCAGTGGCAGAATATCGATTTCGTCTCGTTCGATGACGATCATTTTTAGTATTCGAAAAAGTTGGGCTCTTTTTTAGAAGAGGTTCAGCAAGATTCGAGGTCATATTCGGTAGGTAAATGTTTATCATGATCTGTAAGAGACAGCGCACAGCGTACTGACCGCGTGCACTGCACCTGGCCGGGCTTGCCGGGCAGCGGCAGCAGGTCGGTGAAGGTCCAGCCGACGCGGCGCAGGCCGAGGCGCGCGCACAGCGCGTCCAGCAGCGCCGCCTGCGGGTCCTGCGCCGCCAGCGACACGTGGTCGCGCGACGACGTCTGCGGCGGCTCGTAGATCGCCGACACGCGCGCGCGGATACCTGCCGCGCACACCCACCGACATCATACACGACAACAACTCAACTGACAAACCAAATATTGAAATGCGAGCCGCCGCTCCCGCTTCCCGTATGACTTCGGTTGCTGGGGATCGAATAAAAATCATTGGATCGACGTGCTGCGGTCGTTTACATGACTTATTTTTACTCGATCCCCGGAATCGGAGCAGACCGTTGACCGTGAGCGAAAGGCACGCTTACCGAGCGGCACGTCGGGATGCGGTTCGTAGCGGCCGATGAGGTAGCCGATGCGCTGATGGCCGCTGGCGCGCCAGTAGCCGAGGAAGCGCTCCACCACGGCCGGCGACTCCAGCAGCGCGTTGTCCACGAGGCGCCACGTCTGGCGCGCCAGCGTCAGCGCCGCCGGCTGGCACTTCGAGCATATGCCGCGCGGCCACGGCGGGTGCTCTGTACACCCTATACGCAAATAATACACGCCATTTGGACTGGGACAAAACTAATAACTGTAACATAGTTTACGAAATAAAACTAAATAAAGGCAGACGAAACCATTTCAATGTTGACAACGATTACATACTTTCGCAAAGATAAAATTACATGTAATTCTTTTGTGTGACAAGTCCTGTAGCATTTTAAAAGCAACAAGAACAAGACAAACCGACTAAACTTGAAGACGACCTTTGGACCTAACGAAGTCTAACTATAATAACGATTTTTGTTTGATCCCCCGAATTAGTCTCACTCTGTATTGTATGGAATGAACCGCATGGATTATACGATCAACATTATCGTGTTAATATAAGATCGCGGGTTTGAAAACAACCGGATTAGCTGCGATACGCATCAATATGATATGCGTGGATCACGCGATAATATCGACCGTCTAATCCATGCCAATCAGTCAGAGCTTGTGACCTGGTTTGATAGTGAGGCTGGGCTCGCGCAGGTCCACGAACTTGGAGCCGGCGGTGAGTTTCCGCAGGTACGCGTGGAACGAGAGGTGCTTGATGTTGTGCGCGCGCAGGTAGCCCTCGTCGTACGGCTCCAGCGGCGAGCAGTGCACGCAGCACCCCGCAGAGTTGTGCCGGCAGCTGCATCATTGGACAAGCGACTCCAATTATATTATTATAATCTATACCTACACTAAAAATATAAGGCAGGAAATTTGCTTTTTTCGTACGCTATAAGAAATTGAAAAAAAGGCGAAAAAAGTATTTTTTAAGTAATAAATAATCACTTTCTCCCATTTTCGTGTGATCCACACAAAACAAATCACCGTGTAGTTGTAATGTTATTCTTATTCATTATCAGGGTTGAGCCAAGCCCAGTGACCGCTAGCTTTAAATTATGATTATGACTCAGAGGTCGTTGAATGTTACACTATTAAAGTAATGCCAAAACCAGTATAACACCAGCATGATGATGTGCTCGGTGGATTTTCGTGGAATCATAATAATAATATGTACTGCAAGTCATTGTTTGGTCAACATGCTCTACACTCACTCATAAGAATGTTAACACAACAGCTCTAAACATCATAAGAGCTAGTTTTGACTTCTATAATTAAACTAGCTGTTCCCGGGTACTATGTTATTTTCCGGGATAAAACTATCCTATGTCCCGGGTAAGGACCCGGGACTGTAACTCTCGCTGTACCAAATTTCAATAAAATCGGTTTAGCCGTTTTGGCATGAAAGAGCAACAAACATCCAACCATCCAAACTTACAAACTTTCGCCTTTATACTATTAGTAAGATATACTTAACAGGTTTGTAGTTTCCGCTTACTCAGACGTTAATTAACATTTAATGTCTCATTACAGTCAATCAAGTGTAATTAAATGGTCAAGCATGCCTAATGCCTGTTTATCTATATAAATAAAAATGAATCGTCGAAATACGCGCATAACTTCCAAACGACTGCACCATATTGGAAAATTCTTTTTTAGTTGTGTTTGTGACCATTTGGACAAATTTTGTGTAAAATAAAATTTTGAAAAAAAAAAATACTGGAACGAGGCCAAAGGCGTGGGCAACAGCTAGTACATAAAAAAAATGACACAACATATTAGAAAATAAACAAGTTTGGCATTCCTTATCATATCAGAGGTCAACACCTCGGCAGTCAACATAGCATGAGTAAACAGTTGCAGAGCTCACACTGATCAACAAAGAACTCAATACAATCGTAAATTTTTATTCACATCTCATACTGATACAGCTTCCAAGCCGGTCTGGGAGGAAAGACAAAACATAGAATGTACCAGCTGCTCCTCTCTTCCCATGTAGGTGGTAAAAGTCCATCGAGGGAACAGGCGAAAGTCTTAGGAATCATGTTATAGGCAATGCGGCTAGCAACCCATCACCATTTTGAGTCCCCTTTCCACCTATACAGCCACACCACAATCATGCTAAACATGGCTAGGTCTTGTCACCTTAGCCTCTGTAGACGCCATAAAGGGATAAAGATGTGGTTTGTGTATGTATTGTATGTTATGTCATACAGACTGTACCTATTCAATGCAAACCTAATATTTACTTTGACTTATATTTGATAGAGCAGCATCAATAACTGATAGTCAGAGTTTCTAGAACTTTAGGTGGTTTGGACATTAATGTAGTAGTAAACAAGTGCCTCTTTGTGTTTACCTAAAGGAGAGGGAGAGATATCCAGCAAACTAATTAGATGTCAATTTTATTGTCAGGAGAGGCATGAAGGACTTGGGCCACAGATCCTCATCATAGAAGCAAATGGCAGTTCCAAGTACCCAGTAACAACAATTTGATGAGTAAATATGTATACAATATGTGGTATTGTGAATCACTCACAGTTTATCATCCCTCTGTCTCTGTATTAGTCCTGACATCTGGTAAAGCTGTAGGTCCACTTCATCCTCGACTAGCTTGCCGTCGGGCGCGGGCGCCGCTGTGTCCATGGCCGTGGATGTGGAGGGACCCGCCTCCATGTGGCTGTCCTCATTATTTGTGGCCTAGAATAGCGCAATAACTCTTTTCACTGACAATATTGGCTATTGCCTAGTGGTATTTAATTCAATGTTATTAGTCTACTACAGCAGACAACATATACTTGAAAGTTACATAGTTTTTAGTGTTTTAATACAAAAAATTAGTATCATTCTTCTTGGTATGTTTTGTTCAACTGAGATATCACCAATCTTTACTTTGGAACTCTCATACGAAATATTAATCATTGTAATGCAATCTTAAAGAATACCTAAGTTGTTTTCAAAACAACTCATCTGTCAGTGATCTGCAATAAAATTAGGTATCCTTGGACCGTCCTTGACTTTGGATAGTAGGTACCTGTGCATCTTCAGCTTGTGTCTCAAATAGTACAGCTCCATTGACGGGGCTGAGGTAGATCATGTCTCCATGCTGCAGGCCGAGGTCCTGGAGCCGGCGCGACTTGCTGGAGGCGAGCTCGTCGCGGCGCGCGCGGTCGCGGTGCAGCGCGAACGCGAACGAGCGCAGGCGCAGCGCGTCGTGCACGCGCTCGTACAGCGCCGCCGTCGAGTCCGAGCCGCTCGCCTCCACGCGCGCCGTACCCTCCGCCGACTGCACCCGCAGCATCTGCAAAACGCCGTCCTCGGTGGTCAACATCGGCCCTTCAAACTGCACTGTCATCCCTGCCTCCCTACAACTCGACAGCGGCCCAAGCCCGCCAGTGATGATAAAGAGTACGGAATCACAACGCTCAATTGAATATGTGCTGATTTACGACGGTGGAAACATCAGAAGAAACTTCGTAGAGTACACAAATGTTTAACGCAAAAGTTCAGCTGGAATAGAAGTGAACGGCTCTGTTTTGGAAACGTCTAGACAAGGATGAAAGTGTTCGCCTGTTATTGGAGAATGATTAGCTATTACGGTAAACACGAAAATATGATTAATAACAAACAAATATTACCATTTTCTTTGTACCTGACATTTTGTTCTACACATACACACTCAGCAATCACATACTTCTGTCATGTCATGTCATTTATTTTTCTTGTCGTTCAGAACATATCCTTTTACTTCGCAAGTATAACTTCGTTAGTAATTTTCTATTCCTTTACTCCTCGAACTAGACTTTATAAAAAACTTCTTAGGTAAATGATAATCATACGAATAAAAAACATTATTTCATGATATCAATTTGTTTTTGATTCGTTAATGAACATAAAATCAAGTCCAGTCAAAGCAGGTCATAAACTAAAAGCTACTTTAGAAAGGTTTCGGAACAGATTTTAAAGAGCATACTCACTGTTTGAACCAGAAAAAAAGGTGCGTTCAGAACACCAGATTTGTGTTTACTGTCCGATTTTTTTTTAACTATTTACATACATACATACATACACAAATCACGTCTCTATCCTTTAACTATTTATCACAACTAATTTGCTTAAGTTCAAATTCGATAAAACAACTGTGAATCATCTTGCAAGTTATGTGTACCCCACCAGATGACTTGATTATCAAATATTCATTTATTACTCGTGCCTAAATAGAAAACCTAAAATGAAAAAAGGTGCCTCGTAACTTCACTTTGACGTTTGACGTTTGTTTTGACTTCAAATTTGCTAATGTCATCGTGATCGTAGATAAAAAAAAAACACTCATCGAAGAAATAAAAACACAATCACTACCGAAAAATATTATACCTCTGAAGCAGAAACATTCAGAGTAAAAAGTAAACTTTTAAGAACTTAGCAGTTGGTGCTGACATCGCTTTGTAAGAAAGGAAAACTTTGAAGCCAGAGGTAGTAAAAGTAAAATGTAAGTAAAAGTATTAAAAATATTTTTGTGCTAGTTTTGTGAATCTTTCCAATGTTACATCATTCTATATTAGCTGATTTCCAGCGAGTTATGAGAGCTTTCGCTCCCGGAGTAGAGCGGCGTGTGGCGTCCAGCGACTGCGTATTAATACTATTATATTTTGGGGGCGAACTCTCTCAAGTTGTCAGTTCTCGTAGTCTGAAGCCGCCCGCGGCGCACGCTGCCGCCCCACGCTCGCGCTATCTGAAATTATATATTACGATACGTAACATTGAAAAATTAAAAAGATTTAACAAACTAGCTGTAGGTAATAGAATAGGCCCTTCTTGTTAAGTTTGTGTTTGTGTGGAGCAGTCAGCGCGCAGCAGCGATGTCGGCGGAGGGCGAGTGCGAGGGCGAGCCCGTGGACCTCTACATCTACGACCTGACGCAGGGTCTGGCTGCGCTGCTCTCCCCTGCCATCATGGGTAACCCCATTCCCTACACTTGCTATGTTTAAGTCAATTGTTAAGGCTGTTCTTGACTTAAAGCTGATTGGAATAACAACTTCTTTATTGATTTGGCAGCAGTATTGTTAGTTTTTAGTATTGTAAGTTTAATGGTCAAAAGTTTATTTAAAACTAAATTATTTAAGTAATCATATTTTAAATTGTGTTTGGTGCATTATGCGAAACAGTATAATCATCAGGATTTTACTAGGTACATGTGTTATGTTACAACAGAATCCAATCACAAATTGTGTTGACTGAGGATATTTTTAATGAAAAGCTGCAATTAGTCCAATCGAGTTCAATCTCTTTAAAAAATGGCTGAACAGGACACTTTAGTTAAGTTACAGATTATGAAATGTACTCAAATAATCAAAATCTACCGATTTCAATCATTCTTTTTACCAATTATGCATGGACATCACCATAAATTAGGTACATAAACCTTATATGAATACATACTAGACACAAGATGACGGTCACGATGCAGTTTCTAGACCCTCATTACATAAACCTGGCAAGAGCAGGCGCGCGACTACACGCCGCGAACTTGAACTTTCGCTCCGGCCAACGGGCCCTGGTAATAAAATTTTGTAGTCCAGCTATCATTAGGTATTCCAGCAGCTTAGAGCAGCGAGTAAGTGGGTCTGTCACTTCTGGGGTTGCTGCACTGTTCGCGTCAGTTAAGCTCTACATAGGTAGACCGCGTCTCCGTAGGACGCCCTCCAGCTAGATGGAGTGACGATAATGTAACATGGCGCGTTTTAGATCTATCTCCAACAGTGGACTGCTATAGGCTGATGAGGTAGTCTGCATTTAGTGAGCCTGTATCAGTTAAGATAAAAAAAGCCATGGTAATGGGTTTATCTACAGCCTCTCAAGTAGAGGGTTGTGGGTTTAGCCCGGCTCACATCTGAATTTTACGAAATTTATCACGACGTTTGTGTAAGGAAAATATCGTTAAAACCTGCATGTATCCGTATTGTAAGGTTGTGTGTGAACTACCCAATCTGCAAAGGGCCCGCGAGGGAACTAGTTTAGCCCACTCGCTATGACAGTCCTGTGCCCGGATGCTGATGGTGATAAGTAGAGTTGGCTGTGGTGCGCTTGCCGCGCCGCGGCGGCCGCTGCACGCGACACCGCGCCCCACTTCCGCGCCGATCGGTTTCAAGGACTGTTTTGTTGGACTACTTACCCACCTATACATAGCACTCACCTCGTCAACCGTCATAATAATAATGCTCGCGAGGTGACAATATTGGAAACTGTTCCAACAGACTTCGCTGCATCGCTAAACGTAGATCTTAAACTGCCGTGTCATGATTGCTCATGCTTGGAGCTTGGAGAAATACAAGTTTGATTTCCCAACATGCTTAGAAATTAATTAATTTGAAAGCTCAGTCCGTGTTCCAACGTGGAGAGTAAGACAGCTGGTGAAATTACATACATAAATCACGTCTATATCCCTTACGGGGTGGACAGACCCTAAGGTAACGCATAATTGTGGGCGTATAGGTGGTAAGGGAAATCAAAATAGTGATGGGTTGCCAGCCGCATCGCCTATAACATGATTCCTGGAATAGTTGTAAGACACTTCATATTACGCAGCTAGGCTTGTTTACGTTACGTCTTGTTAGCGCGGATCTATTAGGCTGGAGGTGGATCGCGCAGCATTCCTGGCCGGCATTGTTTACTCGGCGCGAATACCGCGGCGCCGGCGCGGGCGCACGCCGCGGCCGGTTGTATCTACTCCGCACGCTAGTCATATCGATACCTTGGGGCTCAATTGTCGTATAAGCCAAAAGTCGACTTTTCAGGAGAGCCCAAAAACTAAAAAGAAATTTTTTTAAAAAATGTAACTCTTTCGTTTTAACCAGGGGCGTGCAGTGGATTTTGACAGAGGGTAGGCGTATTGCCAACAAAATCCGTATTGATACGAAGCGTGTCGGGCACATTTACGTATGCTTACAAGCACTGCTTATATGCCTGTAAGGGATGAACGCGTCTGGTTTTAACTGTTATAAAAGAAGCTGCGTAGGACGAAAGTTCTTAAAATTATGAGTAGAACAATATGAATTCATAATATTTAAGATAGAACCCATAACAAAGAAAGTAGAAGGACAATTGAGCCCCAAGGTAGCGATATTGCGGAGATGCCATGCAGTGGCGGATTTACCATAAGGCTGAGAAGGCTCGAGCCTAGGGCGGCAGATTTTGGGGGCGGCAAAAATTCAGCCTATACCTTGAAAATTTGTAAATCCGCCACTGATGCCATGGATTAGACCAAGGCCAAAGACTTCAGTAAGTTCAGCGAAGCAGAACTGAAGGTGCACCACGGACTCTCAACTTGACGGCTATTGTCAGGCTTGCGCGGGCCATTCAACTTTTTCGCCGCCACGTCAAATACAAGAGACGGCATACGCCAGATTTTTTCCAATTGAACGAAGGTGCTGTGCCAAATTTTATCCAAATCCGTTTAGCCGTTCTGGCGTGAAAGAGTAAAAAACGCACCACACAGGAATTTAGAGAATAGAATACCTATGACATTATCTATCCCAGTTCAAAAAAGAAGACGTTATTTTTTTCAGAGATGCCGACATGTTCTTTATCCATTTTTCAAAAGATAGCCTTTGAATTGAATGAATATTTTTTGAATGGTCATAGGAATCATGGTATAGGCGATGCGGCTAGCAACCCATCACTATTTTGATTCCATTTTCCACCTATACGCTCACAATCTTGCTAAACGTGGCCTGTAGGTCTTGTTACCTTAGGCTCTGTCTACTTCTACTCCGTAAGGGATAAAGACGTGATTTGTGTTTGTTTGTTTGTTTAGCCTTTGAATTGTCATAACCTAAAGCGGGTCGTTAATTAAAGAACGTGACTGTATACCTATACTCCGTTTTCTTTTGCATTAGAAAGAAGGAAAACAATTGTCTTTTTTTTACCGAAAAAAATGGATAGCTGGAAAATACATAACAAAACAAATCTCAATATTCCAGAGATATTCATTTTTAAACTGTTTTTCAATAAAAAGACATGTCAGGATTGTTTGCCTTTTTTTTCAAGCTAAAAAAAAACAAAGTATTTTAGGATGGACGTTCGCAATTAAGTGTGGGTTGCACCAAGTTACTTCAACAATAACCTATAACCAGAAACATAGATTTTGACATAATTTCATAGATTTTCTGTCAAATGTATGATAAATGATTGTTTGTGGTTACTCTTGAACTTGGGGCAGCTCACTAAGACGCGTTGTTTGATGTCCTGCAGGGCGGCAGATCGAGGGCGTGTGGCACACCTCGCTGGTGGTGTTCGGCCGCGAGTACTACTACGGCGGCGGCGGCATCGCCAGCGCGCCCATTGTGAGTACACGCCACACACACACACACACACGCACGCACACCCACACACACACACCCACACACACACACACACACACACACACACACACACACACACACACACACACACCCACACACACAGACTGATTAAGGACATCACCCTACTCAGCCCACAAAACCAAAAATCCTAGTGGACCTGGTGCCCTGCTCGCGGCAAGCTCGCGAGACACCTCCATACTAGGGTAAGCGTTTACTTTAGTAGCATCTTTGCAAAACTTTCCTTATAATCTGCACTCGTATCGTATCATCTTTATGTGCCTCTCCGACAGTGAAGGTTGGCAGTCAGACGTTTCCCTGTCCATAGCCGGCGCAAAGAGTTGCTCTACGGTTTTTATGCCGGTCCATTCTCTGATGTTTCTTAGCCAAGACGTTTTTCTTCTTCCCACCTTCCATTTTCCTTGTATTTTCCCCATCATGATGGTATGCAGCAACTGGTATCTATCATGATGTAACACATTACCCAAATATGCATCCTTGAGCTGCTTGATGGTTCGAATAAGCTCTCGTTCTTTCGCCATTCATCTTAGGACCTCCAGGTTTGTGACTATCCGTCCGCTTTATTCGTAAAGTGTATTTTTATTGTCAAAACGCAAGTTTTAGCGAGACAAACGAACATCAAATCATTTTTATAAATATAGATGAATAAGTTCTAGTTTATCTTTAGAATAACCTTATGTAGAACGGATAAAGGTGAGTTCGCTAATCACGTGTTGTTCAAGAAATACAGTAAAATACTGGACGGGAGGGGGAGGTTCCCGTTTATATTCGGGTATTTTATCATTTATCAAACATAAAGAATGTCAATGTTATATTGACGCGGTTATCCATCTTTGATGCGACAACTCGAATTAGTAGCAAATTCAGTCCTATTAACCAAAAGCTGGTCCGAGCCCCTTTCGCTGGCACATGCTACTTGTTTAGTCTTAAACCGTAGTCCATGCACAATCTATCACAAGCAGCTGCGGCTGTCACACTCGGCGATCATCATCAGCAGCCAGCGTGTCGGGGCTATGCTGCGCGGTTGGCAGCGCGAGCGCCAAAGCTGCCAACTCCGCATGACTGGACGCTACTCCAAAATTCGAATCATACCTTCCTCTCGCTCATAAATTAATGACTATTAGTGTGAGCGAAACGGCACTAAATGAACTTCGAAAAACGAATTTCGGAGTATAAAGCCTGGACTCTGCCAACTGATTTACCATGGAGCTACAGCTTTGTCAAATATTGGTCAATGCTTATGCTTATTTAACATCTGGAAGACAATATTGCGGGTCGATGGTTGCGAGAAGCATGCAGCGACGCCGACGTGTTGTGTGTTTGATGTTTGTAGCTAATACAAGATTAAACCATCACCCCCACAGTTTTTGGGGCGCTACAGTTTACAACTGAAATAAACTGCTTCCGTCGAATCTAGTGTAGGGTCGGCCTTTTGTATAAGCCCAATTAAGGAAGAGGGGTTGGTGCTACGCGTGCCACATTCGTATCAATTGTTGTACTATCTCAAAGCAGCAACCAAGCAACTCCCTCAAAAAATTCTCATTGATCGCTTTGAATTATTTAATGGAGTCTGAGGAAACCGTCAAGAGGGGGTTCGGGTAGTCAATTGTAAACCAATGCCTGTCACTCCTGAAAGGAAACACTCGCCAAACTCAAGATCTTTTATTACTCGAGACCTTTTATTGCATCACTGACCACTGAGTTGATATATCTGTCTCTTGTGAAGCGACAGCTTGTCATCATGCCGTCAAACTGTCAAGCCAACCCGCAACAGCTTTCTTGGAAACAAATAAACGTCGAAGTTAAGTTAGTTTCATCTTGGAAATAGTCCCAAACCAACAAACGCCGCGTCCTCGTCGCCCGAGACGATTTTGAAGATACATAAAGTATGACGTTAGAAAACTCCGCAGTTATTACATTACAGCGCGGTGTCCAGCGCGAGCGCAGCGCCCACGCGCGTCTATTTCTCCATCAGGTATGCCGGCGATGTCGACTGTTCCTTTATCAGATCGTCAGTATTCAAAGTTGTTACCCAATTTATGCCAATTCCACAAAGTTTTATGCGACGTTTATGGCCCGGGCTCGTTTCAGCAGCGGCCTCGATTCTCGGCGGATAGCTGGATCTGAAATGAAATGAACACCGTCGTGTGTGATCTAGTTTATGACTTCTGGTTTCTGGAATCCTACATATTGTGTGCTTGTTTTGAGGTTGTTTCTGTTCGCGTGGCGTACGGCATGACATCCATGACATAAACCGATTCATCTTCGTCTTGACTATGGATTAACTCTTCAATGGATCCGCCACTCTGAGGAGTCGTTACAAGAACATGGTATCAATTTCATGGAGGTAAAAGTATGAAAATGTTGTACCTATTACCCATTTGTTTGTCTTACGTGTTTCCTTAAAAGCTACGCGTATCTCTGGCCAAGCAATAAATGACATTGCCACTCCGTAGTGAATTTCTTTTTACAAGAGTAAAGAACTGACGGAAAGTACTGAAGCTAAGTGATATTCAGATCAGAGTATACAACACGAAGGTTATTATTACAAATATACTAAAATACAGAGAAACTACACAGTATGCGTGTGAAACTAGTTCACCTTTTACGTACGTTTCTCTTGCGTAGGGCAAACACAAATGTTGATGTCCATATACCTATGACCATATCTGATAGAACGTGTCCTCGCTCATATGGACCGCGTCCCGCTTGCGACAGCCCGTGACGTCGCATACCTACTGCGTCGCGTAACGCCGTGTTCCCGACTTATCACAATCATGCCTATTAATATCACCTGTTCTATTAATAACCCGCGAATTTGGCCAAAATATGACGCTCTTGCTGACACTAGCTCTATCCAGATGGATGACTTAGTTTTATTTTTAGGTAGCGGTAATTTAGCAGATCGTGGGGGCGTGTTTGCGCGTTCGGATTCTATAAATGATCCATAAAAATGATGATAACTTTTTAACAGTGGCTTCGGTGTTTTTTGCGTATAATTTGTGAGTGTTGTAAATCGTCGTGTTTAAATGTTTTGTCGCGGCGCTCGCGCAGGTGCTTTAGCGTCGGTTTCGAGTATTTGTGTCGGTGCAGTGCACTCGTTATGTTTTGGGCCGCAGGGCTGGCTGCTTCTGATAATTTACACTTTTTCTATTGCAGTCGGTACAACTGCACGCTAACTGCGATTGAAATGTATGGACAGTCGGCAGTTGGCGGTCACGTTGGAGTTGGAATACAGTCCGTCTGTACTGGCCCTTAAGGATGTTCATCAATCAGAGTTGTGCGAGGATGAAATCCACCAATAGGGTTACTTTATTTCCGTAGCCTAGCTCCGCGCTGCTTTCATATAGTTGTGAGGTGCTGGAGTGTTTTAAATCTTAATTTCAATGTCATTCATATAGTTTGCTAGCCGGAGATTGCTCCTCGTTGAACTTATTTTAAGTAGTAAATAAAAGTTCTTAACATTATCGTTACCACACCAAGTTACTTTAACAAAAACATTAACAATTCCTGACGATTTTGACATTGAGTTTCCTGTTAAATATACGTCAAAATCATCGCTTATAGTAAAAGTTTCACCAACTTACACTAAGGTACTGTTTCACCGCTCTCTGTTGTTCCAGTTATCTTAAGTGTTAGTTATCTATGATGACGTTTCCGTCTGTTTCGCAGTAATAAATAGAGACGGAATCTTATATAACTGACACTTTCGATCGTGAAACAGGCCCTAACATATTATTTAGCCACGCGTCGGCCATGTTGCAGCGACTGCAGTTGCCACTGGACACGAATCTAATACCAGGTGCCAATGTCTGCTCGAAATTAGATGAAATGCTGCAAATACAATAATTTTAAATAAACAATGGATTGTAAATTGCGAGTCGAACAGCTGAAAACCCTAACTCCTGTGCCAAAGTAGTAAATTGCAGCTGATGCAGCAGCGCACCTCGTGAGTTCCTCATTGTCCCTCCCCCCTGCCTCTCCCCCCTACCCCTCGCCCCCTCCACCCCGATAGCCACGTCACCCACATCGACGGCAAGACACTGAAATACTTTAATCGCAGCCACAGTAACACCTGAAGCTTTAAAAAACTCAGTTTATTGCGCCGTTTTTGGAGCGTTCATTCTGGTCACGGAATGATACTCGATCCAGGAACGCGTCCAAAAGCAATCAGAGCCATCTTCGAGGTACGTTGCAGCCACAGATATTAGTTATTGGTCGGGACCAGGTATCGTCCATTTTGAACAATAGAAGACGCTTTGAAAAGCGGCGGCTCCAGTTGATTCGTTTCAAACGTAGCAAGGTATCGGTGTTTTTGAATCGATTTGGATTTCCCGTCACTATATTTCGGCCGTGGCTTCACGGTAAGTGGTAAAAAGTCGGCGCGCTTACGCACTGATATTTGCGTAATCTATAGTAGGTAATGGCTGGATGGCTCGAGGCCGGATTTAGTCGGTCTAGATTCCGCAATTCCTGCAATTGTATCTGGAGCTGTTAGATAACGGTGCAGCGACGGTTCCTGGTTCGCATCCCGCGGCCCACTCCCGAAATACTCGCCGTTTCTAGGGATGCTGCTCGCAGAGTTGCATCGGGTACAAATATAATACTCTATTCAAAAATATTCAGACACGCTACGCAGGTATATTTAGTAGATACACTGTCTGGCCCCCGGCAAGGTGGTCAGACGATACATGCTTGACCGCTACCGCTGGCGCAATCTGAAGGAGAGCCACGGCAAAACGGGCCTGGTATAAGAAAATCGGAGAGGCGTAACCCAACGGTGGACGCTTATGCACTGATGATGAAGAAGAAGATCGTCTGGGCGGCGACTGAATCAATATTTTGTTTACTCGTAAACATAAGATTTGTTTTCCTAGACGCATTCAAAAACCAGGGAGTGGATTGTAAACTTGATGGTAAATAATCACCAGAGCATTACCAGCGTTGCCAGCCAAGAGGGCTAAGGTATAATACCTTATGTGACAGTAATAGCTTGCACACGACCCTGACGGCCCTCTACCGCTTTGATTACAAAACAAAAGTACTTATCGAGCTTTTACTCGTAGATATTTGTTTTGGAACACCCCTATATTTCCACGCAGCCGTCCCGCTCGCACCCTAGCGCGCCGCTATAAGCCAGCTGCGACGGAACGCGAAGTAATAGATGACCTGAAAGAATCCACTTGGAACGTAAAGGTGACTTTATTTATTTTTGATGGCGACGGAAGCGGCGCGGGCGCTTGTTGACATTTGAACACGCACGTGAGCGCCATTCTCGTTATTTACGATGTCTGTAATACGCGTTGGGTTGGGAATTGTTTTATGTTGCGTATTACTGTCAAATCGCTTCGGTGCGGGGTTTCATTGCAGCGCCGTAAATAGCGTTGCATCTTTTCTTTTCGCAATGTTGCCATCTCATCTTCAACCCATACGTAAATATAGTAATCCGGCTGCTGGGCACTGACCTTTCAGAATGTCTTTACAGTGAGGACTTGCAAGGCTCATGGTAATTTTTTATCGCGATAGATGTTCCACGGAAGTTTGGTAATTGTGTCGTAGAGACACATCATTCAAACAGATGGCGCTTGGCGACAATATCGCTAGTTAAAAATGATATTGATGACGATCCAGGTTCGATTCCCGGTCGTAGCTTCACTTTTCGGATTTTTCTGTTCTAGTTTTCATTTTCAGTATTCTTTGGAAATATATATAAGATATTGTTTCGTAGTGATTTAGAAGACACAGTCAATCAAAACATAATTGAGTTTCTCTGTAAGAAAAGATTTATTGCGGTAATTTTACATGTGGGTAGGTATGATTCACAATGAAAATGTTTAGTAACAAAACTTTACCTGTAAGAAAAGAAACGACATTTAATGTTATTAATCGCAATGTCGATTCCAAAATCACAATTACGGTAAATAAATTTCTTTCTATCCAATATTAATATTTTAATAATTTGTTTACATTGACATGACATGACAGTTACATGACAGCAACACAACCACAGATTACACAGTAAAGAGAATCACGACAAAAGTCGCCATCTACATCTAGCACGACGGTGCTCGATGCGCGGGAATACTTAAATTAAAGAGAAATATATTTTTCTTTACATCCCCCCACCCAGGGAAGATAAAGCATACATCGTCAAGGTTCTTCAAGCGCAGGGGCTGGAGTTAGTTTCGATATGTGGAAAAAATTTGACTCAGATTTTCTATGGCCAGTATTTATCTTGTAAATCGAGTTTGATATTCTTTCCTCAATTTTGTACGGTCCGATTCTCAATTCGTCGAGTTTTTTCCTATTTAATTTGTTTCCGTTGTCTACAAAGACGCTATCACCAACTTTGAAGTCCATATGTTTTCTATTGTGATCATATATTGTCTTGTTATAATCATGTGATCTGATTGTATTCTTCAGGGCTTTTTCTCTGTCCCGAGTCAAGTCATACTCGGTCTTTCTATATTTTAGTTCATTTGGCAAAATCGTAACATCTGTGCCATTTAATAAGTACTTGGGAGCATATCCAGTAACAGTGTGCTCCGTTTCATTGTAGTTTTTTACACAGTCTCGTGCTATAGTTGTCCATGCTATTTTAGTGTCAGTTTCATTAATTTTACACCTGATTTTATTGACCAAAGTCTGATTTAATCTTTCGTTTAAACCATTTGAGAAGGGTGAATTCACTGCTGTAAAAATTATTGGTATATTCTTTTCATCCAAAATTTTTTTAAATTCTCTAGAATTGATGCCTGGATATTGGTCTGAGAGAATCATGCCGATTTCCTCCGTTTCTGTACAGTTCTTCACTAATTTTATGAAATCATTAGCATTTTGCGTACTTGATGTCACAATGTATGCGTACCTAGTGAAGTGATCTGATAGTAGGTGCAAGTATCTCTTTGTTGACCTTGATCCTCCAAAGCCTCCAATGGTATCAATGGAACATATCTGAAATGGTTTTGTAGCGGGACCCAAGTGGGACATCAATCCGTATTTATTTTGTCCTCTTGTTTTGTTCCTTATACATATTATGCAGCTTTCACATATCCTTTTTATGTTTTTTGTCATGTTTTTTGCTGTATATAATGAGCTGATCATTCTTTGCATTTGATTCATTCCTATATGACCTAATTCTGTGTGTACCTTTTTGATGAACTCTATACTGAATTTTTCCGATAGGATTATTTTTTCCTTTTCCTTTACTTTTTTGTAGTAAACATTGTTTTTCGATATTAATTCGCCCTTTTTGCATTGTATATTTTCATTTTTTACTTGATCTCTTGTGATATCTTCTAGTTTTATTATGTTGACTACTTTTAATTGTTCATCCTGGTTTTCATTTGGCTCTAGGACTGGGTTCCTGCTTAGGCAATCGGCTTCAATGTTGTATCTTCCTGGAGAATATTTAATTTGGAAATCATATTGGGAGAGATAGTATGTTAGATCTCCTAATTCTTCATCTGTTCTTGATTTTATATTCATATTCTCCAATGGCTTGTGATCTGAGAAGACCGTAAATTTTCTACCTATTAATAAATGTTGCCAATACTTCACACATTCTTTGATTGCTAGGCATTCCAAATAAATGGCTTTCTTCTTTTTTTGAACTTCATTCAATTTCTTTGAGAAGTATGCTACTGGTTTCTCTTCATTATTTTCTTGTGGCTGTTTTAGGACTGCTCCTACTCCTAGTATACTGGCATCTGTGTATATGTGAATAGGCAAGTTTGGATCAAAAATGGCCAATATTGGTTGTGAACATAATATTTGTTTCATTTCATCAAAAGATTCTTGGCATGCCTTAGTCCAATTGAAAGTTTGTCCTTTTCTTAACAGGTTATGCAGTGGTTCCAATTTTATTGCTACTTTTGGCACATATTTGTGATAGAAATTTATTTTTCCTAAAAATTGCCTCACATTTTTTGGGGTTTTTGGAGTTGGGAAGTCCTTTATTGATATTAAGTTGTCTTTCAGAGGTCTTACTGAATTATTTTGTATTATGTGACCGAGATACTTAACTGAGTCCGCTGCAAAGGTGCACTTGGAGAATTTTAGTCTAAAGCCTTCAATTTTGATTGCTTCAAATAGCTGTTTTAAGTGCTTGACATGGTCTGTGAATGATTTTGAGAATAATAAGATATCATCAATATAACATACTGCGAACTCTGCGAGCTTGTGTTTCCGTATTATGTTGCACATTATTCTTTGAAATATCGCCGGAGAGGTTTTTAACCCAAATGGCAAACATGTCCATTGAAAATGGCCCTCTTGTGTGACGAATGCAGTTTTGTGTCTATCTGTAACACGTAGAGGTATTGACCAAAATGCTGAATTTAAGTCCAGAGTTGAGAAATACTTACAATCTCTTGTCTTTACTATTAGGTCCTCAATGAGAGGGAATGGCTGTGATTGGGGGACCACAATTTTATTCAGGTCTCGAAAATCTATGCACAATCTTGATTTTTTATTTTCCTCTCTTTTATAAGCTAATGTAACTGGTGCTGCAAACGGACTATATGATTCTTCTATTATCTTTTTTTTTAATAATTTTTCAATCTGATTTTCAATCTCCTTTTTGTCTTCAATTGTGCAACGATATGGCCTTTTACAACAGTATTTTTCTACTAGCAGATCAATATGTGCTTCATAATCCGTTACAGTTCCAATGTCATATTTGTCTTTTGCAAATATTGATTTATTGTCTAATATCAAGTCATCAATCACTGCCTGTTCTTGAAAATCTAGATGATTTATACAAATATGGAAGTTTTCTTCACTGAAGTGTTTGTTGAAGTTTTTTGAATTATCAGATTTTGTTTCCTTAGAAATATCTGTATTTGATTTATTTGTTTCCTTAGAAACTATTTCTCTTCGTTGTGTAGGATCTTTTTGATTGATTTCTAAGTTTTCGTTTTGTGTTAATTGAAACTCTTTTATGCAATCAAGTCCAATTAAAAAGTCGTAATCGAAATTGTCCTCGTCGATTACAAATACTTTCATTCTTTTCTCAACATTAAAAATTGTTATATCAAGTGTGACTATGCCTTTTGCCTTTTTGACGCCATTAATTGTTTTTAGATTAGTATTGTTGGAATAACTGAATTCCTTATTGTGTATCTTCAACAATCTTGAACTAATCAAGGACACGTTAGATCCTGAGTCATAGATTCCAAATACTTGAACATTTTTATTCAATACTAATTTCACTTTAATTAATGGCGGGACTATTAGTTTTTTGGATCTTCGCATTGCAGTTCACATTCCAATTCCGAGTTGTTAACGAACTTTATTTGTTTTTTCTCTTTTTCATTATTTATTTTCGTTTTGAACCAACAGGAATCTTCCGAATGGTAGCGCACACCTTTATTTAAGCTTTCGCAAATGCTACATTTTCCTTTCGTTGGCTTACAATCATCTTTTTTTTTTATAAATTTCTTCTTAATAACCAAATGCTCCAACTTTCCAAGTCCATTAAATAAATCTTTTGTATGTGCAATTTCCTCTTTGTTTATTCTGTCTGTTATAAAATCAGGCAAGCCGGCAGCAATTATGTCAATTAGGGTTCCTTCATCAATTGTTTTTCTTACCTCTAGGAGAAGTTTTTCTTTTTTAATGGCATATTCTAATAATGATCCTGATTGATACTTGAAGGATAGTGCATATTTGCTAGTAGACCAACCTTTACCAGCAAAGGTTTGCAAAAAGTTTGATTTCCATTCTGACCACTCTGATTGTAAACTAAGCTTTATCATCATGGAGGAATACCAATCAGTACAAGTTTTTTCTAGAAATAGTCTGAAGATTTCAATTTTGTGTTCGTCTTCAACTATATCAAACCTTGCACATTCTTTTTCAAATACACCCATCCAATAACATGCACTGATATTTTTTCCGTCAAATTTTTCAATTACAAACCGGTCGGCAAGTTTTTTAATACTTTGGTTTTCTTTGTTCTGTTGACCTTCAATTAATTTTTCCAAAATTTTCACTACCGGATCCTCCGGATTCTTATATTTGCTGACAGCCAATTGTTCTTGGGTAATTTCCTCAAGGAATTGGTCCTTAAAAATCATGTTACCATCTTCGTCAAAGTATGTCTCTAACATACCCTCCGTAGTTTTTATCCATACACTTCTAGTTTGGTGTCTTTTTTTCAACGTATTTTTCACTGTTATATAAGTTTTAGAACTTTGAATATGGTTATGGAACGATGCTGATTGATACTCCTCAGGAATCAAGAAAATTTTATCATCTTGTGTAGTTATTGACGTTATGGCAATATAGTTAGATTTTCCGTCCACTGTTGGTTTTACTTGAAACGTAAATTTCAGTTTCTCCATTTCTTCTTTTGACATTAAATGTCGTTTTATAAGATATTGTTTCGTAGTGATTTAGAAGACACAGTCAATCAAAACATAATTGAGTTTCTCTGTAAGAAAAGATTTATTGCGGTAATTTTACATGTGGGTAGGTATGATTCACAATGAAAATGTTTAGTAACAAAACTTTACCTGTAAGAAAAGACATACAGACGACATACGGTAAATAGCTTTCTTTCTATCCAATATTAATATTTTAATAATTTGTTTACATTGACATGACATGACAGTTACATGACAGCAACACAACCACAGATTACACAGTAAAGAGAATCACGACAAAAGTCGCCATCTACATCTAGCACGACGGTGCTCGATGCGCGGGAATACTTAAATTAAAGAGAAATATATTTTTCTTTACATATAAATTTGTAACGTTAATTTGCACATACTCAGCACCTCAGTGTAACAATGGGTACTTTCCCGAAGCTCACTATCCGCGCATAGTGTTCATGAAGAATGGAATTAACGCACATTCGTGTAGGTACTAACTCTTAACTCAATCTTTATACCGATTCCGGAGGAAAGTGTTGATAGTGTTATCTGATGGCGTCACGATCACATTAGCGACGTCACGAATATGAACGATATCACGACTTCACGATCGCCGAGAGCGAATAGTGCAAAAAATTACGCGGACAGTGAAGTTACTGAACTGCACCTGACGTTTATTTGTTTGTTGTCAGGGCGGCACGATGGCGGGGCGGCCGCGCGAGGTGCAGCGGCTCGGCCGCACGCAGGTGCCCGCCGCCGTGTTCCGCGAGTACCTGCAGGGGCTCGCCGTCAGCACCTTCACGTGAGCACACACACACACGCACAATCCTGTTACTCAGCTATTCCTTTCGCTGGGCCTTGAGCCATTAAGCCACAGCACCCGTTAAGCAAATGGATCGCAAATGCGTTGCACAATGTGGCCACAGGCAAGTGTCTTAAACAGCACGTTCCAAAGTGGATTAAGCATTTGCCTTCCGCCGTTCGGCCTGGTAACTTTCCAGTTGAAAACCAAACATCATTCTAGAATAGTCTCACAGAGCGAATATTTAAACCTTTACTTCAATTCAAGTGTCAAATATTCACCCCGTCTACCGCACCTCACCCCCTCCCTCGCCGACCAAACGTTATTTTGGGACACTTGAAACTCGAAGGCATCGTAGTGTCGTTGTAACGTTGGCGTTGGTTGTCGGCAGCGGCGCGGCGTACCAGCTGCTGGAGCACAACTGCAACCACTTCACGGACGAGGCGGCGCAGTTCCTGTGCGGCGCGCGCGTGCCCAAGCACATCGTGCGCCAGCCCGACGCCGACCTGCCGCCCGCGCTGCGCCAGGCGCTCGCCTCGCTGCTGGGCGCCGCCGCGCCCGCGCAGGGACAGGTACTGCACACCCAAGCACATCGTGCGCCAGCCCGACGCCGACCTGCCGCCCGCGCTGCGCCAGGCGCTCGCCTCGCTGCTGGGCGCCGCCGCGCCCGCGCAGGGACAGGTACTGCACACCCAAGCACATCGTGCGCCAGCCCGACGCCGACCTGCCGCCCGCGCTGCGCCAGGCGCTCGCCTCGCTGCTGGGCGCCGCCGCGCCCGCGCAGGGACAGGTACTGCACACCCAAGCACATCGTGCGCCAGCCCGACGCCGACCTGCCGCCCGCGCTGCGCCAGGCGCTCGCCTCGCTGCTGGGCGCCGCCGCGCCCGCGCAGGGACAGGTACTGCACACCCAAGCACATCGTGCGCCAGCCCGACGCCGACCTGCCACCCGCGCTGCGCCAGGCGCTCGCCTCGCTGCTGGGCGCCGCCGCGCCCGCGCAGGGACAGGTACTGCACACCCAAGCACATCGTGCGCCAGCCCGACGCCGACCTGCCGCCCGCGCTGCGCCAGGCGCTCGCCTCGCTGCTGGGCGCCGCCGCGCCCGCGCAGGGACAGGTACTGCACACCCAAGCACATCGTGCGCCAGCCCGACGCCGACCTGCCACCCGCGCTGCGCCAGGCGCTCGCCTCGCTGCTGGGCGCCGCCGCGCCCGCGCAGGGACAGGTACTGCACACCCAAGCACATCGTGCGCCAGCCCGACGCCGACCTGCCGCCCGCGCTGCGCCAGGCGCTCGCCTCGCTGCTGGGCGCCGCCGCGCCCGCGCAGGGACAGGTACTGCACACCCAAGCACATCGTGCGCCAGCCCGACGCCGACCTGCCACCCGCGCTGCGCCAGGCGCTCGCCTCGCTGCTGGGCGCCGCCGCGCCCGCGCAGGGACAGGTACTGCACACCCAAGCACATCGTGCGCCAGCCCGACGCCGACCTGCCACCCGCGCTGCGCCAGGCGCTCGCCTCGCTGCTGGGCGCCGCCGCGCCCGCGCAGGGACAGGTACTGCACACCCAAGCACATCGTGCGCCAGCCCGACGCCGACCTGCCGCCCGCGCTGCGCCAGGCGCTCGCCTCGCTGCTGGGCGCCGCCGCGCCCGCGCAGGGACAGGTACTGCACACCCAAGCACATCGTGCGCCAGCCCGACGCCGACCTGCCACCCGCGCTGCGCCAGGCGCTCGCCTCGCTGCTGGGCGCCGCCGCGCCCGCGCAGGGACAGGTACTGCACACCCAAGCACATCGTGCGCCAGCCCGACGCCGACCTGCCACCCGCGCTGCGCCAGGCGCTCGCCTCGCTGCTGGGCGCCGCCGCGCCCGCGCAGGGACAGGTACTGCACACCCAAGCACATCGTGCGCCAGCCCGACGCCGACCTGCCGCCCGCGCTGCGCCAGGCGCTCGCCTCGCTGCTGGGCGCCGCCGCGCCCGCGCAGGGACAGGTACTGCACACCCAAGCACATCGTGCGCCAGCCCGACGCCGACCTGCCACCCGCGCTGCGCCAGGCGCTCGCCTCGCTGCTGGGCGCCGCCGCGCCCGCGCAGGGACAGGTACTGCACACCCATACAGCTATACTATACTTGGACGGCGGCAACGACAGACGATACACAAATCCTCCACACGATTTAAGTGTAATGACCCCTCGCTTTCTTTATACTAAGCGTTGAAACCGCGACGTCCACTAGGCTCCACTATTTGGATCCCCTCTTTATATTTGTATCTGACTGATGCCAATGCGATTTGAACTGTCACATACCGCGACTTAAGGTGTATCGAACCGACAACACGAATTTTATGAACAGTTTTATTGACAACTAGTGAGCTATTGGCTCAGTCAATGTTGCGTCGTGTGAGAACCGCCTTATATGCAACCCGGTTTGATTGCGCCGGCGTTCAAAACTGGCTTTACTTTGGTCGTATCGTGCCAGACGGCCTTATAAAGCTGATCGGGCGTGGTCGGCAGAGTTCGGGCGCGGCGCCGGCGCTCGACGACGAGCCTGCGAAGCCGCAGCCGCGCTAGCCGCGCGCTGTCGCCGCGCTCGCGTGCTCGCGTGCTCGCGTGATTGTTTGTGAGTCTTTCACGTTATTCCGTACACCGACTACACTGGTATATTTAGTAACTAGCTTCTGCCCGCGACTTCATCAGCATATAATTAGCAATTGCCATGTTTATAGCTATCCCGTGGGAACTATGCAATTTTCCGGGATAAAAAGTAGCCTATAACCTGGCCGGGGATTTTATTGGTCGATTAGTAGTTTGCGTTAAAATCCGTTCAGCCGTTTTCACGTGATGCGCTCGCAAATACACAGACAAACAGACAAAAATTTAAAAACTGTTGTAACGTGTTCTGTTATGGATTCTAAGTATCCCCAGCCATTTGTTTTATTGTCTTCCATGCACAGACTTTCGACCATCTTCAGCTTTATTATATGTATAGACAACCGATCGTAGTCTGACAGTCAGTAGGCTTATTACCTAACTCGCTCGCAATCGCCATCGTGTTCATTTTGACAGTTCTTGTATGAATGTGACAGCTAGCTGATTCCGATGCAGATTGTCAGTCCATACATGAACTGTCAAAATGAACACGATGGCGCTTGCGAGCGAGTTAGGTAATAAGCCTACTGATCTAGTTTTAGTACAGCCACGCCCGAACAGCGTAGAATTAATTAGCCGATGATTCTGAAACACCGTCAAATGTATTATGATTATGAGACGCATATAATATATAAAATAGAAATAATCTCTTTCACACAACGGAAATAAAAATGGCGAGTCCAAAGTACGATTACCGTGCTGTAAAATAAACACGTCTCGGATGGGTGTCCCGTCGGCCTTCTGTCATGCAATCTTAGTGATTCATTGAGGTAGTAATAGCGCATTTATTAGTTTGATAAAATTGTGTAATCGTTAACTACATTAAGTGAACGTTTTTGAATTATTTGATGTGTTATTGTAAAGAGATCTTAAGGTCTTCAAGTATTTTATGATGATAGTTTTCATTAGCCGCTACCTTTAAGGCTAAGCGCGCACTGCGGCGCGGCGAGTTGCAGTTGCGGCTTGCACCGCAACAAATCTGTAGCAAATCACAGGTTTTTTAGCCGCAATCGCAGCGCGCGAACCTCCACTGTGGTTCATACATCACAGATTGTTGCGGGAGCAAACCGCAACTAACCGCGCCGCAGTGCGCGCTTAGCCTAACATTACCGTTCCCTTTTAACGTGCAATGTGTGTGCGTGTGTGCAGCCGATCTTGCCGACGGGCGCGCGCTATGACCGCCAGGACAGCCCCGACTACCTCACGCTCAACACGCAGATCGAAGAGGCCAGGTACGGACACCACTCGCTTGTTTGTAGCTCCATCATCATCTATCGCAGTCATAGGACGTCCACTGTTGGACATGGACCTCCAGTTGCCTCGGTTGGAGGTCGTCCACCGCGAACCCGCGACTTTAACCGCCTCGTTGGTGGACGCCCTGCGCTGCGCTTGCCGCGCGGTCTCCACTCGAGAACCTTTCGGCCCCAACGGCCATTGTTCTCCGTGCTATATTGTATTTGTAGCTTGATAGGTGCTAATAGGTAATAACTGATTCCTTACAAACAGATTCGACCAAACAATGCACTAAATTTGTTTCTTACGATAGTTATGATGCTAGTACTTTTAAGAATATCGAGCTTATTCAAGAATAGCGCTAGCGCTATTTATAATTTTGTCGTACATACACATCATTCAAGCTGATGACGCTTAGCGACAAAAAATCGCGTAGTAACAAGGTCACGTGACAGCTAGTAACATATAGAAAAAATTGAAGGCCTAATCCACCTGCTATGGGTAGTGTAGGGGTATAGCACGCGTCACGGAATGACGAGGATCCGGGTTCGATTCTCGGCCATAGCTTTACTTTTCGGATTTTTCTATGTGTTCTAATTTTCAGTGGCGTTTAGAAATTTAGCGCTATCACATCTTTTACATGGATTACAACTATGGTTGTTCCAAAAATAATGCTTGCACTCGCTCCCGATCTTAACAACATTATTTTTCATTCATTCAGAACACGGCTACTGTCAAACACATTAAGAAACTAGAAGCACTGTACATGGAACGATAACAGTTTAGTTCGGATCGGTCGTGTCTCGCAGTATCAGGACGCCTGACGATAATATCGTAGCAGTGTCGACGCGATTCGTTTGTAGCGGGCAGTATTCGTAGGCGCTGAAACACAAATCCTGTCTATTAATAACTCACCCGAACGTCTAGTGTACTCGTTGTTGGCTCATCAGTGCGTCCCTTTCTTGCCTAGGATTATTTATTTAGTAACGCAGTAGTTACAGATAAAGGAAAACTGGCGTCATATTGTGAAATTCCATTTTCGGAGTTCGTTTGGTTCCGCTCATAATAATAGTCATTAATTTGAGTGTGAGAGGGACGGTACGAGACGAACTTTGAAAATTGAATTTCGGAGTAGATTCCCGAGTTCGAAACTCATTTTTATTTTCAAAAATGTACGTGCTTCGCCCCGTCCCAGAACCAGTAATACTAAATCGTAATTAGAATAGGATCGGAGCTGACAGTACTTCATGTTCTTTCTTACCTCAAATTATGTAAAATGACAGATCTTTCAAGCCTACTCTCACTCCGGTTCTGTAATACCCCGGGCTCCCGGCACCGGCGACCGTCCCGGCCCAAATAATATTCTTCACTGATTTATACTTCAGCATTACATCACAAGTGTCGAGCTGTTTCCACAGTCACGTTTTTCCCAGAAACTGCTGTTACGCATCGAGTCTTATGTATCGCACTACTAAACCACACCTCTAGGCTTAACGGGTCATAGGTAGGTTTAGGTTATGTTAGTTTTGCATCGGGCCGAAGGGCCACAACCACGCAGGAATAGGAGCTCCGCGTCAGCCTGTGTCTGTGTCGATTGGGATCGGGCAAAAATGCGACTGTGGAAAAATGCAACACCGAACAATGACTACTTTGAAAATAAGCTTCACTAAAAAACCATAGTGGAAAAAAAACATTTGGAGAAAAAATGCGAATGGAAATTTTGCTACTAGTAAAAAACTATCTCGGGAAAATTATCTAACAGAGCCTAAGGTAACCTAAAGGCCACGCGTTGCGTGATTGTGGGCTTATAGGTGGATTTGGGAATCAAAATAGTGACGGGTTGCTAGCCGCATTGTCTATAACATGACTCCTACGATTTTCGCCGATTCCCTCGATGGGCTTTTACCATCGGCGTGGGCAGAGAAGCAACTGATACATTCTATGTTTTTTTCTCCCAGACCAGCATGGTAGGGCTGGAGGTTTCCCCTTTCGTTGATGATACTCGAGTACTTTTCCTAGTTTAGCCAAAACTGAATAGGGTCGGCACGCGCTTTCGTGCAGTACGAGTTGTTGTGTGGTTGTAGCGGCGCGCGCGAGGCGTGGCTGAGCGTGCGCGTGGCCGGCGAGCTGTGGGCCGCGCTGCTGCGCCGCGCACGCGCACGCACACGCCGACACTGACCCGGTACGGCAGCGCCACGGAAGAGAACCCACTACACAACGAACACTCCGGGATGAGACGTGACGCCTCCATGCGAGAAGCGTCCTTGATTAAGGAAGCGAGAAACGACAAGTGAAAGCTACAGCAGACGATGTTCGAAATGTCCTGGATGGATCACTCCCTTATATCGCAGAATTTGCAGAGCGACTAGCGAAAGCAGTTTGGTGTTCTGTGAATCTGCTTGATGAAATTTGGTAGATGTGAGCTACGTGAGAAAGTAGGTATGCCGACTGGAACTTATGCCTACTGAAATTAAATACCAATTTAACTAAAAAATACATCAATGAAATGACTTGCCTGTATCGCAAAAAGACGTCAGTGAGGCCGAAACATATATTTCAGTGCTTCAAAAAGATTCCCGCGAGTGCAGCTGACAAAAAAATATAGATAAAACATCTGCCCCAGCTACCAATGGATCGGACGAGTGGTTGCAGTGTTTCTATTTCTTCGAATGAATAAAAATAACGTTTTTTTAAATAAAATATTTACTGAATTCCTATACGACCTCTACCTAACATCGGTGAGAAATTTATTAATATTTCAACACTCAGATCATTTATTTGTATATTTATTTAGTCGCTTGGTCCTCCTCGTTCAGCTGCGACGTAGTTTGTTTTCTTTAAGACGACTCTCATATAGGGAATAGTAATTCGGAATACATTTCAATTGTAGGACATACATGTATTTGAATGTATGATCACTTGGTCACGTAGCGGACGGGAAGGTCGCCGGTGCGCGCTCACACGCGTTGGCAAGTTGCGCTGCAGTTATGATGTGACAGGATTTGTCGTTTGCCAGCAGTTTTATAGCTTACTATATCACGGCTAGTATGATATCCCTGAGCTAGAAAACGTTTGTGCTAGCCCTAGACTTGGCGTTTGCTAACGTTATTAGGTGATAAACGTCCAGGATGCGCTGTAAGTCATGCGATGACTTCACGGCCTGTTTCTACATCGGATGGCCTATTAAAATTTTGTTATGCTGTTTATTTTATAAGCATGCTTTTGGCTTGTTTCGCGGGTTTCCTCGGTATCGGAGATCTTCCTTTCTTATTCATAGTTCATGTTTCATCGTACTTTAGAAAATAAGTCATTAAATCATCTAAATCATAGTTGCTAGCTAGAGAATTTAGTGGCAGTTCCTGTCACGTCACGACCATAAGAGCCTTCATATTTGATATAGCAGCACTAGCAGCAGTTACATGCAGCAGGAACAACAAACAATGATGTGTCCTCGTTGGATTCCATTACTGGAATGAAGTGCGCCACCCGAATCGAAAGTTGCTGGCTGTGGATGTAATAAAAAGGCATCTGCTGTTGTCGCGCTGCTTGTAATGTGAAGGCGCCTTAAGGTTTGCTTGTGATGGTAGTGTAACTGAAGCCTTATTGTTAAAAGCGTTCCTTTCAAATTGTAAAGGATAAGTGTTGTCAGACTGCATACTATGTAAAAAAAGATGCTGAATGCATTAAACAATATGGCATCTGATCCGTTTGCGTACGGATTATAACTCCGCAGAACTTAACAATGTTCATGGGTTTACGTCAGAGTTGGGCAAAAATTATCTATTTACGAAAAACCGGGAAGATAACGAAATAATCTTTTATTTGAAGTAACTAAATATACCGTCATTTGTTATTTTGAATTTATCTAGATCAATGAACAAAAAATTTTACCTTGCTACTCCGCTACTCACGTGCAAGATAACCAAGCTTGTGCGAAATATATATGTTTTTCATGCAAACCCTCCCTCCACTGCTGCCAATAAAACACACATAAATCCCACAAACTTAATTATCCCTTACACCACACAAACACTGACGCGTTTCGATCCCTCTACGGGATCATTATCAAAGTTTAATGAACACAACTGTTACACATGCAAACCCCAAATGGGTTTGCATGTGTAACAGTTGTGTTCATTAAACTTTGATAATGATCCCGTAGAGGGATCGAAACGCGTCAGTGTTTGTGTGGTGTAAGGGATAATTAAGTTTGTGGGATTTATGTGTGTTTTATTGGCAGCAGTGGAGGGAGGGTTTGCATGAAAAACATATATATTTCGCACAAGCTTGGTTATCTTGCACGTGAGTAGCGGAGTAGCAAGGTAAAATTTTTTGTTCATTGAAATGGACCTCCGCAAAGTAACGCCTGATTCAATAAAATAAAAAAATTATCTAGATCAGTTTCATTTTTATCTAGATAAATTAGTTGGGATTTTAAATAAAAGATGAATGCCAGTGTGACGGTTTGACCCGACGTGACATTCTGTATACATTTATTATTATAAGCTTACTTCAATAACAAACGAGGTCGGTTATCTTCATCTAGATAATTTATCTAAATAAAAAAGTTGTCAACGCACTATTTGTGATTGAATTTATTTTCGTATAAATTTATTTGAAATAATTATCTTAATAACGCCCAACTCCGGTTTACGTGGATCCCTGTAGCTACAGGATCCTGGGGCCGTGAGATGGTGCAGTTCTGCGCGAGTGTGCGTCCTGTGTGTAACGTGCGCGTGTGTGTAGGGCGACGTCGGCGGCGCTGGAGGCGCGGCGCAGCACGCTGGCCGACAAGCTGGCGCGCAAGGAGCGCCGCAAGGAGAAGAAGCGCCGCAAGCACGGCGGCGGCGACGAGCCAGCTCAGCCAGGTGAGCCGAGACCACGGAACCTTTACAAGCTAGCCCTTTTTATTACAAGTTACAAGCTTTATATTAACTTGTAAAGTATGTCTTGCGACTCAGTTTTGAAGCGGATATATTCATCCCATTGAGCTGAAATTTTGCGTGCTTTTGTAAATCAGATGACAATACAATACTCGTAATCTGGTAGTAGAATTTTGGTGCTCCAGCAAGAACCGTCTCAAGGAGGGAACTCTTCAACGCTTGGTCCGATTGACTTGAAATTTGGTTCACATATGTAGGACGGATGGAAATGCAGGTACAGTCAACAAAAAGTACAGTCAGCAATAAAGCTTGTATTTAAAATTAAACATTTAGGTTAGGTTATTTATACGACTAGGGAGATAAGTGAGCACCAGCACAGAGGATTGCAATTGCGTTACTAAACTAGAGGGCCTAGGTAGAATAGGTACCTTGTGTGTTTGTCCTTTCACTAGCTTAGTGACACATTGATTGCACCCGTGCGAAGCCGGGGCGGGTCGCTAGTGTTGTTTATGACGGACATTGTGCCATTTGCAGGTTACAGAACATACAACCAGTCAAGTTCTTTAACATCTATCAGTCAACCATTCAAAAAATCTAAACACGCATCTTATTTAATTGAAGGTAAGGTCTAAGGTAAAAGCCGGGGTAGCCTAGTAGTTTGACCTGTGGCCTCTCAAGCAGAGGGTCGTGGGTTCGAATCCCGGGCTCGCACCTCTGATTTTTCGGAATTTATGTGCGAAATTACATTTGAAATTTACCATGAGCTTTTCGGTGAAAGAAAACATCATGAGGAAACTTGCACACATCTGCGAAGAAATTCAATGGCGTGTAGCTCCCAATCCGCACTAGGCCCGCGTGGGACGTATATAGACTGGAAATGATGAGTAATTTCTAAGTGTTGATGTTTTTCAATGGTAGGCTGAATAGATGTTGGAAAACTCCACTGTACAGTGTACATGATTCCAATGATTTTACGTATCGGGATCCGCGTGTTAATAAAACGAGATAGGACGTTTAAAAAGTAAGTAGTGTGCATTTTCCCGCTCTTCTGGGAACTGGAGTATTATTTCCGTTTCATGCGTTTTAAGGGCCCAATCCGTACGGTCGTGATTTGCGCACGTTTCCGGCGGTTACTCACGCGCTAATACGAGCGCGCACGAGCGCGGGAGCAGCAGGCATTCTCGGGAGCGGCGGCCACGCGGCCGGGCTATTATTGCGCGGGTTGAACGCTCGCCATCTCGACCACGGTTATCTCGACATCTTCACGTCATCCCTTTGACGAACGGAGAAAGTTGGATAGTTCGCGAAGCGGGTAGCCTCGTGGTGACGGGCCGGGGTCCGGGTGTAGCGCTAGGCGGCCGGCCGGCGAGCAGACTGTGGGGCGGGCGTGGGGCGGTGTATAAATACCGCGGCGGCGGGCTCCGGCGCGCGCCACTCCCGCCGCGCCCGTAGCCCGCGCCGCACCGCAGCATCGCACGCACCAGGTACCAGCGCCCGTGGACTGCTATTTCCACCACGCTAACGGTTAACCTCGTTGCGCTGACTTCAAATTTTGATGGGCGTGTAATGTGATCGGTTTAATCGTGTCGTGTGTGTTTGTGTGGTCGGTTTCGTGGTTTAGTTTCCCTTTTCCTTCGCCCACATTGCCCACGATCATACTAAACGTGGCCTTTACGTGTTGCTACCTCTCTGTCTGCCTCGTGAGGGATATGGACGTGATTTGTGTGTGTATGTGTAATTGTGTCGAGCTATCAATAGCCGTGTGACCGCGCTCCGCCCCGCGAGCTCCGCGGCCTGTGACTCCTGTGAGCGCTGTGCCTGCCGTCAGCTGGTGGCTCACCGCTCCAGCGCAAGCTGTTTGTTTACCAACTGTCCGCGTGCAGCTGTCGTTCTAACCTAAGCTGTACTAGAGCTTTAAGACTGCGGCAAAAGCTCTACGCTGGCGCGGAATGAGCCGGGGATAGTTCAACAAGTGGTTGAGTTGATGTCACTAAATTGGATAAATATTTTCCGGGATTTTATGAACTGTGTATTCGGTATTTGATTTATTCAATGGGGACTATCGTTTCTTTGCTCACCAGTTGGCGCCACTGTTGACTAAGGTCCAGAGGTATAGCTGTCAAAGGCGACTTTATAAGATCGGCGCCGGAACAAAGTTAAATATTGAATTTAGTTTAAGTTTATTAATTACTAGCCTTCCGTCCGCAGCTTCGCCCGCGATAAATTAATTTTCCCGTAGTAATAGGTATTTTCCCGCGGTAAAAAGTAGCCTATGTCACTCAGTGATAATGTAGTTTTCTAACGGCAAAAGAATTTTTAAAATCGGTCCAGTAGTTTCGGAGCCTATTCAATGCAAACAAACAAACAAACAATCAAATTTTTCCTCTTTATAATATTAGTATAGATAAATAACTATCATCGCATCGAGTAACTACGCCGCAATGTTGTGCAGTTCCGTTTGGTTTGGGAAAAAAAAACTGCTTTCAAAGCGTTCAAATTCATCGCCAAATAATCCATATTTGCGATAATTTCAAGATAATTTGTGTCACGAAGCCCGCCAAAACCAGTGAAAAGTGAATGTTATTGGACCTCACGCGACACTAGCGCCTCTAGTGGCAAATTCTTTTACAAGTTTACAATTTACAAGCTTTGTACAGAATGTTGCCTTGTTAGAGCGTAGCAATTGAAAATTATAAAATTATAATTACTACACAATTAGACGTGACTAAAAATTACACAAATTTTCTAAAACGCGCTTATCCTTTACGGGGTAGACAGAGCCTAAGGTAACAAGACCTAAAGACCACGCTTAGCTGTGGGCGTACGGATGTAAAGAGGAGCCAAATAGTGATGGGTTGCCAGCCACATCGCATTTAACATGATTCCTAACGTTTCCGCCCATTCCCTCGATGGGCTTTGACACAACCATCATGTCACATATATGCTGTAATGCTGTAATTTTTTATTGACTAAATAAGTAAATAAATGTGCCACCGGCCTTATTGTTTATAAAGGTGTATTGATGTTTTAGACGTTTTGGTAACGTACGTATATATGTATGTATGCCCTTGACTGGCCCTTACAAAGATTTATCATAAACATTTTTGATTCAAAATTTAGTCCCGCACTATAGGTACTTCATTTATTTTAGGATGAGAAACCACAACAACATTAAATTGCGTGTGGTCAATTATTTCTTACCTAGCAAATAGTACAGTGCAATAGTCAGGGAGCCGCAAAATAAAATTGTTTTAATGCCACTTTATTTTCGTGTCGTTTACAATTACTCTAGTACAAATTGCAAAGAGAGCACACTTCACGAGCCGCAATATAATGTTGTTGTGGTTTCTCATCCTAAATTAAATGAAGTATAGGCACAGTTCACTTTGAGCATCGGTCATTGTATGGAACCATTTGTCGACTATGATTCAAAGATCTTAAAAAACATAAGCAAGGCTTTAACCAAACTAGCCCGATCTGCTGGAATATTCCAGAACAACATTGAGAGACTCAGCGTAGTTTTGTGTTAATATTTGCACGTTTCACATTTCCTCGCAAACCTTCCTGAACAAAGTGTTCAGTTGTATACTTCGTTTGCTTAGCATTTGAAAAAAGGTAAACAATTCTGACATGTCCTTTAATCGATAAACACTTTTTTTAAATCTGTAACTGGGAAATATAACAAAACAAATCACAATATCCCAGGGAATTCAAACTGTATTAACTTGCTCTTATTTATTTTTTAAAAACTGTTTTTCAATAAAAATACGTGTCAAGATTGTTTACTTTTTTTTACCGTGTTAAAAAAATAATATTTATTTCAATTTCAACTCACATGGGTTTCCTGTATTGTGTTTATTGTTAGTTGGGAACGATCAATGCGTACGCGTGAGAGCTTGCCGGAGTGTTGGTAGTTTGGTATTCGAGTGTCACTGCCGGGACTTACCTACTTCTCTGCTGTGGACTATATTTTTGTGCTGTTGAATCATTCTGTAACTATTCAAATCTTGATTAAAGTTGCATATTAAATTCATTTCGTAGGTAAGTAACGTATTTTGTTAGTCGCTACGGTGACCAGTCGGCGATTGTTCGGAATAAAATGACCACTAGTCGGTTGTTATGTTCAAACATAAGGGGCTCATTAATAAAACCACGAGTACTAAATTACATGTCTCATATACCTATAATGTGGGCCCGTCTCGTCTTTCGTGGACCCCTGGGAACCTTCGATGTAGACGTATGAGCGGTGTAGTGAGTGGGTGCGTTGTGTGTGCAGACATGGCCGAAGCAGTCCCCCTGTTGGCGGAGGCGGCGCCGGCGCGCGCCGGGCCCAGCGACGACGAGGCGGAGGAGCCGCGCCGGCGCCCGCGCGACCCGCCCATCACCTTCACTGACGTCGACGTGAGTACCACACCAAGATACCACCATTTTTTAAACCACATCACTCGAACGTACCACTCGATAGTGGAAAATTTGTCTATAGCTAGATTCGCTCCAAGACTAGAGCTCTAATTAGCAATTTACCGCCCGCTACTTGAGCGGAAATTTCCACTTCCCGGCCCAGGGGAGGACGTAAAATTGTATACACACTTTGGGCGCTCATAAAGAAAGCCTCAGGTCGCATGTTTATCGCCCTCGCCTTTGGCTCGTGCGTCAAGTTCCTGCGATCTGAGACATTCTTTATTTCACCACACTCGGTGTGTAATGTACTATTTCGACTTGTCCACTAAATTAATTAGAGCCGTACAGTCCGTGAGATCCTAGTGTAGGATGCCATTTGAGTTTGTTTTGCTGTCTCCCTCTCGGCCGAGTCAAGTCTCAAACCCATAAGAGTGTGTGTGACTGCAAGATAAACCTGAGTAGCATTCGAAAAGCTCACGGATTGTAAGTGGTAATTATACCTATATAGAAATAAAATAGACCTTGGCTTCTCCTGCACTTAAAATAAGAAAATACGGGATACAAGAACAGACTACTTAGGGGCCGTCCATAAAGTACGTCACAACATTTTCATCATTTTTAGAGCCCCCCCCCCCCCTTTTTTATATGAGAGGGGGCAAACGAGCAGACGGGTCACCTGATGGAAAGCAATCACCATCGCCCAGGGACACCTGCACGACCTGAGGAATCACAAGTGCGTTGCCGGCCCTTTGAGGAACAGGAAGGCTCGCTTTTTAAAGATTCCTAAATTGTTATTACACATAAACGGATAACTCACGTATAAAAAGTCGAGTGATGCTCGACATGTTCATGATTAAGTCTCACGGTAGTTTCATGTTGAAATTCCTAAATTGTACCGCTCAGGGAATGCTGCAGCAGGAAGACTACAATTATTTTGTTTACTATGAAGACTACAATTATTTTGTTCGTATGTCACAAATTTCCAGAATTCCCCCTAACTGTGTGACGTACTTTATGGATGGCCTCTTCTGATGATGATGATGTTGTGGGGACGCCTAGCTGGGTCAGGCGGGCTGTCGATCCGCCGTGGCGATCATTCAGCCCAGTTCCCCTTGGTTGGAGCCGCCGGCTACTGTCCCAGCAGCGCTCCCACACAGCAACTCTCCTCGAATCTTCTTATCTTCCTGCCGAACATAAGGACATCTTTTAGTTCGATATCTCTAAGCTCGTCCTCCTCCAGTTCGTCTTAGAGACTACTTAAGGGCACGCCAAAAAATTCCGTGTTGTTCTTAAACCAAAAGCCCATTCCGCGATGTTGGTAAACAATGTCGTCTCATGTCCGCGCAGTGACGGCTGCGCCGCTGCCAACAGCTTCGCGGCCCGCGCCGCTCTCCAATTACTGCCCGTCAATACCCAACAATCTCGTATTAATACACGGACCTTGGAAACTTTCCCGGAATTTTAACTTCCTTAGCGAAAACTTTAAACTGTTGACTCATTGTATACCGGGGCACGGTGACGACAACTGCATTTGCGTGAAACGATTCATACATAACCGCGTGAGTATTTCGGTGTACCCGCACTTGATATTTATTTTGTAACGACGAAAATACTATGTAGTTTATTTATTTTATTTATTTATTTATTTATTTATTCATTGTCAAGTCATGTACATACATATGAAGATGTTAACATTGTTCTAAGTCAGTCCATGATGCCCTGCAAGGGCACACAATAGTAATTAATATCTAAATGTAGGATTGTAATATAACATCAAAACATGCCATGAAATTAATTAAGTACATTAGAGCTATACATTGATATTATTAAATTAATTAATGCTATTCTATTCTAGTTAATTATTTGTTAATAAAATGAGATGATTTCAGTATAATAGTAGGTATGTCAATTAAATCTAAGAATCAATAGGTACAATGGTTTATAATGTCATATAAATTTAAGGAATATTAATAGGTAGCTTAAAATGTCAATGTTTCTATAATTTTCATTTAAATTACTTCACAGTTTCATCATTTAGGAACTCGTTAACAGAATATACGTGTTAATAGTTTACACGTGGTTACCACAAGGTTAGGCTAACTCTGTTAGGTTACCAAGGCAAAGTTAGGATACTGCAATGTAAGGGCGTATCGCGCGATCTCGTGAATGGATCTATGCTAGTTACAATTTTTGATGGAAATGAACCAGCGCGATTTCAGTTCTCGTATCACCTCTCGCCGATGAAAAATTTCCTTTAGGGCCTGTTTCACCAGTCTCTGTTAAGTTCCAGTTATCTATGATAACATCTCTGCCTGTTACGTAGTAATAAATAGAGACGGAATCATAGATAACTGACACTTAAAATAACATAAATATTTTGACCCCTCTTTCCACACCCACAATCATGCTAAACGCGGCCTTTAGGTCTTGTCACCCTAGGATCTGGCTACCCCGTAAGGGATACTGACGTGGTTTATCCCTTACGGGGTAGGCAGGGCCTAAGGTAACAAGATTACGCGCGTACAGGTGGAAAGTGGAATGAATATAGTGATGGGTTGCTAGCCGTATTGTCTATATTGTCTATAACATGATTCCTAAGATTGACGCCCATTCTTTCGATGCGGTTTTACCATATGCGCGGGAAGGGAAGCAACTGGTACATTCTGTGTTTTTCTTTGCTCCTAGTGCAGCATGGAAGTGCACGTGTCTCTACACGTGACCGTATCCAAAAAGGTGTTAGTACAATCCCGTCTAAATACGTCCAAAAGCTGTTGGCACTTCCAGCGGCGACGCCACGCCGCGTGCAGCCGCGCGCCGCCTGTTTTAGATCGCTCCAGAACGTTCGCCCGTGGGAGGTCGATGACACACGCGCATAAATCCCATTACATTTTATAAATCAACATCGGATGTATTTTCGTTTTGTTTTTCGCGTCCGATGCGTTATGAGGAGTTTTAGGAGGATAAGTGTTGATTGAAACGGGAATGTTTATTTATTTACTTATTTATTTATTTATTTATGAAAGAACATAACACTATCATTACAGGAAACCCAATGCAATAGTAAAAAATAAAAACTATAAAATACTATAACATAAAACATAAAAAGTTACTTTAGTGAATTCACACAGCGGACATGAGAAGTCAGTCTTTTCAGCCACCTCATTCAAGATATGTAAGACTCGCGTGAGAGGAACCTTATTTAGGAGATTGGTCCGGCCACGGGGCACCCTGAATAACTTAGGCCGCCGTCGCCGCATTATATAGTTATTAGGTACAGATAATCTCATCATTTCGAGAATACCTGGATTATGAGCCTTTCCTCTAATCAAATCAAGCATGACTTTAGCCAATACAAAGTTAAGTTGTGTTAATTAAAGTAGGTACATGTTGGACCGGATCGGGTCTGAAAAACGAAGATGAAACCGAATAATTTGACAGGAAATAGAAGCGAAGTCCTTTCTATTAAGAATGACAGTCACTGGCTTCTTTGGCATGGATGAGGCGGTTAAAATGATCGCGTGATCCACGTATATCGCAATCCATATCGCGAAATATTGAAGCGTGTCGCATGTTTACCGTCTAATTCAGCATGCCTCAGGCTTACCGCGTCAACTGCGTGTAAGAAAAATTGTCTATCAGCGGACATACGTGTCTTATATCGCTTTCTCTTACGATGCCGTTCTATTACTATGTTCCATATCTATGTTTATGTTTATGTTTATTTGATCATTCAATATAAAATTACATCATCACTTAAAATTAAATGTCAAGGAATTTATATTAAAATCGTCAGACAAACCATTAAAAATTAAATACAATTCAATTTAAATACAAATTAAAAATATGTCATACGATGGAAATTATCATTAAAAGTAACAAAACATAATAATAAAAAATATGGATAAATTAGATAAGTGTCAAATTTAAAAATTCATCTACAGAGTAAAATGGGTTTTCCAACAAAAGGACTTAAAGGCGACGACCAAACGTTTCGTCATCTTGTTCACTCTTTAGGTCGGATGGTAGATGTTCATAGAACCGGGGGCCGATAACGCGTGGGTTTTTTTCCGCCAGCGCCATTCGGTATCGCTCTTAAACGACCTGTACTCAAAGCGAGCTTCCCTCTTACGCCCATTCGCCCATATGGCTGCTGTTGTAGAGGCATCACATCATTACTCAAATTAGGTGTCAACCAAAAATATATCCCACTCTGAGACACATCGTGTTAAATTGAAGGAAGTCTTCTAACTCATCAAATCGTTCGCAGTACTAGACATAGTTAGTTAGTTTAGACGACCGGGTGGCCTAGTGATTAGAGAACCTGACTATGAAGCTTGAGGTCCCGGGCTCGATTCCCGGTCGGGGTAGATATTTGTATGAAAAATATATGAATGTTTATTCTCGAGTCTTGGATGTTTAATATGTATTTTTTTAAGTATTTATATCAGGGGTGGCCAACAGGTCGATCGCGACTGTTAGTCCAGTCGATCGCGGCAAGGCAAAAAATATAAATACGTAGACCAGACTGCGCAACGTAATCACCAACTGCTGATTTAAGGTTTCATGAAGTATGTAATTGGTAGATCGCACAGGGTTTCGTTAGTAAACAGGAGATCTTGGGTCTGATCAAGTTGGCCACCCCTGATTTATATTTATCTGTATAAGTATGTCTATCCGTTGTCTAGTACCCATATTACAAGCTTTTCTTATTTAGGACTAGGTCAATAGGTGTCAATTGTCCCAAGATATTTATTTATTTTATTTATTTATTTTACTGTTATTCCTTCAATCATTACGACACTAGTAAACCGTTTAACGAAATGACGTAGCGACCGGGATTCCGATACTCTTCGGTGTTGCGGGAGATTGTGGAACAGAGAGCGGTTCGTGCCGGTTGTTTCGTTTGATACTCATTTTTAGACGTTAGTATAGCACGTGGCGGGTAAACACTGCGCGGGCGCGGGCGCGGGTGACTCAGCGCGGAAACTTCTCGCCCGTGGCGACGCAGCCGGCGCTGGCTGCAGCTCCCCGCCTCCTTATTTTCACAGTAGGCAGTATGTTTGTAAAGAATTGTTTTCTGTTTAAATAAATTGTCAGAAGCTTTGCTTAGTTGACTTAAATACGGCAGTCTTTTTTATCAGAAAGGTATCATTTTGGAGCGACGCGTTTTACGCAAAAATGGCAAACATTTGGAAAGCCGTGTCATTGAGAAATTAAAATAAAGAATGATAATGTCTCCACAATCGATTATCAAGTTAAACATTTGACGTATTATTTTATTAAAAACGGTAATTTCAATATTACATTAAAGATAATAAACAATTTTATTTAGACGAATAGTTTTGAAACCTATCCCCAACGTACATTCTACGCGCTAGATCAGTACCTAAACCGTTTTAGCCACAGCGACGTCATGGTTAAAATTAGGCATTGTTCTGGTAGAGTTCAAGAAACTACTCGCGCTCTGTTTTCTCGAATATTAAAAACTAGCGTTTGCTCGCGGCTTTACTCTCGTGAACCACTAATATTGCAATCAGATTTTCGTGGGTTTGAATCTCTCTTTAGAGGCTCGTGTACAGCTTTCGGACGTATCCAGGCTTGAAATTAATCATTCTTTGAAGAGTTTCTTAGGGGTTCAGCTCATGTATTATTTAGGGTACCAGTATCTCTACCAGTAGACGTAATATTTTGTGTGTGTAGGGCACGCAAGAGTTCGCCGCGCTGCAGGCGGCGGTGGCGCGCCTGGCGCTGTCGCCGGAGGAGCAGCAGTCGCTGGCCGAGCTGGAGCAGTACCTCGTGCACGGCGAGGGCAGCTGGGCGCTCGGGGACGACTTCCTCGCGTTCATCGGTGAGTCGGAGACGGACTTTACTCGTTACATCGCCTCGTAAATTCATTTTAAGTCGCGTCAGAACGTCGCTTGTCACTAAGATACGTGTTATTTTTGCACATAATGATTTTTTAGCTGTTATACTTTCGAATGATAAGAGAGTAAGAAAGAGTGAGTAAAAGCAATTTATCAATAGTCAAAATGCACTCTAATAATATGTCAAAAAGCCGCTCTTTATCCACACAAATCCCGCAAGGGCGGCATACCCATACTAACATAGTCGTTTACCCCTCGCGGCAACCGAATCCCCGATCACCGGTAACGGTCCAGGAGTGTGGTTGCAGGGCGGCTGCTGGGGCCGGAGAGCAGCGAGGAGGCGCGCGTGGCCACGCTGCGCTGCGTGGGCGCCATGGCCCCGCGCGACGACGTGTCCCTGCTGCTGCACCAGGACCGCCGCAGCCACGCGCTCATGAACTACGCGCAGCGCATCGACCGCCTGCCGCACCCCGAGCAGCTCGCCACGGCCAGAGCGGTCAGTCCCTACCTCCTGCCAGGCTGCGCGCGACGTGTCCCTGCTGCTGCACCAGGACCGCCGCAGCCACGCGCTCATGAACTACGCGCAGCGCATCGACCGCCTGCCGCACCCCGAGCAGCTCGCCACGGCCAGAGCGGTCAGTCCCTACCTCCTGCCAGGCTGCGCGCGACGTGTCCCTGCTGCTGCACCAGGACCGCCGCAGCCACGCGCTCATGAACTACGCGCAGCGCATCGACCGCCTGCCGCACCCCGAGCAGCTCGCCACGGCCAGAGCGGTCAGTCCCTACCTCCCGCCAGGCTGCGGGAGGGTGGCATACCGCAACTTGTTTGCCCCCCCCCCCCCCCCCCCCCCCCCCCGGAAGGCCGTAGGAGGCCTGACACGATCGTCATCATACCAGCCAGAAGACCTCTGCTGGGCCCCGAGGATCCCCACGATGACAGTTTCGTATTGCCCGCAGCCAATGGCTTCCCCCGCTCTATTTACCAAATCGTCCGTCCGCCTTCAAGGAGGCCGATATGAAACACAGACTGAGTAAACTCGTGCACCGGCTAAAATGGCCGCCAATTGGCTGTGTGTAAACATAAATAAATATCTTGGGACAATTGACATCAATTGGCCTAGTCCCAAACTAAGCAAAACTTCTAATATGGGTGCTGGGCACTAGACAACAAATAGACATACTTAAATAAATAAATACATACTCAAATACATATTAAACACCCAAAACTGGAGAACGAACATTCATATTTTTCATACAAATATCTGCCCCGACCCCGAGACCTCAAGCTTCGTAGATTCTCCTAACCGCTAGGCTATTATGCGGTCTTCAACGGTGTCACGAAAAGATCAATAGTTAATTTCGTAACGCCAAGAACGAACGTAAGAGGCATCAGGGTGCGCCACAGCTTTAGTTCTTGTCTCTATTGTTGTTTGCTCTGTGCTTGTGAATGCTGAGCTGGCGTCGCCCCTGTTCCAGCTGTGCAACTTGTTCGAGAACGTGTCGTCGTCGGAGTGGCTGCTGTACATCAGCGAGTGGGACCTGGACGGCCAGCCCATCTCCAACATCCGCGTCACCACCAAGGTTAGTGCTGCCCCCCCTCGTCTGGGCCATCAGACGCTTATTGAAGTGACAGTGAAGTCTGTTTTAAGTCTGAGGAAACGCTAAGGTTGCGATGATGGCAAAATTAATACGCCATTTTTTTCGCCCACTACTTCTGGTGGCCACTTTATGCACCAGAAATCAATACCATCGAAAGTGTTAACAAAACACTATGGCCGCTGTGAATATTAATTCACAGGGAAATTCGTGTCAAGCTTGTTACAAAACGATCTTTAGATAGGCACTGTGCTCGGCGACACTTTTGTGTTTTTTAGGGTTCCGTACCCAAATGGTAAAAACGGAACCCTATTATTAAAACTTCCGTCCGTTTGTCGCCAGGCTGTATCTCATGAACCGTGATAGCTAGACAGTTGAAATTTTCACAGATGATGCATACTGTTGCCACCATAACAACAAATACTAAAAATAGATTATTTTTATGTCTGTCTGTCTATGTCAGCAACCAACATAAAATGACCTGACATTGCATACATTTTGCTTAAGAGCAGGGCTCTGCTAACAGTGATGTTATAATAAGTTGCCAAATTTGTACGCAACCTTCGGTGCGCAAGTCCAACTCGGACTTGGCCGGTTGTTATTATTATTTTAGTGATTAAGTTCGTACAACCCACTTACTTGTACAATTAACTGACGAATTGAGCGAGGATTTCCTAAGAGCAGTAGGCTTATTATCTACTAACTCGCTCGCAATCGCCATCGTGTTCATTTTGACAGTTCATGTATGGGCTGACAATTGGCGTCGGAATCAACTAGCTGTCACATTCATGCAAGAACTGTCAAAATGAGCACTATGGCGTTTGCGAGCGAGTCACATAATAAGCCTACAGGACCGGTGACACACCTTCCCGCTTGGTATCTGCGTAACGTGTGCGTGTGCGTGTGCGTGTGCGTGCAGGTGGCGGTGCACGCGACGCTGGCCGAGGACGCGGAGCTGCGCGACGTGGGCACCGCGCTCATGTACAACATGGCCACCAAGGAGGTAAAGACCGTGGTCTGTATCTGCCTCCCTCTACTGCCGACACGGCGCGCTTGTTGCACGCTGCAGCCTGACGACTTCCCCGCGCCACGCGCCACGCGCCAGACCAGCCTGCACTCACTTTAATACACTCTTATAATTAGGCGTCGGAAATTTCATCGCATGGTAACTATGGTAAGACGTTAGTGAGCCATGGAGTCGACATTACCAATAAAATCCAACTCCTATTAATACTCATACTCACTCATTTATTTAATTCATTCTAAAAATGCCTTTACAGCGATCGTGATTAAAAATCGTGAGCAATTTGTGATCCTATAATGTGAAACCACAACAAAATTATATTGCGTCTGGTCAACTATTTCTTACCTAGCAAATAGTCTGGGAGCCGCGAAATAAAATTGTTGAGTTGAGTACACTTCACGAGCCGCAATATAATGTTGTTGTGTATCTCGTCCTAAATCAAATGAAGCATCATCATAAATAAAATTATTTTTCTATTAGATTACAAACTCATTATTTTGTGATTTAAATTTGGGTGTCACGAATTATTTGATTTTGTCTGTATACTCAAAGACGAAATTAAAGGATCTTTATATAATCACGGTCAAAAATACCGCATCCCATTTCATACAAATTTGCACGGGAAGTGATGCAATAATTTTTGCTCGTCAGTATTATACTCGTCAACATTCTTGTCCTTGATTAGCAAATTAAAACCACTACTTAAATAAATTCATGAGTATGAGTATGAATACGAGTTGTATTTTATTGCTAATGTCGACTCCATAGCTCGGTAACGTCTGACCGTGCGATGAAAACTCCGATGTCTACTTATAGTTAATCCAGTATACTTCAGCGGGTAGTTGGCTTTGTTTGTCTGAATACCCCTTCTAGGACAATTCTAAAACGTCTTGCAAATTATTGTTCGCAAATTATATAAAATGAATGCGCGCGATTGGGCGGGGAAGTTGTTATAAAACGGAATTTGCTTCTTTGAAGCTCGAGGCTACGAATATCCGAAATATCATCTAGCTTTGTCTTCAATTTGTTGAAACAGTACAGACATTTACGTGCGTTCCTGCTTCAGTGAAGCAAAGTACTTATTTTTAATGTGTATCTGTAAATTTACCGCGTTATCATTGAAATATTAACGACGAATGAATGCATCTCACTCGCATGCCGTATCTGGGGCCCGATTTTTGAAAGCACGTTTGTGAAAATACCACTCGAAAGCGGTGAAAAATTGTGCTGAATTTGAAATAAGAGTAGCTTAGAAGATACTTACGGCTCTCATTAATCATGTGAACTAGTCAAAAATTTGATTAGAACTTAGTTTTGAAGATATAAACCGATTTATACCACTTTCGAGCGTACTGAGTGATGTGCTTCCAAAAATCAGGTCTCTGTTCGGATCCGTGTCGCGCGCGGCGGACAGCCGCGAGCGCTCGCGAGTCCACGGCGTCTAAATGATCACTTTTAGACAACTTTACAAATAGCTTCAAGTGTTTTATTTATCTAGGGACTAAACCGAAGGAAATGTTAATAGATGAAATATAACCTGCGTCCTCTCGCGTGGCATATTGCTCTCAAATAAGCACTGTAAAATTGACCGATAGTCAGAAATACGCTTTTGGGCATTACAGTGGACTTTATAAAGGTTTCATCTAACTATATTAATTTATCTATAGCCAGCAGTCAGTTCTAACAATCGGGCAGTAGTAACCAAAATTAACGCGTAGTTACACAGACGGATAACTCGCGTATAAAAGTCGAGTAATGCCCGACATGTTTCGGGCTAATTCGTAGTCCTTCCTCCTGGGTTACCCGACTTTTGTACGTGAGTTATCCGTTTGTGTAGCTATGATTGAGTCTGACGGTAGTTTCATGTCAAAATTAACGCATTTAAATTTTACTGATCGTTTGCTTCGGCGTAACCGAGCGTTTTCGAAAAAAAAGTCGATGTAATTTTTTACCACCGATTTTACTATCGATTTTTTCCTGTTCGTCACGTTCCATACATACATATGAAAAAAGTGACGAACTGGAATGGACATTTTGGGACACATTTTTTTTTGTATAAGAATCGATAGTGAAAACGATTCAGAGTAATAAAAACCCAAAATAGTTAAATTCTGGAAAAAATGGTCATGTTTTTTTTTGGAAAACGCTCAACCACGTTTTAATTCCTCCCACGAACCTAGTCGACTATTCCGCTTAGACACATTAGACTTAGGGTGACAATGGTTTCGCCGTTTCTCTTGTGATCGCGTTCTGTTGACGTTTGTCGGCCGGAAGCGTCGCGTCGAGCTGATCCTCGCTGTTTGCCGAAGCTTCGGCGGCGCAGAGGGTAATGCGCAAATTGTTATCGCGCCGCGTGTCAAATACTGACACTAGCTATTTGTTGACGGAGCTCCGCGCTGCTGGCGGCCGTGCACTCTACCGGGACGCACTTACGACGCACTTTCCCGCGACGAATATTACATACTGAACTCTTATGGCTTTGACTTTGAATTTTCCTGCTTGTAAAGTCTATGTATGCATGTATTCTATGTACTCGTAAATATATACGTAATTGTTTTATTATCTTTATGTATTGCGTAGTATTATTTTTATTATTGTATGCATGACGGGCACCGGTCTATCACAACATGGGTATTCGGTTGTTGAGTGTTCAAATTAAAAAGTGTGTTGCTTCTGCTTATCTGAGAGCACACAGGTCGTAAAGTGATTGTTTATCTTATTCAAAGATTACCTGAACAAGGAAATTGGTAATGACGCAATATTTGGATTTTGCTTACGCTTTTCAATATTTATCACTTTTGCTGTGTAGAAATAAAATGAGGGAGCCACTATCTACGTAATTGGCACATTTTTGTGATGAAATATTTAGGTTCTGTTTCAATCAATTAACTCTTATATGAGAGTCTAATTTATTTTTGTCATAAATGGACGGCGGACGTTTCTTGGCCATTGTTCAAGTTTTATCTGCCGTCATATTCATGTCCGTCTCTATTCATTTTGGAGCGTAGCCTTTGCGAAAATCGGGTACTTTTGTTTTATTTAGATTTTTAGAAAATTACTAATTTAGAAAAAAAGCAAGTTTCTGTCAAATATTTTCTTTTTTAATACAAGCTTTTTTTGCTGACTGTACTTGCATTGTTATCCGTCCTACATATATGTGAACCAAATTTCAAGTCAATCGGAACAACCGTTGAAGAGTTCCCTCCTGCGGAGACGGGCCTGGCTGGGTCACCAGAACTCCACTAACAGATCATTGTATTGTCATCTGACTTACATCAATGCAATTCTTCTTGGTATAAAAAGTTTTGGGTTCCCGTTTTTTTACAACCGGGGTGTCTTTGGTCAAGCCAAGCGTTACGCATAAACTCAGTGACCCTTGGATGTCCCGTAGTTAAATCATGTAGTTTGATCTTACTATAAATAACCTTTTGTGTTATTTATTTTCACGTCATCGTCCCTAGCCTTTGCCTAGTTTGTGCCTTGCCTTACGTAAAGTCCTACTGCTGTATTGGACGAAGGTCTCCCCCTCATAATTAATTAAACTTTAAAAGTTTGTGTAGCACTCTATTAACAGTGATCACGTGTCGTTCTACGTCTTAATAAACTTAAAAGCTGTTTCAAAGCGATATTGTAAATTGTTTCTCATAGTTGACAGCTGTCAAAGTTTCGGTTAGGTTCAATTTGTCCGTTAGCTGGTATTGCGTGTAGAGTTAGTTGTGTTGTGGTGTCCGGTGGTCGCGTGCGTGTGCGTGTGTGCGTGCGCGCTGCAGAGTTGTCGTGTTGCAGCGGCTCAGCACGGGGCGCGCGCTGCGGGACCTGCTGCCGCGGCACGCCAAGTCCAAGGTACCGCGACACGCTCCACTAACCGCCATCGCCCATCTTAACGCTCATCACAGTTGATATTCTAAAATTTTTAAGAAAATCGCAAACACAACCAAAGGGGTTTTTAAATGTGTAGGCATGTTTTATGCTGCCAGCTCTGGAGAATACCGGTCGGTAGTATCGTCTTGGAGACTGTACCTATCGCAAAAACACTTGACAAATTACATTACATTACATAAATCACGTTCTTATCCCTTACGGGGTAGACACAGCCCAAGTTAACAAGGCCTGGCCACGTTTAGCATGATTGTGGGCGTATAGGTGGAAAAGGGACTCAAAATAGTGACGGGTTGCTAGCCGCATCGCCAAAAGAAGTAGTAAATGCAGCTTGTTAAAACGAAAGTTTAGTCAATTGCGCAACGTATGCAACTTATTAGACACCATTTTCATTTATAACGCTTCGTTTTTGTGATATTCGCAAATTGGAATTTCAGATTGGTACTGCCTGTTCTGATAATGAAATCTATTCATTTCACGTTCATTGCCATGTTTTATTGTGTTGGCCTAGCTTTTATCAAAGGAAACTGTTTGACTTGCTCTTGTTTATAATGACTGTCATTCATTAAACTGCATTAGAATCATAAAAGTAGCCTTATAAGTTATAAATAAAATAGTGCTCTATGACATAACAGCACGGCAACATCAGGTGATGTTAATATTTGTTCGCTGCCAGGTTCGCGGCCGGGTGTCGACTGTCGTACTGTATTTTATTAGTTTATTTACTTGACTGTTCGGTATTTTCGTCTTTTAATAATAACGTGTCAAGCTTAGTCGCAGACTTGAATGGCTAAGGACGGACATCTTAGCAACATACAGAATTAGACTTTAGAACTTTTCTTAAAATAAGAATCCTGAATCCATAGATTCTAGTATAAACTTACGTGCGTTGCCAACTATTCGCAAGTACACGCGAGTTAGCTGTTAAACTACCCGGCAAGAATGACCGACCATACAGTCAAGCTGATATATTATTATCATGTTCAGCATTTTGAGGAAGCCAGTTGCTATTTCGGTGACCGTTATAATACCGCGATTACCCTTACGTCCCGTGGTCTATAATACGTCCCGTTGATAATATATATCGTATGTTATTGACCGTGAATCTTTTCAATGTCATTCCTACATCGGTTCTGCGAGCCGTCCAACATCAAGCTTTCGTGTGCGAGGGTTTCCCCGACGGCAGTTCGTTATCTGTTTGTATCGAGATGAATCGCTTTACGACCCGCCAGTAAAGCGTGTTTACCGCCGCTCCTTCACGACGTTACGCGCGGGAGTATATTTGCCTTTTGATGATTCGGCAATCGGGCGACCTTTGCGTGCACTCCGGAGATAGACGCTGGGTAACCCTTGATCGTGCCTTACGATGTGAGAGATTTGGGGAGATTTTAGTGGCTGACCACGAATACGTTTTAGTATTACGATAGTAAATGCTTGAAATGGCTAGTCTTAATTCATATTCATTAAAGGAGCGACCACACCGCTGCGTATAGTATGTGTCACGTTCTCTCACCGTTTCTTCATACATTTTGTTGCGTAAACGCACCGTCGACGTCTTTTACGCACTTAAATTGATCATTTTGATAAAAAGTAAATTACACCAAACCAAAATAGGAGCCACAATTTGATTTTAAATGAGTAGTATTTATATTGTATAAAATATTTATTTAAATTAGAAGTGCTACAAACTGAAGTTGGTCAATGAAATTTAAGTGGCTCCTATTTTGTAAGTATAATACGCAGTCCGTAGAGTGAGTATCGCCGCGGACGTCCAAGATCCATTGGACGTAGTTATGTAAAAACTTACCTACCCACAACTCACTGTTTTGACATAAACGCAGCGCTATATAGATAATTTTTTACATCTCTTCCAAGACAAATTGGAGCATACCACAAAATAAATTGTGTAATTCTGATTAGTGGGGGTGGAACGTGCATAACTACGTCCAGTGAAAAGCGGCATATGCGTCGGTCCCCCCTATCGTGGTCCTCGCCTTGTGTTCTGTCGTGACACCGGTTGCAGGTGTTCGACGACGTGAGCGTGGAGCTGGCGATGGCGCTGCTGCAGCTGCTGGGCAACGCGCCGGGCGAGGAGCTGCTGTACCGCTGCGTGGCCGCGCTGGCCCGCCTGGCGCACCACTCCGCCGAGGTCGCGCAGCTCGTCGCGCTCGTCGGCCCGCCGCCCGCCGCGTTCAGGTACACACGCTGCCCAGGCTGACACCACTGCCATGTGCTGAGTCCTTTACGCGATCCATCCGGGAGGGATGCAGTCGGCTGTTGATGATATTGAGAAAAAAAAGTACATCTCTACTGCCTTCAGTTACAGTACCCGGCCATAAAGATTGCATTACGAAGCCGAGAAGATCGATGTGCATTCTTCATGGCCGGGTACTGTACACATTTTGGTGAAGATAACCTTTAAGTGACAGTTGTTCTTTTTGAGTACTGAAATTTGTGGCGCCCAACTTGGGGCCACGTATGTACAGCTTTCCTTATTATCTTTTGCTCTTACATTCTACCTTCTATACTTTTGTTTGTGAAATTCGTCAGTAAAATGTTATCCCATCGTTTCCAGAGGCACGAGTCCGCGCTGCGACGAGAAGATAGACCTCATCATGCAGAAGGTCAAGTAACTTAGACTAGACATTATTTGTATTGTATTATGTTATGAACAAGCATTTTAATCATCGATTCTTATTTCATTGTTATTAATTTATATAGCCTACCTATTGGTGCTTGGATATTTTGTAGCGCGGTGCCTGCTGGCTTTTACAATATTCACATCACACTAAAGTTAAAGTCGTTAAATTATATTTGAATAGCAAATTTATTGTTTCAATCAATTAATTACTTTATTGATATTGTCACATTTGTCACAAAATTTTGGTAGTATTTAAAACTTCACGCGGCAAGCACCATCGGATTATTAGATTATTGTAAATAAACGTTAGCTATCGATAAGTCGACAAATCTAGTGTAAGTACCTGAACTTATGAGATGTATTGTATCGTTGTCTTTATTTAAACCTGAAATGGGAAGACGCAGTCTTCAGTTTTTGGTGTGACGAAGATTGTTGTACTAATATAGTGTAAAGATGTTAGGTGGTTATCGGCCCGCGGTAGTGGAGCTGACTGATAATATATTTATGAGATGTAAACAGTTGTTTTATTTCTTAAAAGACAATCACTTGCCGCGCTTTAATGTTTAGTTGACACAGACCTGTGTCAGAGTAGATCGACTGGAAGAATGCGCGTCCATCAGAGCATGTGAGGTAGCTTCGTGCACGATGAAAAACCCACCAAATTGCTTGCCAAGTTTCATGTTTCTGGGTCAATGGGAAGCACCCTGAGGGTTTTAATTTTCCGGCGAGTCTCAAAACTAGTAAAATACAGGAATTCTTTGATCTTATCTATATTATCTATGGTAGAGCTTCCTTCCTGGTAATGGCGTCGTCTTATAAATACATTACGTAGACACACATCCTTTTAATTAAATTCCAAATAAACAACAAACAGTCGCACACTAACAGTGTTATTTATTATTTATAAGACGAGTTCGTACAAAAAATTGCGATTAAGGAGAAACGGTAGTGGAATGTGTACATTACTCTTTTACACGAAAACCATTCAAAAATATTTATTTTAAACTAGCTGTTGCCCGGGGATTCGACCCCGCTGCAATTTATATTTCAAAATTTTATTTTATACAAACCTTGTTTAAACAGTAATAAACACAACTAACAAAGAATTATCCAATTCCGTGCAGTCGTTTAGAAGTTATGTGCGTACATATACATTTCGGCGATTCATTTTTGTTTATATAGATTTGGTATTCGGGTAGGTAGTTCATAACTAGTTTAAAAAGTTACTTAGTTAATCACAGGTTAATTTTGAGTGCGAAAAGTCGCACATCTGTGCTCCCGTGGACCAATTAATTAATCGCAGACGAAGTCTCGAGCATCAGCAAGTTTCATAATATAGGTAGGTATATTTAAAAAACTCGGCGTGCTGTCGGCGCGCGACGCCCTCTACCCTGGGTCAACCCACCCACGGCGCTCACGTCGACAATTAAAATAAATCATTATATCCTTTGTTTCTTACTAATTTAACACAGTACACAGTAAATACCATGTCGTATTGGAGTCTATTGTCATTTAAATTGGTATGCGCGTAATATTTGGACGCTGCGTGCGCAGCAGTCGGTCGGCGCCCGCGCAGGCGACCTGGCGCAAGGTCTTTTCCATTATCTACTTTTCATTATACATAGACAATCTGGTTAATCCTACATTTCTATAAACAACCAGGTTGTCTTTAGTGTTTACTTGGCTAAGTCGGTCTCCGGTTGTAAGTAGTTGTAATGAAGGAGCAGCTGATAAGCTTCGACCCGACGTGGGAGCGGGCGCCGCGCGCGCGCAGAGGGTCCTCGCGCCGCAGCCACGCCGACACTCAGGACGACCATGAGATACCTGGCTCCACCGTGCAAGGTATAACCAACATCTTGTTACCCATGGTCCTTCTCGTAGTCCCTTGAAAGGACTACAGGGAATAAAAATCCCTCTGATAGTCTACAAACGTAAACTTTATCTAAAAACATGCGCCGATATACAATAGTTTACTATACAATAGCTACAATGCAAAAAACCGCATCGTAATCGGTTTAGTACTTAGTTTTCGGAAAAATGGTAACTGACACCCTTACAAACAAACACAACCGTCCGTCATGGATAAAAAAAATAAGTTGAAATCAGTTGCAGATTTGGTCAGCAGAAATGGCCTCGGCATGATCGAAGACACTTTTTTTCATCTGCAATATCGTTAGCAATATCAAGATCATAAATAATTCCAATCGAGTCAAGTTCAACGAGAAAGTAATAACTATACTAATGACGCGGCTCTTCGTTTAATTTATTACCTACTCATTAAATGGATTCAAGAGCTGCACAAGTGCTTATAAGCGCTGAATATTAACCGTGCCTAGTTCTGATGCCAAGGTCCAGACTACCTGTTCCATGTTATAGCCCCTGGTTGAGTTCGCACAGCAAGATATACTAAGATCGCATACTTACATTAAGAAAGATGAACTTGAAGTTTTACTTAGAGACACTTGGGAGACTCGAAACCAATTTTGAAACTTAAACTACCTACCTACTTATCGCTTTTACTGAAGATTGACATTTTCACAGGCTTTTTATTAACTTGACCTGTTTGTTGATTTTTGCCAATAATTATACCGTTTCATAACTAAGTTGTGTATGTTGTGTTAAACAAGCATTTTTTACTACTTACCTACGTAATTCTTGCAAATTTCAAGCCCCGCCCAGTAACGTTACGTAATTGTAATGAAAATAAACGTTTGTTTCATCGTGGCAAATTTCTGAATAACATCGTTTTTGGATCGGCCTAAGCAAAGAAAAGACCCATTCGTCTTAGCTGTTAGGTATGCTTACAAATTACTAAAAACATAGAGATGGATCAGAGCTTTGTATGTGCCCAAGTAACGTATTATTTTAAATATTCTCTACACATGCGTCACAAATTACATTGCAGATAAAGGATACAATTGTTTAAAGAATGTTGTAAGTAGTTTTTATTTTGCTTTTTGGAATGTTTGTTATTATTTCTATCAAAGAATAATAATGGCATAATTTAAATAATTGACTCGTGACGCCTCTAATTTGCAAACTGTGTTGTAACATCTACGAGTACGTCTGCTTCTTCGGATACCTGCCCACGAACAACCTGCGCCAGTGGAAAGCTTAGCCTTCCTGGAAAATAATTTATGAATGTATTTGGATAGTATATGATGGTGATTACGAAAACCTGATTATTCGCAAACAATTCTTGGAAATGCTGAAGCGTAATCAGTAGCACGCTTCATAATGTGTAATGTAGCTTAGAGTTACGAGCTCTCGTTTATTTTGCTACATGTTATGGATGCGCCTTGTGCAGGGTTCAGCTCGATGCTTAAAAAACCTTGCTGTGGAAGGCCGCTATTACCAACTTTTTAAGTTTTTTTTCCATTGATTGTCGAACTCAAAGACAATTGTAAAGTTCTTGCGCGAATGGAGCCCTGCACGAAATGCTGCATTCGGCGCGTTTCAGTGGAAAAATTCACGCAAACGTCTTCAATCGCACTTATCAATGTTTCTTTCTCAAATGAAAATCCCCGGGTCAACAAGCCACTATAGGTGTTTTTACAGCCTTCATTAACCTGATAATTATTGTGTACCGAGTTACGTAGGGACGCGCGGAGATAAAGCGGGGCGCTGCGCGTGCGGCGCTGCAACCAGACGCGGGACCCCGGCCTGCCCGCGCGGCTGACAACCTATCTTTTCAATTAAAACTAGAATTTCTCATTATTAATACAAAACAATAAACGTATCTTAATTGTTTTGAATAGTGGTAATTTAAAACAAAGGGAGCTGTCGCTTCCATTCATTAAAACTGCGTAGAGTTGACGCATCGGTTGTTTTTACTCGAGCTGGTCTCTAGATCTAGCATAGTATCTTGCGTGTTAATTATTTTGAACGGTTCTGACGATGGACACAGAGGAAGGCACGCCGTTCCCGTCGCACAAGCCGGGCGGCGGCGGCGGCTGGCGGCGCGCGCTGGAGCGGCGCGTGCCGGTGCTGTCGTGGGCGCCGCGCTACACGCGGCTGGCGGCGGCGGCCGACCTCGTCGCCGGCATCACGCTGGGCCTCACGCTGGTGCCGCAGAGCATCGCCTACGCCGCGCTCGCCGGCCTGCCCGTGCACTACGGACTTTACTCCTCCTTCATGGGTTAATATCTGATATTTTATTTTTTAGATATATCCAGAGATCTCATTAACTTCATGGCAGTTTGGACATGATGATGTTATTTTATTGCGATCAAGAAAGTATCCTTTTCCAATGAAATTGAATAATACTGAACTACTTGGGCGAAAATGTTAGGAATCATGTTATTGGCGATGCAGCTAGCAACCCATCACTTTTGGTTCCCGTTTCCACCTATACACTCACAATCATGCTAAACGTGGCCTTTAGGTTTTGCTGTCTTAGGCTCTGTCTACCTCATAAGGGACAAAGACGTGATAAATTATGAAATATATTAACAACATTTCATTTTCATTTTCATAACATGTACTGTAATACTAGTAAATGAGTTGTTACGAGGTAGTTACATGCCAACTGGTCAGTCTTCTTGCGTGGGTTCCCACTGTCCAAAGCTAGAGAGGGCTATTCTGCCTCCCTAATTAATGTAGTAAGTGTATATTTCCAGGTCACTCCTTACATTCCATAACTATGTTTAGTTACACTCGGTTACATTCAGTGTTTGTCCGTCTGCCCCTCCTCTTTGCGCTGGCGCATAAAAGGCATTACGACACAAATTCAATCAGCCCGCTGTCACAACATTGCGCGACCTTAAATGATATATGTAATAGCCCACGACCGCGGCTGTAATCTGCGGCGAGCCCTCCGGAATATAAACAGCAAAGTTTCCACAATAATGTTATCATTTATCATACTCCCTATGTACCTAAACCTATGTACATACGTACGTTCGTATTGTTCGTAGTTCATATGCATGAAAGTGCAAAATAGGTACGCTATTTTACACGCGTTTCTCTCTGTATTAGATACACTTCTTTCTTTTCAAGAATGGCACGCACTCTATGGTATTCATGGCCTCAACTCATAGAAAAGTAATGCCCATCTAGCTAAATAATCTAGAATTCACGCACAACCCAATAACGCGACTTACTAGTGTACGAGGATCATGTAGGTGGGTGGAAGTACCAGAGGAACGATGTGGGAAGTAAAACATGGTCCTTTATACATCCGGTCTGTCCTTTGATCGACTTCGGTCACGCAATATTGCTGGTGTAATATTTTCTGAAGGAGCGAGGTGAGGAATACTTCGCAGACCTCCGAGAGTCAGCACTGTCAGAGTAAAGAAAAGAAGAAGGTGCTTACTTAGCTTATTATAAGTAACCACTCGGAATAATGAAAAAGAAATTTGATGGTTGATTACCCCAACGCAGCGGTCGTGGTCACGAGTAGACTGCAGGATATGATATCACAATCGTTTAGCCAAGCGAGGTTTTCCAACTACCTGCACTTGGTCAACATTCTGTTCCGGCACCCTATAACACCGACACACAACACTAACAGTCCAGTCAAAGAATTTAATCCTCTACCCACCATGGAACCTTTTCAGGAGAGGAGAGAAGAGGTTCCATGGTGGGTAGGGAATTCAATTCCTTGACCTTACTTACATATTGTTGTTAACATTGTTTGTGTTTCAGGTACGATGCTGTACATGCTGTTCGGCACGGTGAAGGAGGTGAGCATCGGGCCGACGAGCCTGATGGCGCTGCTGGTGCTGCAGTCCTGCCACGGGCTGCCCGTGCAGTACGTCACGCTGCTGGCCTTCCTCTCCGGTGCCGTCGTCATGCTCATGGGCTTGCTGCGCCTCGGTGAGTACACACGATAAACGCACATTTACGTGCTGGCTGGTGCCATACCGCCAAACCCTAAGGGGTTAAGTCCCTTTACGTATCATTGGTCTCGAGTTTCTGACAAAAGCTTGAAGTCAGTAAACTTAGATTGGCGTAGACACAGCTTTAGCTTTACAAGTTTATGAACCGATCTATCTATATGTAGATAACCTGAATAGTCATAATCCTGTACATAGTCACAATCCACGAACGTGACCGTATGTTTCAGCTGTATTTTTATTAAATAACTTAATCTTTTAATATACTTTGATTAGCAAAAGTATTCAGTGAGGTTTCGTTTAATAAATTCCAACATTGTTGAAGAAAAACTTTTTAAACGAAATAACAATTTCTTGGCTATAAAACAAAAATTCAGGTTTGGCATAATTTATCAGGTGTAGGTACTTAACAGAGCGGTAGTATCGAATTATACATAGAACGATTGTCGCATAAACTCGTGTACGGATTCAAATATATGTGAACAGCTGCAGACAATACACGTAGATTTTATTTTGACTGTTAATCAAATAACAAGCAACTTAAGCCCCAAACCTGACTAAAAATTAATCTGTGGGTCCATTTCCAGTTTCGTTCATATCTATTGTTCAGTATGACTTGAGGTGATTTAGGAGTTACAAATATCTAATATCTAGTACATTCGCTAGCCATTTGTGAACCTTACCTATTACTGTCACAACATCGTGACGAGATACAAAAATATAGACAGTGAAGTGTGAGTTGCTCCTAGTTAATTTAAAAATAGCAATCATCCAAAACTGACTTTTCTAGTTGAGGTGAGGACGTTATATTTAACGGAAAACTTATAACGACAGGGTGACTCTAGTTGATATGGAATTTTCTGCCACCAAAGTAAACTGATACACACGTAAAACGTAGGACATTACTTGGAAAGTTATATTTTTTAATATTTGTATAATGTAATCAGTAACAGTACAGTGTATGCTGGGAGCTTACTTTATGTGTACCAAGTGCCAAATTATGGACATTAAAAATAAATTAAGCTGCAAACAAACAAGGGTTGTCGTGCAATACAATTGTTTGCGTCGATTGATAAAAATGTAAGAAAGTGGGTTTATTGGACTGCCTCGCAAACAACTTGACTGACGTTTCTTTTTTTAATGTTTGTTTGCAAATAATTACGTTGCGATAACGAAATTCCTCTTAAATATAATCGTCATTATGAATGACTCTGTGAATGGCACAGGAGCAAACAAATCACCCAAGTGATTATAACCACAACCAAGATCTGACAGTCGGAACGTATCAACAACCGCTCTGAGGATGGCTCGGAGAGAGGTGATACACGAGTATTTTTACTGTGGGGGTGGTTTTGGTTGTGGGTTTAGTTATCTTTGCGTAGATTATTCTATTTTCTAAAGCTATATTCAGCGTGATTAAAAAATATTGTTTCGCATGACTCGACCTCACTATTTCGCGAAATAGCAAAGTGAAGTTATCCATTTAGTTTAACATGGACTTCCGCAATGTAAGGCATGAATATACACAAAATTATATGTTTAAACACATACCACAAGAGTGAACTATAAGTTGTTGATGCAACTCGCGCATAAGTAGCTTATTGTTAACAAGCGACACTACGTCTAATAATAGCCAATCCTCAAATAACTTTCCACGACAGATAGCGTGATGAATGGCTGGCTCCTCATTGTGCCGCACTTATATTAATTAAATTCACTGAATGGCCTGAGATAAGGCGGGGTGCAAATGTCTCGCCGTTATAGCATTCAAACCAAGTAGCCTGGTTTTGTTAACGTACAGTTTCCATTAGCATTAGCACTCACTGTCATCTACACCCAAAATTAACTGTTCCACTTATGAGGTGTATATTATTCCCACTATATAATCTCTATGTATGTATGTAAGTATAATAATCTCTGTAGCTTTGGCAGATAATTTAAGTCTGGAACAAAGCGATAACGATATGATTTACTTTGTTTGACGAAGACACACCACATTCGTTGTGACCAAGTCATCAATTCGTAATAAAAACGACCTAGAAAGACTGTCGCTTTGCACCTTTCCATTGTTAGGTTAAAATGAATGGTTATCTTCCAGGTTTCCTGGTGGACCTGATCTCGCCGTCGGTGACGAGCGGCTTCACGTCAGGCACGGCGGTGATCATCGTGGTAACGCAGCTGAAGGGCCTGTTGGGGCTGAGCTTCACGGCAGAGTCCATCCCTGAGAACTTCGCAATGATCGTGCAGAAGTGGGACAAGGTGCAGGTGCCCGACGTGCTCCTCAGTCTCGTGTGCTGCACTGTGCTACTACTGCTTCGGGTAAGTCATTAGTTTTGTCGTTGAACATTGTTTGTCACTGGACATAATTGTTCTCTTACAACTTCCTTCAACTACACCAACCATGCACATTTGGGGGCCTTTACGGCATCTTCTGTACAGGGTGAAGGCTTCAAGCTTTCTTCATACATGAATAACCCAGGACTCGCACTACGTACCAAACATTGGATTGGAATTAACGCAGAATTTTTATTTGACCACAAAAAAAACTTAGGTCATTCTCTCAGCAGTCATATCAAATTATATCAAAGTAGACCAAAGTTAGCTTTACTTAAAAAACTGTCTTGTTCTTTTACAGAAACTTAAAGATGTGGAGGTGGGTCCGAAGCGCGCGGTACTGCAGCGCACGCTGTGGCTGGTGTCCATCAGCCGCAACGCTCTCGTCGTCACCGGCGCCGCATTTTACGCCTACCACGCTTGCGACCATGACAAGCCTTTCATCAAACTCTCTGGTAAACCTTAATCCTCTCCTCTCCTATTCCGTACACAATATTATGAATACCGACTTGCCTATCGCTTCGATAGCTGTTGGATCTGTCCGTGTTGAAGACGCATAGCAATATGAATGAAATATGTTACTTGCGCGGTCTATGCAACTTTAACTTCCATCCGGAATTTCTTCAGTGTACCCCCGTGATCATGGCATGATGCATGTAGCTGCGTCGAAATAACCGGAGCTCAATAAAGGTAATCACGGTCTATATTCCGTTGATAATGTCTTATTACGTAACTTGTGTTTAGGGCGTGTGGAGCCGGGGCTGCCGCCGCTGTCGCTGCCGGCGTTCAGTCTGCCGCACGGCAACAGCACCATCGGCTTCCTGGAGATGGTGCAGGAGCTGGGCTCGGCCGTCATCATGATGCCCATCGTCATGGTGCTCGCCAACATAGCCATCGCCAAGGCTTTCAGTGAGTTTAAATGCATATGGGATTTTATAGGAAAATAAGATCATTTCTGCTTAAAAATAAACTTTCGGAAAATGCAGTATTCAGCGTGTACGTACATACATTAATAATACCGATAATACATCATACTTTAATTTCTGTTTCTGATGTATTCTGTTAGAATTGCCGGCGTTGTGGCTACGTTACTTTATGACTTTAGTTTAGCGCCTTTAAACGTTTCATATAAAATGTATCACCATTGTGTGCTATTCAAAAGTTGTAGGCGTACTAATAGACGGAGAGCCAGCTACGGAAATATGTATACAATTTATAGAGCAACGAAATCCCTCTATTTAGTATGCCATACTATCATTATTATTCAATTCGAGCGCCTGGCAGCTTTTCAGAGGTGGCTGTGAGAGTGGATGGGCAACAAAACGGGGTGGAGTGGCAATTGAAGGTGTGCAATTTATAGTGCTATGAGTTTGGTGTGATATAATAGCTAATTATATATTTAATTCGAGTAGGTATAACATTGTCAGGCGTGTTAATTGGAGAAAAAGTACTACCAGGTGGCATCCAAGGTGCGGGAAAAAGTGCCGAAGTTAGACACTAGTTCTATAAATTGTATACCTATTTCCGTAGCTAGCAGGCATTTTTATTTTACAAGATATATTTATATGAGCGGTGGACGACTAGATATCACTGGTCGCCATAACCATAACTTCTATTTTGACTGCAACACTGTAATCCGCTGCGCTGGCACTGCCCCTAGTCTCGAGCACTTATGACACCGAAACAACTGATTTTCGTGTTCCGCAGCATCGGGAGGGCGCGTGGACGCGACGCAGGAGATGCTGACGCTGGGCGTTTGCAACATGGCGGGCGCGCTGGTGCACGCCATGCCCACGTGCGGAGCCTTCACGCGCTCCGCCGTCTCGCACTCCAGCGGGGTGCAGACGCCCGCCGCTGGACTCTACTCCGGTGCGTACTTCCACTTACGGACATGGTGAAGTATCAGAAGATATATCACACTCACTTCCAGCCATTTATTTCGAAACTTAATTTAGTGAACGGCAAAGGTGCCTTTACGGCACATACTTAGCGGTTGAATTACTTACAACAAACGCTGCGCTGAAGACTGACAACGTCTAGTCTAGTCTCGTGCCCAGTACAGTATTCTATATTCTATATTATAAGATGACCGTGAATACCAAGTTTTTGATTAGTGTTCGCATTACGTGTTTCATGCCTCTTCTCGTAATGATGTTTGTTTTAAGCGAATTTGGCTCCAGGATATATTTTCTTATATACACCTAGTAAAATTTTGCTGAAATAAAACCAATAATCCAATAATGAAATAGGTACTTACTTGCCCCCATCCATACAGTCCGCTCTGCTCACTAGGTATCTCGCGCCAGTCGCGCCCAAAGCTCTATAAAATACGCGCGGATTATAATGCCACCCAGGATTCCAGCAGGTGTAGCCTATCATATACAGATACTATATAAAACTGAGGGTGCAGCAAGAAGTGAAATAACCAACCAAAGACAAGATAAAATTTTCAAATGTACAAAATAACACAACCTGCAAGCGCTTCGTATTTTGCATTTTATTCACACAATGACGATTTATATTGTAATGTTCTTTACAATAAAAAAAAATTGACTGTGACAAAGTTACGACGGACCAATTTAAGAACTAGAATTCGTTGAATTCATTATGAATTTGATTGTATGACGTAGTCTGACAACTAAACCGTTCACTCATTAAGGAGTGTTGCCAGTGGCAACTTGTCACTTTAAAATATTTACCCCAAAAACAAAATTGCCTAAAATTACCTTATATGTATTTTATTTCCTATTAAGAGTAAGTAATAACATTAGCTAAGATTACCACATTTATTTTAGGAATCATCGTGCTGCTGGCGCTGCGGTTTATGACGAACTACTTCAAGTTCATACCAAAAGCCTGCCTATCGTCAGTTCTCATCTGCGCTGTTATATTTATGGTAAAACTTTTAAAATATTTGTTTATATAAAACACTTGTACCTACACTTGTTGTCACAATGTACACTTGCAAGGTTGAAATATCGTTTTAAATCCAGTGCATGTTTTTCGTTACACCCATTTCTGCGCAATGCATAACTATGGCAACGTGTTTGTTTTAGATCGACTTGGGCACAGTGCAGCGGCTGTGGCGCACGTGCCGCGCGGAGCTGGCGGTGCTGCTGCTGACGTTCGCGGTGTGCCTCGTGGACAGTGTGGAGCGGGCCGTGCTGGTCGGCGTGCTGGCCGCCACCGCAGTGCTGCTGCGCGGCGTCATGCGCCCCACCGTGCACAGACACCAAATGCAGGTCCGACACACGCACTTTATTCACGCCTTCGAGCCCTCAATATTGTTCAACCTTGCAATCCATGCGGAATGGTTACATGGTGTCCTATAGTTGCACGATCCTGGCACATCTAAAACAACCAAGGCCTCGTGTAACTGTGTATCATAGAATTAGGAACTTGCATTGCAAATGTTTCTCCAGGTATGTTTAAACACTGGTTTTTGGTTTTCTTGTAATTTGGTACATCTGTACCTAGAACTTCGATGAAAATGTTATTACCAAAAAAAGTCTCGCTTTCACGTTGTTTACCTTCTATTTGGTTTAGGTTCTAAGCGCTTAGTGTAAGTTCGTTAATACTTGCACCATAGGCACTGTTTGAAAAGAGAACTTCGATTTATATGATCTTTGATGACTTTCAGCCCTTCTAACTGTATTGAAAGACCATGAATAAGATAAAGTTTGCATTTATCGATGTTTTCGTAGGTGGGTGGCATAGAAGCGACGCGCGTGCGGCCGACCCTAGCGCTGATCTTCCTGAACGTGGAGCACGTGTCGGCGCGGCTGGCGGCGGCTGCGCGCGCGCGCCCTCACGCGCCGTTGCTGCTCGACTGCAGCGCGCTGTCTCTCATCGATGATGCCTCAAGACAGGTAAAATCTGAGCATTTAGTTTGAAGTAAATACGAATCCTCTTTTGTGTGATATTTGATGTAAAGGCTTACCATCATTTCCTAAGCACCATTTCAATGGACAAAACATATTTACCTGACAATGTAATGTTTGTCAAACGATACAATTGAGAAATGTTGTTTAGCAAATGATCGGATTGCATTACCATCTAATCTGTTCCATTAAAGTTATCTCACGAAAATCGATGTAGTTCTTTTAGTTCGAACTGCCATTAAAATTAGTTTATTTTTTACCAGGCACTCGAGCGTCTAGTCAAAAAGTTCAAGAGTGTGGATCAGAAGCTGATCGCGTTCAATGCTTCTCCTGAAGTCCTGAAGAGCCTGGGGGCGGTGGAAGGTCTGGACAAACGCGCTCTAGGAGCTGCTACGGCGGCGGAGGCACTCGCGGCTGTCACTAATACTAATATCAGTGATCACATCGTCGAGACCACAGCTTTGTTGGAAAAGAAGTAAACATTGATATGTGAAAGTTTGAAGATAAATTACACAAATGGCTACAAGTCAATGAAGGTTTCTTTCAACTTTACAACAAATAATACTACGAGCAAATACCTCAAATAATATTGATCACTGTGGATTTTATTTTAGTGTGTGGAACTGTATGTACCACGGTATCCGTAATATCCGTATGTTTCAAATCTGTGTGTTAACGGTATGTACTAAAATATGTTAAGTTTGAAATGCTTGTTGTGCCAAAATAAATAATAGTTCAAACACATAATGTAATTTTCTCAGAAAATGGCAACTTAACAAGAGTTTAATAAAATAGACCGAGTCTAACGTACACCAATCTGTAGATAACGCAATCAAAAATGTTCATCTAGCAGCTAAATTCTAGCTAATAGTTTCGCCGAAAATTGCATTATCAATTTTGTGCCAATATGTATGTACTTTGACCCATTATTTAATTCGAACTTTATATATTTTGACCTGCACCCATGTGTATCTGTATGTATGTTCCTAGTGAGAAGTTTACAAAGCCGTTGCGACTTAGAGTAAAGAATGGAATGGATTGTGATGTTGGTTGTGATGTTAGTTATTATTTTTACGGTGTTACAAAGGCAGGGCTTTTAATGACTGTTAATTTACAATCGTGATATTAGTAAATTGACATTATTGCGACTTAATTTGCATTTGTTAGTCACCCATTAGTAATTATGTAAGTAATTATAGTCTAGAATATAATAAAATTGAGTACTTATTACCTTAAACTTATTTTCATGGAGATATTGACCGCGGAGTTGAACCCTAATAGAATCAACCACTTAAAATTGTTCCTTACGACTTTATTTTCTGTTATTTTACGACAAAATACAATAAAACATTGAAGTTCGAAATTTCAATTACGTATATAAAATTATAGTCGGTAAAAGTATACACATTTCTAGGGTGATTTTTTTCTATCGTTTCAAATTTTGCAGGCGTTAGGTATAATTCAAGGATCGCCTTCAGCGTCGGTCTTGTAATAGAAGTTCTTTAAAAATCTCAATATCCTTCTTGCCACCCTTGGTGCACAATATACCTTCTATTAAGCTGTGCTGAGACATGATTTTATAAAAAGGGTAAAATAAACGGATAAACTCAAGGTTATAAGTCGGGGACCACTCCACTTGCCATTGACGTAAACTGAACGATATTTCTCAATTTCTCTCAATAGAGAAACTAATACAGCGTATCGTTCTTTATCGAAGATCGTAATATTTAAATTTGGACGGTGAAAAAAAGTCGCCCCATTTAGTTTGTTATAATTATGTTTGTGATTGTGATGAGATTTTAGAAGTACATACGTACATTATGTATATATATACTTCTGAAACCCGACTTTATCCCTTACGGGTTAAACAGAGCCTGAGGTACACTGACAAGACCTAAAGGCCACGTTTAGCATGATTGTAGGCGTATAGGTGGAAAGGGGAATCAAAATAGTGATGGGTTGTTACCCGCATCGCCTATAATATGATTCCTGATATTGTCGCTCATTCCCTCGATGGGCTTTTATCATTTGCGCGAGAAGAGAAGCTACTTTACTTTCACTTTAATCTCAGACCAGCTTGAGAGAAGAAAAAAAAAGTTTTGAAGCAGTTTATTTAAATATTATTATTTTGTTTCTTTATGAGTAAATAACTATGATTAATGTGATGATACAGAAAAATTTAAGAAGATACTATGTAATGTAAAATTTAACGTTTTTGTATAACTTCGTAAAATATTTTTAATGAAATAAACAACGCACATAATAATAATAAAGAGTGAACAATTTTATTATGCCTCATTTGTTTTTATCATTTCTTTAGATGTAATGTAATGCATAAGTATGGTGGTGATTATGACTAATAATGTTGATAAATATAACACGAAAAAATTCAAAAGAGTAGAAATTAAGTTTCGGGCGCCACGTCCCTCGCAAATATCACATTTTTGACTAAAAATGCTTGATTGAACATGGTAACCAAAAAAACTATTCTTAGTTCTTAAAATTTACTCTAAACAATTCAAACAATGAATACATAGCTACGAATAGCAAATGAGAGGGTGGGAATTATAAGTACTTACTTAAAGTTGACTGTTCTATACGTTCCATAATTTAAGTAGACAATCTAAATAATAAAAGCACCAAAATACGTTAAAACTAAGGGATTTCTTTTTTTTGGCAACATTATACAGGTGAGTGAATGGTAAAATGGGTACTGTTTCGGTCCGTGAGTAAGGTTGACACAAATAGTGTTGCTACAATATAAATAAAAACGAAATAGTTGGGTTTTTAGTATTTGTAATCAATCAACTTACATACTTCCACTAAGAATATCCGATTTTAATAAAAAAAAAAAACAAATCAAAAATGTTTATTTGGTTTTTTACATTTATGGTTTGCAGTAATACAGGTTGGAACCTTCCTTTAAGCATGACAAATGCTTGTATCGGAATGAAGATTCTAATATTTTAGTTAATATTTGGAACCAAACACAAACATGTACCATGTGCATGTATCACTAATGTGAGGTAGCTGAGTGGTAAGCAATGTAAGCATAGCACAATATTAAGTTAGTTACTAATAGGTTAATCACTTCAAATTCATCTTGTCACGTCATTCTAAAAAAATATCCTTCTACAAAAGTAAATTTTAAAAGATTTTTGTTTTATGTGCCTGGTGATAAAGTCAGAACAATTATTTAGATTCATTTCAATGTTTAATGAGTGGCATTATGTCACATCAAAATATATTTAGAAACAGCTTACTGGAAATTAAAAACGCATGCGAAAATGGGAATAATATTTTTATCAAGGGTATCACTGAACGAATGAAATGAATTTTGGAGAGGTGAAACCGGTCGTTGACGTTCGTTGTCTTGATTTGACATCGAATCAATCTCGCTCGCTCGCTCGTGGCGCGCGCCGTTCATTCACTCGCACTCGTACTCTCGTCGCGCATCGACCGCTTACAATAGAACGAGCTACGGTGCGTGCGGGTCCATATTCCGCAACAAAGGATCCTGACTTAAACATGTAAATCGTGACTCGACGCGGGCACATATCGAGCTTTAGTCACCCGAGACAACATTATCAGGCTAAAGTGCGGGGTGTAAACCTTCCTCCGAAGCAACCCGGGCGGCCGATATCGACCTAGTTCGCTAGTGTTTATGTTTAGTAAAGTGGGTAATCTTTCGGTGTTTGTTTTGCAAACAGTGAGATAAAAGTATCTGTTTTCTGGGCGGCGGTGCTGTGTGAGGGTTGAGTGGCGTTGTTATGTAGTGTTGGTGTGGGGGCAAGGCAGTGAAGATGTGGCGGGCGTGCCTGGCGCTGGTGGCGCTGGCGGCCCTGGCGGGCCGGGCGGCAGCGGCCGCGCCGGCTGGCGAGTCCTTCCTGAGCAACATCAGCCGCACGCTGCATTCGGAGATGGCGGACGTGCTGCAGATGGCGCACGTGGAGTACTCCTCGCCCGTGATCAACGTGACGTACGTGGCCAGCGTGGAGTTCGACATGCGGGCCATGGGGCCGCTCTACAACCACACCGCGCTTGTCATCGACGTCATCGCCAAGAAACAGGCCTACCCGGAAGGTAAGCCCTGCTCTCCACCTAGGCTTCTATCACTATTACTTGTCTGTAGAAAATCTTATTGGACACCAACATCACAGAATCCTCAGATCTTCAGTTGGTGAAAAGTATTATCAGTTTTGGACTTCTGTTCTCGTTCCAAGTCAAATGAAGGAAGTAGATAAAAAAATATTTTAGACCTTTGTGGATCAAAGGCCGAAGTATACTTGCATGGTTGAATAATGTCTGTTAGAACAAAGCGCTTGAAATTATTTAACAGCTCTGGTATAACTTCCGAAAGCATATCATAATCATGTTATCGAGGGCTTTGCTCTATCCCGTATTGCTGGTGCGTAGTGCAATATTTTACAAGCTTCAGATCGACTTCCTGTTTCACGTGCCAAAAGTTTTCTTTAAGCCTTGACTCAAACTTTGGTAATATTTTGTGTAAATTGAATGACAATGCAAACTCAGTGAACAAATGCATGGGCAGTATAAAAAAGCTTGTATTCAAAATATTTTTTAACAAAAACTCTTTGTTTTTGTGACATAATTCGAATTTATTAAGTTCTATTTCCCGTGTATAGAAGATTATAGCCTCATCCTGACAAGTTATCTCAACGTCTTTACTGATCTCTCATAAATGAAAGAATCTATGCATTAGTATTCTAGAAATATAAATGCAACAATATGATTTACCTCATGAGAATGTCTTCTTCTTCTTCTTCTTCTTTTATTTGTGGCGTATCAAGTCGTTATAGTGACGACAACTTCGCCAATGTCAATGTAAAATTTTTTATTAAAAAATCTTGTGACAAAATGTCGGCAACGTTGTACGGTAATGGTCAAAGACCTCCCTCCCCCCCTGTCGGGCTCTTAGCCAACGGTCAATGATATCCCTCAGAAACTGCCAGGAAATCATTAGCCGTTGCCCAGGGCGCACCGGACCAAGCACTGCTCTTCCCCCGAACGGATCCAAAAACGAACCGCAGCTCTTAATCACACGTGGAGGTAACCCGACTCGCACCCCCATGAGAATGTCGTCATCATTCTCACTTTTCCTGGAAATTTAACATACATACATACACTGTTATGTTTTGTGATATATTTATTATACACAAATCATGTCTATATCCCTTACGAGCTGGACTGAGCCTGAAGTAACAAGACCTAGGCCAAGTTATAATATACGTAACATACCAAAAATGCTGCTTGTTGGTTTTGCTTGCAAGTCGGTTAATTATGACGTAAGGTAATGGACCATTTAAATAAAGAATGAAGTGTCCATTACTGGTGCTTGCCACTTTTAAGTGTGCAACACTGGTGCCGTCACCCTATGTCTTTTGGTCTTTATGAAGTGCACGCGACTGTGTCTATGGTATTGGCAAGAGGATAACCAATTAACCACAACCGACAACAATTAATAACTGTGTTGCATTATCCTGCTAATATTATGAACGTGAAAGTTTGTAAGTATGGATGGATGTTTGTTACTCTTCCAGGCCAGAACGCCTGGACAGATCTGGATGAAATTTGGAACACGGATAGATTATAGTCTAAAATAACACATAGGCTACTTTTTATCCTGGAAAATTGTGTAATTCCTGCAGGATACCGATAAACGAATTCTATGCAGACAAAGTTGCAGCAACAGCTAGTAATTTATAATGTAACTGGAGATATGTATTAGTATATCTAATGTAATGAAGTGTATTTTCCGGACTATGCAACATGTTAGCCAATTATTTGCATAATGATAGGTAATTGCGCTTGGAGAGTACTCGGTTGAATGCATCTGCTTTCGCTATCTGTTGCAGCGTGTCAAACAAATAGTACCTAATTAGTATACCTCTAGCCTATTTTGTAGGTAAGACTTTCCTAAGAAATTTGGTGATCCTCTTACTACTACTACGTTACCATTACTATTACTTACTATTTACTATTACTACTATTACTACTATTTCGTACTACTTCGTACTACGGTTACTATTTCGTAGTCGTTGAAATAGTCCGAAACATGTCGAGCATCACTCGACTTTTTATACGTGAGTTATCCGTTTATGTGTAATTATGAGTGAGTCTCACGGTAGTTTCATGTTGATACTTATACTATATAATTTTTTTTTGTTATTTCACGTGAACAACACTAAGCTAGTATTTTATTTATAATATTAAATCACTAGCTATCGCCTACGTCTTTGTCCGCGCTTAATAAAATGGCGAAAGAATTTGTAAAATCGGTCCAGTACTTTTTGAATTTATTCGTTGCAAACAAAACTGCAGAAATACAAATTATTAGATTATTGTGGATTAGTACAATATAACTCATAGCCTTTGTTCAAAAGGTCATAAGAAAAAGCGTATCGTAGCTAGGTGCAGACAGACGGCACGGGCACGGGGGGAGGCGGCGGATGTACGCAAATAACTGATCATCCGCGACACCCGCCGCACCCGGCTCGGGCAGGGCTGCCCTCTGCAGGACTGCCAGGACACGAGGTTTGCCCATCCCCTGCGGTAAAAGAGGGGGTTATATGTTTGACGTCGATGTCTGTGTTTGTGTCTGTCAGTGGCATCGTAGCTCTCAAACGGATGGACAGGATGTTGATGCGGTTTTTTTCATGTTTGGTAAAAATCGGTCAGCTGTTTGAAGAATATCAGCTGTTTGCCAGAATGTGTACCTAACGCATTTTTGGCATAAAATTGAATGATTTTTTTATTTACGTGTTATTACTCGATGAATGCGTGGGGTTTTTTTTTTTTTTAATTTGATGCTATAGGTAACACGATGCAGAAGAGCGTTTGCGGCCTTATACAGCGTAATTCGATTTTTAAAGTACGTTTCGTGCCGCTTCGCTCACATTAAAAATCATTAGTTGGAGAGTGAGCCCCCCAGGTGGCAGGTCGTCAAATACTGCAAGGTACGGTGGCCTTGGAAAAAATAAAATTACTTTCAGGAGCTTGGACGGTTGGACCCGTAATTTTCTTTGGTAACAAGCTGATTCAGTGAACTGACGCCATGTTTATTTACGCCGCAACCCAGTGGTCACGGCAGTCACTAAATTCTGTCACTAGATAGCTGATCGGGATCTCAGGGGGAACAAAGGATCCCAGGATATATCCAAGGATAGCTAGAAATGATCTCCAGCTCCACAACCTCTACGGTCTTTTGAGAAAGTTTGCTTCAACAGAACCAATATGTGATAAGCACAAATAAATATCAGTTGATGTTATTTTAGTATTTGTTTTACGCCCTTTTGCTTTTGCTTTTTAGAAAGTAATTTTGCTAAAATACGGAGTAATAAATGAGTCATTATTTCATTAGAAGTCTACGTTATCATTGCACTGATACACTTCCTGCGTTATACTTATTATGATATCTCTATTTATTTACTTACCTCAAGTGACGTTAAGATAATATATTATGCGTCACGTGCAATTCCAGATTGCAATTTTATGAATGATTTTAAATTTGCAACAAGAATAACTAAATGTTAAATGAGAAAATACTAATTTGGCAACTAATTTAATTACTTTACCAACTAATCACTTTCAATGCCACAATATAACATAGCACATACCTACCAATAAAACTGGCATTGTCTGTCGTGTTCGTAGTGATGTGTGGCTATAGAAGGCATCGATCAGCTCGCGCCGTCATTTGTCATTAACATGTGATCGGGGAGCTGCTGCGCGCGCGCACGTCCCGAGGCGCGGCCGACGACCCGCCCGCTATCGCCGCGTGCAGGGCTGCCTGAGGTCAATATCACATTTTAATAAAATTATAAACAAAACGCTGAAATAGGTGTTATCTCAAACTATACGTATACTCCATATATGTAGAAACAAATGATATTTGAATTTGCGCATCATCATCATTTCCAGGCTATATACGTCCCACTGTTGGGCACAGGCTCCTCAGAATGAGAGAGCTTGAGCTACAATTCCCACGCTGGTCCGGTGCGGATTGGGAACTTCGCACATAACTTCCGAAAACTCGGAGATGCGCGCCCGGGATTAGAACCAACGATCCTCTGCTTGAGAGGCCACTGGTCAAACCACAGGCTACAACGACTTTGCACATAGAACGTTCGAATCCTGGAATTTCGAACAGAAATCGTGTTATATGTTGCTACCCTTCCGTCCGCAGCTTCGCCCGCGATAAATTAACTTTCCCGTAGGAAAAGGTATTTTCCCGCGGTAAAAAGTAGCCTATGTCACTCAGTGATAATGTAGCTTTCTAACGGTAAAAGAATTTTTGAAATCGGTCCAGTAGTTTCGGAGCCTATTCAATGCAAACAAACAAACAAACAATCAATCAAATTTTTCCTCTTTATAATATTAGTATAGATTATGCACAAGTACCACTTATCTCTTCGATAAGATCACATACTTCTACATAATTGATGCTCCGATTGCTCGGATAAAACGTTACACAAGTTTTGAAATACATAATGAAAAATATTTGTGTTGCCATAAACGTCTAACTTTGGTGCAGAATTTTCTGCAAGAACTGTAATACTTTCAGATGCACAGATAAACTTTGGAAGACAAGATTTGAAATAAAGCGAGTACTGGATTGAAGTCAATATATCCGAAGAGAAATTAAAGCGTTGTAGAGTGTACGGGAACCCTGGAGCACACAATAGGAGCTCTTTTTCCTTGTTGGTTGTGCGGGCGGCGCGACGCGCTCTATTTTTTATTGTCCCGATGCGATCCGGCCCTTTTAAGGCATCTTATTCTGGCCCGACTTGCTCAACAGTCGCAACGTGCAGCCACATCTGCAGGTTGCGAAGACCTCTAATCATCATAAAACGACAGTAACTCGGAGAATTATCTCGAAAGTTATTTTATCGGTAGTAAAATTTTATTTGCAATTAACGGTAACGTCCAATCGGATAGATTTCGTAACGTGCCGAAACGGGGCGAGCAACGGTTTCGTAAACTGAAGCTGTAAAGTCTCCGCAAATGCGCGTTTAGTCCCGGAGTTCGTTTTAATAATGTTCTTTAGCTTCTATCCAAAGCCATGGTAGCCTAGTGGTTTGGCTAATGGCCTCTCAAGTAGAGGGTCGTGGGTTCGAATCCCGGGCTCGCACCTCTGAGTTTTCCGGAATTTATGTGTGAAATTACATTTGAAATTTACCATGAGCTTTTCGGTGAAGGAAAACGTCGTGAGGAAACCTGCACGCATCGGCGAAGTAATTCAATGGTACGTGTAAAGTTCCCAATCCGCACTGGGTCCGCCGTGGGGGCTATAGCCCAAGTCCTCACATTCTGAGAGGAGGCCTCTGCCCAGCAGTGGGACGTATATAATAGGCTGGAGACGAGCTTCTATCCAAGAATGTAACGGGTTACTTGAATTACGGTAGCTAACTAAATTGTATATCTGCCTCAGCCATAGCGTCAGCTGTCGAGTAACGGTGACACGTATTCAACCTGTTCTTGGATTGTGACCATCTACATCCGACCTCAGCTGCAACTGGCCCGACTGCTTTTCTTTCGCCTGCATGCTGCTAGTATGCGCATGACTAATCAGCTATCGCTAGCATTGTTCCCGTCGCCGCTGCGTCATATCGCACGTGTGCTTTACATCTCGACTTTTACATTGACGACATATTTGATTAAGGTTAAAATTGACCGCCTTTAAAATACGAGGGGTTTTCTTACCGGTTTGCTTTGGAACTGGTTTTTGAAAATCTGGTTGCTGACTTTACTGACCATAACCGTCTGGAGAATTCACAGTTTATTCAACTGTGTTTGCTCTTTGGGAAAGCCCAAGCAATGAACTAGATGTGAACCCGTAGAACAGCGTTTTCTGCGCTTGTATCGCGTTAACTTCGGTCTCACGCTCGCTCGAAGCAAAAAATTATATTTTTAATACCAATATCTAGTGCCCCCAGCGTGTAACATCAAACATCACGACACTGGTGGTTACGGGGGGTACAGGCCGGGACGGCACCTCGCCACTGGATAATTGCGGAAGCAGATACGACCATTAAATTTACTTCAAAGCTTCGAGCGTCCTGCGCGTAAACCCACTCCGCCCAGAATTCATTTTATTGCTATTACCGTTTATTGGCTGTTAAGGATTTTACTGTAAACTTTCCTGCCGTCGCCCTATATAGACATTAACATTAAACTAACATCGTCGTAAATGCTTCGATTAAATTGAAGACTTCGAGGAAATGCCATTGATTGTTAATAAATAAGTTAGTTACGAGGCTCGATTCGCTTCATTTCGCTTTTCCAAAGCAGCATTACGAGAGTTCCCACGCGCAGGCGCAACTGTACCCAGTGACGGTTCACATGGAGTCATATCGCCACGCGCTGCTTGTTGTAATGGAACCGCCACGGTGCTGCTGCCAGTTCCCACCCGTCTTGTAGCGAAACGTGTAATTCTCCATCAAATTCTTGAATCAACCACCCATTATGTTCGCATGCGTATGTTTATAATAACACTTCGCTGTTTCAACATCTAACTAGCATTTAACGCTCTCGTAAAAATGCTTGCTGAAATTTAGTTTTCTGTAAACATTCTCGCAATTTTTAAAGCATTGCGCTGTTCACGAAGAGTTTTAACGATCCTAACGTAATGTCGTCAATGTGTTCCTTATTTATTATGTAAAGCGGTGCCGTCGTTGCTCGAGCGCCGCTTACAAATCCCCTCATCTTACCCTCTTGGATGAGTCTCCATAAATCAGAGCCTAAGATTTACATCAGAAGTGTGGCAGGCTGACTTGATGAGTCACCGTTAGTAAACTCCTACGTCCTGGTTAAGTGTGCCAAAGCGCCCGCCTCAAAAAATATCTCTTTGAGGTTTGCAAATTGCTACGTTCAAAGGTTGCTTGGCTCTGTATCGAAAAGTAAGCGTTCAGTAGTTAATAATTTATAACCGTTGCAACCAGGCCTCAGATAATTGAGATTTGAATCTGGCGCGGTTGCAACACGTCACGCCAAAACAAACGGTCCAACGGTTGCAGCAACCGCTGACGAGCGATAGACCCCTTTGTACGTTTGATTGCGTTGCATTCTCGACAGATCATGTCTGCCGCGACCGCGAGTGTCGACATGCTGGTATGACGTGACGATAGAGGTCCGTTAAGGTCATTACTGAATTTAATAAAGTTTCTACTTGTTTCTTATTTTAGTCCTGCTCTCAAGTCTTAACAACATACATAACCTGCGTTACATTTGTACATTTCTAAGCACTTTTCATTTCGTTTCCTGTAAGTTATGTTTTGGTTAATTATCTAATTAGCAGGGCTCCTTTAAGTTCCTTTCCTTGTTGGAGAATTCGTATTCGCATCCGTCAATGCCGGTTTAATTTTAGGTAAACAAACTTTGTCTGAAACTAACGACACTGCGCGTTAATTACTGAGGCCGCGAAGCCTCTCAAATTATCCAAGGTTTTGTCGGAATTTGTTGAGCAATGATATTTAAGTAAAGGATACCTTATTGCTCGTGTAGCTTGCGACACGCGCGGCAGGAGTATTTCATCAGTTCTGATCCCGCACTTTCACTGACCTTTTTTACTTTGATCCGCACAATAATGTACAGTGAACTCATCTGCACAAGGTTCTATATCATGCGACTTTTGTTCCCTACTAAATTTGTTGGCGACACGTTGGTTGTACTGCTTTTTGTGCGGGCAGCATGTGTCCAATCGTTTAGTTCTCAGTGATCGGCGAGTTTCTGCTTTCGCTCGTTCGACCCCGGCACGTACGAAAAGATCAACCCGATATTTACGACGCTTTTCGCTTTCACTTCCAACTGGGAATGAGGAATAAAACTCTCGCAGAATTTGCCTCGAAACTCTTAGTAAGCATTATAATTGAATTACTTAACACTACGTTTTGAGATAAACAGCCAAGATTGCATGAGAGGACAGTTTTCGCGGTAGTTGACCCGCTTGACTCACCGTGTTATGGTACGTCAGCAGCGCGTCATCAGCGATGCCGATGCAGGCGATGTGGCCGCTCCGCTCGGCTGCTTTCCAATTTAGGCCAGTAGGCGCAGGCTTCGTGCCAAGGCTATTAGGAAAATGGCTTCATGTATTGTGACGCTGCACATCATACATCAGCTTAGCTCTCAATATATCAAAAGCATGAATAGACTGATGAAACTGACGGTGATTTTAGTTAGCATGTACTTGTTAACGTTATTCGTGTAACCAGTATTAGCTGATTGTAGATCGATATAATTAATGGCATTAGTAACGGCTAGTTTTATGCTTCCGCCATTAGAAAGGCCGAGTGAGAGGTGTTCTGTTCTGTTCATGTTTTATGCGGTTATAACGTAAATCAGTTTTATTTTTATTGCTATTCATGCTGCTTCTGTGCAACTTAGCTTTAACAATTGAATTAGTTCGAAAGCCGAGGAGCCGTTTGTTCTTTTGTGTGGTTATCTTAATTTTACTCACCATTATAACAACATTACATCTGACCGGGGCTTGGTTTTGGCCATCTAACGGATGGCTATATATTTCAGCCAGCACCAGTTTGACTAATTATTCCTTCAACACGTTCTACCAACGGAATAATCAAGCTACGTGCACTGCACTTCGAGGGTGTAACTTAGATAGAGTTGCTACCTGTGACTTGTAAAAACAACTCAGCAGTAATTTGGTTGCAGGAAGGGATACCCTACTAATAAAGACGCCTTATCCCAACTAGTCTTTAAATTATTAATGTATGCATTACAAAGTCTAATTAAAGTCTTATTAACCATTCAATGCCAGTATCTACAAACGCTTTCTGTCTAACCGACTGATGATTTCTTCGACATGTGGGCGGTTGACCTCAAAACTTACGAGATAACAGTCGTGTTCCTGATTGTGCTACAAGTTTACGGCTTCCGACGACGGAAATTAGCCTTTATTACCTTCTGTTAAGGTGAAATTGGCGTGAAATGATGCATTTAGTGTCCTTTGTCACGTCAGGCGAGAAGGCAGGGTAAATTGACAAAACTGACATTTCCAGCAGAAACTAATTAACATAAATGAACAAAACCTGAAGCGAGTCGAGTCTGTTTTAGATAGGAGGTATATTTACAGTGTTGTAACCTTCCCTTGAACTTGTGTTTTGATTCCTATTACACCACACTACCTACAGTGCGCGCACGGCTTCCAGAGCAGACGCGCTATGTTTGGACACCTGGCTCCGGTTATGAGGCGTTAATTGACTGCCCAAACGGTCTATTATCACGCTCCAACCCATATTCTCGCCGCATCGTAACTTGAACATCGCCCCACATTGTCCCAAATTAATCTGAGAGAGAATGAAAATGCAACGGATGATGGACAAGTAAAACCCAGTATGTAGCTCTCATTCAGTGTTGATATTTAAATATTTAATTGACGAGACGTGTTTAATATTGATTCAACGAAGACATTGTGTCTTATTAATGGATGTTGTTTTAATTCCTGTACCGGTATGCCGTTCGTTTTCATGTTTATTGTAAGCTATAAAATAAAGATTCCGCCGTTATCGCAGTCAAAGAAACCGTCAGCTTTTATCGACAGTAAAGACCACTTAACAGATTAAAATACTGAATACCAAACATCACAATTAAATGTTAATTATGTACTTAACAAGTATTTTATTTACGTCGTAGATTGATAATAGTAATAAAAATATCGTGAGATGGTTAAATGTTTTTGGTTTGGCGTTGGTTCTGAGCTGTGGTGTAGGTGGATGATTGTCTTGTCGAGTGCTCACTGTGCAGTGAGGCGTGCGAGTGCGCGCGGGTCGTCGGCCGTCTTATCAAGCTTCCGGCCCAGCATCTGCTGTATTCAGAGCTCATCTACGAGCCTCCGACGGAATTGAGCCATTAAACCGCTGCCGTGTGTGGCCCGAGCAGGATGTCGCCGTTTGACGATCCGCCCCTGCAACTAATAGAATTCATCTTAGACAGTTCGATGGTATTTTAATTACTGTTTCTTTGCTGCGTATGCTGCGATTGTCAGAGACAAATACCACTGCGGTAAACCGTAACCGGTCGCCGGATGTTTGCAGCCAACCGCTGCTTTATCGCTATTTGTTCACCTTCACATTGAGCGGTAATTACCCTCTTTGTTGCCCGACCGTTGCGTATTGTTTCATGATCCATCGTGTAACTTACTCTTACGGTGAATGAATATGCGTCAAACATTTTAATTAGTAGAAGGTAAAATAATGTATGTGTGTGAACCTAGCATATCAATTTCCAGAATCTCAAAAAATAATCGGTGTTCTAGTAGCATCCCCAATAGTTCTACAGTTCTTGATATTTTTTTTTAATAGTTCAGCTCTTTTTCCCCAAAAAAAATCACTTTGAAAAATTCGACGAAATGAGATGCTAACTTCACAGTACAAGTTCCAGCATCTCAGCAGTTCTCGCTTTCTAGACGCTTAAAACATATGAAAATGCAAAGTTCTATTGCTTACAGCCACCATAGCAATAGTTCTATCGAAAAAACAGTACTTAAAAAAAAAATTTTTTTTGGAAAAATGTGATGCTAACTTCTCACTACGAATTTCAGCATCTCAAGAGTTCTCAGTTTCTAGACGCTTAAAACATATGAAAATGCAAAGTTCTATTGTTAACAGCCAACATAGCAATAGTTCTATCGAAAAAACCATATATAAAAAAATATATATTTCAGAAAAATGAGATGCTAACTTCTCATTACGCATTTCAGCATCTCAGGAGTTCTCAGTTTCTAGACCTTAAAACGTATAAAAATGCATAATAGTTCTATAGTTTACAGGCAACACGCAAAAACACGAAAAAAAACTCATATATGTCTAAATGCTATGTTATTTCAACAGTTCTACCCAGCATCTCAGCTGATTTCGATAGGAACAGGACAAATAAGCATACAACAACAAAGAACTATCATTTTAATGCGACCTAGCAATAGTTCTGGCTAAAAAACTAAAAAAAAACTCATATATGTCTAAATGCTATGTTATTTCAACAGTTCTACCCAGCATCTCAGCTGATTTCGATAGGAACAGGTCAAGTAAGCGTAAAACAACATAGAACTATCATTTTAACGCGACCTAGCAATAGTTCTGGCTAAAAAACTAAAAAAAAAAAATTGTATATGACGAAATGCTATGTTATTTGAACAGTTCTACCCAGCATCTCAGCTGATTTCGATAGGAACAGGTCAAGTAAGCGTAAAACAACAAAGAACTATCATTTTAACGCGACCTAGCAACAGTTCTGGCTAAAAAACTAAAAAAAAAAATAGTATATGACGAAATGCTATGTTATTTCAGTTCTACCCAGCATCTCAGCTGATTTCGATAGGAACAGGTCAAGTAAGCGTAAAACAACAAAGAACTATCATTTTAACGCGACCTAGCAATAGTTCTGGCTAGAAAACTAAAAAAACTCATATATGTCGAAATGCTATGTTATTTGAACAGTTCTACCCGGCATCTCAGCTGATTTCGACAGGAACAGGTCAAGTAAGCATAAAACAACAAAGAACTATCATTTTAACGCGACCTAGCAATAGTTCTGGCTAAAAAACTAAAAAAAAAATAGTATATGACGAAATGCTATGTTATTTGAACAGTTCTACCCAGCATCTCAGCTGATTTCGATAGGAACAGGTCAAGTAAGCATAAAACAACAAAGAACTATCATTTTAACGCGACCTAGCAATAGTTCTGGCTAAAAAACTAAAAAAAAAATAGTATATGACGAAATGCTATGTTATTTAAACAGTTCTACCCAGCATCTCAGCTGATTTCGATAGGAACAGGTCAAGTAAGCGTAAAACAACAAAGAACTATCATTTTAACGCGACCTAGCAATAGTTCTGGCTAAAAAACTAAAAAAAACTCATATATGTCGAAATGCTATGTTTTTCAACAGTTCTACCCGGCATCTCAGCTGATTTCGATAGGAACAGGTCAAGTAAGCATAAAACAACAAAGAACTATCATTTTAACGCGACCTAGCAATAGTTCTGGCTAAAAAACTAAAAAAAAAACTCATTATATGTCGAAATACTATGTTATTTGTTATTTGAACAGTTCTACCCAGCATCTCAGCTGATTTCGATAGAAACAGGTCAAGTAAGCGTAAAACAACATAGAACTATCATTTTGACGCGACCTAGCAATAGTTCTGGCTAAAAACCTAAAAAAAAACTCATATATGTCGAAATGCTATGTTATTTGAACAGTTCTACCCGGCATCTCAGCTGATTTCGATAGGAACAGGTCAAGTAAGCATAAAGCAACAAAGAACTATGATATTAACGCGACCTAGCAATAGTTCTAGCTAAAAAACTAAAAAAAAATAGTATATGACGAAATGCTATGTTATTTAAACAGTTCTACCCAGCATCTCAGCTGATTTCGATAGGAACAGGTCAAGTAAGCGTAAAACAACAAAGAACTATCATTTTAACGCGACCTAGCAATAGCTCTGGCTAAAAAACTAAAAAAAAACTCATATATGTCTAAATGCTATGTTATTTGAACAGTTCTACCCAGCATCTCAGCTGATTTCAATAGGAACAGGTCAAGTAAGCGTAAAACAACAAGGAACTATCATTTTAACGCGACCTAGCAATAGTTATGGCTAAAAAACTAAAGAAAAAATAGTATATGACGAAATGCTATGTTATTTAAACAGTTCTACCCGGCATCTCAGCTGATTTCGATAGGAACAGGTCAAGTAAGCATAAAGCAACAAAGAACTATGATATTAACGCGACCTAGCAATAGTTCTGGCTAAAAAACTAAAAAAAAAATAGTATATGACGAAATGCTATGTTATTTAAACAGTTCTACCCAGCATCTCAGCTGATTTCGATAGGAACAGGTCAAGTAAGCGTAAAACAACAAAGAACTATCATTTTAACGCGACCTAGCAATAGCTCTGGCTAAAAAACTAAAAAAAAACTCATATATGTCTAAATGCTATGTTATTTGAACAGTTCTACCCAGCATCTCAGCTGATTTCAATAGGAACAGGTCAAGTAAGCGTAAAACAACAAGGAACTATCATTTTAACGCGACCTAGCAATAGTTATGGCTAAAAAACTAAAGAAAAAATAGTATATGACGAAATGCTATGTTATTTAAACAGTTCTACCCGGCATCTCAGCTGATTTCGATAGGAACAGGTCAAGTAAGCATAAAGCAACAAAGAACTATGATATTAACGCGACCTAGCAATAGTTCTGGCTAAAAAACTAAAAAAAAATAGTATATGACGAAATGCTATGTTATTTAAACAGTTCTACCCAGCATCTCAGCTGATTTCGATAGGAACAGGTCAAGTAAGCGTAAAACAACAAAGAACTATCATTTTAACGCGACCTAGCAATAGCTCTGGCTAAAAAACTAAAAAAAAACTCATATATGTCTAAATGCTATGTTATTTGAACAGTTCTACCCAGCATCTCAGCTGATTTCAATAGGAACAGGTCAAGTAAGCATAAAGCAACAAGGAACTATCATTTTAACGCGACCTAGCAATAGTTATGGCTAAAAAACTAAAGAAAAAATAGTATATGACGAAATGCTATGTTATTTAAACAGTTCTACCCAGCATCTCAGCTGATTTCGATAGGAACAGGTCAAGTCAGCATAAAACAACAAAGAACTTTCATTTTAACGCGACCTAGCAATAGTTCTGGCTAAAAAACTAAAAAAAAAAACTCATATACGTTCAAATGCTATGTTATTTCAACAGTTCTACCCAGCTTCTCAGCTGATTTCGATAGGAACAGGACAAATAAGCATAAAACAACAAAGAACTATCATTTTAACGCGACCTAGGAAAAGTTCTGGCTAAAACACGAAAAAAAAACTGATATATGTTCAAATGCTATGTTATTTCAACAGTTCTACTCAGAATCTCAGCTGATTTCGATAGGAACAGGAAGAGTAAGCATACAGCTACAAAGAGCTATCATTATAACGCGACCTAGCAAAAATACGAATTTTCTAAAAAAAGGGCGTATTTTGAGGGTGGTGTATGGGAGCTCGCGTACATAAATTTGTTTACCTTTGGTGGGTGAAAAAGGTGGAAAATTCGGATTTTGCCTGAAAATTTTCCCAAAAGTCCTAAACGGGGTAGGAGGGGGGGGGGGGGGGGGGGGGGGGGGTCTGCCGAACCGTTGTGGACCAAATTTTCGGGTCTGTTTGATCGGGTCAACCCAGCTCGGGTGCTGGGTGCTTAAGAGAGTCTGCCCCACCAAGGGGCGATCATCTCTGAGCGTTTTCCGTTCTCACACTGAGGGGGAAGAACGGGAAACGGCCGAAGGAGGAGGAGAAAACTTTGCGGACGCCATGGAGATGGTGTCCAATCCTTTGAAGAGGGGCCATTTGGAGGGATTGATCTCTGGGGAAGGCACTACTTCCCCAAAAGTTAATACATCGTGCAGAGCGCGTAAGCCCATGGGCATAGGCGCACACGCTGGATTGGCCGCAGCAAAGGCAAAATTGAGGACCTACAATGATGATGATGACTACGAGTACCAGGCGGATAAGGACAAGCCTTATCGCCTGGAATTTCCAGCGCTGCGCTCCCGTTCGCAGGGGACGTGTTTTAGCTAGAACTTTGCAAGGTCGCTTTAAAAAGGTTGCTTTTTGGTTCTTAATGTTTACTCTTCCTGTTCCTATCGAAATCAGCTGAGATGCTGGGTAGAACTTTTCAAATAACATAGCATTTGGACATAATATAAGTTTTTTTTTCGTGTTTTAGCCAGAACTTTTCTTAAGTCGCGTTAAAAAAGTTGTTTTTTGATGATTTATGCTTATTTGTCCTGTTCCTATCGAAATCAGCTGAGATGCTGGGTAGAACTTTTCAAATAACATAGCATTTGGACATATATGAGTTTTTTTTTTCGTGTTTTAGCCAGAACTTTTCTTAAGTGGCGTTAAAAAGGTTGTTTTTAGATGATTTATGCTTACTTGACCTGTTCCTATCGAAATCAGCTGAGATTCTGGGTAGAACTGTTGATATAACATAGCATTTAGACATATATGAGTTTTTTTTTTTAGTTTTTTTAGCCAGAACTATTGCTAGGTCGCGTTAAAATGATAGTACTTGGTTGCTTTATGCTTCCTCCGACCGTTTGGGACCTTTGGGAAAAATTTCAGGCAAAATCCGAACTTTCCACCTTTTTCACCCACCAAAGGTAAACAAATTTATGTATGCGAGTTCCCATACACCGCCCTCAAAATACGCCTTTTATTAGAAAATTCGTATTTTTGCTAGGTCGCGTTAAAATGATAGTTCTTTGTTGTTTTACGCTTACCTGACCTGTTCCTATCGAAATCAGCTGAGATGCCGGGTAGAACTGTTGAAAAACATAGCATTTCGACATACATGAGTTTTTTTTTAGTTTTTTAGCCAGAACTATTGCTAGGTCGCGTTAAAATGATAGTTCTTTGTTGTTTAATGCTTATTTGTCCTGTTCCTATCGAAATCAGCTGAGATGCTGGGTAGAACTGTTGAAATAACATAGCATTTCGACATATATGAGTTTTTTTTTTAGTTTTTTAGCCAGAACTATTGCTAGATCGCGTTTAAAATGATAGTTCTTTGTTGTTTTATGCTTACTTGACCTGTTCCTATCGAAATCAGCTGAGATGCTGGGTAGAACTGTTCAAATAACATAGCATTTCATCATATACTATTTTTTTTTTAGTTTTTTAGCCAGTACTATTGCTAGGTCGCGTTAAAATGATAGTTCTTTGTTGTTTTACGCTTACTTGACCAGTTCCTATCGAAATCAGCTGAGATGCTGGGTAGAACTGTTGAAATAACATAGCATTTCGACATATATGAGTTTTTTTTAGTTTTTTAGCCAGAACTATTGCTAGGTCGCGTTAAAATGATAGTTCTTTGTTGTTTTACGCTGACTCGACCTGTTCCTATCGAAATCAGCTGAGATACCGGGTAGAACTGTTGAAAAACATAGCATTTAGACATATATGAGTTTTTTTTTAGTTTTTTAGCCAGAACTATTGTTAGGTCGCGTTAAAATGATAGTTCTTTGTTGTTTTATGCTTACTTGACCTGTTCCTATCGAAATCAGCTGAGATGCCGGGTAGAACTGTTCAAATAACATAGCATTTCGACATATATGAGTTTTTTTTTTAGTTTTTTAGCCAGAACTATTGCTAGGTCGCGTTAAAATGAAAGTTCTTTGTTGTTTTATGCTTACTTGACCTGTTCCTATCGAAATCAGCTGAGATGCTGGGTAGAACTGTTCAAATAACATAGCGTTTCGTCATATACTATTTTTTTTTTTTAGTTTTTTAGCCAGAACAATTGCTAGGTCGCGTTAAAATGATAGTTCTATGTTGTTTTACGGTTACTTGACCTGTTCCTATCGAAATCAGCTGAGATGCCGGGTAGAACTGTTGAAAAACATAGCATTTCGACATATATGAGTTTTTTTTAGTTTTTTAGCCAGAACTATTGCTAGGTCGCGTTAAAATGATAGTTCTTTGTTGTTTTATGCTGACTTGACCTGTTCCTATCGAAATCAGCTGAGATGCCGGGTAGAACTGTTCAAATAACATAGCATTTCGTCATATACTATTTTTTTTTTTTAGTTTTTTAGCCAGAACAATTGCTAGGTCGCGTTAAAATGATAGTTCTATGTTGTTTTACGCTTACTTGACCTGTTCCTATCGAAATCAGCTGAGATGCCGGGTAGAACTGTTGAAAAACATAGCATTTCGACATATATGAGTTTTTTTTAGTTTTTTAGCCAGAACTATTGCTAGGTCGCGTTAAAATGATAGTTCTTTGTTGTTTTACACTTACTTGACCTGTTCCTATCGAAATCAGCTGAGATGCTGGGTAGAACTGTTGAAATAACATAGTATTTCGACATATAATGAGTTTTTTTTTTAGTTTTTTAGCCAGAACTATTGCTAGGTCGCGTTAAAATGATAGTTCTTTGTTGTTTTATGCTTACTTGACCTGTTCCTATCGAAATCAGCTGAGATGCCGGGTAGAACTGTTGAAAAACATAGCATTTCGACATATATGAGTTTTTTTTAGTTTTTTAGCCAGAACTATTGCTAGGTCGCGTTAAAATGATAGTTCTTTGTTGTTTTATGCTTACTTGACCTGTTCCTATCGAAATCAGCTGAGATGCTGGGTAGAACTGTTCAAATAACATAGCATTTCGTCATATACTATTTTTTTTTTAGGTTTTTAGCCAGAACTATTGCTAGCTCGCGTTAAAATGATAGTTCTTTGTTGTTTTATGCTTACTTGACCTGTTCCTATCGAAATCAGCTGAGATGCCGGGTAGAACTGTTCAAATAACATAGCATTTCGACATATATGAGTTTTTTTTAGTTTTCTAGCCAGAACTATTGCTAGGTCGCGTTAAAATGATAGTTCTTTGTTGTTTTACGCTTACTTGACCTGTTCCTATCGAAATCAGCTGAGATGCTGGGTAGAACTGTTGAAATAACATAGTATTTCGACATATAATGAGTTTTTTTTTTAGTTTTTTAGCCAGAACTATTGCTAGGTCGCGTTAAAATGATAGTTCTTTGTTGTTTTATGCTTACTTGACCTGTTCCTATCGAAATCAGCTGAGATGCCGGGTAGAACTGTTGAAAAACATAGCATTTCGACATATATGAGTTTTTTTTAGTTTTTTAGCCAGAACTATTGCTAGGTCGCGTTAAAATGATAGTTCTTTGTTGTTTTACGCTTACTTGACCTGTTCCTATCGAAATCAGCTGAGATGCTGGGTAGAACTGTTGAAATAACATAGTATTTCGACATAACATATATTTCATAATGAGTTTTTTTTTTAGTTTTTTAGCCAGAACTATTGCTAGGTCGCGTTAAAATGATAGTTCTTTGTTGTTTTATGCTTACTTGACCTGTTCCTATCGAAATCAGCTGAGATGCTGGGTAGAACTGTTCAAATAACATAGCATTTCGTCATATACTATTTTTTTTTTAGTTTTTTAGCCAGAACTATTGCTAGGTCGCGTTAAAATGATAGTTCTTTGTTGTTTTATGCTTACTTGACCTGTTCCTGTCGAAATCAGCTGAGATGCCGGGTAGAACTGTTCAAATAACATAGCATTTCGACATATATGAGTTTTTTTAGTTTTCTAGCCAGAACTATTGCTAGGTCGCGTTAAAATGATAGTTCTTTGTTGTTTTACGCTTACTTGACCTGTTCCTATCGAAATCAGCTGAGATGCTGGGTAGAACTGAAATAACATAGCATTTCGTCATATACTATTTTTTTTTTTAGTTTTTTAGCCAGAACTGTTGCTAGGTCGCGTTAAAATGATAGTTCTTTGTTGTTTTACGCTTACTTGACCTGTTCCTATCGAAATCAGCTGAGATGCTGGGTAGAACTGTTCAAATAACATAGCATTTCGTCATATACTATTTTTTTTTTTAGTTTTTTAGCCAGAACTATTGCTAGGTCGCGTTAAAATGATAGTTCTATGTTGTTTTACGCTTACTTGACCTGTTCCTATCGAAATCAGCTGAGATGCTGGGTAGAACTGTTGAAATAACATAGCATTTAGACATATATGAGTTTTTTTTTAGTTTTTTAGCCAGAACTATTGCTAGGTCGCATTAAAATGATAGTTCTTTGTTGTTGTATGCTTATTTGTCCTGTTCCTATCGAAATCAGCTGAGATGCTGGGTAGAACTGTTGAAATAACATAGCATTTAGACATATATGAGTTTTTTTTCGTGTTTTTGCGTGTTGCCTGTAAACTATAGAACTATTATGCATTTTTATACGTTTTAAGGTCTAGAAACTGAGAACTCCTGAGATGCTGAAATGCGTAATGAGAAGTTAGCATCTCATTTTTCTGAAATATATATTTTTTTATATATGGTTTTTTCGATAGAACTATTGCTATGGTGGCTGTAAGCAATAGAACTTTGCATTTTCATATGTTTTAAGCGTCTAGAAAGCGAGAACTGCTGAGATGCTGGAACTTGTACTGTGAAGTTAGCATCTCATTTCGTCGAATTTTTCAAAGTGATTTTTTTTGGGGAAAAAGAGCTGAACTATTAAAAAAAAATATCAAGAACTGTAGAACTATTGGGGATGCTACTAGAACACCGATTATTTTTTGAGATTCTGGAAATTGATATGCTAGGTTCACACACATAAATAATGTTTTTTTAAATCGCGTTTCGGCGAGTTGTTTGATTATTGGCATTTGTTTGACAAAGCGTTTTAACGACATTGCGTGCTCACACTTGTTGACCCTGAATTTGAATAATTTATAAACTTTTTTCACACTACACTCGGCTCAGCGGAAGCGCATATTGATGCGTTCTCGACTGCTCGTCTATTTATAGTTCCTGTTTTTAGTTGTGCTCCCTTTGCTGTTAAACACCTGTGAAAATATTCGGTAGCCAGAATACAGTGTAAAATTTGTTGTCCAGAAGGGCGTGCGCACGAGGCGTGAACTCTTCAATGGCAGTTAATTGGCGTGCTGATTGCTAATAGCCCCCTTCATTGTATTGTTGTTTTGTTTGTTTTTTGTCGCGTAATTTGTAATGATTATGATTTTATATTATATAGAATATATAGGTTATGTTACTGCGACAATGTGATTGTGAAGTGAGTTGTTTTGACGGAAGATATTAAAATTATGAATGTACTATTTTATGTTTATTAAGAGTTTATTTCAATTTCACCTAATTTACCTAAAATACAGTAAATTCCGCTGAAATTCGAGGAAATTTCATAGTGTATACCAGGCTCACATAGGCAAGCAGTAGTAGTGCGTGTTGTGACAAGGATCGTTTCGCTCGCGACGTCGGCGATAAGATATCGACTGTAGTTAGCACAGATGCGGCGCGACGTCACGATAAGGCCGCCCCGCCCCTCCCGCTAGCGTCCCCCCGCCCTCCGACGCCGTCGCTGATAACAATGACTGCTCGCCACTCATGCTCGCCTAGTACTTTTTCAGGAGCTGCGTAAAGGAAAGCGTTTTTCAGTGCGTCGTCAGAGTGTAAAATCTGCATCGAAACTTCATAGTTGTATAACAATTGGTTAACTATTTGACAATCGTTTGGTTTTGGATAGGTTTTATAGTCGTCCTTATCATGTGAACTGCTTATTTTATTAACACGGGTTTCTCTTTTAATATGGGTGCTGCATCGTTTAACTTCAAGCGTTTTGGGTATCAGCTCGTTTACGTAAACTTCATGAATTGACGCGTCCGCGCGCGACGGCGGGTAAGTGTTCATTAGTCGGTGACACATATTACCACACGCCGAGTTTAATGAACACACATGTTTGTGGTTGAACTGCATTAACGTCTGAGCCCGCTGCTGTAAGGGCTCGAGCTTTTTTGAGCGGAGCCGAGTGCTGAGCTGACCTAATTACATTTAGTTAGAACAGGTCAGCGGCTTCGGTGCACGCGCTCTCGTAATTTCTGCGGTCGGTTTCTTGTTTACGATGTAACGAAATCGAATTGCAAAGGATTCGTTTACTGCTATTAAATTTTCAGCAGTTTACACCACACATTTTTCTGTACGATACGAAGACCAGTCGTTCTATAGAACGAACATTATCATTGTTATTGTCATTGATACGACTATGTATTGACTGACTATTGTGGGTATATAATCTAAACAGATCTGCTACATAAACAACGCCCGGCTAGTACGCTATAGTGGCGCTCTTAGGATCAAATGTACGGCTAGAGCCTAAGAGACGATGTAAACAGAGTCAAATTGTCTGTATACATACATATACAGACCGATGGCGCAATTTGTCTGCCCTGTACTGAACGATAACTTGTCTTAAAGCAATAGGCCTCAGCGGTTGTACTCGTACTTACATCGTACAGCGTTGTGGGCAAACTATGGCAGGTCGAAGGGTTCAGGCCGTGTCGGCTGCGATCTGGGTCGCACCTGCATTGCGGTGCCTCCGCTCCCACTTGGCCCCTTTCGTGATCGGTGCAGGCGTTCTGCACTTTTTGGGGAGATCAATGACGTCATAACGATGCGACTGGAACTAGCCGAAACAAAGCGAATTTGAACAGAGAGAAAAAAAGCGAAAAGTTGACTCATGTATTCGAACCCTCGTATTTGGACCGCTTAAAACGATTATTTTTCAAATATTTCCTTTTCTTATCTTACTCTGACTGGAGGCGTCTTTACCATTACTTGGTTACCATTTTACCGTTTGTTTTGTGCAAGAATGGTGGGATTTTCATTTGAGTATCCAAAAATTCAGCAATCTTTAACATGTTTCCAAAAGTAGGTCACCGATTCTCTTTTTTTCTGTGTAGAAGCTGATGTCCCCCAAAACATAACGGCTTTGAAGATACCGTAAAGTATTCCGCGCTCATTGTGCTGTGTTGCGGAGTTGCTAAACTATTCATCCAGCGAGCGAGGGGAGCGGAGGTCGAATCAATTGCGCTAACCGGTGCGACTGGGGAACTTGGTCTTTCTGAATTGGGACTGACTGACGAACCTGCGATATTGTCGCACGTCCACTTTGAGGGTGATGATATGTTTTCTGACACTATTCATGGTTTTTCTTATAGAAGTGTTGTTTTATTTTAAATTTGTCTCTAGGCTACATTGATTCCGAATAAAACAGGGCAAAGACCAGTGAGCTGATAGGATAATTTTGTAATTGTTTACCTCGTTACTGCATAGAGAGCCAATTACGAGAATTAGTAGTACGTACCCACTATCGCATGGTCGATATAGCAAGCATTGATAACCTTATAACACTTACAGTAATTTGCTTTGTTTTAAATGTTACTAAAATAATACATGTGCCAGTTTTTTATCACTACGCGTTATTTTCCTCTTTTGATAGTATTTGTCTATTACATGCATTTTAATTTATTCAAATCAGTAAACGGCTTTAATTTTTAACATTGTCTCATTCTTTTGGTTTATCTATCGCCACCACAAGTTTTATCTGAACCATAACCAGCTTACTCATTTGATATCCTTTAAAGCATGAATGGTGTGTCTTTATATTTAACCAATGTCCAATCCTTTCGTTACCTCTCGCGGTCTCCTCTGTCGCGCTTCGTTAAGCCCTAATGCGTAGGCGCAGTCACGGGGAGCAACCGATTGACAAATCGTTTGTTTAGTCGCTCCAGCTGGATGCGAATGCTGTTCCAAAACCACTCCAGAACGCTCAACGTCTTTGTTGTGTGTAAAACTAGGTCGCAGAAATGCGTATGTCGTTCGCTTTCATTCGATTGTGGCGAATGGTCGGTGTTCACAAGTTTATTTTCGGTTATGTTAGTTTTGTAAACAGTTTTGCAATTCTGCTGCTTTTATGAAAAGGAATCTCTTCCGTGTCTAAAGTAGTTGTGAATAGTAGTGCCTTGCTTGCTGCTCACGGGACGATAAAATGCCTGAAAAACTGCAAAGGTTAATGATAAATAGTGTGTTTCGTGTCATCATCATCATCATCGTCTCCAGCCTGTATAAGTCCCAATGCTGGTCATTCTGAGAGAGGGCCTGTGCTTCGTGTATCTTTTCAATTTACCGATCCTATAATTTATTAATTTTCGTGTTCGACGCCTAATATGCATAAACAAGTTTTCTTCTAGGGTAAAAGCCGGATAGTTGCCTCGGACGGATACATGCCTCAGTTTCAAATGCTCTATGTTAGACATATTGACAGTGTTTTTTTTGATCATAACTTAAAAGCGTCCCCCGCGCAGGCCTCGGTGCCACATAAGCCGTTGAAGTAGGCGCACGAGTTTTGTCCGTGTGAGGAAACATCTTCCGCAGCGATACTTTGACGAGCGCCAGAATTATATTGGTAACTAATCTCTGCTAAATATTTTTATGACTGATTGCGATTTCAGTCAAAAATATATTTCTTTGTGTGCATTAGAGTTTAAATTGCACTGTTTATTAGGTTTTATTGTTAAATATGTTTTATTTATTTCGTAAATAAAAAGGGCAAGTATCCGTATCAAATCGGATAGTTGCCCTACTGTCTTTTGCGGATTGTTGCCCTGCGGCAACTTTTTTTCTTAGTTATTTTTTTCATTTGCTTTTACTATTTTTTCTTGGTGATTTTTTATTTAGTTTTACTTTATATTATTATATATATTATCTTAAAAAAAAAAAATAGGTACTCAAGAGCAAAATGCCTCGCAAGTATAAAGGAAAGCCAGGCGTGGTGCCGCGTCACATCAACTGGACAGAAGATTAATTAGATTATGATATACATATATATATTAATTAATTAAATAATTAATAATTAAATAAATATAAATTAGCTTATAAATATAATAATCTATTTATATAGGTATATATATTTATTTATTTATATATATTATGTATATATATACATCTCATTGTATTGTTCTATCTTCAAAATAAATAATAATGTACATTTTTATTTTGGACACTTATTTACTATTTTGGCGTCTATTATTGTTATAATTTTATAATTATAATTTAACTTTAATTAATACTTAATATAAGATTGTATTTAATAATAAAAACTGATTATTTAAATTAATATAAGTTCATTTTTATTTGAAAAAAAAAACAGACGGGCATCTATCCTCACATTGGGCAAGTATCCCCCCAACCATTTTTAACGTTAGGCTAGTATCCGCTATAGTTGGCAACTATCCTCTTTTTTAGAGGTCATTTTAAACTGGATTTACTTAAAAAATATAATATTTATAATTTTTTTATAGATAGGGTATGTTAGAAGATTAATTAACTATGTTTGAGAACTACATTTTGAATAAAAAATGTAATGGGACACATTTTTTAAAGGAGCTTTTTAAAAAGTGTGGCAACTATCCGGCTTTTACCCTATGTATTTTCTCAACACCTCTATCAGCGTCGATTGGTCGATATAAGCTTTCTTCTTGCAACACACATTGTCTGTCCTGATCGTGATGTATAGCGCCAATAAATCCATAGTTCAGTAGCCGCGCATCTGGGTCGTGCACTTGCACAACTCCGGCGCAGTTTATTTACAGCCATTCGTTGTCCACCCCGCAGGGTGTTCTGTTTCTGAAAAATAAACAAACTATACACTCAGGCGTTCTAGTTATTGTTACGGTGCTGTTTACAGCGTTGCAGAGTAAAGATTATTACGGGTAATCGGCCATTGGTTGTGAAATGAACCGTGTATAGTGCAAGCACTTTAGCAGTCTTCAAATGATCGCGGTCATTGGAGCATGTGTCGTTAAAGCTACCCGACTAGTTTGGCCTTCTTTATGCTGCTTCGAAAATGTCGTTCACTTCTTTTAAAAAGCTGTTGTTAATACGTCTGTCTAAAGTCCAATTTCAACTAGAAATTTGAAGCAACAGCAACACGAATAAGCCTTCGATGAGTCATCTGCGTTTATAATGTGCTTATGGGAACGAAACTATTGATTTTACATGCTCTGTAGTTGATTGTAAGATATGTTTTGCCTTGTAGATATGCTGTGAAATGTCCGCGAGTAGAGAGTCCGGTTGGAGACCAGTTTGGTCAGTGCGAAAGTACTGGAGGGCCTTGGAATTGGGTTTCGCTTGGTCTAGCCTCTAGCTGACGATTGCAGGTTAACGCTAATATTACTTCACGTTTCCAAGTATTGTGATGAAAATTTCATGGAAGGAAGATAAACACAGATTATGTTTATGAAGTAAATTCTTAGTATTATAAATTATTACGATATCTGTCTTGAAAATTACAGGAAATATTAAGATTAATCGCCTTGAGCATCGTGTTTCTGTGTATCCAAACAGCGAATACTTACACTTACTTGAGCCAAAATTAAATATGTCGTATCGTACATACGTTATTAGTATTAGATTACGAGTGATATACTTTTGAAAACGTTACCCTTTTCGCTAGGCTACAAGCATAACAGGATTTTTCACTTCACCGGTATCGGTAATCTCGGTGAGGCAGCATAGGATGGAAAAAATCAAGATATGAAGAGAAGCGTAAAACATGACCAACGACCCGTAAGATTCGATCATGCCAATATTCCATAACCGAAATGCCATTACAAAAATAAAATAAAAAAAGGAAAAAGATTTCCCGTACCGGGAATCGAACCCGAGCCTCCTGGGTGAAAGCCAGGTATCCTAGCCACTAGACCATACGGGAGTTGTAAATGTAGTCGAAAATAACTATCTAGAGATTATTACAACACGTGACGAGGATTGTGATGCGTATTTTAATTGTTTAATCAGATAGTTGTTCGCAGTTGTATAAATAACGCATTGAAATAATCGAGGCTCCCAAATAATACTTATCGAACGAAGGTCGTCTATGTACAATTAAATTATATTATTAGATTATTACTCGTACCTACCTACTAGTACTTACCTATTAAGTTGCAAATTAAATGTTGACTACGATCAGCAAATACATCACGATTGTTAAAGGCCGACTGAAAAAGTGGCTTCTTGGTAACGTTTTTTATGATTACGGTGATTTTTTTTGATTTGCCACCCGCAGAATACACAGAAATAAGCTTTAGGGACCTGTAATGCCTGTTCCCAAGATTAAATTTCATTTCATCTTGTCCACTTTATTGATCAATTATTTTTGTCATGTCTCAACGAGGGCTTTGACCTTTAAAATCATAAGTGTTTTTAAATTTCAAAATCTACAGATGCGCCTTTTTTTGGGCTCCCTCTTATAGTTATGGGTATATTTCAGCGGCTAAGTGCATGTCTGTTCGACCCAAAATGCAATGAACCGCAAGTATAGGTGCTCCCCCTACGCAGGCTCCGCGAGGGCATCAACTACCCCTTCGGGAATGCGGGCCGCGGTGCCCTGACAGCCTGACACGGTTCCGCACTGTTATTGACATTCCCTCACTGACATACTTTGCGCTTCATTGTTGCTCACGTCTTTTGTTTGTTTGGATGCTTCTCGTAAACAAGATTCTTTGTTGATCAAATAAAGCTCGTCTAGAATTCTCTTTAGCTGATAGTTTTTTCTTTCACGCTGTGCCTGTGGTTGATCGACAGTTTGGCAATGGTAAATTCATCGATCGGAAACGTGCCTGTGTATATTTGTATCCGAATCTGTAAATAAAGAATTTTGATAGTTACACTATCCAATTTATGCACCGATCAAGGCTGTATTCAAATGAACAGCTCATTATGCAGCAAGAGATACCAGACGTGTTTTTAAAAATTCGTCGTCTGGTATTTCAGACGCGATGACCGCGTGCGTCGCTCCAAGGGTCGTGTCGCATGCTGTGTCAGTGCCATATAGCACGGCAATTGGTATTCGGCAGCTACCTCAAGTCCCGTTACTTTGACGACACTATCATTACGTCAATAGTTTTCCTGCGCGTTTGCCTCTTGTTAAAAATATTATTTAATTATTAAATGTGTGTTGTTTTATAACTATACTCGTAGAATGTTATCCCCTGTACCTTAGCTTCAACATATTCAACCTTGTTCAATGTCTGTTACTTATTTTATAGCTTTGTTGCGCGTTTACCTCGTTTTCCAAGACCAGCTTTTTGCTGAACAGCATAGCGGTCGCATTTAACTTTAGCCTGCGACCTTCGGCCGCCTTCCCCTTCGAATTCACTTAAAGTTCAGCGGTGATCTAACGGGCAATGTGACCAGTAGGTATGACGCACGCTGGTCGTAAAACTGATGCATGGCCCGGGAATTCGGTGCCGTGCATACAAAAACCTGTTTCCAGATCGTGCCATTGTTCTATTGTAAAAGGATTGTCCGTTTTCTTATTGTTTCTTCTTATCTAAACTGTGATAAAGCGCTTAAGAATGATAGTGTTTATTGTTTGTAAAACTAGTTTAAAGTATTTATATCAATCGTCGACAGACGATGGTTCGATATTTAAGAAATTTGGTTTGTCAGTGAACCTATGATCTGTCCAAAAATATACATTGAACTAGACTATTGTAACTATGTACAAAACAGTGGAATATAATTTTTCATTTACATCCTGTGAAACACATTGATCAAAATATTGTTGCTCTGCTTTTGAAACACTTGTCCTAATAGATTTTGGTGTGATGTAGGGATGACCATTATAATTTCAAATTGAATTCTGTGGTGATTTTATAACCGTAATCCTTAGCTTTAAAAAGCTGGTATATCTTTCTATCTGCGCGGCCGGCCGACCCATCTTGATCCGTGTCATAAATTTAAATTGAATTCGAATCCTTCATAATTGAATTCGGGATGAGGCAGACTATTATTTTGTCTCACTGTAGCCTAGCTAAACGCCAGCTGTCATTGTCCGACGTTGGATACTCAACCGACTAATGAATTTAGATCAATTTCATGACGACGCGAGAAACCGGATAGTTGTCAGCGCTCGAATAGCCGAAGTGGTGTTAATTATCGTGGTCAGAAATACTTTCGCCGAAAAGCTCGTGTGGATAGAAAAGTTCCCAGTGAGCGGATTTGTGGAAAGTTCCGCGGGAAAGTGGACGCTTTGGGCTCGTAATTGGTAATTAAACTAAACGCGCCTTTCTAGCGGCATTGTGTGGAAGATACCGAAGATAAAAGTTGGCGACGTAAGGTCTCGTAGTTATCGGCAGACGTGAACTTTCTGGGATTCCCATTTTGCTAGTAAACGTATTGGTTATTTCAATGCTATTTAACCTGTATTTAACTATAGAGATGACTCGAGGTGTAATTATGAAACGGAGTTTCCTGTTTATATCCTGGTTATATTAGGCTTATGGCGTCAATTGTGTACATACTTTGTTGCAGCCATATTCGAAAACATGTCCCTAGGACCGAATAGATTCTACCCGTTATCCGTAAATCTATTGAAGGCAAGTCGTGGCCGATCAATCGATGGTCGAAGCGAGAGGTGTTAAATATTTAACGGTGAACTAACAACCCGCGGTACATGGATGTTTAAATTAAGTATACCCTGAAGGGTAAACGTCCCTCAGAGTCATTGAGTCGCGAGAAGGGTCGAGCCCTTTTACACGTGCCACGCCAACCCGAATAGTTGTTTGTGAATTGTTACTGTTAAGGATAAAACATTCTTTTCAAATCATTTTGCTTGTTTACGTGGCAACTCGATAGGGAAGGCCGCGGAGCGATTCAATCACTGTTTCCAGTGTGTGACGGACGTTGCGGTTTGTGAAGTAGAGGATGCCTTGGCCGCTTGATGTAAATAAGTCGTGAATAAATCAGACGCTGTAGAACATTATCCATCTTTCTTTTGTAATGGCGTTCCTCCTGCTAAGGTATAAATGGAAAAAACGACGGCACATAGAACAAGAAATGTCCTGTTCGTGTAACAGTAACGATGGGGGTGTCGGTGGGAGTTTATGAGCAAATAAAAGCGGACTCAATTGGCTTGCGACATCTGGCTCTGTTTGCAGGCAAATAGAAACATGCTCCAGACATATTTATTCACGGAACCGTATCAGATGCTTTATCTGTTTTTTTTTGTAGATACATTTAATACGAGAAAAGTTGCGTGATGGGGTCTAGATTATTTACCCCTTTAAATACGCGTGTTTGTTTAGAATAAGAAGGCATATGGAATACTCTTTTTTTATCAAAATGAAATGCATCGGATTATCGTATTTCGTGTTTTGGCGTTGAAAATGTATTTCTAAACCAGGACTGACGTAAAGTAAAGAACATCTGGAATATCTTAGCGCCATCAAATGTAACATTCGAATCAAACAATTCTCAGTAAGATAATAACCGCTCGTGTTTCTAACCATCCATTGAACACAAAGCACTAACGTTTGCGGTTCTGCGAATCGCAGCACGAACATAAACTGTGAAATATTGTATATCCCATGGCACACTATCTGCTAATGCAGACAAAGAGCTATGAGATCCCTTACTGCTTAAACGACACAATGTCTGATTTATGCCCAGAGATATTTAGTGCGCTTGGAGAACAGGACCAACGTTGGCAAATTCTGAGACTAGTGGAGATAAATAATAACTCCATGATATATCGCACTCTGATTGGGCATTTGGTATCAGAACAGCAGATGTAGCAATTTAAAAACAGCTAGTTGTAAGTTGTAACTGGGTTTCCAGTCCACATCACTTCGACCATGTCCGATAGAGGGTTAGGTTTGTTGTAATTGCAGCTTCTGAACAACTAATGATACTGTTAATGTGTGGCATTACAGGCTTTTACTTGCTTTCTTCACTAGAGTGGAACTAGTTGCTTTATTGTGGGCTGTTCAGTAATTTAGTTAAAACACGAGTCAATATATCTATAGATGGACCGCTTAAATTAGTCTGCGCCCGCGCGGGACAGACGTGGGGTATGACGACAAAGGGGACCGAGAGAGGTGCGGGCGGGTAGTGCGCCTGCGCGGGCGAGGACTCATTTAAGCGGTCGGTCTATAGTATATCGCGTCATTTATGAGAAAATATGCAAGCCTTCATGACTTAGTTAGGTAACGAAATACGAATCGGGTAGTATTTTTTTTTCGTCATTGGATTGCCCGCTTTGATGTAAGATGACAATTTATGAGAATTTGACTAACTAATAAATTACCGTTTCTTTTCTTTTCAGGTAATGAACAGAGCAATAATCCTACGCGCTTTGTGTACGAATAAGGTAAAATCATAGAGCAAAAACAAAGAGGAGGTGTGGTAATAAGATTTCCCTATGAAAGATCGCGTGACATTTTGCGGGGTGAGGGGTTGTGGAACTCCGCCCACTTTTCAATTTTCCATCCGTCGGTTAGTAGCAAAACCACTCGCCTACCTAGTTCAGCTATCTCACACTAGATGTCAATTAGTGTAAAAGTAATGGGACGTACTCAGAACTTTGAGTTTCAAAAAGTTTGTGTAATAAATGAATAAAATAAGGGTAACCATTTTTACTGATTTAGATGCATATTGTACTTCTGTAAAATAATAGACAAATTATTATAACGAACATAATTTTATTTACAAAATTCAATTAAGCGAAAATAAAGGCATATTATTCAAATTAGTTGCTTGAAATAGTCCATTTTATCAAATAAAGGTGTTTAAAGCACAGCTTAAAAAAAATGAACAATGCCAATTATGTTAATATGGATAAAATGTTTATTTAATATTCTAAGCTCTTTCAATTCATGAACAGTCACGGAGAATAATATGTATACAACTCAGAACTTTGTTACTTCAAAATATTTGCTATTAAAATGTATTGTTATTTCATTACTGACCATAGTCGTGCGTTATTCGGTAAAATTATTTGATTCTAATTACGGCTCTGGATATTTTTGACGTTGAAAATAGTTGTTCTAATTGACGATAGATGGCGGCCTGTTCACAATATACTTATAAAACTACTAAAGTACTGTTTTGGCGACTAAAAAGTATTTAGGACTAAATGTATAATTTAGTTTTCAGTATACACGTATGATTATTACAATATACTAATGCGGAACTTTACGTACTTATATTTTTAATTCACAAAAGTTACGCCATCTAGTGTCGAGAAGTATAATTTATACTTGAAAGCCGAAAATTTTCTAGAACTATTTTAATAATTACGTATAAAATTACTTACAAATGAAATGTGATACCATTCATAGCATCAGAACGTCTGTCTGAATAACTTTAACACGATAAAACACAACACTTTCATCCTTTTCTTCTTAAAACCGCGAAAACACACCGATAATGCGAGTCTCGATACATGTGCACCTGACGAACGCTGACAACATACTGACTAAGCCCCGCCCACAATGATGACGTCAGGACCTAGTTGAAAATCACAGTGCACAGTTGCTTAGGCCAGCTCCTCTTTGTTTTTGCTCTGTGGGTAAAATGCAAGAAACCCTCCTAATGGATTCCACTAATTGGAATAACCCACGTCATGCTAGGCTAAATAATTAATTTTCTTTCTTTTGTCGTAATTTTCCAGTATCCGAATTAGTTTTTAATTGACGTTGTAAGTAAAAAATACTTAATTAGAGACAGATTTTATTTTAGTGACTAAGGAGTAGTCCTAAATATTTTTGCTCAATCATACAGTCACCATACCTTTAAAGCTTTTAACGAGATCTTATATGAACTGCAAAACAAATTTAAATTGGTGTATTAACAGCAAGAGTAAATTGAGAATGTGCAATTTGTGCGCCCATCTCGTGTTCGTGACCTGTATGACTCATCGGAATACAGTTGAATCAACGGCAGCGCCTCCAAAATCTACGTCGCTTACGTATTTCCAACTGGGATAATACAATAACAAAAGCTATCCATTGCAAGCCGTAACACTTTGTATTTCTTTTCTACGTGTCTCCAACAGTCGACAAATACAAAATTATGACATGAAAAAGACACTAGCAATTGCAAAGGGAAGATCACGAAATGTTTTTCCTTACTCGGTAGTTGGTCATTCTGCCGCCATCTGACACTTGATAGCCATTCTGAGAAGTGGGAAGCGCTCGGCTTATCAAACCACTTGTGGAAGATCCCCGGTATCTCATTGAATCTGTTGACGGGCCCACTAGAGAAGAGTTCTTAGGGAACTGGCTGCCAGTTGCAGCAGACTATCGCGATCGAGCTCGACTCGAATACCTATAAGACTGTAACTGCGACTGTTTTTTAATTAACTTTGGATCGAATGTAATAAACTTGATACAGTGCTGAATGAGAACCGCTTTTGATATTTAAGCTATTAGGGACTATTGTACCCATATACCTATCTGTTTTAATGGACTTATGGGAAAGTGTGTAGTAGTTAAGTTACAGTAATGGCGCTAACCCGTATTTTTACCATTTTTCATTGCGGGTAAAGTTGTTGTTAAGTTTGTTTGACCGAGTATATCTTTAACTTTCTATTTCAATACCAAATACCACTGCAGCAAATGTATTAATTACCTCTTAAGTAATTTCGGCTGTAATAATGACACGCACCTAAGCAAGCTGGTAAAGAAAATAAGGAGTCTTTGCTCATTCAATTTGCTACATCTGATGAAGCTTGAACCGAGACCTGAGACGGTATTATCATTATCATATTGTTACTAGTTTAATTCCAAGAATACTTCAAATCTTTGGACTTTTAGGAAAAGAAGATCACACAGATCAAGAAATTTATTTCTTACTACTTATACGGTTTTGGCGAACTTCGAACCGGCAACGTCAGCCGGGTCGCTCGCATCCCGCGCCGTCTGCCGGGTATCGATCGTTGCAGCTCGCGGGGGAGGGGGAGGGCAAACGTATCTACTTCGGTATTAAACACAACCTCCCGATGTTCGAGATGATCGAAAACTGTAATGGTTACGATTGAGATGTCGTTTCGTATCTGTGCTTGCTTTTAGTCTACCTGAGTTAATATTAGTCTAAAAATCATGTACAGTCAAGTGTAATAATATGTACCTAGACAAAGTTTCAAAAATAAGTACCATACGCTCTTACGCCAGCGTAATAAGATTGTGGGACATATTTTTGAGAAGTTCCTATCGATACTTATTTTTGCACTTGACCGTACCTACGTGTTACTGTATAAAAATCTTTTTCTGAAAGTAACATTTGACTTTGCGAATACATAAAATAAGGTTATGATATGAACACCATTTATAATTCAAGAATAACCACCGATTTTTATGATGTTTGACTTGTTGGATTTGTCCCCACTACAAAAAGAAGAAATTTAATATTTCGGATGCAACGCCATCTCCGTCCAAAAACTGTTTCTAAGGTGAAACAAGCCGGGTCAGCTAGTATTTAATAAGAATGAATAAATACATATGTATGATATAGGTATTTTTGTGAACTCCACTAGTTCATGGTTGAATAGGTAAGATGGTAATTGGTGTCCGTAGTAACGCCCTGGCGCACCCATTGAAGCAACAGGCGGTGTAGACACTTGCCACTTTGGACACAGAGTCATTGACCGACACACTGCCAGACCCACCCCAAATCGCAACACAGCCCACAACATTCAATAGTACGATAAAATAAAACCGTTCGGTCAATCAATACAATATCGTCTACATAAATAAAACATGGACGTTGCTTATCTATGCCTTTCACCGTCTACGTAAAGCGACTACAAAATTCGAGCCAGTTGATATCTCCCGTATGGTCTAGTGGCTAGGATACCTGGCTTTCACCCAGGAGGCTCGGGTTCGATTCCCGGTACGGGAATATTCTTTTTTCTCTGTTATTTATTTTTGTATGGTTTATTTTTATATTATTGGTTACAATTCCAAACTGAATGTCACTGGCATACTTGTTCAGGGCCTTATTGTAGTGCCTCTCAACGTTTCTGCGTACCGTAGCCTCGCAAGGACGCGGCGGTAATGAGGGCTCCAGGGCCCTTTCGCTCCAGAAGGACTCTCCAAGCTTACCCTTGTTTTTCTCAAAGTGAAACGTTATTCTGTGTTGAGCCAAAAAAATATTCAGAAACGTGAAGTGTTGACCTTGACTTGAGTTTCGATTGTATGACGGCAAGTGATAATGTAGGAACGAATATAACCAATGTTTCCCACGCATATGAACCCACTCTTTCGCCGTACATGCGACACATTGCAAGCCTGATATTGAGTTTATTGCACACCGTGCAGTGACAGTCTGGGCACATACGCTCGCAAATTGAAATAGACGGCACGTTATTGTAGTGGGCGCAGCTGTGCGAAATGTGAATGACTCTCGGATTATTTGGCACTACAAAATTAGATAAAGGCTCTTTACGTATGTTTATCATGCTAAGCTTGGGTGGGATTGTGTGAGTTCTGGTAATGAGCAAATAGTGACCGCGTAATTAGTTTAAAATTCCCCGATTAATGATGTGTAGTTTATGACTAAGAGTATTGTGTACTCACAGTGCCTCCTGAGTTTGTTTTGGTGATTCAATCACGTCTGTAGTAATGTTAATAACATGTTCTACATTAAAGTTTATCGCTCCATAAAACTTAATGATGGCATTAACTAGTTCAATGTCGATGGCGGCGTCTATTTATTGCCAAATTGCCGGTTTGCGATTTGGAGCGGAAACAATTCCGTTTACGACTTTACTTTGCGTTTTGAACTCCTAACCTCTGCCGTCTAAATATAGTTGATGTAAACGTTTATTTGACTTGACGGTGATAAGATGACGACCCTGGCATCCATCTGATCCATCATATATGACCGTCTAATTTATAAATCCCACACAAATAGTAACAGTTTCTCTATTTAATCGGTTAAATTCATAGTTAGTTTCAGGTATTTTCAAATCATTATTACACATAAACGGATAACTCACGTATAAGAAGTCGAGTGATGCTCGACATGTTTTTCAAATGTTCAATAAAGGTTCAATATGTAACCGTTTCTTTGCTAAATAACAACTGGCTCTATAAGTTAATGATACTGGCCTTCGCGTCCGCACAATTTCATCGAGCAACTGGTACGTGGAACCGGAAACGACAACATTCAGGAACTCTAACAACACAGGTTTAACAACTTTTTTTTGATCCTTAACTTATTGTAAAGGATTATCACTATCACAATTCGCTTAAGCCATTAAAGGAATGCTAAGTATTTTAAAGCCTTCAATTGGATTAAGGATTAATTCGCTATCGATACGCTTAATCCTATAAGTCGTCAGAGGATCAATTAATGTTCAAAAGCTCCATCTTACATATCAGAGAACAAGCCTGAAATAGCACTCGATAATTTATTGTTTTATTACACCTGTCCACTCCACAGTCATCTTCGGCCAATCCCACGAAATATATTGTGATTTTTTTTTACACTATGGTGTATTCTGTCTGCGATACCACCACTGGAGTCTACAGAACGGTTCCTCCCATTGGTTCCGCTGTCTGCCAGGTTTAGTTTGTTGGAATTACCTCTAGCCAGAGGTTGTGTGGCACCGTGACGTGTTGCAATCGCCACATCAGCATTCTCTAGTGCGTGACGCGGCACGGCCAAGGTCCTCCAAATCACTGCACCGGTTTACGCGGCTCGTTGCTTCGCTGTGCTGCCTGATGGATGCGATATACTCATTGTTCACCCAAGAGCTTAGTTAGCTGTGTTTGCTATTTGATCATGTAATCTTCACGCCTTTACATTGTGTTTAATGATTTCCGAATAGATAGTAAAACGAGATATTTTGTCGTATATGGTATGTACGCTGTGTCGTAACTTACGACACAATGCTCATTCGAGGCATTTTATTGGTCGTTTGTCACCTGGATGGTGGCCTAGTCCCGTCAGTCTATTAATCACTTATAGACAGGAGGACATGCCGCCTTTGATAGGTTAAGTGGTAATCATCATTTAATGTACACTGGCAAACAATAATAAAGGTTCACTTCTCGTACAAAGTTGTATGAAGAGTGACCCGTTATTTTTACTCGTCAGTATAGTTTGATGTTGTCCATTCACAAAAGTAATGCTGGCGTTTATATTCAGTAACTCGTTCAACACGTTCTTTAGCATAGATTGTTTCGATCTCTCTGTAACGGATCCCAATTTCTAGGCCGGTTAAGAGTTTGACGTATCAATCAATTAATTTATTGAATTCATTTGTTTCGCTTTGTTTCACAAAGTTATTTTTATTAGTCGTTCAATAACTCGTGAAATCTCAAGAGCGTTGAATGACTCGATGTTTTTTCTATTAATAGGTCCGGTTTATTGTAATTTGAATCGAGTAGTGACCGTCGCGATCATGATATTAAGCTCTTTTTCTATGTTGGATGTTAATCGTTAATTATTTTTTAAGTTTATTCCGCAATTGTGTTTCCCTTTGTCCTTTGAGTTCTTTCGAAATTAAACTGCTTTCTTTGATATCTGGACTTGGAAGACTTTTATTTGCAAGTCTAAACTGAGCTGGAGTACTAGACTTAAGATGAGTTTTCCAAGTTATTTGTTATTTTATTTGTATTGTATCCAAATGTTAAGATCATACTTAACATAGAAACTTTGTCGTCAATTATTATTATCTCACGTATTCGAAGTTTTCAACAAAAGAGTTAAGGAATGGCATCTTATATTTGTGTTATCTTCGCAACAAAGCAACTTCTTGGTGCATGTTTATTGCAATCTTGATTGTGTGGAAGTGGAATAAATCTCGCGTCGGTTCGTGGCCCTTTTATTGTATTGTGTCCCTGGCTCTCTGGAACTGCACGCGATTTTTGGGGATTGGATTTTTGCTATTGTTTTTTGTGAATTTATGTAAACCAGTACTTTTTCGAACTCCGAAAATTGAATTTTTAAACGACACTGAAAAATTCGAAAAGTAAAGCTATGGCCGAGAATCGAACCCGGATCCTCACCATTTCGTGACGCGTGCTATACCTTGTCACACTGCAAACAAATTTGCATTCCGACAAATTAAAGTTTCGCGCCACAACCTAAACGACGTATCTCCAGCCGAACTAAACAGACAGTTCGGTCGATCGTCAATAGATGGCGCTGTTTTAAATCAGGATGCTAATTCAACGTACGCACACTAGAGGGCGCCTAGGTCGCTCTCCGCGTAAATAATATTTATTATTTAATTAATACACACACTTGAAACTATTTATTTATTTAATTAATACTAACACCTACATTATTTATTTTTTTATTTCATACACTCAGCAACACGTATCAAAAAGCTCACCTGTTCACCTCTACACGATCGGCTCTGGTTGGTCGATTCAAATTCTGACAGGACATATTCCGCCCTAAGGCGGAGCTTCTTCAAAATTTGAAAGAACCGCTAGTCCTGGATAAAACCAGCTGTTCTATCCAAAATCGGTCATTCTGAATCGACTGCAACCTGCCCAGCTCCTACTGGTAAGCTACACCGCTCATAGCAGGTGGGTAAGCCTTCGAATTTTTCTATCTGTTACTAGCTGTCACGTGACCTTGTTACAATGCGAGTTTTTGTTATATTTGGTTGTTTTTTAGGAATGAAGATCCGGTTCGATTCCCGGCCATAGGTTTACTTTTCGGATTTTTCTATGTGTTCTAATTTTCAGTGTCGCATAGAAATTTAATTTCTAACGGTAAAACCGTAAAAGTAAACGTAATAAACCAAGAAGTAAAAAATCGTGATTCGTGAAAATTGAGCTAGGATTATGGTCTGATGTCGTTCTTGCTGTGGCCAATTTTTTTTGCGTGGTTGTACTCCTCGAATTGTTGTAAGAGTCGACATATTGAACAAATATCTCTTTGTTTACCAAGTAGATACATTCTATTGTAATTATATCAATGAATCATCCGCCTATTTAATATTATGATTTGCAATTATTGATACTATCGTTAGTAATATCATTCTTGTCATCGCTCGTACATCGGTAGTAATTAGTAAGATAATTAGTTTATAATCATATTTACCTATCGTCAATAGTTAATGCTGTAATTGTTAAGGCCTTTAGTTCATTGGATAATGGTGGAAGGCTCATATTTTTACGCTGAGTAATGAGTTTTTGGAAAATGTGGTTGCTGCTTTATGTTGTTTAGGATACGAACAAAATCTTCACTTGATGCAAAACTTCATTTATTACCTAAAATATGTCTTCTGTGTTAGTCGTTTATTTTGTTGTTGTTATTGAAGATATTGTTTTGTTATTGTAGACGCAATCGATTATCGGGCACCCCAATCTTTGTACTTTGGAAGGTTTTTTTTTGTTGTGGTTCAAATTTAAGATTTTTTAAACAATACATGTCATTGTTATCGTTTTAGATGTATTCGAAATTCTTTCGACAAAAAATAGAATTTCGAACTGATTAAAAATTCTACAAAATTTCAGAAACTAAAATCGTCATTCTGGTACTTTTGTTGGTTAATAAGCAATAGTTTTGGGATAAAAATTATTATCGGCTATCATTTGGACTTGTCCAGTAAATCGTGGCCTGCTTCACTACATGAATGCCTAGCTCCATCAATTAGCTGAGATTTGCAGTTACCTGCCGCCCAATTAACTACTTGGCCTCTGGGTCAATGTGAGAAGGACCGCATCACTACATCGAGTCAAGGGACAACAAGGGGAAAGAGATCCATACAGCAAAAATTTGTTGCTCATTATTATTACCCTCACTACATAGTATAAAACAAAGTCGCTTCCCGCTGTCTGTCTGTGCCTATGTATGCTTAGATCTTTAAAACTACGCAACGGAATTTGATGCGGTTTTTTTAATAGAGAGAGTGATTCAAAAGGAAGGTTTATATGTATAATACGCGGACGAAGTCGCGGTCAGATGCTAGTTAGTTAACTACTAGTAACGTACTAAGTAGTAACAATTATTTGTTAAATGATTTTCCTAATAGTACGAGAGCCCACGACCAAAATTTTTGTCTCATAGCAATACGGCCAAAACCGCATCAAATCGATAGATACGATTATCCTGAACTCGAAAATACCAATATCAGACATTTTCCGCGTAGCGTTCGATCTGACCGAATTTTCAAAATTGTCAAAGAATTTTACCGAACTGCATCATAGCAATATGTCTGATTTGCAGACTGTAGTTGAATGATAGTTCTGAGATACCGGAAACATATTTTTCAGACGTTAGTGGTGTAGCGCAAACCCGTAAAAACACTTAAAAAAATTAAAAATGAGACAAAAAAAATGTCTCATAGCAATACGTCTGAAAATCTTTTTTATTAGTAAATTTTGGTTATTTGATGCGAACAAAACAATTTTCAGACGGAAATGTGAACGCATTAAATTTTGAGACCGTTTTGAAAATGTTAACAAATTTTACCGATCGGTATCATAGCAATATGTCTGAAAATTGTTGGACATAATAAAATAAGTTGTCCACATGTGCAAAAAAATTATATCAGACAAATTAAGTGTAGCACCTTCTCTATCAGACAACTTTTCGATACTCGATAAAAATCGTATTGAGGCATCTTGAATTCTCTGTTACAAACCAATGAATACGTTGCGACCCTGAATTTATTAGATGATAATTAACAAAGAATTTACCCGATTCTTGAATATCTATGAAGGCTGTAAATTTAAAAAAACATTTAACAGAGGCGTCGGCCAGGCGACTCCGAAACGTTATTTTCGTTTTTGGGAGTATATGCTACACTTAAAGTGTCTGAAAACAGGTTTTTGGTAATCCTGGCAGCAATACGAAAAGTTAAATTTTTTTTTATCCGTATTGCTATGATACAGGTCGGCTAAATTTGTTGACATTTTCAAAAATGCGCTCAGGCTATATGCTACGCGCAAAATGTCTGAAAACAAACTTTTTCGTAATACAATTATAAAATCTATGTACATTTTCACTATCAGACGTATTGCTATAATACCGACTGCCTTTTTTTTTTGACACAGCAGAAATGGCCTCCCACGCTGTTGCTACACTTTCGACCGTTACTACACACCTAGTCGGGTTCAGAATCATACAATCTAACGATTTTATAGGGTTTTTGCCGTATTGCTATGAGACATGGTTTTGGTCGTGGGCTCTAGAACTATAACGGAGATGACGTTTTTAGTTTCTTGAACTTGTCTTTGAGGCGTGACAGTTGACAGGGCGTTGACCCCGTTTCAGTGGTTGCATATTCTATGCCTAGCCTCTAATCAATTCTGAGCAGGTCGTACTGAGAACAAAACGTCCTGTGTTGCTTTTAGTCTGCCAGGCATATTGTCCGTTTAATGAGAAGGACCGCAGGGAAGGAAGCTCAGGGAGCAAATCGTCCGCAATTAAAAATGCCCAAGGATAAAATCGACCGTAATTAATAATTTCCTTAAAGCAAATCATTAGCAAAAAATGATATAATACACTATTTTTAATCGACTTCAAAATTGAAAAAAAGGGGGTTCACGGCAAACCGTGTATACAAGTCAAAACTTGTATACACGTATATTTTGTCCGCGATTTTCTATAACAAGATCGAAAATCAGCTCGTTTCATAACAATATTTGGATAAAAAAAAATTGCGCATAAAAAAACCTAAATAATTGTAAAGTAATTCGTAATTTATTAATCGAAAAAGTATGATCTAAAAAATGCAAAAAGTATTTGGGCTCGTCCGGGATTTGAACCCGGGACCTCTCGCACCCTAAGCGAAAATCATACCCCTAGACCAACGAGCCGGTTGAAGAGACTGGCGAAATTTCGTATTAGCTGCCACAGTTGCGTACCGCTGCCATGACGTAAGAGATAAAAATAAGTAGAGTTATACATAACACGTAACGGTAATTTACACTTATGAGAACGAACGGATGATAATTTATCAGGCATGTTTTAATTTAACACGTTGATTTAGAATAAAAAAAAACATTTTGAAGATAAACTTTTTTGTAACTTTTTCTTGACTGTAGGTACTTGGATTGATTTGACTCAACTAAACCAACTAACAAACAGACATGCCCATAGTCCAATGATAACGAAAACCACAGACGGAACCAAACAGGAAAAATAAAAACAACTTCCACAAGTTTAGCAAATTAATTCAAGAAAAGTGACACAAATGTCGCATAATGATGATGTTATTTGGAATTGAGAAACCTGAATGTAGTCAATCGATTAGTCATGGTTATTGTTTGCGAACGAAATGTGACGTGTTCTCGTGTCTTATTTACACACGCACAAATCACGTCTATATCCCTTGCGGGGTAGACAGAGCCTAAGGTAACAAGACCTAAGGGCCACGTTTATGATATGTATGGTACGTATGATTGTAGGCGTATAGGTGGAAAGGGGAACCAAAATAGGGATGGGTTGCTTCCCACATCGCCTATAACATGATTCCTAAGACTCGCCCATTCCCTCGTCTTTGTTGTTGTCTTATTTAGCTCTTTTATAAACCCCCGACGCTAAAAGAGAGGTGTTATAAGTTTGACGTTGATGTCTCTGTGTGTGTGTGTATGTGTGTCCGTTTGTCTGTAGCATCATAGCTCTCAAGCCAATGGACGAATTTCGATGCAGTTTTTTAATTTGAAAGCCAGTTTCCTCGCGGTGGTTCTTTGTCATGTTTGGTAAAAATCGGTCTAGCAGTTTGAAGAATATCAGCTTTTCCATTTTTGGCAAAAATTGAATTATTTTTTATTTACGTTATGATTAACTACTCAAAAAACGCCGGGGGTTAAATTTTTAATGTTATTTAAAGTTCAACAAACTGCGCCGCCGGTAACTTATCCGGTCCGTTTCTCGAAGCTACAAAATTCAATTTTACAAATCTAAGCTAGCAACATTGGCCCAAACAACCAATCAGCGGTTGGGGTTTGACAAATGTTGCCAGTTCAGATTTGCAAAGTAATTTATAGCTTCCAGAAAACCAGAAGGTCTAAACAGTTAAGTATTACTAGCTATTACTGCAGCCGTTAACGAATCAACAAGCGCTGCGGGGCTATTCCGAGTTTCCAAGTTCGTATGATTCCGTCCTTCCCACTCTCGGATGACTGAGTATTAGTGTGAGCGGAACAACACGAACTTCGGAGTGGGCCTGCAGCAGTCGCGTTGTATACAACGAATAATTGCTAAAACGGGACACTGTCCAATAAAGACTATCACCACAAACGACAAATAGCCCTAATACTAAAGTTGTAGGGCTTACTTTGCTTATTCGGGAACCAATACGCTTGATGACATGCAATTGAAGACTTGGGAAAGCTGAGCATGGGGATATTAAATAGTTAACTGTTAATGGCTTATTGTTTTGTTGCTGTGTGTAAGTATTTAGGTACTTATGCTTTGGATCCTCTTTATCATCACTACATAGTATAATAAAACAAAGTCGCTTTCTCTGTCCCTATGTTCCTATGTATGCTTATATCTTCAAAACTACACAATGGATTTTGATGCGGTTATTTTTAATAGATAGAGTGACTCAAGAGGAAGGTTTTTATGTATAATTCTACGCAGACGAAGTCGCGGGCAGAAGCTAGTAAATCATATTTAAGTAAGGATAGCACAGTGAAACGACTTTTGATTAATACTGATCTTGAGTTTATTTAAGAATCATTCGCTGTAAGGAAACCGGCTTTCGTATGAAAAAAACCGCATCCAAATCGGCGCATTCGCTTGTGAGCTACGATGCCACACACGCACGCACGCACGCTACTACTCCGCTACATACTAGTACAACCTTCGAGCACAGTATATATATAAGCTAAAGCAGTAAGGAACCTACGAACAAATCGGTTGAAACGAAACACGCACACAGGCGCGCGCTTTACACGGCCCCTAAGCGGACCTGAGCCTGAGCGGAGTGGACGAGGTCCGCTTAGGGGCCGTGTAAAGCGCGCGCTTGTGTGCGTGTTTCGTTTCAACCGATTTGTTCGTAGGTTCCTTACTGCTTTAGCTTATATATATACTGTGCTTCGAGTGAGGATAATGCGAATGGCGCGGATAGTGAATCTGTGAACGCAGCCATTACCATCCATAACCTATTGTCCTATATATGGTACAGTGCTTCTAGTTTCTTCATGTATTTGACAGTTGAATAAACATGAATGAAAAATAATGTTGTTAAGATCGGGAGTGAGTGCAAGCGCTGCATCGAGCACTCTGTACAAACTACTCGCCATCATCCCCAATACTGTAGTTTTTCATTCATTATATTGAAAACACGGCAAATAAATTAAGAAACTAAAAACACTACCATACTATGTATAATTTTATCTTTGATATTAGTCCGACATATCTTTCACTGATTGTATGTTGCGCATCGTAGATAATATGAAACGCAGATAAAAACCGTACTGTAATATCTGAACCTGAAATTTTATAAGTGAAACATTATTACAAAATAGCGGTATTGTAGTTTAATTCACAATTATACCATGTCCAAGATAACGAGTCAATATAGCGTTCTCTCTGCACTTTTTTATGTAAATGAAAGGAACAAAGGAAGGTCGGTGGGTGTACACAAATTAACCCCTATGCTAGGGCAGGCTTACATGACAAAGTATGGTCGTTTATTGATGACACAAGGCAAGTCAACATTTAAAATAAAAAGCAAATAAGGAGGGCGGCGCAAGGAGTCTGTAACAAAAACGCGTCCGCACCGTACCAGAGACATGTTGACTGAACTTTGTCGCTATCTACACCTGTCCGATGCCTATTTGTGACCCATATCGCTGACCAATCGCTTGCTTTCTAAGTTTTCTAGTACTAACTCATCATGGATAGCTTATTACCTAACTCGCTCGCAATCGCCATGGTCTTCATTTTGACAGTTCATGTATGGGCTGACAATTGGCATCAGAATCAGCTAGCTGGTCACATTCATACAAGAACTGTCAAAATGAACACGATGGCGATTGCGAGCGATTTAGACAATAAGCCTACTGGTATAGGTATCTGAAATGGAAACGGATTAAAGTGTTGCTCCGTGCAAATGCCACCCGGCGGTAATAGTATGTTGCTTTAGGTATTTATTTTTACTATTCGTGGGGTTCCATACGTCAGAAGAAAAAAGAATCCCTATAGTGTCACTTAGTTGTCCATCTGTCTGTCTATTTGTCAAAACCCTTCATAATATGATCAAAAGAAATTTGATGTATTTTCATGAAGTAACTTGGGAATCGAAACCATTTAGGGTACAGTAAGAGAATTTCTAAATGTCTGTGAAAATCAGAACACATAGAAAAATCCGAAAAGTAAAGCTATGGCCGGGAATCGAACCCGGATCCTCGTCATTCCGTGACGCGTGCTATACCACTACACCACCCATAGCAGGTCACACCACACACCACAGGCCACAGTAAGAGAAACTGAATTGCGTGCCACGGTTAAACTTTTTCTGGACTGACCATACACCTCATCACTGATTTACATTTCTAAACAGAATTATATGACGTTTTATTAAAAAAAACCTGTCTACAAAGACATGCCATATGATTTCTAAGAGAAGCACAGTTATTTTTGCTCCTGACTTTGATGTGTTCGTATGTTCACCTTGATGATGGTTGTTGCAGGCATAGTGTCGGTGTCGGACGGCAACGTGGAGTTCGCGAGCGCGCGCGAGAACTGGCGCGTGCTGCTGGCGCACTACGCCGGGCCCGCCGCGCTGCTCGTGGTGGCGGCGCTGCTTGCACCCGCGCTGCCGCTCGCCGGGTCAGTACAACTCTTGTTGCATCCCCAAAGGGCATCAGTATAACTCCTTACATCCCCAAAGGGCGTCAGTATAACTCCTTACATCCCCAAAGGGCGTCAGTATAACTCCTTACATCCCCAAAGGACGTCAGTATAACTCTCACATCCCCAAAGGGCGTCAGTATAACTCCTTACATCCCCAAAGGACGTCAGTATAACTCTCACATCCCCAAAGGGCGTCAGTATAACTCCTTACATCCCCAAAGGGCGTCAGTATAACTCTCACATCCCCAAAAGGCGCCTCCGTTTCTCACGAGCAGTCAAACCATGACCTGACTTCTCTATTTGCGGGGTAGGAAAGTTATCTGTGGATTTCTACAAAACAACGCCTGTACTCAGCAGGCAATCCGTGTCCTTGCTTCAGGAAACCATAGTTTTGTATAAAAGTACGGTAAAGTTAGAAGCGGGTTTACACAATCTCTTACTCTCGCTCATTAAACTTTGAATAACCCGTCTAGGTACTATATTCTGTAGGATTGAATTGCACGAATTGAACTAGTTGTAACAGATCAGTGGCGTGCAAATCGTGTTAAATAAAATATAAATGTACTTATTCTCTTACTAAAACTTATGGCCGTTTCCTTAACAATGGCAAGGACTTTATACCATACTCCAAAAAGCCGTCCAAATGGGGCGCTGTTGGCGGGGTTTTGACTCGTTTCATTTATTATGCTCCACGCCCATGCCCGACGAACGCCGGCAATGTATGGGCGTTACCAGCCGTCCGCTGAAGTCGCGTTAACGTCTCGCCCCGCCTTTGTGTTCCTCACGTCGACTAACGAGAGTTTTTCGATCCGAGAGTAAGAGATAAGAAACTAGTAAAAGTATGGGGTCGCTATCATTAGATTTAGCGTTTGCGGCACTTGAAAAAGTCTTAAATGTTAAACCCGAAAAAAGCCCTAGAACTTATTCTGTTTTCAACATATTTGTTGTCATTTCAGGTTGTTTTGGTGCTGTTGCTACTGGTGCCGCGCGGGGCGGCGGCGGCGTCCCTTCGACCGCAAATATGACGCCTGCCTGAAGGGCTTGCTCGCTATACTGCTCATTGCTCTGCTTACTCTATTCCTGTACGTACTACGCGACTTACCTTAACTGGTGTCTTAAGTATGATCTGTACCGGATGTGGTGTGGTATGCTACGCTAGTCTTAAATTGTATTTTAATTTGATAGCAAACGCCGTATGGCACGTTGCGTGCCGTTCCAGTGAAAAAACATGTAACCACTCTTTTTTTTTATTCGTTTGGTTGGCGGCTGCGAATTTGTACAGCTGCACCTCTGTGGAAAACGCCGTAATTTGATTTATGTATAAGGCCTTTCAATCAGAGGGTTGTGGGTTCACATTCCCACTCACAGCTCTGGGTTTACGGAATTAATGTGCGAAATTACATTTGTAATTTACCATGAGCTTTTTGGCGAAGGAAAACGTCTTGAGGAAACCTGTGCGCACACCCGCGAAGCAATTCAATGGTGTGCGCTAAGTTCCCAATCCGCACTGGGCTAGTGTGGGAACTATAGCCCAAGTCCTCTCATTTTAAGAGGTATGTGTTTAGTTCTGCTGTGGTACGTATATGAGCTGCTGGAGTTGAACTCCCTGAGGACTAGTGGCGTGAATTTCAAGCCATAGGGGGACATGGGCTTTATGGTTCGCGTGTTTAGGTTCGGCGTGGTGTGCGCGTTCGCGACGGACGAGCAGTTGGAGCGCAGCGCGAGCGAGGCGCCTGGCGCCCTGCGCGCCGGATTGCGCGACGCGCGCGCCTTCCTCAACGCCACGCAGGCGCACATGCGCTGGCTGCTCGTCGTCAACTACAATGAGCTCGAGCGGAAACTCGACGCGTTGCTCACTAGTAAGTAACCATTTTAGGATGATCCATTGACGGATAAAACTCTTGATACTAGTAGTATAGGCGCCGTGGTTTTCAGCTAAAGTATGCTTAGGTCATCTTAGGCCAGCTTAATGATTATTTCACGCCAGACAGCAAACATGTAAGAACAGTTTACAGGATGAAATCAGTAGCTTTCGTAGAATCTGTTCATGTGTTTAACATGTTTCCTCCGGGATATAGACCGCGGTTAGTTTTGACTCAAGTAAATTTGTGGTGTGAATAACTGTGCATCATTTTAAGATGTGATCAGGTATTCAATACAGATCCTAATCTCATTCTAAAGGTGTCGCCAACGGTTAGTGACGGGATGATGTTTGGAGACGTTACGGATCTGGAAGACCGTGTAATAACTCTGAAGATGTTAATGTTAACCCACGGGAGGATGGTAGGCCTCCGAGCAATTTAATCTTCAGTGTCTTAATGTGTGATGGTGATACAGGTAGCGGGCTAACGGTGTCTGTGCACCTGGGCGAGTTCTCGCGCGCGGTGTCGGTGACCACGCTCAACAAGATGGTGCAGCAGCTGGACGCCGTGCAGGCCGACCTGCGCACCGTGCACAACGTCACCTCCGTGCTGCGCTACAATGCCGAGCGGCTCAACACCGGTGAGTACACCAGCTATAACGTGCTATGGTCGCCAGGGTTGGCAACGGTAGGCAGCGCTGACGCAACACAATTTGTACGCATTGCGCGCAGCTGCACACCAAGATACGGAGGATGGCAAACAAAATGGTAAGTGACTACCCATGGACACCTTCAACACCAAAGGCTTCATGTGCCAGTAATTTTCCACATTTCTTAATTTGTACGTCAGAATACAGCAGCGCATACAGCCACGCAAGCACTGGTTCGTGGTGGCAGGATTGGTGAGTGAGAGGTCTAACATCCACAAAATACATGCCTCAAATTGTTGCTTAACCGTGTAAAACTATGTAGCTTTACACAGTGACATTCACAGTCACATTAATGAGCTGTCATCCGGCTTCCAGCGGTTTGGCAGAGTGCAATAAAGCTTTTCAAATTCAAATCAAAGAGCTTTCGTTCCAGGCCTGCGCAAGGTGAAGGCGCAACTGCTGCAGACGCTGGCCAAGTGCGAGCAGCCGCAGTGTCTGCGTCTGCAGGAGAAGTACAAGATAGGCCAGCTGGACACCGAGATACAGTACAGCCGGGTCAGTACACTCTTTGGTACTATTTCTTGGCATAGGACTGAGATTTGATTGGACTCGTCAACTGGAACACTAGTGTTTCCTCATTCGACGGGACCTCTTATTTTATATAAAACCGTACCTACAATTCAGTTTTTTTTTGTTATTTTATCATAATTTATTTTTAAGTTCTTACTCTGTGAACAATGAACACGGTTGCAATAAATGAATAATGAACAAATAGCACGTCAAGGAAGGTAAAAAATGGACCCTAACTTGTTATATGTTAAAAAATAACTTGTAACTTTTTTTTTCACGCTACTAATGGATTAGATGCTTGATAAATATTTCCCAACGGTAAGTACGTCCACAGTATCGCTATTGCATTTTAATTAGACCGTCTATTTTATATTAAAAATTCGATCAGAATCTACGCCAGTAGGCTTCATATTGACTACGCCTTGCATTTGGAATTGTCACATGTCGCCGACAGTTGTCAAGTTGTCAGGGCAGGCTAACCGTAACGCTGCCTGCCGTCACCTTACCGCTGTCTACTTTGAACGACTCCTCACTGTATGGCATTGTCTGTTTGTGGTCGGAACAGATGCCGGACGTGTCGGAGCTGCTGAGCAACGTGACGGCTCTGCTGGACAGCAACATCAAGGCGGAGGTGGCGGAGGGCCAGCAGGTGTTCGCGGACATCCAGCGCGGCATCCAGCGCTCCGTCGACCAGCACATACCCGCCGTCAAGCAGGCCGTCGCCGCCACCGGTACACTACCGCACATCACTACACACCTCTTACACACCACTTACACACCACTACACACCACTACACACCGCTTCACATCACCACATAACACTATATACCGCTGTACACAACTACACACCACTACACACAAAGCTAAACCCCCTTGTACACCGAGATCAAAACTTCACACGAATCAACATTTGTTAATTTTTACTATCTGCTGATTCATAAACTAACTTATTAGCTGTCATTACTTGATATGAAGTCACTAATGCTGTTCGGTTGTGATAAGGCTAAAAATACCAACCTAAGGAAAAGTTACTTTTGTGAATTGTTCAAAGAGCGTAAAATAAAGTAATGATTTGCGAAATGGTGCTTGATAACATAATTCTATAACAAGATTACAATACTGAGTGTCACTTTCCAGGTCGCCGTTTGGCCGCGATAGCAGACGAGATCACCGCCCAGGCCGGCAACGCGAGCGAGAAGCTGCAGCAGCAGAACTCGGCCGCCGACACGCTGCAGGAGTGGCACGCGCAGTACGGCCCGTACCGCCGCCACGCCACGCGCGCCGCCGCCGCCGCGCTGCTGCTGGTAACTGCACGCGCACACACACACACACAGCAGAGCTCGGCCGCCGACACGCTGCAGGAGTGGCACGCGCAGTACGGCCCGTACCGCCGCCACGCCACGCGCGCCGCCGCCGCCGCGCTGCTGCTGGTAACTGCACGCGCACACACACACACACAGCAGAGCTCGGCCGCCGACACGCTGCAGGAGTGGCACGCGCAGTACGGCCCGTACCGCCGCCACGCCACGCGCGCCGCCGCCGCCGCGCTGCTGCTGGTAACTGCACGCGCACACACACACACACAGCAGAGCTCGGCCGCCGACACGCTGCAGGAGTGGCACGCGCAGTACGGCCCGTACCGCCGCCACGCCACGCGCGCCGCCGCCGCCGCGCTGCTGCTGGTAACTGCACGCGCACACACACACACACAGCAGAGCTCGGCCGCCGACACGCTGCAGGAGTGGCACGCGCAGTACGGCCCGTACCGCCGCCACGCCACGCGCGCCGCCGCCGCCGCGCTGCTGCTGGTAACTGCACGCGCACACACACACACACAGCAGAGCTCGGCCGCCGACACGCTGCAGGAGTGGCACGCGCAGTACGGCCCGTACCGCCGCCACGCCACGCGCGCCGCCGCCGCCGCGCTGCTGCTGGTAACTGCACGCGCACACACACACACACAGCAGAGCTCGGCCGCCGACACGCTGCAGGAGTGGCACGCGCAGTACGGCCCGTACCGCCGCCACGCCACGCGCGCCGCCGCCGCCGCGCTGCTGCTGGTAACTGCACGCGCACACACACACACACAGCAGAGCTCGGCCGCCGACACGCTGCAGGAGTGGCACGCGCAGTACGGCCCGTACCGCCGCCACGCCACGCGCGCCGCCGCCGCCGCGCTGCTGCTGGTAACTGCACGCGCACACACACACACACAGCAGAGCTCGGCCGCCGACACGCTGCAGGAGTGGCACGCGCAGTACGGCCCGTACCGCCGCCACGCCACGCGCGCCGCCGCCGCCGCGCTGCTGCTGGTAACTGCACGCGCACACACACACACACAGCAGAGCTCGGCCGCCGACACGCTGCAGGAGTGGCACGCGCAGTACGGCCCGTACCGCCGCCACGCCACGCGCGCCGCCGCCGCCGCGCTGCTGCTGGTAACTGCACGCGCACACACACACACACAGCAGAGCTCGGCCGCCGACACGCTGCAGGAGTGGCACGCGCAGTACGGCCCGTACCGCCGCCACGCCACGCGCGCCGCCGCCGCCGCGCTGCTGCTGGTAACTGCACGCGCACACACACACACACAGCAGAGCTCGGCCGCCGACACGCTGCAGGAGTGGCACGCGCAGTACGGCCCGTACCGCCGCCACGCCACGCGCGCCGCCGCCGCCGCGCTGCTGCTGGTAACTGCACGCGCACACACACACACACAGCAGAGCTCGGCCGCCGACACGCTGCAGGAGTGGCACGCGCAGTACGGCCCGTACCGCCGCCACGCCACGCGCGCCGCCGCCGCCGCGCTGCTGCTGGTAACTGCACGCGCACACACACACACACAGCAGAGCTCGGCCGCCGACACGCTGCAGGAGTGGCACGCGCAGTACGGCCCGTACCGCCGCCACGCCACGCGCGCCGCCGCCGCCGCGCTGCTGCTGGTAACTGCACGCGCACACACACACACACAGCAGAGCTCGGCCGCCGACACGCTGCAGGAGTGGCACGCGCAGTACGGCCCGTACCGCCGCCACGCCACGCGCGCCGCCGCCGCCGCGCTGCTGCTGGTAACTGCACGCGCACACACACACACACAGCAGAGCTCGGCCGCCGACACGCTGCAGGAGTGGCACGCGCAGTACGGCCCGTACCGCCGCCACGCCACGCGCGCCGCCGCCGCCGCGCTGCTGCTGGTAACTGCACGCGCACACACACACACACAGCAGAGCTCGGCCGCCGACACGCTGCAGGAGTGGCACGCGCAGTACGGCCCGTACCGCCGCCACGCCACGCGCGCCGCCGCCGCCGCGCTGCTGCTGGTAACTGCACGCGCACACACACACACACAGCAGAGCTCGGCCGCCGACACGCTGCAGGAGTGGCACGCGCAGTACGGCCCGTACCGCCGCCACGCCACGCGCGCCGCCGCCGCCGCGCTGCTGCTGGTAACTGCACGCGCACACACACACACACAGCAGAGCTCGGCCGCCGACACGCTGCAGGAGTGGCACGCGCAGTACGGCCCGTACCGCCGCCACGCCACGCGCGCCGCCGCCGCCGCGCTGCTGCTGGTAACTGCACGCGCACACACACACACACAGCAGAGCTCGGCCGCCGACACGCTGCAGGAGTGGCACGCGCAGTACGGCCCGTACCGCCGCCACGCCACGCGCGCCGCCGCCGCCGCGCTGCTGCTGGTAACTGCACGCGCACACACACACACACAGCAGAGCTCGGCCGCCGACACGCTGCAGGAGTGGCACGCGCAGTACGGCCCGTACCGCCGCCACGCCACGCGCGCCGCCGCCGCCGCGCTGCTGCTGGTAACTGCACGCGCACACACACACACACAGCAGAGCTCGGCCGCCGACACGCTGCAGGAGTGGCACGCGCAGTACGGCCCGTACCGCCGCCACGCCACGCGCGCCGCCGCCGCCGCGCTGCTGCTGGTAACTGCACGCGCACACACACACACACAGCAGAGCTCGGCCGCCGACACGCTGCAGGAGTGGCACGCGCAGTACGGCCCGTACCGCCGCCACGCCACGCGCGCCGCCGCCGCCGCGCTGCTGCTGGTAACTGCACGCGCACACACACACACACAGCAGAGCTCGGCCGCCGACACGCTGCAGGAGTGGCACGCGCAGTACGGCCCGTACCGCCGCCACGCCACGCGCGCCGCCGCCGCCGCGCTGCTGCTGGTAACTGCACGCGCACACACACACACACAGCAGAGCTCGGCCGCCGACACGCTGCAGGAGTGGCACGCGCAGTACGGCCCGTACCGCCGCCACGCCACGCGCGCCGCCGCCGCCGCGCTGCTGCTGGTAACTGCACGCGCACACACACACACACAGCAGAGCTCGGCCGCCGACACGCTGCAGGAGTGGCACGCGCAGTACGGCCCGTACCGCCGCCACGCCACGCGCGCCGCCGCCGCCGCGCTGCTGCTGGTAACTGCACGCGCACACACACACACACAGCAGAGCTCGGCCGCCGACACGCTGCAGGAGTGGCACGCGCAGTACGGCCCGTACCGCCGCCACGCCACGCGCGCCGCCGCCGCCGCGCTGCTGCTGGTAACTGCACGCGCACACACACACACACAGCAGAGCTCGGCCGCCGACACGCTGCAGGAGTGGCACGCGCAGTACGGCCCGTACCGCCGCCACGCCACGCGCGCCGCCGCCGCCGCGCTGCTGCTGGTAACTGCACGCGCACACACACACACACAGCAGAGCTCGGCCGCCGACACGCTGCAGGAGTGGCACGCGCAGTACGGCCCGTACCGCCGCCACGCCACGCGCGCCGCCGCCGCCGCGCTGCTGCTGGTAACTGCACGCGCACACACACACACACAGCAGAGCTCGGCCGCCGACACGCTGCAGGAGTGGCACGCGCAGTACGGCCCGTACCGCCGCCACGCCACGCGCGCCGCCGCCGCCGCGCTGCTGCTGGTAACTGCACGCGCACACACACACACACAGCAGAGCTCGGCCGCCGACACGCTGCAGGAGTGGCACGCGCAGTACGGCCCGTACCGCCGCCACGCCACGCGCGCCGCCGCCGCCGCGCTGCTGCTGGTAACTGCACGCGCACACACACACACACAGCAGAGCTCGGCCGCCGACACGCTGCAGGAGTGGCACGCGCAGTACGGCCCGTACCGCCGCCACGCCACGCGCGCCGCCGCCGCCGCGCTGCTGCTGGTAACTGCACGCGCACACACACACACACAGCAGAGCTCGGCCGCCGACACGCTGCAGGAGTGGCACGCGCAGTACGGCCCGTACCGCCGCCACGCCACGCGCGCCGCCGCCGCCGCGCTGCTGCTGGTAACTGCACGCGCACACACACACACACAGCAGAGCTCGGCCGCCGACACGCTGCAGGAGTGGCACGCGCAGTACGGCCCGTACCGCCGCCACGCCACGCGCGCCGCCGCCGCCGCGCTGCTGCTGGTAACTGCACGCGCACACACACACACACAGCAGAGCTCGGCCGCCGACACGCTGCAGGAGTGGCACGCGCAGTACGGCCCGTACCGCCGCCACGCCACGCGCGCCGCCGCCGCCGCGCTGCTGCTGGTAACTGCACGCGCACACACACACACACAGCAGAGCTCGGCCGCCGACACGCTGCAGGAGTGGCACGCGCAGTACGGCCCGTACCGCCGCCACGCCACGCGCGCCGCCGCCGCCGCGCTGCTGCTGGTAACTGCACGCGCACACACACACACACAGCAGAGCTCGGCCGCCGACACGCTGCAGGAGTGGCACGCGCAGTACGGCCCGTACCGCCGCCACGCCACGCGCGCCGCCGCCGCCGCGCTGCTGCTGGTAACTGCACGCGCACACACACACACACAGCAGAGCTCGGCCGCCGACACGCTGCAGGAGTGGCACGCGCAGTACGGCCCGTACCGCCGCCACGCCACGCGCGCCGCCGCCGCCGCGCTGCTGCTGGTAACTGCACGCGCACACACACACACACAGCAGAGCTCGGCCGCCGACACGCTGCAGGAGTGGCACGCGCAGTACGGCCCGTACCGCCGCCACGCCACGCGCGCCGCCGCCGCCGCGCTGCTGCTGGTAACTGCACGCGCACACACACACACACAGCAGAGCTCGGCCGCCGACACGCTGCAGGAGTGGCACGCGCAGTACGGCCCGTACCGCCGCCACGCCACGCGCGCCGCCGCCGCCGCGCTGCTGCTGGTAACTGCACGCGCACACACACACACACAGCAGAGCTCGGCCGCCGACACGCTGCAGGAGTGGCACGCGCAGTACGGCCCGTACCGCCGCCACGCCACGCGCGCCGCCGCCGCCGCGCTGCTGCTGGTAACTGCACGCGCACACACACACACACAGCAGAGCTCGGCCGCCGACACGCTGCAGGAGTGGCACGCGCAGTACGGCCCGTACCGCCGCCACGCCACGCGCGCCGCCGCCGCCGCGCTGCTGCTGGTAACTGCACGCGCACACACACACACACAGCAGAGCTCGGCCGCCGACACGCTGCAGGAGTGGCACGCGCAGTACGGCCCGTACCGCCGCCACGCCACGCGCGCCGCCGCCGCCGCGCTGCTGCTGGTAACTGCACGCGCACACACACACACACAGCAGAGCTCGGCCGCCGACACGCTGCAGGAGTGGCACGCGCAGTACGGCCCGTACCGCCGCCACGCCACGCGCGCCGCCGCCGCCGCGCTGCTGCTGGTAACTGCACGCGCACACACACACACACAGCAGAGCTCGGCCGCCGACACGCTGCAGGAGTGGCACGCGCAGTACGGCCCGTACCGCCGCCACGCCACGCGCGCCGCCGCCGCCGCGCTGCTGCTGGTAACTGCACGCGCACACACACACACACAGCAGAGCTCGGCCGCCGACACGCTGCAGGAGTGGCACGCGCAGTACGGCCCGTACCGCCGCCACGCCACGCGCGCCGCCGCCGCCGCGCTGCTGCTGGTAACTGCACGCGCACACACACACACACAGCAGAGCTCGGCCGCCGACACGCTGCAGGAGTGGCACGCGCAGTACGGCCCGTACCGCCGCCACGCCACGCGCGCCGCCGCCGCCGCGCTGCTGCTGGTAACTGCACGCGCACACACACACACACAGCAGAGCTCGGCCGCCGACACGCTGCAGGAGTGGCACGCGCAGTACGGCCCGTACCGCCGCCACGCCACGCGCGCCGCCGCCGCCGCGCTGCTGCTGGTAACTGCACGCGCACACACACACACACAGCAGAGCTCGGCCGCCGACACGCTGCAGGAGTGGCACGCGCAGTACGGCCCGTACCGCCGCCACGCCACGCGCGCCGCCGCCGCCGCGCTGCTGCTGGTAACTGCACGCGCACACACACACACACAGCAGAGCTCGGCCGCCGACACGCTGCAGGAGTGGCACGCGCAGTACGGCCCGTACCGCCGCCACGCCACGCGCGCCGCCGCCGCCGCGCTGCTGCTGGTAACTGCACGCGCACACACACACACACAGCAGAGCTCGGCCGCCGACACGCTGCAGGAGTGGCACGCGCAGTACGGCCCGTACCGCCGCCACGCCACGCGCGCCGCCGCCGCCGCGCTGCTGCTGGTAACTGCACGCGCACACACACACACACAGCAGAGCTCGGCCGCCGACACGCTGCAGGAGTGGCACGCGCAGTACGGCCCGTACCGCCGCCACGCCACGCGCGCCGCCGCCGCCGCGCTGCTGCTGGTAACTGCACGCGCACACACACACACACAGCAGAGCTCGGCCGCCGACACGCTGCAGGAGTGGCACGCGCAGTACGGCCCGTACCGCCGCCACGCCACGCGCGCCGCCGCCGCCGCGCTGCTGCTGGTAACTGCACGCGCACACACACACACACAGCAGAGCTCGGCCGCCGACACGCTGCAGGAGTGGCACGCGCAGTACGGCCCGTACCGCCGCCACGCCACGCGCGCCGCCGCCGCCGCGCTGCTGCTGGTAACTGCACGCGCACACACACACACACAGCAGAGCTCGGCCGCCGACACGCTGCAGGAGTGGCACGCGCAGTACGGCCCGTACCGCCGCCACGCCACGCGCGCCGCCGCCGCCGCGCTGCTGCTGGTAACTGCACGCGCACACACACACACACAGCAGAGCTCGGCCGCCGACACGCTGCAGGAGTGGCACGCGCAGTACGGCCCGTACCGCCGCCACGCCACGCGCGCCGCCGCCGCCGCGCTGCTGCTGGTAACTGCACGCGCACACACACACACACAGCAGAGCTCGGCCGCCGACACGCTGCAGGAGTGGCACGCGCAGTACGGCCCGTACCGCCGCCACGCCACGCGCGCCGCCGCCGCCGCGCTGCTGCTGGTAACTGCACGCGCACACACACACACACAGCAGAGCTCGGCCGCCGACACGCTGCAGGAGTGGCACGCGCAGTACGGCCCGTACCGCCGCCACGCCACGCGCGCCGCCGCCGCCGCGCTGCTGCTGGTAACTGCACGCGCACACACACACACACAGCAGAGCTCGGCCGCCGACACGCTGCAGGAGTGGCACGCGCAGTACGGCCCGTACCGCCGCCACGCCACGCGCGCCGCCGCCGCCGCGCTGCTGCTGGTAACTGCACGCGCACACACACACACACAGCAGAGCTCGGCCGCCGACACGCTGCAGGAGTGGCACGCGCAGTACGGCCCGTACCGCCGCCACGCCACGCGCGCCGCCGCCGCCGCGCTGCTGCTGGTAACTGCACGCGCACACACACACACACAGCAGAGCTCGGCCGCCGACACGCTGCAGGAGTGGCACGCGCAGTACGGCCCGTACCGCCGCCACGCCACGCGCGCCGCCGCCGCCGCGCTGCTGCTGGTAACTGCACGCGCACACACACACACACAGCAGAGCTCGGCCGCCGACACGCTGCAGGAGTGGCACGCGCAGTACGGCCCGTACCGCCGCCACGCCACGCGCGCCGCCGCCGCCGCGCTGCTGCTGGTAACTGCACGCGCACACACACACACACAGCAGAGCTCGGCCGCCGACACGCTGCAGGAGTGGCACGCGCAGTACGGCCCGTACCGCCGCCACGCCACGCGCGCCGCCGCCGCCGCGCTGCTGCTGGTAACTGCACGCGCACACACACACACACAGCAGAGCTCGGCCGCCGACACGCTGCAGGAGTGGCACGCGCAGTACGGCCCGTACCGCCGCCACGCCACGCGCGCCGCCGCCGCCGCGCTGCTGCTGGTAACTGCACGCGCACACACACACACACACAGACACTACTCGTCCCTACGCGAGAACCTTCTCTAGTGGCCCACATCAGTCGTGACTTTGATACTTTGGGTATTTTGGTGATGCTAAACCCGTGAAAGTATGAAATGACACCTAAATTAACGTGTTCCCCACAAGATCAGGTCTTTTGGATAATTTCTGTAGTGATTTCTCAATTTTTAATAGCAAAAGGCATTGAGAAAAAATCACTTGTTTTTGAAGATATATTTAAATTTGTTCCATGAAGTACCCTGGATGCGTGTAGCTTATTAGACTACGCGGCCAGACACTAACTGAAATCTGATCTTGCAATGTGTCAGCTATGTGTTTCCCTCCAGATCACGTGTCTGATGGCGTGGGGCCTGGTGTGCGGCGTGTGCGGCAAGCGGCCCGACGTGTACGGCGCCAGCGACTGCTGCAACAAGGGCGCCGGCTCGCGCTGCCTGCTCTGGTGAGTGCGGTGCTTTACAGTTGGTGCCGTGACCAGGATCAACTGGAAGGGTCAGGACATAGTCATTTTTTGACGGGGCTTGCTCCCGTCGCTAAAAGAGAAGTGTTATCCCTATTCTCTTCCGATGCGATGAATTGGTGAAAATCGGTCCATCGGTTTAAAGAGTATCAGCTGTTTTGCAAAATGATGTAAGGCAGTTTAGCCATAAAAATGTTTTTTTTTTTTCAATTTACTTTTTAAGGGTTGCTTCTGAAGCTATACCTGTCTTTTTTTGCGTGGGGGGGGGGGGGGGGGGAGTATTAAAAAAATATAGTTTATTTGGTACTCGTTCAGTACTATAAAATCTTCCGTTTGTTCCTTATTGATTATGTTATTTCGTTTTTCTTTCAGTGGAATGGGTGTGATGTTCATCGTCGGAGGCATCTCAGCGGTGGTGCTGGTGGTTTACTTCGTGGTGGGCGTGGCCTCGCAACGTTTCATCTGTGATCCGCTCACGTACGTTCTTTATTCCTTCCAATTTATTCCTGTAGCGTGCAATGGGTCGTCAGGGTATATTTCCGATACACTTGCAAAAGGAACTAAAACCTTCTTAATACTCTTCTAGTTGTCCTAGAAATTTGTAATTTGGCATGAAGGTAGCTCTTATAGCACAACTCATGAAATAAACCTAAAGATCAGTTTTTATTTGTGTTTTTGTAAGTTACCAATTTAAAATGACCTCACGCTGCTTAAATTTTGCTTAGGGGCAGGGCTTATCACTTTTCGAATTTGTACGGAACCCTCAGTGCGCTTGTCCGACTCGCTCTTAGCCGGTTTTCGACCATACAAATGAAAGCTAAAGACTTGTCTCGTGATTCGCAGTGAGCCGCAAGGCAACCGTCTGTTCGACGATCTGGAGAGGTTCGTGGATCTGGAGCGGGCGATGTTCAACGAGCGGCGCGACCCCGACTTCAACATGTCCCGGGTGCTGGCCTACTGCCACAGGAACCATTCGCTCATGGAGGTAACTGCTGTCCCAAAAAGCACGTAAGATTTGAATTGGCCGCCATTTTTGCATTTTAGCGCCGGCAACTCTAAAAAAAACTATTTGATAGCTGAATGGTTAGCAATGGCAATTTTAACAATAATTTTAACCATTGCAGATGCCTTTTGACATAAAACCTAAGGTGTTTTTCGAAATCATCGGTTATGGCTAAAGTTATTTCTAATGTAATTTGGTGCAACTCACGCTGAAGGCAATCAGGATAGACAGAGCGTGGGTTAGATTTAGACGGTCAATATTATCGTGTGATCCAAGGATATCGCGATCCATATCACAAAATATTACTGCGTATCGCAGCGAATCCGGTCGTATTGAAATCCACGATCCTCTATCGACATAATATTGACTGTCTAATCCTTGCCGAACAGAGAACTCAGCCAGCGCGGTCATGGCACCGAATGTGTCAGAGAGTGGTGAGACAGGCTCGGTTGATCGTGTTTGCAGACCCTGGAGCTGGGGCGGCTGTACGACCTGGAGGGGCTGCGCGCGTCGGTGGGGGCGGAGGTGTCGCGGCGCGCGGCCGCGCTCCGCCCCGCCTTCCCCGCCCTCCCCGCCGCGCGCCCGCTCACCATCCTCAAGCCGCGCGCGCGCGACAAGCTCGAGAAGCTCGCGCAGACCGGCCTCTCCGACTTCGACTTCGACCGGATCCTGCACGCTGTGAGTACGCAGGGTGCCTCGTTTGTGGTCCGTCCGGATACCTCCCACCGTCTTACTCGCTAATCTTGCCGCCGGTGGCGTTAACTTAGAGCAAGGAAAGCCATTTATATTAAAGCAGCGAGTGTAGAAAGAACGAGAGATAAGTTTGGTAGAGCGACCTGGTGAGAATCTATAGACCGACCGCTTAAATGAGTCCTCGCCCGCGCGGTGCAGGGGCACCGGATAGGGCAACAGAGGGGACCGAGAGAGGTGCGCGCGGGTAGTGCGCCTGCCGGCCCGCACCTGTGAATCGCTGTATATCGAAATAGAATTTGTTTATAAATTTATAAGTAGTCTATATTTCTATGGAACCGATTGTTGTTAGTACTAAAATATAATCGGTAATCGTTGAATATGCTGGGTGTCACAAAAGCCTCACCTCTAGATATGTCGAAGTGAATGTCACAGATACCTTCCTTATTGAAATAGACCATAGGAGCTCGCTGATTGTACTTGTAGTTGTAACCGTTGGACGGCACGGTTTCCAGTTGGAGACGAACATGACGAACCTGTCGCTGGACAGCCTGTCGGCGCAGCTGGAGGCGACGGCCGGCTCGCTAGTGTCGCGGCCCGGCTTCGCCCGCGTGTCCATGGAGCTGCGCGACGCGGCCGCCATGCTCACCGCCTACCACGCCGACATCGTCACGCCCATGCTCGAACACACCAGGAAGCTTAATGTACGTGTACCTACTTTTTTATCTGATTAATATATTTTTTGTATGTTAGCCATGTCCATTTACCCTTCAATAAGACGTCATGTCATGTTCATAATATATATTGGCTGGAGTAGTTTCAGAATCAATTATCAAATTTGAAAACGGCATGATTAAACACGTTATTAATGATTTATGCTACGTACCAAAATAAACATAATTCGTCGTATGATTAGGATTAGTTATTGGTGCTGTGACCAGGATGGGTACTCAAATTAGTCACAGTTGGTGCCGTGACCAGCATAGGTACTCAAATTAGTCGCAGTTGGTGCCGTGACCAGGATGTGTAATCAAATTAGTCACAGTTGGTGCCGTGACCAGGATGTGTAATCAAATTAGTGACAGTTGGTGCTGTGACCAGGATGGGTACTCCATTTACTCCCAGTTGGCGCCGAAACCAGGATGGGTACTTAAACTAGTACCAGTACTAACAATGGTGCTATTCACAGATAACTGCAATGAACCTGCGCGACGGGCTGCGCTTCAACCACTCGTCGTTCAACGACGCCATCCGCTACCTCATCCACGAGACGTCGCAGGCCGAGGTGTTCCTCAACACGCAGGGACCCGACCTCATACAGAATGTGAGTTTAACTCTATCAGTTACTGCAAACTCTATAGGCTTAAACTTGGGGCTACACATCGCAGGGCGAACGCATCGACTCCGCGTCCAGTTAAAAGTTAGCGTTTCTAACTGATGTATTAGCCGGGTTATATCATTTTTTGGTATCCATTTCATATAAGGTCCCGCTTTGTAATTTCTGTTGATAGTTGTTTAAGCGTGTGATGTGTGTGTGTGTGAATGTGAAATCTTATGTCTAAAAGTAACAAATATTTGTCAAACGTACAAACGTGTTACACCACCTACTGAAAACCTCAGACACTCCAACTGATTTATATTATTCTGAAAATTAGTCTAGTGTTTATTTTGAAATCCGTGTATTATTGCTAAAGACATTAGTGTGTTACGTATTGCATTTTGTAATATTGAAACTGGGCATGACAAAAAAGGAAATTAAAAAACAAACTAGAACTCAGCTCAGAGTTTTTCGAAGTAATCACACAGTCCTTTTGAGGCACCTGGTAAGTTTAACCGTTATTTGTCCAGATGACGCGTGACTTCGCAAGCGTGGTAGCTCAGATGCTGGACGAGTACCTGGTGCTGGTGATAACGGCGGCGCGGCGGGACGTCGGCCGCTGCGGCCCGCTGTCCAACGCGTTCAACGCCACGCGCGACGCCGCCTGCAAGAAGATGCTCATGCCCACGGTCAGTGACCCCTCATCTACCATTTATGTCTAATCTAGGGCGTGCTGCGGGGCCAGGGAAAGTAGCGCATACAAATTGTTATCCCACACTGAACGCCATCAATCAGTGATCAATAATCCGATGCAAGACCAGTAATCTAGTTCTCATAATACAACTGCAATGGGTATTCAATGTCATCTATCTTCTGAAACTAAATGAGCTTAAGCGTACCTGGAGCCACGTTAAATTAGTGCCGTGACCAGGATGGGCACTTAAACTAGTCATAGTTGGTGTCGCGTGCCGTGGCCGAGATTATTATTAAGGTTCTAGCTTAGCGTACTAGCGCATTTAAGGGACAGCCGTTATCAGTGGCGTGCCAGGGTTTTCCTGGGTAGCCAATTAGCATGCGCTGCTACCCTGGCGTTACCCCCCCCCCCCTCACTTCACGACTGTTCAAAATTCAGAAAATATTTTTTGCAAATTGGCCGCCAAGGGCTCTTTTACATGTCTTTTTTGAAACTACCAGCGCATTCGGGAAGACCATCATTGCCAAGAAGAATGCGCCGCAAGAAACTCGAGAAAGTATTTTTTTCAAAAATACATTAAGCTATGATACTTTATATAAAATAAATACGTTATATAAAGTAAATACATTAAGCTATGTTACGTTCATAAAAGGAATATATAAGTATAAGGTCTCCGAGCCTTAACTTATATTAGCGTATAGTAGAGATGTAAGTGTGTACTGGTTTGACTATTGTGAGCGGGGGTGATGCAGAACGGGTACTGGATGGCGGTGTCGTGGTGCCTGGTGCTGTTCGTGCCGCTGCTGGTGGTGGCGGCGCGGCTGGCGCGCCTGTACCTGCACCAGGACCCCTACCCCGGCCCGCTCGTCGAGGCGTACGTACCCCAATACCACGCACACACGCACACACACCCACACTAGCCTGCCATACGGCCAGTGGCGACCGAGCTCCCTGTGTACTGTAAATGTACCTTATTTTAATACGATTTGTGTACCTTAACGTGAGATATCCCTAGTTATTTTAACGATAACTTTAACTGTAACTTTTTTAATTCCTATGGAAAATGTTGAAATAACTTACTGCAAATCATACTTAGGGCCTTTTTGAGCACTCTCTATTAAGTTCCAGTTATCTATAATGTTGTCTCTGTCTGTTTCGTAGTAATAAATAGAGACGGAATCATAGATAACTGACACTTAAAATAACTGGAACTTAACAGAGATTGGTGAAACGCGCCCGTAGCGTAGCGGCCAAACTAACTAATCTTGGCTGAATGAATCGCTTTGCGAGGCAGTTTGGAAATAAAATATCTCGCAACGAAACGCCAATCCTAGCAGAGCTCTGCTACAGGGCGAATACTTACATAGACGGGACATATAAAAAAGGTCTTCTTGCATTAGTTGGTGTTATAAGAGCTCGTCGCTCGTATCGTACCAAATTTCAAATTTCTAGGACAATGGATGTACACCATGCGTTTGGTTTCATGTCAATTTGCATGGAAACATCTGTCCTTTTCTACAGACTAACCCCCTTATTCATAAACGCTCTATAGGCCTCTGCTGACTTGGCAATCGTTTGTCCTTATCTGTGAAAGGTAAATGTCAAAGTGACAGATAAGGACAGACGATTGCTAACTTAGCATAAGCCTACAGAGCGTTTATGAATAAGGGGGTATATCTTTTAATTGCGTTGACTTTTGAATTAAGCTACTATCTCGCTACTAGCCGTATGACAGATTGAAGTTCAAGCAAGTCAGAGTTGGACCAAATATCAGATCGTTTGTGACAAAAAGTGACATATTGTATTGAAACTTTAGCCGTAGGTAATTCTATTTTTTTTTAACTTTACTTGATCTGATATTTTTGCTAACAATACAGATAGAATCTTAAATTATTTTTAAGCTATACTATACAATTTAGTATCATGGGTCCATTCATATTGGAGCCAAAGTGCGAGACTGTCGCAAAAAAAAAAAAAACGCAATTATTTTTTTAATTGCCCTGCGCGGCTCCGCTATGGATGGACCCTTGCTGTACTCTCTATTGAATATTACTTAGAAAAATACTTTATTGATAATGAATTGATCTTTAAATTGTGTTTAAAATCGGTCCTCAAGTCAATACACTTGGGACATTTTGGAAATGAGATTTTATTTACGACGTCGAGTTTTCATTAACTCAAGCAGACAATTCTTTTTTTCGTAACTTAACACTAAATCGACGTGTTCTCGCTACTAACAAGTAGTTAGAACGAGATATATAATACTTCCAAACTATACTCAGAATTAAATGGCTGTATTGAGAGTCGGAACAAATTAATTGATCATCAACAAAAGAGTCGACCGAAATTCAGTTTTTGTTCAATTGATTTGTTCGACTAACTTGTGTTCGAATTCTCCCAATTTCTCTATACTGCGAGCCAGGTATCGAGTAGTCTTTCAAGTTTGTGAGGAGTTTTGATACTCGCAGCGAGTACGAAAGCTTTGGCTCGCAGTACAGTGATCACCGAAATGATTGAACCTGAATGTGCAGTGTGTAGTAAGAGTAACGTCGACGTCATCGGATCCGATCACCTTCAGTACGCATTTCGTTTCAGCTTCAATGATTTCCATAGCCAAAGGTGACCCGTCACCAGATCTCTTAACTATAAGTCATCATTCATCTTTCATCGTTATTTTGTATGTGTTACGTTCGTTTCCGTTCACTAATTTGCTATGATTTTTTACGGCATATGATTTGATATGTTCTGTATGAGTTTGTCGATGTTTGTTTGTCTTGATTTGGGTTTGTTGTGCACCCCCATCCCCGTATTTAGTGGTTGTGCTCTGATGGACGGACGGAGCGGCGCGGGCCGCCGCCGCCGGCACACTGTGTCGGCGCGCCGCCGTGTGGTCGGAGAGCCTACTGTCAGACGTACACTGCGTGACCTAAACTAATGTGACCGCACAGCAAATAATCCCAATACACACTTGTTTCTGACATAATAATATCTCGCTTTGTATGCCGCGCGAGACGCATGCGAAACAGCGTATCTAAATTCTGCCTTGCGTCTGTTAGAATATGAAACCGAATCGTGTTGAATCGGTAGCAGTTTTTTAAGTTGTTCATGTTTGTTCAGTTGGTCACTCACCGCCATCAAACTCGGGTGGCGCGGGTTCGAGCCCCGCGCCCTCTCGTTGCGTAAAAAACGAGCGACGTTCGTGTTATTTTGAAGCTGGTGTTTGTAATGGTGGAGCGGTCAGGGGTGTTAACGTGTGGGGTTGTTGTCAACAGTGAGTATGAGCCGATGTGCAAGGCCCGGGGCTGGTGGCGATGACCCTACGCGAGCTCCGGTAACGCACACACACTGTACTCACACAGGCGCGCCGGCACGCGCACACTGTGTGGGTGCCGGCGCGCCGCGTGTCGCCGCCTGCGTAGTCCGCGACGTATGCTCTTCGACCATAGCGGCTTGCACGGCGCGGCGCTGGTTGCCCGCTGGAGCGCCGCGCCTCCAGCGGGCAAGCCACGCTCGGTGCTCCTTCCATGTTGTACGTTGCTTGCGGTCAGTCAGTATGCGAGGGCACCTCACTGTAATGCTCGTATGTAACCCGCAGTGTATTAAGAAACTTTCTCGTAGACTTGCGTTATGTAAATATGTAGCGCTAGATTATTTTTATTGGTACCTTTTATTTGATTGTTTTTTTGTTCGTTACTTCTGTTTGTTTACCATCGACATCCATCATTAGGTATAGTTGATGTACGATATGATAAGTATTAAGATTTATTGTAAGATTTTTTAATAGGCACAAGTAGGACGATCGATGAATTTTGATTTTGTTTTTAGAGGCTTAGAGGCGCTCATGTCATTATTTTGCCCCTTTTGACAAGTATTTGCTCCCCGGGTTACAGCACTGGTGCTGTGACTGAGGGTGCGTTCACAACCCGCGCGTGTCGTTATTATTTTAATTTGCTTTCCCTTAGTCCGTCTGTGTTCCGCCCTGTGTTGTGAACGGACCCTCGTAACCCTAGCGTCCCACATTTGATAATTTAGAATTGAGACAACCTTGTCACCGGAACTGAGTCGAAACGCGGGCGTGGACAGCTGTGTACTTGCGTATTTCCTCTCTTTAATCATGGACAAAACAGATCTGATTCAACATTAGTCTTTTGCTAAAGTGAGAAAAATACCTAAAATCGTGGGAGGAAGTATGTGAGCGTTCGAGCTGTGTACGGGCACGCCGCGACGGTCGCGCTCGCGTTTCCCCTCGCCCCGCCGAGCCGTGGGCCGCGGCCGCGCTGATGACCGTGTGTTGTCTGTTGCAGCGAATATTTGTATGACGCGTTCGCGGACCGCGATAACGTACCCCTCGCCAAGTAAGTGCCCTACGGACACCCTAGCGCCCCCCACCCCCCGCTCGCTTCAGTCCCCCGTTTCCGACCCGCTCGTGTGCGCGCGCCCCTACGACGCGGCGGCCGCTTCGGCCGACGGCGGGAGTCGTAAAGCCGCGCGCACACTCGTCCGCATGAACGAAACGCTTTTTTTGGTTCAGGTTTAAACTCCTCTAGGTTTGGACGTGTAAATAATCGGTTCAGGCGTTCCAATAGAACTATGTAAATTATTAAGTCGTAGAAGCATGTACGTGTGCCCGCAAACAGCATGGCGACCGCATCACTAACGCACGAGACGGACCCTTCTCCTCAGTTATTTCTGTTCGGTTAACATTATGTTGGTCAGGGAATCAGTAGCGAGTAGGCGTAGTAATCGTGTGATAACCACGCTAGCGGCTCGAAGCGGAGCACGCTGGACATCGAGGGGAAGATAGCGGAGTGGCGGGGGCGCGCGCCGCCCTCCGCGCCCCCCGCGCCCGCGCCCGCGCCCGCGCCCGCGCCCGCCCCCGCGCCGCCCGCGCGCACGCAGCTGCTGCTGGACGGCGGCGACGTGGTGTGCGCGCTGCTGCCGCCGCCCGCCGCGCTCATAGACGACCTCAAGACGAGGCTCGACGCCAAAGACGAAGACAACGAGTCCGGGATACACGAGTCTGACTAACTTTACGGTTGACGAGCGTTCGATGTGCCGCAAACGCATATGGGCGTTCGAATGTTCGAGATCTGTCGCTGATCGAGTTATGGTCGCGCGTATGCTTTTGTGGCAGCGAATGCGTCGAGTCGCGAGATAATGTATGAAGTTTGACGATTTTTTTTAGTGTTGTTGTTGAAATTGTACACTGACGCCTTGTGATTGTTTCGAATTGAGGCAGTTTTGTAACGTGTATTAACAGTCGTGAATGAATATTTTTAGTGTCATAATTTTGAGCTCTTTGATAGAATCTCGACAGTTTTAATATTTTTGAACGTTGTATTAATAAGTTACGATGTGACCAATTTATTGTAGCCTGAATTTTTAGGTACGGTTTCGAAACGTTTGCTGTCTTCCAATAACGCCCTGCGTGCACGCGCCGGGTTCTAGTCTCGCGAACTCTGACCTTTTTAATTCGCTGTGCGCAGGGCTTTACTGAATTATTTGAATTTTGCCATAAATAGCATCAGCTATGTTTGATATTAAACGAATCTCGTCCATTTTCCTCAAAAGTTAGACTTCTTTAAAGAAACCTTGTTATCTTTGATCAATGTTCTAACTCTAAGATCTAAAAGTTAATTGTATTGTTTGGGAACGTTTGACGTTTCCCGCCAGAAAGGCGGCTAGGGTAATTCTCATCTCATAGGATAATTTGTCACTTAATGCTTTCGCTTGCAGAAACACAATACGTCCATGCGCTACCTTGTTTACCGCTTAGACCTCGCTGAAACGTTAACCAATGTTTGAACAAATATTCGGTACATTTACAAAAATTGCTGGAGTCTCCTATTACCAGAATCTGAGACAAACATTTGACCAAACATTTGTTAACTACCATAATAACTAAATCGCAACGCTGGTACAATTTTAGTACATATAATATTTGTATAACCATACTGTAGCGACGTATAACGTAAGATAACATTTTGAACAGTTTTTTCAAATAGTTTTGATACTCACATACGGTAGCTTATTGAATTTGTATTAAAATTAATTAAGTGAATTAAGTAAGTAAGCTTGTGATTGAAACGTGATTGATAGTCTGCTCGTCATATGGACACAACACACGACGATACTGTTGCACCCTGTGTACCTTGAATATACCTTAATTTAATACGATCTATGTACCTTAGTGTACTCTAAACTAAAATAGATGGCCCTACTCATTGTCTTGATGCGATGTGTGGGTGAACTTAAATATAAGTGTGTGTTGTTATGATACTCGTGGGTTACGCACACAGTGATGAGTTAGACTGTCTGTTGACAGTGTTGTCGTTACGTGTATTGACCACAGAACAAAGAAAAAGTAGAAGTGCGCTAAGTCACATTCGCAAAGGAAACCGCGGTGTCGCCAAACGCTCACATCGACAGTTTACTCCTACCTTGAAATCTTAGCAATCGTTGGTCGTAGCTTTTCTATTATAAAAATGTAATAAGTTCTGAATCGGTAATGTAATTCTTTCCATCCACAACATATTGCTAAAGGTCCATTCCAAGGTACGGTCAAGTGCAAAAATAAGTATCGATAGGAACTTCTCAAAAATATGTCCCACAACCTTATTACGCTGGCGTAAGAGCGTATGGGACTTATTTTTGAAACTTTGTCTAGATACATATTATTACACTTGACTGTACATGTATATAAACACCATCTAGCATGAAGTAGCCAAAAGATAACAGTCTGAACATGTCAGCTGTCTAAATAATAGTTTTGCCATTGCACAATAGATGTCGTTAAAATAAGTGCGTTGCATTCTGCTACATACTGGAACTGACTGACGTTTATGCACGCGATTTTCGCATAAATGCGGCACGCGTGTCTCGTTCAGATGCCACTTCTACTTTTTCTTTTTCCATGGTATTAACGGAATATCAGTAACATATTATATGCTAAGTGCAATGCAGTGAATTGATGTAGCTCCCAGTGTACCGTTGCAGTGTAACCACATATCCGTAGTGTATGGTTGTATGCTAGTTCGTACGTTTTTTGACGTTTATACATACGTTTATAAGATACTGTAAGTTTGTATTGAGCTTTGCTGCTATCTTTGAAGTAAATTTTACGTGTTTGTACAGCCGTTTGCACCCGCGCCGTATAGCCTAGCTTGATGGCGCCTAGATCTTAATTAATATTCCGTTCCAACCCATTGAGGATGAACCACGGATTCGTTCGAAACATGTCGGCCATACCTCGAACGTTTAGCTTATGTTTATGTAACAAAGTGAACTAGACCAATGAAATTTAAGGTACAGTCCGTGACCTTTTGGAACGCGATATCGGTTTGTCTTGCAGTCTCACTCACTCTTATGGGTTTGATACTTAAATCGGCCGAGTGAGGGAGACAACAAGATAAACTTGAATGACATTCTAAGAGCTCACGGACTGTACGGGTGTTGAAAGTAGCAGGAAAGCTCGCAGTAGTATTAAGTAGTTGTTAAGGTGTGCGGAGGCGGTTAGGGCCGGCGTCCAGCGCAGCGCGGCGGCCGGTAAACACCCTCATTACCCGGGCCAGAGCGGGCGCGCCGCCGAGCGAGGCTGCGGGCTGCTTGAGGCATGACCTCGATTGTTTATAGCAAAGCGATGGCTAAGTTTGTAAATAAACGAAAGAGTTTTTCGAGCGCTAGACGGGGTTTCGTTGAGCGCATTTGTCAGCCCATACATGAACTGGCGAAATGAACACGATGGCGATTGCGAGCGAGTTAGATAATAAGTATATTGAACTAATACAGTCAAGGGCATAAATATATGTGCGTTAACAAGACGACAAAAACATCTGTACACCTTTATACACACACACATACACATAATCACGTCTTTATCAACTAGACATAAAGGCCGCGTTTAGCATGATTGTGGGCGTATAAGTGGAAAGGGAATAAAAATAGTGATGGGCTGCTAGCCGTATCGCTTATAACACAATCCCTATGCCCGTTCCCTCGATGGGCTTTTACCATCTGCGCGGGAAGAGAAGCAACTGGTACATCTATGTTGTTTTCTTTACTCCCAGACCAGCATGGAAAGAAAGAAAGAACAGTTTATTGCCACAAAAACAGATTTACAACAACTACAAATTAAGTAAAAATACTCAAACGGTATTGTGACAAAAGGTGTCGGCGTCAGCATAAGCTGCTGGTGCCGGCCCCGAGGGCGACGCCCGCAGCGCTGGTTTCCAGCCGACACCCTGACTTATTACTCCTACAGTCCTGCCAGGACCACCTGGAAGCACCTTTATGCCACAAACAATAAGGTCGATGACACATATATTTGACGTGATATCTGTATCGATGTATGTATGTATGTAAACTCTTTATTGCACATAAAAATAAAAAAAAAATACAGAGGTACACAGAAAATAGTACAAAGGCGAACTTATCCCTAAGAAGGATAATAAACGCGATGTTTATGCTCTCGACTGTACATCAATTCTTACGCCTTTCCTATTTAACTTGGAACGTCGGAATCGTGACTTGTGAACAAGTTGCGACAGGTGGCACCACACGCCACTAAAGGCGTATGCTAGCGTCAAAGTTTTTCGGAGGTCTTGAGTCCCGGTGGTCTGATGTCTGATCGGGAGGGCGCTTGGCGCGCACAGCCAAGCGGCGCCAGTTCAAAATACTTTTTCGTTTGTTTACAAACTTTAGATTTTAATGAGACGAGGCTCGAAATCAAATTGAATATGCGTGCCTTGCGAGGCGCCTCGCTTTGTCTGGACCTTTTAGCGCTCGACTCGCGCTTTGCCTCGCGGGATGCTCGCGGCGAGTAGATACAGAGTAGAGCCCGGGAACTGCCATGACTATTGCCGTGGCATTTTGTGCTTTTCATTTGTTGATATCGGCTGTACGGTACTGTTTTGACTGTGGGCTGGAGATCGTGCAAAATGTGCTAATATGATGCAATGTACGAGGGCCAGTACAGACGGACTGCATTCCGGCTGCACCGTTACTGCTAACTGCCGACTGCCCATACATTTTTTACAAGCTTTATATTAAATTGCAACGTATGTATATTTGTCCGGGTGGAATTTTGCGACTCAATTTTGATGCATATCTTCATCTGATTGAGCTGAAGTTTTGCATACTTGAGTAAGTCAGATGACAATACAATGATCTGGTAGTAGAGTACTGGTGGTCCAGCCAGGACCGTCTCCGCAGGAGGGAACTCCTCAACGGTTGGTCCGATTGACTTAAAATTTGGTTCACATATGTAGGACGGATGTCAATGAATCAATTTCAGTTAAGTTATTTTTGTAAATGTCTCTTTTATGTGGGCTATGGGCAATGGTTTTCACGAGTCAAATCGTTTTGTTGAACATTTATAATTTTAAAACGTAATAAATAGCTTTAAAATAATTGGCACTAAATGATAACCGAGTTGTGAAATACAGATCGACTCGAGGTTATGTTCCGGGAGACAGGGCTCGCCGTGCTGTCCTAGTTGCTCGCCGCGGGCTGTCCCGCTGTCCTGTTTTGTTGCGTGTCGGCTTGTGTTGTTTGTGCTAACAGTTTCCTAGATCTATCGTTTTATGTTGGGTTACTAAAACCGAGGCATGACTCTTACACTATTCACTTTATTATAACATGGGGCTATCATGTTATGGTCACTAACTTCTAGTTTCTATGTGGATCTACTAAAAATATCTGTTTTGGAATTACTAAAGTACCTACTAAAACCAAAAGGCATGATCACTTTGCCATTCTCCAAATGTCATTTTTTAAACGATCTTCCAGTTTCATCTATTTTCGGACTTCACATTGTAGACATTGCAAATCTTAATCATATCCGTGTAGGTACGTAATAATATCAATCGAGTTCAATTCAATCAATTCAAATTTAGGAAGAAGTGGCTCCATCAACTTTTTGATGATTCTGCCATGTCGAGGTTGGGTAAGACACATCAATCGAGTTAAATGTGTGAATAAAAATATTGTCAGAAATCATGACAGCTGGTGTCATAAAAAACAAATTATTCACACAGTTAATTAAGTTTTTACGTCATCCTTTCTCTGATACTTTTGATCATGAGAGTAATTATTCTTAAAGATTGATTGGGTGTTAACTGTGTGGGTCTGTACTGTGAATCAACCTTTTCTATCGTACAGAATATGTAAATAGAGTGAGAACTAGTACTACTGTCTCTTTCTCTCTCATGGCAAACTAATAAAGGAGACGAAGATGGAGCGTTCCCTTCTTTACACTTATTTCATGGAACCCGGTTTGCCTTGTCTGCAATGTAGTGTCTCTTCACCTTCTGACTTAGCGCACGTAAGCTTGTATCGCGTGTGCCGTTTATTTTAGTATGTTTGACAGTTTATAAAAGGGACCTTAAGACCTGACACTATGTTCGTGTGTGGACGAATTATGGTCTTCGGTCATAAACTCCCTTTTGTCATGGATTGCGTTTTGCTCTGACGTATCTGAAGTGTTCTTTGCTTCTTGTGACAATGATCAAGATACCATAATTTAAAATCAATACTAAAATAAATCTGAAGTACTTATATAAATTCATAGTATCTATATTTACATCTACATCAGATACATAGTATATCTGTGTCTAGGTGCTTAAACCTTTAGCCAGGCAGTGATCACATGGCGATCACATTATAATTATATCAGCCTATATTGTCTCTCACTGCTGGCCAAAGGCTTCCACATCTTCCTTTTCAGAGCTATATCTTGCCACTCGCTCATTTCCTCGTTCAACTCATCTCGCCTCGCTGGCTGGTGGTCGCCCACATAGTTGGTTAAGCACCTAGATAGCTCCCATATAGATGTATTCGATGGCGCCTGTACAAAAAAACAGCGTTGTTCTTAAAAAAGTCCGCGCTGCAAAAAATTGAGCAAAGAACATTTCACATATGTTTTCAAAGCGGCTACGCAAGCTCAGCGCGTTAACGTGTGTCGTTTTGTAGCGCCTTCAAGGCAGAGAAGCGCGGCGGGCGCGAGGGCAGGCGCGGCGGCGGGGGCGGCGGCGGGGGCGGGGGCGGCGCGCGGGAGGAGGCGCGCGCCGCCGGAGCGGCCGCCGCGCCGCCCCTCGACCCACACCACGCGCGCCGATATAATGATATGGCGCCCAAGTAAGTACACGCACACACACAAGCACGCACACATACACGTACTGGGCCCTTATCTTGATGTCTTAATGCGAATCAGTTTAGGTTCGCTCGCTGTCAGATTCATACTAAAAATGACGGCTGAAATCTGAACTGAGTCGGAATTGAATTGCATTAAGACGTCATGGTAAGGCCCCTCTACTCCAGCACAGAGCAATCGTTTATGTTTGTCGAATCACACAAATGTTTAGTCCTGGAAGATCTAACCAGCTATCGACAGCACAATGATATTCCCTGGACCAGTGATGTCCTCTGCTGCTCATAGCCAAGTCTGTAATGACACTTCGCAGCATTATCGTGATGTCTTGGGAGCTAATATCACTTTCATTCACGAATTGTTACATCTCGACACCTTAAGCCGGGTACTCAACCAAAAACCCTATTGTGGTGGTGGCTCGCGACCCTGCCGCGAGTCCACACTAGGGTTTTTGGCTACTGTAACCAGCGTTGCCAGACGTCCCGGTTTTATAAATCAAAATTAAATGTCTAAATGATAACAACTAAGAAGACTCAACTACCTAATGGTAGGGTAAATCTGATTTAAAGAACCATATTTTTATTAAAATGCATTTCTTTGACTATTTTTGCAATCTGTTGTCACGTGAACGTAATTTAAAACTCAAAAAAAAGTTGAAAAATTGAGATAGTATACGTTTTTTTTACTATATCCCGCTTCCGACGAAAGAATCTCGCTTTTTTCACTCAAAAAGTATCAAAATCACGACTGGGCAAAAAAAAATGGCAACGCTGACTGTAACATACAACAGTTATTGTTACAGCGCGCAGAGAGTATGTAAAACTTAAGTAAATGACCCGTTGCATGTGTGAGTAATGTGTGCGAATAGACAAAAATTGACGTTCGAAATTAGAGAAATGACTTAAGTCTCATATCAGTTCTGTACACTACTACATACAACAAAGTCGTAGTCAAAGTTACAGCAGCTTGGTCATTTACTAAAGTTTTTCACCTTTACCCGGCTTAATGTTGCCAATCATTTCAATCACTTGCAACTTTCAAGGTTCAAGTAGCATGCTCCAATAGATAGTCGTAAATTATTGGCATGTGTAAACAACGAAGAATAACGACGAAAGTGACTATTAAGAAAAAACACTCGGCAGCACCAAAACAGCATGACGTGTTCACAGATATGTAGCATGAGCAATTAAGCACTGTTTCAGCGGACCGAGGTATGTAAAAAAAAAAAATATTTCTAATGTGTATGTAGGTACATACAAGCTAAACAAAAATATTTTTTCAATCAGGTTAATATCGTATTTGAAATGCCTCGATCCGCGTTGATGTGTAGTTAGAGGTTGCAACACGTTGTATGTTGCGTTGCGTGTTGCAGGCACTGGGAAGAAGGCCCGCCCCGCTACCACGGACCTACTGAGTACGAGCGGCCCCCACCCTACTACTATCCCGGACCAAAGTGAGCCTAGACACACTTAACAATAATAAAAAGATCCAGATGAAAATAACTAATTTTTCCATAATTAATCTGAAAGTTTCAATCTCCATTTTTAACTCAAACTAAACCCAAAACGTCGACTAAACTAAAAAAAACGACGAAACAGTCTTGATGGCATGTCTGACTCGCTCTCTCTGTCAATCACATCGACTATCTCTTTCTAACGCCATTTTTGCGGCTTGTCAGAAAGAAATGGTGATTGCGATTGCGAGCACTTGCGCAGTTGGACAACGAGGCCTCAAATCAGTTATGAATCCGAATATTAATTGACCGATTAATAAAATTGATGGCTCTTTCACGCACGATACCTGCACGGCTTGCTCAACTCGATTGTTACAATTTGAACACGTCCCTGTCTTACACGAACTGTGGGAAAAGGACGAAAGCTCGGTTGTAACGATCGTGAATTGAGCAGCCGTGCCGCTTGGGTACCACATCGCTTGTCAACGCTTCTAACACGGGTCAGGTGGTGGATAACAATAACATATTACAGTGCTTCTAGTTTCTGTATAACTCTCCACAAAGTTCGTGTTTCTTCAAATCAGACGTCTAGTCATAGAAAAACGAAGATTGCCGAGAGATATTAAGAAAATAGAAGCACTGAACGTAGTGTTACGACTTGTGTACCTAACAAATTTCACAATTCACTAACTTCTCTATAAGATCAAAACTTCTATAGCAGTGTGTTTCATGTTACAGTGATAGACAGTAAACTTGCCCTCACGGAACTCGACGACGACCTGCTGAAGTACTGAGACCCGCAACACAGCGCGCAACGCGCAACGCGCCGCGTAACGCGCGCCGAACACAATGCAACTTGATCTATTGCATAGAGTATTTTTCCAATATAGTTCAAGCCTTAATGAGATTATTTTGGATTTTATTATCTTTTTTGTTGAACGACACGGTATTTTTAAATTGTTACAATCCAATTGAAGATCATAAGTCGTATTTGTAGGTTAGATAAGCGGCACTGGCGACGAAAAAGGTAATAAAATTTGAGTATAGAATGGCATTCCGTTTAGACCACCCTGTTGGGTGGGTAAGCATGTGTCACCCTGTAGATTTCAGACATCTACGTGTTATAGGGTAATTAAAAATAAAAATCGTAAATTAAAGTAAGTTACTCGTAGTAATTATGTGCTATTATTTATACAGAAAAAAGAGTGATACAAAAGCGAAAAAAGTAAAAAAAAAACATCATATTTTTCTGTATGAATGGAAGTGTGGTCTGCCAACTAGTATGTGATGGACGATCTTGAATATATATTACTATTGTTAACATAATCGTACGATATCGAGTAATCCGTCTGATCGTGTAGCCGGGCTCAGCGCGGTAACTGCCATATTTTGACTGTCGATTTAGTTTACAGTTAGGGCCGGCTCGTTAGCTCGGCCGGGGAAGGCTTTAATTTCTTACACGAAATGTGCACAACGGGACGAAACAAACAAATACACTAACCCGATTACAGACATGATTTATGAGATGCCGTCCCATGAAATAAATAAACAGTAAACCCGATGCAGACACTCCGTTGCGCACGTTCCGTGTGATCGATGGCGTATATTTTGCCGCACAAATTCGAATTTTGAGTTATTCTCAAATATTGATTAATTATAAGTAATTTAATTGAATTCTCGTTGATCATTACGTGAAGAAAAGACGATATCACCACCACCAACTGTTTCGTGAGCGAACGCGCCGTCGCATCGCTTTTGAACGATATTGTATTAGACGCGCTCTTTCAAACGGCGGCGGTACGAGAGGGGTGCGTGCTGTCTACATCACTGCAAGAGATTCGATGCATTTATTATTAAGCTTAGTATACTATGCTGCCGTAAGCCAGCGACTCATTTACCCTATAATTGTTAAGTAGACGTCGCGACCTGCTGACAGCTCGCGTTTGAACTGTCGCGAATGTGAACGCCCTGTCTGTCAGCAGCCCGCGAGGCGTGCAGTGCTAAAGTTAATTTGTATTGAGTGAGACGTTTAGTTGAACTTACCGATTTGTTCGCGGATGACGGCGCGCGGCGGCGAGCTGGCAGGGTCGCCATGTGCCGCGGCCGCGCGCCGAGAGAACTCGGAAGTCAGAGATCTATTATTAGTTATTTTGGCGGGAGTCGTGTCCTGTTTAGTTAATTATTCGGTGATTATCCATTATAATAAGTGATTTTTTTAAATTGTTGACTCGGTACGAGAGAAGTGCAAATTTTTATTTAGATTGTATGCTGCGTGTCATATCGCGTCGGTCGGCCCGCGGGCCTCGTCTAATGCCAAATATGTAATAAAATCTTCCTTCAACTCCTGCTCATTTTTCTCTAAAAAAGGGGACTCTAAAAGAATTTGAATTTTTCGTTGTTATGAATTTTATCTGCTCAATTGTTCTGCGTTTATAGATAAATGTCGGTGCTAAGAGACGCATCAGGAGTCGGGGGACTCGTCCGGGAGCCTTTTGCTTCCGTTGTATTCTATTTGTAATGTTTTGTCACAAGTAGTGTTAAGCTAGGGTACGCGGGACGCGTGTCGTGTGAACTAAGTTAGTTATGAATTAAATCTACTATGTAATCGTCAATTTTGTCTATGAATATATCGAGTGACGAGGCGCTTGCGGCGCGGCGCTGCACCGCGCACGGACGCTGAACTTTCAAGATGCGATTTTTCGAAATTATCGAGGAATTAAAGTTGTGTCGTGTGGGGCGCAGCGCCGCGCCGGCTGTCTGCGTAGTCGAATTTCAAGGGAACAGTACCATTGTCGGTTTGTAGAGACTGGCGACAATGGGAGGGGCTAGTCGTGTGACTCAAGTAACGATCTCTGCAGTTTTCTCTTTCCTATTTATTTGAGTTACGCGTGTAGTCCGGGGAAGCCACGCGTCATTACGTCTGCGTTTGAGCCCAATATTTTGCTGCGTGCAAAATGTTCTACAAGTTTAAAATTAACTTAGTAACTTATGAATATCCCAGTAGTAAAATCTCGACTTGCAAGTTAAGATATATTATGATATTATAGTAGAAAGTATTGTGATGCAGCAAAATATGGCGCGCGCAGAACGTGCAGCACTGAAGTAGTGGGTAGCGTAGGCGCAGCACGACGCAGCCGGCGCGGCGATGTAATAAATACAGTTCATTATCTCATAATGAGTTTTATTTTACTTTCCACCTTCTCCCCTGCTTGCCGAGCGAAGCTTGGTGTAAAGTATTTCAGTGATGTCACAGATGTTCTACATCGCTCCAACTAAGTTACTAAATGCGCCTGCATAAATACAACTTCTAAATCTCTTCCTCGGACTTCGGTCCCCGGGTATATCATCTGCCTGGAGAGAGATCTCTATTGTGAGGAGATGCCACACACAATATAATAGAGAATAGAGATAACCAGTGTTTATATTTCTATAAATATGTAGCAAGTCTTAGATAGGTGCGCTGTGTGATAAAGATTAGATACGAGTGACTAGGTATACATCGGAGCTGTCTTAGAGTCGATTTTTCAATCCGCACTTACAAATTGAAAAAGATTATCTTGCAGGCCGCTAAGGGCTCTTTTACATGTCTTTTTTTGAAATTACCAGCATCACCACTTGCCTGCATAAGAGATAGATAGATAGTAGTTATTCGTTAAATAGGGCTTCTCTAACGGTTGAAAAATCGTGAGTCAGAATGGCGGGTGTACCTACCTATACAAATATATAAAATGATTATACTAAAAAAAATTACTCAAAATGTACAAAATTACTTACCACTCCACAAATAAAGTTATTACAATTTGAAGGTACCTACTTGCATCCGCCATTCTAACTCGCACGATAAATCCATCCAAAAATATCTGAAGACGCGTTTACGCGATTGACAATAGGAGTAACTATGGTCGAGATCGGATATATTTAGGCAACTAGCGAAGGCTCCGACATAAGCTACACTTAAATTCTTATGTAATTAAATCGGCAGCATAGGTAGAGTGAGCAATTTGTTCGCTTCTGCATACCATATTACACGCGCTTGCAATCGCAATATCTGTCTCTCTACGGCCATTCTTGTACCGTTTGATGGTGGGACGGTACATGCGATTGCGACCGCGCATCTTGGACGATAAGGCCACATAAAAAATGAAACCAAGTAATTATAATCAACTCTTTATTTCTCAACGGTCAACAGTCGCTCCTCGGTTCTCTTACGCTATGTATACCTAGCAGCTACTACGTAATGGCTACGCTACGTCGTCTAATAAATACTGTCTTGTGTCGCAGTTGCGACGAGATCACGGGGCGCCTTCACTCTGGAATAACAATACAATTATATATTGGGGGTTACTCCGATAATCTATTTTCGAATATCGTATCGCAGTTCGCACTATCCATTTCGCTCTCAAAATAATGACTATTAGTTTAAGCGGAAAAGCGAAACGAAAATCGAAAAGGCCTGAGATGTTTGAAATGGCAGAAATCTATAGATGAGAATAACTAGCGCGCGAAATTAATAAAGAGCCCTTGCTATGGACCTGTCTCGACATTGTACACAACGCGAACTGCGTGGCTACAGCCACACAGTTCGCGTAAAATAATTTTCTATAGCGAAGCGACAACGCGACACGAATCTTCGCCCAATAATGTGGCCGCAGCATTATTGTCACAAAATTAATATATACATAAAACAAACAATAAATGGGTTGCTAGCCGCATCGCATTTATAACAAGGCTGCTCCACTTTTTTATGTCGGGCCAAACCGATAATTATGATATTTCTAGCGGGCCCTTGATGATATTTACGAGGTTGCGTGGGCCATTTAAAAATGGTCAGTTGGCACCCGCGAGCATAGGGTTAAGCAGCTTTGATTCTTAAGATTTTTGCCTAGTCGACGTGGTACCTAAGCTTTTCGAGATTGAACAGAGTTAAGTAGGTAACTGACACGAGGCGGGCGGCGCCGGCGCATGGTTGGCCACGAGCGCGACGGGCGGCGCGACGCGGCGCAGCAGCGCGTCCAGCTCGGCGCGGCACGCGGCGTGCAGGAAGCTGCGCGGGCGCACGCCGCGGAACACACCCGCGATCGACGGCTTCACGTTGTAGAAGATTATCGCCTGCCCGCGCGCCTCGAACTCCTCGATCAAGGTTTTTATGCCCTGAAATTAAATTAGGTTTTGGGATGCATTAACTGATAAGTTTCCTCTTTTTTGTGACAACGTACAGTCCGTGAGGTCTTAGGTTGGCATACGGGTTTGTCTGGCTGTCTCAGTCACTCTTATGGGTATTAATCCTAATCGCATATTACTCGATAAGAACACTCGAAAGTTTCCAAATACCTAATACATACTCGTATCGAAACAAAACAACGCTATCTCACGTTTAAAATTACCCTTGGGTACGCGTGTTTGTGATTACTTTGAACCAGCTTTGTAAAAGTCTAAATTCATCATCTTGTAGCGACTTTAGCGCCACCCAGTGACTGATTACGTACACTGTCACGACGCAGGAGTAGCTTGCGCCAGTGACGTCACACATGATCTAAATTGCGCCAAATGACGCCGATCGCTACACTAAACGCGAAGAGTCGCGTCAGTACGGGTCATTAACCATTTTTGTGACGCCAGCTAATAGTGCATGTGCAAAACTGGACTGTCGATCAAATGCGCGCGAGTCATCACTGCAGAAATGTTTACAAATAATCTTATTAAACTGTGTCTAATAATAAATATCGGCGACGACCACCAACTTGCTTTGAGTTGCGTTTAGTATAGGTGGCGCTAGGGTCGCTAGCGAAAACGGTAACGGGGCATTACCTACCTGCATTGCACGGTCTCATTGTCTAAGGGAAGACTGGCCCAGCGTACGGGGCCTCCCCTTCTTGGCGCGGTCCTGGCGAACGCGTTTATATGGTGAAACCCTAGTGGCATCCCAAAGTGTCCCTATAACACCGGATTGGGGCAACGCCGGAGAGGTGGCGCTAGGGTCGCTGCAGTATTAATTAGTTATGTGCCGATGGTTGTGTTGTGACGGACCTTAGCAGCCGTGAAGTCGGCGGCCTGCACGTGCGTGGCGTCGAGCACGAGCGGCTGCGCGCGCGCGGTGTCGGCCGCCTTGCGCAGCGCGCGCCGCACGAACTCCGCCGACGGGAACGCCAGCGAGCGGTCCACCACCGCCACCAGGTGCTCGATGCCGTCCGACGACTGTAAATACGAATGATCGGTCAAACGGGAGCCCGCAGCGTTGCCAACACTATTGCTGTCTGGAAAGGCGGATTCATCATCATCATCATGTCAGATAGTACCCGCATTGTCCTAAATGGGGAAGAAGGAGATGAAGAGAAGAAGACGAACTACGTCTATACATGTAGTGATAATAAGTGATCATATTGAGGATAGAGAATAATAAAATTGAAGATGTGCTTCCACCTTGACAAAGGTGACATTAGCATTCCTAAAATTCGCGCAAAGTTTACGCTCTTATTTTATTATCTCGGACAGCGGAAGAGTGAATTTCCATGTCTGCGTCTGTATTTAGTAAATGCTACAATCCGACTTTGCTAGGCAAGCGTGCTCCATCAGACTTATCGACACTTACTAAGCGCGAATATGGTCATACACAAGGTATCTTTTGCGTCACTAATTGTCCCACCTGCTGCTCTCTCCTACAAACAATGCCAGAACATCAGCAGGTGTATCTACAGGTGGTGTTCAGGCTGCACCTAAGTGGCACAGGATTTACGATTGAAATCCCGATGGTCTTACCACCCCTCTATTTCACAGCGTGATGTGAAATAGAGTGTGAGAAGTGAGATTAGCGTGAGAAGCTGGATGATTTCCTCTTCTAAGTTGATGAGTGTACTCACGACGGCGCGCGTGACGCGGACGGAGGGCCTCGCGGAGGCGTACAGGAGGAACATGAGGTTGACGGCGATGCCGATGACGATGCCCAGCTCCAGCCGCGTCAGCAGGCACGCCGCGAACGTCACCACCGCCGGGATTATGTCCAGCTCTGGAAACCACGGACAAGACTTTTAAGAACAATATGCTCCCAATATTGTATTAATGGTCCTTCCAGAGACACTCTTCAGACGGTTTCTTTCCAAATATGCTTAACTTCTCTTACGCTCTAGTCATGTCGTCTAACGGTAACTCTGGATGGGTACTTAGGTACGTATCTGTCTACAGAAACTGATTTATTTAGAGCTCATGTAGACTGTTGTATTCGCCCCTTTTATTTCAGCATTTATTGGCCTTTTTTCGTAAAATGGGCGGTGTGACAAAAATAGTGCCGTGGTTGCATTTTCAACACGCATTTTGCTGTTGATTCTAGTCATCTGTGCAAAAACTGAGCTAGTTAAACTAGTGACACCACTCACTCTTGGTCCGCCAGATCGGCTTGAAGACGTGCAGCTCCATCATGAAGACGACGGCGGCGATGATGACCGCCGCCAGCGACGCCTTCGGGATGTAGAAGAAGTACGGCGTGAAGTACTGCAACGTGAAGACAAACAATGTCAAACAAGAGCTCGTAAGATATTAATCAGGTCAGGGATGTGTACTTTAAACCAGCTGATCCAACGTGATCTGGCTAAACCGCTACGTTTCGCGTGCTCGTGAGACATGATAAGATTGATATCGTCTAAAACTAAACGATTAACTCACGATTGGTTGGTAACGATTCGACTAGTTTGCTACCACGCGCAGAGCGGCAATTTGGTGTTCACCTCCGACGTGAATGCAATCAAACGCCTAAAAAAGGTCGTGACAGTGATAATGGTGAGTTAGTCGCTTAACTTTCCCATGTGGTCGTTCGAGAAGATCGAAGCGGAGGAAAAAGTCCTGGCTGAGGAACATTTGTGAGTGGACGATTTTGCCAGCGTCGAAGAACCATTTCACTCGGTATAGGATAGGGACAAGTTCGCTAAGCTGACGGTGAACCTCCAATAATAGAGAGGCGCCAGGATAGGGTGATGCGTCAGCACTGACCTGCAGCGACAGCAGCACGAGCGCGCCGGTGTAGAGGCCGCCGGCGGTGCTGGCCACGCCGGACGCGTGGTTGACGGCGCCGCGGGACAGCGCGCCCGACACCGGCATCGACTCCACCAGCGACGACGCGATGTTGCACACGCCCAGCGCCAGCATCTCCTGCGTCGCGTCCACGTACTTGCCCTCCGCTGGAACACCACACCACTTAGCTTTATCTCACGTAGCATGAGATATACATTTGGGAATCGTCCGCATTCAGTCTATTAAACAGTAGACTTATTACCTAACTTGCTCGCAATCACCATCGTGTTCATTTTGACAATTCTTGTATGAATGTGACAGCTAGCTGATTTCGATGCCAATTGTCAGCCCATACATGAACTGTCAAAATGAACACGATGGCGATTGCGAGCGAGTTAGGTAATAAGCCTACAGCTCCTTACTCGTAACTACGGAATGTAGAACTGTATTTTTTAAGGTTTTGTGCTTATTTAAGTAGCTAAGCTTGATGCATTCAAATACACGCTAGTCCAAACCGATTGTAGTAGAAATTTGTACCAACCTATAGTGATCCAGATGGGATTTTGGTTGGAGAAGAATATAAATGAATTTTATCCCGAAACTAGAATAGGATCCGCGGGATAGCGGTAGCCGAATCCTGCGCAAATGATGTCGCTGGCACCGACCAATCTTCTGACAACTTGAAGACAGAATTAAATTTTGTATTTTACTCAGAATATCCATCTTCATTTGCTCTTTAACACAAAACGAGGTAACACTCACAGAAGACTTTAGCCAGCGCGATGTTCTCGAGGATGGAGAGCAGCGGCACGACGAAGATGGCGGAGCCGAGCGTGGATGCCATCTCCATGAAGGTGTAGGTGTGGTTGCCGACCGTTGCAGAGAACGGTGGCGGCGACAACGACGGCAGACCCGGCTTCACCTCGCCTGGAAACATTGATATACCTTGCATTGAGAAAAGAACTGCTGTCTTTCTTTGAGTTATGCGAGAAGGCCGGGTGAAAGTGCAGACACAAGTGAAGGATGAAACTGCTTGGTTTGCTTTACTCGCATACGGTGTTTTCACATAACTCAGGTAGTATTGATATATGACACCACGAGGAATCATCATTATCCCAGTTCAAAAATAACGCCATCTATTGGCACTTGGCCAAAGTACATACAAATCTTACAATCTATCTACTCTCAAACGAGGTAGGTTGCGACAACAAGCCACAGATGTCGCTATTTGCGACAGATAAATTAATGATTAAATGATCTAAAGTTGAACTAGCAATGGGCACGCCACATCACGTAGAACATATAATCGTTAGGGGAGAAAGGTTCTAAAGTAGCGACCACGAAACGGAAGACACAGTGACAGGCCTCCCACTAGATGGACCGACATCGCGAGAGTTGCGGGCACCCAGTGGATGCAGACGGCAGGAGAGGCCTTTGCTCAACATTGGACGTCTTCCGGCTGCTCATGATGATGCAGGCAATCTGTGGTGACACCCACCAGTAAGCACGAAGGGCGTCTGCTTCTGCGTGTCGAAGTAGTACGCCAGCGCGGCGCACACGAGCACGACCAGGATGTTGCGCGTGGTGGAGAGGAACCACAGCGCCTGCGCGGCCGCGCGCGCGCACCCCGACTCGCCCTCGCCCGCTCCCACCTTGATGTCCTTTACTTTCTGGAAGGATAAGAGAAATGTCTGTAGTAAAAGATTATTTACCTAAAGCATTAGGTAATTGCGATCTGAACCCAAGATGTAAAGGGTCAAAAAAGACGAAGCGCTTCGAGATAACGTAGGTGTAGGTAGTGCCCTTACCAGGCTCCTCTGTAGACTCCCGTGCTTTCAGATGATATAGATTACGAACGAGTGTATTGGTATGGGATTTAGAGGATCAAAGTATCTGTAGCGACCTTAGCGCCACCTAGTTGGCCTCTACATAACTATTACGACACACGAGTACTAGCGCCAGTTCTAATGACAGCTGTCACATCGTTCCACATCCCGCTAACGAAGTTTCTCAACGCGGATGCAAAATTACAACTTTCAACTCTCTTCCTTCGGACTTCGGTCCCCAGGCATAACATCTGCCTGGAGAGAGATCTCTCTACTGTGGCACGCCCCATATATCTATCTCAAAGTGTATAGACGGACTTTATTAAGTACAATCGAGGGCATAACATCGATACAGCCATCAAGACGTAGAGATGAAAATAACACTCCACAAATATGTTATTGGTATGGATTTGGATGTGTCGGCGGAACGATAGACTCTGAATACGTATAGTGGGTGGCGATTAGATCCTATGGGTTAAGTAAAGAGAGACCAGAGAACAAGACAATAGTTCTCAGTAGACTCGAGGAAACTATTTAGAAAAGGAATCCAAACGCTCAATCCAGAACCAGAACAGCGTTAAAGCGGCGCTACACCAGAAAAATCTGAAATGGCGATCGAGATATAGCAAGACATGATTTTTTAAAGGAAATAACCGCATACCGCTGCCTAGTTATTTCAGAACATCTCGTCATCTCCAATTTACTTGAAAATGACTGTAACATTAAAGATAATGAAACTCTTGGAAACAACAAGTCATTGTTAATACTAGACTAACAACACAATGAAGACCCGAACTTCCGGACTTAGATAAACCCATAAATTTGCATCTAACGACCATTTATACCGGCTTAATCACTTAATCACCAACGATCCGTTAACCATAAGGTCCGATTTACGCTGCACAGGAAGTGGATGAAGCGTAAATACATATCTTGTCGCATTGTCAGTAATCTTCACACGAGAGCATTTGTTGGTGTTTGATGTCGCGATCTTGCATGTCGCTTGTTTTGAAATAGGTAGTGTACTTGTGTAATTAACAGTACTCGGTGTACAATTACGACTGTTCAGGCTTGCACCACAGCTGCCCTTTGTTGGAACAAACTGCAAGATAATGAGGATCTGTTTAGTAAAAATGACTTTCTGACAAGTTTCTTGCGGCGCATTCTTCTTTGCAATGACGGTCTTTCCGAATGCGCTGGTAGTTTAAAAGAAGACAATACATGTAAAAGAGGGGTTGGCGACTTATTTGCAAAATGAACTTTTAGAATTTTTGGATTTTGACAAAAAAGTAGGTAACTAAAGTTCCGATTTGTACCTACATTTAGACCTACATGGACAATTTCATGAATAGTCTAAAGAGGATCTTTGAAACTAGCGACGAGATTACATTAAGAAGCATTTAAGAATGAATATGTTTCAGCATTTAACAGTCAGTGTTTATTCAAAATTCATAGCCACAATAGGCAGCTGAATCCAGTAGCTCGTAGGCTTTGTTGACTGCCTCTTTCGCGTTGGACACGAGATACCCTTAGAACAATACAAAAATGTAGTGCTACCCATTAACTTCAGCCGGCCAATCCACTAGCTAGGCGTCTGCCTCTACCTCTGACCAAAATAAATGACTATCATCAGAAAGAAGCTGACCAGGAAGCTTACCCTGAGGAGCAGCAGCACCACGATGCAGGAGACGCCCAGCACCGAGTCCCACAGCCGCGTCTCACCGATGTGCTCGTACAGCCCCGTCCATACCTGCAATGAGGCATCAGGGAATAATGAATAATCTTCGTTGTCATTCAGAAGCTTCCCAGGTGTCACTGTTGGCCACATGCCCCAGATAGAGGCTGTAGCTCCCACACAGGTCTGGTGCGGATTTGGAACTTCACACACTATTTAATTACTGTTCAGGGAGAACATACAGATTTTCTACTCATTTTCTTCCAAAAATAACGCAGGAACTAAGTAAGTAGTTGTCATTATTCTTCAGAGAATGATGTGGAGATGGGAAGTAAGTAGTCACCTCAACTATATTCCGTGATATCTACTTTAAAAGCACAAAGGTGTTTCACTCTGTAAATCTGTAAACTTCTTAGTTTTGCGTAATTAATGTATGGTTTCAACGTTTTTCCATAGGAAACTGTAAGTCTAGATTTTACAAAAATTTAATTGTAATACATATTGCTATAAGAGACTGTTTGTTTCTAAATAAATAAATAAATAAAAGGTCATTTAACCTTTTCAACGTCAAGAATAGCCAACAGAGGATAGAAGTATCGCATGACTTTCGTTCAAAGGCATAAAATTCAAACTAGCTTTAAGTACCTAAACTAACCCATTTAGGCTTGGCTTTCAAATGGTTAAAAAAAATGTTACCAGTACCTTTCAACATGAAACTACTGTGAGACTAAGAAAAAGTCGAGTGATGCTCGACATGTTTCGGACTATTTCGTAGTCCTTCTTCTTCTTCGTCTTCTTCTTCTTTATACGTGAGTTATCCGTTTATGTGTAATTATGTTACCGGTACCTTACCCACTGTTTGCAGGGACCTTACCATGACGTCTTAATGCGAGTCAGTTCAGGTATTGGCTGTCATTTTTAGTATGGATCTGCCAGCGAGCGAACCTAAACTGAATCGGAATTGAATCGCATTAAGACGTCATGGTAAGGCCCTGGGTTTTACTTCTTCGGCCAGGCATAACAATAATTATTCGCACGAGTCCATTGTTATTCCACACAAGCGTTCTCATAAAAGCCAAATCATTTTAATTCAACTTCTTTTAAACTGTACAAATTCTCGTCGGAATAAAACTGGAGCAATTTGCAATTAAAATTACAACACCGTCATTTTCGGCCGCTCCAAATACTAAACGGCAAAAACAGACGCCGAAGGTCGCTAGAAAGCCGCTTACGATAACTAGCAAAAACGATCGATTATGTTACAAAAAACATGCAATTACGTCGAAAAACCTAATGGATTTTGTGTGACAGCATGAGGCACGTGCTCCGCAACACCCTTCCGTGTTGCCCCAGCGGTCATATCTGGTCGATACTTTTTGTCCACTAAGATCCATTGTCAGAGGCATCGCTAGCCCATGCAGCGCTCGTGTGCAGAGATTCATGCGCCCTTATGCAACGCACACCCCGCACTGCACCACGGGTAAAGACGCCTATGCCCACGTTGAGTTTGTATTATTGTGGTTATGACGCTCCTCCACTAAAGCCACTAAAGCTCCAAACCACACGGCACTTTTTGACACTTGAAACTTGAAATAATGTAGGAGAGCAATCATAAAATAGTACAATATCTAAAGTCAAAGTCAAAGTCAAAGTCAAAAGTTTATTTGTTCAAAAAGTAGGTTACATGGTTAACAGGTGTTATGCCAACATTCTGAAGTTCTCCACTTTTTGCCGCTTATACGGCGTACAAATTTTACATCAGGAGACTCCACAACACTATGACTGTCTCTAGATTTGTCAGTTGCTGCGTGACATTTTGCTGCGTGAGCTTTGCTCGGTATTTTATTTTTTTAATTCTATACGACACTGAAAATTAGAACACATAGAAAAATCCAAAAAGTAAAGCTATGGCCGGGAATCGAACCCGGGTCTTCGTCATTCCGTGACGCGTGCTATACCCCTACACCACCCATAGCAGGTGGGTAAGCCTTCGAATTTTTTCTATCTGTTACTAGCTAGCGTCACGCGTTACTATGCGATATTTTGTCGCCAAGCGTCATCTGTTTGAATGATGTGTCTGTACGACACAATTATTTTGGTATGTTTTTCTAAAAATTAAACCTATCTAGATCGATTTATCACCCCCGAAACCCCCTGCATATAAAATGTCATGAAAGTCGTTAGAGCCGGTTCAAAAACTGAGATTATTACAAGAATTTCTCGTTTAAAGGTATTAGATATATAAGCATCTAAGCCACTTTACACGTGAAAATGTATGGAAACTACATACTTTTTCAATTTGCGTAAGTGGCAAGAAATTACAGTGCGTCACTTAAGTAAATAAAAGTGTTTACATTCGCAAATTTGTCGTAAGTTAATTACAACAGTTACTTACTAGATTAACCTACAGGTGTACTAAATTTTAAGCTCTTATGCTACACGAGGGTGGAAGATAAAATGTGTGATCGTGTTCCTACTTACACTACTTCAAGTGTCATAGAATTCAGCGCTTCTTACACTACACTTACACTACTTGAAGTGTCAAAAAATTACGTTTGATTGGTGAGGGAGGTGGCATTGAGTGGGTGTGACTTTTTGACACTTGAAACCGATAGTGTAGGAGCTCCATTACAATCCGCATTTGTTATGCTTTCATGCTGCTGGTCTGGGAGCAAAGGAAAAACAGACTGTACCAGTTGCTTCTCTTCCCGCGCAGACGCTAAAAGTCGTGGGAATCGGCGAGAAGCTCATGTTATAGGCGATGCCCTTTCCTACACGCCCACAATCATGCTAAACGTGACCTTTAGGTCTTGTTACCTTAGGCTCTACCCCATAAGGGATAGACACGTGTTTTGTGTGTGTGTGTGTACCTGTAGGAACTTGCCGCCGGGAAAGCTGAGCCCCAGGATGTCTTTGACCTGCGTGGTAGCGATGATGATGGCGGCGGCCGACGTGAAGCCCACCGACACCGGCCCGCTGATGAAGTCGATCAGGAACCCTGCGTACGCACACCATATCAACAAACAGTACTAGAGAGCGCACAAGAGTCGCGTCTCGCGCGATATAGATCGCCCGTCTTTTTCTTACTGTTCGTTCTAAAAAGAGAGAAATTCGATTTTCGAAGTTCGTATCGAACCCGTGTTCGGTCTAGTAGGTCACCAATACTATTATGCACCCCCAACTTACAAAAATATGTAAGTATACATATCAAATAATATGTATATGGCGTTAAGGTTGATGTAACTATTGCACGAATCCATCTTTTTGACCATGGCTGTACCTCTCGCTCAGGGGCCCGATTTTTGAAAGCACATCACTCGAAAGTACCACTCGAAAGTGGTATAAATCTGTATCTTCTAAACTAATCGTATTTAAAATGCAGCACAATTTTTCACCACTTTTGAGTGGTATTTTCACACATGTGCTTTCAAAAATCGGGCTCCAGACACCACTAGTGCGAGTGGAACGTCACAAAATGAAGTTCGAAAATCGAATCTTGGGGTAAGTTTAAGACAATGCTTGGTGTAAGTTCTCGACCACAAAATATACGTAAGTCTCGAACGCGTTTGCGTTAAAATGTCAAATACTATGAGAACAAATTAATGTACATATAACTTACTTTGCTACTACTTCCTACTACGCTCCCGTCAAATCCTATTTTGGTCCAGTCATTATAGCAAGTTCACCTCGGAATTCGAGATACCCGGCTGTAAATCGGTAAATACTTGTATATTGACACCCTAAAAGTTGTCTCAAAACCTACATATGGTAGGGTGTACGCAACTATTAAATTTCAAGGTCAAAGGTCACAAAAATCGGTTTTTTGCGCTTTTTTTGTAAATATCTCGTTTCCTATGGGTTTTTGCTATTTGTTATTATTGACGATATTGTAGAATACAAAATTCCCTACAAATTTTGTTTAATTTTTTTTTTATACGGTGAACCGTTTTCGAGATAGAGGGCGGAGAGCGCGCGGTCACAGCACTTCAGGTCAACCGGTGCCTCCGGTCGAAAACGCGCCATATATAGTTGATGAACTATCGATATATCAATTATATTATATTTTATCATTTTTTTTCCTAACCTATCCACTTTTTATTCAGTACTAGCTGACCCGGCGAACTTTGTTCCGCCTTAAATTTGAAAAATTCCAGTGGTTTGGGCTGTGCTATCCCGCGGGAACTATGCAATTTTCCGGGATAAAAACTATCCTATGTCCTTTCCCGGGACTCAAACTATCTGTATACCAAATTTCAACTAAATCGGCCCAGCGGTTTAAGCGTGAAAAGGTAACAGACAGACAGAGTTACTTTCGCATTTATACACTTTTTATTCAGTATTAATTAACAACACTTACCTGCCCATGTAATTGCAGAACTGTTAATGAAAATATCGGAATTATATTTGAATTTTAACCTAATTAATATTAATAACTTCATACATGATTAAAAAAAACAAATAAATTATGAATTAATCTTTTTATTAATCTCCGCCCTCTATCTCGAAAACGGTTCACCGTATAAAAAAAATTTTTGAACAAAATTTGTAGGGAATTTTGTATTCTACAATATTGTCAATAATAACAAATAGCAAAAACCCGTAGGAAATGAGATATTTACAAAAAAAGCGCAAAAAACCGATTTTTGTGACCTTTGACCTTGAAATTTAATAGTTGCGCACACCCTACCATATGTAGGTTTTGAGACAAATTTTAGGGTGTCAATATACAAGTATTTACAGACTTACAGCTGGGTATCTCGAATTCCGAGATTCTTACCTAATCTAACCTTAAATGACTGGGCCAGTCAATGTTTGAGAAAACAACGAAAACAAAAAACAACGGAGAAACAACCGACGTACTATGACAACAGTTTGTTGCCGTTTCGATCCGCAAGAGGCGCTGTCAATTTTTGCGTAGTAATTAAGACGGTTAGGCGAACGCTTTGGAGACGTGTTTTTACAAGCTTTTTACTAACTTGCAACGTATGTACGGATATATGTATGTATGTTTGTCCGGGTGGAATCTCGCGACTCAATTTTGAAGCAGATATCTTCATCCTATTGAGCTGAAATTTTACGTGTCACGCAAAATAAATGAAAATATATCTACTTCATGCGAACCGTATGTTTAGTCAAATCAAATGAAAGGGTCTGTCTGTTGTTTCATTGTTTTATTCAGTGGCGTAACTATAGGGTGGCAGGGGTGGCAAAATGCCACGGGCCCCGAACTGGTTTAGAGTTTAGAGCGCAAAAGGGACGCTGAGGAAGGAGCCCCATCTGACGAATTTGCCGCGGGCCCCAGACGTTAAACGCCACTGGTTTTATTCCTCAATGTTCAAATTATCACACCAAGTTTCATCCACATCAGTACCTACATCGGTTTTATTCGGGTTTTAATGAAGACGCAGCAGACGAGAGACATTCTACATTTATAATATTGGTATGAATTACATTTGCATAATGGATATTGATTTTCATGCGACCGTAAGTATTGTAAATAATTGCATCGTGAGAACATTCTGCCTTTGCACGCCTATTGCATTGTGTTTATGTTTAGTTTTACTCTGAACGCTGATATAAAAAACCGGCCAAGAGCGAGTCGGACACGCACACGGGTTCCGTTGAAATTAGGCAAGTGGGTATAAAATCCAGGGTTAACAGAACCCTGCTCCTAGGCAAATGTACGCAGTGTGAGTTCATATACTAGTTACATATCTCTTTCTCTTTACTATATAAAAATAAGTCGGGTTTTCCTTCCTGACGCTATAACTCCAGAACGCACGAACCGATTTCCACGGTTTTGCATTCGTTGGAAAGGTCTCGGGCTCCGTGAGGTTTATAGCAAAGAAAATTCAGGAAAAATTTCAACAGAAAAGCGGGAAAATCTTTTTTCAATCTGGTGGCGAAACGGAGTTTGCCGGGTTTGCTAGTAGACATATAAAATTTTCTTCCATGCTGGTCTGGGAGCAAAGAGAAAATATAGAATATACCAGTTATACTCTACCCGCGCAGATGGTAAGAGCGAGGGAATGGGCGAAAATCATAGGAGTCATGTTATAGGCGATGAGACTAGCAACCCATCACTATTTTGATTTCATTTTTCTCCTATACGCCCACAATCTTGCTAAATGTGGCCTGTAGGTATCTGTTACCTTAGGCTCTGTCTACCCCGTAAGGGATAAAGACGTGACTTGTGTATGTGTGTATGTATGTATGTATATGAAATTAAGATTTTTACACTTATTTCATTAGTTGCTGTGTTGTGAATGCAGTTCCGGTTTATCTTCCTGTCTCCCTCACAGTAGTAGACCTACGAATTTGACATTGATACAGCTTACCTCCACGCGCGGAGGACGTACAACAAAATGATCTTTTAAGGGCTCCATTTTTGCCAAATGAGGTAAGGAACCCTAAAAATAGTTCCCACGCCAACGTATAAAAAAACGCACCCACGGCTCAGTAGCGAGCGTATAAATAAAACGGTTCGTTCTGCGAAATGTGCTGACTTCATGATAGACTACTACAGTCGGTCCCTCATGTCTGAGGATCGTGGTCACCACTTTCTGGTTTGCATCTCGAATGGATGATCTGCCTCCCGTGGAACATCTACTGCTCACCAGGGACGAGAGGAGGCGCTGTTTTACAAATTATAGGTCAAGAATAATTTTACTTCTTGATTTTTTATGTTTAAGTAGGTACTTTTACGGTTTTACCGGTTACAAATTAACTTTATGTGATAGCATAACAAGGAACACCAAAAACAATAATAATTATAATAATGTTTGTCCTACTGACTCGACTAAGCCAAACACCGCAAACGCACACAAACCAAATAACTTTGACGCCTGAATGCCCGGAAATTGTGAACAGGCTGGTGCCAATATTCGCTAGTCGAGTTACGCTTTATCGGAATGAAAACATTTTCCATTTTCTTGTTGCAACTCAGGCAAATAATTGTGTGATTCAGTCGATTAACGTAAACTGAGGTTTAATGTTTTTGAATTCGTAAAATTCCAGTTAAGCGGGTAATCGGAGTGACATTTGACCGACAAACGTTCTTCTTCTTTTTTTAAAATGGCCCCATCGATCGACGCGATGATTTCGCCAATGTCAAAGTAATAAATACAGTATTCAAAAACCTTGTGACAAAAATGTCGGCAACGTTGTACGGTAGAACACGGTCAAAACCCCTCCCCCCCTGTCGGGCTCTAAACCAACGAATAATGATACCTATCCCACGGAGACCGCCAGGAAATCATTAACCGATGCCCAGGGTGCACCGGAACAAGCACTGCTCTTCCCCTCGGACGGATCCAAAAACGAACCGCAGCTCTTGATCACACGCGGAGGTAACCCGACTCGCACCCCGACAAACGTTCGATTTGTCGAAGTAAATGGATCGTTTGACAACCAATTTATTTGAAAACCCTTTTTTCTCACACGTTTACTTTTTGGAAAAGTTGAAAAACAATCTTAATGTGAGCCACGCAAAAAGGTTCATAGATTTCATAATTATAGATTTCTTATAGAAATCTGACAAGCAAAAAACTGAAAAAAGAAACTAAACGCTGGCTAACGGGTTTGAATCATGACGAAACCGAAAATATTCTTACAGCCTGTTGATTATTCTTCTCAAACGATGGAAGGAATGAATACGAAGCAATCGTGACAATTTAACCTTTATTAACTTAATTAAAAACAGGCTCGCGTGTGAAACCAACATAAATCTTACCCGCAATAAGTAGTCCATTATAAACTGTTTTTCAAAAACTAAACGATTTTAAATCAAAAACCTGACTGCAATAACACTTAACTGAAAAACAGAAAAAAATAATGGAACAAAACAAATGTTTTTGTCCTTGATGGGGTAATTTTTTGAGTGATACAATAATAAGTTAGTAAATTTTAAACTCTTCTATTGAAAAATTAATGGTTTGAAAACAAAAAACGTGACTGCAAAACAATTGAAAAACTAGAAAGTAGAAAAACTTTATTATTAACAATTAAATTTCTAAACGACGAAATACGAAAAGTAAAGCTATGGCCGGGAATCGAAACCGGATCCTCGGCATTCCGTGACGCGTGCTATACCCCTACACCACCCATAGCAGGTGGGTAAGCTTTCGAATTTACCTATCTGTTACTAACTGTCACGTGACCTTGTTGCTATGCGAAATTTGTCGCCAAGCGTCATCTGTTTGAATGATGTGTCTGTACGACACAATTACTAACTCCCGTGGAACATCTACTGCTCACCAGAGACGAGAGAAGGCGCTGTTTTTAAATGATAGGTGTACTATCAAATGAATCAAGAACTTTTACTTTCTTGATTTTTTGCGTTGACTTTTACGGTTTTACCAATTAACAATAACAATTAGATAAAAATTATAGGTTCAGCAGATGGGGTCACTTTTTGCGTCTATTTGTTTAATTCCAAGGGAATTCTGTTGCCAGGGTTTAACGAGTTGTTTTTCTTCGATTCAGATAATTTTACAGTCGGTTTATTATATTTCTAAACAACTCTGAAAACTAGAACACTGAAAAATCCGAAAAGTAAAACTATGGCCTGGAATCGAACCCGGATCCTCATCATTCCGCGATGCATGCTATACCCCTACACCACATAGCATTAGCATAGCACAGTCTGTTAATTTCCTCCTCACCGCATGCCATCTGCCGCTCATAATAATATTGGTTCCCAACCAACTTTTCATTGTGATCTTGTCAAATCCACCTTTCTTTATTGACTTGGAAAGTCATGTCCGCGTTCCACGGGAAGTTATGACGATTTGCATCACAACGCCCGCTGCGTGTTGCTTTGTCCGTCACAACAGATTAGTGTTGCCGTGCGATACCCGATAGTGTTTCGATAGACTATCGATAGTTTGAGCAAAGAGAATAGTATTGATAGTTATCGATAGTTTTGGTAGATTACAATACTATCTTTGGAATACTATATTTGGAAATAATAATTTAAGTAATTTTTTCATTTATTGTATGTATAATTAAATTTTATTTTAACTTATTAAATTACTAGGTAAATTTAATTTATAATTGAATGAGTAATTTAGACATTTTATTTTTATTGTTTTCTAATAGTATTAATTAAATTATATTCAATTTGACTGCTTAGTGTTAGGGCAAAACACTTCACGCGCGTCAAATGGCTGAATATATTAAGGGACTGATACTTGCTCACAATACCATCTATGTAAACCATATGTTCTTGTGAATAAATGATTGATTGATTGATCGATAGTATTGATCCTTAACGTCGAATAACAACAATCGAAAAAAACTCTATAGTTTCAGGTGTTACTTTGCGGAGGTCCATGTCAAAAATAAAAGGATGACAAATGGTCGATGAACGGCCGACCGTCCGTTGGAGCGCCAACAGCCGCTGAGGATGCCTTGGAGAGAGACGAATCTATATGTGTTGGTGGTGGTTCTGACTGTCAATTAGATTGTTACTCCGTTGTTTTGTATTTTGTGTTGTCATTGTTTTCTCAAACATGGACAGCATGAATAGGATTTGACGGGATTTGACCTCACTATATCGCGGAGTAGCAAAGGTATTTATTTTTTGACAACAGTCGCTTTTCAATATTATACAAACTATTGATATTATAGATAGTTTTGAACATTCGATTGTTACCTTTCTTTCAGTAGTATATATTATCGATACTATCGATAGACACATCGATAGTACGGCATTTTTAGATTTAAACTAACGACGAGGAATCTATCGATTTTGCGGCAACGCTACAACAGATTCGTAAATCGCGAGGAGACACGGTCACGGCGACACAAGGCAAGGCGGGACAAACGCCATACAACCACCGAGACAATGGTTACTGTTAAGCTTTTGTTGCCAACCTGTGGCGAATCCAAAATGAGTTTACACTTATTTACCAAGAACGTGCGTTATCTTGACAACCTCTTTGGACTTGATAAATTGACGTACTATTTATTTATGACGCGCGGACTCACTTTCTTGTAAAGTTAATTACGTTAGCCGCTTCCGGAGGCTCGAAAAAAAACCAAAAACTTTTATAAACTAATTTAATTAAAAATTACAAATGATAATTATAATCTAAGCGAGGTGCCTATTGCTCGAAGTATGAAACAAAAGTGTTTCCCTAATAAAATGAATGTATCGCGTAGCGCGGTGTCACGTTGTGCTGCGTCGGCGCCTCGTGTTGTCGCGGCGTGGTTGCCAGGCCGCGGGCTGCATGCTGACTTAGCGATCTTCCTTACGGCACAATGTGTAACTCCTCCATCCGCAGATCAGCAATTATTTTCTAACGTTGAGTGAAAAAATTGCTGGAATTCCTTGTTGAGGGTTAATTTCTTCTAATTTTCCTTGGTCGCCGGTTGAATCGTCGCCTGGGTTGAATTTTTGAATCTTATATCTTCTTATTATAACGAATATAACGAGTGCGGATGCACTTGATATTATAACATACAGTGGTATAGTTGTATGATATAATGCAGTTTGATTTGCATCGAGTTGTATGGGAGTTTCGACCATGAGTTGGCTTTGGATGTTGTGTAGTCCCCGTAGGTCAATGGATTTCAGGTTATATTTGGTGGATATGGTGGCTTTGTCCACAGCGTCGTCTGGAATTTGGGTGAGTTTCAAAGGGTGGCCTTGCACTTCATCCTTGTCGCTTGTAATGGTGAACTCTGTTGTGCGCAGGTAGCAGTTGACTGGTATTGTGACCAGGTAGCTTCCGTTTAGCGATTGATAATCTTCTGCTCCGCAGGCCAGTTGCACTTTAGTTGGTACTGGGAATGAAACCACGAAGTGTTTGTCATTTAATTTTTGCATAGCTGGTTTTGATAGCTGCACGGTGGTGATTTGGCACGATTCTTGAAGATCTTGCTTCATGATGAGCTGGTATACGCAGTCAGGCTTAGTACGGAGCTGGAGATTGGCTTCTTTCTTGCAGAGGTAACCGCGGCTGAACTTCGGGCATTCTGCCTCCATGTACACGAACGAGTCATCGTGAGTTGCTATGTATGGGTAGGGTGGAATAAGGACTTTATGATATTTATTAGGTACAACGGCTAATTTAAAAAGGTTGTAGGTATCTCTTGAGATTATGGGGAACTGTAATATGATCACTATTCTATGGTCTATATAATAAAACCCTGGTAAAATTATTTCGTAATATTCCCTTAATTCTAGGTCTAAAATGCTATCTTTCCCATATATATTACTAAGATTTCTTAACATATCTCTAAGAATATTTATATCTAACAAAGAATGATGAGTACTTGAAGCGCGAATAAAAGCTAGGCAATTTTCGATTCTTATAAGTTCTTGCCTTAAATTTTCTACATTTTCACTTAAAATTACGAATAGCTGAGCGATTTTCGTGTATTTAACTAAACTGTTTCTTCCATAACTACTAGTATTTAAAATCAATTCAAGGGTGGAATTTATCTTGCTTTGATTTTCCACCAAAGTGTCTAATATTGTACTATGGCGAGACAACCAGTCCTTGTTGAGACTCATGTGAGTGTTTAATTCTGAAACAATTTTGTCCTGGTTAAGCTGTAAATTTTTTATCAAATTATTGTAAGTAATAGCATCCGACTGATCAAGGTTACCAGTAATACTTTTGATAATTGAACCAAATCCGTCAACCAGTCCCCTTTTGGCTCTAGTGGGTTCTAAAGAATTTAATTGGGTTAAAGTTTTCTCTAGGTTTTCTAGTAAATAATCTATTTGACTTTCCAATAGAAGGTACGTTTCATTGGTCATTTGTGTTTTATATGTTCGTAGCTGAGAGGAAGTGTAGTCAATTTTGCTTCTGATAACGTCAAGGTCTATGTACTGTAGGTATGTGTGGTAATGGGTAGTGAGTCTCGTAGGTCCAAGGTTATATGGTAGTAATCCAGGTCCGTCTGTTAAGCTTTCAAGTCTTATCTCGTCGGCGAGCGTCAGCGGGATCGTCAACAACACAAGAGTCCTGTAACAATTGGGGTTCTTTAGGTACGCGTTTGAGTCGTGATTTAGCCACTGGACCGCGTTTTTTAGATGTGTATATATGTATAGGGAGGTCTGCTAAAACTATATCTTGGGTATAACGTGGGGCGGTTTTTTGGCGGTTAGCTAAAGGGTTTCTTATAAATACTTGTTGTTGGGGAGAGTATTCAACTTCTGGCTCGCGATGTTTATTTCTGGCTTCTATTAATGTTGTACGGTTAGCAAGAGATGTTTCGTTTATAATTTCATAGACTTTTGCCATTAATTCCTTATGATTTTGGACATATTGTTGCAATAAACGCTCCGTGATATCTGTATCAATCGGGTTTCGTGGATCAAAGTGTCCTGTCAGCAAGTCGAAGGGACGGCATTTTGTGAAACTATGAATGGAACTATTGTATGCTATAATTGCATAAGACATAAGGTCGACAATCGGTTCGTCTTTTTGCTGTAACTTGAGTATACGGAGATGTTCTAATATCGTAGAGTGAAAACGTTCAATAGCCCCATTATCATTAGGGGAGTGAGCTAAAATTTTATGATGATTTATCTTATGAAAACGTGTAAATTCAGCAAAGAGCTGGTTCGTAAATTCAGTGCCATTATCTGTGACTATCGTTAGTGGAACTCCGTGGTGAGTACAATATTTCAAGAGGGCTTGGAGGACGCTGACGGCGGTTCCGTCGCGCAGGTGATACGCCTGGCCGTATTTGGTAAAAACATCCATAAATGTGACATACTTTTCGTTGTGAACTGTGAACAAATCCATATGGATAATCTCGAATGGTTTGGTTGAGGGGGGCACTATATTAAATTTCGGTCTAATGGGTACTCTGTCATATTTAGCTTGACCACAGGTAGTACATGAATTTATGAATTTTGAAATGTGGTCCTTCATTTTAGGCCAATAGAATTTTTGTGAAAGGGCAAGATGGCATTCTGTGATACCACGGTGGTTTGTTTTACCCTCGTGATATTTGCTAATAATTTCCTGTTGTTTGAGATAGGTCGTCACATTTTCTAGATCAATTCTACTTAACATTAGGTTCATTGCGGAACTTTTGAATTTATCCTGAATGATGGGGATGATGTCGTACATAGCAAGATGGGGTTGAATGAGGATACCGGTCTTGACCTTCGGGTTCACGAATTGCTTTATAGCTTTAACTATGTCATCTTCTATGTTAGATTTAGAAATCTGGACGGTGATACGAGTGTGCGTATCAAACGGTTTTGTCACACTCGGTTTACGTTTTACATCATCTACCATAACGAAAATAATTTGTCTGTGAAATTTGTTAATGGGGTCGTTGGTAATAGGTACTTCTAGTATGGGGTGCTCTTGGCTCGTATGTGCGGTTAAGGTGGAACTATTATGTAAAGAGAGCGGTGCGTCATGTAAGGGTTGCTCGTTACAAGTACTGTGCGCGGTTATTGTGGAGGAATTGGCTAAAGATGGGGGATTAGGCATAATTGAACATAGTTCGTCGATAATATTTGATTCAACTTCCTCGTTGTGAATTTCAATTCTTGATAGCGCGTCTGCGTTGGTGTTCGATTTTCCCTTTTTGTAGATTACTGTAAAGTCGTACTCGCTTAGTCGAAGTCTCCATCTTGTCAGTCGAGAGTTAGGTTCCTTTAGATTTACCATCCATTGTAAGGGTTTATGGTCAGTTAAAATTTTGAATTTCCTTCCAAAGAGGTAAGGCCTGAAATATTTAGTTGCCCATACAATAGCTAGTAACTCTTTCTCGATTGTGCTGTAATTGATTTCGCTTTCATTAAGGGTGCGGGATGCAAAACATACGGGTTTGTCTGAACCTATGGTTCCTTGGGAAAGGACGGCGCCTAAGGCTACATTAGAGGCGTCAGTAGTCAGTATAAATTCTCTTGTAAAGTCGGGGTATTGTAGGACAGGATCGTTTGTAAGAAGGGTTTTGCATTTTTCGAAACAGTTTACATATTCAGGATTGAAATTTATCTTTTTACCTTTTTTCAGGCATTGCGTCATGGGTTTTGTCAATCGGGCAAAATCGGGGATGAATTTTCGGTAGTAACCGAGAAGTCCTAAAAACTGTTTAATTTCCTTAGGGGTTTTTGGAATAGGATATTTTTGTATTGCAGATATTTTTTCAGGGTTCGGTTTGACACCGTCTTTACTTATTATGTGGCCGAGATAAGCTGTTTCAAGCTTTAGAAATTCTGATTTATCCATTTGGATTTTAAAATTTGAGTCACGAAGTCTTTCGAAAACCTTTTCCAGGTTGGTGAGATGTTCCTGAAGGGATGTACTGAAAACTATAATATCATCTAAATAAACAAGGCAAATGTCGTTTTGGAGTCCTCTTAAAACGTTATCCATAACCCGTTGGAAAGTGGACGGGGAATTTTTGAGGCCCATAGGCATTCGCAAAAATTCGAAATGCCCATGTTCTACGCTAAAAGCGGTCTTGGAAATGTCTTGGGGATCCATTTCTACCTGGTAAAATCCGCTCGCTAAGTCGAGGGTGGTGAAGTACTGACACTTACCTAATTTATCAAGGACATCGGCAATATTTGGGATGGGGTATTTGTCGTCAATGGTCTTGTCATTTAATTTACGGAAGTCAACTACTAGTCGCCATTTTTGTCTACCAGAAGCATCCGCCTTCTTGGGTACGACCCAAATAGGAGAGCTCCATGCGGAGTCAGAAGGTCTTATTATTTCCTGTTCTAACATTTTTGTGATCTGATTTTTTACTTCTTGTCTATGAATAAAAGGATATCGGTAGCTTTTAGTATATACGGGGATTTCGTCATTCGTCCTGATTCGATGCTTAATTTTATTTGTAAAAGTCAGTGGTTCTCCGTCAATATAAAATACGTCAGCGAAGCGAGAACAGAGTAACTTTAAGTTAGCTCTCTCCTCTTCGTTTAAATGGTCGGTCCGTAGGCGAGATATCACGTCTTGTGCTCGTGTCAGCGGCTGTTTAGTGCGTATGCACTCTGTATTGAATAGGTCAGCTTGGGCTGGCTGGTCAAGTGTGAATATTACATCATTAGGACTGCAGTTTTCGACTTCTAAATATCCTCTATTATTTTTTACTACTGTAAGGCATTCGTGAATCATACAACTACTGATAATTTGATTTTTTACTAATACTTCTCCGTCAGGGGCGTCAATGGGTAATCTAATTATTTTGGATGTATTAGCTGGGATAATTTCTTCATAGTAATTTACATTGGCAGAGTTATACATTCGGATCGGGTTACATGAGGTTCGTGTTATCAGGGACTTATCTTTAAGATCAATCTTGGCTTCCCATTTAGTTAATAAATCTAATCCAATGAGGCCATCAAAATAATTATGGAAACGATAGACAAATAATTTCATTTCATTTACGTCATTGAATTCAGGAAAACTGGGCAAGGTCAATGAATAATCGTTTCTACTTACAGCATGAACGTTAGTTACTTCAAAAGGATCGTAGTTAAGGGGATGATTTGAAAAGTACCGTTCAACGGCCTCGGGGCTAATGAAGGATTGATTAGCGCCAGTATCTATCAAAAATTTTAATGGGGGATTGTTAATTTTAATGTATGGTAATTGTCTCTGAGATTGCAAATTTAATTCTATTTTGACTTTCGTGATTTCTGATTCAACTGAAAATCCTGCTCGTCCTTTTCATTAGACACATGTGCGTCGCTCGGTTGGCAATCGAAAGTAGGCTCTAAATACTGTTCGTCAGGGTCGTAGTCAGTTTGATTGTCATACGTCATATCGTAATAGTACTCTGGTTGCATATTGTAATCGTTGTAATAGGAATACTCCGTGTAGGGTGCGCATTCGTTCATGTTCATTTCACGGGGTTTAAAATTCGGTTGGTTAGTTTGAGGTAATAATTTAGGGGTAAAACTTTGAACTCCACTCATAGGCTTATGGCCTGAATAAAATTGGGGGTTATGTCTAGGGGGTAGTCTAAATGTATTACTCTGGGGGTTATAATTCGGGGGACGTGAGCTAAACATTTGTTGTGTTCTGCTGGGCATGCGATGTTGGGGTTGTGGCTGTATAGAATTGAATTTAAAAGGCTGTGGGGGTTGTTGAACTAAACGTTGTCCAGCGGGGGCTGGCCATGCCGGCGCCTGCAGTTGGTGCATTGGACGAGGGGGCAAAAATCCCATGTTCGGTGAGGGTGTGGTCACCTTAGCTGGTTGATGGGTTTTTGTTGGCTCGACTCGCTGTTGCAAGTAAATGACATTTAGTTCCTCTTGAACAAACTCAAGAGCTTTCTCTATGGATTCGGGTCGCATACATCTAATTCGCGACCCCAAGGGTTCCTTTAAGCCTCGTACAAAAGCTTGCATTGCCACTTTTTTATATAAGGATCGTTTAGCTTCTACGGTGGTGCTGATATTTTCATGGAGGGTCACATACGTCATAATTGTACTAAGTAATGTCTGGCAATGGTCGTAAAATTCCTGTGGGGTCTTGTTACCTTGATTTGCTAATGATAGGTCGTTATATAAAGCGGTTTCGTCGCGTTGGTCAGAAAAATTATTGATAAGGGCGGTCCTAATACCTACCCAACTGTCGGGGATGCCGTTACCATTAATGGTGCTGGCAGCGGATCCAGTAATTTTATTAAGGATTCCATTTAAAAGGCACAAGTTTGATAATTCATTTCCAGCTTCACTACTCATGTAAGCCTCAACAATTTGGTCACATATTTTAATAAACCGGGTTAACACGTTAGGGTTGCCATCAAAATCAGGAACCAGGCGTAAGGCCTTGTAAATGTCATCGGGGTTCCTGGCCATTATTTCGGATTCAATAAGATAATCTAAAGATGAATTTAAATTTGAAATATCTAAGTTTCTAAATAAATCTAATCTTTCCCGGCGGACCTGTCTCGATGCAGGTTCTCGGGAACCCGAATTTTTCGGATGAAAAATTTTGGAAGGGAATTAGGAACTAAGGAAGCAAGCAACACGAGATCGATTCAAGTGTACTTACAGGTGCTTCATTTCTGGTTTTCCTCGGGAATCAATTGCTGGATTCACCTCCTGGTCTGCTGCTCGTAGATTCTTTGTAGGATCTCGATGAGGGCGTTGAAAGCCGGACTGCTCGCGTTCGCACGCGCTCGATTGCGATAATTTCGGCGATAACGAATCGCGAACTAGCTTCGAGATATCCTACCGACTGCGCCAATTACGTTAGCCGCTTCCGGAGGCTCGAAAAAAAACCAAAAACTTTTATAAACTAATTTAATTAAAAATTACAAATGATAATTATAATCTAAGCGAGGTGCCTATTGCTCGAAGTATGAAACAAAAGTGTTTCCCTAATAAAATGAATGTATCGCGTAGCGCGGTGTCACGTTGTGCTGCGTCGGCGCCTCGTGTTGTCGCGGCGTGGTTGCCAGGCCGCGGGCTGCATGCTGACTTAGCGATCTTCCTTACGGCACAATGTGTAACTAGTTAATGCTAAATATAAAAATATTTACTTACACGCAGCGTTATACGTAATCAAGTCGCTTATTTACATGGACGTTTTCTTTCTTACTGAACTAGCACGGCTTGCTAAGAGAGCGCGCGATTGTACATCGGTCTTCTCGGCTAATTTCGGTTTCGTAGAGCCTTCTCGCTCTAACTTACGAAACGGCAATTGTCTCTTTCCAAAGACCGAAGTGCAATCTTTATGGCCGGGTACTGTACCTGATTACGAAGAGATGCTGAGATAGAACATCGATGATACCAGAGATCATCACTACTATTATGAAATGAAGTCCCTCGCCGTGTTTGTCTGTCATTTCGCGATAAACTCAAAAATATCTTAACGGATTCTTAAGCGGTTTTCACCAACAGATAGAGCGATTCACGAGGAAGGTCCAAAATATAATTGGTCTAGGATTTGTGTAAATTGTTTGAAATCAAGCTGACGAAAATTAGGTGACACAAATCTTTGGGGCGTACGTCACTGGTCCAGCCACGCTTACATTATATCATATCAGCTATAGACTATTGTCTCGGTTGGAAGAGGCTTGCATCCACCGTGAACTCACGACTTCATCTCGTTGATGGACGTCCTACGCTGCACTAGCCGATGCGCGGTCTCCACTCGAGAACCTTTCGCTTACACTTACCTAATTGCAATATCCCCATCAGCAGCTCCACACAGCCGGAGAGGAAGGCCAGCAGCACCGCGAACTCCGGGCCCAGCCCGTGGAGATTCTCCCTCGTCAGGATAGCGGCGATGGCCGTGGGGCCTATGGCGGAGTCCTTCACGGAGCCGAACACCGTGTATACGAAGCACGCCATGAAGGAGGAGTACAGTCCGTACTGCGGCGGCAGGCCCGCCACGCCCGCGTACGCGATGGCTTGCGGTATCACAGTGAGTCCGACCGTTATACCTGTAAAAGGTGGAATAATTAGAAGAAACCGAGGACTTGAGCAAAGTCCGAATGGATCACTACCACCATTTTATGCACACATACACAAATCACGTTTATATCCCTTACTGGAGAAGGGGTCAGATGATGCGTCCGATTTGCAAAGTCCTGTGGGGATGGGAGAAGGTAGAGAGGTCTGGCGTTGTGCTCGCCAGGCTTTGTCTCACTCCTCCACATAGGCAGTTCTAGGGGTGTAACTAAGAGTCGAAGTGGTCGCCATGGCCGAACTCGGTCAGAAGGATCATCATCATATCCCTTACAGACAGTACCTAAGGTTGTTACCTAAAATCCACATTTAGCATGGTCGTGGGCGTATAGGTGAAAAGGGGAATCGAAGTAGTGATGGGTTGCTAGCCGCATCGCCAATAACATGATTCCTAAGATTTTCGCTATTCCCTCGATGGTCTTTTACCATCTGCGCGGGAAGAGAAGCAATTGCATTTTATGTTTTTTCTTTGCTCTCAGACAAACATGGAAGTTCACCATTTTATTCTATTTAATCCTGCCGCCAAGTACCGGCGTGAAGAGCAAGCCGGTGGATTTACTGACATATGTCGTCTATATAGACGACCGGATAGCTAACTGGTAACCCTGACTATGAAGGTATAAGTCCTGGGTTCAAATCCCGGTAGAAGCAGGCAAATGTATGCTGAATGTGAATGTTTGTACCCAGTCATGGATATGTGTTCTATGAATTTAAGTATGTCTATTCGTTGCTTAGTACATAAATAGTACAAGCTTTGCTTAGTTTAGGACTAGGACATTTTGGAGTTAAGTGTCCCATGATATTTATAGGAGTAAAACTGGTAATGAAATAAATCCTAGGAGTTTAAAGCCTGTGTGACGACCGGATAGCCTAGTGGTTAGTGACCCTGACTATGAAGCTAGAGGTCCTGGGTTCGAATCCCGGTAGGGGCAGACAGTTGTATGATGAATACGAATGTTTGTGCCCGAGTCATGGATGTTGTATGTATTTAAGTATGTATTTATCTACATTATATAAGTATGTTTATCCGTTGCCTGGTACCCATAGCACAAGCTTTGCTTAGTTTGGGGCTGGGTCAATTGGTGTAATTTGTCCCAAGATATTTATTTTTTTATTTTTTTATTTGCTATCAGAAAATGTTATCCATGCTAACCTTAACAATTATGATCCTTGGTGAACTTGACAACGACATGATGAGCCTGCTGCCTTTGACATAATTCTTTCCTAATTTAAATAACTTGCTCGGGCCGTCTTGTAGAAAAAAAAACTTGATTAGTCGCTAAATCTGGTTTGTAAAGATAGTTCCACATTATTTTGACAATTTTAAATTGAATTTCTAAAAACTGAAAATTAGACCACCGAAAAATTAGAAACCTTAGAAAAATTAGAAACCTGAAAATTAGAGAACCGAAAAGCAAAGCTATGGCTGGAATCCGAATCTTCATCGTTGCGTGATGCGTGTTATACCGCTACACAACCCACACACACACACAAATCACGTCTTTATCCCTTACGGGATAGACAGAGCCTAAGGCAACAATAACTAAAGGCCACGTTTAGCATGATTGTGGGCGTATAGGTGGAAAGGGGAAACAAAAATAGAGATGGGTAGCCGCATCGCCTATAACATGATTCCTAAGATTTTCGCCCATTCCCTCGATGGGCTTTTACCATCTGCGCGGGAACAAAAGCAACTGGTACATGCTGTATTTCATAAACCGTGATAGACAGTTGAAATTTTTACAGATGACGCATTTCTGTTGCCGCTAAACAACAAACACTAAAAACAATATTTCTATGTATTCCTACTATCAAATGAATCAAGAATTTTTATCTCTTGATTTTTATGCTGCTATGGGTGGTGTAGGGGCACGCGTTACGGAATGACGAGGATCCGGGTTCGATTCCCGTCCACAGCTTTACTTTTCGATTTTTTCTACGTGACATTTAGAAATTTAATATTTCTATGTCTTGTCTATGGACATCCAATTTTATATTCACTTGCCGTATTTATACGGAGCCCTCAATACCCAGGACCGACTCGCTCTTGGCTAGTTTTTTTAGGATTTTTTACCGACATGTTCCGAAGCTGTCTTACGCTCTTACCGTCATTGGCAGAACATCTTTTTAAAGACCCGCTGGCGGTCGTGGGCGGCACTGACCTTTGCTATTGTTTGAGGTGCATTCTACCACCTGTTGTTAATTGTACACAGTTCGATAGAATATAATGTTGATACGGAGACAATATGCCCGTTTTATAAAAATCTGGCCAAGTGCGAGACTCGCGCACTGAGGGTCCCGTACAAATTCGGCAAGTGTAAAATACAGTGTAAGCCAAACCCAGGCCCATATTTCACCAAAGCGACAATTGTCGGTGAATACTTACATAGACAGACAGATATTAAAAAACAGCTTTTTAGATTTATTTCCTTTATTTTGTGCAGAGGGCTACCTTCGTACCAAATTTAAATTTTCTAGGTCAATTAGAAGTAGGTACCCTTTTTGATTCCCTTTGCGAATGTATGGGAAATACTACATAAGCGGCCATATTTTTTGATTGCGTAGACTTAGAGGGTTGGGTTTCTTCACATCTCCAAGGGACCGCAGACAGTACATACATATATCACGTCTTTATCCCTTACGGGGTAGACAGAGTCTAAGGTAACAAAACCTTAAGGCCACGTTAGCATGATTAAGCGCGTATAGCTGGAAATTATTTGACATTAATTCCAATTTTATTTATACCTCTAGCGTTCTTGAGAAAAAGGGTCTTGACAGGCGGAGGGACTACAAACAGATCCTGTAAGGGTCCAGTTTTTTCCTTTTGAGTTAGAGAACCCTAAAGTGGCGTGGTGACGTCATCGGCGCGTGCGCGTGCGCGGAACCAGCACAATGGCCGAACCAATCGCTACTTCCGATGCGGTCCGATCGGATGTCATTCTCTACGCCTAGCAATGGCGACAAAAGAATTCAGCTCATTGTTTTTGCTGTGTCAATCACAATACTGTTGCAAAGTAATATTTCGCGTAGTAAATGCGTAGCCGTTTGTTGGTGATACTAACGGCTTCCACCGCTCTCTGTTAAGATATCTATGATGCAGTCTCTATTTATTATTACGATACAGACAGAGAGATAGAGACGACAGAATAGTTGTCTGACACTTACAATATTCTTCAAGTCTGGGAGTAAAGAAAAAACAGAATGTACTAGGTAGTTGCTTCTCTTCCCAATCCAGGGAATGGCCCATCGGGGGAAAAGGCGAAAATCTTACAAATCATGTTATAGGCGATGCGGCTAGCCACCCATCACTATTTTGATTCCCCTTTCCACCTATACGCCCACAATCATGCTAAACGTGCTGGCCTTTAGGTTTTGTTGCCTAAGGCTTTGTTTACCCCGTAGGGATAAACGTCTCCAGTTTGGTCCTGGAACGTCCGTCTAGGCTTTCCTCTCCCAACGCAACCATTCACACTATATAAATACTCGTATCATTCATTCTTATATATTCTTACCAGCTTCTGCCCGCGACTTCGTCTGCGTAGAATTATACATAAAAACCTTCCTCTTGAATCACTCTATCTATTAAAAAAATCCGCATCAAAATCCGCTGTGTAGTTTTGAAGATATAAGCATACATAGGGACATAGGGACAGAGAAAGCGACTTTGTTTTATATTATGTAGTGATGATTTATATTCTTGATTCATTTGATAGTACCTATATAAATATGTATAAATAAATGTTGAATTGAGTATTTACGATTGAATAAGCCAGTAAATACCTACTAGAAGCTTTTAAAAGGCAATCAAGATCCGAAATAGAAATAGAGCAGGTTAGATATAATAGAACAGGTTTAACCCAACCGAGTTATTCAAAATACCCAACGTTAGCCTGAAGAAAAAAGAAGTCTAATGAGCGTCAGCAATAGTTGAATACCTGAATTATAGTCAATCATCAGTCATTATGAGGAAAAAGCGATTATGATCACAATTAGGAGTCATTCCAGACCAGATGACCGGCTGGACGTATTAGCCGACGGCATGTGGTGCGTCACGTTTAGGCGGTATAGCTGGACTGGTGATATCAAGAACTTGATGTCTTAATGCGTACAATTCTTCTTTTTCTTATTTGTGGCGTAACATGATTCCTAAGATTCTCGCCCATACTCGATGGGCTTTAACCATCTGCGCGGGAAGAGATGCAACTGGTACATTCTATGTTTTTCCTTACTCCCAGACCAGCATGGAAGAATGGTTGAATTATGAGTATTCATCAATCAAGCGCATGAAATAACGGCGTGACTAATTCTTTGGTAATGGAGCATAAAAATCGTGTTCTTTTTACAATACGATACAAAACAATACAATACAATGACTCTTTATTGAACACCACATAATAAACAACGTGGAAAACTGGTACATAGAGACAATTACCAGGTAAGCAATAGGCGGCCTTACATTTCTTTCTTAATTTAGTTGCAACAGAATTTTAACGAGATTCAGAAAAAAAAACAAGTATAAAAAACAAATTGAAAACCATTGTTAACTTACAATATTGATGTTTCCAAATAAAATGATCCCCAGTATACATCATCATCACTACATAGTATAAAACAAAGTCGCTTTCTCTGTCCCCGTGTCCCTATGTCCCTATGTCCCTTTGTATGCTTATATCTTCAAAACTACACAACGGATTTTGATGCGTTTTTTTTAATAGATAGAGTGATTCAAGAGGAAGGTTTTTATGTATAATTCTACGCAGACGAAGTCGCGGGCAGAAGCTAGTTATATACAAAAGCAAAAGTGGGAGCAAAGAAAAAACAGAATGTACCAGTTGCTTCTCTATCCGCGCAGATAGTAAAAGCCCATCGAGTATGGGCGAGAATCTTAGGAATCATGTTATAGGCGATGCTAGCAACCCATCACTTTGGATTCCCCTGTCTATACGCCCACAATCCTGCTACACATGGCCAGGTCTTGTTACTTTTGTTTCTGTCTACCTGTATGGGATAAAGACGTGATTTAAATAAATAAATAAATAAATAAATATCTTCGGACAAATTACACCAATTGACCCAGCCCCAAACTAAGCAAAGCTTGTATGTACTATGGGTACCAGGCAACGGATAAATATACTGATATAATGTAGATAAATACATACTTAAATACATACAAGATCCATGACTCGGACACAAACATTCGTATTCATCGTACAACTATCTACCGGGATTCGAACCCGGGACCTCTAGCTTCATAGTCAGGGTCACTAACCACTAGGCTATCCGGTCGTCAATTTATGTATGTATTGAGAATTATGTCTGTGATGACAGCAAGCGACTAAAAGCTGATCACAATGTGCAGAACAGAGCCGTCGCGCACCGCCGCGCGCTGCGCCCTGCGCAGGAGTGCAGTTTTTGCCGCGTTACAGCCCGACCATGACTATGCACGATCCCTACATATTATAAAACAAAGTCCTCCGTCCGTCTGTTCGTGGTGAACTCAAAAGTAGTGGACGGATTTTTATGAAGGTAAATTTCTAAACGTCACAGAAAAATCCATGTTGGTCCACTTCCAAGCTGGTCTGGGAGCAAAGAAAAAGCATAGAATGTGCCAGTTGCTTCTCTTCCCGTGCAGATGGTAAAAGCCCATCGAGGGAAGATGCCAAAATCGTAGGAATCATGTTATAGGCGATGTGGCTAGCAACCCATCACTATTTTGATTCCCCTTTCCATCTATACGCCCACAATCATGCTAAACGTGGCTTTTAGGTCTTGGTACCTTAGGCTCTGTCTACCCCGTAAGGGATAAAGACACGTCTTTACGATCACGATTTATGTATGTATTATTAATCAATTGAAAAGTATTAAAGTTATTCGCTCTATGACATGTTAAAATATTTAGGTTAGGTGACCATAAATCTTGATATTATATTAGTAGTTTTTTTTGCACAATTTCAAGGATTAAAGTTAATTAGCAGATTACTTCACAAGCAGCCAAGCTCCATGAAATCCCACCTACATTGCATCAGGTCACGGAGACAGGCAAAAAAGTCTGAACTTCTTTCTTAGTCATCTCAATTGATATTAGTGGTTTTTTCTCTATACAGTATGTATAGAGCCGGGTGGAATTGGGTTACAGTGGATTACTTTTTGTAAGCAATGTCCTGACCCCATTTTAATTTCTAAAAAGTTAGTCCTAAAAACCCTCGAACACCTATCTAATTATATTTGTGAACGACAAAAATTGCTTTATTCTTGAAAAAAAAAACTACGAAAAATACATTTTTAGACAACAAAGTATAATGATAAGGTAAAAAGGTAGGTAAAGGTAGGTGGTAATGGTAAGTTAAGGTAGGTATAATAATTCCATGCTGATCTGGGAGTAAAGAAAAAACATAGAATTTACCAGTTGCTCCTCTTCCCGCGCAGATGGTGAAAGCCCATCGAGTATGGGCGAAAGTCTTAGGAATCATGTTATAGGCGATGCGGCTAGCAACCCATCACTACTTTGATTTCCCTTTCCAGTTCCACCTATACGCCCTTAATCATGCTAAATGTGGCCTAAAGGTTTTGTTACCTGCTCTGTCTACTCCGTAAGGGATAAAGACGTGATATAGGTATGTATGGTTCGGAGCGAGTGTGGTGCGTGTTACTGACCAGCGATGACGTCCGCCAGCCCGCTGCGCAGCGAGTAGTCGGGCAGCCAGGCCAGCAGCGGCACGCGCCGGCGCAGCGTCTTGGCGGAGCACAGCGCGCGCGCACGCCGCGCCGCGCGCCGCCGCCACCCGCCGCTCGACGGGTACACATTGTCCGGGAACGAACCCGATTCTGGAACAAACGATACGATTAAAATATGAGTGTAACTTTAGCCTTTAACTTTGTACTTTAGGTTAGCTCTATTTATCCGTCTACGGCAACGACAAGGGAGGGTTATGATTTTGATAGCCTATGTGTGTATATATGCTCATAGCTCCTGAACTACTTATCAGAACTGAACAAATGAAGTATCGTTAGAAGCGTCTTGATCGTTCGCTGGTTATAGGCTATATGGCGTGTCACTAAATCTAATGTGACGCCCTCTGGCGGGCATAAAATACTCTATTAATAAAAAAAAGACCATTCCTCCATACACACGTCCAAATTGTCCCGACATCGTCTTCTAGGTACCTATGCCTCGTCGTCGTCAGCCATTCTCCGACACCAAGAGGCTGAGTAGACCTCTGTGGGTGCATGCGGCAGACATGTCCAGCCCAGTCCCATTTCAGCTTAGCAGTCTTTTAGTCATCTATGTAAAGATATTTATTACTCCTATGTATATAATTTTCATTGTGTTTCTCTTGTATACTAAACAGACGAACACACCAACAACTGGGTCAGCATTGTTACAATCTGAGTCAGTCGGAATGTGTCCGCATTGAAAAACTTTGTTTTAGAGCTATAAATTACCCGTTTGTGTTGATAATGTTTAACGCACATTAACAATGTGTGGCGGAATGATTAATCGTTAGTTGTCTAAAGCCTGCGCAATGCGCACGCGCAGGCCGTATGACAAATAACTTTTCCACCTCACTTGCTCGAAAAGGCTGTCTTTCTCCTTTAAAATCTGCGTGCAAAAGTGCTTTTCCCCCCTTGGATGGTAAGTTTTTGAAATTCGAACGTGACGATGACCGCCATTATCTATGTACCTACTCACATACTCAGAATTTGAACTTCATATGTTGCCGTCCCGCTTGCACGAATAGTACTTAGATGAGTGAGAGGGACGGAATAATACGAACTTCAAATGTGTTGTCAAAAATCAAAATCAAGATCAAAATTTTATTTTTGCAAATTGGCCGCCACAGGGCTTTTTTGCATGTCTTTTTGAAACCACCAGCGCATTCGGAAAGACCATCATTGCCAAGAAGAATGCGCCGCAAGAAACCTTAATACCTTAGGCTCTGTCTGCCCCGTAAGGGATAAAGACGTGATATGTGTATGTATGTATGTAAAACGCAGTAAGAATACTTAAATTAAATACATTTACAAAGGGGATGTATAAGGTCCCCGAGCCTTAAATTATGTTAATCTATACCAGTGGTTTTCAAACTTTTTCACAATACGACCCCCTAGTATGAAAAAAATGTATCGCGACCCCCCCCACCCTTTCTTCTTCTTCGTGTAGGTATTTTATTTATGTTACAAATATTCAATTAATAATAATAATAATAATCATTTATTTCGGACAAAATCCATAGATGTTAGTTACCCACAAGTAATAGTGTTAGTAAGTAGGACAATTAATACGACACCTTTATGCATTTGCATAGTAAGCAACTTTTTTTTTGATGAGGTAGTTTCCGCGACCTCTCGCGACACCCTCGTTGAAGCTTTGCGACCCCCCAGGGGGTCGCGACCCACAGTTTGAAAAACACTGATCTATACTATATAGTAGAGATGTATAAAGTCTCTACTAGTCATCATTGTTATCAGACGCTAACTTTTTCATTAAATTAAAAAAAACAGGTACGTTGAAAAACGCGGTGAGCTATCCATTATTAATTTATTTAAAAATCCGTTGATTCCTTAACTTCTTTTCAAGGTTTGCTAGCGTTCGTTGCTAGATAAAAAGCTGATTTACCTCACCCACTATTAGTTAAACTGTGTGATTTTTTATATTTATTGTTATGGTTTTATAGCTATTGCCGGGTGTTCAGTTCAAGTAATCCAAGCATTTACTGAGATGCTCTGGAATAATTCTCACACACCTTATAAGTGCGCCTAATCAATGGTGGTAATCAATTGTTGTGATGACGCATGAGAGCCTCGGGAGCGTCGACACAGCTGGCTGCGACGCACTTTTACCCAATTTACTTATTGAACTATGCAAATTTGGGTTAGTATCATTTCGTCTAAAATGCAAATGGTCTATGTAGCAACTGGTCTAAAAAGCATTTGGTCATTACTATCAAATTCGCTTAATATTAGTTCGTCTAATTAGTGTTTCGTCCAGAACGCAACTGGTCTATGCCGCAACCGGTCGAAATAGCAAGTCGCCACTTATATTTAGCAAATCGTCTTAAAATCAATTCGTTTAAGTAGTGTTTCGTCTAAAACGCAACTGGCTTATGCATAAGATGTATGGAAGCTTATTACAAACGGAAATCTATATCCAATAATATGAATTGAAATATGATCGCCTAGTTGTTCAGCAAAACACACCCAATTTTAAGAAGACTAGTTACGCATATTGTGAGCTTAGACCAGAGGCAATTTCACAAAAGCTACTAACCTGTAATACAAAACAATGACCATTTGCATCTTAGATGAAATGATACTAACGCCTAATTTCGTATACAAATGCAATTAAAAATGTCGGCAGAATAGTTGGAGATTTAGCAAAAATAGAAAACGTGTTTTAGTTCAAAGTCACAGAATAATCCGGACATAAAAATATTTGCTGCATCGATCGATGCGTTTATGTCTAAATATACCTATTTATGACAGACAAGTTATGCGGCTCTTAAAATGACCTTGACCTTCGTGAACTTGAGACGAATTTTCTGCTTTACCTACTCCGTATCTTAAGGCTTAATCATCATCAGCCGGAAGCCGTCCTCTGATGAAGAAAGGCCTCCCCTTACAACGCCACAATAAAGAACTTGTCACCTGCATCCATTAGTTTACGGCAGTCCGGAGTCCGAGAGGCCTGCCAACGCAGACTAGTAGAGACTTTATACATCTTTACTATAAACTATTATAATTTAAGTCTCGGGGACCTTATACATCCCTTTTATAAATGTTAAACTTAAGTAGAATTTAAGTATTCTTACCGTATTTTATTTTGAAAAAAATACTTTCTGCCAAGTTTCTCGCGGCGCATTCTTGGCAATGATGGTCTTTCCGAATGCGCTGGTGGTTTCAAAAAGACATGTAAAAGTGCCCTTGGCGGCCAATTTGCAAAAATAAAACTTTGATTTTGATTTTGCAGCGTATTCCGGTTTGTAGTCGCCACTCGGACCCTCCCCAAACTTAATGTTATATTTGATCAAAGCTGACTTGTCCGCTTTGAAGATTCACATGCTTCAAACGGCACGCGTTGCGTCGGATCGGAGCAGATTTTACAATCTTCAAACAGTATTTAAACTTCATATTACTAAGCGGGCATCTTCCGCGGCGATCGTAGAGTTAAAATTACTGCCGCGACCCTGTTCGCCTGTTGCTATGCGAATACATACATACTTAAACAAATCACGTCTTTATTGCCGAGAAGACGGAGCCTAAGGTCACTAGATTTTTTTTTCGACGCTGTCGGCTGTCGCTGTTTGTATTCTTCACATACATGGTTCCTAAGAACAGATCTTCGTATGTCTTCATTACTTCAATGCAGAAGCAGCCTTCGTTCAATTGGGTTTAACCCGTCGAGCGTATGGGTGACATCTATTGCATTAGACGTGGCGACGAAAATTTTAACATTATCACTAAGACTTGAAATGCCGGTTGTTGGTTGACGGCCGCACTCCATATTTATTTGACGTGACAGCGTTTGGGAGCGACCTCCACTATTGCAAATAATTGCTTAGCAACAAGGTATTTTGATTTATTGGCGCTGGCTGGCAAATACGGACGTTTGGACAAGCACAATGGGGAGGTTAGATGCATAAACACAGACGCTGTTTCTAGTTACAACCTTCGTCTGATGCGTTGATGAATAACGTTTTTCGATGCTTCGCCTGTTTTGCGGACGACGGCCAAATGGACACCAATTTAGGATTTGAAATGAAGGCGACTTGTAAATAGAAAATCGAATGAATTTGCAGTTTAACTATTAGTTTAAAAAAACAAGCATTATAATGTAATTCCATTTCATGCCAAAAATGCCTTACATCATTTTGGTAAAGCTGATACTCTTCACACTGCCGGACCGATTGTTACTAAACATGTCCAAGAACCACTGCAAGGAAACTGACTTTCCAATACAGGTACATCCGCTTGAGAACTAAGATGACACACACACAAGCACCCATACAGACGTTGACGTCAAACTTGTAACGCCCCTCTTTTTGAGTCGGGAGTTAAAAAAACAGGGGCCCGATTTTTGAAAACACATGTGTGAAAATACGACTCGAATCGAAAGTGGTGAAAAATTGTGCTGAATTTGAAATAAGAGTAGCTTAGAAGCTTCATTAATCTTGTGAACTAGTCAAAATTTTTATTAAGAGCCGTAGTTTTGAAGATATAAACAGATTGATACCACTTTCGAGTGAAATGATTTCAAAAATCGGGCCCCAGGATGGATAATTTGGTAGCTTACAACGCCCTCGTTACTAGACTCGCAGACAGTAAACAAATAGTTCCTATTCAATCTGCTGAATATGCATATTGAATAAATCAACTAAATAAATACATAATTATGATAATGTCAGTTTTTATGACGCCAATTATTGTTATTTCAATGTAATCTGACAATCTTGTAGACACTTCACTTATAATCTGACATGAACACTTTATTGTTTGGGTGTCTATTAAAGTGATCAAAATCTTCCTCCTCATAGCTTCTTGATTACAACCAACCATCAGGGACATACACAATCTGCAGGCTTATTACGTAACTCGCCCGCGATCACGATCGTCTTCATTTTTGACAGTTAATGGCGAGATTGCTTTCAAAATAAAAGCAATCGTTCCACGTAACTCGATCAGATAACTGGCTTCTATTTCATCAATTCGACTATTGTCGGTGGCAAATGACAATTCGAATCACAATGCATGGTCAATATGAAGGCAATCGGCGTAAATTCTCATCGAGTTTCTAATGTAAATAAAATTGTCAAATATCACCGACAATGTCGCTTTGAGGGCCTGTAGGCTTATTGTCTAACTCGCTCGCAATCGCCAGCGTGTTCATTTTGACAGTTCTTGTATGAACTTGACATCTAGCTGATTCCGATGATAATTGTCAGCCCATACATGAACTGTCAAAATGGACACGATGGCGATTGCGAGCGATTAAGGTAATAATGAGTTGGTCAATAATATTTACAAGATTGTCAGATTCCATTGACACGGAGTTTAGAACGCCTTCGAGTAATGTAAATAATCTCAAACTCAATTGGAATAGTTTAAAAAATAACCTACATCTTTTATTTTCTTTTTCGAAAGATTAAGTCAGCGCCACAAGGTAAAAACTTTAATTTATCTTTATCTACATCCATATCATAACTTCCCTACAATATGTTCAGGAACGATTAGCAAATGTGGTTGTATTATAATGTTTACTTTAGAGTATCAATATCGATACTCTAAATTAAATTCAAACTTCGAACATCTTAAATAACAAAATCTCTCTGTTCATTGTCTTAGAATTTAAGAAAAAAATATAAATGTCAGTCGTTTCATCTCTTTCGAACTTTCGAAGAACAAAAAATAATGTTACCTACGTATTTTGATGTGAAAACGTTCATTGTAGAAAACTTATGATATGAATGTAGATAAAGTTATGTGTATAATTAGATACTAAAACACACGCTTGATCTTATTATGAAACTCAGCTTCGCTTCGTTTAATAAACCCAAACTCGTGTTTTAATGCCCTTCATTATAATACAGTCACATAAACTATTAGCCAACTTAGTCAAGACGTTTGTTTAAGTAATTAAGCACCTGATGCTAGCCTTGGCGTGTGTCTTTGAGTCATCAAACAAGGTTTATGATCCTTTGCCACGGTTACAGTTTCTGTAAAGTTTAATTTTACATTGTTTCTGTTTTTGACGACCGGATAGCAGAAAAACTGACTACGAAGACTGAGGTCCCGAGTTCGATCCCCGGACAAAATAATTGTATGAAAAATACGAATTTTTGGTCTCGAGTCTTGGATCTATAATAATGTACCTATTTAAGTACATTTATTTGTCTATAAAAAATCTAAGGCTTACCCACCTGCTATGGGTGGTGTAGGGGTATAGCACGCGTCACGGAATGACGAGGATTCGGCTTCGATTCCCGGCCATAGCTTTACTTTTCGGATTTTTCTACGTGTTCTAATTTTCAATGTCGTTTAGATTTTTTTTTATGTTTGTATTTTAATTTTATATGAACTTGAACGACTTGTTTGTTTAAAAATCGTAAAAACGAATTGGTACGGACTATAGCTTGTTTTTTTTTAGACAAAGTTTATTACTCACTAGCTTCTGCCCGCGACTTTGTCCGCGTAGTATGAAATTTAAGTACTGATACATACACATACACAAATCACGTCTATATCCCTTACGGGGTAGGCAGATCCTGAGGTAACAAGACCTAAAAGCCACGTATAGCATGATTGTAGGCGTATAGGTGAAAGGGGAAACAAAATAGTGATGGGTTGCTAACCGCATCGCCTATAACATGATTCCTAAGAATTTCGCTCATTCCCTCGATGGGCTTTTACCATCTGCGCAGGACGAGAAGCAACTGGTACATTCTACGTTTTTCCTTTGCTCCCAGGTCAGCAAGAAAGTAAGAACTGATGTTGATAGTATATTCTGCGATAATTATTTACGTTGCAATTCTAGGCTGCTACGACCTTGAACATATTTATCGCTATTCCGCCGAAACTATGCAACTTTCCGGGATAAAAAGCAGCTTATGTGTTAATCTAGGGCACCAGCTGTCTCCGCTCCAAATTTGATCCAAATCCATTGATTCGTTTCAGCGTCAAGAAGGAACAAACATACACACTGGCTCACATCCCCACTAACAAACTTTCGCATTTATAATGTTAGTAGGGTAACATAAGCAGCTGCTGATTTGGAACCGGTTCCGGGATGATTCTAAAAGTGACGTCATCGTCAACTTATCTCATTTGTCAGCGCATGCGCAGAGCTGCCAACATTAGCATAACGAAAGTTGCCGGCGAAATTTGCCGGTCAACACTTTCTGGTTCGAGGTGCAGACCTTTATTTCCATCTCTCGTCAGAAGTTGAAGAGTTGCAAATTATTGTCAAAAAATTGTTCCAGAAAAAAATCCACACGTGTTAGGGCTAGAAGAAAAACTTATCGGTTCCCTACTTGACATACATATATATATCACGTCTTTATCCCTTACGGGGTAGACAGAGCCTAAGGTAACAAAACATTAAGGCCACATTTAGCATGATTAAGGGCGTATAGGGGAAAGGGAAATCAAAATAGTGATGGGTTGCTAGCCGCATCGCCTATACCATGATTCCTAAGACTTTCGCCCATTCCCTCGATGGGCTTTTACCATCTGCGCGGGAAGAGAAGCCACTAGTAAATTCTATGTTTTTTCTTTACTCCCCGACCCGATGCGGCTAACAACCCATCACTATTTTGATTTCCGTTTCCACCTATACGCCCTTAATCATGCTAAACTTGGCGTTAAGGTTTTGTTACCTTAGGCTCTGTCTACCCCGTAAGGGATAAAGACGTGATATTTGTATGTATGTCTAAATAAATGACTCTCTGCCAAATTTCTAGCGTCGCATTTTTCTTGGCAATGATGGGCGCTGTTAGTTTAAAAAAAAGACACGTAAAAGAGCCCACGTTGGCCTATTTGCAAAAACAACTTTTTGATTTTGATTTGCAAACAATAAAAGCGATCAAACCCGCGGGCAAAAACGTGTCATCTGGTCATATCTCACGGAAGTGATCCAGTATCGCTTGAAACTGACACCGGCCAGCGGAGCGGCGCGCGCGCAGGCGACGCGGCTCACGGCGCCTTGCGCAGATCGCTGGCACATAATACCAGGGGCCTTACCATGACGTCTTAATGCGATTCAATTGCGATTCAGTTTAGGTTCGCTCGCTGTCAGATTCATACTAAAAATAACAGCTAAAACCTGAACTGTTATGAATCTTACTTCCTACTAATATTATAAATGTGAAAGTTTGTGAGTATGTTTGGATGTTTGTTACTCTTTCACGCCAGAACGGCTGGACAGATCTGGATGAAATTTGGAACATAGATAGGTTATTGGCTGGAATAACACATAGGCTTCTTTTTATCCCGGAAAATTGCGTAATTCCTGCGGGATTGCGTAAACGGATTCTATGCAGACGGAGTTGCGGGCAACAGCTAGTCTATAATATGATATTTCATTAATTAATTAATTTTAAATTGTAATATTTTTTAAATTTCATGACTTGTTCTTGACATGAAAATGACATAAAATAATGATAAAAATGACATGTAATAACTATAATTATTACGAATAAATGAGTACCTACAGGCCACATTTAGCAAGATTGTGGGCGTATGTAATGTGGCCTGTAGGTACCTGTTACCTTAGGTTCTGTTTACCCCGTAAGGGATAAAGACGTGATTTGTGTGTGTGTGTGTGTGTATAAATGAGTATGAGTATGCGTAATTAGATGAAAGTTTGGCTCAGAGCGCCAAAATCCCGCACACCCAGGAGTGTCTAATTAGTTTGCTGTATAACGGCTACATCCCTCAAAGCCGTAAACTATATTATATTACTAGCTGTTGCCCGCGACTTCGTCCGCGCAGAATTATTATAAATATAGCCTATGATACTCACAAATACTATGGCTTTCTATTGGCAAAAGAATTTTCAAAATCAAAAGCGTCACTCGGAATCGAATAAATAATTCCCGTTTTTCCTTATCCCGTTGGAATTGTATAAGGTATCTATGTGCAAAATTTCAAGTGCTATTCCGCGGGAACTATGCAATTTTCCGGGATAAAAACTATCCTATGTCCTTTCCCAGGACTCAAACTATCTGTATACCAAATTTCAACTAAATCGGCCCAGCGGTTTAAGCGTGAAAAGGTAACAGACAGACAGACAGACAGACAGAGTTACTTTCGCATTTATAATATTAGTAAGGATGTGTGTACAAAACTTCGTAACCCAGGCCTTCAAGCATAATAACTTGACAAGACTTAATTATTCTTTTGATGAATCTGGATTTTTTTGAGCGAACAATGGTTGCCGCACGGCGCCATTGTGGTATTGGATACACCGTTGTTTGATTGTAACACTGGCTCATGAAAAGATGTTTGTTACGGACTGTCAACAGTGACTCACTGTCAGAATAAAGCGAGAATCATACAAGTATTAGCAGTAACAGTTGTTAATGCCAAATATTATACGCTCCAATAAATTTTATGGAATGATTCGAGCTAAACGTTTTTCGTGCCGTTTTTTGGGTAAGGAAAAAACGACCCCTTTTTCAAAGAAAACTGGATCAAATTTGACTTGCGAATTTTGAAAACTTAGTCTGAAGCAAATAAAAATGCACAAATCACGTCTTTATCCCTTACGGGGTAGACAGAGCCTAAGGTAACAGGTACCTACGGGCCACATTTAGCAAGATTGTGGGCGTATAGGTGGATAATGGAACTAAAATAGTGATGGGTTGCTAGCCTCACCGCCTATAATACGATTCCTATGATTTTAGCAAATAAAAAATCCGCCAAAAAGAGAAATATAACCACACAAATGAATTGCTTGTCAAACGATATACCTATTTGTCAAACTCTTATCGGACAAATGATTGGACATCGGAATTTACAGATTTACCTACCATTCTAAAATTTAGTTTTTCAACTTTTTGAATCTTAAAAGAAAAGGTCTTTATGTGAGTTTATACCCTCTTCATCTCCGGCCTACATACGTCCCACTGCTGGGCACAGGCCCCCTCTCAGAATGAGAGGGCTTGGCCTATAGTTCCCACGCGGGCCCAGTGCGGATTGGGAACTCAACAGCATTGAAATGCTTCGCAGATGTTCGGGTTTCCTCGCGACGTTTTCCTTCACCGAAAAGCTCATGGCAAATTTCAAATTATTAGTTATTTTTCCTTTTTATTTTGTTTTGTTTATTTTTAGTTGGGGCTATTGTTGTCCTATGCGTCAAATAAATGTATTTTCTTTCTTTCTTCTTTCTCTTTCTTTCAAATCTCAGAGTTGGGAGGTGATACCCTCTTATTATTCCAAACAAGATCTAAAGACCACGTTTAGCGCGATTGCCGGCGTCTACCCCGTAAGGGGTATGTACAGACGTACGTAGGTATGTATTGTTCCAAAGGCCACCGCCGGGCCCAGCCCTGTTACACAACAGATCAACAAGGCATCTATCATGATCACGCCATCAAATATTATGCCGGTAATAAATGTGGCCGCGAAATTGCCAGTTTCCCAGAAAATATGACGCTACTAGTCCTTATTTTCGCATAAGTATTGCAAGTAGCTTTTTATCTTTATTAGCTGCGAAGTTAATAAACGTTGTTAGGCTTGTTAATTCGATAATTGAATGTCAGAGGCTCCAGCGGGGGAGGGCGGGGTTTCCCAAACCTGCACAGCACAGGTTGCAAAGAGGGAACCCCATCCCGGGGTCGTGGGGCGTCGCGGTGACACCGAGTGCCGTAACGCCTCACATACGACCGAATAGGGAATCCGTGTGGTTTTTAGTGGGTATGCCTGCCGTCGCGGGAGTCCCACATACCCCCGGTAACCCCGTACCGGGCGGATGCATGAAGCGCATATACCAGTTGCCTCTCTTCCCGCGCAGATTGTAAAAGTCCGAGGTTATGGGCATAGGAATCATGACTTTTATAGGCGATGTAGCTAGCAACCCATCACTATTTTGATTCCCCTTTCCAATACGCCCACAATCATGCTAAACGTGCCTTTAGGTCTTGTTACCTTGGGCGCTGTCTTTATCCCGTTCGCACAGCATCTTGACTTTTTAATTGGTAAACAACAACAAAAATTAAAAAAAAAATGATTTTGCAAATTGGCTGCCTTTTTTGAAACTATCAGCGTATTCGGAAATACCATCATTGCCAAGAAGAATGCGCCGCAAGAAACTTCGCGGAAAGTCATTTTTTCAAAATAAAGCTACTACAATACTGAAATTCAACTTAAATTAAATACATTTATAAAAGGGATGTATAAGGTCCCCAAGCCTTAAATTATATTAGTCTATATAATAGTAGAGATGTATAAAGTCTCTACTAGTCAAAGTAAAACAAAGTAGATATGCAAAAAAAAAGAAAAAAAAAACAATAAAAATAATTTAAGTTCAGTGGAGGTGTAAAACGCCTCCACCGTCAAATAAATTAATTGAAGATATCTCCAATGGCGAAGAGAAAAAAAATCAAAATTATGAAATAATTAATCATCACTACATAGTATAAAACAAAGTCGCTTTCTCTGTCCCCATGTCCTTATGTCCCCATGTCCCTACGTCCCTATGTATGCTTATATCTTCAAAACTATACAACGAATTTTGATGCGGTTTTTTTTAATAGATAAAGTGATTCAAGAGGAAGGTTTTTATGTATAATTCTACGCAGACACCCATCGAGGGAATGGGCGATTATAATAGGAACCATGTTATAGGCGATGAGGCTAGCAACCCATCACTATTTTGATTCCATTTTCCACCTATACGCCCACAATCTTGCTAAATGTGGCCTGTAGGTACCTGTTACCTTAGGCTCTGTCTACCCCGTAAGGGATAAAGACGTGATTTGTGTGTGTGTGTATTATGTGTGTGTGTGTGTGTGTGTGTGTGTGTGTGTGTGTGTGTGTGTCTACGCAGACGAAGTCACGGGCAGAAGCTAGTTAAAAATACAAATGTGCGCAAGCGAGAGCTGAAACGATAGGCTTGGCTGCGCTACCGTCGCCCGCGCTGCACTGTAGGTACTGGACCAACGAAGCGTTGGCTGTGGCTGCAACCAGACTTCCTGGCCTATATGCACTCTCAGGGTGACTGTCAACATATCCCAATGGGTTCCGTCGGCAAAAAACACGCGAAAAACAATAGCTAGTTAAGGAAGCTGCACTCGGTTGCCTGCCTTGAGCGCTCAATTAAGTGAAAAAACTAATTAGTTTACAACCTTTCGAACTGTAAGGAAATTGGAATGATGTAAAAAGCCGAATGGGACGCGGCTATTTGCAGTTGAGCTGTTGCTTGGTGCTTCTGCTGCAGGAGGGGATCGGGTCTCGGGGGTCGAGCTGACCTCCGGGTGAGCGAGGATGCTGCGCTATAAAGGGATCGGAAGTCGGTTGTGATCTGCATTTTTTTGCTGATGGACGTACTAAATGCGAAACGGCGCAATTAAGAGGATATGACACAAGTTTGTACATGACTTTCAAATGAAGCAACGATTATTGATGCAGTTTTCTTACATCAGATTGGGTATTAAGAAAATTGACATAAGTTCTAGCTATGGTGTTTCTGAGTCGAATATACCTATATTGGTTGTCTGAATGAATAGGTACAGATTTCGGCAAATCTGTCTTTGGCTGAATGAAATTAACGATCAACGGTGATATTTCCACAAATATTATAAACTAGCTTCTGCGCGCAACTTCGTCTGCGTAGAATTATACATTATAAACCTTCCTCTTGAATCACTCTATCTATTAAAAAAAACCGCATCAAAATCGGTCGCGTAGTTTTAAAGATATAATCAAAAATAGGGGCAGACAGACAGCGGAAAGCGACTATGTAGTGAGCTTTTGATGTGAGCTCAAATTGAGAAGTACCTACCTCCATTTATTAATTACCGTTTTTGTAATAAACAATTAGCCAAATCATTTCAGTGGAATTTCTACTTCATATCAGGGATGTAACGGAGGTAGTTTTATCGGAACCGAAGGCGGAGTCGGAGTTTTTAAATTTGCTTTATCGGAGTCGGAATCGGAGTCGGAGGCAGGGTCAGAAGTGGTGGCATGAGAGAGAATTTTTATTTAAGGACAAATAAAACATTATTTAGTCAAATTTTGTTTCATAACAGTCGACACAGGCCGCCGCCGCTATGTTATGCTTCGACCTCCGATTAAAACCTTCGATTTAAAAGTGTCGGAGCCGAAGTCGGAACCGAAGGTGTAATAATAATCGGAAGTTCCGACTTAACGGAACCGGAGTCGAAGCTCCGTAACATCCCTGCTTCATATCAATACATAAGTATAACCAATTACCTTTGTAGATAGTCCATTATGGCAATTGCCTTTAGATTATCTATGCTCATAATAGTTTCTGCCATTCTTGGCGGGCGGGGGAGAGGGGGTTGTCACACATACACTCAGATTCTTTAGTGTAAGTTTCTGGCAATGAAATCGTCTCATTACTATGAGCAAATTAGCAGCGCCTCCAGCGGAACGAAGCGGCAACAAACAGTTCTCATAGTACTATCAAATGAATCAAGAAATTTTTATTTCTTGATTTTTATGTTTTTACTTTTACGGTTTTACCGTTAGAAATTTAATTTCTAAATGTCTGTGAAAATCAGAACACATAGAAAAATCCGAAAAGTAAAGCTATGGCCGGGAATCGAACCCGGATCCTCGTCATTCCGTGACGCGTGCTATACCACTACACCACCCATAGCAGGTGGGTAGTCTCCGAATTTTTCTACCTGTTACCGACCGTCACGTGACCTTTGTTACTATGCGAATTTTTTGTCGCTAAGCGTCATCTGTTTGAATGATGAGCAGTAGATGTTCCACGGGAGTTTGTAATTGTGTCGTACAGACACATCATTCAAACAGATGACGCTTAGCGACAAAAAATTCGCATAGTAACAAAGGTCACGTGACGGTCGGTAACAGGTAGAAAAATTCGGAGACTACCCACCTGCTATGGGTGGTGTAGTGGTATAGCACGCGTCACGGAATGACGAGGATCCGGGTTCGATTCCCGGCCATAGCTTTACTTTTCGGATTTTTCTATGTGTTCTGATTTTCACAGACATTTAGAAATTTTAGTTCTCATAGTATTTGTCATTTTAACGCAAACGCGCTCTAAACGCATTTTGTGACCAAGCACTAACAAAGCACACAGGTAGAAATTTGTTGTCCCTACAACTAGACACACAATGACCAATGAACATTGCCTGCCGAATTCTGTAGCAGAGAAAGTGGTCATTATTTACCTTCCGAGACTAAATAGGAGACGTTTTGGGAAAAGCTCGCTCGCAATCACCATCGTGTTCATTTTGACAGTTCATGTATGGGCTGACAATTGGCATCGGAATCAGCTAGCTGTCACATTCATACAAGAAATGTCAAAATGAACACGATGGCGATTGCGAGCGAGTTAGACAATAAGCCTAAGGTCAGGAGTACCCGAACCGACAAGCATGTACGAAGAGATTAATGAACGAGGATGAAGCGAAAGAAGTATGGTACGTGGCAAGTGGAGCAAAGTAGTATCTGCCTGCTCCTGTGGGTGAGAGGCATGTCATAGATAAATAGTTACAGTACGAGTTGGTATGACATCATAGAACTAGAAGTCTGCTTCCACCAAAATGCTTTTTCGCGGAGTGCGTTTAGTTACGCCAGTGTTGTCACATTACGGAATTATCGCGGGAATTCGGACATCCTGTCAGAATTGTGTCAATTTTGACATTTCCAGCAATTGTAGCGTAATTTCAATGTTTCGATGTAACCAATTAGGAAATTGACGGACAACAATAGTCCGTTATGCGACGCACTTTCGTCGCCAAGGCTGCTGCCGTCGATTCTATTTGGTGCGTGGTAAGCGGAGCTTGAAAATGGGACTGTCCATTCATTTTTAAAGGTTTTAATTCTTCCATGCTGGTCTGGGAGTAAAGAAAAAACAGAATTTACCAGTTGCTTCTTTTCCCGCGCTGATGGTAAAAGCCCATCGAGGGAATCGGCGAAAGTTTTAGGAATCATGTTATTGGCAGAGTGCAAAGCGGGTGGAGGGGGTAGCCTAAACGATCACAGCGCTCGCTATGGCTAAAATTGACATTTTTGTCGCTGACTTGAGCTGTCAAATCCATATTGCAGTAAACATTTTCTAATCGTTTTTGAGATAAAAATATGGCCCTCGTAAGATGTGTTGTTGTGAATTGTAATAACACCAAGAAAAATAGCGACTGTAAATTTTACCAATTTCCAAGACCATGGTGGAAACGAGACCAAAGAAATAAGTGGATATTTGCCGTAAGAAAAAAAAAGTAAGTTACTAACCTCTAAAATTTTCACTGAAAACAACAATTTTAATATTATTGGCAATAATGTTACTGACTACCATTGTCCAAAATTGTGTAATATAGTAAAATAACACAAAATTTCATTAATATTTTTCACAATATTTACTTATTTCTTGTTTGACAGCGGTGACAATATTGTCCATAATGGCCGACAGTCACGTGGCGCTGTCGTCGCGCTCGGTCCCAATAGGCGATGCGGCGAGCCCCATCACTATTTTGATTTTGCTTTCCAGTTATACGATCTTAATCGTGCTAAACGTGGCCTTAAGGTTTTGTTACCTTAGGCTCTGTCTACCCTAAATTACCTACGTGCAATGGACGGTCTCATTGTCAAATACAAATACAAATACAAATACGTTTATTTCGTCATCACAGGTAATAATAATAATAGATTGTAAAAATGGGGTTTTCAGTACGAAGACCATGATGAGCCCATTAGGCATACGAAAATAAAATTAGGTACAATGTAATACTAAACTGAATACAGGAATAATTATGTCAAACAAATAATAAGATAATAAATTATGTCAAACATTGAAATACAATAATTATGGATAATCATGATAATACATTATGCCAAACATTACAATACAATAAATTAGAAAAAGAAAAAAATGATGTCGTACAGTGGCAGTAATTACTTATTTATTTAGGCATGCTATTGTCATTAAAATAATCTAAAACACTATAATAACACCTTTCGGATAAAAAGTTAAAAAGCCTTCGTTTGAAATTATTTAATGTTGCATTTTGCCAATCCTCAGGCAGTCTGTTAAATATTTTAGGAGCCATTACTAAAATATTCTTTTTCATCAAAGCTGTTCTAGAATTATCAACGCGTATTTCAGGCTTCCTGTATCGGAGGTTTAATTTCGTTGCTGTTTTTTTCATCTCAAACAAATTGAGATTTTCTTTAACATAAACGCAGCATTCAAAGATGTATAGGCATGGGAAAGTCAAAACATTCATTGATTTAAAATGTGGTTGGCAGCTTTGTGACGAAATCAGTCCAGCGATGGACCTGATACATCTTTTCTGAGCCCTAAATACCATATCTCTGCATGTAGAGTTCCCCCAAAATATTATTCCATAACGCACAGTTGAGACTACAAAACCATGATACGCTGTTAGGACTGTTCTACGATCACTAATTTTCGCTAATTTATAGAAAGAAAGAAAGAAAGAAAGAAAAAAAGTTTATTCATGACAATCACAATCAAATAAAATATATAAACAAAATAAATTATGACAAGAAATAAATTGTCACAAAATGGTCCCAACTCAGCATTTGCTGGCCTTACAGCCAGCGCTGGTCTTCCGTTGGGACCATAGGGTGATTACATTAAATTAAATAAATAAATAAAACGGTGAGAAATAGACACTAAACATTAAACATAATAAAAATATAATTGGATGTGGCTGCCCGGGCACAAAGCCCTTTGCCTTTAAAAAAATAAATAAACAAAACAGGGAGAGAGCATATGAGAACTTATATAACTTCTTGCACACTGCCAAGGAGTGCGATTTCCATGACATGTCACTGTCTATATGTAGTCCAAGAAATTTTGTAACATTAGTTTTCGCTATATTATTACCTTTATAATTAACATTTAGGGATGGAACCATTTTTCTTTGACTGAATTGCATTATATATGTCTTCTCTATATTTACCTTTAGATTATTACCCTCTAGCCATTTTATAATACTTTCAGTAGTCAAGTTAACTTCATTTTCGTAATCATTAGTCATGTCAAGTTCTATAAAGATAGTGCTGTCATCTGCAAATAATATCATGGGATGGTTACAAGAATTAGTGATATCATTAATATATAGTAAGAACAAAAGGGGTCCCAGGACGCTACCCTGTGGTACCCCGAATTCATTTTTCCTACGTTCTGACTTATATATCTTTTCCTGTTTTGTAGCTGTACATATCTCAGAAGTCACAGTATATTGTTCTCTGCCGCTTAAATACGACTTGAACAGATCCAAAGCACTACCACGAATTCCGTAGCTTTCTAGTTTTTTAAGTAGTATCTGGTGGTCGACATAGTCAAACGCTTTGGACATGTCCATATATATGGCGCAACACGGTTTCCCATTGTCAAGACAATTGAGAGCTCTTTTTACTAGATCGTAAATTGCTAAGTTTATCGATGTACCTCTCCGGAAGCCCTTCTGTTCAGGAATAAGTATTTTGTATTTCTCCAAAAAGCCATATAAGATACTATACATAAGTTTTTCGACCACTTTTGAAAAGACAGGCAACAGAGCAATTGGACGACGATTGGAAGCGTTTTCTTTATCGCCCTTTTTATATAATGGTTTTATTGTAGCTAGTTTCAACTTATTGGGATAAACACCTGTAGTGAAACTTAAGTTGATGATGTGAGCAAGTGGGAACGCGATTAAATCACTGACATACTTTACTACTTTAGTGCTGATTTCGTCAAAGCCTACGCTGTTTGTGTTTTTTAAGCTCAGTATGGCTTTATGAACATCATCAGGTGTTGTTGGAGACATAAAAATAGAATTCATATTCCAATTCCCGCGACCAGAGTAAACATTACCTCGTTTACAGCTGTTATTTTTTATTTCATCAATAAAGAAATTATTAAGAGCGGTTACGATATCTAATGGAGTTGTGAAACGTTTATCTCCGATTCTTATTGCCTCGATGGGTTCTCTAGCTACTCTATGTTTAGTCTGGTTTATGACCTGCCATGTAGCTTTGGATTTGTTCATTGCGTTAGTTATATAATTATTGTTCTGAGATCGCTGAGTCAGTTTAATGATTTTTTTCAGTCTTTTACTATAATTAATCAATGCATTTTTACCTTCTCTAGTTTTATTAAGCCGGTGTAACCACAATGCCTCTCGCTTTTTCCGACAACACATCTTTATACCCTTCGTTATCCACTTACATTTAACTGATTGGCTTATTTTAAGTGACTTATGGGGAAAACAGAGGTCATATAAGCATTTAAAAATATCTAGAAAGACATTATAGGCCCCGTCAGCATCACTAGAGGCTATAACATCACCAAAGGTTAAGCATTTTATATGTTTCCGAAATATGTCCAGGTTATGCTTACTATAGTCCCGGCGCCTGATGCGCCACGAGTTCAAAGTAGAAGACCTTTTAACAGGGCATTTCAAAATTTGAGCAACATGGTCTGACAAAGCCAACTCCATCATTTCACCTTCGGCTCCCTTTACATTATGAGCAAAATTATCTAGACATGTTCCACTACTTTTTCTTGTTACCTGATTAAATTCTAATTTTAGGTTATAGCTTAATAATTGAAAAGTAAATTCTCGACTTTTAGGTGTTACTTGCAATGTATCGATGTTAAAATCCCCAAATATTATTACATTTTTATTTTTAAGCCCATCCGACAATCTTAGAACATTTTCAATTCTTTCATGGAATGTGTCCAGACAAGTGCCGGGAACTCTATATATACATATTAAGATCATATTGTAGTCACAAAGCTCAATAGCGCAACACTCTATCAAACACTGAACTGAATTGCGTTTAATGTTGTCAAGTTCCCTGTATCGATGACCGGCACGTACCAAGATACAAGCTCCCCCTCTTCTTTTATCTCTGCAGAAGCTAGTAGCCAAAACAAAGTTTGGGATAGTTAAGAGAGTCTGATTGTCCAATGTCATGTTATGTTCTGTTATTCCCATGACATCTATCGACTTTTGCTGATGTTCCAAGTTATTAAGATGCACTGAGAGCTCATCACTTTTATTTATTAATCCAGATATATTTTGATGCAGTATATATAAATGGTTATATCCAGAAAATCTCGGTTTTTTGTAGTATTTTGTGTTACTGAGTTTACTGCGATGCTTAGCTCCTAGATTGGTATTAGATCGATTGTCGACGAAAAAATGTTTCTTGGTTGGTTTCCAAATCTTGCTCTATATACATTCTAATGTTTTTGAATATATCCATCATCCCTGAGGTTAATATTTTACCTGAGTGTGGCGAGAACATATCGAATGTCAAGTTCAAATTAGAGTCGATGAAATGTGCAGTCTTATTTGTTTTCAAATACTGGTTTAGACGAGTATTGAATAACTCCACTCTGTAGTTATATAGCGGAGCGCCGCATATATACGTCGGTGTACAGACAATGATATTCGTGTTGGTTATCATCTCTAGGGTTAATCTTATTTCTTGCACAAGCGCTGCATACTCGTAGCTTTCCATTATCCCAAAGTCTTGCTCGCCGATCAGTAGAACACAGTAGTCTCGGTTCGTATAGCCTTCAAGCTTAAGAGGTAAAGTGGTCAAGAGATCTCGAATTCCGGCACCCGGAGTCCCAAAATGTATACAGTCAAAGTCATCAAAATTGTGTAGCATAGCTGCCTGGATTTTTGTACGGATTTTACCACTGATATTGCTCACAATACAGAATTTATGTGATTCATTTATTTTTCCCGAGTTTATATTGTGACGCTTTTGTGTATTACTTATTGTTTCTACGTTATTCGTGTTCTGGGATTGCTGTTCAGCTTTATTTGCGCGTGGCATGTAGCTTTCGTTTTCAGTAATATGAATTTCCTTTCTAAGCAGCAACTCGCGTTCCAACTCTTTAATAACATCATTGAGAGCACATATGTCATGCTGGGCATTAAGTAGTTCATTTTGTAGTTGTTTAATCCTTGATTCCATACACTGAATCCCCGCAGTGCTCCGTGGTCCCAAAGAACAAGGACTGCCTGTGGAGAGGTCAATAAGGCTGTCAACAAGCCCGGACGACAAACTTTTCCTACCTTTCTTTGATGTATGAGGGGTTTTACATATATTTTTCAGTGTACACACCTCGCGAGTTAGTTTTTCTATCTGTTGTTTATATTGATTTTTTTCAATTATCAAATTATCTAACTCTTGTTCAGTGCTTGCCAGATCTACTTTTAAATTATCAATTTCTATTTTCAGTTCTGTCACAATGTCGAAATTATTTGTTGATAAATCTAGACTTTTGGATAGCTCATCTTCAAACAGAAAGGTAGATGTCTGAGCGGAGTCCATTTGCATAGGAGATTGAATATGCTTTGCTTTTGTCAGATCTCTTTGTGAAGGCGGTGAGCAGGGAGTAGTGGTCAGGGTCTCCTCCGTGCGTGTAGTGGCAGAGGACGTGCTTGGGGTGGGTGTACTCGTCTCACTGTTGCTGCGGAGAGTGCGGAGCTTTTTTCTCGTAGTTATGTGTTGTTCGTCAGATTTGTGTACGGCGCTTGTAAGTTTTTTTGTCATATTTGTATTCGCGTTTGAAATACCATGGCAGGGTATACATATCCATGCTTTTATCTTTGTTGATCTCTGATTTGCACATCGTAGATCGTATATTTGTTTACATTTTGAGCATTTAAGAAAGTCTTTGTTTTGTATTTTCTCATTACATTTAGCACAGGAGAACGCCATAATTCACTAATTTTCGCTAAGTATAATTCAAAATGTATTATTCAATTTACTAGATCAATAACAAAAACCGCTCGGTAACAAAAGCTCCAGCAATAACATGCAAAGTGTGCACACCAACAAACGATCCTTGCTTGCCGTGCGGCGCCGCTCGACAAAAAGGTCGTAAGCGCCGTGCACTTCGCGGCGCTTACGCGTACGCAACAAAACAGGGTTGATCGGAGGATGACGGTAGATTGTTATCGATGTTTCAATTTTTAGTTCGAGTTTACTAAACAAATCACTAACACATGAGAACTTTCTCCTCGTCAACACAATTTGTAGACGTAATTACACACTTCCACCAATTTTCACAGCATTTAATCAACTTTAGACTGATTTCATGAATAACATTCGTGGAGCAAACTAAAAAAGATGTTGCGCGTAACTTGATTTTTTACATCCCTGTCTAAGGGAAGACGGGCCCAGCGGGTTTGTGAGATGGATTTCGCGAACGCATAATTTACATGTAGCAATTTTTCGCGTCTCATTTTTCACCCATCGCTAATTTTACGATCGACTTATTAATCGATGGTTTATTAGTCGCCACTATTTTAGTAAATACTAGTCGCATTTTTCCGCGATTTGTTTAATTCTTGTTAGATTTTTTTATTTTTATCATTACCTACGGCAATTTCACCTTTCATTTCTCTATACTTTTGTTTTGTACACATTCTGAAGATTAGATTGCCGCAACAATGCTTCGACACGATCGAAAACGCGTGCAGCGTACATTGCGGCGTTTGTTCGTTCATTGTAACTCGTTGCGCTATCAGTTCCGCAATGCAATGCTAACTAACAGTTTATCTCTTGTCAACTGCCGGGCCTTAACCTCCGAGCTGTCTGACCCTAATGAGCATATCAAGTTCATCGCCAGCACTGACGGGGTTTTTTGCCATCGCCTGTCAAAACATGATTTATGCAGATGGTTCACGGGGGCATTGACCTCAGGATTAAAAAAAAATGCTTATGTATACGTATGTGTGTTTCATGTATAATATATTATGTATTTTCAGTACTTAGTATCATCATCAATACATAGTATAAAATAAAGTCGCTTTTTCTGTCCCCGTGTCCCTATGTATGCTTATATCTTCAAAACCACACAACGGATTTGGATGCGGTTTTTTTTAATAGATAGAGTGATTCAAGAAGAAGGTTTATATGTATAAAAAATACATGCATAATATACCGTGCGAAGCCGGGCCGGGTCGCTAGTATTAATATATATTCTAAATTGCACCACCTGCTCAGATCTGTTCTGTTCTCCAGTCAATTATGGTTGCCTGGTAGAGATCGCTCTGTAGCGATAAGGCCGCCTATTGTTACCTTGTAATATTCTGTATACCTTTTTTCTGTTTTGGTTGTTATTATGTGGTGTTCAATAAAGAGTTATTGTATTGTATTGTATTGTATTGTATGTTAGGACCCTGTACATACATTAATACATACATAAATCACTTACGGGGTGGCCAGAGAGTAACAAGACCTACAGGCCACGTTTAGCGTGATTGTGTGCGTATCAGGTGAAAAGGGGGAATCCGAATGGTGATGGGTTGCTAGCCGCATCGTCTAAAACATGGTTCTTAAGATTTTTGGTACATTCTATGCTTACTTCCACACCAGAATGGAAGGGTGCCTCTACATAGAGTGGAAATAAGGGCTATACAATTCTGGCAACACATCTGGCTTTTTCGTCTTATACCATACAACACTTATTTTTCGCTATTGTTTTTCTTTTATTTTGTACACGGAACAAAGTCATTTAAGCTATTATAACTTTATTTACTTTCTGGTTTTTACCAATATATTACAAATATTTAATATCCATATTAATAGCTGCTTGCTCAACTCTAGTGACCTGTTTGACCTTCGGCTGGCCAATCAGGATGCAGTAATCGCCAATTTCGGCTGGCTCAATTTTATGTCATATATATTACATGGCATTTCCTCTCTATTAAGTTGTCAACTCTATGTCCCTGGGTATGTCTGGATCGCTTTTTTTATTTCAGAGAGGCCAGACAAACGAACTAGTGGGTCACCTGATGGTAAATGATCACCACTGTCCATAGACACCCGCAGCGCTTTACGCGATGCCAGTGCGTTGTCGGCCCTAAAACAGCCACACATAAATACATAAATTTTTGAGTAAATGTTGCCAACATTGATTTACTGGCATTTGTTTCTATAATTATTTCTTCCATGCCGGTCTGGGAGTAAAGAAAAAGCATAGAATGCACTAGTCGCTTCTCTTCCCGCGCAGATGGCAAAAGCCCATCGAGGGAATGGGCAAAAGTCTTAGGAATCTTGGTATAGGCGATGCGGCTAGCAACCATCACTATCTTGATTCCCCTTTGTACCTATACGCCCGCAATCATGCTAATCGTGGCCTTTAGGTCTTGTTACCTTAGGCTTTGTCTACAGTAAGGGACTAAGACTTGATTTATGTGTGTATGTATGTATTAATTATAGCTGCAACACTTGGCCAACGGTCACCACCGCTTGCAACATTTGACCGGCGAGTCGGCGAGTGGTAATTTATGCGTTCTCGAAACTTACTCAATTATTACTACCGTGCTAACTGTCATACACACACATAATAATATACGTTTTTCTCCAAATTAGAAAAAAAAAACTAAATGACGCTGAGAACAGTTTCGTTTAGAAACTAAATAACGGGCAAAACCGTAAAACATAAATATAAAAAAAACATGAAGTATAATTCATAATTCATTTGATAGCAATTGGAAAGAAGCCCACACGCCCACAATCATGCTAAACGTGGCCTTTAGGTATCCTTAAAAATTAGAACACGTAGAAAAATCCGAAAAGTGAAGCTATGGCCGGGAATCGAACCCGGATGCTCGTCATTACGTGACGCGTGCTATACCCCTACACCCATAGCAGGTGGGTAAGCCTTCGAATTTTTCTATCTGTTACTAGCTGTCACGTGACCTTGTTACTATGCGAATTTTGGTCGCCAAACGTCATTTGTTTGAATGATGTGTCTGTACGACACAATTACAAACTCCCGTGGAACATCTACTGCTCACCAGGGACGAGAGAAGGCGCTGTTTTCCAAATGATAGGTAGGTGTACTATCAAATGGATCAAGAACTTTTACTTCTTGATATTTTTACGGTTTTACCCTTAGAAATTAAATTTCTAAACGACACTGAATTTTTTTTATTTTTTTATTTATCCCGGATAATTGTGGCAAGGCTGCATGTGATACTAATTTTAATTCTGCACGTAGTCCCGGGTGTTCAACGGTGTCTTATAGCTTCAGTATGTTTCTTTGTAAATAATTTGTGTCATGTTTTAGTTACTTTAAAAACCCATAGATGTCGCTGTTACATGCCCATAGCAATCCTGAATGGCGCAATTAAGATTTTTCTGTGACCGTATAAATAGGCTGTTTGTTATGAATAAATTGTCATTCCCTAAGCAACCATCGCTTCATTCATATCGATGCGTACGGTGTTCGGACACCGGGCAACAGATAGTCTAAAATACTATTAATTCAAGGAATCCAATGATATATTAAAAGCATGTCAATCATTTTCCGTCTTTACGGCAAATTGGATCCACGCTGTGCAAACGCGGGCGCATGAATATGTATTCTACGGCTCACGTGCACGTATAGATATGCAAAATTGAGGATTAATTATAAACTGGTAAATATTCCAATAAAGCTTTAAAAACAATTATCGTATAAGAACTAGCGACCCGCCCCGGCTTCGCACGGTATATTATGCATGTATTATACATATAAACCTTCCTCTTGAATCACTCTATCTATTAAAAAAACCCGCATCAAAATCCGTTGTGTAGTTTTGAAGATATAATCATACAAACGGACTTGGGGACAGAAAAAGCGACTTTGTTTTATACTATGTAGTGAAGTAAAAAAGGTACCATCAAATGAATTAAGAATTTTAGATCTTGATTTTTTATATTTATTTTTACGGTTTTACCCGTTAGAAATTAAATTCCTTAACGACATTGACCTGCTAGGTGGTTTAGGTATAACACGCATCACGGAATGATGAGGGTGCGGGTTCGAGTCCCGGCCATAGTTTTCAGTGTCGTGAAAAGAATGAGCTTCGCGGTAACGGTAGAGTTGGCACAAGCAGGTACATGCATACATACATTATTATAATCTAGCCGTAGGTATGTACACACAGCAAAGCGAATCGGTGAGCACCCTAGTTATCCACGTGTGTCATTCTATACACACATCCGCACTTATCCGCTGCCTTATTACGCACACAACAAAATGCCCTATCTGTGCTAATTGTGTTTTCTGACTACCTTCACGCATAGTTATTCAAACCTGCTGGTATTTTGTTCAATGGAAGCATAATTTTGCCACCAGTATTATAAGCGTGGTGGCTCAGGTGTATTGATCTAGAGTTATGAAACCTAAGGAACCGGGTTCGAATCCTGCACAAGTGTATCTTTTTTGATTTCAATTTTAAATTACTAATCTCAAAATAAACTCATGTTTACCTAAAACAAGAAAAAATGGACGTAAAAGAATAAAACAATAAAATGCAATTATTGGTTCAAATTGTTTATTGCAACTTTTAATTTTTATTGTATTAGCCTCTATTTGTGTTATTATTATTATTACCAAAAGTAATTAAATTAACTAAATAAAACTGCACACTTTTCCTTATAGAATAATATTCATAAAATAACACACACTTTAGAGGCCAGTATGATTTTATGTTTACTAAAAAGTCTTATGTCACTAACATAATAATTATCTTGCAAATTGAATACACAACCATAATAGGGCTATTTTTAAGATGACACATAATTAATATCTTAAATTCTGGTTTATTAGGTTTAAGTCTGATAAAGATGAACGAAACGTTTTATTTGCGGACGTGTAAGTCAGTGGTGAAATGAATAGACATGTTAAATGACAGCCATTAACAATAAAATGAACAAAAAATTTTACCTTGCTACTCCGCTACTCACGTGCAAGATAACCAAGCTTGTGCGAAATATATATGTTTTTCATGCAAACCCTCCCTCCACTGCTGCCAATAAAACACACATAAATCCCACAAACTTAATTATCCCTTACACCACACAAACACTGACGCGTTTCGATCCCTCTACGGGATCATTATCAAAGTTTAATGAACACAACTGTTACACATGCAAACCAAACTCTCCACCATCCCTCCATCCATCCATCCATCCATCCATCTCTCCGTGGTGTGGGTTGGTTTGCATGTGTAACAGTTGTGTTCATTAAACTTTGATAATGATCCCGTAGAGGGATCGAAACGCGTCAGTGTTTGTGTGGTGTAAGGGATAATTAAGTTTGTGGGATTTATGTGTGTTTTATTGGCAGCAGTGGAGGGAGGGTTTGCATGAAAAACATATATATTTCGCACAAGCTTGGTTATCTTGCACGTGAGTAGCGGAGTAGCAAGGTAAAATTTTTTGTTCATTGAAATGGACCTCCGCAAGGTAACGCCTGATTCAATAAAATATTAACAATAACATCATTTCACACTGGGTTATAATCTCCACTTTGAAGCGACTAAGCTACCTATCTCGATTTGGTTTGGATTTGGACACCAGGGCCCATCGATGACATCCAACCCCATAGCCTAAAGTAACACTGCCACTCGTTCCGCACTGTAAAACATTACTGTGTTTATATATTTAATTAAGTTAATATATTTCGTCTTCATCACTAAAAATCACTACATTTGACTTTGATTGATGTAATAATCAAAGTCAAGATATTCACGAGCAAAGGTTTCTTCTATGCTGGTCCGTTAAAGCATGTTTTTTGCTGGTCTACGGCAATGCAATCCTGCAGCATGCAGATGGTTTCGCACAGGTTGCAACGTAGCATTGTGTCTTGTTGCTGTGAAATGGGTCACTAGCGGGTGCGGCAACTACATAATGTCCAAACGAAATGGCAGGAGATGAGGCTTCAGGTTTAGGCCCAGAACGAATATTTTTATCGTGTCCGAAGTCTGCGTAAGGGTGAATCCATAATGGCACAGTCTTCCGCTGCAAAATAAATGAAGTTTAAATAAAAACATTTTTCGTCAAAGAAAGTTGTTTAAAACATTACCGATAAAATAATAAGTCATTGTTTTTAACACCGTTTGTCTACTTACCCATATCAAAAAACGCCTAGCGATTCCTTATATAAATAGTTAGGTATATTGTTTTGCTCTTTTCAACAAAGATAAATGAAAATCCATGTTTTGCAAATCACAAGGTATTCAAAAGGCAAAATTAAACAGTTCGTAAGTATAACACGCGGTTCATCCCGCAGCTAATAATGGCTGCCAGCGGTGACAGTTGTTTGTTCACAAAATCATATTATTAGAAATTTGAGGGTAGAAAACACTTAATATTGTTTAAGACGATAACGACCAAAATAGCCATCAGCTAGCAGCTTTTAAACTCCAGTAAAAAGAGTCATACCTATTAATAATTATATTAAAAGAAAACACAATGCGTTTGCGTTTTTAACATATTATATAAGAGTAAAATTAAACATACAACAGACTGCAACCACCATAAAATTAAATAGTTACGGAAAAAATATATTATAATTTCAACCTTATTTCAAAGCTCATAAAACAGCTATTTACACAAATTGCAATACAGTAGTCGCAGATTGAACATAATTCATAAATTCACCATGTAACTTGCATACCTCGGTGGCCTAGCGGTCAGAGACAGGTCGAAGATTTGACTTCTGCTTTAGTGAACCGGGTTCGTATCCGAAGAAAACGGAATATAAAATAGAAATAATAAAATGACATTTTTGGATGTTATTTCAATGGCCATGCTGGTTGTGAGGAATATTGCTTTGGAATTGGAATCTCAGACTTGTTGAGAAATAATAATATAACATCGTCGCATCAGTGAGATGGTAACTACTCTTCGCTAGTAATCAGTGTTGCCAGGTCGCTTCCCTTGAAAATCACATTGGCATCCCTAAAAAGTTCCATTTTTGGTAGAAAAGTTCCATTTTCATTTAAATCTTCGGGAACGAGCTTTTTTTTTTTTTACCTCATCATAGGAATTAGGAATAATATTTTTGTTTATAGTGTTAATAACAGGAAAAAAATATCTTTTGCCGGGACCTTAAAAGTTCCGAAAAATTCTGGAAAGTTCCGCGGGGGTGTCAAAAGTTCCGAAAAACGGAAGAAACGGAACCAAACGGCAACACTGCTAGTAATAATAGTTCAATGCGTGGGATTGCATAAATTTGAAGATTCAAGGTCGAAGGAAGCTTCGATTCGGTTCTCTCGCTTACACTGGGGATGACAATATCCAATGTAAAATTAGGTAAAATATTTTTAGGACAGTCTAAATAAAAAAAATACTTTTACATTATTTTTGTAGAAGTAACTGAAACCGGAGATATTGCATTTTCAGCCTTTGAGTGTGACACGATACCGGGGGGGATTATTTTCATTTAATTTGTAATTATTCTTTACTTTATTTATTATAAACTAACTTAAATAGTTCTAACTTTTTTCATTGTTATTTTATAGTTAGTTCTTGTTTATTCAATAAACAGGTAATTTACAGCGACATTGCTGATTCATCTTGTTGCTAAAAAATCTGTACTTAGGGGGTAGATTTTATGATCGAACTCACTCACACATTCACATGTCATAGATTCTACTTAACGTTCATGTCGATACTTAACACGCATAGACGTGTGCGTGGCTGTGCGAACCGCATTATTTTGCTGTGTGTACCTACTTTATTATTTCATTTTATTATTAATTGATTTTGTTTTGTTTGTTAGTAAAGAATGTTTTTTTTGCAAGATTCTTCTGCGCTGTTATACGTAATAAAAATAACATTACCTATAAATTAAAAATGTAACCCCCCCCCCCCCTCCCCCCGCATTAATCGAGTAATCATGTCATACCATTGGAATTAAACATATTTCTCTGAATTATACATTTAATATACATTTATTTGCGTCCATGCTGGTCTGGGGGCAAAGGAAAAACACAGAATATACCAGTTGCTTCTTTTTCCGCGCAGATGGCAAAACGTGACTGGCAAAATGTGACTAACACTAGTTTTGTAAGCACGGATACTAACATAATATGGATTTATAATCTGAAATAAAAACTTTTTATTTTATTTTATTTTATTTTTTATTTTATTTTATTTTATTTTTATTTTTATTTATTATTATTTAAAAGCCCATATGGCAATCAAATCAAAATTGAAATCGGTCCATTACCTTTTGAGTTTATTCGTTACTAACAAAAATCCAAATCTATCCTATTTATAATCCTGCTACTGCTACTACTTTCTATATATTTATGCAAAAGTTTGTGAGTATAGATGTTGGTACTCTTTCACGCCAGAACGACTGAACAGATCTGGCTTTTGGCACAAGGATAGACTGTGGCCCGACATAGGCTACTTTTTATCCTGGAAAATCCAGACGAAGTCATAGGCGAAAATCTTTCGAATCATGTTATAGGAGATGTGGCTAGCAACCCATCACTATTTTAATTCCCCTTTCCATCCATACACCCACAATAATGCTAAACGTGGTATTTAGGTCTTGTTATCTTAGGCTCTGTCTACCCCGTAAGGTAAGGGATAAAGACGTGATTATATATGTAGAAAGAAAGAGAAAGAAAGAAAGCTTTGCATACAAATTTGTATGGAAAGTGACATGTTATTTTTAGACGTCAGTGTAGGGGAGACCGAGGACAATTGAGACAGAGGTGATTTGATACAAAGCCGATTTCTCTGAACTGTGACAGTTTATCGGGCTGGTAACTTCGCTAATTCGTTGCTCTTTCTACACTCCACAGTTTGTGTGAAGCTGTGACCTCGCTAACTGTCATAGGTGCAGAGAAATCGGCTTTATATCAACTCACCTCTGTCTCAACTCTCCCCTACCTATATAGATATAAAAATTAATGGAAAACCTTGGAGTAGCTCTGCTACATTTTGTAACCAGTTAGGTGCCATTAGTGACCTGTCATGTTAGCTGCAAAAAACATCGCAGGAATATTTGCGAAGTGGCAAAAACTTGTCAGTTCAATCAAACTTACAATTAAGCTGGACTGTAATTTTAATCAGTCGAATAATTTGATCTAAGTTTTTTTCTCAATTCAACACTGTAATGGAACTGCAAATGCGTAATAACAAATGCTTAAATGAATTCCTTCCATGCTGGTCTGGGAGCAAAGAAAAAACATACAAAGTACCAGCTTCTCTTCCCGCGCAGATGGTAAAAGCCCATCGAGGGAGTCGGCGAAAATCATAGGAGTCATGTTATATAGGCGGCGAGGCTAGCAACCCATCACTATTTTGATTCCATTTTCCACCTATACGCCCACAATCTTGCTAAATGTGGCCTTTTGCTTTAGGCTCTGTCTACCCCGTAAGGGGTAAAGACGTGATTTGTATGTATGTAAATGAATTCCAAGTCACAAATAGATTAAATCAGATCGTTCACGATCTCGGGAATCATGTTACAGGCGATGCGGCTAGCAACCCATCACTATTTTATTCCAATTTCCACTAACTCTAGATACTCCGGTACAATTGGGATTGTTCATTTTTTTTAGTATGCTCCAATTCGAAAATCATTTCGAGGAAAACCATCAATTACCCGATTTATCTTGTCCGATTTCAAAAATACTTTATGATTGCAGATATTTTTGTAAAAGTACTTTGAACCTTTGTTTGACCGAACGACCGGGTTTTTAGACAGAATCCAGCATCAAATGTTTGCCACAAAAATGAAAAAAAAAGTTTGGCTGCGGCAACTGTCACGTGTCACTGTCAAATCTAACAAAACCATAGACAAAGCCGTTTTTTTTTATAGCCAGCCGAACGAAGGCGATTGGGATTCTGTCTAAATTCACGAATTATCAAACAGCGAAAAAATATTTATTATTAATTAACAAAGCTACGTAAAAGCATAATATTCAAATTAGTTGCTTGAAATAGTCCATTTTATCAAATAAAGGTGTTAAAAGCACAGCTTAAAAAAATGAACAATGCCAATTGGAAGAGACCACAAAGCCCACGTTTTCCTACTAATATTATAAACGCGCTAGTTTGTAAGTATGGATGGATGGATGGATGTTTGTTACTCTTTCACTCCAGAACGGCTCGACAGATCTTAATGAAATTTGGAACATAGATTATAGTCTGGAATGACACAAGGCTACTTTTATCCCGGAAAATTGCGTAATTCCTGCGGGATAGCGATACACGAATTCTATAAGACGAAGTAGCGGGCAACAGCTAGTACAAAATATATGTCTGAATCTTTAATTATCTACCTTGACTTTTTGACTATGTCTCAAGAGATGTGGTAATGAGTGGAATGTGTAGATAAATCTCATTAATCGCGCGTGTTATTCAAACGTTTTGCACTTGTCTTTGTTTATTTTATACTATCACACACACCTACACACTATTTCACATACATACCTACATATATACATACACTACAGTCATGCTAAACGTGGCCTCTAGGTCTTGTTACCCTAGGCTCTGTCTACCCCGAGAGGGATAAAGACGTGATTTATGTATGTAACTATATAAAAATGAAGCAGTAAAGCTAAGTAGTGCTAAGTAGCACTGCTGTGTTCCGGTGTGGAGAGTAAGACAGCCGGGGAAATTACGGGCACAAGAGGCCATTCATCTTAGTCCTCTAGGTTGGCAACGCATCTGCAATCCCTCCGGGGTTGCGGGTGTCTATGGGCAGTGGTGATCACTTACCATCAGGTGACCCACCTGCTCGTTTGCCTTCCTATTCATATAAAAAAAAATTGGGGTTTGGTTATTGGAATTTGTCTTGCCAATTTAAACTTCTGAAAGATATCAAATATCGTGCAACAGGTGAAACTATGTTTTCTTGTAACACTCGTCTTTGTGAACCCGATCGTATCGATTTCATCGTAGATTTAGAGGAACCGTTTCAGCATTGTCCGCCGGCGCGCGAGTCGCGTGTTTTGAAACTTGAGAAAGTTGAGAATCGAGTATTAAGTTGGTTTCAGGGAATCTAACGAGGCTAGTTCGGTTGCATGTTTACATTGTTTACGTTGACGATGGCATTGTTTGTAAGATTTCAAGGCAGACCTTACAGCTCCGGTGTTTTGAACAGATTTAAATGGCGAGTGTGAGGTGCGATGGAGAAGTCCTAGACGGACGGTCCTTTGATAAAATTGGGGTAGTTTTGACAAAAGGTCAGGTCAGGAGTACTTGAAACCGACGAGCATGAATGAAGAGATTGATGAATGTGGATGAAGCGAAAGAAGAATGTCAGGATCGTAGCAAGTGGAACAAGGTAGGCTCAGCCTACCCCTGTGGGAAAGAGGCGTGACGGTATGTATGTGTATCCGAAAGAAGTTTTCAGTGGATTACTTCAAAGTCAAACGGATAACTCACGTACAAAACACTCGTGTCGTGTTCGTTTTGCTGCCGCCGGGACGAGCGCTCCAAGAGGAAGGACTACGAACTAGTCCGAAACATGTCGAGCATTACTCGACTGTTATACTTGAGTTATCCATTTGTGTAATTAGAGTCTCACGGTAGATTCACGTTGAAAGGTATAATCTAGGCCAGAATCATAGGAAAACTAAACCAATTTATCATGCCATGGTATTTGCAAAAGATTTGCGTGTCTAAATAGTTGCTTGTTGTTATATTTTGCATTTATTCAGATACATGTAACACATACACATACACAAATCACGTCTTTATCCCTTACGGGGTAGACAGTGTAACACGGCCTACAGGCCCTAAGGTAACAAGACCTTCAAGCCACGTTTAGCAAGACACTAAGGGCGTAGAGGTGGAAAGTGGAATCAAAATAGTGATGGGTTGCTAGCCGCATCGCCTATAACATGATTCCTATGATTTTCGCCCATTTCCTCGATGGGTTTTACCATTTGCGCGTGAAGAAGCAACTGGTACATTCTATGTTTTTTCTATACTCCCAGACCAGCATGGAAGTAATTTATTCAGATAGCCCTTTCATAATAGATTACTATGGGTCAAGAAGTGAATTTTTATAAGAACCGATCCAAACAAACCATTCGCGTTGCCCATAAAAAAACACTGTTTAAAGACGTATTTTTATTCACTCGTTAATCTAGATTATGACGAGGGAACTACAAGTAGGTATGTATTACATTTACGCAAAATTGTAATCGTAAAAATATTACGCACGTACATACCTACATAGAAATTGCACAAACCGAAATGGAAATGCATTTGAATTTCAATCGTGCTAATTTTTTTATTACTTTCAGCGAACTACAGTTCTTTCCGAGGTCGCAAAGTGAACACTGAATGCAATAGTACAATGCAATTATTTTCGGTTTAAAAATACAGCAGATATTTCATAAGAGTATGAGGCGTTGCGGGTGTACTTCCCGTTCTCACTTACGGTGCTCGAACTTGGTCTTTGACAGCTCTCAAGTCCAAGATCAGGGTTTGCCAGCGAGCCATGGAACGCAGCATGCTAGGTGTAAAGCTAGTGGATCGAATCCGGAACACTGACCTGCGCTCCATGACTCAAGTCACAGACGTTGGTAAAAAGGCGGCAAAGCTGAAATGGGACTGGGCTGGGCATGTTTGCCGTATGCCGGATGAGTTATGGGCTGGGATAGCCATAATTGGAGTCCCACTAACTCAAAGCGGCCCGGCAGACCTGGACGGGACGAGTGGGACTGGACACGTACCGCAGCAGACTGAGAGCAGAGGAAGCTTTAGGGGAGGCCTTTGCTCAGCGGTGGGACACAATAGGCTCGTAATAATAATGAGGAGTATAATGTTACTTAAATGTCACTAAAGTTTTGAGACTTCCATGGCTTTCGTGTACTGGCAATCGTTCTTACTCTAGGAAGCGTTTTGAAACTATTGGCAATTATGTTGTCGGTTCAAGAAGAATTTAATGATTCTGATTAAATAAGTCTGAGAGCAAAGAAATAACATAGAAGGTTAGGTACCAGTTGCTTATCTGCCCACGCAGATGGTACCTAACCCATTGAGGGAATGGACGAAAATCATAGGAATCATGTTATAGGCGATGCTAGCAACCCATCACTATTTCGATTCCTCTTTCCACCTATACGCCACAATCCTGCTAAACGTGGCCTTTAGGTCTTGTTATCTTAGGCTCTGTCTACCCCGTGAGGGATAAAGATGTGAATTGTGTGTGTGTGTGTGTGTGTGAGATTACATTAAAAAGTGGAAACGTAACAATCTTTGAACTGACGGAGTGACCAGAGTTTCACTCGAAGTCATAAAACCAGCGATAAAGTAGATACAAAGTAATCTGTATAGTGTATTTCGATCAAAATAAACGTTGCTTAATCATGCTTGTGTTAATTTCACTTATGCCTATGCGCACCTACCTATGTGTACCCAGAATTATTCTAGGATAAGTTGGTTGGGTCAGCGTGATTGAAGACCCTGTAAAGATTAATCGTATTTTTCATCGTAATTTTGGACTTAAAATTGAGTCACCCTTTGATGCCGCACTGTATATCGACCAACGTATGGGAACATTTGTTAATTGCATTAGGTAAACCTGAAATGTTTTACAGGGGTGTTCAGTTAAACTAACGGCCTATTGGAGTAGTAATAGATAAAAATAAATTAATAAATATCTTGGGACTATTGACACCAATTAACCTAGTCCCAAACTAAGTAAAGCTTGTAATGGGTACTAGACAACGGATAAACATACTTATATGGATGAATATAAATACTTAAATACATATTAAACATCTAAGACTCGAGAACAAACATTCATATTTTTCATACAATCTGCCCCGACCGGGGATCGAACCCAGGACCTCAAGCTTCAGCCAGGTTCTCTAACCACTAGGCCATCCGGTCGTCAATGTACATAGTGTAGAAGACGTAAATGCTTGTACAAAAATAATGAAACTAACGCAATTGACAAAAAAGGTAAGGTGATGTACAAATGCGAACTAAAGTAGCATATGAAGTAATATTTTGGAGTATATCGGATTAATTTGTAATATACAGTGAGTCCATTAACTTAAATTAAAATAACCCCACACATCCATTTTATGCCTAAAAAGCATTACATTACGAGTATGTTGGAAAAGAGCTGATAGGCACTCTTCAAACTGCACAAGACTGCCGCAAAGTTTCGAATGAAAAAACCGCATCGGAAACGGTCCATCTGTTTGCGAGCTACGATACACAAAGATACACACAGAGCCATTGACGTCAAACTTATAACCCCCCACTTTACGCGGGGTTAACAAAACTCAAGTCACCGTTTCAGTTTCCTATCATCCCAGATCTTAGGGCTATGTTGCTTACTTGAGTACGTGTTCCCGCAGTTTCCATTGCAGGCGCAGCCGGCGTCGAGACCCAGCGACAGCGTCGGTGCCAAGCTGGGCCGTGGACACAGCTTGCACCCCCCATTGTACACCTCACATAAGCAAATATTCTTGTCCATCCCTTCAACCTTCAACTCATTCAGTCCAAACCTGTCACATTTAAACGCCGGCACGTACTGCGTGTGCGGACAAACATGACAACCTTTCCCTAAATTCCCGTTCGACTCAGTAAAATTGTCATTCTGGTTCGTATCCAGATCCATCTGGTACTTCTTGCTGTCCGTGCTCCCCATGTAAGACGTGAGGGTCACCTCAGACGAACTGCGGACGGTATTGTTCAGTTTGTATTTTGTCATTGTAGGCACTTCAGAAGTACGTTTTGAAGTTGGACGCCCGGGACATTTCCAGACAGAGTTGCCCTGGTTATTTCATGCGGTTTATTTATCACGTTGGCACTTGTGTTTTTTTGTTTATTGTTTGGTCATTTTTTGTCGCGGCGCGCGGGCGCTTGGTGCGGCGGTGCGGCGAATACTGCCGGCCGTATCTCTATGAAACTGAGTTATACGGTTCTGCCTTAATAGAAGTACATTTCAAAGGCTTTGCGAGGAGAGAGTTAATTAAGCTTGTCTAAGTTATCAATGGGCGTGACCTATGACGTTAAGAAGAAAACTGAAAGTGTTGGTATGAATGTTGGGTTTTATGTCACGTTAATGCCTAGCTGCGTAAATGGTCATGAGTTGATGTGGTCACGAAGGAAGGATGAGTATGCTGTTCGGGTTGTCTGTCTACAATTATATTTGTTGATTAATTGGACAGGTTTATTTCATTGTTGTTTATTATTAGTGTTTGTATCTTAGCAACCGTTTTATCTTCTTGAATAAACCTTTTGATAGCACGCTGCGTTTCCTTATAATGTGGAATATTTAATTTACGGTCAGAAATTTGTTTTGTCTTATTTTCTAAGACACTGCAAGAAGAGTGCGCTCACGAATGTTATATCTGACTGTTGACACGTCTCCTCTCAGAATTAGAGGGCAAATCTGACTAAGCGATGAGGTTTTTTTTTTATAAAATAAATTTCATGCTAGTAAAAGAAAAAAAGAAAAGAAAACAAAATTTAATAAAAACTGTATTATTTTTAAGTAACCAATGGAATAAAAAACAGCTAAAACAAATTACAAAAATTAAATTAAAATGCAAAAAGTAAGCCGCCCGAACAGGGACTTGAACCCTGGACCCTTGGATTAAAAGTCCAATGCTCTACCGACTGAGCTATCCGGGCCTTGACGTAGTGGTCGAAATAGCTGTACAATTGCTACAAGTATGTTTACTTACACCGTCTGCATACACTTGATTCCAGATGGTTTATTTTAACTATTGTAAAATAACTTCGACAACAATAATAGGTAATTATAAGTTGTGTCTTTTATTTTTGATAATTTATGATAATTGCTTGGCTAAATCAAACGCAACATGAATAAATATTAAACTCTGAGTCATAGTAGTTAGGTACTTAACAAATTGTTGCGTGGCGTAGGCACTTACAATACTTAGGTAGTTGGTGGATGTAAAAATAGTTATTTTAGACTTACCATAACGTGGTGGCCACCTTTGCGCCCGGAGTGATGCGGGGCGGGTTGTTTAGTTGTGTAGGTAATGTAAGGTTGTTGATAGGTAATTAAAATTTTTGGTTGTATTTTTTTTTAATTTATCTTTGTCTCTTTATTATTTTATTTAAATAAACCTATTCCACTTTTCTTACATAACATTGAATGTATAATATATTATTTATATTTACAGTCACGTGCACTTATTTATTTAAGTAAACTATTGCACTCGCGGTTTCTTACTTTTTACATACACACATACATAAATCACGTATTTATCCCTTACGGGGTAGACATAGCCTAGGACTTAGCTTAGACCTAAAGGCCATGTTAACCATAAATGTAAGCGTATAGTTGGAAAGGGGAATCAAAATAGTGATGAGTTAGCCGCATCGCCTATTAAATGGTTCCTAAGATTTTTGCCGATGGGCTTTTACCATCTGCGCGGGAAGAGAGCAACTGGTACATTCTATGTTGTTTCTTTGCGCCCAGACCAGCATGGAATCTGCGGTTTTTGGGGCAAGATAATGTTCACTATTATTTAATTTCAAGTTCTTTTTTTTTATTCGTAGTTATAAATTTACTTGATGGGTCTCCCCTTAGCCGAGACCGAAAAAGCAAGGTCACGGAAGTAAATAAATAGTGAACCTTATGTCCTCGTGATATGGTTTAAAGTGTATTGACGGAAGTCGACCTTGCCAACGCACGTGTTTCGACCATGCGCAGAAAGTTACGAGTTTGCTTTTTACAAGCTTTATATATTAACTTAAATGTATATATGTATGTATGTATGTATGTTTGTCCGGGTGGAATCTTGCGACTCAATTTTGAAGCAGAATCTTCATCCGATTGAGCTGAAATTTTGATACTTGTGTAAGCCAGACAATACAATAATCTGGTAGAATTCTGGTGGTCCAGCCAGGACCGTCTCCGCAGGGTACTCTTCAACGGTTGGTCCGATTAACTTGAAATTTGGTACATATATGTAGGACGGATGACAATGCGAGTACAGTTAGCAAAAAAAGCTAGCATTAAAAATGAAATTTTTGATAGAAACTTATATAATGGAATTATAGGAGTAGATAGGTAGGTACCAGAAAGGAAAAAATAAGACTATCTACAAAAAGAAATGAGATCCCATCAAAACAAAACTTGTAAAAAAACCAAGTCTCGCAACTCAGTTCTTCTACCGTAAAAAGTTACATAACGATTTTTAATTTTGATATGGGCATTATATGTTGTTAGGTTAGCTAATTACGTAATAACTTAAGACAGGAGGTCTCTTTAGTAGGGAGTGAATAAATTAACCGACTTGGTATTACATGGATCTCACAACTTTTTACGGTAGAAGAACTGAGTTGCGAGACTTGGTTTTTTTACAAGTTTTGTTTTGATGCAGAATTTATCAGTTGCTTCTCTTCCCGCGCAGGTAAAAGCCCATCGAGGGAATGGGCGAGTCTTTGGAATCATGTTACAGGCGATGCGGCTAGCAACCCATCACTATTTCCCTTAATCATGCTAAACGTGGCCTTAAGGTTTTGTTACCTTAGGCTCTGTCTACCCCGTAAGGGATAGACGTGATATATGTATGTGTATGTATGTATAAAGGTGTATAGATGTTTCTAACGTTTTGGTAATGTACACACGGCAATATAATTAGGTAAGCACCTACGCACGCTCGCGCCGTATCTATGCTGCTTACCGAATAGCTTTGCTGTGTGTACATATTTTATGCCTTTGACTGTACACACAGAGAGGAAACAGGGGAACATTAAACGGTCTCCCGATGGCCACCCAATTTCCTCTTAAAAGAGTATGATGGTTGGAGTCGGTGCGTCATCAGGACCAATCCAGATCTTGGCGCATTCCACCGTGACGGGACCCTCTTGTCAACAGGCTTGCAGCTGCTCCAGTAATGACCGGACCTGACTAGGGTTGTCTGTAACAGATATTTATAAAATTCATCCATTGTAACTAAAGGAATTATTGTCCATAGGTACAGCAATGGTAATGGTTGTAATGCCGGTTCACTATTACACTGTTTTGAATTTATATAGTTTTTAGTGCTTAAGTAGCACTTGATGGTCCCATCGGAAGACCAGCGCTGGCTGCAAGGCCAGCATTATGCTGAGATGGGACCATTTCGTGATATATGTCCTTATGTTTTTTACCTCTTTTTCTTGTCTTTGTAACTATTATATATGTCACGAATAAATGTTTTCTTTCTTTCTTTCTTTCTTTCTTTATATTATCAACCGGCGAAGACATTTTGAAATTTGCCATGAGCTTTTCGGTGAAGGAAAACATCTGCGAAGCAATTCAATGGGGTGTGTGAAGTTCCCAATCCGCACCGAAAATGAAAATAAAATGAAAATTTCATTTTTGCAAATTGGCCGCGAAGGGCTCTTTTACATGTCTTTTTGAAACTACCAGCGCATTCGGAAAGACTATCATTGCCAAGAAGAATGCGCCGCAAGAAACTTGGCAGAAAGTCATTTTTTCAAAATAAAATACAGTAAGAATACTTAAATTCTACTTAATTTAAATACATTTATAAAAGGTATGTATAAGGTCCCCGAGCCTTAACACTGGGCCCGTGTGGGAGCTATATAGACTACAAGCCCATGGACAAAAAAACATGTGAAATGAACCAGCGTGAAACACGCTGTTACTATATCATAAAATAACTCTGAGCGCTATGCCGTCTTTTCTGAGCGGTAGGTACAGATTTTTTCCCATACATTGAAAAAAAAATTACACTAACTGCCGGCACCACCACTTTAAAGCGGCAGTAGGTCTTTCGACATTTATTTTTAATCATCTATAAGCTATAAAAACGCCGTAAATTAATAATTAGTCGTAATTCCTTACTTGCACCTGAGAAATTCCATAAGTGTACCGCTCAGAAAAGACGGCATAGCGCTGAGAGTTAAAATTATGATATAGTAACAGCCTTCTAAGCGTGTTTCACGCTGGTTCATTTCACATGTTTTCTTTGTCCATGGGCTTGTAGTCTAATAGCCCAAAGCCTCTCATTTTGAGAGGAGCACTGTGCCCAGCAGGACGTATATGGAGGCTGAAGCTGATGGTGATGACATGTGCCCAGAAAAAAGCGGTGACCCTAGTTACGCCATTGTCGTTGCGAAGATTGCCGCCTTCCGAACGGTCGCCGGTGTTGCATCGGGAACAAGGCAATAGCTACCGATCCAGCTTCCTGTACCTAATGACTCTGGGAACACTGGCTTTTGCAAACTGAGGGAATTTACTGGTAATGATCTGTCGTGCTAACACAAATAGTCTCTTTCCCACAGGGGTAGGCAGGGACTTTGTTCCATTTGCTACGATCCGACATACCTTTCGCTTCATCCACGTTTATCAAACTCTTCATACATGCTCGCCGGTTCCAAAACGTCCGTCTAGGCCTTCCTCTCCCAACCATTCACACTCCCCATATAGATCTGTTTAGATAATCTACTTTCATCCAGCCGCTCTACGTGACCAAACCAACTAAGCATACTATTTTCTATCCTAGTCTCTATATCCTCTTTCACACCAGCACGTTCCCTTATCACACTATTCCTTATTCTATCTTCAGACCTCAAGCTTCGACGAGTACATACATAAATCACGTCTTAATCCCTTACGGGGTACCCACAGTCTAAGATAATAAGACCTAACGGCCACGTTTAGCATGATTGTGGGCGTATAGGTGGAAAGGGGAATCAAAACCGTGATGGGTTGCTAACGTCGCATATAACATGATTGTACCAGTTGTCTGTTCCCGCGCAGATGGTAAAAGCCCATCGAGGGATTGGGCCAAAATCTTAGGGATCATGTCATATAAACGATGTGGCTAGCAAGCCCACTGTTTTGATTCCGCTTTCCATCCATACGCCGACAATCATACTAAACGTGGTCTTTATTGTTACCTCAGGCTCTGTCTACCCCGTAAGGGATAAAGACGTGATATATGTATGTTATGGGGTCTTATTATTGAAGAGCTACTGCGCCGTAGCGAGTCCTTGAGCATTCAGCTCACCCCATTACTTTCTCCCTCAAGAAAACGAGTCTATGGACAAAGGGTGTATTATGAGTACACAGTTCAACCCGCATCCCTGTTTTTGTCCATAAATGTATACATAGACACAGGAACCGATTGTTCGTTTTATCTCCTGGATTTTCCCGGGGGCAGATAGCAAACAATCCAATTTTACGAACTACGCAATAATATTCGTTGTGGTAACTGGTTATGGTACATACATAAATCACGTCTTTATAGGTAGACAGGGTACATATCAAAATAGTGATGGGATGCTAGCCGCATCGCCTATAACATGATTCTTCTTTCTTTGACCAGTATGGAAGTCTAAATGCCTCATTGTCAAAATATACTATGGTCAAAAAGTATGTAAATGTAAATAAGTACATGTTATTGAACAAAAGACAAATCAATTAGATGCCACAAAAGCCTGAAAGCCTAATTATATCATAGGAAAAACGAACAGAAGATAAATGCTCAAGATTCCAAAATGCTCAGTGGGTTCGAAAATTTTCTTGTCAAAATTTACAAAAGTCAAATAGTATAAAATATTAGTGTCAACCTCGATTTGTCTGAATATTTCAGAGGTGAAATATGATGTGGCCAACATGCACTTTTAGTCAATATTTCCAAGGCATCTTTCACTATGTCCTAGATGACTTGTGTCTACAAGTTTTCAGGACAGAATACTCTAGAGTCAAAATGTTCAAAATGCTATTTATAAATTAATTGAACTAAAACTAAAATAAATCTAAAAGCGTACCCCGCGGCAGTTTGGTCTCCGATGCAGTCGATCAGCCTCCTAGACATTTGGCTAATAGTTTATATATGACATATCTAAGGCGCTGAACTACCTACATAATTCTACCCTTGAAGACAAGTTTAACCCTCGATTCGAACATAATTGTCATATTTAGATTGAAAACATAATGTACGCTGCGCAGGACGGAAACAATTACAGAGTATCACAATAGTTCTTCTATTTACAATAACAATTACAAACATGTCAACAACGGAGTATGCGCGCACGCAAGGTGACACACGATCTGTTAAGGAATAGCTTGTGGTACAACGGGGTGAGTAGGGATCGAAGTTTAAACTTCAATAAAAATACAACATATGTGGCAAATTGATTTTTATACATAAAAATGTTTCGGTGGTATGAATAGTTAAATGATACCTGTCATTCACAATTGTTTATTTAACAATATCGATAACATAAAACTACTTAAATATAAAAATATAAATGTATTACATTTATTTATATTTTTATTTAGATAAATTTACCTGCCTCCAACTCATTTCTCTGTCCTATTGGTTATCGGGTAGATATCGGTATTAAGCGATAAGACCGCCTATTGTCTACTTTGTTCTTTGATTCTGTATTGTTTTGTATTTGTACTGTTGTATTGTAAATTAAACGAACTAAAACTAAAATACGTCTAAAAACGTACTCCCCGCGACATTAGGCCAAATCGAATATTCGTCGTCTCACTCATAATATCGTCCGTCACCTTCACACCCTCTTGCGATCCATTCCACACGAAACATAAAACACAGCAAATAAATCATCAGTGTCTTCAATGCGTGTCTTCGCAAAAGTGAAACGGTCGCTGGCTCAGCATTATGCTGAGGCGTGCAGCACTGATTTTCTGCCAGAACCATCTGTGACTCACGGAATATACCTACAGACAAACATATCGGGAAGCAACCTCTTTCAAAGGTGACTGGCAGGTAGACGGTCTGACGTGGCGCTAGCTGCCATGTGTCAGACGACTCCTGCCAGCCTACGGCTCTGCATATAATCCGTTATTTGTTCCATTTTTTACCACTCATAAATTGTACTTGTATGCGTTGAATGATCTCAAGTCTTTCATTAGGATACAGAGGTTCCTTATCTATACTAATATTATAAAGAGGAAAAATTTGTTTGTTTGTTTGCATTGAATAGGCTTCGAAACTACTGAACCGATTTCAAAAATTCTTTTGCCGTTAGGAAGCTACATTATCACTGAGTAACATAGGCTACTTTTTACCGCGGGAAAAATACCCTTTCCTACGGGAAAATTAATTTATCGCGGGCGAAGCTGCGGACGGAAGGCTAGTAGTTCATATACTAAGAAACTATACCTATATGAGGTTGTATTTGCTTCATGGCTGCCTATAACCACAAATTTAACAAGGTATGTCGATTGATCAGACAATCAGGTTGTTTTGAATGTCTATTGTTCTAGCACCACACTCCGCTGGAGCTATGTTGATGGCGTATTGTTCGGACACTTTAATTCTACGTAATTTGCGTCCATATTTCCTGATTTCCTCAAGAATTTATGGATAAACACAGAACATGCAGTTTTATCATGTCTCTTTTGTTCGTTTACGGTCATTTTCAAGTTTTCGCATTTGAACACAAACTTGATATTGTTAAAATTAAAAATACATAAAAGTACAGATGGACAGAAACACATTTTCTCTTACGTACTCGTACGTACGTCGTTTATCCCTTACGGGGTAAACAGAGACTAAGGTAACCAGACCTAAAGACCACGTTTAGCATGATGTGGGCGCGAAGGTGGAAGAGGAAACCAAAAATAATGATGGCTGCTAGCCGCATCGCCTATTAACATGATTCCTAAGTTGTTCGCCCTTTCCCTCCCTCGATGGGCTTTTACCATCTGTGCGGAAAGAGAAATTCTATATTGTTATGTTTTTCTGTCTTTCTAAACGTGGTCTTTTGGTGTTACCTTAGGCTCTGTCTACCCCGTAGGGGGTAAAGACGTGATTTATGTATACATGTATGAAACACTTGGTTTTAACAAATCGCTTATTAACGCAATGACAAGTTACCCAGCTTTAGGTGGTAATAAAAAGAAATGAAACAAAGTCAGACATTTAGGTCATAACAGCGGTCAATGTCGCCCACCACTCGAATACCTACCACATTCGAAACCACTGACATATATAAATTAGTATAACTGCATATATATAGAGTTAAGAAGAGCTACTACCAAAGCCGGTAAATTACTACTACTGATAGTCTATCAGTGATAGATAAGCAAGTGTCAAAGAAGAGTAATTGTGTCGCATAGGTAGTAACAAAAAAGGTCACGTGACAGTTAGTAACGGGTAGAAAAATTCGGAGACTACCCACCTGCTATGGGTGCAAGGGTTATAGCACGCGTCACGGAATGACGAGGATCCGGGTTCGATTCCCGGCGATAGCTTTACTTTTCGGATTTTTTATGTGTTCTAATTTTCAGTGACATTTAGAATATTTTTTTCGCATTGAAAGCGGTTCATCAGTTTGAGTGCTACGATGCCCTAACAGATACGCACGCACACGTGCAGATACATCGATATCAAACTGATAGCACCCCTCTCTTTGGGTCGGGGGTTAAAAATGACACAAACGAAGCAGCTCCTCTTAAAATGACAAGGTTTTAAGTCTGCTTAACGTTTTTATGAGCCCATTGTCCATACATTTTCTTCCATGCTGGTCTGGGAGCAAAGAAAAAACATAGAATATACCAGTTGCTTCTCTACCCGCACAGATGGTAAAAGCCCATCTAGGGAATGGGCGAAAATCAAAGGAATAATGTTATAAGCGATGAGGCCAGCAACCCATCACTATTTTGATTTCATTTTTCACCTATACGCCCACAATCTTGCTAAATGTGGCCTGTAGGTATCTGTTACCTTAGGCTCTGTCTACGCGTGTGTATAAAGATGTGATTTGTGCATGTATGTATGTATGTATGTATTGTACATACAAGAAGGTTGTAAAGCTCGTAGGAATGCTAGAGTGATTCAAGGATGAAGTATTATCATACGCAGAGTAAAAAAAGATTACCAAATCATTTGTTTAGTCGCATAGTGAGAAGATTCACACAACAGGAGTTAACTGCGCGGAACCATTTTTAACAGCCTGAAGTCCCCGCCTCTACCACGCAACCGGCAGCGTGGATAGCACTTTCCTAAATTTATAATACACTGCGTGGTATGTTAACAAACCGTTGTATGGTGAGCGTGTCAACCACGCAATGTATGGATAATTATTCCAGCGTAACGAACTTTAGTTCAAATTAAAAGCTATGTATTCATTGACTTTTTGTTCTAGTGTTATGTTGCCCACATTTATCACAGACTGTTTTTCTAGAACAATTACCGAGTTCCGTGGACCTGAGAAACTGAGTTCAAAGTCTTTATAAATACAACAAGGACTAACTGCTTCTCGTCCCATGCAGATGGTAAAAGCTGAATACGCAAAAATCTAAGGAATCACGTTATAAGCGACGTGGTTTGCAACGCATCACTATTTTGATTCCCGATTCCACATATACGCCCACAATCATGCTAAACGTGGCCGTGGTGTTGTTACCTTGGGCTCTGTCTATCCCATAGTGGGTATAGCCGTCGCGGGAGAGCAACACATACCCCCGATAATAATCGTGAAAAAATTATATTATAGTGTAAGTCGAGAAAGACTGATGCGTTGCCACAGTTTGGCGTTATTACCACTCTAATTGGTTATTTTCTCTATGTGATGAAGCTGTCATAAAGATGTTAAATGATGTGAAGCCAACGGGCAAGCAACACCCATCAGGGTGTGACGTCACAGCAGTAGGAAGCGCGGCGGCCTCGCGGCTTCCGCGCGGCGCAAAAACGCGGGAACCGCGCCAAAATGGCCGCCCGGCCGATTCGGGCCGCCATTTGTCATGCCATACACTACTGACGTATGTTAATCCAACTTAATGATAGTTTAAACAAATCTTTTTCATCATTTTTGTATAAACGTCCGCTAGAGCGAATGAATAACACATCTATTTCGTGTCTTTAAAAGTCTAATCTTTTTTTCGACAAAATACACTTGATTTATGTATTTAATTTGTATTTAAAGTCTGTCGAAAACTGACATTGTTTTTCAAATAAAACATGTATAATCTGTGGTAGCGTAGGAGGAAAGTTGGACATTTTAAAAAGCGAATAATGATCGATCGTGTAAGTGATTTTTAATTAGAATAAAATAGTTAACGCTTTTATTATTTACCTTTAGTTTTGTTAAACGCTTACTAATTCAAGTTACCAGGCAATGTTTTTAGGTTTTCACATCACTAAAGTAGTCTGTGGTCGTGTAATGGCGTCTTTGTTTACGCTGTCATTATATATATTTGACATAATGGTCTAGTGTAAATTTTTGATACAGTAAGTGTGAAGTTGCAATTCCACCAGTAGGTACGGCGCTGTGCGACACTGTGCGGTATTGGTGGCTAATTCTGCCTAATTCTTAAGGTTCCGTATTCAAAGGGTTGTATGTCCGTTTGTTACCAGGCAGTATCACATGAACCGTGATAGACACTTGAAAATTTCACAGATGATTAATTTCAAATTAAGATCATAGGAATCATATTATAAGCGATGCGGCTAGCAACCCATCACTATTTTGATTCCACTTTCCACTTATACGCTCACAGTCTTGTTAAACGTGGCCTGTAGGTCTTGTTACTTTAGGCTCTGTCTACCCCGTAAGGGATGAAGATGTGATTTGTGTGTGTTTGTGTGTGTGTGTGTGATGAAGATGTGATTTAATTTTTGATTTGTTTTTTAATTAGAAAATCGGCTTCCATTTTCTTGCTATCTAGCGAGGAGAAGTTACACTATGTATATTCATACTTTGACTATTTGACGATAGATGGCAGTAACAGGTAACGAGCCAAAGCCGTTTAAAAGTGCGTTCATGATTTTTTTTCTATGGCAGGTGCGCTATTTCACATTAATTACAGGGCAAGCAGGGTAATTAGCACTTACATTACGATTATTACGTTTTAGGTAAGTAATTTCCAATAAAGTACGGCGTTCAAACTATCGCAATTTGAATTAATTTGCGCTCCATCTAGTGAGTAGTAGCTGAACTACAGCGTATCAGTGGACGTTACCTTGATGAGACGTTGCAGTAATGCTCTTATTTTTCGCGAGATAGCGACACTGAGGTATGTGAAATGATTGTTTTTTTAATGCTTTGTTTATAAGTTTGGATCATTTGAAAATAAGCATGTCAGCTCCAAATGCCTATTCTAAAAACCAACATCAACCACAAAAATATGTTTTAAACTAAAAAAATGTTTTATTGTTAAATAGCCAAATTATTACACTTACTTAATTTACTAATTTGTAGTTAGAATTACATAATATTAAAATTGAGCAGTATTTTTATTTATTTATGCTACCTAAGGAAGATCATGGGAAATAAATGGATATTCGCAATCGTTTGTTCCGCTGCTAAAAAAATAAAAAGGTGGAAAAAAGGAGGAAAAGTCTTTGCTCGGCAATGGGAAAGAAAAAAAAACAAAGGAACTCTGTTCTTTATTGAAAACTGTAATTTATGTTACAGTTTAAATTTAAATAAACCATTTGTGACGTACTGTACATTGTTGCCTTGGTAACGAAAATAACTTTGTACTCGTATGTATGTCTAAAATCTGCTCCGCTGTAAATTGGTGAATTATAATCTCATACCACTGAAGCCTTGAGTTTGAATCCATAACATCTGGCGACCGTGACTTAAAATTCAGTAAAACATGGATTTGAAGCGCAAGCGTACCCAGTTGCGAAGAGAATTCACCACCCTTGCTGACAAGACAGAAAAGGCCATAGAAGGCGAGGACGACTCTGCCGGTCAATTCTTTGATTTCTTGTCGGAAACCGCTTCCGAACTTTTCGAGGTAGAAGCGGCAGTGAGGGACCAGTGGTGCGCGGCCGAGAACTTCGACGAAGCTCAATTTCAAGCAGACCAAGATAAGTCCATGTTATATAAATTACGATGGCATAAGGTCAAATCGATGTTCCCAAAAAATTTACCGCGCTCAAACAGTACAAACTCGTTACAATCTGCCGAATCGAGTCAGAAGCCTAAAACCGGCAAGCAACGTCTGCCAACATTGCCAAGGTTGGAGCTAAACAAGTTCGACGGCAACGTGAAGTCCTGGCTGCAGTTTTGGGGACAATTTAGAAAGGTACATGAAGACGCCAACATTGACCCCTGCGACAAGTTTCAGTATCTTCTCCAGTCAATGACCCCGAACAGCGCCGCACGACAGCTCGTGGAAAGTTATCCACCTTGTGCCGAAAACTACTGTAAGGCAGTCGACGCTTTAAAGACACGATTCGCACGCGACGACGTGCTCATAGAGACGTACGTCCGAGGGTTGCTTTCACTGATGCAACGCAAAGAAGCAGGAAGTGATTTAACCGCGCTTTATGACAACCTTCAGACACATGTGCAGGCACTCGGAACACTCGGCGTGACGAATGATAAGTACGCCACAATGCTTTTTCCCATGATCGAAACAGCTTTACCCGAAGAAGTACTTCGTGCCTGGTATCGCAGTCACCCTGAAACCAGAAACCTGTCTAAACTTATGCTGTTCTTAAGGCAAGAGGTAGAGTCGGAAGAAAGAATACGGCTAGCTAGGCGAGACTTTTGCGAGATGTCCCCAGCCGAACCGAAGCCACCCACCGCCTGCTTTGTAACAGAGTTCAAGCAAGACAAGGAAGGAAAGAAAAACGGTTCATCATGCGTGTGGTGCGATAAAGACAATCATTCTGCCGTAGAGTGCCACAAGGCGGCTAAGATGACGCTTCAAGATCGTCTGGATTTTATCCAAAGCAAGAAAGCTTGCTCAATTTGCCTGAAAAGCAATCATGTCGCTAAAAAATGTAAAAGTTTCCCTAGATGTCTATTCTGTCAAAAACGGCATTTTACAATAATGTGCACAGAATTAGCGGCGAAAAACATCGATACACAGAATAGTCAGAATAAACAGCAAGAGAGGAACTTGTCATGCCACACACAATCTGCATCAACAACCTTGTTGCAAACTGTAATAGTGAAGATTGTACATGGCAAGAAAGAGACGGCTGTACGAGCGCTTATCGACAGTGGTGCCCAACGTTCTTACATCAAGAAGGATTTAGCACGAAAACTTGGCCTGAAACCTACAAGCAACGAAACTGTAACTCATAGTTTGTTCGGCGGGATCGAGACAAAAAAGAAGAAATGTCATGTTTATGACATATCCGTCAAAAATCTCGACGATAATTTTTCTATGAATTTACATGTTTTAGAGCAAAATGTTATTTGTAGTTTTTTACCCAAGCTAAAGTCTAAAGATTTATTAGGGCAACTATGTCAACGCGACATCGTACTACACGACTCTACTGACGCTCCTGACGACGTAAGTTTACTGATTGGTGCTGACTTTTCTGGTTCACTTTTTACGGGTCAATTTGTACAGCTAGACAATAACTTGACCGCAGTAAAGACAACAATGGGTTGGACTATTCAGGGAACCATTTTACGGGGTCACAGTTCCACGACTAACGCGACTACGTCGACCCTTCAATGTCTCACAAAAGTTGCCTTTTCAGAATTACTGACTTCGAAAGCTCTAGGCATCAGAGATCCAGCGGAACAAGCAATAAAATCCATCCGCAATACGGAGGTCCTTGCAGCTTATAAAGAAAATGTCAAGAGCAATCAAAAAAGTCGGCATGAAGGCAGTTTGCCGTGGCGGGACATCCTGCATCCCGGAGTGAGCTACGATTTCGCTAAAAAGAGATTAAACTCTGCAATGAAACGCCTCAAACGCTAAACAGTAAGATAAAATCGATAATTACGATAAAGTAAGATGTGCTTACTTGTTAACAAAAACTTAAAATAGAAATACTTTGATGGCAAAAATATTTCATATCGTGTAGTAGTGGTAGTCTCTGTTTTCGGGTGATTTTTTGATAGCGTTAAGACGTTTGTCGCAAGGCGAGGCAAGATTCTCAGCTATTTAGCGATAGTGCTACCAATTTTCGTGGACTCGACGATGCGTTTGGATCCCAATAATAGGATGAAATTCAACGATTCTCTAATATTAACTAGAATCAAATGGAACTTCTGGCCTCTGGCTCTGCTTCGTGGTGGGGAGGGTTCTATGGGAGAATCATAGGTCCTATGGGTAATTATTAATCCTACGCAGGGTCTTAGGTAAGGAACCGCTTACACACTAGGTAAGCTGACTCGACTAAATAGCGACACGACTCAAACGGTGACTAATACTAACGTTTTGACAGACGCCCCTATGGCAAGACCGAAACGAGCCACAAGACTACCACAGCACTTATTTGATTATATTTTAAATTAATTATAAGGTAGCCTCCCGGCTTTCCTCGCCCGGGAGTGTGACGTACTGTACATTGTTGCCTTGGTAACGAAAATAACTTTGTACTCGTATGTATGTCTAAAATCTGCTCCGCTGTAAATTGGTGAATTATAATCTCATACCACTGAAGCCTTGAGTTTGAATCCATAACACCATTGAAGCTGCCACCATTATATTTATTGATATGTAGGTACATAATGTAAAAACAAATGAACGGGAAAACTAAACCGAAAACCGCTTGTTGGCTAAAAACAAATAAACTTACAATACCTACGTAAAAAAACACACACACACACAAAAATCACGTCTTTATCCCTTACGGGGTAGACAGAGCCTAAGGTAACAGGTACCTACAGGCCACATTTAGCGAGATTGTGGGCGTATAGGTGGAAAATCGAACCAAAATAGTGATGGGTTGCTAGCCGCATCGCCTATAACATGATTCCTATTATAATCGCCCATTGCCTCGATGGACTTTTACCATCTGCGCGGGTAGAGAAGCAACTGGTACATTCTATGTTTTTCTTTGCTCCCAGACCAGCATGGAAGAGCACACACGCACACATAGGTACACAAATTAGGCCTTCTCTTACGACCTAAACGGCACGTTTTGGCGCCAAGCGCCCTAGAAGAGACGCGGAGATTGTATTGTTGGGTGCTAGTCGGGTTACCTCCGCGTGTGGTCAAGAGCTGCGGTTCGTTTTTGGATCCATCCGGGGGGAAGAGCAGCGCTTGGTCCGGTGCAACCTGGGCATCGGCTAATGATTTCCTGGCAGTTTCTGAGGGATATCATTGACCGTCGGCTAAAAGCCCGACAGGGGGTCTATGACCGTGTTACCGTACAACGTTGCCGACATTTTGTCACAAGATTTTTAATTGTATTTTTGTTACTTTGACATTGGCGAAGTTGTCGTCGCTATAACGACTTGATACGCCACAACTAAGAAGGATAAGAAGAAGATCATCACCGTTGTGTAAAGATCATCTCGTACATCCATTGAAAGTCAGTTTAGTAGCGCACATCGTTTTATTCACTTGGTCAACAACACAAAGTACATTAAGTTTGTTCAGTGACCCTCCGCGGGAAGAACTAGCAAGAAACCTCACGGGCATAGTCTTTTCTTATTGATCGCTACATCTTCTATTACCATTAATACAGATTTACACTTCGAACTTATCACTACACAATCAGCATCTCACAGTCCGAATGACAATACAATCTCTTCTTCTTCTTCTTTGTGGCGTATCAAGTCGATATAGCGACGACAACTTCGCCAATGTCAAAGTAATAAAAATATAATTAAAAAATCTTGTGACAAAATATCGGCAACGTTGTACGGTAATGCCCCTTGTCGGGGTCTTAGCCAACGGTCAATGGGAGGTAACCCGACTCGCACCCCAATCTTGTTTCATACTTTTCCATCGTCGTTTTTTGTCGTAGTTGGGTTAGTTCTCTCTTTTTTTATTATTTCTTTGCTTCCATCCGTGAGCTAGAATACCATTCATTTATCTTGCCGTCTCACTCGCTCTTACTTTGATACTTGAATCGGCACCCGAACTCGAATAGCATGCACTCACGGTCTGTCCCATTGTAACAGCGCCTTGGCGCCCAAACCTCCAGTAGACGTGATCGCAATCGCGATGCGCGCGCGCAAGGCCGGCACGCGCTGCCACTGTCATGCCCGGAGCGTTCAACTGTCACCATTTATATTAAGTAAGTAAGTAAGTAAATGCTTAATTGTACAAATATAAAGAAACAGATACAATTCACAAAAAATTAAATACATACATCCTACTAATATTATAAATGTGAAAGTTTGTGAGTATGGATGTTGGGATGTTTGTTACTCTTTCACGCCTGAACGGCTGGACAGATCTGGATGAAATTTGGAACATAGATAGATTATAGTCTGGAATAACACATAGGCTAGTTTTTATCCCTGGAAATGGCGTAATTCCTGCGGGATAGCGATAAACGAATTCTATGCAGACGAAGTTGCGGGCAACAGCTAGTAGGTACATACATAAATCACGTCTTTATCCCTTACAGGGTAGGCAGAGCCTCAGGTAACAAGACCCAATGACCACGTTTAGCGGATCGATGGGCTTTTACCATCTGCGCGGGAAGAAAAACAACTGGTACATTCTATGTTTTTTTCTTTGCTCCCAGACCAGCATGGAAGAATAAAAATAATATTAAATATATGCACAAAGGCGAACTTATTTACAAACTTAAGCTTAAGCAACGTATGTTACGTACGTACCTGTTACGGGTGGTGTAGCGGTATAGCATGAGTCACGGAATGATGAGAGTCCGGGTTCGATTCCTGGCTAGAGCTTTACCTTTCGGATTTCACTGTGTTGCAAAAGTTCTCGAGTGGTGACCATGAAACGGAGGACGCAGTGTTGGCAGGCCTCCCACTAGGTGGGCTGACGACATCATGACAGTTGCGGGAAACCTATGGATGCAGGTGGCGAGTTGTCGTTCTTTATGGTGTGCTAAGGGGGAGGCCTTTGTTCAACAGTCGACGTCTTCAGGCTGATGATGATGATGATGATGAACGTATGTATGTATGTATGTTTGTCCGGGTGGAATCTTGCGACTCAATTTTGAAACATATCTTCAACCGATTGAGCTGAAATTTTATACTTGTGTAAGTCAGATGACAATAAAATAATCTGGTAGTAGAATTCTGGTGGTTCAGCCAGGACCGTCTTCGCAGGAAGGAACTCTTCAACGGTTGGTCCGATTGACTAGAAATTTGGTACACATGTGTAGTACGGATGACAATACAAGTACAGTCACCAAGAAAAACACCTTTCCACCTATACGCACACAATCATGCTAAACGTGGCCTTTATTTAGGTCTTCTTACCATAGGTTTTGTCAACCCTGTAAGGGATAGAGACGTGATTTATGTATGGATATATACGAGTAGGTAGAAAGGGGAATCATAATAGTGATGGGTTGCTAGCCGCATCGCCTACATATTTCTAAGATGTGCGCCGACTCCCTAGAGATATCTGAGTATAGTTTAGTTAAGATTTTTAAACTCACTACTTGTCCATCCCTATAATCTCCTCTCATCCACTCAAAGGTTGACTGGAAGAGATCCCTTAATGGGATAAGTCCGGCTTTGTGCATGTATCTCAGTGTTTGTCAATTGTATTTGTCTTATGTTTATTTTGCAAAATAAAGAGTTATACACACACATACATAGTGGAGAAAAAATCTTCAAACACGTGCAAACGTGGCCTTGCCCATTAATGTCAAAAAGTACCCACTTTGCCTGTTATGCCTCCAGCGCCCGTGGGCGGCGCCCGCCCACGCAAGCCTTGCTAAGGGCTGATATCACACAGTCAAATTTTACGAACTACGCAGTAATATTTGTTATGACGAATACGCAATAGAAGCTCATTTTTTACGTAATGGAGTGGCAAACGAGCAAGTGGGTCACTCGATGGTAAGTTATCGCAGCACATACTCATCTAATTTGCTACTAAGTGCAAGTGCCATAATAATATTAATTATTATCTGTATATTTCTTTTTATCTTAAGTTAGGTTCCTACAATATTTATATAAAAAGTAATAAAACAATATTAATACAAAATATAAAAACATATAAACCTAACCTAGGGTGCCGCCGGCAGCCAGTTGGCTAAGCTACCGGTGGTCAGGGCGACAGAGAGGAACCTCCTGTCTATCCGAGCTGTGTCCAGGAGTACCGCCTTCTGGAGTATCGCCCTTGACCCAACCACCTAGCGAGAGCCTTTTAAGGTGATGGTCAAGGCTCTTTGCTATTAGACCGTTCACCGAAACGAAAACAAACAAAAATACTATTGTTTATTCCTTTATTATTATTGTAATTATAATAATAATTTTATAATAAATTGCCGTGCCCTTACAGGGTAAATGTTTGAAACTAAATACATAGGTATAATACTAACATTTTTGTCACAACATTTTTATGCAATAAATAGTTTGAGTTTGAAAATGAAAATGATAATTTATTTTTGCAAATTGCCCTCCAAGGGCTCTTTTACATGTATTTTTGAAACTACCAGCACATTCGGAAAGACCATCATTGCCAAGAAGAATGCGCCGCAAGAAACTTGGTAGAAAGTCATTTTTTCTAAATAAAATACAGAAAGAATACTTAAATTCTACTGAAAATGAAAATGAAAATGAAAATTTTATTTTGCAAATTGGACGCCACGGGCTCTTTTACATGTCTTTTTGAAACTACCACCGCATTCGGAAAGACCATCATTGCCAAGAAGAATGCGCCGCAAGAAACTTGGCAGAAAGTCACTCAAATTGAATACATTTATAAAAGGGATGTATAAGGTCCCCGAGCCTTAAATTATTTTAATCTATAGTAGAGATGTATAAAGTCTCTACTAGTAAAAACAACAAAAAAATTTAAGTTCAGTGGAGGTGTAAAACGCCTCCACCGTCAAATAAATTAATCGGAGATGTCTATAATGTTGAAATATATGAGTACCTATCTAAAGTTCTATTGTGAATTACTTTCTTGAAATTGCGCATAATTATTACGATGAATACTGAATCGATTATTAAAAGTATGTAATGATGACACAGCGGGTCATTTTGACCACATTTCAACCAAGTGTTTTATAAAAAAAGCTCATCGCTATAATTATGAATCATTTAATGATTAACAATGTGTACATGACGGCGTACGAGTACACACACGCGTGACAGGACTTAGGCTTATGAAAGAAAGAAAGAACTTTTTATTTGCTTAGAACACGTTTTTTGTGTTGTTTAATGGATCCACTGAAAAACAGCGTCGTTCGTTCTATTCTTATTTATAATCTTCCATTCCATTTTCTGGAAGTAAAGAAAACACATAGAATGTACCAGTTGCGTCTCTTCCCGCGCAGATGGTAAAAGCCCATCGAGGGAATGGGCGAAAATCTTAGGAATCATGTTATAGGCGATGCGGCTAGCAACCCATCACTATTTTGATTCCCCTTTTCACCAATACGCCCATAATCATACTAAACGTGGCCTTTAGGTCTTGATATCTCAGGCTCCGTCTACCCCGTATGGGATAAAGACGTGACTTATGTATTTTTAAGTTTTAACTGTTTTTTGTAATGATTTGTTTTTCTTTTTCAATAAATCAATATTACATACATACTAACTAAATAAATCTTAGTCAGAGAAAAAAAAAAGTCAAATGTTACAAGTCAAGTTTGACAAACTTTCAGTGGTCAGATTGGCTTGAGCTTTGGACAAAATATTTCAACTAAGCTCTCGGATAAAGTATTCTATGACCTAACGAGGGCGTGTCATAAAACAAAGGAAATATTAGACGATATTAGACTTTAAGCCATGACAAATGCGTAATTCACGTTATAACCACAATCAGAATAATAATACCAATACAAAAGTGCTGATATCAAATTTGTACATTTTATTATGGATATCAAAATGTGGTTGTTAGTCATACTGGGAACGCTTTCAAGCCTAAACTACTCAACGATCAAACCGGTCAAAATACATAATGATTCTAAATAATGTATATTTTTTTTTATATGAATAGGAAGGCAAACAAGCAAGTGAGTCACCTCATGGTAAGTGATCACCACTGCCCATAGACACCCGCAACCCCGGAGGGATTGCAGATGCGTTGCCAACCTAGAGGACTAAGATGAAATGCCTCTTGTGCCCGTAATTTCCCCGGCTCTCTCCACACCGGAACACAGCAGTGCAAGCACTGCTACTTAGCGGCAGGATTAGCGAGTAAGATGGTGGTAGCGATCCGGACCTCATGCAATTTCGGTGAAGGAAAACATCGAGAGGACACCCTGCACACGTCTGCGAAGCAATTCAATGGTGTGTGTGAAGTTCCCCATCCGCACTGGGCCCGCGTGGGAACTATAGCACAAGCCCTCTCATTCTGAGAGGAGGCCTGTGCCCAGCAGTGCGACGTAATATAGGTTGGAGATGTTGATGAATGCCATTATCGGTGAACCTATACTTAACATACATTTTTGATCGCGTAATCTGCAACTATTTTGATGAACCTTTCCACCCGCCCACAACCATGCTAAACGCTGCCTTAAGGTTTTGTTACCTTAGGCTCTGTCTACCCTCATTACCTGCTTGCATTGCACGGTCTCATTGTCTAAGGGACAACGGGCCCAGCGTACGGGCCCTCCCCTTCTTGGCGCGATCCTGGCGGGCGCCGGGGCCACCGGGGGGGCGTTTTTTTTTTTTTTTTATATGAATAGGAAGGCAAACGAGCAAGTGGGTCACCTGATGGTAAGTGATCACCACGGCCCATAGACAGGGGCGTGCAGTGGATTTTGACAGAGGGTAGGCATATTGCCAACAAAATCCGTATTGGTACTAAGCGTGTCGGGCACATTTACGTATGCTTACAAGCACTGCTTATATGCCAGTAAGGGATGAACGCGTCTGCCCATAGACACCCGCAACCCCGGAGGGATTGCAGATGGTGAAACCCTAGTGGCATCCCACGGCGTCCCCATCACACCGGATTGAGGCAACGCCGGAGAGTTTTTAATTCGGGTATATCCCTTCGGGGGAAGTCCCACATAACCCTACGCATACCCGTGCCTAGGGCGTCCATAAAGATTTCCTCTCCGTTAAAAAAAATGGCTCTGTCTACCCCGTTAGTGATGACCCTTTAAAGTAAGTGAATGACATTAGCATTGCTCTTGGTTCTAGGTCTATGTCATCGATGGCGCATGTAGGCAGCGTGACGTCTCCGAGGAAGGAATGCCAAGCAGCAGCAGCCTCAGCATTGTCCTCCTCCGAAGGAGAACCGTTTTCCTGCAAACCTTCCTTCCTCAATATCTAGTTTTGACGTAATTTTGTGACATAATCGGTTGTATTTACCGCAAGGTGTGCATCGAAGGGTAAGTTGCACACAAAACGTCTCAATTAGGTTATGGAAAAACTGGTAGCGCCAGTTTTTCAGAAGGTTATTAACAGAAAATTTTAACCGACGAGAAAGACGGAGGAGGTTCTCAATGCGACGCGTATATAACATGTAAATTAGTAAGTAGGTAAGTTTTTATGTATGATCACGCATAACTTTTTACAGAGTAGTCTGATTTTGATAATTCTTTTTTTATTGGAAAGGGTATATCCCGAAGAAAATTATTTACAAAAACAACAACCCTAAGGTTAGGAAAGCAGGGCATGATTGATTGTTCACTCACAGATTTTAATGCGGAGTTGTATATTACAAACAAAATGATTCACTAAAAAGGAGTGAGTATAATAAAAGAAATTCGTGTCAGTTAGACTATTTATAACGCAAGAACGTCTGAACCGATTTGGCTGAAAATTGGTGGGGAGGTAGCTTAGAACCAGGAGACGGATACAGGATACTTTTTTTTCTAGAATCTTTATCTGAAAACTGATTTTCGGGCCTTGCGAAATTCCCGTGGGATAAGAAATAAAAATTATCATTATATTCCCTAAAGATCAGCAGCACTTAGAAGAGATTTTGCAAATTTTCCACGGTATAAAAGGATGGGATAGGAAATAATGACCTAATATTTGAAGAAATGAGTGGATGAAGGTATGTCACTTTGACGTTATCAGCGCGGACGAAGTCGCGGGCAAAAGCTAGTAAAAAATAAGACTGAAAGTGAAAAATATCCATAGACATTTCAGTGTGCGCTACCTACTGATTTGTTTGGAGTCGGTGCCTTAGGTCTAATAGTATCAAACCGAATAGGCACAGACTTCCAGGATATTTTTCAATTTTTAGCGGTTGATTTTTTATAGTCGTTTTACACCTCCACTGAACTTATTTTTTTTTGTTTTGACTAGTAGAGACTATACATCTCTACTATAGATAAATATAATTTAAGGCTCGGGGACCTTATACATCCCTTTTATAAATGTATTTAATTTAAGTAAATTTAAGTATTCTTACTGTATTTTATTTTGAAAAAATGACTTTCTGCCAAGTTTCTTGCGGCGCATTCTTCTTGGCAATGATGGTCTTTCCGAATGCGCTGGTAGTTTCAAAAAGACATGTAAAAGAGCCCTTGGCGGCCAATTTGCATAAATAAATTTTCATTTTAATTTTGTAACAAACACAACGCGGCACGACAACAGTTGCTACCAACTTACAAAGTTACCGCTAGATGGCGCTGTCTCCTGTACAAACATGCTAACGTTTGTTCGCCGCGGAACACTTAAGTTAGTCTTTAAGATTTGCTTTAATGATCTAATTTCATCTACTAGTTAGAGTACTAGATCGATCCTGGAACTCCGGGTTGGTTAAGGACCTTACTATCATAGGCAAGATCGTATTTTCTTGTAAACATATCGCTCTAATAAATTACTTTCTTCGAGTATATTGGTTTTAATCACCAAACGCTGCGCTCCTGCACTACAATTTTCATTTTACTGATTTTACTAGCATACTTACATACCTTGAGTAGCGTCGCGTGATCGTGTCTGATAATAATTTAGTATTCAGAGACGCAGCTAACGCGTAACAAGAAGGTGAACCCCCGCGCTGCCTGACTGCCTGACCTTCTGCTGGGGCTCAGGGATTTTTGTGAACGAATCTTGCTATAAAACTATAGTTAGGTACTTAAGGCTACACACGCACACAATAAATCACGTCTTTAACCCTTACGGGGTAGACAGAGCCTGAGGTAACAAGATCTAAAGGCTACATTTAGCATGATTGTAGACGTATAGATGGGAAGGGGAATCGAAATAGTGATGGGTTGCTAGCCGCATCGCCTGTACTATATAAATTCCTAAGATTTTCGCCCTAGGCTACTTTTTTTTTTTTTTTTTTTTTTTTTTTTTTTTTTTTTTTATATATGAATAGGAAGGCAAACGAGCAAGTGGGTCACCTGATGGTTAGTGATCACCACTGCCCATAGACACCCGCAACCCCGGAGGGATTGCAGATGCGTTGCCAACCTAGAGGACTAAGATGCAATGCCTCTTGTGCCCGTAATTGCCCCGGCTGTCTCACTCTCCACACCGGAACACAGCAGTGCAAGCACTGCTACTTAGCGGCAGGATTAGCGAGTAAGATGGTGGTGGCGATCCGGACGGACCTTGCACAAGGCCCTACCACCCGCTAACTTAACGCTAGACTAAGTATAAAGTAAAGACAGGGTCTATTATAGACGTTTAAAATTTTAATATTAGTTTCATCCAGGTGCTTACTTCTATGCTGGTCTGGGAGCAAAGGAAAAACATAGAATGTACCAGTTGCTTCTCGTCCCGTGCAGATGGAAGCCCATCGGAATAGGCGAAATTCTTAGGAATCATATTATAGGCGATGCGGCTAGCAACCCATCATTATTTTGATTCCCCTTTCCATCCACACACCCACAATAATGCTAAAAGTGATCTTTAGGTATTGTTACCTCAGGCTCAGTCTACCCCGTAAGGGATATAGACGTGATTTGTGTATGTATGTATGTATGTAACCAGGTGGTTGGCTTAGACTACAGAGCCTTTAAATGTTTTTCAGGTTATTTGGTTATTTGAAAGCTCATCAAGGGAATGGGCATAGGAATCATGTTATAGGCGACGCGGCTAGCAACCCGTCACTATTTTAGATAGATAGATAGATAGATAAATCGTTTATTTGATACTGCAATACACACAATCAAGTTAAAAATAACAATAAAAAAAAGAAAAACAAGAAATTACACATTAGACTTGACACCCGCAAACGTTCTACTAACACTAGTTCTTAAGTTTATGTAATAACTATGGATACCTATTAATCTAAAAATAAATATTTATTATTATTATTATTATTTTCAATTAAATTATGCCAACGCTATTAGGTTTATGGCTTTTTGCCATAATAATAATTAAGTATAGGTATGTAGTTTTAAATGGTCGCTTCAATATGAAAATATTATTTCAGCATTAAACATTTGTCACAAACGTGGTATATTTATCACCATATATGCTTCGTTAATTAGTAACAAGCCATGTAATATCATACATATAAATAACATTTTGGTATTTCCAATTACCTACCTACGCAATAATATGTTGAATAAGTTAAACAAATGAAGTGTATCACATTTATAATAATTTGCCAACATTATTATTGATACCTACTTGATTTGTTAAACAATAATTTGGGAAAGGATCTGAAGACTACCAGTTTTTGCAAGGCCGGCAACGCTCCAGCAGTCCTAAACGTGCTGTTGCTGTCCATGGGTTGCGATGGTCACTCGACATCAGACCGCCTGTATTAGAAGGTAAGTGGCGTAACTATAACGTCGGGGGCCCGTGGCAAATTCATCAGATGGGGCTCCGTCCTCAATATAAAGAAGTGCATCAGCGTCCCTTCTGTGCTCTAAACCAACTCAGTTCGGGGCCCCGTAGAGTTAGGGGCCTCTGGCATTTTTCCACTCCTGCCACCCTATAGTTACGCCACTGTAGTAGATACTAGCGACCCGCCCCGGCGTCGCACGGCTGCAATCAGAGCCCAAGACCTAGATACCACGTTTAGCATGATTGTGGGCGTATAGGTGGAAAGGGGATTAAAAATAGTGATGGGTAGCTAGCCGCATACTATCATGATTAATAAGGTTTTTGCCGACTATTGCAATGGGCTTTTACCATGTGCGCGGGAAGAGAAGCAACCGGTACATTCTATGTTTTTTCTTTGCTTCCAGAACAGCATGGAAGTAAAGAGGTATTCTATCCTAGCCCAGATATGTATTGTTAGTAACATAAAAACTTTTTGTTTTTTGAGTGTAAATTGTTACTGGCCACTAAATTGCCATATGATACTTTTTTATGAATAAAATGTTTTCTTCTGCTGTTATTAGTCCAAGCTACTCCATGTGCCACTTCCTCCCAATATAAATTTCCTTCTTTTTTCCGCTAATTCCAGATATATATATTTATCTCTAGCCTCCATATCTACCAACATTATAAAACTGTAATTTTTCTTCTTACAATTTGACACGCTTTTTGTATTTTTACACGCTCTTATTATCATTTATTAAAATATATTTACATGACGACCGGATAGCCTAGTGGTTAGTGACCCTGACTATGAAGCTAGAGGTCCTGGGTTCGAATACCGGTAGGGGCAGACAGTTGTATGGTGAATACGAATGTTTGTGCCCGAATCATGGATGTTGTATGTATTTAAGTATGTATTTATCTACATTATATAAGTATGTTTATCCGTTGCCTGGTACCCATAGTACAAGCTTTGCTTAGTTTGGGGCTAGGTCAATTGGTGTAATTTGTCCCAAGATATTTATTTATTTATTTATTTATGTATATCCCACCATCCTTGCTGATCCATATCCCTTTTGGCTACTTGTTATGTTAGTTCAGATTTTTTTTCGTGTTAATAGTTTGCATAATTTTTAAATATAAAAAAATACTTGAAATAAGGCAATGCATTCGTGCGGGCCCATGAAAAAAAGAGTCAAAGCTGTGTTTTATAAAACTAATAATATTTTTAATGTTGTTATAAACATGTATGCATGGCACTAATGAAGTTTTAGTGTTAATAGTACACTATATCTTTTGTTTTCTTAATGTTTCAAGATACGGGGAATTCCGTAGGTCATTGTGTGTCTGTGTCACGGCTTTATCTGAATTCTGATAACCTAGTTATACTTATTTGCATACAACTGGCTTAATCCCGATTTTTTGATTTTGAAACGCAAGGTTCATCAGATTTTTCCGGAATATTTACAAACATACATACATACGTTGCAAGTCAATATAGAGCATGTCTTAGTAATAATAACAATTCAAATTGTGACATCTTTAAGTAAGTAGGTAAATGCTTTATTGTTAATATAGAGAAACAGATACAATTCACAAAAAAATCAAAATAACATTAATATATGCACAAAGACGAACTTATCCCTATAAGGGATCTCTACCAGTTAACCTTTGAGTAGATGAGAGGAGCATTAAACGAGGGACCGACAAAGTGTGAGTTTAAAATTCCAGATAGTGAAAGCCACGATAGAGCGTTCACGTTTAAATACAATAAACAAATCATAAAATAAACTACTAAATATCATTACACACATGCATACCTACATACATACATACAGAATCCTACTAATATTATAAACGCGACAGTTTAAAAGTATGGATGGACCAATTAGAAGACGTTTTGGCAAAAGGTCAGGTCAGGAGTACCCGAAACCGACGAGCATGTATGAAGAGATTGATTACTGTGGATGAAGCGAAAGAAGTATGTCAGGATCGTAGCAAGTGGAACAAAGTAGTCTCTGCCTACCCCTGTGGGAAAGAGGCGTGACGGTATGTATGTACGTATGTGTGTATGGATGGATGGATGTTTGTTACTCTTTCACGCCAAAACGGCTGGACAGATCTGGATAAAAACTGGAACATAGATAGATTATGGTCTGAAATAACACGCAGGCTACTTTTTATCCCGGAAAATTGCGTAATTCCTGCGGATAGCGATAAACGAATTCTATGCAGACGAACAGCTAGTACAATATGAGTACACACATACAATATCTGAGGAGATGGTGTGAGCCACATCTTCCTCAAGCCCTCCCTGACCGACACCATGGAGGCAGACTGCCTGATGGAGTTCGGTAACCGATTCCACAGCCTAGCAATCTTTAAATCCTAGTTTTCCGTAAAGGTCTTTGGTCTTAGCTTTTTAGTATATCTACTCTCTATACTCTGGTTTCTGTTGTCCTGTCAATAGTTCGAAGGTTAGCTGGAAGAGATCCCTTTTAGCGACAAGTTCACCTTTGTACAATAAAGAGTTATACATACATACATACAGTTCATTCAGGGTTTACACAAATCAATTAACAACATGGGCGAAAATCATAGGAATCATGTTATAGGCGATACGGCTAGCAACCCACCACTATTTTGATTCCACTTTCCACCTCTACGCCCTCAGTGTCTTGCTAAACGTGGCCTGTAGGTCTTGTTACCTTAGGCTCTGTCTACCCCGTAAGGGATAAAGACGTGATTTGTGTATGTATGTAATTAACAACAAGCAGAGCTATAGCTTGTATTATTGTTATTTTTACGATTCGGTATCAAGTTTTTTCGGACGAAACGAGTTTAGTCGCGTTTCGTTTATAAAAAACAAACAATTCTGTTACCATGAGAATAGTAATAACGTGGTACGTATCTCGATTTTAGGTCCCTATTCTAAAACACGATAAGGCGCATCGATAAGAAATTCGTAAAAATGGACAGGGCGTGAGACAAAAAATGGCACAAAAAATGTCAGCGCTGTTGGTCGTAGTAATTTTGTGCATTGTAAAGAATTGTTGGCTGCCATAAATTAATTTTGAAATCAACGTTTATAGAGAGTACATACATACATACATACATATACAACGTCTTTATCCCTTACTGGGTAGACAGAGCCTTTTTTTTTTTTTTATGGTGCGGAAAATGCGCCTTATGCATCCGGCCCGGTACGGGGTTACCGAGGGTATTTGGGGCTCTCCCGAGGCGTCAGGCATACCCAATAAAAACCACACGAGTTCCCACATTTAGCACTGTTGCAGGGGGCTGCGGGATCGCAAAAGCATTTCTAGCCGCAGACACCCCTGCGGGCCCACCCCGGGGTAGACAGAGCCTAAGGTAACAAAACTTTAAGGCCACGTTTAGCATGATTAAGGGCGTATAGGTGGAAAGGGAAATCAAAATAGTGATAGGTTGCTAGCCGCATCGCCTGTAGCAAACATGATTCCTGTGCCCATTTCCTCGATGGGCTTTTACCATCTGCGCGGGAAGACAAGCAATTGGTACGTTTTATGTTTTTTTTTATTCCCAGACCGTCATGGAAGCAAAATGAAAAACGAACATTAAACGAACATAAAATCCATTAAAAACAATCTAATTGATATGAACAATCTTAATAATAAAAAAAATACAGACGAATTGAAAACCTCCTCCTTTTTTTGAAGTCGGTTAAAATGAATCCCTATTTCCCTTGGTCACGGCGTCGCGCGCGAACGGCTGGACCGATTTCGCTGATTCTTTTTTTGTTGTGTTTGTTATTGTCAGGAAAAGGTTCTTGTATAAATAACAACACATTAAAATAAAAATAAAAACTGGCGGAGGCGAAGCCGCGAGTAACAGCTAGTAAAATAATAAAAATAGTACATTACTGCAGAGGCCGTGAAGTAAGGGATTGCTGGACGAGTTTGGGGTAGGTGGCCGAGTCGAAGACGAGGCCAGATAGAACGAGTCCTGCAATCCCTGTTCCGGCCAAAGCCTGTATAGTGCTTTTCTCAAACAATGTGAGGAAATATTAAAATTAAAATAACTACTAGACAATCAAGTAAATCATAGTTTATTATAGGGAAAAAGATTTTCGATTTGCCACCTTTTTTATTTTTTAAATGTACTAATTTGATCCAGCTATTTGAGCACCATTTTTAACCGCACATAAATATAGTACCATAGATTTTTTTTTATGTCGCAATTATGCTTAGGTACAGATTGTGGTGGTGGTTGGCTGTATGTAATTTTTTCCTTTGCCAATTTAATTTTAGTATAGAAATTTAAAAAATTAGAGCAGCGGACAAAAATGGATTTTCATACTAACTTTTGTGGCCTAAGCCAAGAAGTAATGTAGGGAGCCATAAACGAGAAACTTCATGTCCTCATATCGGGACATTAACGCATACATTTCCGAGCATGTTTGAGAAAAGGATATTTTTAGATTTCTTTCATTAGTTGAGCTCTAAGAACTACCTTTAGGGCTTTAGCTTAGGCTCTGTCTACCCCGTAAGGGATACAGTTGCGATTTATGTGTGTATTTTAATTTTGAATGTATCATACATTTTGATTTAATTTATTTTTATTTTTAATTATGTAATTTTTAAACGTATATGCGGTGATACTTACCAGAAATAAACGAAATTTATTTATTTATTTATTTCTGTTTTAGTAATAAGTAACATAATAAAATTACCTCATATTCACATTTTACTTCGACAACAAAGAATTTCTCAGTTATGCCACGAACAAACAGACTGACAGACACAGCGAAAATATAAGGGTTCCGTTGGCTATTTAACTACGGTACCCTAAAAGGGTCATCGTGGTTTTATGGCTCTAGAAGTATAATAATAATGGCGATTTCAGCTAATTAGTATTATCTTGGTTTGCGGCGGCCTAATGAAATAATGACGTATATGCGATGCGATAACGGCGCATGCGCAACATGCTGTTTATGTACTATTAATAGAGGGGAACACGGGCTAGCGGGTCATATAATGGTAAGGGTAAGGCACCTCCATGAAACCAGCGAGCTTAAGAGAGTCGCTCGTTCATTACAAACGGGCTGCGGTCTGAGCGTAAATTCATACATACATACATACATACCGTCACGCCTCTTTCCCACAGGGGTAGGCAGAGACTACTTTATTCCACTTGCTACGATCCTGACATCTTTCTTTCGCTTCATCCACAGTCATCAATCTCTTCATACATGCTCGTCGGTTTCGGGTACTCCTGACCTGACCTTTTTCCAAAAGGTAAATTCATATCTAGGTATATAAATACATACATAAATCACGTCTTTATCCCTTACGGGGTACACAGAGCCTTGTTAACCAACAAGAACTGAGGCCACGTTTAGCATGATTGTGGGCGTATAGGTGGAAAGGGGAATCAACTATGGGTTGCTAGCATCGCCTATAACATGATTCCTATTTTCTCCCATTGCCTGCATTAATTTATTTTTAACTAGCTTCTGCCCGCGAATTCGTCTGCGTAGAATTATATAAACCTTCCTTTTGAATCACTCGATCTATTAAATAAAAAGCGCCAAAATCCGTTGCGTAGTTTTGAAGATGCATACTTAGGGACAGACAGACAGCGGCAAGCGATTTTGTTTTATACTATGTATTGATTTTGTTTTGGTACCTACCGTATAAAATTTTCATCGTTATTGTTCTTTTAATTTGGTTATTTCAATTTTTATTTAATTATTATTGCTGTTAGATTATTTTACAAGTCGCAATAGTGACAAAATAAATATGAGAAGCGTGCAATACCTTAAGAATTGTTTATTGTATAACATATTCTTTGTAAATTAAGCAGCTGGTGGGTCTATATTTTGCTCCATAAAATTGAAGTTCCGAATGTATGGTTTGTCATAATTTTCGTTTGATTTGATAACCTAACCTAACCTCACCTGCTACATGTTGTCTTTTCCAAAACTTCTGAAAAATGCACGATATCATGTGATATGACAAAAAAAATGACTAACAATTATTTTAACCAACGAAAATTATGGACAAAATGGGACCCGACAGCTGGTATATGCTATGTTTTTTCTTTACTCCCAGGCCAGCAGTTTAACATAGAAATAAAGAAAGAAGACATTCCTTTTTGCAAGACACACAAATATTTTCTTCTTATTATTTGTAGCGTATCAAGTCGTTATAGCGACGACAACTTCGCCAATGTCAAAGTAACAAAAATATAATTCAAAAATCTTGTGTCAAAATGTCGGCAACGTTGTATGGTAATGGTCAAACACCCCCCTCCCCCCTGTAGGGCTCTTAGCCAACGGTCAATAATATCCCTCAGAAACTGCCAGGAAATCATTAGTCGATGCCCAGGGTGCACCGGACCAAGCACTGCTCTTCCCTCCGGACGGATCCAAAAACGAACCGCAGCTCGACCTCACGCGGAGGTAACCTGACTCGCACCCCCACACAAATATAAGAGAATAAACACAATTCTATAATTCTATGGAAGAGGTTCGGTGCATATTAACTAGGGATAATTGGACAATTTTTCCTACTAGATAAAGTATCATAATAACATGGTTAATTTATGGTTTCCAATGTATAATATTATAATTATTTATTACGATAATAATAAATATATGTTACATTTTGTAGTGATATCGCACGCAACACTACGGGTTTTTTGGGTGACTACTTTATTTCGAGTATGAAAGAAAAAAATTTAGAATGTACCAGTTGCTTCTCTTCCCGCGCAGATGGTAAAATCCCATCGAGGGAACGAGTGAAAATCTTAAGAATCATGTTATAAGCGATGCGGCTAACAACCCATCACTATTTTGATTCCCTTTTGCACCTTTACATCCCCATTGTACACATGGCCTTAAAGTCTTGTTAAGGCCCTGTCTACCCTGTGGAGGGCGGGAATTCTCAAACCTGCATTGCACAGGTGCCGCGAAGAGGGAACCCCATACCGGGGTGGTCGTGGGGCGTCGCGGTGACACCGAGTGCTCCCGTAACGCCTCACATACGACCGAATAGGGAATCCGTGTGGTTTTTAGTGGGTATGCCTGCCGCGGGAGAGCCCCACATACCCTCGGTAAACCCGTACCGGGCGGATGCATAAGGCGCATTTTCCACGCCATAAAAAAAGGCCTGGTCTACCCCGAAAGGTATAAAGACGTGATTTAGACGTATACATATACGTATAATATAAATGTACCACAACTACCTAAAACCAAAACGACGGTACCATAGTACTAGAGTACCCTAAACCGACGAGCATTGTAAGAACAGATTGATGAAGGATGAAGCGGAAGAGATGTCAGGATAGCAAGTGGAACAAAGTAGTCTCTGCCTACCCCTGTGGTAAAGAGGCGTGACGGTATGTATGTAGAACGAGTCTTTGCTTTTCCTTAAATATTCAAGTTCTTCACGTCACTAGGAAGGAAGGATATTTATTACTTTGTATGTAACAAGGTATTACGGCTTAAATTTATAAAGGACAGTTGAACTGATACCAGTAGATGTCACCAAAAGCTTTGTATCACGTCTATATCCTTACTGGGTTGACAGAGCCTGAGGTAACAAGACCTAAGGGCCACGTTTAGCATGATTATAGGCATATAGGTGGAAAAGGGAATCAAAATAGTGATGGGTCGCTAGCCGCATCGCCTATAACATGATTCCTAAGAATTTGGCCCATTCCCTCTATGGGCTTTTACCATCTGCGCGGGACGAAGCAACTTTTTTTTTCGCTAATTTTTTTATAAATCCGTTTAAGAGCAATGGCGCCATACACACACGCAAACACGAAACGTGGTCAATTTCAATATAAATTCTTTAACATTTAATTTCAAGTAAAAATCTTACATTGACATACATAAATCACGTCTTTATCCCTCACGGGGTAGACAGAGCCTAAGGTAACAAAACCTAAAGGCCACGTTTAGCATTATAGTGGGCGCATCTTACATTGAATGATCTTATAAAGACGAACATAAATAATTACAGACGTAGCGATCAAACTTATATGTATTATGATTTAAAACAAACATGTTAAAGAGCCTTGGCGGTAACTAATATACCTACATTTTTGATTTTTTTGATTTTTATAACATCCTTCTTTTATTCGGGAATTAAAAAGGATTAAGCTCTTCCAAAAGGTATACTTGAAACATGCCACAATTTATGTCCATTTCAAAGTGAAGAAAAACATGTCCATTAGGCGCCTGCGCATCCGAAATTTGCGAACCTTCGTTCGTACGTGACGCGCGGCTCAAAATGGCGGCCTTCGGCCCGTGACAGAACCTGTTTGTGCTACTTGTCTTTTATTGTGATAATCGCTACACACATATAATATGCTGTTATGTGCCATAAGCTGTGCCATACGCATTGCTGTTCCAGATGTTGTATAAAGCTTACATACATATATACATACATGTATCACGTCTTTATCCCTTACGGCGTAGACAGAGCCCAAGGCAATAAAACCTTAAGGCCACGTTTAGCATGATTAAGGGCATATAGGTGGAAAGGAAAAAAATAGTGATGGGTTGCTAGCCGCATCTCCTATAACATGATTCCTAAGACTCGCCCATACGCCCATACCTTAGCATCCAACACCGTATACATACATACATACATAAATCATCCATGCTGGTCTGGGAGTAATGAAAAAACATAGAATGTACCAGTTGCTTCTCTTCCAAATGTTAAAAGCCGAAAGATGATAGGCATTGCGGCTAGCACCCCATCATTATTTTGATTCCTCTTTCTATACTTATCCGCTGACAACCATGCTAAATGTGGTCTTTAGGTTAGGCCTTACCTTAGGCTCTCTCTGCCCCGTAAGGAACATAGACGTGATTTATGTAAGTATGTAAGGAGGAGGATTTTGATTTCCCTTTCCACCTATACGCCCTTAATCATGCTAAACGTGGCCTTAAGGTTTTGTTGCCTTGCCATAGATTATGTGCGGACGAAGCCGTGGGCAAAAGCTGGTCATGAATAATAGCAACGGTTACCTGGATACGTGTGCTATAGCATCATGCGATGACGAGGCGGGAAATCCTTCGGCTCTCTAAGCTTCTCAGAACTAGAGCATTATCCTCATAACTCCAAGGTCGATGAGGGTTCGGCAGTCCCACAAAGTTGTGTAGTTTTGAAGATATAAGCATACATAGGGACATAGGGACAGAGAAAGTGACTTTGTTTTATACTATGTAGTGATAAAAAGTTATACATACATGCAAGCTTTGCTGAACTTGAGAATTTTGGAACGCACTCAATTGACATCGATTACCCCAAAATATTTATTATCAATTTCGCTTCAGAAATCCGCAGTAGAACTAAGGTTACCGACATAGCCCGAAGAATTGCGAAACTGACTTCAGACTTTCTAACTTGGCAGTGGGCAGCACATTGCTCGCAGGACTGATGGACGATGGGGTCAGAAGGATCTCGAATGGTGTCCGCGGACCGGGAGACGAGCTGGTAGGCCTCCAACAAGATGGAGAGACGACCTGATTAAGGTCGCGGGATCCCGGTGGATGCAAGCACAAGATCGGTCTGAGTGGAGAGGCTTGGAGGATGATGATGATGATGATGGTTAAGCTTATGCGTTCCACTGCTGGACACAGCCTCTCAGTATAAGAAGGTATTGGGTGTAGTCCTCACGCAGGCCCAGTTGGTGCGGAGAGTGTACCTTCGAGTGTAGCTTAGCTTTCTTAGTAACTACTCGAAAAGTTCTAGGAAGTAGACACGGGTACTTCCTTCTTTTTCATAGTTTATGAAGGAAACATTGAATCAGCTTACGGTATTTTTGGGTGACATCATGGCTGGATGTTATGGGGATTCTGCGTTATGTAGGTACAGAGTTAATTCGCAGATTTGTTTGGCAAAAAGTGGGGAGTTATTTTGTAATTTTGAGCTGAGTCAGACGCGAATTTTGCAGGTAATAAAGTCTGGAAATTTCCGTTTTGTTACATACCTACATACATAAATCACAGAGCGGGGTAACAAGGCCTATAGTCCACGTTTAGCATGATTGTGGGTGTATAGGTGGAAAGGGGAATAAAAATACTGATAAGTCCATCGAGGGTGACATACATACATACATACATATATCACGTCTTTATCGCTTACGGGGTAGACAGAGCCTAAGGTAACAAAACCTTAAGGCCACGTTTGGCATGATTAAGGGCGTACAGCTGGAAAGGGAAATCATAATAGTGATGGGTTGCTAGCCGCATCGCCTGTAACATGATTCCTATGCCTTTCGCCCATTCCCTTCATGGGCTTTTACCATCTGCGCGGGAAGAGAAGCAACTGATAAATTCTATGTTTTTTCTTTACTCCCAGACCAGCATGGATGAAATGGAGGGTGTGTATGTTAAAAATCATGTTATAGGCGATGCGGCCAGCAACCCATCGCTTTTTTGATTCCCCTTTCCTCCTGTGCCCATAATCATGCTAAACGCGGCCTTTAGTTCTTGTTACCTTAGGCTCTGACTACTATGTAAGAGACAAAGGCGTGATGTATGTATGCACAGACTATACTGTAGAAGGAAGGCCAGAACAGAGAGATGTTACACAACTCCAGTGAAAGAATAATTATTGCGTAACAAGCTTGGGGTTGGAAATATGGGTTAGTATCATTTCGTCTAAGATGCAAATGGTCTATGTAGCAACTGGTCTAAAAAGCAATTGGTCTTTACTATCAAGTCGTCATAATATTGGTTCGTCTAATTAGTGTTTCGTCCAGAACGCAACTGGTCTATGCCGCAACCGGTCGAAATAGCAAGTCGCCAGTAATAGCAAATCGTCTTAAAATCAGTTCGTTTAAGTAGTGTTTCGTCTAAAACGTAACTGGCCTATGCATGAGATGTATGGATGCTTATTACAAACGGAAATCTATTTCCAATAATATGAATTGAAATATGATCGCCTAGTTGTATTACAGGTTATTAGCTTTTGTGACATTGTCTCTGGTCTAAGCTCACAATCTGCGTAACTAGTCTTCTTAAAATTGGGTGCGTTTCATTATTCATTATGCAAATCAACATTTAATATAATTTCATATACAGGGTGTCTCATTGAAATCGGTCAGTATGGGAAAGTCTGAAACTATAAGGCATACGAAGATCTGTTCTTAGGAACCATGTCATCGATTTTAATAACAAGAAAAACTGCATTCATACATTTAAAAAGAACCTGTACTCAGCTCGGGGATCGAACCCGGTTGTTTTGAAAAAATATACTTACACTATTTCTATTTAGATATCAATTGTAAAGGTCTTAAGCAATAAATGGCTCTATGGCGTTTTGCCATTTGTTCAAAAACTAACAATGTATTGTTTGATGGGCGTTTTACGGAGAGGTAACTATGTATGCTGGCACGGGACCGGGCAAAGTGGCATGAAAATGAAGAGGCCTTTACTCAGCAGTGGGTGGATGTGGGCTGATTAGATTAGATAGAAGTATGTATGAATGATGAATGATGGTATGACTCTTTAGCACTACATAGTATAAAACAAAGTCGCTTTCTATGCCCCTATATCCCTATGTATGCTTATATTTTCAAAACTACACAACGGATTTTGATGCGGTTTTTTTAATAGATAGAGTGATTCAAGAGGAAGATTTTTATGTATAATTCTACGCAGACGAAGTCGCGGGCAGAAGCTAGTTGTACATAAAACACATTCAACCGTATGTAAGTAGGTAAGTTACCGTTTTGTGTTTGTTTTTGAAAATGGTTATGGTTTTTCTGCCGTTCTGTCCTGTTTTTGGGTTTATTCTTCTGGGCAACGGCGGTCTTCCCGGAAATGGTGATAGACAAACCATTCTATACATTGGTCGTTGTTCAGTTGTATGACGTTAAATGGGTGACTTAATTTTGAAAATGTTGAATCAATAATTGCGATGAAAAACTACAAAAGCTATGTTTAAAACAAACTAACTCAACCATCTGTTCAAATATTCCACAAATAATTCTTACATACACAAACATACACAAATCATGTCTATATACGTCTTACGAGTCGACAGAACCTAAGGTAACAATACCTGCAGACCACGTTTAGCAAGATTGTGGGCGTATAGGTGGAAAGAGGAATCAGAATAGTAATGGGTTGCCAGCCGCATCGCCTATAAGATGATTCCTAAGATTTTCTAATTTAATAATAAATAAATAAATAAATATCTTGGGACAAATTACACCAATTGACCCAGCTCCAAACTAAGGAAAGTTTGTACTATGGGTACCAGGCAACGGATAAACATACTTATATAATGTAGATAAAGATACATACGACATCCATGACTCGGGTACAAACATTCGTATTCATCAAACAACTTTACTGTCTGCCCCTACTGGAATTCGAACCCAGGACCTCTAGCTTCATAGTCTAAGCCTAAAAGGGTGTTCCAGCCACTAAAATTGTTATGCTAAAACGTTGTGATAATAAATCATTTTTCAGTCATTCATTTTTCATAGTCAGGGTCACTAACCACTAGGCCGTCAATTCTAATAATTTAGATAATTCTTAGGCATCTCGTATATGAAGTTAACGTATATGAAATGGGAGTTAAAGTAAATCCGCGTCGCCAAGGGCCTAAAATCTGACCATGGAAGTAAAATATGGAATGGTTTTACATAATGGAATGGAAATTTTTGGATCTGTCGCTTCGGACGCCTCAAGGTGCTGTCGTCCGTGGTGGGATCTTAAGCGCGTTTGTATGTCGTCCACGTATATGATCCTGAGATCATATCGCTTCGCGGTCACGGTCGCCATTTTGTTTTGAATTCGAGGTCAAGGTCGCTGACCTTTGTAAGTAGTTTACTTTGTTGTAGAAATTGTCTTGGAGACAATTACAAAGCATTATCCTTGACGTCGTATGTGTAAATACTAGCTTTGGCCCGCGACTCTGTGCGCAGAATTCGCAAATCGCTATCCCGCGGTAACTGTGCAGTTCTCCGCTATAGAAAGAAAGAAATAAGACATTTATTCCTTTTTGCAAGACACACAATTTTATGGAGAAAAAACAAGAAAAAAAACACAGACATGAAAAATAGATCATCAGCGTTGTGTGTGTCTTCGCAAAAGTGAAACGTTCGCTGGCTCAGCATTACGCTGAGGTGTTAGACTGCAGCACTTGATTTTCAGCCAGAACTTTCTGTGATTCACGAAAGGATACACAGATAAAATATACAATATTACATGTGAAGACCCCACTAATATCGCTTCATTTTATCGAATGTCTTTTCGAAAACGTAGAAAAAGCTTAATTGATTCCAGCAATTCTAGGTATTCATCGAAGCTTTTAAGAATATAACAGTACTGCGGGTTTTAACGTAGGATATTTTGAAGGTTGATATTATATGTATGTCTGTAGTCATTTGTTTTGTTTTGCTGCAAGGTCAGTAGCGAGTAGGTAACAAAAATCAAATAAAACATAAGCCGATCAAAAAACTGGAGGCGTTTTTTAACCATACGCAAACGTATACTCGTAACTTTATGAGTAAGTAAGTATCACGGAACAATGCGCATATATACATACATAATACACCACGTCTTTATCCTTTACGGGTTAGACAGAGTCTCAGGTAACAAGACTTAAAGGGTGGCCTAGCATGATTGTGGGCGTACAATACAATACAATAAGTCTTTATTGAACACCACATATAACAACCTAAACAGAAAAAAGGTATACAGAATATTACAAGGTAACAATAGGTGGCGTATAGGTGGAAAGGGGAATCAAAATAGTGATGGGTTGTTAGCCGCATCGCCTATAGCATGATTCCTAAGATTTTCGCCCATTGCCTCGATGGGCTTTTACTATCTGCGCGGAAAGAGAAGCAACTGGTATATTCTCTGTTTTTTCGTTTCTCCCAGATCAGCGTGAAATTGTCATTTTTATTTTCTGTATATTTCTTTTATCTTAAGTAAGGTTCTTACAATATTGATAGAAAAAGTAATAAAACGATATTAATACAAAATATAAAAACATTGTAAAAACCTAACCTAGGGTGCCGCCGGCAGCGAGTTGGCTAAGCTACCGGTGGTCAGGGCGACAGAGAGAGAAACCTCCTGACTATCCGAGCCGTGTCCAGGAGTACCGCCATCTGTATCTGGCCCTTGACACTTATTATTATTATTATTGTAATTCTTATGAATAAACAACTTAACGAATTGCTTAATACAGCTGTTGAGCTGAAATTCGTCGCAATTGTGTAAGTCGACGAGTCAGCCGACGAAGAAGTCAGTTAGGACAGTCTCCGCAGGAGGGAACTCTTCAAAGGTTGGTACGATTGACTTGAAATTTGGTACACTTATGTAGAATGAATGGACGCGAGTACAGTTTAACAACTAAAGTAGGTACGGTCAAGCTTGTAGTATTAAATCGTAGTAACAGTATCCTTAATCTGTCATACACGGAAATATACGTCAGCTCCAACTGAGGAAGGAAAGTTATGCAATAATTATAACTTGGATTCCTTATGCTTCGGGTTTCCTTGCCAGCGCGCGCGCGCCTTTCGATCTATCGCTAATGTTCGTAGTAAACAGAAAAACGCTATGATTTATGAATGAACAGGTGTTTCCTTGTAATCATTAAGGTATTGGTTCTGTGTGTGTCGTGGTATAGTGGTTTGACCTGTGGCCTCACAATCAAAGGGTCATGGGTTCAAAGGTCTGACTTTTTTCGGAAAATTCGAAGGCTTAGCACGCATCACGAAATGATGGGGATCCGGTTTCGATACCCGGCCATAGCTTTACTTTTCGGAGTTTTCTATGTTCTAAGTTTTTACAGTCAGCAGAGACATGTTCAACATTTCAAATTAAGTAGACACAGTTTCAAAGGGATATAGATTGCGATTTCCTTTAACCAGTAGGCTTATCTAACTCGCTCGCAATCGCCATCGTGTTCATTTTGACAGTTTATGTATGGGCTGAATTGGCATCGGAATCAGCTAGCTGTCACATTCATACAAGAACTGTCAAAATGAACACGATGGCGATTCCGAGCGAGGTGTAATAAGCCTACAGCTCCCAATATTGCGACGCAGTTCCATGCATCATCACAAATACCTATAACTCATCATAATTACAGCATAAACTGGTTTGCGGTCTTGCGGTCTTCACAAAGAAATGTATCAACTGTGGTCAAGGTTCCCTGAAATCACATCATGGTGATCAGGTATCGGGTCAACGGCCGTTGCACATAGGAATTGGATCACAGGTGAAAATGTGCGCTGGATTTCCCGCGCGGGGTTTCCCGCTACACAAGTCGTGGGCGATACTATTGCGCTTTAGATGCGTGTTGATTTAAGATTTTAAGCTTCTTAGCAGAAGTTAGTAACAGTTTTAAATTATAGTTATGAGATGTTTTTTCTCCATGCTGGTCTGGGAGCATTCTTCCATGCAGCAAAGAAAAAACATAAAATGTACTAGTTGCTTCTCTTCCCGCGCAGATGGTATAAGCCTATCGAGTGATTGGGTGAAAATCTTAGGGATCATGTTATAGGCGATGTGGCTAGCAACCCATCACTGTTTTGATTCCCTTTTCCATCCATACGCCCACAATCATCCTAAACGTGGTCTTTAGGTCTTGTCACCTTATGCTCTGTCTACGTGACGACGTATAAAGACGTGAATTATGTATGTATGTATGTTTTTTCTAGGGGATTCTCAGGCTGTGATTGAATTTTATGAGCTCCCAATATTTTGAAATAGTTCATCAAATGTATAGTGATCTATGAATATATTTCTCGTAGAATATGTTCTGTAGTTTCACGATAGGGAGGGGTTTCTATACATTATTTGACACATCTCTACTAGAGACTCTACTAGGACTACTAGGGCTCTTATCTCGTACAAACCATGACTTATGTTCTGAACTTTTAGACGCCACAACGATGACTGATCTTTGGATCATGTAAAGTTTAACACCTTTTTTTCCTTAGCCTTATTACCGTGTCCCATTGCCGGGCAAAAGCGATTCCGCTTGACTTCAACTCCTAGAGTCTCTAGTCACTCCATTACGTCTTCTCAGTCTTCTTGGTCTGCCTCATCGTCTTCCTCCCGATTGGCTGTTACACCCTTTGTGTGCACGCGAGCTGTCCTTTTGTACTATAGCAGCCTTCAAAAGTCCATTTAATAACAAAAAATGCCCCGTTTCTGCGTATGCTCTCGTGATCAGAAATAATGCGACATTTTAGCGCCTCACAAGATCACAAAGCACGCGATCAAACACGTTTACGTGTCCAGCTAACCACGTATGATTAGCGACACGACAAGCAACCATCTGATTGATACATTGCGTGTGCTGCTAGTTACAAGCTTCGCAGTGACCTCATCAAACGAGCAATGAAGAGAGTATTCGCTCCGAGTCCGCAGGTGGCTCATAACAGTGGTACCTCCACAGATTTACCCGCTATTACACGTTTAGTCATTTCGGGTTTCTGATATATCAATTTCACAATATTTTTGAATTGAGAGAATTATTCAAATTATCTAATTTGTAACCTTTAAAGAAATGCCTGGTCCTGGTGTGAAAAAAGATACAGTGCCTAGGTTAGAAAAAAGTATGCTTAGTTGGTTTGGTCACGTGGAGAGGAAGGATGAAAGTAGACTAACTATACAGGTTCTATATGGGGAGTGTGAATGGTAGCGTTGGGAGGACCTAGCTAGACGGATGTTCCGGGACCAAATAGGGGAGGTTTTGAAAAAAGGTCAGGTCAGGAGTACCCGAAACCGTGGCGTGCATGTATGAAGGGATTGATGAATGTGGATGAAGTGAAAGAGGTGTCAGGATCGGAGCATTATTATTTTTTGGCCTCTCAACCAAAGGGTCGTGGGTTCAAACCCATAGTCTCATCTCTGAGATTTCTTGAGCTTTTCGAAGGATAACATTAAATTTAAAACATAATAAATTACCCCCCCCCCCCTCCCCAAGCATAGATCGAGTAATCATACGTGATTAAAATAATATTTCAATGTTACGCCAAAAACGCCTTACTTCATTTTGAAAAAGAGCTGATGATCTTCAAACTGCTAACTGCTGGAACGATCTTCATCAAATATGGCTAAGAACCACCACATCGAAATCGGTCCTAGCGTTTGAGAGCTATGATCCCACAGACAGATACACACACACACACACACACACACACACACACACACCTAACGCCTACGCCTAACGCTTTATAACGCCTGAGAAGCAAATTTCTTTATTCTTTATCAATGGAGTGTGTGCCAGAGTGCAATCTAGTACAAGCTTTCTCGTTTGAGAGGAGGCCTGTACCCAGCGGTGGGACGTATAAAATCGAATAAAAATGACCTGGTTTTAATTAACTACGCGATCATCACTAAAGCCGTTTCCCCCGTTTCTTGTACTTATAATATACCTAATCAATATTCCCCAATTTAAAGCTATTGAATTAAACACTTTACCGATTATTACTAACGGTAATAAATGTTAATAATCGATATAATTAGCGTTTAAAACCCAGAACTGCGCAAGAGCACGTGCGGGGAACTCGGCCGCCAAGTTTCGACGATTAACTCCATTATAACTACGACTTCCTTGTATATTAGCATAAAAGTCGTAATAACTTGGCTTCCCAAGGTCCGATGTTGCTGGCTCGCTCGTGCATGCGTGCTTAGAAGGTGACAAAAATACCTGGTCCCGAAAATCTACCAGGAAAGATGAAGGTTGAAGATCTTGGATGTTTTGTTGACAAGTAACAGTGCGAGTATTTAAAGAGACCTCCGGGTATGTCGTGTTGTTTTAGTCGCTCTAATAGGTTTGATAATTGACCGGCCGACAGTACCCGAAACCCGAATGTCCTTCTAGGAGCTCACGGACTGTAGTAGCTTTTGTTTTTCTATAAAATTGTGCTAAATTTCTAAACGATATTGAAAATTAGAACGCAGAAAAATCTGAAAGAAAATAATAATAGCCGTAATAGCTTTACTTACACACACACACATAACAACATTCTAACACATTACACACACACACACACACATTAACACATTGTAACATTTATGAATAAATTATCTTTATCTTTATCTTTTGCGGGTGGTAGGGCCTTGTGCAAGGTCCGTCCGGATCGCTACCACCATCTTACTCGCTAATCCTGCCGCTAAGTAGCAGAGCTTGCACTGCTGTGTTCCGGTGCGGAGAGTAAGACAGCCGGGGAAATTACGGGCACAAGAGGCATTTCATCTTAGTCCTCTAGGTTGGCAACGCATCTGCAATCCCCCCGGGGTTGCGGGTGACTATGGGCCGTGGTGATCACTTACCATCAGGTGACCCACTTGCTCGTTTGCCTTCCTATTCACATAAAAAAAAAAAACTTTATCTTTTATCTTTTATCTTTACTTTTCGAATTTTTCTGTGTTCTAATTTTCAATATGGTTTAGAAATTAATTTTTTAACGGTAAAACGGAAAAGTGAACAAAAATCAGGAAGTAATTCTTGATTCATTTGATAGCATAATAAAGCAAGCGTTCTGGGTTCGAATACTGGTAGGGCATACATTTGTGCGATGAGCACGAATATTTGTTCCTGAGTCATTATGAGTCCTGGATGTTTCTATACCTATGTATTTCTGTATATAAGTTTTTGCTTACAGATATGTCAAAATCGTAGGTAGCAAGTGGAACAAAGTGTCTGCCTACGAAAGACACGTAACGGTATGAATGTAATGTTATGTTGTTTTTAAAAAATATTTTTTTTGACAAGTTTCTTGCTACGCGTTCTCGGCAAGGATTTTAAAATGTATTCACGTTAGTTGTTGCTAATTATGTCAACTCATATTTATTATTTAGCTGAGTTCATGAGTCCCGAGCAGTCTAGGTTCATGAGTTGTGGCTACCTACCGCCACACAGTCTGGACGTCAGTAAAAAAACCCGACAATTCACCGTTAACAGTGCTACCACAGTATAAATCCGTAACTAGTCGTAAAATAATGTGATGAGTATTTTTACAAAATAATACTGAAGCGGATTCGATAAGTATTTAGCGGAAAAGGAGCAGGAAAGTGGGAGAAAAGTAAAAATCGAAGCAGCAGCTGACATTGCTATTATAATAAGATAGACAAACATAGACAGTGACTTAAGAAACACGTATAAAAAAACAACTTCAAATAATAGAATAATAGACAATACCAGAAATATAAAATAACTATTTACAACGCCAACAAAATACAATGACATTTTATTGAACAACACTTAAAAACAGCCAAATGCGAGTAGAAATCGTTTATCAAGGGTTCTGTACAATTTCGGCAAGAGAATAAATTATCCAGTGCTAGCAGAGCCCTATTCCTAAGTAAAATGCAGGCAGCGTGAGGTCATTTCATATTTTTTATAAAAACAGACAGTAAGCTAAATATTTTGTTCATTGAAATGCACCTCCATTGACACCTTCATACCATGTATCAAATTTCTAAAACAACTGGAAGTGCCTTCTATTTAGTGGCTGGCGTTCTGTTTCTCCGGTTGTCTTTCTACGCCGGACGAAGCATCGCAAGCACTGCTGCTTGGCGGCAAGATTAGCAAGATGGTGGTCGCAATTAGGAGGGACCCTTCATAAGTTAGCACTCCCATTAGTGCATGCATTTGCCGCTCTTTAGCGCAAGTGAGTTGATACTTCGTCTGTAACATAACTCCAGCGCAGTATATGTAAGGAAAGTGATATCGCTACATGAACTACACAAACCTCGTCCGTGAAATGATCGCTGAGCTTAAACCATACATACCGTCACGCCTCTTTCCCACAGGGACAGACTACTTTGTTCCACTTGCTACGATCCTGACATACTTCTTTCGCTTCATCCACATTCATCAATCTCTTCACACATGCTCGTCGGTTTCGGGTACTCCTGACCTAACCTTTTTCCAATACGTCTTCTATTTGGTCTCGGAACGTCCGTCTAGGCCTTCCCCTCCCAACGTAACCATTCACACTCCCCGTATAGTTAGTCTACTTTCATTTTTTTTTTTTTTTTTTTATGTGAATAGGAAGGCAAACGAGCAAGTGGGTCACCTGATGGTAAGTGATCACCACTGCCCATAGACACTCGCAACCCCGGAGGGATTGCAGATGCGTTGCCAACCTAGAGGACTAAGATGAAATGCCTCTTGTGCCCGTAATTTCCCCGGCTGTCTTACTCTCCGCACCGGAACACAGCAGTGCAAGCACTGCTACTTAGCGGCAGGATTAGCGAGTAAGATGGTGGTAGCGATCCGGACGGACCTTGCATAAGGCCCTACCACCCGCAATAATCCATCCGCAATATTTCATCTATCCGTTTTACGTGACCAAACCAACTAAGCATACTTTTTTCTATACTAGTCACTATATCCTCTTTCACACCAGTACGTTCCCTTATCACACTATTCCTTATTATATCTTTCAGTGATACCTTCCATACTCCTTAACGCTCTCATTTCTACTGTATTTATTCTACTTTCATGCTTTGCCATACCCAAGTTTCGCTACCGTACATTAATGTTGGAACAAGCACCCCTCTGTGGACAGCCAGACACGGCTTCTACGACACCTTCTCACTGCTTACAAAGGCACGCAGCGCCCCATTGACCACCAAACCAATAAAAACACCTTTAAAAATTCTCTAAAACGTGAAAATAACCATTCCGGGTGCGCTCTCTACTGATTTGTTGGAAGTCGGTTCTTGTGGGGCTTGGCATTATAACACCTGAGGCACCGACTTCAAACAAATCAGTAGGTATCGCACAAGAAATGTCTATGGTTATTTTTCACTTTCTAGAGGGTGTTTTTAAGGCGGTTTTAATCTTAGGGTGAATTTCTGAACGGGACGTTTTTTGGTAATTTTCGTGGCGCGTTTTTTTTTTCTTTTATTTTATATTTTGATAATAGATTATGGCAGAGATTGGAATGATGAACAAAACGCAAAAAGAGGCACTCTTCTGTGTTGAATAGTTTAGCTAAAATTCGATGGCGAAAAAATTCATGCCACACAAATTACATTGTTGCCACGCAAATTACATTTTTAATTTTTTACTATCAATTTGCTAAATAAAACTAAACTTTTTGATTTTCCGATTTATTCATTAAAACAGAAAATGACACTTTCTAAACAAATCAGTCTTAAGGTTGTTAATAAAAAAAAAATTAAAAATCACACTGCGTTTCTACAGACTAATTGTATTATTTTCTGTCTTTGCCTGTAGTTCCTGACGTTGATTCTATTTCTTTCCCTCAATATACGCTTAGTATTCTGGGACTACCCACACATCGGAAGAATTTTTCTCTCTCTTTTCATTTGATGATATTTCTCTCTTTTTTCTCTTTTATATTTTTCATAATTTTCTGCATCGTTTTTAATTTTCTGTCTCCTTTTTCTTTCCGCCAATTTCTTTTTCTCGAGTCTATCCTCTTTTTTTTTGACGCATTTTGAAATACCTTAAACAGAAAAGGTATAAATCAGAAACTAAAAGCAAGTTGTAATTAAACTAAACGTCAATTACAAAATTAAACAGTATCATAGATACGTAAGTTGTTCAAAAATAATAAATTAAAAAATACAACGTAAAATAGTAGAAAGTATTGTAATTGTATTTACGTTGTTTTTTTAAAGATAGCAAGTGTTATTAACCATCATAAAATGCTCATTTTATTGAAATAAGACATAAAATGTAATTTGTGTGGCGCGTTTGTAATTTGCGTGGGCAAAAGTGACACACAAATTACGCCACACAAATTACGGCAAAAGTGTATTTATTTTTTTCTGTCGAAAGTATAAGCTTTAGGTAAATGACAATAGGAATGTTCATTCTCGATGTTCTAAACTATAAAACACTTGAATAGACATATCGATAAAGTAGTTGAACATGAAATATTTACTAGCCACACAAATTACCTTATAGGCTGACCAAAAGTATCGTGACACAAACTTACCTATTTTTAAAAATCACAGCGCAGACTACGCGTCCGCTTTGCTCGGTAATCGAACGCGAACTAGCATGTCTTCGACGTAATAACTTAAAAATGGCGTTACATAGCTCAACCAATCAGTAACCAGCAGGTATTTGCGAGTCATCGAAAGACGCTCTCGCGCGGGACAAACACATTCCTATCCCTGTATTTTTAAATTACGAGATTTTTGCATTGTTTTTTGTTTTATAATATAGACCAGGAAGAGCTCTTTAAAATGCTTTTTACAGAAATAAATTACGACAATTATAGACGAAGTTGTATTCATTTTTCTGAGCTAAACTTGGCGTGTGACATACCTCACAGCTATGCTAATCGTGGATTTTCGAACTTTCAATATTTTTTTTCGGGGATTGGTAGCTCATCATCACTTATTCAAGGCTTTGCCTCGTCATAAATGATTGCAAAGAATACGATCATATTTTTTTTTGGTACATATATGTCATAGTTTTTTTTTTGGTAGCGTGGGACAGTCAGAAAACTCGGTTTTGAAATTCACCCCTTAATGAAAAACATTCACGCTTTTTAGTGATTCGTTTTGTTCGTAATAAACAACTCCGCATTAAAATCTCTTAGAGTTGGTTTGTTTTTCAAATTTATATGGGATATCGGGGGATTTATCAAATCGAATTACTCTGTTAAAAAGTTTCGCGTGGTCATACATAAAAAAAAACAAAATAATAATATGTACGCATTGAGGAAATCGAGAATCTAATTCTTTTTTTTTCGTCGGTTCAAATACAATCACAGCTTGACCCTTATTCTGGCAGACGTCTTGTGTGACCATCATGGACGACTACCAATCTGTTGTTGTAGTCTAAGATCTAACAAGTATTATTTATCCTATATTTGAAAATGACTAGACTAGACCGTAAATATTAGGAAAAAATTATACAGGCAGGAAATTCCACAGGATGCAAACATTTGTATTATTATCGAACTCGTTCGTATTGACAGTTCATGTATGGGCTGACAATTGGCATCGGAATCAGCTAGCTGTCACATCCATACAAGAACTGTCAAAATGAACACGATGGCGATTGCCAGCGAGTTAGACAATAAGCCTACTGAGGGATATCATTGACCGTTGGCTAAGAGCCACAGGAGGGAGGGCGGTCTGTGACCATTACCGTCACATTGCCGACATTATATCGCAAGATTTTTGAATTATAATTTTGTTACTTTGATATTGTAAGTTGTCGTCGCTGTAACGACTTGATATGCCACAAATAAGAAGAAGAAGAAGACTACTGGACTATACCTTCATTGTCAGAGTAACGAACTGCGCTCGGTTCTTGCTTGCAGATTACTTACTGGGTCTACACTATGATTCGGTATAAAAGCCGTAACATACCTAACGATTGAGTAACTGCGGTCTGAGTTACAGCATCATCATATATTTGAGGAAAATAGCGTTCGAATAAAATTTAAAATGTTGAAAGTCACATTATTCTGGATATTTCAATCATTAACCACATTTTGAGCCAATACCTACTATCCCTACTAATACTATAAATACGAAAGTACCTCTGTCTGTATGTGTCTTAATGAAATTTGAAACTGTCGCTCCCCTTCTGCATGCACTTATGGCGAAAACTACGTACTTATTTTTAGCCGACTGCGCCAGAAGGAGGGTTCGCCAATAACGCCAAACTGCAATTTCTTTGACAGTCTCTGTAGGCTTGGCTTTCGCATTGCAGCCTTGCTTTCTATTCTATGCTACGCCGTAGCGCGTAGCTTCCCTACATCGCGTAGCAAAGAAAAATATAAATCTGGAAAATGTTGAACCTGGATGTTAAAGTCGAATTAATTATTATTGTCAAAATGTATGTACAGTCGAGGGCATAAATATCTATACAACCATTAAGTCAAGTATAAGTGTCACTGACCTTATTGTTTGTGGCATAAAGAAATTTATTTTTAGACAAAACAATTACAATATATATTATATTACATGCAGATACTAAAACTACTACTAATTATAAAACAAATTGTCATAAAACTATAAATAGAAAAGTTGCCCTAAATCACTGCCCGGTGGCATGGTGCCCAGAAGGCTGGCAGCAATGCCGCGTTGTATGGCAATGCTTACCCTTTGCGCTAAAAAACCAGCCCTCTGGTCACCCGAAGCTTCATTTAGCTTGGCATAAAGGTGTACTACAGCAGATGTTTTTGACGTCATATATTTATGACGTACATATATTTATGCCCTTGACTGTACATAGAGAAAACTATTAGATAAGCGATCAGCGACAGAGAACGAACTCTACCAGGCAGAGTTGGGCGTAATCAATTATTTTTGGAATTAATTACACGATTACATTACATAATCGTGATTCTTCATTAATCGATTACTTGTATAATCAAAATTACTGTAATACACTATGACTACATTTTGTAATCCATTCCTTTGGAATCAGTATTGTAAACCACTACTGTAATCTTGATTCCTCGGTAATCAAGTACTCAAGTAATCTGAATTACTTAACTCCAATTCCACACTAGATTACTTCATTGGCAAACCTTATTTTATAATTTTGTTAATGTCACTGGGTTCGGCGTTTACGAAAGATGGGAAGTGTGAAAGTGATATTGAAAGAAGAGTGAATGCAGGAAACATGGTAAATGGGGCGCTGCGCGCCTTTGTGAGCAGTGAGACGGTGTCGAAGAAGGCGCGTCTGGCTGTCCACAGAGGGGTGCTCGTTCCAACATTAATGTACGGTAGCGAGACTTGGGTATGGCAAAAGAAGCATGAAAGTAGAATAAATGCAGTAGAAATGAGAGCGTTAAGAAGTATGGAAGGTGTATCACCGAAAGATAGAATAAGGAATAGTGTGATAAGGGAACGTGCTGGTGTGAAAGAGGATATAGTGACTAGGATAGAAAAAAGTATGCTGAGTTGGTTTGGTCACGTAGAGCGGATGGATGAAAGTAGATTAACTAAACAGATCTATAGGGGGAGTGTGAATGGTTACGTTGGGAGGGGAAGGCCTAGAAGGACGTTTCGAGACCAAATAGGAGACGTTTTGGAAAAAGGTCAGGTCAGGAGTACCCGAAACCGACGTGCATGTATGAAGAGATTGATGAATGTGGATGAAGCGAAAGAAGTATGTCAGGATGGCAAGTGGCACAAAGTAGTCTCTGCCTACCCCTGTGGGAAAGAGGCGTGACGGTATGTATGTATGTATGTATCCGTTGTTAAATCATGTCAACAATTCCAGTAATTTGGAATCGACATTGATTCCCAATTACTAGTAATTATAATATTATAATATATAATATAAATATTTGTATAGATGATTACTGATTCCTTAATATGTAATCAAGCGAAACGGTGAATTGCGATTACATATTAAGGAATCAGTATTACAAAGTAAAATCAAGTAATTGTGTAATCAGGAATCGATTACGAAATGCCCATCTCTGCTATCAGGCAACATTAATTAGTTCATTATTCATTCCTCATAATTTTCTTTCTTCATGAGTATTACAAAATAAGTTCCATGTCATCTATGACATTTCTTCCATGCTGGTCTGGGAGCAAAGAAAAAACATAGAATGTACCAGTTGCTTCTCTTCCCGCGCAGATGGTAAAAGCCCATCGAGGGAATGGGCGAAAATCTTAGGGATCATGTTATATAGGCGATGCGGCTAGCAACCCATCACTATTTTGATTCCACTTTCCACCTCTAAGCCCTCAGTGTCTTGCTAAACGTGGGCTGTAGGTCTTGTCACCTTAGACTCTGTCTATCCCGTAAGGGATAAAGACGTGATTTATGTATGTATGTATGTATGTATGTATCATCTATGACATTGTTCGAAAGCAGAATAAATAAACTTACATTCATAGAGCTTTCACATACCTATCCCGGAAAAGAAATGTTCTGTGGGAACCGTGTCAAGGCCTTTCCCTGGATGCCACGGAAGAGCTTCCCAAAATACGAGGAATAAAATGAAAACAGGTGACTGCCGTGTTTTTTTTGCTCCGACAAAGAAAAATAATTCATTTTTATCTTATCCCTTAGTTTTTTTAGCTTTTCCACGTATTCTGAGATTTATTGTAGTATACAGAATATTAAATTGCTTAAAAGCATTTGTTTAATATCTAAAATCTTAGGAATCATGTTATAGGCTATGAGGCCAGCAACCCATCACTATTTTTATTCCCTTTTCAATCTCAAATTTCTCAAAACCTAAAACAGATATGCGTCCTTTTAAGTAATGACGGCAGTAAGACAGATTGATGTCTAATGCATACATTACATAAATCACGTCTTTATCCCTTACGGGGTAGACACAGTCTAAGGTAACAAGACCTAAAGGCCACGTTTAGCATGATTGTGGGCGTATAGGTGGAAAGGGGAATCAAAATAGTGATGGGTTGCAAGCAGCATCACCTATAACATGATTCCTAAGAATTTCGCTCATTAGCATTTATTTTAGCAATGCCCACAAAACGCAGCTAAGTAAAGATTAAACAAATCGACTCCGCGTGCGGCGGTAAAACAAAAAGCCGTTTTCAATTACAAGTTTAGCAACAAATATCAAATTTGTAAATGTGCCTGAAAATTAGAACACATAGAAAAATCCGAAAAGTAAAGCTACGGCCGGGTGTCAACATATTATTTATATTATGCATGTGGGTAGTTATATGTGTAGGGTAGGTGGTAATGCTTCTTAAAAGAAATATAGATCAGTCTTCAATCAGCTGTTGTTATTATTGCCCGCATCCTTACACACTTGACATAGGTACACAATCGAACCCGGATCCTCGTTATTCCGTGACGCGTGCTATACCCCTACACCACCGCAAGGTAAACCTACCATAGGTACCACCATACCATACCATACCGTATACCGTAGGTAACCTGCTATGGATGGTGTAGGGGTATAGCACGCGTCACGAGGATCCGCGTTCGATTCCCGGCCATAGCTTTACTTTTCGGATTTTCTGTTCTAATTTTCAATGACATTTAGAAATTTAATTTGTAACGGTAAAACCGTAAACATGAAAATCAAGAAATATAAATTCTTGATTCATTTGATAGTACCAATAAGTATCACTTGTAGGTACCTATATCACGTGTTCTCTCGGACTATGTATGACCTAGTAATGTTTATGGCATATTTACAGTCTGGTTGCGGTGGGAGGGGAAGGCCTAGACGGACGTTCCGAGACCAAATAGGAGACGTTTTGGAAAAAGGTCAGGTCAGGAGTACCCGAAACCGACGAGCATGTATGAAGAGATTGATGACTGTGGATGAAGCGAAAGAAATATGTCAGGGCCTCTATTCGGCGCTGTAACGGCGCACTTCGTCATAGGTACGGCATAGGATTGGCATCCATGCGTCGAAAACACAAAGCCTCTGTTTGGCAAACGTTGCGCTGAAATTGCCAGCCGAATAAAATGTAATGCCCCTAAAATTGGCTAAGTAAAGTTTTTGGACGAGGTGCAAATTATATTTTTTTTCGACAGTCGACGTCTTAATAATCGAGGAACTGGAGCTCTTTTATTTTTATTCCCTATCATTAATTAGAAATATTTTTTTAAATGCTCGATATGACATTTGTGAGATTTAACGGCCGATAAGCTCTGTTGGCTAGAACTAGCTTATAATAAAAAAAAAACTACGTCAACTGTTTGACATTGTCAAAAAATAATACCGCGGTTCTGTTTATTTGCGTTTGCGTGTAATCAGTGTTAGCAGTGTGTTTTTAATAATATTTCAACGACCTCAGCACAACCTCCGGCCTTTCGATATTGCCGCACTTCTCTTCGACCTTTGCACGATATTTTGGACTACGATTTCAGCTACTTTCCACGACTTAGGCACTGCTTCTTGGACTTTTGTACTTCCACACGAGTGTAATGGATTTGGACGATCCCCAAAGCACTGCAGAGGAAATTAAGTATTACAGGGATGTACTCCAATGCTTTGTACCGTCATATAAGAAGTATAGACGGGATTTTCCAAATATTTGAGCTTAACAAAGGCTTTACAAGCGACTTGGTGCCAAGCTCTAGAAATGAACTGTCCGAAACGGAACTCATATAGTCATATGTCTGTGAGGAACATATCAATGTGAGTATATTGCAGTTAATGTTGTTGTAAGAAATTAAGATTATTGAATCTAGTAAAATGCTTTTATTATATTTACAGATTGAGGAAGATTGCTACCAAAGTAAATCTGGCTAATTACACCTAAAAAATACTGCAAACTTGATATTAACCAAAGCATACCATGAGATTGTAAGTGTCAGCTAGGTGTCTTATTTTATAATTTGTAATTTTTCTTCATTATATTAATTAACAAGGTTATTTAAATGTTCAATGTGTTATTATGAATGTAAACACAGGATATTTATCCCTTGCCATTATTGTACAGTTAACTACAAAAAGATGTGAACAATTTATTCACCTTAGTTCATTGCTACGCCTATTGTTTTCTTTGGTGAATCCTCTCCTGTCTTCTTAAGGCAAAAAATTAAGTGTAAATTGGACGCTGATATGTACTTCGTTATGTGCTTATTTTTAGGAAATGTTGAATGATGAAAGCAGCCTAACACAAAAGATCTGGCTCAAAGCAGTTACTGCAACATACCCCTACCCTGGGACCGTGCCAGATTCAGAGGTAAAATTATGTACCTGTATAAAAAGAAAAATTAAGTGACAGATTGAGTGATAACAATTTTTCTATGGTAGGAACCAAAAACCCAAAATAGTAAAAATTTTGACAAAATTGTTAGTGTAAAACAATATAATAGCTAGTAGTTATTATAAAGGACTGGTTTGTAAAATTAATTTGATTCTTTTTTTCCAGTGTGATTTTTCGACTCGGACCCAAATCATATATTCAAACAATGGCTTTGTTTGAATATATGATTTTGGTGAAACCATCAGTAAAATGTGTAGCCTGTTCAGCTAATATTACTGAAAAAATCATGCCAAGCAAGCTGTCATCTTCAACTGCAAGTCGTTCATCAACACCGACGTGATATGAACCCAGAGCCCCTCATCGTCAAGCTCAACCAAGGAGACAAAAGGAAGGGAATAATATGTCAGGACGTACACATATCTTAAGAATTATTAAGGAAACTTCAAAATGTATCTTGGTCTTCCTAAAACATATTTTTGGTTGATATGTAGACGAAGCAGTTATAATGTGCTTTAGTCAATTTGCAAGGTGACATAATAAAAATACAATAATTTTTGTTTGTTTTATTTTAAAATGTACAAATTAGTCCTTATTTTTATAAATATACACTTGTTAACAAAAATATTTCTGAAAGACCTATCCAACGATACCTGATGTGATAGATTATGAAAAAAATCACCATCTCAAATTGGGTCACAGACACATTGCTTTTAAAATTTTCAAAACTGTGATTATTAGTTTTAGTTGTAAAATCAAGTATCATGTCAAATGTACACCATTTTGTTAAACCATTATCATGATCCGGTAAAAATGACAAAATCAAAGTCCTCAATTTTTCTTTTTTTACATTCTTCATAAAATGCATTGAGTTTCTCCGGATCTCTTGGTCCTAGTTCTATTCCTCTTTTCTTGGGTGGAAAAATATCCTTGGAGGATATTGGCTGTGTTCCCTCACTAGCTATGGTTCTGTAGATTTTTTTTGTAACCAATATAACACCACCAATGTGTGTTTACATCCACCTGAAAGTAAAACAAATCAATGAAAATATAATCTTCAATAACCATAAATATTTACTCTATAGTGTAAGTATTTACCAGCTGATGCAGAACAAACATCACATGTTGCATCAATTATATTACTATTCGCCTCTTCTAAATGAATAGTCACAAGATAATATTTCATCCTTATTTTGTGCTCCGGAACAACTTTGGCCCTGACAAAGCATTCAGTGTTCCCTCTTTTAATTTCCACATAACCTACTGCGTTATCAACATAACCACCTCTTGATGACCTAAAATGCAATGGAAAACATTATAACACAAGATCTTTCATCATCATCATCTGCCTATTTATGTCCCACTGCTGGGCACAGGCTTATTTGTAACCAAATTTAAATGATTTTGATTTAATTTGATGTACAACAATACACTATGTATGTATGTGTTAAATATTTGTAATCATGATTATTATATGCATCAGAATGTTTGTGAAATTCGTCAGTACGTACATGAGTGTCTTCACACCTCTTATTTCAGCAACATTGTGCTTATCGTTTGTGTAGAAATATTCCAATATCATGAACATATCCATGTGTGGCAAGTTTCTTGAATCCGCTCGTACAAATTCGCTCATTTTGTGATCAATAGCGAAGCCTCAGTATTAAAAAAATCAGTCCAACAGTCAAGGCGGGGGTCGCCGTAAAGCAGAAAAACGTTGTCCAAGAAGAAGTGCCTAAGTCGTCGATAGTAGCTGAAATCGTAGTCCAAATATCGTGCAAAGGTCGAAGAGAAGTGCGGCAATATCGAAAGGCAGGAGGTTGTGCTGAGGTCGTTGAAATATTATTAAAAACACACTGCTAACACTGATTACACGCAAATGCAAATAAACAGAACCGCGGTATTATTTTTTGACAATGTCAAACGTGACAGTTGACGTAGTTTTTTTTTATTACAAGCTAGTTCTAGGCAACAGAGCTTATCGGCCGTTAAATCTCACAAATGTCATATCGAGCATTTAAAAAATTATTTCTAATTAATGATAGGAAATAAAAATAAAAGAGTTGCAGTTCCTCGATTATTAAGACGTCGACTGTCGAAAAAAAATATAATTTGCACCTCTTCCAAAAACTTTACTTAGCCAATCAACCGTTTGAACTGTCACGCACGATCACTCTACTTGTCAACGCTATTTTATTTAAGACAACGCTAAAACATGTCATAAAATGTTTCTACCGCCTTTGATGATTATAAAATTCATTTAATTATCCTACGACTTTACTGTATGGGCACAAACCCCTTTGCTTTTCTAACTGACTAGCTGTCATAATTTAAAAAAAGTTTCTAATCCTAGCGTATCTGTCTGTCATCTTCTGTCTATGACATTCCGTGCATTATGGTATAGGTACGTTATTGATTGATAAATATTTCGTTCGAACAAAGCCAATATGAGAATGTATACATTAATATGCTATTATATATCTCATATTCAATCAAAATGTTTTATGAATCATTGTCGGCATCATGAACTAAATCAACAACTATCCTTTGTTGTATTACAGGTTAGTACCGGTTATTCATCTATTTTATTATTTATTTTCTAAACATACTTTTTGGTAAGGAACTTAATTTCGTTTCGAAAAGGACTAAATTTAACTACTGGTGTCCCTGTGACTTATTAATCAATAATTGTACGTTTCTATTTCCAGATTGCAATCAAGGTACTAAATGTGCCAAAGTGAATTATTACATGAATAACAAGGATGCAACTGTCCTTCACACGTCTTGAACCGTGTCACATTATGTTAAAATACTACGGATCTTAGGTTGACAGCCGAACTTAAATGAAACCTGTAGACCAATCTACTGAACTCCTAAAGTAAGTTACCTTAACCAATAATTTATTTTTATTATTGATAGTCATATAATATATTTTCTGTAACATGGTAAAGTATGTCAGACATGTACAAAAGTAGTTTCTGTTTACCCCTACGGAAATTTAGGTGTGATGGTATGTACATAAGTTAAAGAACTACTAGTCGCTGATTGTTCATTATATTTATGACTCTGTCCAAGTTGAAATTTAGCACTTATAATACCATGCAGGTTTAAATTAAAATAGACTAAACTTTTATGCCAGGAACTTACATACTCATATATAAGAATGACAACCAATTTGTATGCTGACAATGTTGCATGTTAACACTAGTATTTCAATACATCCCACTTGCAATATATATATAATCACTTAAATCATTTCTATTCATTGTTGTTTGTTACTATTTCATTGATTATCTTGTCAGACTTCAAGGGTAGTTAAATATGTATAACTAGCTTCTGCCTACGACTTTGTCTGTGTGGAATCAAATATAGCCTATGTTTTAACAGGGATAATGTAGGATTCTAATGGTGAAAGAATTATTCAAATTGGTCCAGTACTGGATCAATACCAGGTCCAGTCTCGGAGTCTATTCAATGTAAACAAACAAACAATACTTTCCTCTGTATAAATTTGTAAAACCAATGTGTTGCTAGCCTATTCACTCTAAGAATTTTCATGAACAATTATCTAGGCTGTAATTTCCTTCATGTAATAATCTCACTATAACCTGAATTTGTTTTCTGTACATCGTCTGTCTGTTGTATATAAACAAAATGAACATTTATTTTGTTTACAGATACTCCAACTGTCTGGAAGTTCGAACAGTATTGTCGGGTTTTAAATTCAATCATTGAAACATGCCTGGATGCTAAATGCACAGACGGAGTGGCGAAAAGTTACGACCATATACACATGAAGTTCTCAAGATCTGTACTGTCACCGCTTTCCCAATGTTGTCTGCCTGCGGCCTTTATGCAACTATCTTATTTCAAAATAAAATTAATATTTTGGCATGCTAGTATGCGAACTAATGTAATTAACAATCATTACTATAACTAATAAAACTTATTTGTGACTTATTTCCTGTTACCTCCTATTACATTAAACTTATTATACTTAACCTACTGAATCTGTCTACTTATCTTGTCTGTGTTATTATTCTTTATAACTTTATTATGATAAATTAATGATATCAAACAATTATGTTACACTTAAATGCCTTTCTTTTCTAGTTTTTTTTTAAATATTTGAATTAAAACATCTTGCCAAGACAAAATGACTGCTGACAGACTTTTATTAACATTTTCTATGTCTGCTTGTTCATGCTTAGAGAATGCCATTCCAAAAAGCTAAACCGATTTTTGATATAGTTTGCCATTTATCTCTTTTGATATTCATGAAACTACTTTACTTATTTGCGCTTGAATGCATAGTTTGACTTTCTAAAACTCGAATCATCTGATTAACCATTTTGCCTGTTTACTATCACACGTTTTGAAGTTTAAAGTTGTATATACCCGTGAAGTTCTCAAGATCTGTACTGTCACCGCTTTCCCTGTGTTGTCTGCCTGCGGCCTTTATGCAACTATCTTGTTTCAAAATAAAATTAATATTTTGGCATGCTCTCCATTATACATTAAATATGCGAATTATCAATCATTACTATAGCTAATAAAAGTTCTTTGAGAGTTATTTCCTGTTACCTCCTATTACATTAAACTAACATTTGAAAACACTAAAAATAGCTAATGAATTTGCCACCTAACTGGGCTATTCTTACTTAGAAATGTATCAGTATTACAGACGGTACTGGGGCCACAATGGCCCTGCGTGGGACTCCATCCTTCCCCTATTCCCACCCTTACGCCACCAGCTAACAAAATAATCCTTCATGAAGAATCATGTTGCTGAAAAACTATGCACTAAAAATGGTGCTAATTAAAGATCTATAATACCGACACAGTTTCTACTCTAATGAACTCTCCTTTCAATAACTATTTGATTTATTATCCTTTATGGAAATGATGACTATTAATTCTATAAATCAGACCTTCAATATGTTGAGTTGATGAGAATTTTATTAATTATAAGCTAAACTTTTGGAAAATTAACATATATCCTTTATTAAATCGGAATGCAGTGTTTTTTTGTATGTACTTTAATAAATCCTATCAAAACAATATGATCTATGTACATATGTGGGGAGTATGAATGGTAAAGTTGGGAGGGGAAGGCCTAGACGGACGTTTCGAGACCAAATAGGAGACGTGTTTTTTCCTTTGCTTTGAGGGACGAACTGATAAAAAAACTTAAAAATGGTGACCGATCTTAACACCTCATGAATAGTAGTTCAATGACCTCATCATGTTTTTATTTCACAAATTATGTAGCAATTTTAATTTTCCACATTCATGGTCTCGATTCAAAATCGCTATTTTTTTATGCTTTTTAATTGGGGATAGGTTTCGATAGAATTATTGAAAACAAATTAATTGCCCTGAGATCGCGGATTCACCTCACCTTGCACAGACCGTTTTTGTTTACCGAATTACACAACAATCTGAGTTTTCCAGATATATTTCCTCGATTCAAAATCGATATTTTTTTACGCTTAATAATTTGGGATAGCTTTCGATCGAATTAATAAAAAAATGGTGTTTGCCGTGAGTAAGCCGCACGTAATATTGGAACCTTTTTCATCCACCTTTGCTCCATCCATCAGTGAGGCAATCAGTGGGCGATTTGACACATTGAATTCCAAAATTGACAGCTAGCCTGACCATGCGTTGTGCGATCTGCGATTATGTTGCAAAGGCTCGGATTACTTGGGGATTCGGGGGTTTTAGTTTTTCTTAATTATGGCTTAAATTTTGATCAATTTGATGTGATCGCACTGAATAGATAATTATTAGATAACTCGTTATAGATTTGATAGGATATGCGGTCAGAACTCCTCTTTTTTCTGACACACTTTGACAGCTGTTGAAAATCCCCAACAAAAATGACGAGGCGCCCCGAATAGCTTACTAAAAACGCATCGCGTTCTCTTCGGATTGTGTTCGGCAAACTGACATTTGGGCGACCCCGAATAGCAAATTAAACGTTAGGCACTGCAAATGGTTGGTCATAGCTTGGGCGTGTCAGCGCCGAATAGAGGCCCAGGATCGTAGCAAGTGGAATAAAGTAGTCTCTGCCTACCCCTGTGGGAAAGAGGCGTGACGGTATGTATGTATGTATGTATGTACAGTCTCTTTATGGGGCCGATGTTTCAATAAACTCTTGCATCCGTATGAGCCTTTAATTTTCTTTTTATTTTTTATTTTATTAAGTGATATGTTATTATTTTTGTGCAAGGTTCATCCGCGTCACATACACACATAAATCACGTCTTTATCCCTTACGGGGTAAACAGGGCCTGAGGTAACAAAACCTTAAGGCTACGTTTAGCATAATTAAGGGCGTATTGGTGGAAAGGGAAATCAAAATAGTGATGGGTTGATAGCCGCATCGCCTATAACGTGATCCCTAAGACTCGCCCATTCCCTCGATGGGCTTTTACCACTATTTTATTTGCTGGTCCTGCCGCCAAGCAGTGCTAGCGCTGCTGAGTTTCGGCGTCGAGAGTGAGACAGCCGGTGAAATTACTGACATCAAAAGCATTTAGTATTCTATTTCGCAAATAAAAATATCACCGGCTGTCATTTGATGTGACATCCTTTTAATTTTTTTAAATAAAATAGTATATAATATACTATCGAATCAAACTATACTACGCTTACGCTTTATCACAATCCAAAGTAAAGTAAACATATTATGTTTGCAAGAATCGTGACACAGAGGTTTCAGTCTTAATAACATTGAATACAATCCACCATTACCTAATAATGAAATGCCAAAATTATAAATCAATAAAAATACAAACTTGACTCGCATCGCCCCGTATCATATCAGTGCCGCTATCACAAAACAAAACACGATCGCTTGTAAACAAACGTAGGCGCGTGCCAAAGTGTGCATAAGGAGGGCGGCCGCTCGCGGGAGCTCACTCCGCGCTCCGCAGTCGCCCGCGACGCACGCGACATGATCGACTTCGCGCGCTCCTACGACCCGAACATGTGCGACCTGTACCTCCCCCCCGCCGGCCTCGCGCCGCCCGCCCCCGCCCGCCTTGACGACTTCAAACAAGTCTTCAACAAGGGCCCCCCTACCTACATCTACGGAAACTACTACAACGCACCCTACGACGTCTACGCGGAAGAGGAAACTTCCAGCAATGTCTACCACACCCTCGTCAGCCGCGAGTACCCTCGCGACGAATGGAAGTACAAGTATGTCGTGGACTGGAACGAAGACGAGAGCGTGTCCTGGATACTCGACACGGCTTACAGCCTGGGATTCAGTGAATACGACGTACCTTTCTACAACTTCAAAATCACAGGTCTGGAGTTGAGGAGTTTGAAAAAGGAGGACATGCTGCACAGAATTGCGCATCCCAATGTTGACCCCAATTTATCAGCTAGAATGGGTAGCGCATTGTTTGACAAACTCCAGGCTCGCATCAACGAAGAGCTACTGAGACAGTCGTCAGTGCTGAGGTATGCTGACAGTGATCCTTATCAGCAACAGGAGCCAGTGCATACGGTGCTAGACTTGGACTTGGATCACAAGAACAGGCTGTACGCGTCGGATTACAAACCGAACGACAGCAGCCTCCTCCAGCCCTGCGACTCCAGCGACGACGCAGAAGACGTGTACGCCAGACATTCTGAGACAGCCTCACCTGTATGCTCTTACGGAAGTGACGGCAGCAAGTCCGGCGACGAAGATGACAAGAGAAAGTTGTTCAAACGGCCGCCGGGACGACCGAAGGGAAGCGGCAGGAAAGTCTGCAAACGCCCTAGAAGCGTTTCAGTCCCAGAATTCCTCAGAAATCTCCTCTTCGACTCCAAGTACTGCCCGACGATAATCAAATGGGAAGATCACGCGAAAGGGAAGTTCAGGTGAGTCTCAACTCTTTAATAACAGCCGCGGTTTTGCAGTGCAGCAAAAAGTGTGTCGTGACCGACGCGTTTGCTCACAGCCTCCGTCTGAGTATCTTACCTATATTATGTATTATTTATCACGTCCGAGGCACGTGGAGACGCAGTAACACATGTTTTACAACCGCACCATTATAACAACAGCGATTGTCGGTGCTTTATTGGCTCGGTCATTATTAGACGCGGCAATAACCAATGATTTCTATAGATATAGTGACTGCATTCGCCATGTATGCATATTTGCAACCAGAAAAACACGAGATGATAATTATGGTATAATTGGTCGGTTCTCCTTGGGCAGGCTTCGATTGTGATGATCAATTAGTGTCTTAATGATTAGTGAGCGATCGTGGAGCGACGGCGGCTCCGGCGACCTTTTAACACCCCATTTGTCATCAATATGCAAATAAGCAAAAGAATGAAAACAATAATGGGTAGTTGGATTAATTTATACAGACTTTAACCCACATAAAGACTGTTTAAGACAGAAACGTGAATCTCGGCTGATTTTTAATAAGCACCCCAAATAACAAAGCCGGTGCTGCTCAGAAATCACGAAAACAAGTATATCTTCAAACAATCGGGCAGTTAATTAAGTTGCGCAGAATTTGTAATTATGTAAAAAAAACACTTGGAACCGGTTTAGCACATAACTGTGTGTATCAATCATGTATGAGAATACCGAGGAGCGTAAAAAACAAATGGAAACAAGAAAAAAATGTGCCCGTCGGTCTGTCAACCGGATGGTTGCTTTTTATACTGTTTTTGAACAACACGAGATTAGTTCGGGATGATTATACGATTTCAAACATGTTATTTGAATATGTTGTAATACAGTTTTCAAACCCAAATGTTAAGACTTTAAGCTATGAACAACATTTTGACTTATCACTATCACTACATAGTATAAAACAAAGTCGCTTTCTCTGTCCCTATGTCCCTATGAAATGAAATGAAATGAAATGAAATGAATGAATGAAATGAAATGAATATGTCCCTATGTCCCTATGTCCCTATGTATGCTTATATCTTCAAAACTACACAGCGGATTTTGGTGCGGTTTTTTTTAATAGATAGAGTGATTCAAGAGGAAGGTTTTTATGTATAATTCTACGCAGACGAAGTCGCGGGCAGAAGCTAGTATTCTAATAAGTATCCTCGCATTCCTCACACTGTTGTTATCAACTAACATTTCCTTCTAAATCGTATGTTACATTGATGATTTCATCTGGTTCTTTATCTTCTATCTCTGACACAGTTATAGGCAGTAGTGTCTGTCCTTAACCATTGTTTAACAAATCTACTGATTTAGTTTTAGTATTCTTCGAGCCGTCAGTCGCCTTAACCTTGCCGGTTGTCCTCGCGGGCGGTTCGCATGTTGACACAACTTTAACACTTCCATCGGACTTCACTTCTACTAGCTCTTAATAAGAATCAGTTTGCATTATCTCAGGACTTGTTGATGACGTAACGATGTAAACAATTGCAATAATTGTAACTACTAGAGTTGCTAGCTCGGGTTCGAGTTGAAGGCGTAGTTTTTACAGACTTTTTGTTGAATGTTAATCTTACCGGCTGATGCCACTTGGAGTAAAAAATGTTTTTTTGCTGATGAAACAAAGGGTACTAATTAGATTTCAGTTTTAAGCTATTAAAATGGTGGGCTCTTCATTGAGCAAGGTTATTTCTTTGTTGTAGGTATCAGTTTTAAAAACAACTCAATATGGAACGAGTGTGATATCAAAATAATACCAATAAGATGATGATTAATGTTAGTGAATAAATCTGAATCCAATTATTACATACATACATACATATATCACGTCTTTATCCCTTACGGGGTAGACAAAACCTTAAGGCCACGTTTAGCATGATTAAAGGCAGGTGGAAAGGGAAATCAAAATAGTGATGGGTTGCTAGCCGCATCGCCTATAACATGATTCCTAAATCATGATCCAATTATTGTTTGAGATTAAATCACGTCTTTATGTCTTACAGGGTAGACAGAGTCTAAAGTAACAAGATCTAAAGCACGTTTAGCATGATTGTGGGCGTATAGGTGGAAAGGGGAATCAAAACAGTGATGGTTTGCTAGCATCGCCTATAACATGGCAATCAATGCCATAACTTAAAATACCTATATTTTTCAAATATCGTGATATAAAATTAAATACAGAACAAGAATGACAGCAAAAACAAGATTTCTTATATGATGCTACGTTACCACCCGAGGTGAATATGCGAACTGATATACAAGTATTAAGTAGTGTAGTAAAAAATAATATTTTATACCAAGAACTCGTTTTGCGCGTGTTTTAAAAGGTATTATATGCCGTGCCAGGTTTGGTTTGATGGTTGCAACAGCATTCTGCCCGCAAGGTCGCTGATACAGACATAGCATAGTAGAGGAATCTCAGATACCTATACACAAGCAATATTTTACATACATAAATCACGTCTTTATCCCTTACGGGATAGACAGAGCCTAAGGTGGCAATACCTAGGCCACGATTAGCAAGATTGTGGGCGTATGGCAAAAAATGGAATCAAAATAGTGATGAGTTGCTAGCCGTGCCTATAACATGATTCTTAAGATTTTCGCCCATTCCCTCGATGGGCTTTTACCTGCGCGGGAAGAGAAGCAACTGGTAAATTCCATGTTTTTACTTTACCCCAAGACCAGCATGGAAGAGTCATGCATACATAAACCACGTCTTTGGTCCTTACGGGATAGATAGAGCCTAAGGTAACAATATCAAAGGCCACGTTTCGCATGATTGTGGGCGTAAAGGTGGATAGGGCAATCAAAACAGCAATGGGTTGCTACCCTCATTGTCTATAACATGATTCCTAAGAGTTTCGCCCAGCCCCTCGTAATATTTACTTGTAATAAATTAATTTCTTCCATGCTGGTCTGGGAGTAAAGAATAAACATAGAATGTACCAATTGCTCATCTACCCGCGCAGATGTTAAAAGCCCAGTGAGGGAATTGGCGAAAATCTTAGGAAATATGTTATAGAAACTTGTGTGCCTTATTGTTTTCAACATGAAAATACCGTGAGACTCAATCACAACTACGCAAACGGATAACTCACGTATAAATGTCGAGTGATGCTCGACATGTTTTACTACGACTACTCGATTTTTATACGTGAGTTACGTTGTGCAATTACGGCCTTATTGTTACATACATACATATATTACGTCTTTATTCCTTATGGGGTAGACAGAGTGTAAGGTAACAAAACCTCAAAATAGTGATGGGTTCCTAGCCGCATCGCTTATAACATGATTCCTAAGACTTTTGCCCGTTCCTTCGATGGTTTTTTACCATCTGCGCGGGAAGAGAAGCAACTGATAAATTCTGTGTTTTTTCTTTACTCCCAGACCAGCATGGAAGGCCTTATTGTTTTATGGAATAAAAAGGTAAAGATATTTTTGTCGTCTTGGCAAAGTTCACATATTTATGCCATAGTGTGTACAAACTCGAAATTTACACTACAATACTGTAGATACATATAATTTATACACGCCATTGTTCTTAATAGTACAAATTCATTAAGTTACTCACGGACATAAATTAACATAATCATTAATGTATTAACAGGTTTTGGTTAACCCACAGATCGAACCGATTACATAAGGTCTCATACATAACTGCTATTATTTACATACATTTTATATGTACTAGTATACAATGTACTCACGTGGCACTACAAGGTTGACTTTACTGCTAGAATCGTCACAGTCACAATAGTAGCTACAAAGATTTGGAAGGTACAAATTTTGCGCCAGCTGCATTTGTAAATTTGTTGACAGTTTAAATACTTTTTAATTATAATATTACTTGTTTGAAACTGTGATTACTATATCGTTTGATGTTCTGATAACGGCCGTATCCAATTTAGATTGATAAAGATATATTTGTAAACATACATACACAAATCACGTTTATATCCCTTACGGGAGACAAAGCCTAAGGTAACAAGACCTACAGGCCGGGTACGTATTAAAATACATAAAGTTTAAAATGTATAATGGGTTAAAATAAATAATCTATACATATAATAAAATCGTTGAGACCAAAAAATCTGTACATTGAAGATTTAAAAAAAAAAACCGACCAGGGTGACTTAAAATCGGTAACTGAACATATTAAAACCATTTTTAAAATTTTTGTTTGTTTGTTTGTTTGTTTGTTTGACTGAGCATCACGTAAAAACTACTGAACGGATATTAATGAAATGTTCACAAATCGATTCCAATAAATTCAGAATAGGATATAGGCTACAGAAATTGTGGAATTTTTTGGAAAAAGGGGGTGAAAAGGGGGGTTAAAGTTTGTATGAAAAAAGAAAATTAGATTGTTCTAGAATCATGAAACTCAGAATAAATACTTAGTAATAAAAATAAAGAAATACCTGTTTTAGCATTTTTTTAAAATCTCATCCAGAGATGCAAAAAAGAGGGTTTTGTGTTTAAAATTAATTAACTTCATACACCTATACAATAAAAGCCAATGAAGTGTAACCTTTTAAAGTTACTACATAATACTTCCAATTTAATACAGGTAAATATAATTTCTCAGTTTTCTTGAAATTTGATTTTTGAGGTGATTACGCACAAAATAGCGGAACTCAAGAAAATCAGCTTTCCTCGGTATAAGTAGTTGGTAATAGTTACAAACATAATAATACTACGAAGAAAATAGATAGATACAAATGTACATAAGACATATAGCCGGAAAAGCGTGTCAATTGTGAAAAAACATTAATATAATAATTACATGCTGTACAGGCATTTTTTCAACGAAGAGATTTTTCTCAAACCTAAATCAACCTAAATTGGCGTCCTAAATTGTGTTCTTTACCTAACACCTAAAGTTCAATATGCAATACCGTTACTTTTGTTTTTATTTATTGCGCCATTATTAACAACGTGTTCGGTTTTTGAACGCACTCTTATTTGAAAACCTGATATTAATATGAGGGCGGCGTGAAACGCTTGGCTGTATGTTCTTGGTACCTTTGCCTATAAAAAGCAAAATCAAAGGGCGCGTTTACGCCTGCGCTACGAACATGTCAGAATTTTATTGTGAAAAGTTGGTGCTTTTAGTATAAATCTGACAGCGAACGAACCTAAACTGAATCGCATTAAGACATCATGGCAACTATGGCAAGGCCCCTGTAGGTAATTAATTTGTAGAATGATAATAAGTGTTAATAATCTGTAATTACGTACCTACTTAAACCAAGAAAATAAATTAAAAAAGCTTCTGCTAGAAAAAAATGAGTCGCAAAATATTAATTAAAACGGATTAGTAAATGAATTGTTAGTTGTAAGGTAAAAACAGGTAAACATTTATGTATTATTTGGTTAGAATAGATTTAATTTTTTAAATTAATCAGGGTACAAATATCGTTAAAGTGAGCGCAGTATTCGCCAATAAGCGTCATAGATTGGCGAAATTAATAGTGATGTAATTAAAACTGTACTTATCTTTTTTGAATAAAGAAACTATAAACAAAACTATAAATAAAACTATTTGTAAAATAAAGTATAAATAAATGTGATGAGTCATTAACCAGTTTGCACTTGATTTTTTTTCAAGATTCCGTGTCGCAAATTATTATTTTCATGACGTAATTCTAAAAGTATAGTTTCGTACATACTTTCAGTGGTTCATGTGACGAAGTTAATAGTCATAATAATAATAATTTTGATATCGAGAAAAGCCGTAAGTATCACAAAAACACACGCGGACGAAGTCGCGGGCAACAGCTAGTGGTTTATAATAATATAATGCGATTTTCTCGGAAAGTTACAAATTAACAGGATTGTTATAAAACAAACCTAACCTAACCTAAACCAATCTATAGATTACGATATCAAAAAAGTTCATTTAGCTAATAGTTTTACAGAAAATTGCGTTATATATTTTGAACCAATATGCATTTTAACCCATTATACATTTTAAACTTTATGTATTCTGATCCGTTCCCCTACAGGCCACGTTTATTAAATTGTTATGTAACAAAATAATTCGACAAGTGAGTTTGCTATTGATAAAACATTATTTATCTAAATACATCATCTCATCTGAGGTTTTTCGCAGATATAAAATACATAAAAGTATAGTCCGCGCTGTTTTCCAGATATCACAACATCTTTTATAAACACGTCTACGAATCACAGTTTTTATTAAAACTAATATTAGCATACAGACATAATAGTGAGTACGAAGTCAAATAAGTCTTTGAATATGTTTTTTCTGTGTGTTTTTACGAGGTTCTGTTTTTACTGTGCGTCTCCGTCGTGAGCGCAGGTCGATTCTAATCGGCCATCACTCATTGATTCTGACTGCTCCGTCAGCCAGGATGCCTGACTAGTCAGTTAAAAAGACAGCTGAGGCCAGTTGAAAATATCTAGGTAAGATTTTATTTAAAGCCTTTTGCCGTCTATTTTTAAAGCAAACTAAAGCTAACAAAATTTTTTTTTTTTAATTTAAGATTAGATGATCGTGACTTTCGTCCATAAATCCGCGGGAATTGTAGTAGTATATGTATAGTTTAGGCTTGAGGAAGATATGGCTCACACCATCTCCTTAGATATTGTATGTGTACTCTTATTGTATTTTGTATGTATGCATGTGTGTAATGATATTTAGTAGTTTATTTTATGTTTTGTTTGTTGCACTTAGATATGTACGCTCTATTGTGGCTTTCACTATCTGGAATTTTAAACTCACACTTTGTCGGTCCCTCGTTTAACGCTCCTCTCATCTACTCAAAGGTTAACAGGTAGAGATCCCTTATAGGGATAAATTTGCCTTTGTGCATATATATATTTTTTATTTTTTTGAGAATTGGCATTGTTCAATTTTTTTAAGCTGTGCTTTTAACACCTTTATTTGATAAAATGGACTATTTCAAGCAACTAATTTGAATATTATGCTTTTACGTAGCTTTGTTAATTAATCATAAATATTTTTTCGCTGTTTGATAATTCGTGAATTTAGACAGAATCCCAATCGCCTTCGTTCGGCTGGCTATAAAAAAAAACGGCTTTGTCTATGGTTTTGTAGATTTGACAGTGACACGTGACAGTAGCCGTAGCCAAACTTTTTTTTTCATTTTTGTGACAAACATTCGATGCTGGATTCTGTCTAAAAACCCGGTCGTTCGGTCAAACAAAGGTTCAAAGTACTTTTACAAAAATATCTGCAATCATAAAGTATTTTTGAAATCGGACAAGATAAATCGGATAATTGATGGTTTTCCTCGAAATGGTTTTCGAATTGGAGCATACTAAAAAAAATGAACAATGCCAATTGTATCTGTTTCTTTATATTTGTACAATAAAGCATTTACTTACTTACTTATGTGTGAAATCATAACAAACAGTCATACAGTCATAGTTAGCATACCTAAGCTATCCGCAACTTTAATGAACAGAAACCGAGGTGGGCTTCATATTTAAAGGCACCTACTGAGCAGTTTAACTGGCTTCAATATGTAATTTTTATATATCTGACTTTATTTAAAAACATTAAAAGTACTTTAAAAACGATGTACATATGTTTTAATGTATTTATTTATGCGTAAAACATCTTAATTAATATTCTATTTGTATAGGTCAGGTTTTAGCTACGTAACTTATCAAAACTGCTTATATTGAACTAAACGTCAATTCGATATTGAATAGGCAACTTAACTTGTTTTTGCCGGTTGTTGTAACGTCTCTGGAACCAGTTTAGTATGTACAACAGTCGACATAAATATCTATACAGCTGTCATGTCAAATATATGTGTCACCGGCCGGGTAGGTACAGATGTTTTTGACGTCTTGGCAACGTACATAATAAGCCCTTGACTGTACAATGCTTCTAGTTTCTTAATATGTTTGACAGTTGCCGAGTTCAGAATAAATAATTATGAATGAAAATTAATGTTGTTAAGATCGGGAGCAACTGCAATACAGCTGCATCTCTCACTCTGTCTAAACTACTCGCTCGCATCCCCAATAATGTACTTTTACATTCATGTTTATTTGAAACTCGGCTACTGTCAAATACATCAAGAAACTAGAAGCGCTGTATTCAACTGAATTACGATTGAAATCTGTAGGTTTAGTGTAAGTATTCGGTCAACGTTTGCGTTACATGTCCAATACTATGTGAACAGTTTGTTGCCGTTTCGATCCGCAAGTGGCGCTGCCAATTTTTCCATAATTGAGACGTTTACGTGAACGCATTCAAGAAGTTTTTTCGTGCAAATTTACATTAGATGTTCAGAGGCAACTAGCTTGACAAATTTTCTCGCTAATCCAGCCGCCAAGCACCAACGCTTGCACTAATGTGCTCCGGCATGGAGAGTACGATAATCGGCAAAATTACCAGCATATATTATGAGTTTATAGACTTTACAGTAATATATATATGTATAGGCTGGCAATGAAGCTATCCTCTGAAGTTGGTGTCTATGGCTGGTCGTGCTTAGTTAGCATCAAGTGACCCACTGGCCCGTTTGCCACCCATCTTGTAATAAAAAACTTCCCACTACTATGCGTCTTTGCCTCCACTTGACCCCGAGTCACCCTCGCCAAAAACTATTATTTTTTAATTATTCAATTAGGGAGGGGGCGAGGGGCGGCGCCTTGCACCAGCCTCGTATAGATTTTTCTTTTTTTCTTTCACTTCCTCCCATCGTTGCCACGCAGCGCCCAAGGCCGTCACTTCCGGTTCCACCCTGTTTTCGAGATTCCCTGAAAACGTACGAAAAAAAGTGACATTAATTAATTTGGATCTTAATTAAGGGCCTTAAATAAAATGTAATTCTGGAGAGCGCTGAGGCAGATAGCTTTTTTCCGAATTTGATGACGTTTCTATTTTTCTCTTCGTTGGTATGATTTTACAGATTAACGATATTTTATGAAATATTAGCACAAATCACAAGTCATTTATTCGTCCCTTTCATGTGTACATTGGATTTTACAAGCTAATAAATTTCCCAACATGAAACCCTATAGCAAGCCACTGCAACATATAACTTAACCTAACAGCATTTCGTCTTATAAAATGTATAATGTACAATCGCCATACATTGGAGCTGTCTGGGTGCTCAAAAATATATGACCGCACGTGTTCAGAGATATTTAAGCATCTAACACGGCTCACGTGTGGGTGGCAACTGTACATAATTGCGACGTAATAAAGATCACTATATCACCAATTGCCTTCTAATCATTTGTTCCGAATTCTTGAAATTTTATTTGTTGAAATAAAATTGTATAAAGGTAAGAGAAGGACACATTTCTTAAACGTTTAAGTAGCTACCTATGTTATTAATAGAATGCACAAATATAAAATGGCACTATCTACGTATAAGTACATTGTGGTTTGAATTCGTGTCTTCTTCGAATTCTCCACAATCGATGCCTGATAATATGACTGTTACAAAAAGTATAATCGCAGTATACAATCTGGTTATGCGAATCATATCTGGTAATATCAAATAGCTATTAAACTGTGTTAGATAAGATTGGGCGCTTCCTTTTCTTGTGTCTGTATTCCTTCAATAATAGTTTCACTCTAGTCTAGTTGTATAAAAATATACTAAATGTAAATAAAACTAAATACTTCAATTTATCATCATAACTAAAAACTATCTTTTAAATGTGGTTTTCGATTCGATATTATTTACGAGAAAATACATACTATAAAAGCATTTCAATACATACAAATAGATTATAATAATTTGATAGTGTGAACAGTCGTAATCAAAAATATCTGACGATGACCGTATTGGCAATATAAGCGTGTTCAAATATTTGTCAAATAGTTGTTTAAAATAAAATAAGTAGCTAATTGTACTTTTAAAAATTATATTTCTAAGATGGTTGCTCCTCTATTGAGCTTCGTAGTCTGTTATGGTGGATAAATAGAAAATATTGTGGGATTGATTGGCATGGTAACCTTACAAACTATTTTTATGAATAAGGAAAAGGTTGTATATTCCTTGGCCTATATTTAATTTGGGCTGAATGTTTGCGAAGTTAGATAATGTCTCGTTAAGATTTAGTTTCTTTGTATGCCTTTGAAGGAAGATTAGACAAAAAAGGATGAAATACTAGAAGTTAAGGTTTTCTTGGCTCCATATATTAATTTTCTTGAGTCGTCACAGAGCTCGTATTAGAGAATAACTGGCAATTTTACTGTCAATTTTTTGCTAACTCATTTATAAAATACATGTGTATTGTTAATTTACATTCGTTAAGTTTATCTGTCGGTTCGACCTTTGGCTTTGCCACAAAAAATACAAATAAAGGTGAAGATGTTTTTGCCACTAATACTAAAAACGCAGAAGGAACAAAACAAAACAAGTCCGCTGGTTTTTCTCAGGTGTATCATGCGGCCTTTAGGTCTTGTTACCTTAGGCTCTGCTACCCCATAAGGGATAAAGACGCGATTAATATATTAATGTATAACAATTCGTTACCCCTAAAATAATATTATTGTACACGCTTTCTCTACGCTGGGCTCACAATATTCCGAAACAAAAACCTCCATTGCAAAACAGCCAAGAAAAATACGGTAGTACTACGGCCCAGCCCCGCCGTTGCCATGGCAACCCCGGGAAGCCTCAGTCACGTGTCACAAGCATTTCCGCTCTTTTTCTCGCGTTTTTTCCCCCCAGGGGGCGCGGGCCGGAGGGGGGGGGGGGACTCGTGTACGCGACTTAATTGCGTCTGTGAGTGTGGTCCGGAGAAATTAGAGCACGTGTAGTGGTGAGACAGAGGGAACTGGCCAGAGCTTGCCTGGTTGGCGTTTAAAAAAAATGGGATTGCGAATCTTTTTTCTAGTCGGTTGAGAACTGCATTTAACGTAATTAATTCAATTGTAGGTTTGTGGAGCGATTTTGAAATAAGCTAGTTTTGTAGGGACATATTTTTGGGCAGATTCCTTTTGTGTTGAAGGGACTGAGATTTTATTATGTTGATTAGATTGTTCTTTTAATTTAGTTAGGGTATCAAACTTGCGTACTTAATTAATATCTGTAACTTACTTTTCTGGTATCTATACTGTACCGAAAACTTACTAACAAGATACTGTTTTTTTTAATGCAGCGTTTTAATTAAATGCAGAATGACGCCGCCATTTTTTTAATCCGTCACTTTTCAATCATAGGAATCATGTTACATTTTCCACCTATACGCCCACAATCTTGCTAAACGTGGCTTGTAGGTCTTGTTACCTTAGGCTCTGTCTACCACGTACGGGATGAAGACGTGATTTGTGTGTGTGTGTGTCACTTTTTCCTATCAAAACGCTTACAAACAATGTTATTTAATTAGCCTGAACTGAAAAACAATGAAATATGTCAAGTATTAACATTAAAGGTCACAAAAGCTACTAATTACGAACTTAATACGGTTTGATAAGCTATATTATACTTCTTATATGTTGTTTACTCGAGTAGGCCAATTAGTGGTCGCGGTCTTATTTAATTGTATTGTTATATGTTGTTTGTTTGGTACGGTTCGACGCAGTAATTTATGAATTTAAGGAAATATATGAAGTAATGAAAAGAAAGAATTAATGCTAGTTAACATAAAACGTTGAGACCTCAGGTTTTTAGGGGCGTGTGAATTTTGATATGTAATATAGTTTTTAGGTGAGTTACAGTATTATAACAAACTAGCCTTCCGTCCCGTAGGAATAGGTATTTTCCCGCGGTAAAAAGTAGCATGGCAAAAGAATTTTTAAAATCGGTCCAGTAGTTTCGGAGCCTATTCAATGCAAACAAACAAACAAACAATCAAATTTTTCCTCTTTATAATATTTGTGGGTATAGATAATTAGATACTTAACAATATAATACGATAAATACTAGAAGCTCAAAATAAATATTCTACTTAAGATTTCTTTTAATGGTAGCAAAATTTATCAAACTACTAAACGTTACTAAGAATGCGGTTCAAAGTGTGCCAGATTGCAGTAAATATTATTAAAAACGTTTGCACTTAACTTTTTGTATTCGTTTTCATAAAACTTTAGATTTGCCTTATACACAGTTAGGTAGCAAATTAAATACAAACTTGCAGGGATATTGTACTCTCTAAACCCCGTAGTACTCTGTGCGCCCTGCACCAGAGTCCCTGTAACATTTCTTTTTCGCGAAAATCTATTTATAACTAGGACAGCCCGCTTAAGGTTACCCGGAGCGATCCCAATCTTACCCCCCCCGAAATAAAGTCCAATTTCGCTCGGGAACACCGCAATGCGTAGGTACGTATACATTTTTTTCTCATAGTGGCTCTATTATATTGATTAGAAGCCCCCCTTTCGGGGGTGGTGTCTTTTGTGCGATTTTTCTCGGCCTTCCTTTGTTTTTCATCTTGTACTTGCGAACTGTAAACGTGAATGAACGCACTATGAAATACTAATATATACTGTGGTATCCTAAACGCAGCTAAAGCACTATTCTCTCTCTCCCACTTCTATGCTCTCTCTCTATTCCACGTAACGCGTGTCTCCGTTAGAAACAATACACACAACCACACAAATCACGTCTTTATCCTTTACGGGGTAGACAGAGCCTAATGTAACAAGTACCCACAGACCACATTTAGCAAGATTGTGGACGTATAGGTGGAAAATGGAATCAAAATAGTGATGGGTTGCTAGCCTCATCGCCTATAACATGGTTCCTAATATTTTCGCCCAGTGCCTCGAACGGCTTTTACTAACTGCGCGGATAGAGAAACTATAGACACAACGAGTATTTTTCTAACTGTTTGTTCTAGACAGAGACGGGCAGACTAGCTCGCGCGCGACAAAACTCTCGCACGCTCTAGTGCTAGCAGAACAAAAGTATTTCGGATTCATTTTAAGACATCGTACAGTCGAAGCTATAAATATCGATACGGCCATTTCAAATATATAGCTTATGTTTTGGGGCATAAAGATGTATAGATGTTTTTGACGCCTGGGTAATGTCCATATATTTATGCCTCTATACAGTCGAGGGCAGAAGTATGGGTACAGCCATCATCCTACTAATATTATAAACGCAAAAGTTTGTAAGTATGGACGGATGGGTGTTTGTTACTCTTTCACGCCAGAACGGCTGGACAGATCTGGATGAAATTTAGAACATAGATGGATTATAGTCTGGAATAACACATAGGCTACTTTTTTGGGGCATGAAAATGAAAGACTAAAAATGTGCATACTAAATTTCCTTCACTTTCTTCTACCCCCACGCATGCGCTTTGACCATTCATTAAATGAAGGAGAAAACAAATGTATTGCTGATTCCAGAAGCTTCTACTTCTGAATTGAGAAATAGTAGATATTATTAATGATGTGTAAAGTAGCAAAGGGCAGGAAGAAAATCTTTATTTAAACCAGTAAAGTTCTTCTGATAGAAGAATGAAAAAAAATATTGAGTACGTTCAATGTCATATCAAGAAACACATACATATATAAACCACGTCTTTACCTCTTACTTTTCAACCCCTCAATGGGCTTTTACCATCTGCGCGGGAAGAGCAACTGATACATTCTTTGTTTTTTCTTGCCCAGACCCGCATGGCATGTAATGTGACTAATAAATTTGGGATTTAAAGTATTTCCTTCAGAATGTAGTTTTTAAGACGTCATACGCTTTTCCAATAGGTAGAGTGTACCAGCTATCTCTGATCCAAATTTGATCCTAATCTGTCCAGCCGTTTGCGCGTGACGAAGGAACAAACACACTCACTCACAACCTCACAAAACTTTGGCATAATATGGGTAGGATCCTTCTCAAAGATTGCCTCGCTATATAAAAGCAAGTTTCAGTCCAAGTGTCGGCACAGATGATCAAAACAACTATAAAACCTGTATCCAAGTCATCAATGGCTCGAATTAACGCGGCCTCGAATATTTGCACGGCGGGAATTCCCTGCAGTAGACACACACAAGCGCACGCGCACACAAGCGCACGCGCACACACGCGAAGCGTGTAATGACGTGTCGTTGGAAAACTTTGGATCGGACTCATCAAGTATTGACCAGTAGGCTTATTACCTAACTCGCTCGCAATCGCATCGTGTTCATTTTGACAGTTCATGTATGGGCTGACAATTGGCATCGGAATCAGCTAGCTGTCACATTCATACAAGAACTGTCAAAATGAGCGCGATGGCGATTGCGAGCGAGCTAGGTAAAGCCTATAGACATGTCCTTGATTTTGAGTTCTTTATGTATCGCCGGGATTATAATGCTGTTGCCCGTAAAAATGACGTTCTTCCGCAGGATTCTGGCTTTCGTTGGGATGTAAATAGCCTATGTGTGTAGTGATAACGTAGCATTATACTGTTGAATGAATTTTACAAATAGCATGAGTAGTTTGAAGATTACCTCATAGATCCAAACTCACAAGCTTTATAATACTTGTTGGAATTAGTATAAATAATATAACAATAACAAAATTTGCTAAATTTATGCCCTGATATCTAGATATCCATAGTGGCATAGTGATGAATGAAAGCTAGGTTATGTCACATTTAGGTGGTTGACCTTTTATGACATAAATAAGAAATAGTCAAGCGCCTACCTGTTGACAGCCCAACTGGCAGCAATTTTTTACACGTCAATGTCAGCTAATTCAAAATAACGTTTATTGAATGTAGCGGTACACTTTGATCTCTTTATCGGAGCAATTGGCCATATTGAATTAAGATTGATTCTAGTAACTGCCTGCGACGTGACGTCAGCAGTTGCGCAGGCGCCGTCCCGCGCGAATAGGTGGCGTTCACAACAGACAAACAACATACTAGATAATAAGTCGCTTTTCATATGAATTAGCATGAAAATCGACCCTTTTTTCGCCTGTTTGTACTTAAGTAAATAGGACCTGGTCGCTATTCAACCAATACGACAATTGTCGATGACAAGTGACAATTCTCTTTACATTACAAACTCGACGAGAATCTACGCCGGTTGGATTCATAATGAATACGCATTGCATTTCGAATTGACAAATGTCGCCGACAATTTGTCGAGTTGGTGAAAGGGGCCAGGGGCCTTACCATGACCTCTTAATGTGATTCAATTCCGACTCAGTTCAGGTTTTAGCTGACATTTTTAGTAGGGATCTGACAGCGAGCAAACGTAAACTGAATCGGAATTGCATCGCATTAAGACGTCATGGTAAGGCCCCGAACGGGGCTTAAAAGATTTTAAGTAGTAGTAATAACTGCTACTAGTAGTAATAACGGCTACTAGTAGTAATAATTGCTACTAGTAGTAATAACTGCTACTAGTAGTAATAATTGCTACTAGTAGTAATAACTGCTACAAGTAGTTATAATTGCTACTAGTTAGTAGTAATAACTGCTACTAGTAGGAATAACTGCTACTGGTAGTAATAACTGCTACTAGTAGTAATAACTACTACTTGTAGTAATAACTAATTAATTATAAGCTAATTTAGTCAACCGTCAGGGGGGTTACCATGACGTCTTAATGCGATTCAATTCCGAGTCAGTTTAGGTTCGCTCGCTGTCAGATCTATACAAAAAATGACAGCTAAAACCTGAAGTGAGTCGGAATTGAATCGCATTTAGACGTCATCGTAAGACCCTTGAGTGCAGAGCCTTGAGCCTATGTCCAGGAGAGGACGTCTTTCGGCTGACAATGATGATGATGATGATGAAGATAATATATATTTTATTACCAGTATGTCGCAGCCTAGACCCCGCCTATCCACTACGAAACAAAAAACGTCAGCGATACTATACGTATAATTATATGGCGTGCGAGGGAGATAGCATGAGGAAAACGTGAAAATAATCGTAAAATAAGAAACTATCGCTCTCACCGAATCAGTATCGATTGATTGGCATAGTATATCACTTTTGTGTCACTTTTGTTTAATGCTTAACAGCTTTTCATTGTCATTTATCGGACTATTTTTAAATGTGATAGTGGCATGCGTCAACATCATACATAATAAGTATTTTGTTTTGTTTTTTTTTACTGCATACATAACTTTTTAATGTAAAATATATCTATCTAATCAGCCCACATCCACCCACTGCTGAGTAAAGGCCTCTTCATTTTCACGCCACTTTGCCCGGTCCCAGTCTCATCCACAGTTTTCCAGCCGAATGACAGTCATCTGACCAACGGGCTGATGGTCTGCCTACTGACCTTCGACCCAGTCTTGGCCACCACTCTGTGACCGCCTTCGACTATCTGTCGTTCCGTCTTGCCAAGTGGGCTCATCGCCACTTCAGCAGCTCTAGTCCGTTTCCGAATTTCGGAATTGGGGATACGGTCAAGAAGTGAGATGCCCAACATAACTCGCTCCATGGCTCTTTGTGCGACTTTAATTTGGTGCAAAATAAATAAAGATAATTATTAAAAAAAAAGCCGTGGTAGCCTAGTGGTTTGACCTGTGGCCTCTCAAGCAGAGTGTCGTGGGTTCAAATCCCGGGCGCGCACCGCTGAGTTTTTCGGAATTTATGTGCGAAAATTACATTTGAAATTTGCCATGAGCTTTTCGGTGAAGGAAAACATCGTGAGGAAACCTTGCACACATCTGCGAAGAAATTCAATGGTGTGTGTTAAGTTCCCAATCCGCACTGGGCGCGCGTGGGAACTATAGCCCAAACCCTCCAATACACGGAGGAGGCCTATGCCATGAGGCACGCCGAATTACGCGACAATTTAATAATAAAAAAAGAAACAACAACAACAACAGTAAAAAAGAAATTGTAGCGAACTCGGAATAAAAAGGCTATATAAATATAAATAAATAAAAATTATTTAAAACAGAGTAATACTAAAACTAAAACTACTACTAATTATAAAACTATAAAGTAAATATGCCGTCAAAATATTCCGGCATAAGCATCGACCCTAAGACGCTGGCCGCATTGCCTCTCTGAACTGCTATTCCTAGCCTTTGAGAGAGGTAGGGTCACCTGTGGCCAGCACTAAACGTGTCGAAGGCTCTTTTAATTTTTTTTTGTGTCCGCCGACGAAGTTCACATTGTCTCGAACGACAATTGAAAAACAGTGGAATTATGGAATGAAACAGAAAACAGGGGCACCAATGTGAAAACAGAAAATCGCACCTGGCAACACTGCCCCTACCAAATAAAAAAAACCTGCTAAAAACTTAGGGAACAATATTAAGAAACCCTATATATGTGAATCGATAATATGTTGCCACAAACATAGCTAAAAGCGTTCTTAAACAAGAATATTGGCAGGATAGAATGTTGCTAACTCACTGATCTCAACATAGTTATCTATATGTTGCACAGATGTGCTGTAAATATATGCGGTGTATATCTGTGTTCTGAGAATCAAAGAACTGGTCGGAGGGACATTTTGTACGTGCTGTGCGAGGTCGCCAATCGTTAAATGACATGTAAATAACATAAATATAATGCAAACTTGCTTCATTCTAGCTAGCTCATATAAATATTAACTTTTTAGTGTTATACTCGCAGTCCATCAAGGGTGAAACGTGAACAAGTGAACAACAATACAATACAATACAAATACTCTTTATTGAACACCACAAATCAGTACAAAACAATACAGAAACAAAGAACAAGGTAGACAATAGGCGGTCTTATCGCTTAATAGCGATCTGAGTGAAATGAATGATTCCTAAGAATCATGTTCGTGTTCATGTTCGATAAAGTTATGTATTGTGACTCTCAGTGTTTGCAATTTTAAACTCACTCGTCCATCCCTAATATAATACTCCTTTCATCCACTCAAAGGTTGACAGGAAGAGATCCCTTAAAGGGATAAGTCCGCCTTTGTGCATGTATCTCAGTGTTTGTCAATTGTATTTTGTCTTGTTTATTTTGCACAATAAAGAGTTTACATACATACATACATACATGTTATAGGCGATACGGCTAACCCATTTTGATTCCTTTTTCACCAATACGCCCGCAATCATGCTAAACGCAGCCTTTAGGTCTTGTTAGAGTGTGTTGGGCTCTGTCTACCCAAAAGGGATAAAGGCGTGATTTATTATGTAATGCAAAGTGCTTCTCATTTTATATGCCTTATAGGAACTTGCGGTTACAGTTGCGCCCTAACTGCAGCTTTCCCTGTCCCGTGGGATTTTTGGAAAGTCCGTCCTTATTTGTCCATCGAGGGGGAATCGAGTGAGCGAAAATCTTAAGAATCATGTCATAGGCGATGCGGCTGGCAAGACATCACTTTTCTGCATTCCCTTTCCAGCTATGCGCCCTTAATCATGCTAAACGTGGCCTTAAGGTTTTGTTACGTTAGGCTCTGTCTACCCCATCATCATCATCAGCCTATGTTAGTCCACTGCTGGACATAGGCCTCCCCTTATGAGCGCCATAGCGCCCTGTCTTTAGCTTGACGCATCCAGCATCTGCCTGCAGTCTTTCACAGATCGTCATCCCACCTGGCCGGAGGGCGTCCTACACTACGTTTGCCAAGTCGCGGTCTCCACTCAAGAACACGTTTACCCTAGCGGTTGTCGGTTCTTCGCGAGATATGGCCGGCCCACTGCCACTTCAGCTTGCTAATTCTTTGAGCTATGTCGGTAACTTTGGTTCTCTGTCGGATGTATTCGTTACGAATCCTGTCCTTCAGAGAGACTCCGAGCATAGCTCTTTCCATAGCTCGCTGAGCAACTTTGAACTGGTGGACCAACCCTACCGTGAGTGTCCACGTCTCAGCTCCTACCCCGTAAGGCATAAATACGTGATATACCTATGTAGTGGTTATAAAAACCCAAACATCATAACACAAGCGACTTGTTACGTCTGGTATCAACGACACCGTAAAAGGCGGTTGTGTGTTTCCCGCTCTGCGTCACTTTTTGAAAGTGGCCAGCGGGTCTATAATGGATTTTGCGTTTAGTCTATGATATTAAAAAATGAGTTGCACCAATGGATGACAACAAGATTAGGGGGTCAATTTTTTTTACTTATTTTTTTATTTTAAAACGGGTGTCATGACCAGTTAGTAAGACGCCAAGTGTAAACGTTAGGGCAATGTCATGACGTCACTCAACGCTAGGGAACCGATCGCGTATTTCCGAGCGCCTAGTAATTAGCTCGATGGCGCAGGGGCAGCAAGGGCGACTTGAGAGCAAGAGGTTCATGGTTCAAACCCCGTCTCGGGACAAATTATCTTTTTCTATTTTATTTAGATTGTTTACTAAGTAATATGTTAAAAGTAAGTTTCAAATAACGATGTCAGCCCAGAGGCAAGCCATTACGGTCAAGGCCTTGATACAGAGGTGAACGTGTTTCGTGAGGTGTACCTAGTGTTAGAAATGTACCCTCACTATATAATCTAAATAATTAACGACATTTTTGCAGTGAAATTAAAGGAAAAAGTTCCGAAATATATATTATTTTGCGCGTGTTTGGTGATCAAGGGGTAAGTGGAATGCTTGTACAGTCTTTGTTGTATCGGCCATAATCTGAATGTACATTTTGTAATAACAAACTTATGTTTGTTTTAGCGTTCGGAAATGCCCTTTAAGTCAGGAGCTCATCCCTCTGATTAGACGCTAGCCGTGGTGTTTGGATAGGCAGGGATCCCTGACGACGTCAAAACCCCTCCTGGCGCTCAACCTCTAGTGATAAGTACATAGTCATAAGTTAGTCGTAAGTCTAGTCCAGTCTCGAGGCTTTTACCTCATTCGTGCCCTTACCCATCTAATTGTGGTTAGCTATAGTAACTAGTTAGTTGATAAGTTTTGATAGTGTGTCTTTTATTCGTGTACCCAGTTATAATTATAGTGTAACTTATATTTCTTTAAATCGTTTCACTCATATCCAATTTGTCAACCCATAACAAAATAGCGCCCAACGTTAAAACTTGAATGGGTTGGCAATCGGTTTTTATTTGTTTTTTTTATCATTAAGTGACTTGAAAAAAAAAAAAAAAAAAAAATTTTGTTGGTTTTTTTTTTTATTTGTTTTCTCTCGTTTGGTCTACCACTGTGGCACTACCAACCGTATTTACTCTAAAGGTTTTATTACTTTCGGTTTCCGTATTGTATTAAACTTTCGTTATTGTTTTTTTTGGTCGGTGGGTATATATAACTGTCACTTACCATTTTTTTGTTGGTTTAGTTAAATTCGTCTGGTGTTTTAGTTGTTTATTTCATGTATTGTGTTATATTTAATTAGTTTTTACGAAAATTCATTGCCCACTAGTGCATCCCACCGCTGGGCAGACACTGCTGTTTGTATAAAACGGTGGTACGGTTTATTAAGTGCCATTGAAACTGGTGATTTAGTGTTCAGTTAATGTTAATTTATTTCGGAATTTGGAACTATCCTCAGTTTTTTTTTGTTTTGTTTTGTTGGTTAAGTAATTTTGTCAGTAACAGTGTAGAAGCGTATTGATAGTCATCATGGATCCCAATCTGTTGCTAAAAGATGAGCTGGAATATGAGCTGGAATGTCGAGGTATTACGTTAAAGGCCACTGCTCCGGTTTTAAAAAAGTTGCTTAAGGAAATATTGCTTAGTGAACAATCTGGGGATTTTACACATGAGGTTAAAGTGCCGCAGCACAGGGCGCACAACGTGGACTTTGAACTTGAGATTTGTTCGGCAAAACTAAACACTTTGTCTAACTATGTTTCGGAAATAGTGGGTAGGCCAGACAAAGCTTTGTTTAAAAGGTTAGTTTCCAGACTACATCACGTAGAAAATAGATTAGATTTAGTACAACAAGATACGGAAGATCACGGTATCAAGAGAGACGGTCTAAAACAACAATGTCAGCTGTTGTTAGACAAGCTTGTAGTGCAAGATGATTTAGACGAGGATGAAAATTTAACGGCGGATGATAAACGAGTGTTGCATGAGACTTTAGGTGGTTTAGGGGATAAGATAGTTAGGAATTTAGAAACTAAAAAGTACACACCAGGGCCCTCAAGTGACGAACGCTATGACACTGACGGTTTAGGCACACAGGGCGCTGATGGGCACCGGAGTGTCAGCTTTATGGCAGGCCAGTGGGGAGGTGAGAGAGGAAGTCGGGGCAAGTTGCTTCGGACATCAACAATAGAAGATGACTTTCCGAAACGGAAATTAGTTCCGATTTATCAGTGGGGTATTAGGTTTTCTGGTAGTAACTTAAGTATTAATGCATTTTTGGAACGAGTTACAGAGCTTAAGGATGCTAGAAATGCTACCGATTATGACCTGTGGCGTTATGCGATTGATTTTTTTGAGGGTGAAGCGCTCATCTGGTACAGAGCGAATAAGGAGTACGCTGGTAATTGGGAAGACTTAGTCGTTTTACTCAAACGTACGTTTCAGAAACCATTTTATCAAGAGGAACTATTGGCAGAAATTAGCGCTAGAACTCAGGGTAGTGATGAACCTGTTGTGATTTACATAGCCGTCATGCAAAACATGTTCAATAGGCTTCCTGTCAAAGCAACAGAAAAAGAAAAGTTATCTATAATATTAAAAAACTTGCAGCCGTATTATCAAAGAGCAGTATGCAGGGATGAGTTTTGTTCAATCCCGGATTTAATTAGTGTGCTTAGGGTGATAGAACGCACAAAGGTAAATTGTGATAATTTTCAGAAACCAAGGACAATAAGAAACTCTTTAGAACCGGATTTAGCATATAACGTAGGCGGTGGCAACGCAGGGGGTCAGGAAACGAGAGTGATAGAAGAGGTTGGGGTAATAGCAAGTAACGTAAAGCGATGCTGGAATTGTCGAGAAAGGGGGCATTTATTTAGAGATTGTAATACACCTAAACAACGCTTATTCTGTTACAAATGTGGGCGCTTTGGGGTCACATCTAGAGATTGCGAGTGTTCGGGAAATGCACAAGGGGGAAGCGCCAATCCTGCCAATTAGACTTCTCCCTTAGTGACAGCAATAAAGAATGGCGGGAATGGTTGGGTGTAGTTTCCAATTTTTTTTCTCGCACTGATGGAGAGATATGTCCAGTTTTAGTGAATAAAGTTAATGACAACAGGTCGTATATAAAAATAAGTGTTTTAGACAATCAGTTTGTAGGTCTACTCGATTCGGGGGCGAATCGTACGGTTATAAATAGTGAGTTTGCAGAAATTCTTAAGTCCATGGGTTTACGAGGTACCAGGATTAAACGCTTCCAGGTGGCAACAGCGGATGGGGCGTCTCATGACATTTCAGAAATTTTTGATATGCCAGTTTTGTTGGATGGGCAACTTAGGGTAATTCCGGCTATTGTTATGCCTAGGTTGAATCAACAATTGATTTTAGGTAAGGATTTTTTTGATGATTTTGGAATCTCCTTACAATTCAGGCATCATGACAGTTGTTCGATTCAGGTCGATGAATTATCAGTCAAGGAACCTGTTATATTGTCAAGAGATGATTTAACTGAGGACCAAAATAGTCTTCTTACAGAATTAATTAACAAAATGAGGAGGACAGTTGGTAACAGGTTAGGTAGGACACATATCTTGAAACACCACATAGATACTGGAGAAAATAAAGCTGTTCACCAGAAACAATACAACTTCTCTCCTGTTGTTAAAGCTGAAATCTCTAAGGAGCTTGATAAAATGTTGAAGGATGATGTGGTAGAGCCGTCACATAGCGCGTGGTGCTCTCCGGTATTATTGGTCAAAAAGCCGAATGGGGACAATCGGCTATGTCTGGATAGCCGACAGCTGAACAGGGTCACGAAGAGAGATACCTATCCTTTACCGAGGGTTTCAACGGTCATAGACAATCTTCGAAATGCAAAATTTTTGACTACCATTGATCTCAATTCGGCATTTTGGCAAATTCCATTAGAAGATAGTAGTAAAGAGAAAACAGCGTTTGCAGTCCCGGGGAGAGGGCTCTTCCATTTTAAGGTGATGCCATTTGGATTAGTAAATGCCTCTCAAACCCAGCAACGGTTGATGGACATTTTGTTCCACTCAAATGAGGATAAGGTCTGGGCATATTTGGATGACATAGTGATATGCTCTTCAACATTTGAAGAGCACATAACCTTAATTGAGAAGGTGATGAATATTTTACATTCAGCACAGTTGACAATAAATGTGAACAAGTGTAAGTTTGCCAGGTCAAGTCTAAGGTATTTAGGCTATGTCATAGACAAAAAAGGTCTGAGAACAGATCCAGAAAAAGTGACCGCAATAATCAACTTTCCTAGGCCAAGAAATTACACTGAATTGAAGAGGTTCATTGGATTGGCTAGCTGGTACAGGAGATTTGTTGAGAATTTTTCCATCGTCGCAGCTCCACTTCATGATCTAACTAAAGGAAAGAAGAATAAGAGGCTGGTCTGGACCAACGAGGCAGAGTCGGCGTTTGTGAAGTTAAAGACGCTGCTAACTTCAACACCCGTGGTCACATGTCCCGACTATGCGAAGCCCTTCATCATACAATGTGATGCGTCTAATAACGGTATAGGTGCAGTATTGTGTCAGAAGAATGAAGATGGCGAGCAACCAATTGCATATTTGAGTAGGAAGCTCAATGATAGGGAGCGAAAATATTCAACGTCCGAACGAGAACTGCTGAGTATTGTTTATGCAATAGAGAAATTTAGGCCATACATAGACGGTGTTCATTTCACCGTAGTTACAGACCATAGTGCGTTGCAGTGGCTTCATAAGATGAAGGATCCTCATGGACGACTGGCCAGATGGGCGATGAAACTGCAGCAGTTCAGTTACGATATTGTGCACAGGCCAGGTAAAGCACATACAGTGCCGGATGCTCTGTCCCGAGGTGTGGAAAGTGACGCTAATACGGAAATATTTACTATAGATATCTTGGAAAGACACAAGGATGAATGGTATAGAGGCAAAGTTAGGGACGTGTTAAATCAAAAGGAGCCGTCTGAGTGGAGGGTTTTGAACAACTTGCTGTATAAAGAGGTTTTACTAAGCCAGTTTCCTAACTCTGAAGACAACTGGAAGCTTTATGTGCCGGAGCCATTAAGAACTAAGGTACTTAAAGAATGTCATGATGACATTACGGCTGGACATTTGGGTATTCGAAAGACTTATTTTAAGATTAAGCAGAGATACTTTTGGCCAAACTTGCTTCAAGAGGTGAAGCAGTACGTACGGAAATGTGAGAGTTGTGCCAGACACAAAGTATCCCAACAAGTACCCGCAGGACTTATGGGACGACATAGAGAGGTACAGCTTCCGTGGCAAATAATCTCCTTGGACTTGATGGGACCTTTTCCGAAGAGTAAGAATGGTAACACCATGCTGTTGGTCATAACATGTTGCTTCAGTAAGTTTGTGCTGTTGTTTCCGTTGAGGACAGGAAAGGCTGACAAGATATGTGATATAGTGGAAAAACAATTCCTCTTGTTTGGCGCTCCCAAATCAATTATCTGTGACAATGGTAGACAATTTAATTCTCAGCTCTTCAAAGATACAGCGGCGAAGTACAACAGCAAACTGTGGTTCACACCAAGCTATCATCCTCAGAGTAATCCTACAGAACGCGTAAATCGTGTAATAGGCACCATGATTGCTACGTACACGAAGCCAGGCAAACATAATACATGGGATACCCATTTGCCAGAAATAGGGCATGCTATCAGGACCGCGGTACATGAAACAACGGGTTTCACGCCGTCTTATTTATTCTTTGGTCGAGAAACCACGGTGCCTAACCTGTCACGGCCAGAGTTAGATCAAACAATACGCGATCCAAATGATATGTACCAAATAAATGCCACAGAGTACATTAAACAGTTAGAATGTAGAAATGACAATTATAACAAAGTTCAGAGTCGATTGCGAGCAGCTCATGCACAAAGTAGTCAGTACTATAACAGCAAGCGTAGGTCGAGTGACAAATTTAGGGTAGGAGATACAGTCTGGAAAAGAACTAAGCTTTTGTCTAATGCTCCCAAAAAGTTCATGGCAAAATTAGCTCCTAAATATGAAAAGGCAATCATTATTGATAAAGTGTCGAACAACATCTTTCGTTTGAACAACGCTTTTGGCAAATGCTTAGGTAACTGGCATGTGAAAGATCTGAAGCCCTAGCCAAAAAAAAAAAAAAAAAAAAATGTGGCAATTTTTTTTTCTTGAGGGAGGAGGTACATGTCATGACCAGTTAGTAAGACGCCAAGTGTAAACGTTAGGGCAATGTCATGACGTCACTCAACGCTAGGGAACCGATCGCGTATTTCCGAGCGCCTAGTAATTAGCTCGATGGCGCAGGGGCAGCAAGGGCGACTTGAGAGCAAGAGGTTCATGGTTCAAACCCCGTCTCGGGACAAATTATCTTTTTCTATTTTATTTAGATTGTTTACTAAGTAATATGTTAAAAGTAAGTTTCAAATAACGATGTCAGCCCAGAGGCAAGCCATTACGGTCAAGGCCTTGATACAGAGGTGAACGTGTTTCGTGAGGTGTACCTAGTGTTAGAAATGTACCCTCACTATATAATCTAAATAATTAACGACATTTTTGCAGTGAAATTAAAGGAAAAAGTTCCGAAATATATATTATTTTGCGCGTGTTTGGTGATCAAGGGGTAAGTGGAATGCTTGTACAGTCTTTGTTGTATCGGCCATAATCTGAATGTACATTTTGTAATAACAAACTTATGTTTGTTTTAGCGTTCGGAAATGCCCTTTAAGTCAGGAGCTCATCCCTCTGATTAGACGCTAGCCGTGGTGTTTGGATAGGCAGGGATCCCTGACGACGTCAAAACCCCTCCTGGCGCTCAACCTCTAGTGATAAGTACATAGTCATAAGTTAGTCGTAAGTCTAGTCCAGTCTCGAGGCTTTTACCTCATTCGTGCCCTTACCCATCTAATTGTGGTTAGCTATAGTAACTAGTTAGTTGATAAGTTTTGATAGTGTGTCTTTTATTCGTGTACCCAGTTATAATTATAGTGTAACTTATATTTCTTTAAATCGTTTCACTCATATCCAATTTGTCAACCCATAACACGGGCTTCGAACATTTTGTCACATAAGCCAAAATGTACGAAGCCCTTTAAAAAAAAAAACAATGGTCAATTTGATGACTTATACAGCAAAAACAACTCAAGGTACTTCAATTCTTAATCGTTAAAATTAATACAAACATACACGTACATACACAAATGACGTCTTTATCCCTTACAGGGTAGAGAGAGCCTAAGGTAAAAAAACCTTAAGGCCACGTTTAGCATGATTAAGGGCGTATAGCGGGAAAGGGAAATCAAAATAGTGATGGGTTGCTAGCCACATCGCCTATAACATGATTCCTATGATTTTCGCCCATTCCCTCGATGGGCTTTTACCATCTGTGCGGGACGAGAAGCAATCCCACTACTGCAACATAAACACATAAATTCCACAAACTTAACTATCCCTAACACAGATTTTCTTTTCATTTTCTAACGAGTCAAACCGTTAAAATAAATACAAAAAATCTTGATTCATTTGGTATGTACTCATATGTATGAATGTATAACTCTTTATTGTACAAAATACACACGAAAAAGATGAATGCGGTAAAGTAAAGAGAGAAGTGTTTTACTGAGTGTATTGTATTGTGTCTAAATTAGAATATTTGGAATCATGCGGGACGAAAATATCTACAGCTATTTAAAAACATATCACTGATTGTATATTCATATTGACGTACTTTCACTCATTGCTGCCGTAACACCATCTGTTGGATCTATACATACGTACATACATACATTCACGTCTTTATCCCTTCCGAGGTAGACAGAACCTTAAGACCGCGTTTAGCATGGTTAAGGGCGTATAGCGGGAAAGGGAAATCAAAATAGTGGTGGGTTGCTAGCGGCATCGCCTATAACATGATTCCTGAGACTCGCCCATTCCCTCGATGGGCTTTTACCATCTGCGCGGGAAGAGAAGCAACTGGTAAATTCTATAAGAGTTGGATTTATGACAACAATGTAAATATAATCGATTCCATTGCAATTTTTCGTAAAACTTACAATATGCGATATGAAATACAAGTCTGTTGTATTAATAAAAAAAATACAAAAGCGGAATTAAAAACAAATGAAATTGTGATTAAATTAAAAACAAATTAAAAACTAATCTTAAAATACTATAAGACGCTGCAGCATTCCCCTTTGGACAGCGATACCAATACGCTGTCCAAGGAAGCTGCCAGCGCTGCGGTCACCCGTAGCGTTTATTAGTCTCTTCGAATTATGAAATGTATGTTGCTTTAGGATGCACTTTGATATAAAGTACTAATATTTATTAGGTTTAAATCGACTTCAAAACAGAAGGTTTTCTCTACTAGTTGCACTTCTAGTAATCGGATTTACATGTAAAATTAATTACAATGCAAGAATGTAAGTCAGGTGAGGCAGAAAAAAACTCATTTTGAACTCTGAAAAGACAAGGCAAGATGGATTCTTTGGCTGTTCATCTCGATGACACAAAAACAACAGTTTCGCGTTTGTTTGTTCAAAATTTTCACCGAATACCACGAACTCGCGCGCCGTCTGAATTTTAAAAATAAACCGGTCACCAGTCAATTTGGGCCTTTACCACTTCACATTTAGAGTCTATGCTTGAATGCATCATTTCGTTTTACACGTAGGCAATCGGCATTCTGTGCCAATTTGAGAATACAGAAATATAAAACGTCCTCGATGACGTTTTAAAGCTTTGACGAAATCAGACAAAGATTTACGGCGCCCTCTCCCTGGAATATACATACATACATACATAAATCACGTCTTTATCCCTTACTGAGTAGACAGAGCCTAAGGTAACAAGACTTAAAGGCCACGTTTAGCATTATTGTGGGCGTATAGGTGGAGAGGGATTCAAGGTTCCCGGGAATGTAGGTTCAATGAATCTCTTATCCGACAACAGCATTTAGGTCATGCATCATGGACCACACGAGGTATGGAATGGAATATTTCCATTCTGCTCTGGGAGAAAAGAAAAAACATAGAATTACCAGTTGCTTCTCTTCCCGCGCGGGTAAAAGCCCATCGAGGGAATCGGCGAAAGTCTAAGGAATCATGTTATAGGCGGTGCGGCTTGCGCCCTTAATCATGCTAAACGTGGCCTTTACCTTAGGCTCTGTCTACCCCGTAACGGATAAAGACGTGATATATGTATGTATGTTTTTCATTGCTCCCAGACCATGGAAGTTTACAATTAAAAAAAACTGAAGATAAACGCAATAAAATTCGCTCAAATTAAATAACTTTGTTTACTGTATCATTAAATATAAGTTAGCGAATTGGATTCGGCCAAACGTTAGTCCGGCAGGTAGGAGTCATGAATTTCTAGAAGCGGGATATTAAGTGTAACAGAAATCCATTTAAAAGTAAACAAAGTGCATTTCCAGTAACTGATAATACGCTATCAATGGCTAAGGTTGTCCGTTGATATTTTTATTAAATAAACATACCTATTCGCAGTCTGCGATAAACCTGACTTTATCACATTTTAATTACATTGCGGTCTTGCCGTGTGCCTGCAGATTTATTTACTTTATTCGTTTAGCAACTTTTAAAAGTCTTTTGCCATTTGCTACCATTATGCCAACGGTGTAGGTTCAATGAATCTCGTGTTACCTTAGGCTCTGTCTACCCCGTAAGGGATAAAGACGTGATTTATATATGTATGTCAACGGTGTCATATTTTATAAGACTGCTGGTCTGGGAGTAAAGAAAAACATAGAATGTACCAGTTGCTTCTTTTCCCGCGCAAATGGTAAAACGCCATCGAGGGAACGGGCATAGGAATAATGTTTTAGGCGATGCGGCTAGCAACCCGTCACTATTTTGATTCCCCTTTCCACGTATACGCACACAAGCATGCCAAACGTGGCCTTTAGGTCTTGTTACCTTGGGCTCTGTCTACCCCGTAAGGGATAAAGACGTGATTTATGTGTGTATGTATCAATACAAACCTAAGTCTGTACATACATACTTCACGTCTTTGTCCCTTACGGGGTAGACAGAGCCTAAGCTAGCAAGACCTAAAGTTTAGCATGATTGTGGGCGTACCTAAGGGGAATCAAAATAGTGATGGGTTGCTAGCCGCATCACCTATAACATGACTCCTAAGATTTTCGCCCTAAGTCTGTTTACTATAAAAACAACGTACGTTTCCTATATTTACAAAACAAAATAGTTAACACCACAATACAGAAAAATTACCATAAGATAACATTAAAATTTTAATCTCAAAGGACAGCCCTGACGGTGAACTGTTGAGTGCAGGGCAACTACTGATAAGGCTTATCGGTCATCAATGGCCCCACGCAGGGCACTATTACCACCGCCATTAACTTTAAAGGATCATTAACAGTCACACATTAACAGAAGAACCGAGGGAGTACCTTCCCACGAAAATCTCGACAATCGGTGAACGTGTTGACTTATTTATAAAGCGGTAATTATTAATGGAGTGGCATATAATTCGCTAGAATTAAATATTGGAAAATTCAGCTGATACATCACTACATAGTATAAAACAAAGACGCTTTCTCTGTCCCCATGCCCCTATGTCCCTTGTATGCTTATATCTTCAAAACTACACAACGGATTTTGATGCGGTTTTTTTCAATAGATAGAGTGATTCAATAGAAAGGTTTTATGTATAATTCTACGCAGACGAAGTCGCGGGCAGAAGCTAGTACATACATAAATTACGTCTTTTATCCCTATACTTTAAGCTACCATAGGTACCTATAAGAATACTTTAATACAACTGCTGATTTGAATATTTGTTGATTTTGAATACAAACCACACCTTGCCGCCCCGTGATATCGAAATTCATATTACTCTTATTCTTCAAACCCTTCCCAGGTATTGACGTAGTGGGTCCCTCAAACAAACCAAAACATGCAACTCAATGTGAAATCTTTTGACTCACGACACCAACACCTACTTACGCCTCAAAAACCTAATTGTGCTCTTATTTCCAGTACAAAACGTGTCAATACACATTACCTACCCACTCCACTTGTGCCTTTTTATCGCTACGTATAACATAAGCACGCAAAAGCCAAAACCTGTTCGCGGTTCACTCCCCCTCAAAACCCCTTCAACGTGATTTTGGTTTTTGTAAACAAGTTTTTGCAAGTCTTGAGACGAATGTTAAGATCTAGACTTGCGTTTTGTTGAAAGGTCGATACCTGCCTGCTTTAAAGTCGTTTGGCAAGGTGATCAACGAGCTACCAACGATGACTTGTTTAACAAATAATTTTAGAGAACATGATCATAAACAATGACTGGTAGAAGTGTTAAGTACTTTGCGAAGGTCCATGTTAATGTATAATTCAATTGTAAATAAAGTTTACGTACATAAACTCGGGCTTAATGCAATCGAACCTTGCTCGCCGGTTCAGGCACAAATCGAGAGATGGCGCTATACGTTTGGAACTATTTTCATATTAACTCCAAGAGAGATCTAGCTGCATCGATTTTTCGCCACCAAAGTGAACGTTTTCCAAAAAAAAGTGCACATGAACATTTTTTCTAGAATTTAACTATTTTGAGTTTTTCATATTCAGAATCGTTTATCCTATCGATCCCTTATACAAGAAAAAATGTGTCCAAAAATTTCCATTTCAGTTCGTCACTTTTTAATATAGGTATGTATGGAACGTGACGAACAGGAAAAAAATCCATAGTTAAATCTGGGACACACTTTTTTTGTATGAGAATCGATAGGGTAAATAATTCTGAGTAAGAAAAACCCAAAATATTTAAATTCTGGAAAAAACGCTCAGGTACCTGTTTGGCTTCATCCACATTCATCAATCACTTCATACAGGCTCGTCGGTTAGGGTTACTCCTGGCCTTACGTCAAAGTTTTATAATAAATATAATAGAAATCTTTATTTTCAGAAATCTCGTCTCAAATCAGACAAATGCGATCATTACAGCAAAACATCTCTCTTATGGCGTAACTAGTGTACCTACCCTACTTATTGCGTTTCTATACAATACCTAAAGCTATTTACCATAGTTTCCCCCTTAACTACACCGCAATTAATCCCACTGCGAGTACCTACTTTTCCCATGACATACCAATTACGCAAAGGTCATAAACATGTTTTCCATTTTTATCCCTGCGGTTAGTTCCTACCACATCCCGATGTTACGGAAAATCCACAGAGTATTATGACTTTTTCCTTTAAATTTGCTGAAGTCTGATAAGCTTGGATGCTGGTAGCAGTAATTATAGTATTTATGAACTCCAGTATAACGACGTACAATATGTATAAAAGGTTTCTTAGCATACCGAAATATTTCAACAGATGGCGGTTTAGTCTGATTGAACACTAACCCCCTTATTCATAAACGCTCATCACGCCATCGTTCGTCCTTATCTGTGAAAGGTAAATGTCAAAGTGACAGATATGGACAAACGATTACTAAGTTAGCAGAAGCCTATAGAGCGTTTATAAATAAGGGGGTTAGTGTTTTGTGAAAAGTAAATGTCAAAGTGACAGAGAAGGACAAACGATTGCTAAGTTAGCAGAAGCCTATAGAGCGTTTATAAATAAGGGGGTTAGTGTTCCTGTGAAAGGTTAATGTGAAAGTCACAGATAAGGATAAACAATTGCTAAGTTAGCAGAAGCCTGTAGAACGTTTATGAATAAGGGGGTAAGTATGTAGATTTTTCATCAAAGTTAAGAATTCAAGATTAAGGTGTTTCACCAGTCTAGTTAAGTTCCAGTTATCTTAAGTGTCAGTTATCTATGATTCCGTCTATAATTACTACGAAAACAGAGACATCATCAAACATAACGACGGGGAAGAACCAAGATCTCCTATCTTGCGAATTTTAATTATTGTAGTTTGAATTCTGTTGAGAGAACCAATAGCTCCTACATACATAAATCACGTCTTTATCCCTTACGGGGTAGACAGGGCCTAAGGTAACAAGACTTAAAGGCCACATTTAGCAAATATTACTCCTATCTTACATTAATCCAAAATTACAAGATAGGAGATCTTGGTTCTTCTCCGTCGATAAGTAACTTGACAGACAGTGGTGAAACTGGCTTTAAGTCACAACTTTGATGCATGGAGATGCCAACATACCTTTGAAAGTCTTATTCCTTAAGCTTTGAACTAACGCACTCGCTTGAAAGACCATCATAAGAACAAATAAATAAATAAATATCTTGGGACAAATTACACCAATTGACCTAGCCCCAAACTAAGCAAAACTTGTACTAGGTACCAGGCAACGGATAAACATACTTATATAATGTAGGTAACATCCATGACTCGGACACAAACATTCGTATTCATCATACAACTGTCTGCCCTTACCGGGATTCGAGCCCAGGACCTCTAGCTTCATAGCCAGGGTCACTAACCACTAGGCTATCCGGTCGTCGAACGTAGCGTGTGCACTTGACTGTCGGTATGATTCCGACTCAGTTCAGGTTTTGTAGTATGAACCTAAACTGAATCAGAATGGAAACGTCATGGTAAGGCCCAGGAGTGATATAGGTCGGAGGCGCGATGCACAGCACGTAGGGATCCTTGGCCTGCGCGCGCGCAAGGCCGCGGCCTCGCCCGGACGCAAGCCGCATCCAAAATGAATCACTCCGCTCCTCCTTTGGAAGGTTAACGACTGACTGACAATGTCACAAGTGAAATTACCTGAGGAATTTTGGCTCAAGCCACACTCCGAAAATTTTGTGCCGTTCCCCTCACACGAATAGCCAATTATTTGAGAGAGAGAGGGACAGTGCGACATGAACTTCGAAAATCATTTAGTAGCCCCTAGGCTTGTTATACATACATACATACATACATAAATCACGTCTTTATCCCTTACGGGGTATAGGCAAGGTAACAAGACCTAAAGACCACGTTAAGCATGACTGTGGGCGTATAAGGAAAGGGGGGAATCAAAACAGCGATGGGTGGCCCTGTAACATGATTCCTAAGATTTTCGCCCATTCCGGTGGACATTTACCATCTGCGCGGGAAACAACTGTTAGTTTCTGTTTTTTCTTTACTTTTCTTTACTCCCAGACTAGTACGGAGGCTTGTAATGTGACTTATAAATTTGGGATTTTAACTCTTCCCTTCAGAACGTATCTTTTATGACGTCATATGCTTTCCCAAGACATGCTAAGACCGCGGTACATTTGAGCTTCATAGACAAAGGGTTTAAGCGACGTTGGTGAGTCGCCAGTAAGCCAATAACGACTTCTTTTTGTATGCGTAGAATGAATTACTTTTGTTATAATTATAAAAATAATTGTCATGAAAGGTCATGACGAAATGAATCCAGTCAGCAGAACACCAATGCAATATCAATACTGTAAATCAATATTTATATTGACTGGGTTAAAATGCTCTGCGTTGGCCAACTGCGATGCAATCAGATGTTTTCTTGAAATAAAAACAATTGAAGCGAGGTTGCCCCAACACGCTATGACACAACCTTATCAGCTGCTACACTAGAAGCTACTAACTATATCTAGAACGGTGAATTAGTTAAAAATACAAATGATATTAGACTAGGATGTAAAAAATTCAGAAAAAACAAAATAAAATTTAGTGATAGATCCAGTAGGAACTGTAATGGAGTTTACAAAATTTGAAGACCAACAAGATACCACTAGCGTTCACAATGACAATTTCAAAATAATGTTACAAAAAGTTTAATACAGGTGTAAATGTCACCATTAGTTACAATAGGTAATTTGTGGTTAGATAGATGTAATATCAACAAAATGACAGGATAACTAGATATATCGAAAGGAATTCTAGTTTACGCAATTTAAAAACTACGTAAAGAGGACGGTAAAAGTGATTAATGAGGGGAAACGCGAATCACAATCATGGTCACATTAAACTAGATAATATAATCGTACACCATCCATATCTATTAAGGATAACCTAATCTAAAAAAATCATTTTTAATACAAGTTTTTTTACTTATTCTAATTATTGTTGAATGTACTTAATTGTCATCTATCCTGCATGTTGTTATGCGTACTGAATTTCAAGTCGGACAAACGTTTATGAGTTCCCTCCCGGGAAGACGGTCTTCGCTGGGTCCAGAATTTAATTACATGATTGTTGTATTGTCACCGGACAAACAAATAAACATCAGGACTGGTGAAACTAAAGAAAAAATTGTAAAAAGTGATTTGAATGCTGATTTTGACACATCTTAAGGTGATGACCTTTTGCGAGGTCCCCCCGGATCCCTCCCATTGTCTTAGTGGCTAGATCTCCCGAAAAACAACAGTGCTTGCGCTGCTGTGTGCCGTGGAGAGTAAGACAGACGGGGAAATTACTAGCGCATAAGGAATTCTCTCTTACCTAGGTTGGTAATACGCAATCCTCTAGTGTTATTGGCGTTCATGGGTGCTGATGATCACTGATCAGGCGACCTTCCCTTGTCGCATAAAAATCATTCTAGTGGCATATTTTTCTTTGATTCTACGGTGTGTAAGCAAACAACATATTTTGTTGATAACGAGGTATTTGTAACGAAAGAAGGCCTAATTCATGCTCCTGACATAGAAAAAATCTTACAAGATAAGATATAGTTATCAGTTGATCTTGCTATGTAGCTCATGTTCAGTGGATCACGTAGTGACAATGAAATATTAAATCTATGTATTCAAAGTAGCTATTACGTGTTTATACAATCATTCTTCCAATGTCAAGGTTGACAATTATCGCATGTTCAGTTATTCCCGTTTTTAACGGATAATTACACTTGCTATAAAATCAACAATTGATAATTTCATCTATAAATACTTTCTCAGATGGCCACAAACTAGACCCTGACATAAGAAATGAACCTACCTCATCCAAGATTTTAGTTGAACTGCTTACGGATATACCTTTAGAAATATTCTATTGATCAAAGAATATCTTCATGAACAAACTAAGCTCGTCCCCTAATCATACCATTTGACATGTCTCTCATCAAAAAAAAAAATCAAAAATTCAAAATTCAAAATTCATTTAAACAAAGTGGTTACAAACAAGCCAAGGTTGAGGCTTCTCAGTAGGTATATATGTACCTGTATTGAGAAGTCTCGCTCTTCCAAATATAGCACATTTTAACAATAGGTCCACAGTTTAGAAGATTTATATCTTAAACTTATGTTTATAAATGAAATTATCCTAGCTTAAAACTAAGCTTATTAATTACTTTTACTTACATGCATAGCGCGCGTGTGTGTGTGTATGCGTGTGTGTCTTTGCGACAGATTATATTCACTCTTTTTCTTGAATGTGGTTGCGAATAACATAGATAACTTTGATAGTATATTTATTTTCGAATCTCCTAGCCAACCTTCGAGGTATTGATAATGCAACTGAAGAGCAAAACGTTAAATACAACTAAGTTATGAAACGGTGTAATTAGCGCATTAATGTACAGGTATCGCCGTCTCAAGGCAGCTGTCGTGAACTGTCTTCCTCCGCATTGTGAATATAACAATATTTATGAACATCATAACAATGTACATTCAAAAGTTGCGCTGGATTCGATGTCGATTAAAACCTCAATCTCATCACTTTCCAATTTTAAGACCATTAGTCTCAGTCATCATTCCGAATTATTTTGGGTTTGTTGTAAGTGAATCCGTTTCAAACCTATCATTTTCACACATTAATTGTCAATACGTTTTGCTAAAAATTAAACTTGTAACACGAGTTTTTTAGGCTCCGACTCCTAATCCAAACACTAGATAGAAGTGGAAACTTGACTTGCAAGATTTGACTCAAAAAACAACAAACACTTCAAGTTAATAAAGCCTGTAAAAGTTACAAGAATCGTTTCGTCACGCGTGTCTCTAAGTTTCTCCAAGTAAAACTTCAAGATTCACCTTACTTAGTGTATCTTGCTATGTGAACTCTCCGCCATGCGCTATAACATGGAACAGGTAATCCTTGGCTCCAATAGCCACTATCTGGACACTTTGCATCAGAACTTGACACAGTTGTGTTCACCGGTTATACGCACTTGTGCAGCTCTTGAATCCATTTAATGAGTAGTAAATTACACGAAGAGCCGTGTTATTACCTTCTTGTTGAACTTGACTCGATTGGAATTGTTTATGATCATGGTAATGATAATGCTGATTGAAGAAAAAAAAGGTTCTTCGATCACGCCGAGGCCATCTCTGCTGAGCAAATCTGCGACTGACTTAGTTTTTTTTTATTACATCTCTTCGTCTGTAATAAAAAGGCATCTGTAACGAATGATCGATCAACGCACAGCTCAAATCACTGAGCAGTTTGGTAGTTAAAATGACGTAGGTAGGTATTAGATAAGAAAGGATTCACCGAGAGGGCCGAATGAAGGTGATTGAAGTAGCTTCGTTACAACTTTAAGCAGCTATCTGAATAAAATGTCATCTAGTTAAGGAACTAGTGAGAAATAAGTAATTTTTCTCTGTAAAGCAGTCTAGCAACTAATTGACTGTTATCCGCTTAGAGAAACAACGGCAAGCTTATAAGGCCCGTCGGATTTCCTGCGATAAGGTTATTTAACTTTAATTATACGTGAGCTTATCAAATTAATGACGCAAAATACAACACTTGCTCTAAAAAATGGCCGATTGGTGCTCGAATTTTTATTGATTGACGCTGAGAAACACAATTTTATGTGCCAGAGTAAAACTAAAAACAATTACCATCCTACTCCGCGACCACAATGAGTTATCGAAGAATAGTAGGTAATTAGTTTAGAGTAACTTCATGGATAAGAACCTCCGCAAATAACAACTGACCCAACAAACGATTTATAGAATTAATTGGCGCAGATGAAGTAACAAGAGTTACAATAGCGTTGACACAGACTGGATGGCAAACTTTGTCTATTTTACTTTAGGCGTTTTCAATAAGTTACTTTAATTTGTCCTTTCCTTTTTCCAGGTTCGTGAAACCGGACGAAGTGGCGAAACTGTGGGGCCAACTGAAACAGAACGAGAACATGACGTTCGAGAAGTTCAGCCGAGCCATGCGGTATCATTACCGGCAATCGGTGCTGGTGTCCGTGCCCACCGCGCGGCTGGTCTACCAATTCGGCCCCAAAGGCCCCGACTACAAGACCGACAACCCAAACTTCGTCATAGTGAAATCAGAATTGGACAATTACGATATGACGTACTCCTAGTTTAAACGAATGCTCAGATAGTTAGGGCAGTAGTTTGTTTAAAGGATGATCAATTGCCTACGGGTACGCTAGATGATAGTCCGTTGTGATAGGCTACGGGGTTCGATGGTCTACTGAGATCAAATCGCCTTTCACGACAGCCTGTATAGATTAAACACCGAAGGACCATTCCTAATTATATTGTTCCTGGAGATGATGCAAATGGTAATGACATTGGTGTACGCGTTGTTTCGTGGAAGGTGATGAGTTCGATGAGAGACCCACTAGATAGGTGTTTTCCGAATGTTTTGGGTGTATTAGAGGATAGATCGGTGTCCGGCAGTTTGGTTGTCCGTCAGGCCAGTGGGGGTTTGCCCGTCAATTATTAGTCGCCCGACTTGTTGAAGTGTCCATATTATTTTTTAAAACGTAATTAAGGACTAAGAACGGTTTTATTGAGCTTCGGACGGACTCGAAGGTTGTTCAAACGAATTTTTGATAAAGTATTTTTGATGTTTTGATTGTTGTTACCATTTTATGATAGTTAGTCGTAAGCGAAGTTGAACAAGTTTGAACATTCCGATTTTATTTATGTTTTGGATTAAGCTATTTGTAAGTATCCAGTTTCTTTTATTTGGAGTTGCCATAATTAGTTGCTAAGTAATTGAATGTACTTAATTTTATAATTCGTCTCAATTCCTAGTTGTTTTCTCGTGTTCCGCACTTCATAGGCATAATTAAAGATTCGTGTTGGAATTCCTTGAATCGTTGTTAAGCTTCTGTCTTCTCAATGTTAGGTAAGATATTAAAATTATTTTTTAATTAAAATCGCCGTCGTGCAATAAGAAATTATAATGACAAGAATAAAAGATCTGCTAGCCAAAGATTAGGTTCGACAAATTATTAATGTTTTTAAGGTTAACAATAAAATATATTTTTTTGACAATTTTAACATTATTAGAGTTAGTTTCGCGACTCTCAGGCGACTGCTGTGATGTAAGATATACTGAATTATTTTTCTGTAAATACGCGCCTTCCATTTATCGTTTCCTCTTAACTGATCACAATTTTATTATTAACTACTAGACGCTTCAGTCGGTATCATTACCATTATTCTAACAGAGTAAATTATTTAATTAGCCTTAAGTTACTATTCTCGGTGTAGATGTTAAACGTTGTTGTAACTGACAGTACAAAGCTGTGTCTTTACAAAACGTCGTAAGTACATTTACTGTAAAATGTTACAAGCCTAGTTCAAATATACATTACAAAAAGCGTAGAATAAGAGGAGTGTCAAATTTTAATATATATATATGTATTATTTTTTTCGTTTTTTGCTAATGTTTAGAGAACTGGGCTGAATATAACTTTAAGGTCCTTAATGTCTACCGTTTTTTATCATAAAAACGATTTAAAAGTCACTGCGATTGTGATTGGCTTCGGGAAGCTGAATAATGCTCAAAACCTTTTTAGTTTAGTGTTGAAAAAACTAAAAAAACAACGATTATTTTAACTTTTTCAACGTCAACTGTATCAAATAAAATAAGCAACTTGTGGCTTTTCAAAGGGTTTTCTATGTTGATTATTCAAATGTTCTTTGTATCAATTGACGTCAGTTACCGCATTTTGACCTCATTGATCAAAAGCACGTCATTAGACTCGTTGGTAAAGTTTATTTTATTACAAATGTTACAAGTAAAATACGTAAAACTGAATCATAGTTAGACTCGGAGTTAGTCACTTTGCTAGCTTGCTTTACAATTTTTTACGACTTAATCGAGTATTCATTTTGGATGTTGTAAAAACGTATATTTACATGTATTTCTAAAGAGTAAAAGGATGTAACTTCAATCATCTGACATTCTGACATTCCAGTTAGAACATTTTGTTTAAAAAAAGTTACGTCAATTTACACAGCACTCAATTAATTTACATAATAAGTTATGTCATGTTTTACGCTTGCTTGATTATCTTGACATATTTGTAAGACTCCCTTAGAGAACTGAGTTACGTAAAATTACTTGAAATTGTATTGATCAAGGTGATTTTAAACTATAATTTATTGCGTGAATTGGTCTCATTCTTGGGGTTTTTCTAATATGCCAAGAAATTGTAAATGTAGCATCTGACAATATTACTGATAGTATTCTTGTCGCCTGATATTTTAAATTATCTAATAAACTCAGTGGTTGTGACTACGTTCGTGTGCCAAAGGTTGTTTGTGGCGACCAAAAAAATTTTGCCCCAGAAATTTTTCAATTTGGTTTAAAAAAGGAAGTGTGTTCATTCAAATTCTCGTAAGTCAGGCTGTCAGTAATATTGTTAGTAATATGACAAATTTCAGTGAAAAATTAAAGCAAACAGGCTAGTTTTAGGCGAACCACACACCTCAAAAGGGAATATGTACTTACTTATGAAATCTCGTACCCATTTGATCCCTGTATGTTTTTGGCAGTATGTTACTAAACTTATGACCCTTATATTGTTATTATCTAATGAATCAAGAATTTTTACTTCTCGATTTTTATAATTACTTTTATTTGATAGTACCTACCTACCTATAATTTGAAAAATGTTCCACGGGAGTTTGTAATTGTGTCGTACAGACACATCATTAATAATATTCAGTGTCGTTTAAAAACCTTATATTATTAACAAATTTTCTTCCATTTATAGTAATTATTAAAAATAAGTCGCTGCGTTTCTTTAGTTTTGGAAAAATCCACACGAAGTTCTTTAAGCGATCTCTAAATATTACAAACATTGCATTTTTCGATGTTAACACAAATTTTTCGTTTGTCTCATTTAATGTACTTACAATAACCAACCTTAAATATTGCACACCGGTCTCGGCTAATTTCGACTTCGTAGAGCGTTGTCTCTCTCACTCTAAATTACGTGACGCCATTTTGTCTCTCTCCAAAGACCGAAGTGCAATCTTTATGGGTAAAGTATATTTATCTGTTTTTTGAGGTTACCTATATTTATACGCGTACGTGTTTTTCTAATACAAATAGATATTTATACATAAAGCTTAAAACGTTAAGTTTCCTCATGACGATTTAACGTAGGGTTTTTATTCCTATGAGGTAAAATAACGTTTTAATAACTTCTATAGGTATTGTAAAACTATAGCAGAATAACGCCGCGTAGTTATTATTTTTAGTAATATTTATTTATTTTCCATCGTTTATATTTTATACGATAATTAAATAGGCATTTTGTAGTGTAACAGGAAACTGTTTTCCATACTTAAATTATTTATTCATAACAAAAAATAACTTTAGTATCATCCAAAATGAATATAAAGTTGGCTCCAAACATGTTTTTGTGTTACTTTTACCATTTAACCTACTAAAATAATTTTTCAAATTTTACCTAAAACGAGGACAAAGAAAACAATTATAAAATAAAACTGGGTCCGGGATTTGAACCTAGGACCAGATTTTTCGTGAATCGTAGGTACTTAACTAGTAGGTACAATTATGAGCGATTCGAAAAGATGTTTTCTGTTCAGACTTCTGTACAATTTGAAAAATTAAGCGCCAGTGAAAGGGTCTATTTACATTGGTCAATAGTACTGAAGTATTAGAAAATGCCACTGTAGTGTGACACTCGAGAGAAGGGTCTCACTATACTGGGTATCCCAACGAGTTAGCACTATGTCTAACTAAAATAGACCCTGGGTTTTTTAAAAGTTGTATTTCGCTATGAAACGGTTGTAATTGTTACGAACAGTTGTTTAAGTTAGTTGTAAGTGTCCACGAAATCTGAGACGAGTTATATGTATTATTTGAATTTAAAAGAAAAATATACGATCTTTGAATGTGAATCAAAAACTTGGTTTCTTTTCCTTCCTAAGTAATCAAAAACCGATATAATATTCAGATACATATATTTTAATCACGTCTTTATCCCTTACGGGCTAGACAGAGCCTAAGGTAACAAGTCCTTAGCGTGATTGTGGGCGTATAGGTGGAAAGGGGAATCAAAATAGTGATCGGTTGTTGCCCTCGATGGGCTTTTACGATATGCCCGGAAAGAGGAGCAAATGGTACATTCTATGTTTTTGGAAGACGGTCATGTACTTCGTTAAACTGTGAGAAATAAAACGATAGTGGGACAATTACACTATGGCGATCGATAGCCGCAACCGCCTAATTAGGTAGCCGAAGTAGGCGGACAGACTAAAGTGAAGACGTCGTTTCTTGATCGAGTAGTTTGAAACAAGTTCGGCGAACACAATAAGCGAACGAAGTAGTGTAATTGCCCCTTTATAAACTCTTAGATTGGATGGATGGGAATGGGTACAATATGGAAAAACCATTTGGAAGTAGGCATTTTTATATCGGCTCTATTTTTAACTGCACACGTATATTCCGTTCTTTGGGATTTTACAAACAGCAATTTTTTTTTTATATGAATAGAAAGGCAAACGAGCAAGTGGGTCACCTGATGGTAAGTGATCACCACTGCCCATAGACACCCGCAACCCCGGAGGGATTGCAGATGCATTGCCAACCTTGAGGACTAAGATGAAATGCCTCTTGTGCCCGTAATTTCCCCGGCTGTCTTACTCTCCACACCGGAACACAGCAGTGCAAGCACTGCTACTTAGCGGCAGGATTAGCGAGTAAGATGGTGGTAGCGATCCGGACGGACCTTGCACAAGGCCCTACCATTACAGAGTTGTTTTGTTATGTTTTATTTTGTGTTACTGAATTAATAAAGCCATTCTCAAAACCGACCAAGTGCGTGTCGGAAACAACAACATTGAGTTTAGAGGAAGATAAACGAGTGTTTGTTCAGCCTTGTATAGTACGTAGGACGGTGCAGCTATGCGCCGACAGATGGCGGTGTACGAGTTTTAAACTTGGTATCGAAGTGTCGTTCTATATAAAGCATAATATGTGCGACCAGTTTTAATTCTATCGAGGGAATATTATAGTCTATCGAAAAAGGATAACCGTTGTGGAAGATAATAGAGAATTTGGTTTTAAGTACGCCAATCAGTTATATACCCTTAGTTCATTTTCAAAACAGTGTTTGTTTCAAAGCTGTAGGTACAGTTAAAATTCGACGATGGTCTGGGAGCCAAGAAACAAAACAATGTATTTTTCTCTTCCCGCGTAGATGGTAAATGCCCATCGAGGGAACGGGCAAAAATCTTAGTAATCATGTTATAAGCAATGCGGCTAGCAACTCCTCACTATTTTAATTCCCCTTTCCACCTATACCTCACTCTACCTGGGCTGATTACCCTGTAAGCAAATATTTTTGTCGGCTAGTTGACTAGATTAATTAGAGCTGTAATTTTCTCCACTCGTATTTGTAATTTTAGCACAATTGTCATTTAATTTTTCGCATAATGGATTTAAAAATTCGGACCCCAGTACGACCGATGGGTAAAACGTAAGCATTGTAGTGACATCTGTTAAACATTTTGTGAACTAAATTGGGTCTGCTACTCAACGCAAGATGGCGCTGCTAAAACGACTAAAGCAAACCTGATTAGTTCGCTCTAATTATACTAGATGGCGATTAAAAGATGGCACTTCATTGAAATGGAGTAGGTAATAGTAGATTGATAAACGAGGGTTGCAATTCGTATAGTATAGCTCGAGGGTAAAATAGGTAATTTTCCCAGTTGAATACCTATTCTACTTTTCATTTCAAATATGCGGAAAGGAAAAGAAGGTATTATGTATTATGGCAAATTTCACTAACGTCGCACGGTCGCATTTAATATCTGTTATGCTTGTCTTTCTTTTCCCGCTCTTTTTTTCTATAGCGCGATTTGCGCGCATTGCGCATTTCTTCTGCGCACCAATGGCTGCCGACTAGTTTTTTTTAAACTTGCAGACACGGAGGTCGCAGTCAATTAATTGACAACTTATATTTAAAGCTAAAAAAAATACCGAACGTAATAATTCCTAATTCTCGTTGTATAACGCTTGCATAAGCTTATTATAGCGTGAAATATGGCAAGAAGTGGAGGGGGATAATTAATTAGAATTTAATAATTAATTCGCAAACCGATCTTTCAATCGAAAAATAGTTTTCCCACGCCCACAATATTTTCTGTCAGTCTGTCTGTCCCTATGAATGCTTAAATCTTTAAACCTAGGTAGGTAGAGTGATTCAAGAAGAAGGTTTATTGTATAATTCTACGCAGACGAAGTCGCGGGCAGAAGCTAGTTATGGGATAAACGAGAAAAAAAACATCCCCACTGTACGTGTATGGGAGGTACCTTAAAAAAAAATACCACTTTGTCGGCGTAGTTATTCCTCTTCACCCACGCCAAATTACAGCTTTGTAGTAGCAAATTACAGATTTCTGAGCTAATAGTATAGTATAGTATAGTATAGTGTAGTGTAGTATAGTATAGTATAGTATAGTATAGTATGGTATAGTATAGTATAGTATAGTATAGTATAGTATAGTATAGTATAGTATAGTATAGTATAGTATAGTATAGTATAGTATAGTATAGTATAGTATAGTCCTCTTGGCTGAATCCGGCTACGACGACTACTTCACCTCCGCTGGTGCGCCCTCGTGTGGCTCACGTACCCAATCTTCTTCTAGAAGGTCCGCGGAGAAGCGTTTTCCAAAAATAATCCATATGACTTTTTCCAGAATTAAAATATTTTAGGTTTTTCTTACTCAAGAGTCTTTTACCCTATCGATTTTCACACAAGAAAAAGTGTGTCCCAGATTTAACCATGGAACTTATTTTCCTGTACGTCACGTTCCATACATACCTATAGTCCAAGATCCCAGAGCGATCAGACATAACTTATTTTCTGACGAATGAAACCTTAAGTTTTCAGTAGCGTCTCGTGTGCCTTGAATACCTACGCGCTTGTGAAAACTTGCCGAGTGACACCTGGGCAGGTACACAGCAAAGCTATTCGGTAAGCAGGATAGATACGGCGCGAGCGTGCGTAGGTGCTTACCTGATTATTTTGCCGTGTGTACATGTCTGATTTTTGAATATGTTATTGAAATATTTATTTAAAACTTATATTCAATCAGTCAGACAAATCAGAGTGACCAAACATCCCCTAAGACAAAAATTATTCAGCCAGAAGTATACATAGTGCTCTCGCCCTCATACTTCTGACTGAATATTAAAATAAGTTATGTCTGATCGCTCTGGGATCTTACTCTACTATATTACAAAACAAGTGACAAAGTGGAATGGAAATTTTGGGACACATTTTCTCTTGTATAAGGATCGATAGGGTAAGGACTTTTTTTTCTGAGGTACCTCTTAAATTAATCATGTCTTTAGATTCCGAAGTTTTACACCTTGCACTTAGCTTTTTGCTCTAAAGTCATGTAAAGAAAAACAATAAAATTTACCAGTTGCTTCTCTTCTAGCGCAGATGGTAAAAGGCTATCAAGGCAATGGGCGAAAGTCTTAGGAATCATGTTATAGGCGATGCGGCTAGCAACCCATCACTATTTTGATTTCCCTTTCCAGCTATACGCCCTTAATCATGTTAAACGTGGCCTTAAGGTTTTGTTGCCTTAGGCACTGTCTACCCCGTAAGGGATAAAATAATACTACACATACGTAAATCACGTCTATATCCCTTACGGTGTAGACAGAAATATTATAACTATTATTTATCAATTCTTAATCTTTCAACCAGTAAACATTTCACAATAATTACCCAAAAATACCCAAAAACATCGTTACAAACTGATTCGATAACTTTTATCTATGATTACGACCATGCAATATTATGAAATTTACGTTATGCGGGTAAAGTTGTTATCTAGCTTTGTAAACTACCTACCCATACAACGGGTACGTATTAAAATACATAAAGTTTAAAATGTATAATGGGTTAAAATACATAATGGTTAGTATAATGCGATTTTCTCATAAAGTTACAAATTAACAGGATTGTTATAAAACAAACCTAACCTAACCTAAACCAATCTATAGATTACAATATCAAAAAAGTTCATTTAGCTAATAGTTTTACAGAAAATTGCGTTATTTATTTTGAACCATTATGTATTTTAACCCATTATACAATTAAAACTTTATGTATTCTGATCCGCTCCCCCATACAACACTTCACTTTCAACACTCTAAGAGTGACATGACGAATTAGACAACTGTACTAAATGACCAAATAAGTTAATCGTATAAAAAGGGGTGCAAGTCGGGCTACCTCCACGTGTGGTCAAGAGCTGCGGTTCGTTCTTGGATCCGTCCGGGGGGAAGAGCAGTGCCTAGTCCAGTGCCATCGGCTAATGATTTCCTGGCAGATTCTGAGGGATATCATTGACCGTTGGCTAAGAGCCCAACAGGGGGGAGAGGGGTCTTTTGACTGTATTACCGACATATTGTCACAAGATTTTTGAATTACATTTTAATTACTTTGACATTGGCGAAGTTGTCGTCGCTATAACGACTTGATACTCAAACTATTTATTGCATAAAAATGTTGTGACAACGATGTTATTTTGTATATAGTTTCAAACATTTACCCAGTAAGGGCACGGCAATTTATTATAAAATAATCTTAAAACTAAAACTTATTATAATAACAGCAATAATAATATTATTATGGCACTTGCACTTAAAACTAATTAAAATTAAACGTACGAGCAACAAATTTATACCACAGAGAGCCGGAAGGTAGTCTTAACAATACATTATATGTAGAGATAAAGACAAAGATAGAATTAAAATTAAAAATAAAAATAGTATTTAATTAAAAGTAAATAAATAAATAAATGTTACACAAATAAGAAGAAGAAGAAGTAGATAATCATATAAAAGCATAAATGTGAAGTTGATTCTGACAAAAAATCCTAGCTCTTGTGAGACCAAAGAAATCAAGCCGCTATCATTTCTTTAAAAAAATTACTGTATGTCTGATTTGGTATCGTATATTTTCTCATACAGTTATATTGATCAAGTTTTTACCCTAATGGGGTCGATAGAGCCTTTTTTTATGGTGTGGAAAATGCGCCTTATGCATCCGCCCGGTACGGGTTTACTGGGGGTATGTAGGGCTCTCCCGCGGCGTTACGGGAGCACTCGGTGTCACAGTGACGCTCCACGACCTCCCCGGGATGGGGTTCGGTTCGCGGCACCTGTGCAATGCAGGATTGGGAAATCCCGCCCTCCCCCGCTGGTGCCGCTTAGATTTTTTATAGAGGTTGTCTCCTTGTGGCTCCGTCTTGAAAAAGACAGCGGCCCGGCGCTTACGGGCCGGGGTTATTGTGTTGACCGACAGTGGCCGGAGCCACGCCGCTCCGCGATCCCGTTCCATACGGGCAGGCTTATGCCCGCCGGGGTCGATGGAACCTATGTACACGACCTAGGCCACTTTTAGCGTGAATATGGGCGTATAGATGGAAGTGATCAAAATCTTGGGTGGCCAGCCTCATCGCCTATTATGTGATTCCTAAGATTTTAGCGCATGTCGCACATTTTTTTTAATAAATAATTAAAAAAAAAAAAGTTTATTGCTAGTGACAATGTGGTAGGTACATCGCAGCCCCTGCGTGAATACAAAACAAAAAAAGAAAAATCTGGAAAGGAAAATAAAATAAAAAATGAAATGTGTGTGTGTGTGTGTGTGTGTGTGTGCGCGCGCGCGCGCGTGTGTGTGGTGTGTTGTGTGTGTGTGTGCGCGTGTGTCTGTGTGGTGTCTGTGTGTGTGTGTGTGTGTGTGTGTGGTGTCTGTGTGTGGTGTGTGTGTGTGTGTGTGTGTGTGTGTGTGTGTGTGTGTGTGTGTGTGTGTGTGTGTGTGTGTGTGTGTGTGTGTGTGTGTGTGTGTGTGTGTGAGTGTGTGTGTGTGTGTGTGTGTGTGTGTGTGTTAGTGTGAGTGACTTTTATTCATTTTCTTAAATAATCTGTCATAATGATAAAGCGTTATTGCGCCACAGCGCATTACTGATAGCGTGTAAAAACCTGTTATTTATACATATATATAGCCAGATAAAGGACGTAATGCGTTAGTCATTACCCGATCTTCGAGCGGATGTGTTTCACTCACCATTGAATCGGCGAACTCGACCTTTATTCTTTATTTGTAAGTTCTAAATTGTTTACATGCCTTTATGTAAGCTGAAGTGTATTCAGCTCTTCAGTTAAGTGGGAATTGGTTTAAACAGTCATAGTTTTGTTATATTTATTTATTATTGAGTTATGTACGTTTGCCGGTTATTTTTATAATACTCCTTTCATCCACTCAAAGGTTGACTGGAAGAGATCCCTTAAAGGGATAAGTCCGCCTTTGTGCATGTATCTCAGTGTTTGTCAATTGTATTTTGTCTTGTTTATTTTGCACATTAAAGAGTTTACATACATACATACATACATTTTTGAACAAGTTATTACCAAATAGAGCAGTATGGAAACTAGGCTTATTTATTGAAAAATACCTACGCTCCAATAGAGCGTTAGGGTTGACGATTTATTTTTTGTAAAATTAAAAAGCTTTTTGTTTAGTTAGCGCTGTCTCAGCTAGTAACGCCTGTTTTAAAGTAACTAGCTACACTTAATTAAGAGTATTAGGGTTGGGTTTGGCACCCTTAATTTCCGTAAAAAAGAAACAAATGTTTAATTGGGCTCTATAATGATTAAACAATCGAATCAATTGACTAAATTATGAATAAAATAGGGTATTAAAAAAAAACAACAGTTTAAGAATTTGTTATTCGTCGGTAGGTAAGTATTATACATTACTTTCGCCTGCTCTAATTATAAAATTTTATGGTAAAAAAACTCTGATCCGAATGAATAGCTTTCTTAAATAGACAAGCAATACGCTCTTGGCTTGTTTAAAATGATTAAGATCGCGGACTGTCTGGGCGCACGTAGCAGACGCTAAGCACAGCCACTTAGGCTTAGGAGCCTTGTGGAAGCGCGCGTGTATGTGTGCGTTCGTTTCGACCGTTTTGTTTGTAGTTTCCTTACTGCTTTAGCTTATATATACACTGTGCTAAGACGGATCTGCGTATTACTCGGTAAGTTTCCCGGCATATACAACTGATGATTAGTCAAGGGCATAATATGTAATTATGTACGTTGACAAAACGTCAAAAACATCTATACAGCTTTGTGCCACAAACAATAACGTCGGTGACACTTATATTTGATAATATATGATGGGTGTATTGATATTTATGCTCTCAACTGAACAAGTTTGAACGATGAACATATATTGTGTGTAAGGAGTACGTACTTATGAAGTTTTACTGTTTTCGGTAGACCCCTTGCTGATACATTTCTGCTATATTCCCAAAACCCCTTTTTTTTCGCGCCATCTTGGACCCCGTCTGGTCTTCCGTGGTCCCCTGGGTTCACCTGAACCACATTGGGAACTTTCGGTCTAACTGATCATTTGTACATTAACTTTCCAGACGATGTTCCTCATCTGGCTCCTGGCGCTCATCGCAGCGCTGGTGCTTTACATTCGCAAGGTCTACTCCAGGTTCGATGCTGTAGGAGTCAAGCACCTCTCGCCGCTACCACTGCTGGGCAACATGGCTCCCATTGTCTTCCGTAAAGAACACTTCGTCCATGCTGTGGATAAAGAATATAATGCGTTCCCTGAAGAAAGGTAATGGTATTTTTAGTTTCCGTTTTAAAAGGGAAAATAAACTCTTATGAATAACTGCGATATCTGTCTGTCTATCCATGTAGACCAGCAATCTGTTTCTCAGGAGCGCGTGAATGTCATTAAACACTTTAGGTCTATGGTATCATTCAATCACCTGTAATACTTAGAACAAGGTTTCTATGTTCACGTGAATAAAGATACCTTTTGATAGTGGCAGATTTAAAAGATTCACGGGTAAGAACACCAGACATATCAACGATTTTAACTTAGCGAACGGTTTTAACTTACGGAGCGGAAACCTGGGTGACTACTAAAGCTGTAGTCAAGATGCTGCAAGTTACCCAGACAGCAATGGAGCGGAAGCTGGTTGGAGTCACGAGGAGGGACAGGAAAACCAACAAATGGCTTAGGAAACAAAGCATAGTCGCCGACGTCAGCAGAAGGATGGCGAAGCTCAAGTGGCAATGGGTGGGATAAAGCCAGAGAAACTGATTCGTGGTGCAGAGCTTTGGATTGGAGGCCATGGGAATGTAAAAGAGCAGTTGGTAGACCACGAATGAGATGGAAAGACGACATTAAAAGAGTAGTGGGCAGGAACTGGGCTCTCACTGCCCAAAATAGATCGGAATGGAAGCGATTGAAGGAGGCCTACACCAAGAACTTGGTAGAGAAAGACTAAGAAGAAGAGATCAACGAGATACTTGTATAGATCGCAATTACTGTTAATGAGCTCCCAATATTTTCCTGTAATCGCTGTTTATCATCTCATCATCTCAGCTTATATACGTCCCACTGCTGAACAGAGGTATCCTCTTACAATGAGAGGGTTTAGGCTAAAGTTCCCACGCGGGCCCAGTGCGGATTGGGAACTTCACACACGCCATTGAATTTCTTGGCAGTTGTTTTTTCTTTACCGAAAAGCTCATGGTAAATTTCAAAAGTGCGAATCCGGGATTCGAACCCTTGACGTGCTTGAGAGACCATTGGTCAAACCACTAGTCTACTACGGCTTTTTTATCGCTGTCCATATCCCGTTGATAATTATGTCCTTTGAAGGCGTACTTTTGTACAAAAATTGTTAAGATCAAAATCTATATAGGTAGGGCATTTACCGTTGACATAGAATCATGAAAGTTGGCAGGAATTTGTACGAATCCTCAAAGAAAATCGCCGATAATACTAATGAGAATAATATCATTTTCCTTTTATATTTCTTCCAACTACAAAAATGCACGGAAGCCTTTTAACTAAATTTCGGGACACTTGATTAACATTTAGTAACTCTTATTTTACTGATTCCTAGATTCATAGGCCACTACCAGTTTCTGAAGCCAGATCTCATCATAAGAGACCTGGAACTGCTGAAGAATATTACCATCAAAGACTTCGAGAGCTTCTTGGACCACAGGGACTTCGTTACGGAATACATGGACCCATTGTTCGGCGCTAACCTATTTTCTATGAAAGGTAATTGATTCATCATCACCAGCTTATTTATGTCCACAGCTGGGCACAGGCCTCTTTTTCTTAACTACTTCATTGTCTCTCTCCGTACCTACCTACCTACCTAATCACTGTCTCAAACAAAAATAAATGTAGGTAGGTATCTAAAAAAAGAAATTATGCAAACGGCTAAATGAAACTGGTCTGAATATAAGTATTGCTGATGTAGTTTTCCAAAATGACGTATCGCATTTTTGGCATAAAATTGATTTTTTTAAAGTTTAGCTCTTTGGTCGTAGACATCCACTGAACTCTCTTGTCCTTGCAAATTTCAGGTCAGGTGTGGAAGGATATGCGTTCAACCATGAGCCCAGCATTCACGAGCTCCAAGCTGAAACACATGATTCCGTTCATGGTCGAAGTTGGAGACCAAATGATCAGCTCGTTGAAGAACAAAATGAAGGAGTCAGGGGGTAAGCTTATTTTGATATTTCAAGAAGTGTTATTAATGATGATGATATTCTGTGGTCCTGAGGGAGAAAGGGATCAAAGTAGAGATCTTGCCAGCTGCAACTGAGGAAATATCTTTCTCGATTGACCGTCTCCATGTTTTAAAATGATAGATCAATATAACTTACGTTTAGCTATCTAAAACACGAAACACAAAGACTGGAGGATATTAGAGACTTTATTAACCGACTTAAAAATGGAGGAGGTACAATAAGATCGAGTACAATTTGGTACACATTCCTTGCTGGATTGATACGTTATCTGTGGAAACAAGGACATCTCAGACACACATGCGTAATTAGCCATTTCTACTTTCTTCTCTTCTTCCTCGTTCCCTCACTGCTGAGGATCGCGACCATATACGGTCAGTTTCCATTCTCTGCGGTCATGTGCTGAGTGGACTGCACGGTGCAGGCTACCACGCACCGACTTCTTTGTTGCGTCAGACCGCCTAGTAGGTGCCCTTCTCCGCGCACGTTTGCCATCTATTTTGGCCAAAATAATCTGCTTCTCCAGATAGTGTTTTGCAGACCGCATAATGTGTCCGAAAAAGCTGAGGGCCTTTGAAGACAAATTGTGGACAGTCTCAAGGCAATTTTGAGCTCTGTCAGTATGGATTATGTACTTTTGTTCAAGTTCGAGGACAAAATGGCGGCTAATGAAAAAGAAAAGATTTAGGGATCATTCGTATTGTTCAGTCGTTACAAATAAATGGAAATAATGAGACACATACTAATACATTCGCTTTTATAGCCGTTTGATAATGCCATCTATCTGTGATATTCCAAACTACTATACAAATCAATAAAGTTTCCTATGCACGTCTAACAGCTTAGAGATTTATATAGCATCAACACAGATGGCGTTATAGCGACATCTATTTCACACAGTTTAGAACGAATTAAGAGAATCGATTAGTAATTAAGTAATTGACTAAGCGTATCTCCCAGTCCCAAGACAGATGGCTCTGATGTTAATTCCTTAACAACTTTGCTATTGTCAAAGAAGTTGATTTCAGTTTGGCCAATTCGATACCTTCATTTAAGCCCTTAAATTAATTCAAACTCTTCTTTATTTCAGATAAACACGTGGACATAGATTCGAAGGACTTAGTGACTAGATACGCCAACGACGTCATAGCGTCTGTGGCCTTCGGACTGAAGGTGGACTCTCATGCTGAACCCAACAACGAGTTCTATACGATGGGCAGTAAAGCCGTTAACATGGCCTTCGGACAGATACTGAAGTTCTTCGGGTATAGCATTTTCCCTACTATCATGAAGGTATATTACCAGTTTCCAACTGACGGCAAGTGTTGAAGCGACTTTCGCTGTCATTTAATCTATAATTTATACATACATTACTTACGGGGTTGAGAGAGCTTAAGGTAACAAGACCTAAAGGCCACGTTTAGCATGATTGTGGGCGTATGGTTGAAAAGGGGAATCATAAGTGTGATGGGTTGCTAGCCACATCGCCTATATAACATGATCCCTAAGAGTTTCGCCCAATCCTTCGATGAGCTTTTACTATCAGCGCGGGAAGAGAAGCAACAGGTACATTCTTTGTTTTTTCTTTACTCCCAGACCAGCATGGAAGACACACATCTTAGGTACATTTCTAAAATCTCAAGTCAATACGACCATTAGAAGCGATGAAATTTGGCATATATCATCTATTAAACACTGATTTATTAAATAAAGTGACGAGTTGTGCATATAAAGTAATCCATTATTTTTCATCGACCATTCATGGCTTAATCGACCGCTTACAAGAGTATAGAAAACATACATGCATGTATACGTACATAAATCACGTCGATATCCCTTACGGGATAGACAGATCCTAAGGTAACAAGTCCTAAAGACCTTTAGTATGAGCCCCATCGATTGATGCGATGATTTCGCCCATGTCAAAGTAATAAATACATCTTGCGTGTTCAAAAATCTTGTGACAAAAATGTCGGCAACGTTGTACGGGAGAATACGGTCAAAGACACCCCCCCTTTCCTGTCGGGCTCTTAGTTAACGGATAATGATATCCCTCGGAGACCGCCAGGAAATCATTAACCGATGCCCAGGGTGCACCGGACCAAGCACTGCTCTTCCCCTCGGACGGATCCAAAAACAAACCGCAGTTCTTGATCACATGCGGAGGTAACCCGACTCGCACCCCAGGCGAAAACTTACAAATTCGAAATTAATGTTTTGATTATTATGTTTTCAGAAACTGAATGTGACTATATTCACGGAATCGATGGCCAACTTCTTCCGGCACCTCGTGCTGAGCACGATGCGTGATCGCGAGGAACGAAACATCGTGCGCAGAGACATGATACATCTCCTCATGGAAGCCAGGAAAGGTGTGTTCATGATTTTACAGGAAACTGTTGTGAGATTAATAATTTGAACAATATTCCCAGAGAAAAAGTACAATGTCTTACTCAGTCCGTAACGTGTCAAGCCGACTAAAAGTTGTGAGATCCTTTAAACAATTTGTCATTTCAGTTTTCATCTCACTAGCATTCGTTCGGATTTGATCTGTTGTTGCATTGGCGAACGAAACTAAATTAAACAGACCAAAATTCATACCATTATAACAACTTAAAGTAATCACCAAACTTCAGATATTAGGCGTGTTATAATTTGATGTTTTAACTTTTAGGCACAATGTCCCATGAAGAGAAAGCTGATGACCAAGATGCTGGATTTGCTACAGTTCAAGAATCCGCTGTTGGAAAGAAAACTGTGAATAGAGGTAAACAAACTACTATGTACCCATTATCGTAAGAAAAGACAAACAGGTATTTTATCAGCGTATCAGCAGAATTTGGTTAAGCCTACGAAGCAACAAAGACCTGCAAAGCAGGCTTGTTAGTCCAGTTACCATCAGTTTTAATTCACCAATTGCAGACGTGCAAAAGGATCATCGAACAATTAAAATTTACGTTCAGTTCAGTTTTCTCACTTGAAGAGGAATTCCATTCGTTTTCTGATTAGCTGTCTTCAATACTACTTCTAATTTGCTTTGATTAACTCGTGGATCTTAAATGTCTTGCTAATTCATTTTGCAGTCTGGACTGAAAACCAAATCATAGCCCAAGCTGTGACATTCTTCTCTGCTGGCTTCGACACGGTCTCTACAGCTATGAGTTTTCTTCTGTACGAGCTGGCCGTTAACCCTGACGTCCAAGAGAAGCTGGCACAGGAAATAAAAGCACACTTTGAAGCCAACAGCGGCCAGTTTGACTTCACATCCATTCAACAGCTGACTTATCTGGACATGGTTGTGTCTGGTAAGGATTCGCATTATAACTCTAGGAGAGGGTTGTAAACTTTATTATATACCTTTATATCAATGGTGTGCTCACGTGCATTCATTGTGCGCGAGGTTTCACCGCTAAGATCGGCTACATAAGTCATTTTGGGCGGATGAGCGTCATACTAACTGGGAATGGAAGTGATCATCTTGGCCGAAAATCGATCGGATGGATCAAGGATCATCATTATAAAAAATGTGTACAAATTACGTTGTTAGGATAATATTTGCATGTACAGTCCGTGAGAATCATTCAGGTTTTGCTGTTTCACTCAGTCTTATGGCTTTGATACTTGAATCGGCCGAGTGAGGGAGACAGCAAGACAAAGCCGAATAACATTCTAAGAGCTCGCGGACTATGTAGTTTAATTTTTCTTGAGCATGTATTTTTGTTGCCAAAAACCAACATATTCTACTTGCAACGTATGCATAATGCAATCCTTAGAGAAATAGCAAAATAGCAAATACACCGTGGTTTACAAAAAATGAAGAGATACACAAGTACCTGGGTTTGCCTACAGTTGCTGAAGAATTGAGCGTTACAGAAAGTCTCACATTGCCTCCCTAACCGAGCATCTAACCCTCTGGCAACCAAGCTGCCTCCTCTGGTCACATGATAAGGCTGCAGAGACGCCATATATTGTAGGCAGAGAAAAGAGCAATGGCCTTTTTTCCTAACACGCCATCACCGACCCTCAACAAGTCTGATAAAGGTCTTTCGACTGATTACGAAAAAAAAGAAAATGTATTTTATATTATGGTTTTATTTCCTTTCCAGAATTGCTTCGCAAATGGCCACCAGCCGGTGGAACGGACAGGCTCTGCGTGAAGGATTATAATGTTGGAAAACCCAACGCTAATGCTACCAAAGATTACATTGTGAGTATCCTCTAACGAATATACTAAAGTTAAAAACTTATGCTAAGCATGCCTAGAATTAAAATGATGTGATAGTAGAGCCTTGTATTAAAGATTCATCTGGATCGCTTCTTACTTGTAAAATGAGTAATACCGCCGATGAAACTACTGCAACATCAAATTTTCTATTGTAATCCTCTAGGCTGGTAGCGCATATGCTTCATAGTAGTGCCTCAGGCACTATCTAATAACAATTTTGATGTCATCCTGATCGTGCGTCAGTGCCAGTTGCTTGACTCCTATTTCGTCATTAGGTACACTATTATCAACTACAGACATTTTAAAGTTAGTAGTATTGTTCTTAGCAATGTTACAATTTATTATGTTTCCGTAGTGGTCAACAACTTTGAGTGTACCGCTCCCAACCGGTATGGGTGTGACATGACATTAGGCATGATTTTCGTCATGTTTACGCAGTGTTGGCAGGCCTTCCACTAGGTATACCGACGACATAGTGAAAGATGCGGGAAACCGGTGGATGCAGGTGGCGAGTTGTCGTTCATTATGGTGTGCTAAGGAGGAGGCCTTTGTTCAACAGTGGTCTTCAGGCTGATGATGATGTGATGATGATTATGTTTTCAATTTTTTCAGCTGAAAAAAGGCGAGGCTGTCTTCGTGCCAATTTATTCGTTCCACCACGACCCGAGGTACTTCCCGAACCCTTCGAAGTTTGATCCTGAGCGCTTCTCCGAACAGAACAAGCACAATATCCAGCCGTTCTCCTACATGCCCTTTGGATTCGGCCCCAGAAACTGTATTGGTAAATACTCTATCATATCTTAATCTCCCAAAGTTTCATCATCATCTCACGTCTACGTATGTCTCACTGCTGGACAGGCTTCACTCATAACGAGGGTCAAAGAACCGAGCTCATTGCAATCGGTGCGCAGCAATGAGCTCGGTCTACACAACATTAACATTCACCCACATTTTCTTCCGTCTACTTGTGATCATGATGCAACTGCACGAAATATTGGGAGCTCATTTAAAGTTCTTCCATGCTAATCGGGGAGCTAAGAAAAACATAGAATTTACCAGTTGCTTCTCTTCCCGCGCAAATGGTAAAAGCCCATTGAGGGAATGGGTGAAAATCATAGGAATCATGTTATAGGCGATGCGGCTAGCAACTCATCACTATTTTGATTCCATTTTCCATCTATACGTCCATAATCTTGCTAAACGTGGCCTGTAGATCTCGTCACCTTGGGCTCTGTCTACTCCGTAAGGGATAAAGACGTGATTTGTGTAGGTGTATGTGTAGGTCATTTAAGGTAATCACGGCCAGAATCCTGTAGAAAATATGTATTATGTATGTATGTATGTAAAATAACAAAATCTGAATCACTTAACACTATTAAAGTTCTAATAGATCATGTTTTGGTATGATCCAATTTGTAAGGAGAGGTGGGGTGGAGATGGTGTGATAAACAAACTTGCACACAGGTTCCCGGTTTGCCCTGAGCGAGGTGAAGGTGATGGTCTACCAGCTGCTGCAGCACATCGAGCTGATGCCGTGTGAGAAGACCGAGATCCCAGCAGAGCTGTCCACAGAGAACTTCGGATTCAGGATTAAGGGAGGCCATTGGCTACGGATGAAAGCGAGGAGTTAGCTGCAGAAAACCATAAAGCCCAACAGCACAAAGTGACAAATATAGACAAACTTATTTCAACATAAGTTCCAACACGGCCCTCGGAGTGAATGACATAAGTACCGCCAAATTTATGAGAACCGTGTGTGCAAATTTTTGTGTTCATTATCGGCATACAATTGAGAATATCTATTTTCTCGTCAACCGGGTTTTCAATTACTGAGATTCACACAATTCATCATTTTTGCTTCAGTCAACGCATAATTGTGGATTGTTATTTTGAATAGTTTTCATTTTAATAAAATAAAGTTCTTGACAGCAATAAATCGTTTTTTGTCCTTTCTACTACAGTCGTGCAAATTTTGAGCACGTTCATCAAAATTTCCGCAAAAAGCTGTCAGAAATGCAATGACAGAATTTCGAAGGCTATGTAAATAAATGTTATTATTGTGAAAGTCTGCAATCTAGAGGATATATGTAAGAGAGATAAAATTATATTGAATACTGATACCTATACCCAATCATCATGAGTAACGTTTACTAGCTCCGTGACCATAGCAGATAACCGAAAGTATTTAGATAGTACTAAATAGATTGATTTATTAGCTTCTCAAATTACACAATATAAATAAATTATACGTCAATATATAGGAGTTTATGCCGAAGAAATCAGTCCGAAAGATTAAAAGGACATTGCTCCCAAACACGGATCCCTGTGGCATCCCTAAATTTACAGAACCAACTTCTGCATTGTATCTTCTGTAATTACTAAAAAAATTAATAACCTCATTAAGATCAAATGAAAATTGACGTAGACAGTCTGGGAGCGTAGTTTTAGTGATTTAGTATAGCAACTTGTTATGGATAGTTCATGGTTAATCTTGTCGAAAGCTTTCGAAAAATCACACAACATCGTACTTGTGATAGGGAGCTTGTACGATAGAGTTGAATATAGTTTAGGGGTTGTGTTTGTTGACTTATTTTCCACACAGAAATGAGTCTGAGTCAGAAATTAGTTATTAAATATCAAGGTGATACATGTCATGTATATTTAGATATAGATTGATTGTCGTATTCTGATAGAATGTGTCTAAAATTAGAATTTTTTACACTAAAAATATTATTCTTTACTTGTACAAATAAGTATGACTAATGCCATTTTGTATTATCTCTTTATCACTGACAAATATAACCACCGAGTGAGATCTTACAATTCAGGTGAATATTTTATTGAAGCAGGCGTTCTTTACGGAGATCTAAAAACATTTACCTTGCTACTCCATTACGTGCAAAATGGTCACGCTCGTTTAAAATAAATATATGTTTTTAGATCCAATCTCTCCCTCTTCTAATGCCACATAAAACATAAATCCCAAAAACACCCCTACATCACACAAAAGTATGTGGCACTTAAGTATGTTTTACTGTGTTGGTTATCGCTTGTCTTCTGTATCTTTAGATTACCTCTCCAGCACGTCTACAAGTCACGTCGCGTGCGAGATAGATTACCTGTCTCTTTCTTACTGTTCATTCTAGTCTCTTGCTAGCCGAGCAGGAATAATGGTATGTCTACTGTTTTACACTAAAGATCCACGAATGGGTCGAAGTGTATCCGTAGGGACCCCTAGACTAAGATAAGATAAGATAAGATGTCTACTGTTGATGACGGAATTTAAAGACGTTTCCGTTATGGTTTTCATGGTTTAATAATACAGACTAACACACAAACAAATGAACCAGAAGCCTAAATACGGAACAGCTGTTTATGTTGGCAACGTGACAGATCTGTCTTGGAAGTTAATGTCAACAAAAAAGAAAGGTATTTTAAAATTGTAATATACAATACTTCCATGCTGGTCTGGGAGCAAAGAAAAAACATAGAATGTACCAGTTGCTTGTCTTCCTGCGCAAATGGTAAAAACCCATTGAGGGAATGGGCTAAAATCATACGAATCATGTTATAGGCGATGCGGCTAGCAACCCATCACTATTTTGATTCCACTTTCCACCTCTTCGCCCTCAGTGTCTTGCTAAACGTGGCCTATAGGTCTTGTTACCTTAGGCTCTGTCTACCCCGTAAGGGATAAAGACGTGATTTGTGTATGTATGTATGTACAATATTGAAGTATTTAAATAAAAACTATGAACTAAAAGGAGGCTCCTATCCTACCCAGCCAGTCGCCAACAGCTACCTTTCTTGCGTCAGCCTCTGTATCATGAGACGTCTGTAACGGTATTTCATTTTCTTAGTCATTAGTTACAACCACAAAACGATTGCAGGAATATGGTTTAATATATTGAAACTATTGATTTGGCTGTGAAATGACGTTTTAATTAAAGTTAACAATGATTTGGATTTTTAATAGCATTTGAGGAGAATGTTCTTGCAGAATATCGGCGTCTCGAAGCAATTAGTGACATGTTCATGAGCCTGCGTCCCCTTTTATGTCCATTTTGCTCTAATTGGTATTGTTAATTTTTTTAACCTTCATTTGATTTAATGGACTTCTCTGATTTTCACAATGATTTTGTTGGGTCTACTTTTCGAGTCATTGTTGCATCCCGGCACAAAATATTTTTTTACAAGTATCCATTGTGTGTTACAGTTTTATACCTTGAAAATTTGCTTTTATTTCTAATGTTTGTAGATGTGACAGTGACAGACGTTAATTATCGTAGCCGACAGTTACCGTAGCTAAACTTTTTGTTTCATTTTTGTGGCAAATATTTAATGACCGATTCTGCCAAAAAACCGTGTCGTTAGTCAAACAGAGGTCAATAGTACTTTTACAAAAATATGTGCAATCCAATGGTTTTCCCCCAAATGGTTTTCGAATTCGAGCATACTTAAAAAAATGAACAATGCCGATTATGTGACCAAATTAATATATTTTCTTTCTCTCTTTCTTACTTTCATGGATACCACTAACCATAAATAATTGAGAACCATTTGTCACTTAAGCCTACGCTGTTTTTTGTATAGTTATTAAAAACTAAACCAATTTCCATAATGAATTATGTAAAATATACAATGAAATCTATATAAATAAAAATTAATTGCTGTTCGTTAGTCTCGCTAAAACTCGAGAACGGCTGAACCGATTTGTCTAATTTTAGTCTTAAAATATTCGTGGAAGCCCAGGGAAGGTTTAAACGGTGAGAAAATATTGAAATTTAAAAGAAAAAAAAACGGGAGCGAACCCGCGGGCAACAGCTAGTAATAACTAAAAAACTGGCGAAAATTGCTGCATAAATAAAATTATAAAAACTCTTTCATTGATAACGTTTACTAATTGTAATTTTTTTTCAAACTTGGGCTTATTCTGCGGTGCCTCCTCACTCGATATATACGCGGCAGAACGAGCTCTATAGTTCAGTGTTTGACGATCTGCGCAAGAGTCGAAACCAGTTAGTCACTTTGCATACGTAGTGCTTACATTATCGTTATAAGGATACAGTAAGTTTTTAATGTTTACAAACTTGTATTTGTTTTTATTGTGTCAGTAAATTAAGTTCTATGTTTGTTTTTTGATATTTTTAAACACGGAATCAAAGTTAAACATACACGCTTATTGTCAATGTTTTTTTAACAATTTAGATTGTAATCTACAAATCGTCCTCGATTTTAATGAGAGCAATTTAGTTATTTTTCGTAGAAGTAAATTTATCTACGGTAATTTTTAATCTTCCATGCCGGTCTGGGAGTAAAGAAAAAACATAGAATGTACCAGTTGCTTCTCTTCCCGCGCAGATGGTAAAAGCCCATCGAGGGAATGGGCGAAAGTCTTAGGAATCATGTTATAGGCGATGCGGCTAGCAACCCATCACTATTTTGATTCCATTTTCCATCTATACGCTCACAATCTTGCTAAACGTGGCCTGTAGGTCTTGTTACCTTAGGCTCTGTCTACCCCGTAAGGGATAAAGACGTGATGTGTGTGTGTGTGTGTATAAACATAGGTAAATTGTTAGGTGGAGTTGACGTCATATTATCTAACTATGATTTACCCGTAGGTGTACAAATATTTTCATTAAAATAAAGAGGTCAAGTTAGTTTGTATTTTGATAATAACGTGAACTAATCTGTGGATGAATTCATCCACACTAATATCGTAAAGAAACTTAAGATTGTATCGACTAAACTCAAAACTACTGGAGCGACTTCAAATAGTCTTTCACCATTAGAATGCTACGTTGTCCCTGAGTAACAAAAGTCTATATGAATTCCACGTGAACTTCCATGATAGTCTGGAAGCAAAGAAAGAACAGAATGTGCAAGTTGCTTGCATGTTACAGGCGATGCGGCTAGCAACCCATCACTATGTGGATTCCAGTTTTCATCTATAAGCCCACAATCTTGCTAAACGTGACCTAGGTCTTGTCACTTTAGGCTCTGTCTACCCCGTAAGGGATAAAGACGTGATTTGTGTATGTGTGTATGTATGTACGTGGACGAAATCGTGGGAATCAGCCGGTAATACACATACATTTTAATACTCAAAATCCGAGAGCAACCAATCGTATTTTTGGGGATCAAACCTAGGACCTCGAGCTTCGCAGTCAGTTTATCACGAACCGGTCCGATAACTGTACGCAATGCAATTCATAACCACTCTTCACTATCAGCTGTTTTTCGATTAAGGTCACAAAGGTCACTGAACCCCACTCCGCACCCATTTTACGATTCCATCAATAACGGTGTAGTTTTTTTGTTATTGCATAACGAAATTACTACCGGGGAAGCCTTACAAAAGATATACCGGTGGAAAGATATAGGACGGCTCAGAGTATATGAAAAACGTGAAAAAAAATACCTAATCTAAAATATAAAAGTAAATAATAAAAAATGTTTGCCTAGGTTATTTTATGAGGGATTTTCGGGTCACTTTAGAAGTTTCAGAGATGACCATAGACATACCACATAAATCACGTCTTTATGCCATACGGGGTAGACAGAGCCTAAGGTAACAAGCCTTAAAGGGCACGTTTAACATGATTGTGGGCGGATAGGTAGAAAGGGGAATCAAAATAGTGATGGGTTGCTAGCCGCATCGGCTACAACATGATTCATATGCCTATTCCCTCGATGGGCTTTTACCATCTGCGCGGGAAGAGGAGCAACTGGTACATTCTATGTTTTTCCTTTACTCCCAGAACAACTTAAAAGCATTCATTCGAGATGAATTTGTAAATAAATATTCCATGTGTACATAAAATATCTGTGAAATACGGCTTGGAGAGCTTGTCTAAGGGCGTCTCACCACTCTCTGTAAAGTTACTGTTATCTTAAATGTTAGTAATCTCTGAGTCCTCTCTATTTCTTACTAAAAACATAGGTATCTGATACTTAAAATAAAAGAGAATGGTGATACAGGCCCTAAACATAGTAGGTACTGGTAGGTTGTAAGTAAGTAAGTAAGTAAATGCTTTATTGTACAAATATAAAGAAACAGATACAAATCACCAAAAAATAAAAATAACATTTATATATGCACAAATGCGAACTTATCCCTATATTTAGCGTTAAACGAGGGACAAAGTGAAAGTTTAAAATTCCAGATAGTGAAAGCCACAATAGAGCGTACATATCTAAGTACAATAAACAAAACATAAAATAAACTACTAAATATCATTACACACATGCATACATACAAAATACAATGAGAGTACACATTATAATATCTAAGGAGATGGTGTGAGCCATATCTTCCTCAAGCCTTCCTTGAACGACGCCACGGCAGACTGCCTGATGGAGGTCGGTACTGATTCCACAGCCTAGCAGAGTGAACTGTGGATTTGGAGTAAGTTTTGGAAGATGAAGGTCAGGCCAAAAGGAGATTAGCATTCGACCGTAGCCGATGCTGGTTGTAGTGGTATATCAAATATCACACGCGTTCTGGGTGATTCTTCTGTTTCATGATGGCAGAAAAAAACGAAGCATTTGTACATATATAACATACTGAAGCGTACGATGTGAGGACTGTATGATAAAAATGTCTCGAAAATTCCTAAGATTTTCGCTCATTCCCTCGATGGACTTCTACCATCTATGCGGGAAGAGCAACTGGTACATTCTATGTTTCTCTTTGCTCCCAGACCAGCATTATAAATGTGAAAGTTTGTGAGTATGTTTGGATGTTTGTTACTCTTTCACGCCAGAACGGCTGGACAGATCTGGATGAAATTTGGAACATAGATAGATTATAGTCAGGAATAACGCATAGGCTACTTTTTATCCCGGAAAATTGCGTAATTCCCACGGGATAGCGATAAACGAATTCTATGCAGACGACGTTGCGGGCAACAGCTAGTTCAAAATACTTGCACAAATGTTAATTCTTTATTGAACCAGTTCCATTGCAAACACAAACAAACATACACAAATTACGTGTTTATCCTTTACGGGGTAGACAGAGCCTAAAGATAACTAGACCAAAGGCCACGTTTAACATGATTTTCAAACCAAAGATGTCATTGAACAAAATCATTTTGATCCGTTACTCAGCTACTCACGTGCAAAATATATACCTCTTTGTATATAAATAAAACTAAACTCGTCGCAAAATAAGAGGCCCGTTTTGACATTTGTCTTCGCGACGTAACTAGCGATGTAACCATACGACTCGGTAATCGATACTCACGATAAATCGATTCCAGTTTGGATGAGTATTTGATCGATTTGAATATGTACTGTAGAGTGCATTGGATTAAAGTTCTAATAAGAAAATTTAACTTAAACTGATATTGTAAGTATTTTGAAATGATACAATGTTACGATACGTCAACTTTCTTTCATTTAATATTTTTGTTACAATAAAACTCACTCAATCACCAAAAGAAATCAGTAATTTATTTGTCCAAACACTAGTGTTTAAAGAAATAAAACCGGCCAAGTGCGAGTCGGGCTTAAAAATATATTTTGATCGATTTATTTTTTTCCTTAACCGATTATTAATAGTCTGTGGACAGTATGAAAAAAATCGTTATTCACAGCACTTAGCTGAGTGGGCGGTAACCATCAATGAAAAATGTAATTACCTTCAAAACATTTCGATCGGTAAAAAATACAGAACTTCATGGGCGTGAACTGTCAAAACGGGCCTTTTATTTTGCGACGACTTTATATTTACTTACTAATATTATAAACGTGAAAGTTTGTATGTATGGATGGATGGATATTTGTTACTCTTTCACGCCAGAACGGCGACAGATCTGGATGAAATTTGGAACATAGATAGATTGTAGGAATAACACAAAGGCTACTTTTTATTCCAGAAAATTGAGTAATTCCTCCGGGATAGCGATAAACGAATTATATGCAGACGAAGTTGCGGGCAACAGCTTGTATAGCAATAAATCCAAAAGTTTCATAGAATTACTCTGCCGACCTTGTAGTATTTGAGTGTGTGCGTGCGAGTAAAACCAGTTTGTATGTCCGGTTATTATATAATTAACACACACACACACACACACACACACACACACACACACACAGTTGGTGTCACATAACACAGCGCAGTAAGTTTATTTGTAGATTTTATAAATCATGCTTTACGAGAGTTTAGTAGGTAGTTAATGACTGATGCATAATGGGCACTGGGGTGACATACATACCTAAATCACGTCTTTATCCCTTACGGGGTAGACAGGGCCTAAGGTAACAAGACCTAAAGACCACGTTTAGCATTATTGTGGGTGTATGGAAAGGGGAATCAAAATTGTGATGGGTTGCTAGCGACATCGCCTATAACATGATTTCAAAGATTTTCGCCCATTCCGTCGATGGGCTTCTACCATCTGCACGGGAAGAGAAGCAACTGGTACATTCTATGTTTTTTCTTTGCTCCCAGACCAGCATGGAAGTATTGACAGCAGTGGGGTAACTAAGGCAATAATACACGAGTGTGGTTTTATAGAACGAATCGAAGGTGAATTTCATAATAAGATCGCAGGAATGTTTTAATGCCTAATTATGTAGTCGCATACATGCATACTATAAGTTTTCTACGGTATAAGTTTGCACAGCAAAATACGTAGGTAAAATTATTTTCTGTTCTACGATAATTTGAAACAAATGCAGGACTGATATTTATAGTCATTTTGTTAAATTCATAGACAATCTAGACTAGAGTCGATTTCGATTCTCAAAATAATTGTAATATCCGGGATACAAAAAACGTATGGAACAAGAACTCTACGGATAAGAAAATACTTTGCCAGTAATTCCACCGAGTGTCTTACTCTCCACTCCGGAACACAACAGCACAAGCACTGCTGTTTGGCGGCAGGATTATCAAGTAAAACGACGATAGCAATCCCGTCGGATCTTACTCGAGGTCCTACCCACAAATTTGATTCAATTTTCAACATCAAATGATGATGTGTTCGTTTTAGGAAGGACTACGAACAGGTCCGAAACAGGTCGAGCATCACTCGACTTTTATACGTGAGCTATCTTGTGTATTTTGTGATTTTGTGATTTAGATTGTGTAATTTTGATTCAATTTGCTAACGACCTGACTGACTGATTTATTAACGACGGGATAGCCTAGTGGTTAGTGACCCTGACTATGAAGCTTGTGACGGTTGCCCGGGGGTCCGTCCACAAATATCACCGCCGGGATTCGAACCTGGCTGGGTGAAAGTCTACTAGCTCAAGGTTTGGTCTAGGGGAGGTTAAATGCAGACAACGGGTTATTATCTATAACGCCTTATTTATTATTATAGCAATGGTGCTTACACGGGTGTCGTGTTAATACGACTAGGATACACGTGATTCGATATAAACATACGCTATCGACGGGATAGCTCGGTTATCGGGTGCCTGCGGCGGCAGTCTGGACCGGAGGGGTCCAGGGCTCGGGAGCTCTACGGGCTCTACGACTCTACGGGACGCGGGCAGCGCTCGGGGGCTGCGCGCGTGGTTACGGGTACGCCTCGGGGGGCGTCGGGAAAGTTCCTACGGGTAGGATAGGGCTCTCGGGATCGATCCGGGAACCACAGACCGTTGCCTCGAGAGTCCTGAGGATCCTTAATAGTGCGGGCCGGGCTTGCCTTGCTCGCGCACACGGTTAAGGGGGGTTGCGTCAGACTCAGATAGGATAGGGCTCTCGGGATCGATCCGGGAACCACAGACCGTTGCCTCGGGAGTCCTGAGGGTCCTTAATGGTGCGGGCCGGGCTTGCCTTGCTCACGCTTCCATTAAGGAGCTTTTGCGTCCGAATCGGGTATGAGCCGCTTGGGACGAGAAAGCAGGATATAGGGGGAAGGAAGGGTTAGGTCTTAGGACAACCTTGTGTGCCTACACCGATCTAGTTAGTCGCGGCTCGGACTTGCCAGAACTGCGCGTCCAACTAGTCGGTTTCGTCTGCGACACAAGACTCCTCCGGAGCTCCCTCGAGCTCGCCTTATATACGGAATGGTGCTGCGCGGGGCGGCCGCGCGCCGCGCTCCGGCGGTGGGGCGCTACGTACTTGTGGTGCCTCGTTACATTCCCCTCCCTCTTCTGGAGATTTTTACCTGTAAAAATCACTATGTTACAATATGCACTTAAATAATAAAATAATACCTGGTTTGGTGGGTGTGGCCTTCCTTTGTGTAACGAGGTGACACTAAATTTACTAAACTTCTATATCTACATTTATATTTTTTTTCTTTTTTTTTTTCTTTTTTCTTTTTATTCACTTAAATATTATCGGGGTCGGTGTGGCGCTTGCTGTGGTCGTATGGTGATTGTTGTTTTTTTTTTTTTTTTTTTTTTTTTTATATGGGCTTTCCTTTCCCTTCTTTATTTTTTTTGTATCGGGGCATCCTTATTGCCCCTTTCTTAGTGCCGCGTAACCTCTTGAGGCCGGTGCGTCTTTTCCTCTTTTTCTTGTTTTTTTTCTTGGCGGCCGTTTCTCCCTGTCCTTCTTTTGTGAGGTCCATCACTTCTTCCTCCTCCCAGTCCCCGACGAAGTTGGCGTACTCCGTCGGGTCGATTTGGAGTTGGAGGTCTGCCTCCAAATACTCCCATTCCTCTCGGGTTAGCTTGATCTCCAGATCGTTTTGGTCGTTCGTCATTGTCGGATGGGCGTTATCCGTTGAGTGTCGGCCTTTGCGGGTGTCGCCCTCCCGTGGGTGTGGGTTTTTTTTTTTTTTTTTTTTTTTGAGGGTATTTTTATGTCGTGGGGCCGTTTTTCTACATCGTAGTGGGCTGGGTTTTGTTTCTTTTGTCTTTGTTGCTCTTGGTTCTCGTTTTATGTTTTTATTCGTTTTTGTTGCCTGACCGTTTTCTGTGATTTTTAGTTTTGTTTGCTATTTTTATGCTCGATTTTGAGTCTTATGCTTTTATGGGGAATCTCATTAATTATTCTGTTTGGTTCGTTGTTTGTATTACGCGTGGAATGTTTTTAGGTCTTTTATGTGTGCTGTTATTATTCGTTTAGGATTAATTTCGTTGTTTAATAGAAATATTACTGGAGATTTTTTTTGTATTATGCGATATGGTCCGTCGTATTTCGGTGCGAGTTTTGCGCAGAAATTTTTGTCTGCGTTTGATAACGCGTATTTTTTTTTTAATACTTGTTCGCCTATTGTCGGTTTCCACGACCGGCGATGTTTATCGTAGTATTTTTTTTGTTTTTCGGATGCTTCCTGCTGGGTTTTATTTACCTTGCTATGTACTTCTGTTATTGTATTTATTCTTTTGATTGTTGGGATTGGGAATGTATTTTTATCGTTTGGCATTTTTAGTTCACGGCCGAATAATAAAAATGCTGGCGTGTGTTTTGTGGATTCTTGGACGGCGGTGTTTATTGCAAAGTTAAACTCCGCTAAATGTTCGTCCCACTTTTTATGATTTTCTGATATGTAAGTCGCGATCATTGTTTCTAATGTTCGGTTTGTTTTTTCTGTCGCGTTACATTGGGGTGAATAGGGGGCGGTTAGCCTATGTTCTATTCCGTAATTCCGCAACATTTCTGTGAATATTTTTCCCGTGTATTGTTTACCGTTGTCGCTGAGCAGGATTAGAGGGCACCCGTATCTCATGACTATGCACTCTTTAAAAGCTGTAGCGATTGCGTTGGCCGTTGCCGTTCTCAGCGGGCGTATTTCGGTCCATTTTGTAAACTTGTCGTGGAATACTATTATCCATAAGTAACCTTTCGATGACCTTGGTAGGGGTCCGATTAGGTCTGTCGTTACTATTTCCCATGGTTTGGTTGCGTTTTTTATATGCATTAATCCTGGTTTTTTTTGTTGTGAAGGTTTATGTGTTTGGCACGCCTTGCATTGTTTTACGTATGACATTACCGTTCTATACATTCCCGGCCAATAATATCGTTGTGCTATTTTGTGTAATGTTTTCGTAATCCCTAGGTGGGCCGCGGTTGGGTGGTCGTGATTTTGCTGTAGAATTTGTTTCTTATCTTCTTCTCGTACGCATAATCTCCACTCTGATCCTGGTACCATTTTTGATCCGTAACTGGGGTTTATAATTTTTTTGTACAGTTCGTCGTTTTTTATACAATATTCTGTTTCGTTTTTGTGGTTCGATTGCACTTCTAACCGTTTTCTTCCGTACCAGTCTGCGTGCGATTCCTTTGCTGCGCAAATCGTGTTACGGGATAGCTCGTCTGCGATGTGGTTAAACTTGCCTGGTCGATATACTACGTCATAGTTATATTGTTGCAGTTCGAGTGCCCATCTCGCGAGTCGGCCGGACGGATTTTTCATGTTGTGTAACCATTTTAGTGCTTGGTGATCTGTAACGACCGTGAAGTAATATCCTTCCAGAAATGCTCTCATTTTCCGGACCCCCCATACGACTGCGAGGCACTCTTTTTCCGTCGTCGAGTATCTAGTCTCTGCTGGAGTTAGTGTTCTGCTGGCGTACATTATTGGTCTGAGTCCGTCCGTATGTTCTTGCATTAATACAGCGCCTAGTCCTTTATCACTGGCATCGGTTTGCAGTGTGAACGCTTTCGTAAAATCTGCTCTGGTTAACACTGGATCTGTTGTAATTATTGTTTTTATGTTTTCTAATGCTTGTTGCTGTTTCTGTTGCCACCTAAACTGTACGTTCTTTTTTAATAGTTGTATTAATGGTTCGGTTAGGTCTGCGTAGTTAGGTATAAATTTCCTATACCACGAGGTTAGGCCGATAATTCTTCTTAATTGTTTAATATTTGTAGGCGCTTGTAATTTTGTAATTGCTTCGATTTTTGATCCGTTCATTTTAATGCCATCGCTTGTCACTGTGTGACCGAGATATTCGACCTGTGTTTTTGTAAATTCGCATTTTGTTTTATTTATTTGAAGTCCTGCTTCCCTTATTCTTCGGAATATTTCTTTTAAGTGCTGTAAGTGTTCCTGGAACGTTGTACTACATATTATTATATCGTCTAAGTACACATATGCATTTGGCTCTAGTTCCGGTCCTATTACCATATCTAGGAGTCTCTGGAACGTCGCGCCACTGGAATGGAGGCCGAAAGGCATTCTTTTGAATTGAAATAAGCCCCTCCCTGGGACTGTAAAGGCTGTCGCCTGTTTGCTTTTCTCTTCTAATTTGACGTTCCAGTAACCGTTTTTTAAATCGATTTTCGAGAAGTATTTAGTTTTCCTTAATTTTTCTAATGTATCATCGATCTGTGGAAGTGGATATGCGTCTCTTTCGGATATCTCATTAATCTTCCTGAAATCAATGCAGAACCTATATTCGCCGTTGTCCTTTTTGACTAAAACGATTGGAGAACTGTACGGGCTTTCTGACCGTTCTATGATTCCTTGTTCTAACATTGTTTTTATTTGTTCGTCTATAATTGCTTGCAACTTGGGGTTTTTTGGGTAATATTTTTGTTTGACGGGTTCGCTGTGTTTTAATTTAATTTTATGTTCTAACCAATTGTTTCCTTTTGGGGCTGCGTCGCATTTTTTGAACTCTGTCTCGAGTAACTGGTTCAATTGTTCCCGTTCTGCTTCCGTTATGGGGGCTGGTTCGGGTGCTTCGGTGCCTTGGATGGTTGGTGCCAGTGTAGTTGTTGTTGATGGCTCTGTCTTCGCCTTTTTCGGATTGTTTGTCGTGCCACTCGTGCTTGGAGCTTCGTAGTTCAGTTGTTGGAATGATAGTGACAGACCTAGTCGACGCAATATGTCCATGCCTATTATTACTGTCGTCGCTGTCGGTAACACGCGTACGCAGTGTTTTATTGTTGTTCCCTGGATTTTTATCGGTATTATGATTGTTTTATTTATCTCTACTGGGGTTCCGTCCGCCATTATGACCTTGCGGGCCTTGATGTGTTCCGGTACGGCGTTCAGTTTACATTTTTCGTAAATCTGTTCATTTATGTACGTATTCGTGGATCCTGTGTCCATGAGCGCGAAATATTTTTCCCCCATTATTTCTATCGGTGTGTAGATTCTATTATCTTGGCGTGGTGTCTCACGTGCCGATCCTATATCTTCTCTGTTTCTTTTATTGTTGTATGTTTTGCAACAGTCGCGTGTTAACTTGCCCATTTTTCCACAGGTGCTACAAAATATCTGTCTCTTCCCGCGACACTGGTTTGACGGATGTCCGGGTTTGCCACAATTCCAGCAACTCGTGGTGGAATTGTAGGAAGGGTGAATTTTGCTTTGCTTTTCATATTTCATCTTAAACGGTTCTCCCGTGTTTTCGCGGCGGCTTGGGCCTGGTTGCGCCTCTTGGCGACTCTCCATTGTTCCTCTATATTTCGCTCTCGAAATGCTTTCGAATTCGATCGCCAATTGCAGTAGTTCGGTCGTGTCTTTGCACTCTTTTTGTTTAATATATAATTTGTAGCTTGGTAGCATGTTTTCGTGGATTCTAACTAATTTTTCGGTGCCTGTCATTTTCCCCTGTCTTCTCATGAGTGTTTGCAAGTCTGTTAGGTATTCGGCGAATGTTTCTCTAAATCGTTGCTTCCTTGATATAATTTTTTCGGTTAGTGATTGTTCGTAGTTGGCGGGGAAGTAATGTAATTTAAATAGTTCTGTAAACTCGTCCCACGTTTCCCATGACTCTGCGTTGTTTCTATGCCACAGTAAAGCTCTTCCTCTTAGTATCTGTGGCATTGCTCTTAGGATTGCGTCAGGCGTTGCGTTGCAGCTTGCCTTTAATTCTTCTATACGTTCCAGGAATTCAATTGCTCCGTATGATCCGTTGAAGTAAACTTTGCACTCGTTTAAGAGTCTCATAATCTCTCTCTCGGAGTTATTTTCGCTTTTGGGTTCGGTCATCTTGTCTCTGTCGCTTATGGAGTCGTGGAATTCGTCTTGGGATTTGATTGCTTCTACGAGGTTTTTCCTTAACTGTTCGACGGTTAGTCCTTCCGTTTGTAGGTCTCGCTCTGTTGATTCGGCGATTAGTTCTGGTTTCTTGAGTTCGTAAATCCACGATGTAGGCATGTGACTTATTTTTACGCGGTAACCTTGGGATAAGGTTTATTTATTTATATATTTTTACGGTGTGAGGATGCGGTATTTTTTTCGATGGATAGTTTTTTTTTTTTAGCTAAACGGTTTATTTAATTTTTGTTCTGTTAAAACCTCTCCCTTGACCTGGAGCTATTAGATTCTTTTTGCGGGCCTGTAATGGTAATTGTCGTCGCGACGTTACGGTTGCGCCAGTGTGTTGCCAGTGTGACGGTTCCGGTTGTTTATTTTGGTTTCGCGACGGGGTTTTTACTGAAGACTCGAAAAGAAGCTGAATATGTAGGGTTTTTCTTATACGTTGGGCGCCAGTGTGACGGTTGCCCGGGGGTCCGTCCACAAATATCACCGCCGGGATTCGAACCTGGCTGGGTGAAAGTCTACTAGCTCAAGGTTTGGTCTAGGGGAGGTTAAATGCAGACAACGGGTTATTATCTATAACGCCTTATTTATTATTATAGCAATGGTGCTTACACGGGTGTCGTGTTAATACGACTAGGATACACGTGATTCGATATAAACATACGCTATCGACGGGATAGCTCGGTTATCGGGTGCCTGCGGCGGCAGTCTGGACCGGAGGGGTCCAGGGCTCGGGAGCTCTACGGGCTCTACGACTCTACGGGACGCGGGCAGCGCTCGGGGGCTGCGCGCGTGGTTACGGGTACGCCTCGGGGGGCGTCGGGAAAGTTCCTACGGGTAGGATAGGGCTCTCGGGATCGATCCGGGAACCACAGACCGTTGCCTCGAGAGTCCTGAGGATCCTTAATAGTGCGGGCCGGGCTTGCCTTGCTCGCGCACACGGTTAAGGGGGGTTGCGTCAGACTCAGATAGGATAGGGCTCTCGGGATCGATCCGGGAACCACAGACCGTTGCCTCGGGAGTCCTGAGGGTCCTTAATGGTGCGGGCCGGGCTTGCCTTGCTCACGCTTCCATTAAGGAGCTTTTGCGTCCGAATCGGGTATGAGCCGCTTGGGACGAGAAAGCAGGATATAGGGGGAAGGAAGGGTTAGGTCTTAGGACAACCTTGTGTGCCTACACCGATCTAGTTAGTCGCGGCTCGGACTTGCCAGAACTGCGCGTCCAACTAGTCGGTTTCGTCTGCGACACAAGACTCCTCCGGAGCTCCCTCGAGCTCGCCTTATATACGGAATGGTGCTGCGCGGGGCGGCCGCGCGCCGCGCTCCGGCGGTGGGGCGCTACGTACTTGTGGTGCCTCGTTACAAGCTAGAGGTCCTGGGTTCGAATCCCGGTAGGGGCAGACAGTTGTATGATGAATACGAATGTTTGTGCCCGAGTCATGGATGTTGTATGTATTTATCTACATTAGGTATATAAGTATGTTTATCCGTTGCCTGGTACCCATAGTACAAGCTTTGCTTAGTTTGGGGCTGGGTCAATTGGTGTACCTAGTTTGTCCCAAGATATTTATTTATTTATTTATTTCTTTCTTTCCATTTTTTTAGGAATGCTGTTCGTCATATTACTGTCAGGGGCGGTTCTGGCCCTGGGCACGTGGCTATGGTGGCGCTTCAGCGTCTTCTCCAGGATGGAAGTGGACAGCGCCCCAGCAATCCCACTGCTGGGCGACATGGGCAACGTGATGCTGCAGAAGGAGCACTCAGTCGACGTCGTGTCTCGGTGTTACAACAGCTACCCTGAAAACCGGTTAGTTTGTCTATTCCTACAAAAAAAGTAACGGAACTGACAGTACGGACAAACACACAACCTAACCTTATTAGGCTAAAGATTTGAAATTAGGCAGACATTATTCCTTGAGAATCATAGAGGTGTATTAAGGGGTTATTTGAAATGTTCCCAGGATAAGGAATAATAAATAAATTACGTCTTTATCCCTTTTCTTCCATGCTGGTCTGGGAGCAAAGAAAAAACATAGAATGTACCAGTTGCTTCTCTTCCCACGCAGATGGTAAAAGCCTGATTGGGCGAAAATCTTAGGGATCATGTTATATAGGCGATGTGGCTAGCAACCCATCACTGTTTTGATTCCCCTTTCCATCCACACGCCCACAATCATGCTAAACGTGGTCTTTAGGTCTTGTCACCTTAGGCTCTGTCTACCCCGTAAGGGATAAAGACGTGATTTATGTATGTATGTATTATCCCTTATGGGGTAGACGAAGCCCAAGGTAACAAGACCTAACGGCCACCAGTATGGAAGAAACAGTTGTCCGCATAAATTCGTCTATCCTACTAATATTATAAACGCGAAAGTTTGTAAGTATGGATGGACGGATGTTTGTTACTCTTTCACGTAAAAACTACTTAATGGATTTTAGTGAAACTTTACAATAATATAGCTTATCCATCAGAATAACACATAAGCTTCTTTTTATCCCGGAAAATTGCATAGTTCCCGCGGGATAGCGATAAACATGTCAAAGGTCGTAGCAGCCTAGAGTCGCAACGTAAATAATGATTGCAGAATATACTATCAACATCAGTTTATAAGTGTAATTCTACGCGGACGAAGTCGCGGGCAAAAGCAGCTTATATGTTTTCCTTTCAGGTTTGTGGGCCGCTACGAGTTCATGATGCCGTACGTGATGATCAAAGACCCGGAGCTGCTGAAGAAGGTCACTGTCAAGGACTTCGACTACTTCGTGGACCGAAGTCTAGTGTTTGACGATAAAGTAGAACCTTTGTTTGGCCGAGCCTTAGTTGGCTTGAGAAGTGAGTTTTCCATTCTGTTCTTGTAGCGTACTGTAAGAAAAAATATAGAATTTACCAGTTGCTTTTCTTCCCACGCAGGTAAAAGCCCATCGAGGGAATGGGCGACAATTACGAATCATGTTATAGGCGATGCGGCTAGCAACCCATCACTATTTTTGATCATGCTAAACGTGGACGTAGACAGAGTCTAAGGTAACAAAACCTTAAGGCCACGTTTAGCATGATTAAGGGCGTATAGGTGGAAAAGGGAAATCAAAATAGCGATGGGTTGCTAGCCGCATCGCCTATAACATGATTCCTAAGGATTTTGCCCATTCCCTCGATACGGGAAGAGAAGCAACAGGTGATTCTACATCATGCCGGGGTTGACGTCTAAGGTAACAATACCTAAAAGCCACGTTTAGCATGATTGTAGGCGTAGATGTCTAAAGGGGAATGAAAATAGTTCGCTGATGCAATGTATAAAGGAGCGACCACACCGCTGTGTATACGCAGTGACATGTCGTAGCGCAACGTTCTCTCACCGTTTCTTCATACATTTTGTTGCGTAAACGCACCGTCCAAGTCTTTTACGCACTGGCATGGCCGGACCTTAATGCGTATTGCGAGAGGTATTCCATATCTGGAACAAAGCATTTTACCCACTGAACAAAAAATATTTACCTTGCTACTCCGCTACTCACGTGCAAGATAACCAAGCCTATGTGAAATATGTGTTTTTCATGCAATCCCTCCACTAAAACATAAATCCCACAAACTTTATTATCCCTTACATCACACAAACGCTGACGCGTTTCGATCATTCGATCCCTCTACGGGATCATTATCAAAGTTTAATGAGCACAACTGTTACACCTGCAAACCCATTTGCATAATATAATAATTAAGTTTGTGGGATTTATGTGTTTTATGTGGCAGTAGTGGAGAGAGGGTTGCATGATATACATATATATTTCACACAGGCTTGATTATCTTGCACGTGAGTAGCGGAGTAGCAAGGTAATTTTTTTGTTCATTGAAATGGACCTCCGCAAAGTAACGCCTGATTCAATAAAATATTATACCTACCCACTGTAAATGTTTATGAATGCAAAATCACTAATCAGTCATTTTACAACTAGCAATAAACACACAATGATAACATAACAACACGAGTGTCGTTCGCATCGTGATTCGCATTTTTCTCGGACAAAAAACATGTCTATCAAAAGTTTCTATATTTCATGATGACTTAACAATTTTATTGTTTGCAGACAAACAAATTCTTATCGTGAGATAGCGAAAATATACTCAATAGTGTTATCGTTTAGAATACTCTATAATTATGAATAGGTAACTATAAAATTTCTAAATTTCACTGAAAATTAGAACAGAAAAATCCGAAAAGTAAAGCTATGGCCGCGAATCGAACCCGGATCCTCGTCATTCCTTGACGCGTGCTATACCCCTATACCACCCATAGAAGGTGGGTAGTCTTTGAATTTTTCTACCTGTTACTAGTTGTCACGTGACCGTGTTACTACGCGAATTTTTGTCGCTAAGCATTGACTGTTTGAATGATGTGTCTGTACGACACAATTACAAACTCCCGTGGAACATCTACTGCTCACCAGGGACGGGAGAAGGCGCTGTTTATCAAATGATAGGTTACCAAATGAATCAAGAATTTTTATTTTTCGTTTTTCATGTTTACTTTTATGGTTTTACCGTTAGAAATTAAATTTCTAAATGTCACTATAGTCGGTAAAGCCGTCGTAGCTTATGGTTTGACCTGTGGTCTCTCAACCAGTGGGTCGTGGGTTCGAATCCTGGGTTCGCACCTCGGAGTTTTTCGGAATTATGTGCGTAATTACATTTGACATTTGTCATGAGTTTTTCGGTGAAGGAACAATCGTGAGGAAACCTGCATACATCTGCGAAGCAATTTAATGGTGTGTGTGTGAAGTTCCTAATCCGGACTGGGCTCGCGTGGGAACTATAGCCCAAACCCTCCAATAAACGGAGGAGGCCTATGCCATGAGGCACGCCGAATTACGCGATAATTTATATTTAAAAAAAACTATACAATGTACTGAAATTGTAGCGTAACGGATTAAAAGGGGGTGTATATACATTTATATATAACTATATAGTCGGTAATACGGTCTATACCTAGAAATCTTAATGGCAGGCACAAATGTGAAAAAAAATAGATTTATTTTACAGATTTTTTTACTGTTGGTTCTGGAAAGAGATAGGTAGTTACTCTCGCGCGCGACACAGCGTAGGCAAGCTCTTCTTCAAAATGGTATTATCTCTTTCACTCTCAATCATCTACGTTCCAGGTGAAGAGTGGAGGGACATGCGCTCTACCCTCAGCCCTGCGTTCACCAGCTCCAAGATCCGGCAGATGGTTCCATTGATGGTAGACGTTGGAGAGCGTATGATGAGCTCCCTAAAGTCCAAGATCGAACAGTCCAAAGGTAAAACTTCTTCGCCAAACTAAGTATTTGCACAACTTTGTGGAGGTTGGCAGGAGGTTGCCATCTTTTTTTTAATTACCTCCACTTGAAGGCTACGATACAGTAGACTTATCACATTCGTTTTTAGACTGACCGCTTAAATGAGTCCTCGCCCACGTGGCACAGTGGCGCGGGGTAGGACGACAAAGGGGACTGAGGGAGGTGCGGGCGGGTAGTGCGCCTGCCGCCCGCACCTCTCTCGGCCCCCGCGGCCGTCACACCCCGCGCTCCTGCACCGCGCTGGTGAGCACTCATTTAAGCGCTTGGTCTATAGCCTAGCAGTTTCCCGAACTACCCTCATTATTTAATGTTTTAATCCAGCTTATCACACTTCTTATTCATATTCCCACCATATTAATTTCTTGTGTTGGTAATTTTTTGATCCATGGCTTGCATTGTGAATACATGACTCTTTGATCTATAACAGTGTAACGTGTCAATTCCATCACACGTAACGCCATCTAACTTCAAGGAGAGCACTACGAAGCAAATTATCTTTCAGCGCCATCTAGCGTCTCGGTGTGACACCCTAACACCTCATCCATTCCGTTACAGTTTGACAACAAAAATAATGCTCCACGATGTACCTGCGCAGTAGACCAATTTTAGTAGCGCGGGAAATTACGATACACCAATGATAAAATAGAATTCTACGCGCGCTAAACTCTGGCGCTGTTATTGGTCGATCGATTTCGTACCAACATGGCGGCCGGGCCGTGCGCCAATGCCGCCATAGATTATTTACACGTTCGGCTACCATCGGAAACTGGTCTGCGCTTCTCTGCGCAAACGAATACTGCCGATGCGCATTATATTTGTTGTCAAACTGTACAATGGTGTGGGAATTAAAAAACTTATTTTGTGCCTTTTTTCAAGATGGTTACATAGACTTAGAAGGCAAGAACTTGACAAGCCGCTACGCGAATGACGTCATAGCCACCTGCGCTTTTGGAATAGAAATTGACTCACAATCCGAAGACAATCTTTTCTATAAAATAAGTTCTGAAACTACTACATTCTCAACTGGAGTCAAAATACGGCTTTTTACGTTTAGAATTATACCGTGGTTTATGCATGTAAGTATAAGTATCCAAATGTTACCACAATATTAAATACTAGCTGTTGCCAGCGACTTTGTCTACGCAGATCTTGTACCATTAATTTCACAGACAGACAGCTACACACAGACATACACACACACACATCGACGTCAAACTTCTTTTTGCACCGAGGGTTAAAAATTACCTATGACACTCACAAAATCGGTTCAGTATATCAGACATTACCCCCTACAACCTCACCTTACAAACTCATAAACTTTACCTCTTCATAAAACACACACACACACACACACATAAATCACGTCTTTATCTCTTACGGGGTTAACTGAGCCTAGGGTAACGTTTGCCACGTTTAGGATGATTGTGGGCGTATAGGTGGAAAGGGGAATCAAAACAGTGATTATAATAATTATTAATATAGATATAAGTACGAGCTGTTTATAAAACTGTCGTTTTTTGGTTTCAGATTTTTAAACTGAATATATTTCCTCTAAGAATAAGGAAGTTCTTCTCGGAGGTCGTTTTGGGCGCAATAAAACAGCGTGAAGAAATGAACATACACAGGCCTGATATGATTAATATTCTTATGGAAGTAAAGAAAGGTAACTAATAATCGTGTGTCAAACTAGTCAACCATATTAATTTACTTCTCTGGCAGAAGGATTTCTCAACCACATAGTTCTTAAACATCTTATTGAATTTGCAGCAATTGTATTTTTTAAAGTAATTGCATTTATTTTTATTCTGATTTTTAATTTTGACCCAGGTCAGCTATCACACGACGCTAAGACTGTACAAGATGATCATGCTGGATTTGCTACAGTTGAAGAATCGGATGTTGGAAAATCTAAAATAAAAAAAACAGGTACATCCATCACTAACATAATCAGTGTAGCGACACTAGCGCCACCTAGTCATCGAGTGCATTAACTAATACAACGCACGAGGAGCTACCATGGATGTCACACATGTTCTAAATCGCGCCAGCAAAGTTTCTTTATGCGGATGCATAAAAACAATTTACTTCGGTCTTCGGTCTCCTGGAAAACAACTGCCTGGAGAGAGATCTCTCTATTGTGGCTTTTCTCATCTTGGCCTACAATATTTTATCATATCACCCTAATGCTTGAAGCGATCCATGAGACTCAACTTCATTTCTTCGTTTCACATCTGTTTTCCACAGCCTGGTCGGATACGGACTTGGTGGCACAAGCCGTAATCTTCCTGTTCGCTGGTTACGAAACTGTCTCCACAACCATGGCGTTCCTTCTGCACGAGCTGGCCATTAACCCCGAGATCCAGGAGAAACTGGTGGAGGAGATCAGGGAAAACGAGAAGCGTAACAACGGGAAGTTTGACTATAATTCCGTACAACATATGACTTATTTGGATATGGTTGTGTCAGGTACGTGGACGTTAAGTAAAGTCAAATTTTATCATCATCACCATATCAGGCATAGGACGTCCTCTGTTAGATATAGGCCTCCCCCATAGACCTCCAGTTGCCTCGGTTGGAAGCGGCTTGCATTCACCGAGAACCCGCGACTCTAACCAGATCATCCGTCCACCTCATTGGTGGACGTCCTACGCTGCCTTTGCCGATCGGCGGTCTCCACTCGAGAACCTTTCGGCCCCAACGACCATCTGTTCTCCGTGCTGTATGGCCTGCCCATTGCCACTCAATGAGCTAATTTGCTTGACTATGTCGATGACCCTTGTTTTTTTTACGTATTTGCTAAGTAAAATTTATTTTCTAAAAAATAAAGTACATAATGTCAGAAAATTCAAAGACTTCATGCTAGGTATATCCTGTATCATGGCAGCCAAAAGATACGAAAATAACAGTTACTATAAATATGGTGCGGTCAGAATAACAAAATGAAGATAAATTACAAATAGGAAACCAAGTACGAACTAGATATACTTAAGTACTTAATTAACTTTGATATTTATATTATAGCTGCAACAAAGTTGGAAAAATAGCTATCACACGAGATATTATGGTCTTCCTCTGAACCAATCCAACACACACTGAACACTGCAACAATCCAAAGATACTAGATAAAAATATTTCGATCCAAATTGTTTTCTAGAGTTTGAGTTTTGCGACGCGTTTGGCCTAGTTGGTAGTGATCCTGCCTGCGAAGCAAGCATCCCGGGTTCGAATCCTGGTAAGGGGATATATTTGTGTGATGATATGTGTTCCTGAGTCATGGATATTTCTATCTATTTAAATATGTATATTGCTGCCTAGTACCCACAATACAAGCCTTACTAGCACTTGCTTTGGGACTAGGTCAGTTTGTGTGAATTGTTCCCTAATATTTAATATTTATTTAAATGGTGAATATTTTCACAGAGGTTCTCCGCAAGTGGCCTGCAGCACCGGTTGTTGACAGACTCTGTATGAAGGATTACAATCTTGGAAAACAGAACAGCAAGGCTGCGAAAGACATAATCGTAAGTTTTATTATCACTGGGCTATAGCAGTTTTCTTTATGACATAAACATTCCTGAACAATTCCCATTTTACCTACACTCTGGCATATCCAGTTCCTGAGACCTTTCACGAATCGTTACTTCAGCCAGTTAGCATCCCATGAGACACCTAAGAAAAGGAAACGTAATCGTAGACATAAGCTATGTATTTATTGTTAGACTTCATAAAGGTAGTGAAAAAATGTGTCGCTCACAAACACACTGCGTCTGATAATTAATTTAGGATACTTCGTCAGGTGGTCGTTCACAAAAATCATGATAAACACAACACCACACAATATAAGAAATACAAGATACAAAAGAGACACAATAATACAAGAGAGTTCAATGAAAAAAATCCCAATCATCAATCCTAGAACCGTAATTTCCGTAGCTTCCATGTTGGTCTGGTGGTAAAAAAAAACATAGAACGTACCAGTTGCTTATCTTCCCGCGCAGATGGTAAAAGCCCATAGAAACACTCTTTCCCTTGATGAAGATTTGGCGTGTTTCTCTGCACACGATTCTCATTTTCATGAATCTCATCTTCTGCTTTCACTATTTCAGCTCCGCAAAGGCCAGGCAGTACAAATACCGCTGTGGGCCTTCCAACACGACCCCAAATACTTCCCTAACCCTGAGAAGTTCGACCCTGAACGCTTTTCCGAAGAAAACAAGCACAACATTAACCCATTCACCTACATGCCCTTTGGTTTGGGGCCCAGGAATTGCATCGGTAAGTGCCTAAAACAACACCGATCCTGTCTTACCATCATCAGCATCGTATCAGCCGGGAGACGTCTACTGTTGCGGGACATAAGCCTTTTCCAACCATCTTCAAGTCGATCGGCTTTGTGGTACCCTACTTGCGGGAGGCCTGTCAATATTTCACCTTTCGGTTCACAGTTGTCACGCTAGAAGCTTAGGGCAACGACGGCTCTCCGTTCTACGAGCAAAGTGCCACCCTCTGCCACTCAAGCCCTCCTAAGACCATGTTTTTGTGCTTTGTAATGTTGTAATACAGAGGTTCGCCGAAGAACTAGAGTCACCGACATAGCTCGATGAGTATGTGCGTTGAAGAGGCAATAGGCAGGCCACATCGCTCGTAGAACAGACAACCGTTGGGGGAGAAAAGTTCTTAAGTGGCGACAATGAACCGGAAGACGCAATGTTGGCAGGCCTCTCACTAGGTGGACCGATGACATCGTGAAAGTTGCGGGAAACTGGTGGCGAGTTGTAGTTGATTATGGTGCGCTATGGAACCCTTTGTTCAACAGTGGACGTCTTCAGGCTGATGATGATGATGATTTTTTTATGACACTTCCTACAGATGAAAAAACGGCCGAGTGAGAGCTGTATTCTCACGCTGACAGGTACAGTAAAGGGCATAAATATATATGCGTACACGTTTATGCCACAAACGATAAGGTCGGTGATACATCAATTTGACATGATAGCTGCATCGATATTTTATGCCCTCGACTGCTCTTTGTAGATTATGTACTTACTTGAGTTGCTCTAAGTTACTGTAACATTAGCAATACCATAATAATTGCCACCATAATTGACAGTTACAGTTATCACTATTGTAACTTTTCCATGCTGGGTGAATATCTTAAGAATCATGTTATAGTATAGGGGGTGCGGCTAGCAACCCCTACTACTTTGATTCTACTATTTTGATTCTCCTGTCCGCCTATACGCCGACACTTACTCTAAACGTGCTCTTTTTAGGTCTCATCACCCTGTCATAATTTACCCGATTTCTGATTGGCGTTTATTTTCTAGGCTCCCGCTTTGCCCTGTGCGAGGTGAAGGTGATGGCCTACCAGCTGTTGCAACACATAGAAGTGTCACCCTGTGAGAAGACCACCATCCCTATTCGCCTGTGCGAGAAGAATGGCCTCCGCATTTCCGTTGCAGGCGGACATTGGCTTCGGTTCAAAGCTCGCAAATAGCAGACTGTTTGTGAGGTTGGATGAAAGGGACTTATCTGAATACCAGAACCTGGATAGCAACATTTCATTTACTAGAACATAATATTTAAAAACAAAATGCGGAGATTGCTACTCGAAAAATCAGCTTGATTCCGAACTCGGATGGAAATAGCCCCACCAAAAAAATCCGCACTGGTACCACCATGGCTTTCGGTTTTTGCCATGCTTATTTTGTTTCTTCTTATTATTATTATTGCCATTAACGGCTCGGGTTCAAAGGGACTCATAGTTGATAATCCTTACTAATATTATAAATGCGAAAGTAACTCTGTCTGTCTGTCTGTTACCTTTTCACGCTTAAACCGCTGGGCCGATTTAGTTGAAATTTGGTATATAGATAGTTTGAGTCCCGGGAAAGGACATAGGATAGTTTTTATCCCGGAAAATCGCATAGTTCCCGCGGGATAGCACAGCCCAAATCACTGGACATAGAGACTTGAAATTTTGCACATAGATACCTTATACAATGTAGGCATCCACTAAGGAAGGATTTTTGGAAATTCCCACGGGATAAGGAAAAAAAACGGGATTTATATATTCAGTTCTTACGGGAACGGGAAAAACGGGAAGCGGGGATGCTCATGGTTCACGCGTGCGAAGCCGCGGGCAGAAGCTAGTTAGTTATAGATGTTGGCCCTACCCGGCCTTTTTAATCGCATGAGTCTGCCACGCTGTGGGAAGGGCGCAGGCTGAAAACCAGCGCTGCTAGTTTTTTTTTAATCTAAACTGGCAGCTCATGCTGAGCCTGAGCCTGTTGCTGCCTGCTGTTGGAGTGAGCAGTATGTGTTCCGGCTGAAAAACAGCGCTGAAGTGTCGCTCGTGCAAGCTGGCACTGGCAGCATTTGCTGACGCCGAACCATTTACCACTAATTAATCCTTTTACTTTTGTTTTTGTGTTTTGATGTTTTTTTTATGGTTGTTAGTGGTAGTAAATATTTTTTCTTTCTTTTCTTTTATTGTTTTGTGTTATTGTGTTATGTACATATTGTCGTTTTTTTTTTTCAAAATTATTATTGTGTGCATCTTTTGGATAACTATGTATAATGTCTTTTTTTGTGTTGTGGCACTAAATATCTTTATTATTATTATTCTGTATATTTCTTGTTGTTAGGTTTTTACATAATTTTACAAAATATAAAAACATTTATAAAAACCTAACCAAGGGTGCCGCGGTTGGTCTGCCTCGTCGGCACCCACCAAGTGGCTGAGTAAGCTCTCTGTGCGCATGCGCCAGACATGTCCCGTCCAGTCCCATTTTAGCTTAGCGGTCTTCTTCCTAAGGCTATTCAGTTTTCGAGCTCCGCGTGGTGTTTTGGACTCTCTATCCTTAATCCAACTGAAATATTCTAGAATCTATGAAGTCGCGTCTTAAATTGCTCGTCTTTTGTTTACTGTTTGTTCTAGAAAGAGACAGATAGTCTATCTCGCTCTGTCCTGCTAGCTGGGTAGTATACCTATCTATTGGTTCTCAAGCCAGCGCAGTTTACGGCATGTGCTGGCATGTCAGACACATTAGATCACATAAGTAATAAATATTATCGTTTGCCCTCGTGTACTTTACTGCATTTATGTAAATTTGTAAAACAATAAATATAAGATTTTAGCAACTGTTTTCTTTTCATTTTTTAATTCCCACGATTTAAATCTATTTATTGTATTCTACTTCCTACTAATAATAAAATGGCTGGACGGATTTGGTTAAATAGGCTACTAAGTATTTTCCCAATTGGCATTATTCACGTGAACGAAGTCGCGGGTAAAATCTAGTGAACCAGGAAGTAAATAACACGGCATAATTGGCAGCCTAATTCAGATATCAACACATTTAAACACACATATGAAACCTATAAATATCCTACACTCCTTGAAACTATAATGAAATTTTTCAGAAATGCTCAGACTCATTTCAAAAACCCTTCACAAAATTTTGTGAGTATGGATGTTTGTCACTCTTTAATGCCAGAACGGCTGAACAGATCTGGATAACACAACACAACAACAACACATAGGTTACTAAACGAAGACACGGGCAACAGCTGGTGGAAAGAAACAAAACACGATCATGATCAATTCTCGCATTTAATTTCTCGCTTTCATTTGCAGCCAGTGTCCTCCCTTTATCCTCAGATTGATACTGTCTTTGGCTAGCTGGGCTGGGATGGGCGTCCGTTCTGAAGGTTCCACCTTCATGTGCTGCAGCAGCTGATATACCATCACCTTCACCTCGCAGAGGGCAAAACGGGAACCTGTATAACAAATATGGTCGTGACTATGTGAAGGTTTCATATTCTGCTGACTCCAGGAACAAACGTGCAAGATTTACCAACATCTGTCCAATTTATGGGTACTTAGTCTATCGTAAGAAATTAACAGAGTGGTGGCCAAGACTGGGTCGAAGGTCAGTGGGCAGACCATCAGCCCGTTGGTCAGATGACATGTGTCATTCGGCTGGAAAACTGTGGATGAGATTGGCACGGGCCCGGGCAAAGTGGCGTGAAAATGAGGCCTTTACTCAGCACTGGGTGGATGTGGGCTGATTAGAGAAAGAAAGAAGGAACGATAATGGTATTTTCACACCACCTGCTCGACAATGGCTAATTATATATCATGTAAACCTTACTCAAAGTAAGTCATTATAGCCCTTGGCTTTCGCCGGGTAGTAATATTGTACTGAAATTCATTATAACCCGTAGGTTACATCATAGTATATTGGTTACACACAGACAGACGTTATATAAAATAAATACATTTTTAGATTTCGTTCGTTTTTTTTTATTACGAACTGACCAGTGATTGACCTCTATCTTGAAGTTGTGTTATAATATTTGAATTTCTACGACAACTAGAAGTAGGGGTGGGAGTCGGGTTACCTCCGCGTGTGATCAAGAACTGCGGTTTGTTTTTTAGATCCGTCCGAGGGGAAAAGCAGTGCTTGGTCCGGTGCACCCTGGGCATCGGTTAATGATTTCCTGGCGGTCTCCGAGGTATATCGTTATCCGTTGGATAAGAGCTCGACAGGGGGGAGGGGCTCTTTTTGACCATGCTCTACCTTACAACGTTGCCGACATTTTTGTCACAAGATTTTCGAATACTGTATTTATTATTTTGAAATTGGCGAAATCATCGCATCGATCGATGGGGCCATATTAAAAAAAGAAGAACTAGAAGTACCTCCTATTTTTGGAAACACGATTGGATATTTTTCAACGTAACGCCGTTGGTAGTTTTGTAGGGTAAAAACGAAATGTTCCTCACCGATACAGTTCCTAGGACCAATCCCAAAAGGCAAATAGGTGAAAGGCTGGATGTTGTGTTTGTTCTCGTCGGAGAACCGCTCAGGGTCAAACTTCAGGGGGTCGGGGAAGAACTCCGGATCACGGTGGATGGCCATCAGGGGAATCTGTAGAGCCTCCCCCTTTTTCATCTGGAAACGATGACAAAACCATAGAAAAACAATATTTTATGAAAAAGAAGTTCTGGTAAGCTGGGTAAGATAGTGTTTCAAACCACTGATCCTTTGCTTTAAAAAAAACATCCGTAGAATGCTATTCGAGTTTGTCTTTCTGTCTCTCTCACTCTTTTTTACTTGGGGTTACTTGTATCGGCCGAGTGAGGGAGACAGCAAGACACAAGTGAGATTCAACCCACGGAATGCAGGAATATGTCCAAGAACTGACAACATCTTCGCTAATTTAAGAATTTCTTTAATTTTAATTTGTGCTTCCATGCTGGTCTGGGAGCAAAGAAAAAACATAGAATGTACCAGTAGCTTCTCTTCCCGTGCAGATGGTACAAGTCCATCGAGGGTATGAGCGAAAATCTTAGGAATCAATAGGCAATGTGGCTGGCAACCCATTACTAATTTTATTCCCCTTTCCACCTTTACGCCCACAATAATACTAAACGTGGCCTAGTAGGCTCAGTCTAACCCGTAAGGGATAGTGACGTGATTTAAGTAGGTATGTATGTTTAAGAGTTTGATTATCAACTTACGATGTAGTCTTTCGTAGCTTTATCATTAGGTCTTCCCAAGTTGTAATCTTTATTGCAAATCCTGTCGGTTGCCACTGCGGGGGGCCAGAGACGCAATAATTCTGAAAGAACAAAAAGATTATTCTTAATATAGTCGTTAATTCAATACCCATCCACCTCCCGCTAGGTGGACCGAAAACAACGTGAAAATTGCGGGAAACCAGTGAATGCAGGTGGCGAGTTGTCGTTCATTGTGGCGTTCTAAGGGGGAGGCCTTTTTTCAACAGTGGACGCCTTCTGGCTGATGATGATGATGATTTTTTAAAAACAATGATGCATTCAATGTTTTTAGTTTCATAAAAATAATTCGTAGTGATTCTTACCGGAGATACACATATCCATGTAAGTCATTTTCTGTATGGAGTTGTAGTCGAACTTGCCCCCGCTCATCTCCTCGTGCTCTCTGATCTCTTGCACCAATTTCTCCTGCACGTCAGGGTTGACGGCCAGCTCGTATAGAAGGAACGCCATGGCGGTGGAGACAGTCTCGTAGCCAGCGATGAAGAAGAGAGCGGCTTGGGCTGCCAAGTCATTATCTGACCAGGCTGAGGAGAAAGAAAAAGTTAGTTCATATGTATATGTGTGTGTATTCGAGCTCTATCAAAGCATAGTAATAAAGTATGGTATTGTAAGAGTATTGTGCTCAAAACGAAGTGTTTTTTCTATAACTTCACAATGTTACAGTTTTTTTTTGTTATTGAAAAGTTACTTTAAAGACCTAGCAGGTTTTTGAATGAGTTAATGTGTGATTGTGTGGAGTGTGTTGAATTGAAATCCTTGCCATTACAAAGTGTATGATTACCATGACTGTTTACAGCAAGTATAGTATTTTAGGGAGTTTATTTATTCTATTTGATCTAGTTTATATTACTGGGATATTAGTTACCTCTGTTGATATTCTTCTTTCCAACTGTGGACTCTTCAACTGTAGCAAAACCGGCGTCAGCATCTTTATCGGTTTTCTCTTCGTGATTAAGTCTACCTAGAAACATACAGCTCTTTACCACTATTCGAAACAATCCAAATATACTTAGCAAATTACAAACATACTTTCTTTGTGAATAAAAAACGTCCGTGAGACGCGTTTTATATCACTTTTTTTTTCAATTCTACCTTTTGATTATTTTTCAAGTAGATAACTATCTGAAATTCAGAGACAATTAATGTACTAACATGGATTACTAATGTATTAAAAAGAATTAGAACTTTTAATATAAATAAAACAATTAGGGGATCATTAAATTTGAATTTCAAATAGATTCGATACTATTACTATCAGACCATTTACCGACATTTTTAACATATGACGTGGGTAATCCGACTTACTGCATTATATTTTCTTTGAACAGATTACTGATAGTTTGTACCTTTCTTAGCTTCCATCAGTAGATGGATCATGTCTGGCCGCAGGATGTTGTGAGCCTCGCGGTCCTTCATCGTGCTGAGCACTAAGTGTTTGAAGAATGCTGACACCTCGTGCGTAAAGATGGTAATGTTCATTTTCTACATCAACATATTTATCTGTTAATTGGATGATGAATTTACGTTGCTTATCATCACTAATTCTAACATCAAGTTCATTTTTAAACTTTAACACCTCTATATTGTAATAGAGAAGTATTCAAAAATGTACGTACTGAAATTGGACTTGGAAATTTATCATCAATGAAATTGATTTAATAATAAGTAATCATATAAAACAAAACTGCGCTTTAACTAGTTTTTGTGTGCACTTAAAGAACCAAAGACTAATAAAATGAAATATAGATAGAGAAGACAATTCATTAAATTAAGGTCGATAGATAAAGAAATATGGTAAAGATGTTTACTAATCTAAAGTATTTTCACAAACCTTGGCTATAGAAGGCATCCAAGCGTATAATATGAATTTTATAATTTCCCAAGAACCAACATTTGAAGATTTGTCTCCCATTTTATAAAATTCGTTGTCGGGCTCAGCATGGGAGTCCACCCTCATGCCGAAGGCACAGGAAGCTATGACGTCGTTGGCGAAGCGAGCTGACAGATCCTTAACGTCTATTTCAATGGATTTACCTGTAAAAGAGATTTTAAAGAGATAGGAAGAGTAGGCGGAGGCACTTGTGATAATGTTGAAAGTAAATAATGGGAGCGATTTGAAAGAAAACTCGTCATCAACTGTCAAAAATGAAGACAATGGTGATTGCGAGCGAGTTACAGAATAAACCTGATGATCCCACTTAAACACTAAGAAAAGGAGCTTGGAAAGAGTTGTAGCAAAGTGAGAATTGAGATTCATTCGACACGACACGCCTTTAAAACAATGATAGAAGGAAAGAGGAAAGAGGGGGCTGAGATCAGAGTACTTTCATCAAAAAAGAAGAAAGTAGATGCTCCAGCGTATCAGAAGGTGATCTACTTGCAGTTAGAAGAACTTGCACTGACAAGATCATCTCTCTTAAATATTGCTGATAATGTGTTGAAGAAGTATGTGAAGTCTTTATTGTGCAAAATAAACATAAAATTAATACAACTGACAAACACTGAAACACATGCATGATGTGATATAATACTCAGATAATGCAAAAGATACTGTGGTTCATGATGGAAGGTAGAAACATCACAGTCGGACTCAGTTTTAAAGGGCATTGAATGAACTTTTAAACTTTTCGTTTTTATCACTTACTGTCAGATTTTCGAAGGTTTTCTTTTAATGAGGTGACCATTCGGTCTCCAACTTCCACTATGAATGGCAGCATGTGCTTCATCTTGGAACTCGTGAACGCCGGACTCATCGTGGACCGCATGTCCTTCCATTCTTGCCCTGGAAGCATTCTCATTTTACATATACTTATATAAGTTCATATGTTTTAGAAAGATCTGAAGTTAAATGAACAAAAAATATTTACCTTGCTACTCCGCTACTCACGTGCAAGATAACCAAGCCTGTGTGATATATTATGTTTTTCACTGGCTTGGTTATCTTGCACGTGAGTAGCGGAGTAGCAAGGTAAATATTTTTTGTTCATTGAAACGGACCTCCGTAAAGTAACGCCTGATTCAATAAAACATCTGAAGTTCTCATGAATATCATGTCATAATATTTCAGATACAGCAGGCTAAAAGGCAATATTAGTAATTATTTTACAACGTGGATTATTGTGAAGTTAGTAATACCTTTTAATACAATCAAAGTCCTAGAGAACAAAGGTTCAATGTCCTCACTAAGAAAAGTTCTGTGGTCGAGGAAATGCTCAAAATCTTTGATAGTGATCTTCTTGATAAGCGCGATGTCTCTGACGAATATGACCGGTTTCATGAATTCATAGTTACCGACGAACCTGTTGAAAAAAGCCGGATTAAGAACTGTTTGAAAAGTCACATTACAACATAGGGCATGCAATCGATTGATATTAAAGCGTTTTTCAAAAAAAAGTCTACGAGTACTGTCGTGATCATTTTTTCATCACCCTATCGATTCTCATACAAGAAAAAGTGTGTACCAGAGTTAACTGTGGAATTTATTTTCCTGTTCGTCACGTTCCATACAACCTGTATTAAAAAAACCGGTCAAGTGCGAGTCGGACTCGCGCACCGAGGGTTCCGTATCATTATCTATAAATATCTTTAAACCAGTGTAAGCAGAGCCCTGCTCCAAAGTAAAATGTACGCAGTGTGGGGTTACTTTATATTGGTCACTGCTATATACAGACATACATACACATTTACGGTTTTCGCAATTATTCTTTAATCTGTGCTATAAGACCTACCTTCATACCAAATTTCAAGATTCTGCGTTCACGGGAAGTACCTTGTAGGTTTTGATTCCCTTGAGAGTTGAAAATTTGCGGAAATTTGCGGCATAAACGGCTGTATCTTTTGATTGCGTTGGCTTAGAAGTTTGATTTTTTCACAGCTTCAAGGGACAGTAGACCTGAGTAATTGATATAAATTTCAGCTTCATACCTCCACGCGTTCCTGAGAAAAAGGGTCTTGACAGACGGACGGACGGACGGACAGACAGACGGACAACAAAGTGATCCTATAAGGGTTCCGTTTTTTCCTTTTGAGGTACGGAACCCTAAAAAGATTGAACTCGGAACTGAATTAGAACTCGGATCTTAGTTTGGCGATTCCGTCATTGCGTAAGTCATTCAACACCGTAAATTGGTCGCCATCATTCCTAATTGACCGCGTCGTAATCCTCAAGGTTGGAGGTCGATCTCGTAACAAAATTCACCGAAGTGCCCGCATCGCATACCGTCGAATTCATTGCAATTTTCTGGGATAAAAAGACTATTTTGAGTCACCCTGTCACAATCTGTGTAACCATTAAAGCTTGTTCATCATCACTGTCATCATCATGAGCTAAAATACGTCTATGAGTCTATTTTATATGAACGAACGAATGAAACATCAATAACTAACGCATAGTCACTAACTTATGCATTTTGAATATATTTTTTATTATTTTCTTTATTGGGAAAAAAAAATAGATACAGACACAAAAAATAAACCATTAGGAACGTAGTGCAGTAAACATAAGCTACACCCTAAACCAATTCCCACTAAGAGTTTGTGGTAGATGTGGCAACGGATCAGAAACAAGGGCAAAAAGGTACCCAAAACCCAAACCACAATAATCTTACTCAAAAGTAGCATGCGAATTTTACAAAAAACGAATCTTATGAGAAAGAGAGAGAGAGAGAGAGAGAGAAACATTTATTTACACATATTCGATACACGTAGATATAAAACAACAACAATTGCATATATGCATAACAATTAAAGCGTAAGACAAGATAAGATGCTCGTACACAACGAAATCATAGAGGTGTCACTGTCCTATCAGTGTGACTCATACGCCGGTGACCTTGAAATGCCAATTGTATGCATACGGATGCATCATCACTACATAGTATAAAACAAAGTCGCTTTCTCTGTCCCTATGTCCCTTTGTATGCTTATATCTTTAAAACTACACAACGGATTTTGATGCGGTTTTTTTTAATAGATAGAATGATTCAAGAGAAAGGTTTTTATGTATAATTCTACGCAGACGAAGTCGCGGGCAGAAGCTAGTAAAGAATAATAATGACGTAACTAAATAAGCCTAATATTAATCTTCATGCGGTATACTTGATTTTTTTGCAAGGGGGTGTATGTAGGTTTCCGATGCCAATTCTGCCGTGTCATGCCTATGTCAGTTAACTTGAGATACATGAGATATGCGTAACAAGTCTGAATCGCATTTTTTTGGGTGTCTTTACCTACCAACAAAACATTTTTTTTAATTTTGCTTACCAATTCCTTGTACGAGTCTATCTCAATAGTCGTGTAACTCAGTTTTGGCCACAGCTATTATGGCTATATACTGTATCTAGTAGTTACACGACTTAGGTGCGACAGGCCTTCTGCTATGCTGCCGTGTCATGCCTATGTCATGTAACTCTAAAAGCATAGTTTTGAGTAAAATCTGTTTAAAGTTTTTTTCCTAATTCGTAGTTTATTTTGAAATCAAGCAGCAAAATAAAAATAAAAATACTCAAATACATTTGTGTTAGGCTTATGCATATTATGTAATACCTAGATTATTCGTGTTTTGTATATTATATAAGTTATAGGCTATAAAGGAGTTAGGCATAACAGGTTCACCGTACAGTCTGTTTTGCGATGCCCTGTATCTCAAGATACATGACTTAGGCGTAACACGTTAAATATAAATATTTCTCTCGGTTATCTACCAGTTTACTTATATAGTCGTAATTATACCATAAGGCTATATAATTATGTACCATGATAAAAACTTTTAGTAAATAGGATAAATAAAGAAAAAAACACCCCAAAAATAAAATTAAAACAACTGTAAATCTCTATATTTATGTTAAACAATCTTATTAAAACGAAGATTTTTCTAGACAGATTTTTTAGATTTTTCTAGACTAAAGATTTTTCTTTGACAGCTGTCATCGTGTACACATTAAGCTCCGTATTATTTATTCAAAAATAATTATAAAACTGCATATTAAGTGAAGGACGGTGATCAGTTCCATGGACAATAGTTAAATTATCGTGTGTGAGCGTTGGCAAAGTAAGAAACTAATCAAAACTATAAAAAAGTGTTAAAATAGTGCAAAAAAAAATTGTGACAAATTGCTAGTGAAATGAAAAGAAATCAACAAAAACAATACAAAAATACTTAACTGTGCAATAAACATATAGAAAAGTGAATCTGGACTATTTAAAACACTTGGTAATTGATTCTCGTGAAATTTTAAATAATTGAAGGTGAAGTTAAAACTTCGTTTAAAATAATAACGAATGTTCGTCGTTAAGAATATACTCCATCATTTTACAGTCTCTCCTGAGTGTCAGATGGCTTAGGGGTTTGGAGGTAAACATCAAACCGATTAGCGCTGGCGTCGTGCGTTCGAATCCAAGGCAAGATTTGTCTTTTTGTTTTTTCTTTTTAATTTTTGAACTTTTAAGAGAGGAAGGAAGAAATAATTAAAATGGCACCAAAGCCAACTTGCGCTCATTGTAGGAAGAAAATTCTGGAGAAACATTATTTAACTTGTTCAGCATGTAAACGATCGTATGATCTTACTTGCACACATTCAGAGAAATTGTATGACCTTATGGACAAGAAACGAAAGGAATCGTGGACTTGTATTAAGTGTCGCCCTAACGTCGCCCGACCTAGAATAACGAGCACACCGAACTCTAGTAATAACAAGGACAAGGATATAGCTTTTGCCTCAACGTCGAAACAAGCTACAGAAATTCAAAACCAAAAATCCATTGAGGCGTCTCATTCACCTGCACCGCAGAATCCTCAGACACAGCAACAACAATTTAACTGCTCAGTGGACAACGTCACTGTGAGAAAGTACAATGTACCTGTACGTAACTCGTTTGAATCATTATCTGATAAAGAATTTGATATTTCCGTACTCCGCAACGACACGTTGAATAGAAGTTGTCCCGATCTGTCAGTGAATTATAAGGATGAAATAATAGGATTAAGGGATAAGATTACACACCTGCGAGAAAAACTTGACTTTTCCGACAGATATAGTACGCAACTTTTATTGGAGAACGATGACCTTAAGAAACAAGTCACAGAATGCATGAGACAAATTCAACATCTAAAGGAAATATGCACATCTACTTCTGTAACAATGAAACCATCCAACATTAAAAAACATCAATCGACACAAACAAGCGGAAATGGTAAAAATAAAGATCGAAATAGGACATCCACCGAAAATCTACAAAATCCAGAGATTGGTACCATGAGTACTCCTAAATCCAGCGTTGAACAGAGCGACAATGACTTAAAATTACCTGAGATGGAAACAAACAATAACTTCCAAAAAAATATGTACATCCTAGGAGGAAACCAAAGCAGTGGACTGGCTAAAGCGCTACAAAAATCAAGACAGATGACACCATATGAAGAGTACATAGTGACATCTACCATCAAACCCGATGCGCCTTGTGAGGAGATATTGGAATCATCAGAAACATTAAAAGCTAGCTCTAATGATGTTATTATTATTAATATAGGGGAAAATGATTGCAATCCGATAAAATTGCTAGCACAGCTCAGTATTTTTATCAAAATGCGCTCGGAGGTTTTTGTTATTGTAACTGAGGTAAAAAAAAGTATTCATCTGAATGAGAAAAAACTCAATAGTGTTGTAAAATTGCTATGTAGAAATTTTGACAATTGTGCTTTTCTGGAACTTAGGGACTTGAACTATTATGATAAATATTTCACGAAAAAACTATGCTCCAAAATAAATTTTCTCGTTGATTCTCGTGATTATGCCAATAAATACTTGAGCTACAACAGCTCAAAACCAAAAACAAATGACAATATTAAAAGTCTAAGTGAACCACTTAACATTGCTCATACAGTAACAGATTATCGCAGAGGCACTATTCCTTACTACTTCAAAAAATCTCGGCGTGATATTATAAGTACGGAAAAAAACAAAACTTTGGGGCAGAAATCTATCCTTGAATACTTCCCGAAACAAAGTAGCTCACCAAAAATGGATCAAAAAGAGGAAGATTTTTTTCGTCCCAAAGAGTAGTAGCTTTTTTGCCATATTTCACCAAAATATAGCAGGTTTCGTAAGTAAAAAGGATATACTAGAAACCACTTTAGACGAATTGGCAGAAAGCAGTAAACGATTTGACGTGTTGTGTTTTTCGGAAACTTTTATAAAAAATGGTAACGAAAGTAATTTGCACATGTCTGGTTACCGGCTGGTGGCATCGTACTCGAGATCGCATCAAAAGAGGGGTGGCGTTTGTATATTCTGTGCTGATCATATTCAAACAAGGGTATTATCATTTTTAAATGAGTTTTCTGAGGACTACATATTTGAGTGTTGCGGTATAGAAATACCGTCAATAAAATGCATCGTGATTTGTATATATAGAATACCAATAGCTAATTCAACATCTTTTCTAGGGAAATTAGAGCAACTCGCGAGCAAACTGAGACACAAGGTGAAACATAAAATAGTTATAACTGGGGACTTTAACATCGATTTACTTAGAACCTCAGAAAACTCAAATGAACTGAAGAGAATTGCCACTAACAATAATTTAAAGGTACACATTCTAGGCCCTACACGTAGAGAATCGTGTTTGGATCAGATATTGTCAAATGTTCCTGATGCCAAAAGTGAAATTCTTTGCCTGGGCTTGTCTGACCACGAAACTGCTCAAAGTTTAACTTTTACTGTCAACAATATTGAAAAACCGCGATTTTGTCTGTATCGCTTTAAAAGAGACTATAGTACAGAAAATATCACAAAATTCCAGGACTGTCTCAGAAGTTTATCGTGGTCGGATGTTTATGGTGAGAGTGACGCATCGGTGGCATTTGATTTTTTCTTTGACACTTTCGTACTTTTCTATAGGCTATGTTTCCCTGAGTATAGAATTAAAATGACAGTCAGACCTCGTTCTATTCCTTGGTTTACAAAGGGCATTAAAAAATCTATAGTAACAAAGCGACGTTTACGGTTTTGTTACTACAAAAAGCGTAAGCATCACATTAGTTATTCGCAAAGTAAAATCAGGTATAATGACTACTCTAAAGTTCTTAGACGATGTATGAACCATGCTCAGAAACTAGCAAACGATAATTACGTAGCCCGTTCTAAAAATGTATGCAAGGCGACATGGAACGTCATTAAAAATGCGACGAAAGAAAATTTTATTGATGCAAGCATAGATAAATTAGTTAATAACGAAAACGTAATATTAAATCCCACACACATTGCGAATGCCTTCAATAACTATTATATAGATTTGACAAATTCAAAGACTCCCAATACATACCGTCCTGATATCTCGCTAGTTACTGAAAATAAAGATAATTTATTCTTGTTCCCCACCGATGACAGTGAGATAGTCAAAATCATTAATACCCTAAACTCTACCAATGCTGCAGGTCACGATGAAATTCAAACAAAAATTTTAAAGTGGTGCAAGCATGACATTGCCTCAGTCCTTAGCTACTTAGTGAATTTATCATTTACGAGCGGTGTCTTTCCGAAGCCATTAAAACTCTCTTTAATCAAGCCACTCTATAAGAAAGGTAGCAGAGAATGTGTAGAGAACTATCGACAAATATCTCTCACTCCCGTTATCTCAAAGATATTTGAGAAAGCTTTCCATAAACGTATAATGTCATTTTTAAATAAATTTAAAATAATTAAAACCGAACAGTTTGGATTCCAAAAAGGAAAGTCGACGACATTAGCTGCTTTTACCTTGAGTAGCAAAATCTTAAACCACATGAACAAGAGCTTATCAGTAACTGCAATATTTTTCGATATGTGCCGAGCTTTTGATTTTGTTTGCCACAAAACACTCTTGGCCAAGTGTGAGCGTTACGGTATGAGAGGCGTAGTCAAAGAATGGCTTAGGGATTACCTGAATGCGAGGACACAGTTTGTTGAAGTAACTCAAATTGACTCTGCCAATACTGTTACTGTGCATAAGTCTCTTACTAAAGTAAACGAGGTCGGTGTACCACAGGGAAGCATTTTAGGTCCCCTATTATTTTTATTGTACATAAATGACTTGCCAAATGCAATAAACTTTGACTGCACACTCTTTGCAGATGACCTGTCTGTTGTTATTCCGTGTCATGATGCGAACACGTACAATAATGATGTAAATGACACAATTAGTAAAGTTGTATCTTGGTTACGCAAAAATAATCTAAATATTAATATAAGTAAGACAACATTCATTCAGTTTATGAATAGAAACGGGAGGAAGTACCCTCTAACTGTAAACTTTGCTGATTATATTTTAACAGAATCATGCGAGGTAAAATTTTTAGGCATAGTCCTGGACGATAAATTTTCTTGGAGCGACCATATTGGTAAGTTATCTGGCAAGGTAAACTCGTTTGCATATGCCTTATGGCGACTTGCAAAGATCAGCACTAAAGACACTGCATTAAAAGCTTACCATGGATACGTTTGCTCCCTGCTAAGATACGGCGTTCTTCTTTGGGGGAATTCTAGTCATGCTAAAATGGCTTTATTAGCACAAAAACAGTGCATCAGGGCAATTTGTAATGTAGACACCCTAACATCTTGCAGACCTCTATTCAGGGACTTAAAACTTTTGACTGTACCAAGCATTTATATATACGAAATTTGTCTATTTGTGAAACTGCATCCAGAATTATTCAAGACATATAATGACATTTCTAACTTTAACACGAGGTATCCTAATCGACTAGTTGTTCCTGCTAAAAGGACAAAACTGTATGGTAAGAACGCCTATTGCATGTCAATTAGCATTTACAATCGCTTACATGATGACATCAAAGATTTGCCAATTAGTTTATTTAAAATTAGACTTAAGAAATGGTTGATACAAGAATGTTTTTACTCTGTCGAGGAATTTTTTGATTATTATAGATACTGATGACTGTGACATTTGATTATTTGATATTTGATTTAGTTATTTATTATTGTTTTGTATTAGTTTTGACATTTGAGTAATATTTATTAATAGAGTATATAATTTGGAAAATAATAATAATAATAATGTATTTTTTTGCATGCCAGCTGCTGGTGAAATGTGTGAATCTTTACTAAACATAACCAACCTTTGTACCACATTTTTTGCAAAATAAACGTATTTGTATTTGTATTTGTATTTGTAATTGCGAGCGAGTTAGGTAATAAGCCTACTGGTAGTATGATTCTGGTGGCCCGATCAGGACCGTCTCCACAGAAGGGAACTCTTCAACGGTTGGTCCGATTGACTTGAAATTTAATACATATATGTAGAACGGATGGCAATAAAAGTACAGTCAACGAAAAGTACAGTCAGCAAGAAAAGTTTATAAAAAAAATTTTTCTTGGTTAGGTTAGGTTATTTTTCAATACGTATGATTACTCGATAAATACGTAGAGGGTTTTTAACTTTTTTAATTCGATGTTATATCATACGTGGTTCGAAATTCGAAACACAATGGACGGTTTTCTTTAGGCTTGTTACCACTTTACTCTGAAATCAATGAAAATGAAAGTGAACATTTATTTTCGCAAATTGGCCGCCAAGGGCTCTTTTACATGTCTTTTTGAAACTACCAGCGCAATCAAAACAACAAACCTTTCTCCTGCGTATTTCTTGTATGTATTGTTGATGACATCAACAAAGTGGGTGATCCGGAACAACGCTGAGGTCATATTGCCCAGCAGTGGGACTGGCTTGTCGTGCTTGACCCCATACTTGCTGAACTTTGAGTAGACTTGGCGAAAGTAAAGCGTGGCCGCTGCCACCAGCGCCGCCAACCAAATGTAGAGTATCATGATCTGAAATAATTACAAGCTTTCATTTACAACATGAAACTACCGTGAGACTCAATCATAATTACTAGAGATGCGCCGAGTAACACTTTTGCCGAGTAACGAGTACCGAGTTTTACTCGGCTCAATTTTTTTTCAACCGAGTACTCGGCCGAGTAACTCGGTTCAATCAAATTCGCATTTCGTGCGCGTAAACAAGTACAAACAGGTTTGCGCCGGTCAAGACGTCGGCTCGCGTTGATACACCCCTCACCCCGCCCACGCCTTTCAACTACTAGTCACTTGATTGTTTGCAAACAAACACGTCACGTTGCGCGTCATAGTAAATAAATATAAATATATTGCTTTTCTTAAACAAAGTATGTATACTCGTTACTCGTTATCTAATAACCGAGTTATTCGGCCGAGTACGAGTATCAAAAAACCCGCCGAGTACGCAGAGTACCGAGTATCAAACGAGTACTCGGCCCATCTCTAATAATTACAAATAAACGGATAACTCACGTATAAAAGTCGAGTGATGCTCGACATGTTTCGGACAATAGGTATTCCGAAGAAGGACTACGAAATATCGTAGTCCTTCTTCCTGGAGCGCTCGCCCCGGCCGCCGGGGTGACTTTTTATACGTGAGTTATCCGTTTATGTGTAATTATGAGCTTTCATTTAACTTGCGATGAATGTAAATGTTTGTCCGGGTGGAATCTTGCGACTTAATTTTACATACAACTAGCCTTCCGTCCGCAGCTTCGCCCGCGTTAAATTAATTTTCCCGTAGAAAAAGGTATTTTCCCGCGGTAAAAAGTAGCCTATGTCACTCAGTGATAATGTAGCTTTCTAACGGCAAAAGAATTTTTGAAATCTGTCCAGTAGTTTCGGAGTCTATTCAATTCAAACAAACAAACAAACAATCAAATTTTACTTCATTATAATATTAGTATAGATATATAGATACATAAATCATGTCATTATCCCTTAGGTACGAGGTACAGAGCCTAAGACAACAAAACCTGAAGGCCACATTTAGCATGATCATGGGCGTATAGATGGAAAAACATAATTACATATATCACGTCTTTATCCCTTCCGGGGTAGACAGAGCCTAAGGTAACAAACATAACCTTAAGACCACGTTTAACATTATAAGGGTGTATAGGTGGAAAGGGAAATCAAAATAGTGATGGGTTGCTAGCCGCATCGCCTATAACATGATTCTACCATCTATACGCCCACAATCATGCTAATCGTGGTCTAGGTCTTGCCATTTTAGGCTCTGTCTACCCCGTAAGGGATAAAGACGTGATTTGTGTATGTATGTGTATGTAACCTTATCGTATAAAGAATTTATTGAAATTTAATGTTGCTCCAAAATATTTGAGGACCTCGCCCGCTACAATATATCTCTTATGGCGGCTGTAACGCAAACATGACGTAACTATCAAAAGAGGATATTCAAACAGCTGACAAGTAACTGTCAACGAGCCCTACTTTACATTAATAACTTGTGGGTGCGAGTCGGGCTACCTCCGCGTGTGGTCAAGAGCTGCGGTTCGTTTTTGGATCCGTCCGAGGGGAAGAGCAGTGCTTGGTCCGGTGCACCCTGGGCATCGGGTAATGATTTCCTGGCAAATTCTGACGGATATCATTATCCGTTGGCTAAGGGGTCTTTTGACCGTGTTCTACCGTACAACGTTGCCGACATTTTTGTCACAAGCTTTTTGAATACTGTATTTATTACTTTGACATTTATAACTTTGCATTGCGGGCTGAATTATTTTGTATGGCAAATTTTTACGTTGTAATTTTAGATAAAAATCTAAATATACCCACTTCTTAGGTATAATATCCACCGTTTAAATATTATCTCGTATCTGGGGGCACGACAGTGCCCCCGCCAAGTCGAGCAAAAAAAGCGGCAGGGCCGTACCATCCTTTTGGATTTACACGCCGTACAACGATAGCAGATGTTCATTGACTTACTTTGTTTCGAATTTGTTTACAAACACTGATTCCAAATGACACTGCAATTTTTTGTTACCACGTCTGACCGGCGCGAGCGCGGAAAACAACTAAGTAGGTACATAACAGCTGACAAACAATATGCTTATCTCCTGTGATTACGTGGCTTAGAGATTCGACTCAAAAATGTACCTAATGACCTGACAACAGAGCTTATTTTCCTCTGAAATTCCACACGATAACCATGTTTTGAAATGAAATAAAGGATTATCGTGGTATCGTTTTTTAAGTAGTTCTAAAAATAAAAATATTTTTGGCCAAAGTCTAAAACGATGACGATCAAAGTATTATAGCTACAGCGAGAACCGTAACCAAAAATAAAAAAATTAAAAAACTCCATGCTGATTTACGACCAAAGGAAAAACATAGAACGTACCAGTTGCTTCTCGTCCCGCGCAGATGGTAAAAGCCCATCGAGGGAAGGCACGAAATTTTCAGGACTCATGTTATAGACGATGCGGCTAGCAACCCATCACTATTTTGATTCTTTTTTCATCATGCTAAACGTGGTCTTTAGGTTTTGTTACCTCAGTGTCTACCCCGTAAGGGATATAGACGTGATTTGTGTATGTATGTATGTATATATAAAATCAAAAAAAGTCAGCAAGATTGAGAGCAGGTGAAAAATAGAATCAAAATTGTGATGGGTTGCTAACCGCATCGCCTATAACATGATTCCTTTGATTTTCGGCCTTTCGCTCGATGGGCTTTTACCGTCTGCGCGGGAAGAGAAGCAACCGGTACATTCTATGTTTTTTCTTTGCTCAGAGAGCATGGAAGTTTCTATCCAGTATCTATGACGCTCGAGTAAACCCCGATTTAGCATTATGGGCGCTATTACTAGCAGTAAGACCTTTGGTGACGCAATAAAAACAAAAGACAAAAAAGACGTTTAAAAAAGTACTTACGATAAAATTTAATTGTGTACTCCGAATACTACGGTCGTAGACTGCACCAAAGCAAGACTGATAGACGCACACTTTTCGTAACTTTATATAATAAAAATAGAAATCGATAATTCTGATGCAAGCACGAATTTTCTTTTGCAAAGATACCACTTAGTAAACATATTGATTTAGTTACTGGGTGATGACATTGTGCTGCCATCGACGTACTTGAAGTACCATTGCCTAATCCTGCTACCAAGCAGCAGTGCTTCCGCTGCTGTGTTCCGGCGTGGAGAGTGAGCCGGTAGGACGTTTTTAAAGTTTGGTTGTGATGAAAGAAACATTCTCTATATATATCAATACAAACAATAATTGTTTCAATGAAATGTGATTTTGTTTTAACCTACAAACCAAAGACAAATAACCATATCGCGGTTTGTGTTATATATTATTACGTCCATATTATTTTTGAAAACATGACATGCGAACAGATAAAATAAAAGTGCGAATATTAAAAAAAATACAATCATTTACTTCTACACTTAATTAGATCCACAGATGTACATTTTGTGCGGAAATAATAATTATTTTTACTTTTATATTGAAAAGTAAAGCTATGGCCGGGAATCGAACCCGGATCCTCGTCATTTCGTGACGTGTGCTATACCCCTACACCACCCATAGCAGGTCTGGTGGGAAAGCTTTCGATTTTTTCTATCTTTTACGAGCTGTCACGTGAGGTTGTTACTATGCGAATTTTTGTCGCCAAGCGTCGACTGTTTGAATGATATGTCTGTACGACACGATTACAAACACCCGTGGAACATCTACTGCTCAGGACGAGAGAAGGCGCTGTTTTTAAAATGATAGGTATACTATCAAATAGATAGTAAGTTAATTCGTGTAATTTAATTTAATTTAATAATTGAAATTAATGAACAAAAATTTTAACAAAAAAAAACCGACTTCACAAAAGGAAACTATTCCAAAACAAACTAATACGCATTAAAAAGAAAAAAATAATTGCATATTCTTCTACAACTTAATTATCAACTTACATTTTCTACTTATCAATATGTAGGTACGACCTATCTAATGTTGCTACAATTATTGTTATTTCTGGAGTCGGTGTCAGCCAACGAAGGCTTGTAACTACATACATAGGTATAAGTAGTTATAGGTGAGATGTGCTTGTGTATAAAAGTTAGTTTGTAATAAAATATTTATTAAAGTATTCTCGTATTATTATTGCTAGGTATATTGTAGTGTTTCCTTGACACGGGAAGCACCAGCTTTTAAATAAACAAAGAATCATTAAAATCGCTTCGCCCAGTCGAAAGTTATGAGGTAACAAACATAAAAAAAATACAGACGAATTGAGAACCTCCTCCTTTTTTTGAAGTCGGTTAAAAAGCAATTAAGCAATCGTAATCTCTAGAAAATACTCTTTACTTCAATTCGAGTATTTAATGAGACGATAGTTGTCGAAACAACTGTAAAGCCAAGTGTCGATTGTGTGTCAAGTGTGTGATAACAAAATATATATTTATCTTAGGCTCGGTCTACTCCGTAAGGGATTAAGACGTGATTTATGTATGTATGTATTTACGCATTTCGGTTTCAGCCTTTTTTGGGATAAGTTTGCCTTTACACATCGGTTTTGTCCTGGGGTGTTACTATAACGTCTTCCGTTTCAATTCCGATTTAGTTTAGGCTCGCTCGCTGTCAGATCCATACTAAAATGCTAATACCTGAACTGAGTAAGAATTGAATCGCATTAAGACGTCATGGTAAGCTCTGTATGTTATTTTCATCTGTTTTACAAATAGTTACAATGTTACATCCGTACCGTTAAGGCTAGGTAGGCCAACAGATGCCGCGTTTTAGAGTTTTTAAAAACCATCTCAGACGTAGAAAATAGGGTTTAAAAATCGGAAAAAAATATATGTATTACTTAAGGATCTAGTAAAGGGAAAGTCGTATTCCGTTACACGATCTAATGAACTTCGCTCGATAGAAAAAAATTCCAAAGTTACCTCTGTTCGTAAAGCATTTTCAATACTATGACTAAACTATTGACATTTTAAATTAAAAATTTGTACTAAACTAAAGCCATTAAATATTTGTAGGGAAATTCGCTGAGTTTGAATAGATACAATTATTATCTTAATTACTATGTTTAAATACCTACAAAATGCGCGAGTGCGGAGGCTCGGCAAGCCGAATCAGTCGCGCGCTGGCGCTTGCGGACGACGGACCTGTGTCAATTTTATCCGCGACAGTTTCGTGCACCAAAGACGCAGTTTTTGACGAATTTGTGTAATAGTTGACCGTTATTTATAATGGCCAATAAAAAACGCATACGAAAAAAGTCGCGCAAAGCCATAAGAATGACAAATAAAAAGAATGCACTCCAAAGACATGTGACGGAGTAAGTAAATATTTATATAATTTTGTCGACAACATATCGAAATTGAATAAGTTAATTTATATTTCATTTTATTTCCATTTCTGATTGGTAGATAATTTATAAAAACATTAGGCTTAAAATTACGGTCATAGTGCCATAGTATAAAAATACTACGATTTTTGACAATGCATATTTTGTCTATACCTATCGGTACCTCTGCCTGCCGTTTGAAAACGTAAAGTAACTATGTAAGTAAATATAATTACTCCATTTTATTTTATTTTTTATTTATTTTACGTATTTAGGGTGAGGTTAGGTACAAATGTCTTACGAAATTAGTTATTGAGATACATGTGCTTGCTTGATTTTCAGGCAAATGAATATTGTAACAAGTAGTAACATGGCTGACTTGTCCGAAAACTCTTTTATAACATTGGACCCTGTCGAGACACAAGAAACTGTATCTTTTACCTAAGTATCACATTTTGTACGAACGAAACGATTTAAGCCAGGAACTCCAGAAAAAAAGTTCTGGATTAAATGAGATTTTATGCTACGCATAGAATCCAATTGAAAATAACCATATTTATTCCGGCGTTTCCGGTGTAGTAAAATGACTTAAATACTCACCAAAATGAAATAACACCGGAATGACATCAAATTTAATGTAGCTTCACTTTATTATTATGAAATGGTTCCGTAGCATAATTTCTAAAATCAAACACTGACCTTATTTTATTGTACCACAGCTCATGTTCTTAGATAAAATTTACGCTTGTAGGCCATCAGGGGGCGCTACAAAAAGGGTTTAAAAAAATTGATTTCCGTACCCAAAGGGCAAAAACAGAACCCTATTACTAAGACCACTGTTCGTCTGTCTGTCTGTTACCAGGATGAATCTCATGAACTGTGAATACCGTGATAGTTGATTTTCACATACAATGTAGGATAAATGCAGCTACACAATAAATACTAAAGACAGAATTATTTTTATGTTTGTCTGTCTATGTAAGGTATTGTCATTCTTACCTGTCCTATTTGGTAAACAAAATTCTTACCTCAAAGCGTCTCCTTTTTGTAATTTTTTTACTATTTCATCGTAAATAAAGGAACTGAAGATAAAAAATCAGCAAAATTATGTACAAAATATTACCTCAGGTTTATTAATTACATAAAATAAATCCTGTACAATACTTGAAAGCGTAGTGTATTGCTATCAAGTATTGAAAACATGACACATATTGTTATGGGAGGGGGCGGCGAGTTCAAGTATTACCTAAGCGCCTGAGGGGGGGGGGCGGGGAGGGTCTTTGCTTTGCTTATTTTTGATGACATGGTGGGTGGGGGTTCGATATCGTGATTACGTCAGCAGTTATTATATACTTTTTTACACAAATGGCAACCCCCTAATTTATGAAAAACGGATTACATTAAAAGAATAACCGGTACCAAATTTTCGCTCTTAGGACTATTAAAATGCTACTTACTTAAGGTCTGTCTGTATTTTTTCTAAATAAAAGACGTGCTTATGGAACCCTGTTTATTACTTTAATTCCGGTGGTCTAAATTTCCTTCCAGTGGGCTGATATTGTCATCCCAGTGTATATTTATCATTCCGCTGTAAGGTATCATTCATTCCGGTGTACATTTATATAGCCTTATCACCTTCTGAGCCACAATCATATTTGCGGCTAGGTACAAGCACACGACTATTAAATCTTGATGATTTTTGAGATTATAATAATATTTTTTATGTATAGTTTTATTTGTTACCCTTTATCCTTTTTTGCCAATAAGACTGAAATAAACAACCCAAATATACCGGGTATATTTAACACCATGACGAGGACTGAAACGATATATGGGTCAATTGCCCGAGCAGCACATTTTGATGGCAAGACTGGAAACGCAGGTGCAGAAGGCTTTGATAATGTAGAACTATTTTTTTTAGGAAACAGCCCCCTATTGTCTATCTCGGGCAACAGCTAAAATTAAAATATTATGTTATTTAATCATTTAAAAAATATATTTAGACCAAATTTCTCCTCGAGGTGCGTTGTCCCGGAGCCGGTTTTAGTTACAAAATGCCAGATAAGTCGAACACTATACGTGGCAACAAAAAAAAATTACCTTTGTTTTATTACCTCATTGATTTTTACCTCATTTGTAAACCTCTGAATATGTGCATATACATTTGTCCGGAGACACGCTCTCATTCCGCGGGCAAATTTTGGGAACGATTTATTTGCCGATTTATTTGTAAAAATCAGGCGATGTGCTTTTTTGTTACCTGTTCATATCATATGGTAATAACACAAAGGTAATTTCTTTTTTGTCACGCATAATATTCGATTTATCCGGCATTTTATAACAAACCGGCTCCGGGACAACCCACCTCGATGAGAAATATGGTCTAAATATATTTTTTTAAATGATTAAATAACATAATATTTTAATTTTAGCTGTTGGCCGAGGTAGATAATAAGGGGCTGATTCATAAAAAAAATGTTCTACATTATAAAAGCCTTCTGCACCTGCGTTTTCAGTCTTGCCATCAAAATTTACTGCTTTAAAACGTCAAATTTACATTTACGTCAAATTTCCAACTGGCTATGACATGGGTACCTTCAAGAGGCGAGTGTACCATTTCTTGCAAGGCCGGCAACGCGCTAGCAGTCCCATTGGTGCTGTAGTTGTCCATGGGCGGCGGTGATCACTTACCATCAGGTGCACCGCATGCCCGTTAGTCGGTTTTAATATTAAAAAAAAAAAAAAAAATGAAAGCCCGACATCCATATTTTACAAGTGTCGAAAATAAGGAAAACATCGCTTCTTGCTCCAGAAAATTAACCTTTGAAGAGCTATAACTACGGTGTGTGCTGTTAATGATGTGATTGATAAAAAGACGGTCTATTGTTACCACTATGTGTTACTATTTACATTAAATGAATATCAAATGAAGCATTTCTTTTAATTAATCAAAAGTTATAGTACCTATTTTATAATTTTCGGAAAGCTCCGGCATTTACTTCAACCAGAATACGGCTACGAACAGAATAAGGCCATGCGCGGGGCGCCCCGCATGCGCCTCCACCGCATGTCTGCTTCACCCCCGCAAATACCTAAAATTCGTCTACAAGCGCGCCTTAACCGCCAACTTTCATAATTTTGGGGCTACTTTTATCGTTTTAAACATACATACATACATACATACACACATACACAAATCACGTCTTTATCCCTTACGGGGTAGACAAAGCCTAAGGTAACAAGACCTACAGGCCACATTTAGCAAAATTGTGGGCGTATAGGTGGAAAATGGAATCAAAATAGTGATGGGTTGCTAGCCTCATCGCCTATAACAAGATTCCTATGATTTTCGCCCATTCCCTCGATGGGTTTTTACCATCTGCGCGGGTAGAGAAGCAACTGGTACATTCTATGTTTTTTCTTTACTCCCAGACCAGCATGGAAGAACATGAAATGGAAGACCAGCATGGAATGGACCGTTTTAAAATTGTTATAAAATCGATATTATCCATATGCGGTGAATGTTTGGCATGTAGACGCAAAGGCGACTGATGAAGACATCGCTTGGAAGCAGTAAACGCGAATAAAAAAAATTTGTCATAACATTACAATACATAAATCTGTGCAGTACAGATTTTACCATAACCTTACAAAAATCTATACTGTAATAACAAAGTACAGATTTTACCTACTACCACTACTACTACTACAGACACGAAAGTACTCAATTCAAAGTATAATACATACCTACATACATAAATCACGTCTTTATCCCTTACGGGTTAGAAATAACCTAGTATAATTGGTTGTAATAATGCTGCTAAGGCTCGTTTCAAAAAACACACTTGTGTTTTAATGACCCTCATTATGTAACCGTTGCACAAAATACTATCCATAATTGTTCATAATAGCTGCATGCTCATCTTTATTTCCTGACCTTCGGCTAGCCAATCAGAGTGCAGTAATCGCCAATTTCGGCTCGGTAACTCTATTTCATATGAATTGTGTGACATTTCCACTCTATTACTGTTTGCTCTATGGGTAGAGATAACAATAAAGTTATTATTGTGCAAAATTGCTTGCTACTCAAAGATACACTACTTCCTGCGCGACAGTAGGTACGATCGATGTAACTGAATCACGTAATGTCAACCACTTTAATAGTTAAGCCACTGTCATATTGACATTGTCAATGTTTCAGTTGTCTCAGTGTTTGTCAATTGTATTTGTCTTGTTTCTTTTGCACAATAAAGAGTTTACATACATACATACATACATTGCCAAGATACTAACCTACTTTAGCAACGTGTTTCTAACACTAACAAGCAATCACGTCACTATGACAAAGTTCCATGTATGCTCAACAATGAAAGTGGTTGACCGTACGTGTGGCACCTTTTCTCATACAACTTCGTAATAATTGAAGGTCGTTATGACATTTGGAGTGAAAAGGTTTCATAGTACGCGATTCAGTTTTTTTCACTGTACAAGGTACTAAAATGTTTTAACCTTTACCGGGTATTTTTTTAAGTTTCCATAACTCAAAAGGAAAAAGGGTTAAGGCCCACCTTACCCCAGGCAGTACCCCTGGGGGTAGGGTGGGACTGAACCATACCACCGTAGTGCTGTAAGCTAGGTTAGGGTAGTTAGGTAGGTCATTATGCCCGAAGGGCCAACCACCCAGGAATAGGAGCCCCGCTGGCGGGGCTCCGTCGATTTTTTTTCAATTACTCAAATCCCAGCACTACCATGGTGATAGGGCTCAGTCCCACCTTACCCCCAGGGGTAGTGCCAGGGGGAAAAAAGAACACTTAAAAAAATCACTTTGTTCTTCGTCTACCTGTCCGTCGAGACCCCTTTTCTCAGGAACGCGTAGAGGTATAAAGTTGAACAGCTATCACTACATAGTATAAAACAAAGTCGCTTTCTCTGTCCCTATGTCCCTGTGTCCCTATGTAGGTATGCTTATATCTTCAAAACTACACAACGAATTTTGATGCGGTTTTTTTTAATAGATAGAGTGATTCAAGAGGAAGGTTTTTATGTATAATTCTACGCAGACGAAGTCGCGGGCAGAAACTAGTTATATATATATGCGAAATACTTAGGTCTGCTGTCTCTTGCAGGTTAAGGTTTGTAACATCAGATATTTCTATTCACATAATAAATCAAAGGCAAATGACAATAACGTATTTTGTATATTCTCCAATAATATACTGGTACCCATGGGTACATTACAGCCATACGACTCTTACATAATATGCTTAACAATACAAGTAGGTATCAAAAAATAACAATTTCATCACTTATGCTTAATTAGATCACAGATATACTTTTTTGCAGAAATAAGTAATCATTTATTAGTAGGCACTCTAGAAACTATATCAACAAAACATTTTATTCTTGAGGCGGATGCTTGCGGCAGTGGCGGACTAACAGGGGGGCGGAAGGGGTGGCCCGCCCCGGGCGCCCGGTCTTTGGGGGGGCCCAAATGCCTCCGCGTTCTCCTGATCAAATCTTAAACAAGACTTCCAAGATTCCCATCTCTGTGTACGGACAAAACTACACATTTTTTTAAGTTGGGGGGCCTCATTTCAGTTTTGTCGCCCCGGGCCTCTGACGGGCTTAGTCCGCCACTGGCTCGCGGTGAACCGGAACACAAACTGCATCAAAAACAACTGTCAAAGTGACTATGGGAAACTGTTACACCATACAAGTTTATTAATTTCGTGCAACCAGCATGTTCGGGAATCATCGGAAGCCATCCCCACCGCTGGGAGGACAGCAGCCGACACACGACCAGACTGCATATGACACCGACGCGCTCGCACGTACTTGCGTCCTTTTGAATCTGATTGTACTTATATTTCGAATTTTGTAATTAATTAACTCCTACGATTAAAATCAAGCATCAAGAAAACATTTTTTATTGAAGAGAATCACCATCCACCATAAACTTGGACCTATCGAACCGGAAGTCATGCCTTAGGATTCGGAGCCTAACCAGGATCTTCTACCATTAAGCATTAAGAAGAGGATCTCTTTAAGGATTGCTCCAGAAACGGTGACGTGACGGTGTAAAGTGAGCCAGTGAATACAAGTGAAACGCACTTAGCAACAAGCGAGCGGTCAGAGTGAGTCCGATCCATTTTGTATGCCCTGAAGGTATTTGTAACTTTGTGCCCAAATCACTATCCCTTTTAAGTTAATTTGTCAATTACCATAAATAATAAATCCCCCTGAAGTTATTTTAACAATAAACCGCATTAAGGCTTGACTAATTTCCGTGTTATTTCGGATTAAAATCTTTCAACTTCTTAATTGAACGGCCGGCGGCTGTAGATAGCGATAAAGAATACAAAAGGCAATGAGTACCTAACCACATTCTGGTTTGCCGTGTTTAACTATACCCGTTTTTTCTACATAAATATTAACTACTTTATGCTCGGAAATTTCCGATAATATTATTGCATTTTTAATTCGCCTTTTCTTTCAGTATGTACTAAATATTGAAATGCAAACAGGTCTTTCTATATTTAACTATTATTTAATTTAAAGTTATTGGTTTGGTTAGTTCGACTTGTGCGAATTAAACCAAATAATTGATCATTGTTTTATGTGAGTGTTATTGTGGTACTAATCACATAACTATAATTAAATTAATGAATATATTCTGTTGCTAACTAGGTATTTCATTGGAATCAAATTATTTACTTGCTATTGAGCGATAGTAGTAGCAAACGTCTGTTAATATTGCAATTTATTGTGTAAGGTTATTTATTTAATTTGAATTTATAGTAATCAATTTATATTTATAAACAATGCCAAGGTTAACCGAGCTAGTGAAAAAACGGGGAACTTATAAAGGTCGTTTAACTAAATTTCTAACATATGTAGATGCATTCAGGGATGTTTCAATTTCAAATTACAGCGAAGTCGAGGTTTTGGAATTAAAGCTACGTATGTCTAACATTGAAGCGATGTTTTCGGAATTCGAGGAAGTTCAGACTAGCATCGAGTGCCTGGCTCTCACGGAGGAGGAGGTTCAGGCACATGCCGCGCAAAGGTCAGATTTTGAATCTCAATATTTTTCCGTTCTGGCTAGGGCTCAAGAGATATGTAACAAATTTAAAGGTAACAAAAGGTCTAGTAAACGTACTTACAATGCTTCTGAAACTTACTACTCTTCGGCTGGCGAAAGTGATGAAGAAGTCGAGTCCGTGAAACAGGTACATAAAGGCGGTACAAGTGTTAAATTACCTGTCATTCAAATACCTAAGTATAGCGGTGATTATGAGAGCTGGCTTGAATTTCGTGATGTTTTCACGTCTCTTATCCATTCTAATAAAAACATTAGCGATATACAGAAATTCCATTATTTACGAGCTTCCTTGGAGGGAGGCGCTGCTCAGATTATACGTGCTTTAGAGTTTTCTGCGTCCAACTATACCTTAGCGTGGAAATCTTTATGCGAACGGTTTGACAATACAAGGTTATTGGTGCAAAATCACGTTAAGGCAATTTTTGATGAAGAAATAATAAAAAAGGAGTCTGCTTCATCTATACGCAGGGTTGTGGACGCAATCAACAAAAATCTTCGTGCATTGCAAATCTTAGGCGAACCAATAGAGAGTTGGGATACTCTAATTATTTACATCATATCCACAAAATTAGACTCTTTTACACTTCGTGAATGGGAGGAACACAAAGTTACACACAGAAAAATTACATTAGAATTATTTACAAAATTCCTTAAAAATAGGGCAGAAGTATTAGAAACTATTGAACTAAGTAAAAACATAAATAATAATAAAGAATCATCATCGTCATCGAAGGTTACGAATAGACATGTTCGAGGCTTTTCTACAGTTGTGCAGCCTGCTTATAAAAAATACAGGTGTCCACATTGTAAAGGCGATCATCCCTTATATTCGTGTAATCAATTTGCTCAAATGAGTGTAAACGCCAGAGAAGAGTTTGTGGGACGAATGAAATTATGTAGTAATTGTCTCAGAGCAGGTCACAACTTACGCGCGTGTAGACTGGGTCCTTGCCGACAATGTGGTAGTAAGCACAATTCTTTATTGCATAGGGACCCGAGTTACAATAGCAGTGCGACACCGAGTCCATCGGTTCCTCCTACACCTGCTGCCCCTATGGTAACCCAGACTGCGCCAAACTCGGCTAATGATGTTGTCAGGAACATGTCGGCGATTAACAAACAATCTTGTCAGGTTCTTCTTGCCACAGCGTTGGTTCAGATTGTAGACGTTCATGGTAGACCTCATGAAGTTAGGGCAATTCTAGATTCGGGTAGTCAAGCTTCCTTCATGCGTGAGTCGCTTCTCCAGACATTAGGTCTACAGTCTCGGAATACCACATCTAAAGTCGCTGGCATTAATAACCAAATTTCTACGGTAAATAAAAGATGCGAAGCTATAATACAGTCCAGAATCAATTCATTTCAAACCAATATTACGTTCTTAGTGTTGCCACACATAACTTCTACTCATAATGAAGTCTTTAATGTAAGCACACTAAAAATCCCTTCGGGCATTAAACTCGCAGACCCAGAATACTTTAATCCGTCAAGTTACGATTTACTACTTGGCGCAGACATATTTTGGGATCTGTTGTGCGCGAACAAAATAACATTAGGCAAGGGCTGTCCAGTGTTACAAGAAACTAAGTTCGGATACATCGTGTCCGGGCCCACGGGACAGCAAACGTCAAATAGGATTTCATGCAATTTTACAAAATTCGATGAAATCCAAGATCAACTCGCCAAGTTCTGGCTGATAGAGGAAGTCCCAACCATTAAGGGACAAGCATACACTAATGAGGAAGAGTTGTGTGAGCAACACTTTAAACAAAACACGTCACGTAAAGAAGATGGTAGATTTTCAGTAGGTATTCCTCTGAAGAGTGATGAATCTGAACTCGGCCGTTCATTCGAACGTGCGAAGTCGTGTTTTTTGGCGCTGGAACGCCGGCTAATAAATCAGCCTTCGTTAAGGCTCATGTATGTTGATTTCATGAAGGAATATTTATCATTAGGTCACATGGCATTAAGTGACATAAATAATCCTCATAAGAATTCATATTTTTTACCACATCACGGCGTGTTACGTGATCAGAGCACCACGACGAAATTACGTGTTGTTTTTAATGCAAGTGCACCTACAAGCTCCGGCCTATCCCTGAACCACCTTCAGATGGTGGGGCCTACGATACAAAGTGACTTGCTCTCCATCCTTTTGCGATTTCGTCAACATCGCTATGTGGTGGCAGGTGACATCGAGAAGATGTACCGACAGGTGCTCGTCAACGAAAATCAACGTCACCTGCAGCAAATCATTTGGCGTGACGACCCTTCAAAGCCCCTTCAGACGTATGCTTTAAATACGGTCACTTATGGCACAACCTCAGCTCCGTTCTTGGCTGTTCGTTGCCTTAAGCAAATTGCAGACGAATGCAACAATGAACTGGTGCGCAAGGTCATAAGTGAAGATTGTTACGTCGATGATTTGTTGACGGGGCAAGAGACAGCTGAGAGTCTTATTGAACTTCGTGCTCTGATCTCAAAGGAACTGGCGTCGGGTTGTTTTAATTTAAGAAAATTCCGATCCAACCTTCCTACTTGCAGCGATGGCGCGGACAGTTCGACCATGGTTGATTTAAGCGAGCATGAACAGTCGAAGACTCTGGGTTTAAAATGGTCGCCATCAGACGATGTTTTACAGTTCGACATTACGACTGATCCCAAGCCAGATGTGACTAAGAGAATGATTTTATCCACTATTTCTCAAATCTTCGATCCGCTTGGGCTTTTGAGCATCTTCATTATTGTCGGGAAGGTCATTCTTCAAAAAATCTGGTTGCATAAAGTGAGTTGGGATAATCCATTACCTTCAGACATCGTCAACTCTTGGCTCAAATTTGTTACTGATTTAAGTCATTTGCAAAATCTTAAAATACCACGACACGTTGTGTGCGAAAATCCAAATGACATACAACTGCATGTCTTTTGCGATTCATCTAAAGATGCCTATGGCGCCTGTGTTTACGTTAGGTCCGTAAATTCAATGGGCAACATACGGGTTCGTCTCTTGTGCTCAAAGACGCGCGTAGCACCAATAAAGGCAGTAACTATCCCGCGCCTTGAACTTTGTGGAGCTTTGGTGGCTGCTAAGCTCTTAGACAAGGTGCTGCAAGCCACTCGACTAGATGTAGACGGCTGTGTCCTTTGGACTGACTCAGCTGTAGTACTGGGCTGGCTCAAAACGCCACCCAATAAGTTGAAGCCATTCGTCAAAAATCGGGTAGCAGACATACAAGAAATCACTAAGTCCCACTTCTGGCGTCATGTTCCCACGGCTAGTAACCCCGCTGATTTATTGAGCAGAGGCGCTAGTGCTGCCCAATGTGATAAATTACAATTTTGGTTAAATGGTCCTAAATTCCTGTTGGAACCTGAAGATTCGTGGCCAAACAAGTCGTTTGATCAAGGTCGATCGGAATTACCAGAAGTGAGATCGAATGTGGCGGCAACCGATTCTAATGCAAACGAGTTGTTTCCATTCTCACGTTTCTCTAGTCTAACTAAACTTAAAAATACTATGGCTTACATACTACGTTTTATTGCCAATTGCCGAACTAACATTAAAACTAAGGGCAGTTTATCTTTAACTGAAACCCAATCAGCATATCGCTACCTTGGGGCTCAATTGTCGTATAAGCCAAAAGTCGACTTTTCAGGAGAGCCAAAAAACTAAAAAGAAAAACAAAAAAAAATTGTAACTCTTTTGTTTTAAATGTTATAAAGAAGCTTCGTAGGATGAAAGTTCTTAAAATGATGAGTAGAACAATATGAATTCATAATATTTAAGATAAAACCCATAACAAAGAAAATAGATGGCTTATACACTTCTTAAAACCAAACAGAATGACGTTTATGACCCAAAATAATAGTTGCTGTACACGCTACTTAGGACGTATAAGTCAGCTATTACGATTTATTGAAAAATCAAAGGTGTTAGTCACCGGTTTTCTTTTTTTGGTTAGGTACTTTACTTTAAAAAAATAAATCATGTATATACATCCCAAACTACTTTACTGCGATAATGATGATAAGGTAGGTATAAACCAAATCAGTTTGAGAATCGTATTTAACTTTCAACATGAAACTACCGTGAGACTTAATCATTATTACACATAAACGGATTTCCGCGGAAAGTACGTGAAGCCATTGAAATAAGTCGGCATCCCAATTTCAACCGGGATAGTGGATGGTCGGTGCCCCCGAGTTGGAAAACTGTTTTAAATATTGACCAAACGGTGAGTGTGAGCGAACCTTTACGGAGTGACGTGATCAGTGTTGTGTGCTGCCCTATATTTGACAGTAATAAAAATGACGATGAAAACGAGGGTAGTTGTGCGCCGCTGTCAGTTGCGTCGAGCAGCCGCGCGAACAGAGCGCTGGCGCGCAGTATTCGTTTCGCTGCCGCCGGGGCGAGCGCTCCAGGAAGAAGGACTACGAAATAGTCCGAAACATGTCGAGCATCACTCGACTTTTTATACGTGAGTTATCCGTTTATGTGTAATAATCGTATTTAACTTTCAAAGTCCATTCATATTAAAAAAGTTTGAGGGTTTGGTCGTAACAAAAAATTCGTATAGATAAAAAAATATATTGTTGAAGGTAAAAAATCAATGCCAACGAAAAAAAAACACAAATTACGTTGTTATTATTAAAAAAATTGTTCAAGTACCACATAAAACGATAAGAATGAAAAGTAGCAACAAGAATATAGCATTTAATACTTCTAATCTCTTTCAATTAAAAACAATCTTTTTTATAAAAGTTATGTGTTTAACGCTGTTTTTACTCCAAATTTATTTTTTGTTGGCGTTTATTGCCATGAAATGAAACGCTACTGCAGGCCGTACACCAAACTTTATTCTGTTATTGGAAATAATTCAGGTCGTATTCACCAAATTGGTTTAGTGGTGGCTTATACATCTTAAAAATGAAACCGTAATGGCAGGTTGTATAATAAACTTTGTTAAATTTTCAGAAATCGTTAAGGTCTTATACGCCAAGTTTGATAAGCAATGTCCTTTATGCCAATTATAAATCTTGATTTAGGGTCAATAATACCTTTGCATTTTTTACACTCTGAGTAGCTGGCTTTTATAGCTCGTTTTTTTTAAATTTCCTGTTTAGAGCAACAGAAAATGGAGGTTGTATTCGATATTTTTTTGGGATTTGGGGAATTTTAAATACACAGATCGATAGAGAAAAAAAAACTGAGCAAGACTGCATTCAAATCTCATTTTCGTCAAAATGGCGTATACGACAATTGAGCCCCAAGGTAGCGATATGATTCTTTAGTAAAATTGTCGCAAAGGGAATCTTTTGACGAGTACAATATTCTAGCTAAAGGCAAATCATTGCCCACAAAAAACAAATTGCTATCTTTGAGTCCGTTTATCGACGAAAGGGGTCTTATTAGAGTGGGAGGTAGGATCAGAAATGGTGACTTCACGTTTGAAAAGAAGCACCCACTTTTACTTATGTCCAAACATGTTTTGACGAAATTGATATTTCGGTATGAACATTTTCGTTTAATGCACGCAGGGCCTCAATTGCTTCTGTCATCCATTCGCGAAGAATTTTGGCCTATCGGGGGTCGTAATTTAGCTCGATCTATTACACATAATTGCCAGCGTTGCTTTCGTCTTAACGCACAAACAGCCCATCCTATAATGGGAAATTTACCTGAGCAGCGCCTTCAGCCTGGTTATCCGTTCCAGACTACAGGAATGGATTACGCGGGTCCTATATTGGCACTTAACAAACGAGGACGTGGAAGCAAGACAGAAAAAGTATACATCGTCATTTTTATCTGTTTCACCACCAAATGTGTTCATCTCGAGCTGGTCAGCTCGTTATGTAAAGATTCTTTCCTTGCCACTCTACGTCGCTTCATTGCTAGACGATCTAAACCTGCTACGTTATTCTCCGACAACGGAACTCAGTTCGTGGGGGCACGAAATGAACTTTATAAGTTCCTCAATGACAATTCTAATTCAATCGTTAATGAAATGTCTAGTGAGCAGATTGACTTTAAATTCATACCTGCATATGCTGCTCACATGGCCGGTTTGTGGGAAGCTAATATTAAATGTATAAAGGCTCATTTGCATCGTGTGTTGGGGAATGCACACTTAGTTTTTGAAGACCTCTATACAGTTTTAGTTCAAATCGAGGCGATTCTAAACTCACGTCCCTTAACACCACTCTCGACTGACCCACATGACATGACACCATTAACCCCAGGGCACTTTTTGGTAGGACGACCAATGACTGCTTTGCCTACGCCTGCGCTTGTCAACATTAACCAGAACCGGCTCACTCGCTTCGAAAGATTGGAGCAACTGCGCCAACACTTTTGGACCAGATGGCACAAAGAGTTCATCGCTGAACTTCAACAGCGCACCAAGTGGCGCACCACTAAGGGCCAACAACTACAAAAGGAAGCATTAGTCCTCATCAAGGAAGAAGGACTCCCGCCGATGAAGTGGCGACTGGGGCGCATTACTCAGATTTATCCAGGCAGCGACGGGATCGCCAGGGTCGCGGATATCAATACCACAAAGGGAGTGATACGCCGAGGGTTCAACCGCATCTGCCCATTGCCCAACATCGATGTCAACGAGTTGAAAGTCAACCCTTTCAACGCCGGGGGGCATGTTCGGGAATCATCGGAAGCCATCCCCACCGCTGGGAGGACAGCAGCCGACACACGACCAGACTGCATATGACACCGACGCGCTCGCACGTACTTGCGTCCTTTTGAATCTGATTGTACTTATATTTCGAATTTTGTAATTAATTAACTCCTACGATTAAAATCAAGCATCAAGAAAACATTTTTTATTGAAGAGAATCACCATCCACCACAGCATTACATTGCGCGGCCAACGAGCTAACGCTTTACAAATGATCAATCAAACGCCGCAGTGGAACTCCAGTTACACGAATTACATGACTTTAACTGAGTATTACCGGCGCAGTTTTAAGAGGCTGATGTTGGACCTCAAGTATAAATGATCATTGAAGAAGAAACTTAATTTCTGGTTCGCAGCTGCAGCCAGTGTCCTCCTTTAATCCTCAAGTTGAAGCTCTCTAGGGACAGCTGGATCGGGATGGGCGTTCGTTTCGAAGGTTCCACCTTCATGTGCTGTAGCAGCTGGTATATCATCACTTTCACCTCGCACAGGGCAAAGCGAGAGCCTGTAGACAAAAGGATGGTTATAGTATAAATCTGAAGATTCATTAAAATGTTTCTCTCTCTCTCTCTCTCTCTCTCTCTCTCTCTCTCTCTCTCTCTCTCTCTCTCTCTCTTTCTCTCTCTGTCTCTCTCTCATTATGAAGAAGGACCTTAAAATTCCAGCTACAGCTGCTGACAGTAGCAGTTTAGTAACTTTTTTCTTTCTTTTCTTTCACCTGCTTAATTTTCAATTGAGAAACCTGATCTATCAATCTTAACCTGAAGAGGATGTGTATATTTATTAGATTAGTCAAAAGTTATTTAACTGTAAGCATATACTAACAATTTTTAAGTCAATCTGACCACTAAAACCAGACCCAGTTCGGCTTGCAAGAATAGATTGGAACAAAAAACATTGTACCTACCCACAATTTAAGGTCATATAAAAACTACAAGTGACAAGCAGACCTATGCAGACTTTTGCGCTATAACGTGGCAAAACCATAGAAAGCACGACTTAAAAACAAATTTGATTAATCCTTACCAATGCAATTTCTTGGGCCGAGTCCGAAAGGCATGTAGGTGAAGGGCTGAATACTATGCTTGTTCTCTTCAGAAAACCGCTCAGGGTCAAACTTCAGGGGGTCGGGGAAGAACTCTGGATCACGGTGGATGGCCATGACGGGGATATTCAAGCCTTCGCCTTTTTTCATCTGAAAATCAAATCCGAGTTAAAAAAGCTTTTCAAAGAATCAGTGAACGCTAGACGTAGTATTGTTTCCATCCTAACATTGTCAGTCTATTCAATTGCCTAGGGAATATTAACTTACAATGAAGTCTTCTGTGGCTTTAGCATTAGGTCTTCCCAAATTGTAATCTTTATTGCATAGTCTGTCAGATGCAATAGCAGGTGGCCACAGTCGTAATAACTCTGAAAGAAGAACAAATATTTTGTACAAAACATAAACTTTACTACTACTAAAAATGTATACGTTCTTTTGCTAAAACTTTTCGACATTATCAAGTTAATGAAGAAAATGAAGAGCAACAAAGAATTGAAAACACTAAGTACACAATCAAAACCAACCATACATTAATAATTATTAAAATGATTCCCACCAAAAATGATGATGTAGATATCACACATTAGCTATATTTATAAACAGTAGTTCTTACCAGAAACACACATATCCATATAGGTCATGCTCTGGATGGAGTTGTAGTCAAACTTGCCCCCGCTCATTTTCTCATGCTCCATAATTTCCTGTACCAATTTCTCCTGCACATCAGGATTGACGGCCAGCTCGTATAGAAGGAACGTCATGGCAGTGGAGACTGTCTCAAAACCAGCGATGAAGAAGAGGGCAGCTTGGGCGACCAAGTCTATGTCTGACCAGGCTAAAAGGGAAACAGAATATTGTAATTATTTTTGATAGCTTCTGCTCGCGATTTCGTCTGCGTAGAATTAGCAATTTTCCGGGATGAAGAGTAGCCTATGTTTTAATCTGGACTGTTCCAAATTTGATCCAAATCCATCCAGACGTTTCGGCGTGAAAAAGGAACAAACATACACACTCACTCACATCGTCACAAACTTTCACATTTATGATATTAGTAGGATAAACCAAATTCCATTTAAAGACCAAGTGGCATTTGTTGTGCAAGTGGAAGAGCTAGGAAACGGCTAAGGTCATTGACAAGTAAGTTCTAAAATCAAATAAGATGGGATCACAAGGTCTCATCAGAATTGTTGTCTAGTTGTCTAAAGTTATAACAACGAAGAACTTTTAAAAAATTGCAATATAGTTTGCAGCTTTTTTTACATTATTAGCTACCACACAAACCAATGGTATTCACTTTTATTTACTATTACGATTGCCAATTTACTAACAATGTGCCTGATAGTTCGTTGGACAGTCCAGCCTGCTTTAGCTCTCGTTCCTTTACAATAGTTTTTTAATCTTCAATTGTTTTGGTCATTAACCTGTTCTAATTAATTAATTGCGTTTGATTCCATGTGACCTACTTGCTCGTAGTGTTGAATTAACGTGGGCATAATATCATCGTCATAGTTACCTCTGTTTATAGTTTTCTTTCCAACAGTGGACTCTTCGACTGTAGCAAAGCCAGCATCAGCATCTTTTTCAGATTTATCTTCATGTGTAAGTCGTCCTGGTGACAAACAATAGTTTATCAATTATAATTATCAAGAATGTAGTGTTGGCTTTTAATAATAATATATTAAGATATAATGTGACGCGTGGCATGAGACGGATGTTTATTTGGTATTCAAAAGCATTATTGTTTTCTTTTGATATCATTTGTAATTACAAAAAATTATCTCAGTCAACAATGATAGCCTATCTTTGTACGTGTTATAAAAATAAAAAATCTTATCAATTAGGCATAAACTTACGCTAATTAATGTGGACCAAACAAACTAGTAGAAGACAAAAGCATAATCGAAAAACAAAGAAGTGACATCACATTCCGAGTTTATTGCTATGTTCAGTGTTATCTTGAAATATTTTATCTTCGATAACGCCTTAATCCTTTTCACAACTAGACATTACTTTAACGTGCCGAACTGTAATTATGCATTTTAAGTGTTCAGATTTAGTTAATGACTTTGCCTTCTTCCATGCTGGTCTGGGAGCAAAGAAAAACATAGAATGTACCTGTTGCTTCTCTTCCCGCGCGCCTGGTAAAAGCCCATCGAGGGATTGGGCGAAAATCTTAGGGATCATGTTATATAGGCGATGTGGCTAGCAACCCATCACTGTTTTGATTCCCCTTTAAACCCATACGCCCACCATCACGGTAAACGTGGTCTCTACGACTTACCTTAGCCTCTGTGTAAGGGATAAAGACGGGATTTATATATTATGTATGTATTGGCTTTGCATTGTTTGTATCGTACAATGTACCCATGGTTGTAGGATTGTACCTTTCTTAGCTTCCATCAGCAGATGGATCATGTCTGGTCGTAGGATGTTGTGATCCTCGCGGTCCTTCATCGTGCTCGTCACGAGGTGCTTGAAGAACTCAGCTACGTCTTCGGTGAACAGAGTCATGTTCAATTTCTAAATATTAAAGATTTGCTTGTTAGCTTTTATGTAAGGTCAGGGTAATTCTTCTCTTTCGGTTTTTCTTTTAAATTCAGAAAATAGGTTACATACACACATCAAAAGTATTTAGGGATCAATCAAGTATATTCTAATAATAATAGGTATATTATAAATGCGAAAGTTTTGAGGGAGTGTGAATGTTTGTTCTTTCTCCACGCTGAAACAACTAAAGGAATTTGGACCAAATTTGGAACGGCGATAGGTGATATCATGGATTGAAACAAAGGCTACTTCTTATCCCGAAAAATTGCAGTTTCCGCGGGATATTAATAAACATACACGCACAACGCACTGGCATCGCGTAAAGCGCTGCGGGTGTCTATGGACAGTGGTGATCATTTACCATCAGGTGACCCACTAATTCGTTTGTCTGGCCTCTCTAACATAAAAAAAAACATGTCTAAGGTGGCTAGCTGCCTAGAGTCGCATATATATATATATATATATTTATATATATTTTTATTAAGTGATCTCATGTATACGAGTTTGATCTTTAGACGTTTTTTGACAGTATATTAGAACTTTCTACTCTACCCTTGAAATGGATTATTCAAATAATACATTCATTGATTTTTATTCATAACCAATATCATTATATCCTAAATCAGGGATCAGAAACCGGTTTTTGAAATTAACCGGTTAGGGGTGAATGACCCATACCGAAATGGATTACGATTTATTAAAGAAACCGGTTTTCGCAGCAATTCAGGTTTTTTTTGAGCGAAATTAACCGGTTAACTTGGGACAAAACGCCATATTTTGTCGTCTCTCTTCAAACGTTATCTGTAACCAGCGCATACAGGAAAGAGATAGAATGAGCATCGCGGCGTGACTCAACGCGCGCGGTGCGGTGTGGGCGGCGCCGGCGTTGCTTTGACAACCGGTTTCGTATCGGTGAGCACGAGCTATAAAATTTCATTTTTCGTATTACCAGGTCACCGGAATTGTTTTGATACTTCTAATTTAGCTCGTTCCATTGACCAGTTAATCCAATGGACGTAATTAAACCGGTTTTCTAAATGATATTAACCGGTGTATCAAAACCCGTTCCGATCCCCGGTTACAGGTAACCCAATCAAGGATAACTAATCAAAGGACCAACTGTCATTTACAATACAAACCTTAGCTACAGCAGGCATGGAGGAGTATAAGAAAAACTTCATCAGCTGCCAGAAACCAAAGTTAGATGCTTTGTAGCCCATTTTGTAGAAGTCGTTGCTCGGGTCAGTTTGGGAGTCGACCCTCAAGCCGAAGGCACAAGAAGCTATGACGTCGTTGGCGAAGCGAGTTGACAGATCCTTAATGTCGACCTCCATCGATTGACCTGCAAGGTTGTACCGAATTAGTAAGATCAGACGATAATCGCCGCATAGGAAATAAAACGATTTACAGTTTCAAATGCTTTTTGCTCGAATTATTTTTGTTATGGCAAGATCTGTTACAAAGTTTGCCCATGTTGAATTGTGTTTGAGCAGAAAAATATAATAATATCATGACAATTAGATGACAACGGATGCCTTGTCGGTCGCTTAATATGAAAGGTACCGAAAACATTACATACTATATCATGTGTATGAAACTACCGTGAGACTGAATCATAATTCGGTGAAGGAAAACATCGTGAGGAAACCTGCACAGATGCGAAGCAATGGTGTGTGCTAAGTTCCCAATCCGCACTGGGCACGCGTGGGAACTATAGCCCAAACCCTCCAATAAATGGAGGCCTATGCCATGAGGCACGCCGAATTATGCAATAATTTATAAAAAAATAAAAACTACACAATGTACTGAAATTGTAGCGAAACGGATTGAAACTTAAAAAGGGCTATACATATATCATCTGAATGTATAACTGTTTTAGCTACTTACTGCCTGACTCCTGAATTCTGGTCTTTAAGGAACTGACCATCTGGTTTCCCACTTCCACAATGAAAGGCAGCATGTGCTTCATCTTAGAGCTCGTGAAAGCTGGACTCAATGTTGAGCGCATATCCTTCCATTCTTGTCCTACAAGTCAAAGTTTGTCAAGTTTTATCGATGTAAGTGTATATATATTTTTTTTATATGAATAGGGAAGGCAAACGAGCAAGTGGGTCACCTGATGGTAAGTGATCACCACTGCCCATAGACACCCGCTACCCCGGTGGGATTGCAGATGCGTTGCCAACCTCCTGTAGGTGAAATGCCTCTTGTGCCCGTAATTTCCCCGGCTAACCCCCCCCCCCCCCCCCGGCCTGGTATTGAAATCATAAGACTCTTCAACTCTACATATATCACTACATAGTATAAAATAAAGTCGCTTTCTCTGTCCCTATGTCCCTATGTATGCTTATATCTTCAAAACTACACAACGAATTTTGATGCGGTTTTTTTAAATAGATAGAGTGATTCAAGAGGAAACAAAGACAAAGTCGCGGGCAGAAGCTAGTAATACATAAATCACGTCTTCATCCCTTACGGGGCAGACAGAGCCCAAATCAACAAGGCCTAAAGGCCACGCTTAGCATGATTGTGGGCGTATAGGGGGAAAGGAGAATCAAAATAGTGATGTGTCACTAGCATCGTTAATAGTTAATACATACAATAAGAGGGGATGCAACGGACATGGGGACCCTACCTAAGGGTCCAAATTTATTTTAACCTAAGTTTTATTTTACTAAGTTATTTTAAGGTAGCCTTAGTTTATATATTTAATACTTTTGTAATCATTTACAAAATAAATAAAGATGTTTATTATTGCTGAGTATTATATTGTTTAAATGTTTATATACCTTTAAGCGAGAACAAGTTTCTTCCAAACAAAGGGTCTAAATCTTCGCTGACGAAGGTGCGGTGGTCCAGGAAATGTTCAAAGTCCTTGACAGTGATCTTTTTGATCAGTTCTATGTCCCGGACAAGAATGACCGGTTTTACAAACTCGTAGTTACCGACAAACCTGTTGATAGATTTTACTTAATCACTACACTGCAAATGAGCGAATACTTGTAAGAGTTCTAAGTCATATGGTAAGTGCTGTGTTATTCTGGAATTTGATTGAACACTTTGTCCTCATTCCTGTTTTGTATGATTTTCCAATCCGTACAGTAGCCATCAGATATATGGTAGCGGGCGAGGTCCTCAAATATTTCGGAGCAACATTAAATTTCAATAAATTCGTTACACGATCAGGTTAATAACATCAGAACACGCAATTCGTTATAAATATAAGAGCAGCGACTTTTCAATATATTCGGGACGTTCAATGAGGTAACAATAACAGAAGGCACAGTTCGCCAAAGGTATCGACGCAGTCAGGCCGATCATAAATATCGGAACATTTCGTTTGCACGCATCACTGTAATTTAAACTGTTTGTTACAAAGTTAAGGTATATTTTCCACAAATGTTCTGATCTTTATGATCTTATATTTATAAAGAATTGCGTGTTTTGATGTTATTAACGTTATTTAATGTTACGAATTTATTGAAATTAAAGGCTGCTCCGAAATATTTGGGGACCTCGCCCGCTACGATATATCTGATGGTGACTGTACCTACATGTAAATACATGGTGATGTCAAACCATTCGTTTAAGTATCCGACTGGCATTTAGCCGATCTTTTTAATTTGTTTTTAAGGGTTCCGTAGGTAAAAATGGGATCCTATTACTTAGGCTCCTCTGTCTATCTGTCTGTCACCAGGCTGTATCTCCCGAACCATGATAGCTAGGCAATTTAATATTTTAGTTATGATGTATTTCTGTTGCCGCTCTAACAAAAATTAAAAAGCGAAATATTTTTATGTGTGTCTATGTAATTAATTAACCAATTTGAAATGACCACACTGCCTACACTTTCATAGCTAACGTAGCTAACATATTCACTTGCCGAAGTCGAGCGAAACCCGTGGTGCGCGAGTCTGCCTCGCACTTGGCCGGTTTTTGTCTTAAATACGCAAGTGGTTATCAAATCCCATTTTATAGTACTAACCTCTCTCCGGGATAGTTGGTATACATGTTGTTGATGATGTCGACAAAGTGTCTGATGCGCAGCATTGTTGTAGCCATATTGCCCACCAGTGGGATCGGCGTGTTGTTCTTCACCCCATACTTGCTGAAGCGGGAGTAGGTCTGCCGGCAGTAGATCGCGAACGCAGCGATCAGCGCCGCCACCCAAATGTAGAATATCATGATCTGTTAAACAATTGTTATTTTTTTATTTGCTTCCATTTTGGTCTGGGAATGGGCGTATAGGTGGAAAATGGAATCAAAATAATGATGGGTTGCTAGCAGCATCGCCTATAACATGATTCCTATATGATTTTCGCCCATTCCCTCGATGGGCTTTTAACATCTGCGCGGGAAGAGAAGCAACTGGTACATTCTATGTTTTTTCTTTGCTTCCAGACCAGCATGGAAGACATAGTAAAGGAATCTTTATAAGAGTAAGAATAGATTTACTATGTCATTGCATAATAATGTGAACAAAAACCGGATTTATGTACGTCGTTACTTACGCTGGCTAATGCCGCTAGCCAGCAACACTGCTGGTGAAATCACCGGCTCAGGCATTCTCAGCCCTCTAGACTGGCAACGCATTTGCAATTTAGTGCTTCGGATGTCCATGGGTAGTGCTCACTTACCAAAAGGTAGGTAAGTGCAGGGGCGTGCATTGGGTTTTGACAGAGGGTAGGCATATTGCCAACAAAACCCGTATTGGTACGAAGCGTGTCGGGCACATTTACGTATGCTTACAAGCACTGCTTATATGTCTATAAGGGATGAACGCGTCTGGACAAGTGCTCGCTTGCACTTGCTCGTTTGATTTCCTTGTCGTATACATAAAAATAAGTTTCTATCAGAAATTTCATTTTTAATTCAAGTTTTTTGCTGTATGCAACGCAAGTAGCGTTGTCATCCGCCCAATGTACCAAATTTCAAGTCAATCGGACGTTGAAGAGTTCCCTCCTGCGGAGACGGTTCTTGCTGGACCACCAGCATTCTACTACCAGATTATTGTGTTGTCATCTGACTTACTCAAGTATGCTAAATTTCAGCTCAATCGGCTGAAGATATCTGCTTCAAAATTGAGTCGCAAGATTTCACCCGGAGAAACATAATTTACGTCAAATATTATTATTACACTTGACTGTACACTTAACTACATTCTATGTTTTTTCTTTGCTCCCTGACCAGCATGGTCATGTTAGTAATTTTACTTCTTTAAAATTTAGCTGCTTTAATTCGACAGTGATTTTTTTACACCATTATTATTAGTTTCACTAATTAACAAACTGGCAATATAAATAATCTGTTGCCGACTGACCAACCAGCCTTTTATATGTACCTATTTACTTCTTTGTTTGTGTCACCGGCTTTATTGTTTACTAGCGACCCGCCCCGGCTTCGCACGGTATATTATGCATGTATTATACATATAAACCTTCCTCTTGAATCACTCTATCTATTAAAAAAAACCGCATGAAAATCCGTTGTGTAGTTTTGAAGACATAAGCATACATCGGGACATGAGGACAGAAAAAGCGACTTTATTTTATACTATGTATTGATGATGACATAAAGGTGTATAGATATTTTTGACGTCTTGGTAACGTACATATATTTATGTCCTTGACTGTACATAAATATATATAACATACAATCATACATTGCAAATTAAATAGAAGCTTATAAAAAAAGATACTCACGCGTGACTGAACTTCTTTGTAAACATATAATTTATACGGCACAATTAAAGAACGCGACTGTCCGATACGAGACGCGCAAAACAACTATGTTATGTATTCATCAACTATATAACCGGCTTTATATACTCATGAGTGTACAAGCATAGAGAATTTACCTAATAGAGTGGAAAACATGCACCCTGTTTAAAAACTCACAGCTGTACTCTGATTAGCCTGCTAGGTCACCCATCTTGACCTTGGTCGACTATCAGAGTACAGCTCTCGGTTCAATGGTACGGGTTAAAGATACTTTATTCTCAAGAGAATTACAGAAATTCACTTAAATGAGAATATTTAAAGATTTACAATTAATTTGAAGCATGCACATGGTAACTATACTTAATCACCTAATTGAAAAAATGAAAATGAAAAAAATTGAAAATGAAAATTTTTTTTTTTTTTAGGTTTACAAATTGAAGTATCAAGGTTGGAACCTCCCAGTAAGCATAAGAATGCAATTACATCCGAAACAAACAAAAAAAACCAAACAAGTGCTAACCAAAGTGTATAAAGAGGGTATATTTCCACGCCATCCCAATGTAGCAAGTACAACGGTTAGGGTTATTTAAAACCGAAATAATTTAATGTCAAAAATACTCAACCCCCACGCATTGGGCCACGCGGGTCCAGTGCGGATGGGGAACTTCACGATTGAATTACTTCGCAGATGTGTGCAGGTTTGCTCGCTATGTTTTCCTTCACCGGAAACCTCATGGTAAGTTTCAAATGTAATGTCGCACATAAATTCCGAAAAACTCAGAGGTGCTAGCCCGGGCTTGAACCCACGAACTTCTGCTTGAGAGGCCACAGGTCAAACCACTAGGCTACCACGGCTATTTTTCATTAGTAAATAAAGTATAATACAATTTTTTGCCAATAAATTGAAAAATGAGCTCATGCTCTTGAAACTGCTTGAACTGAAGGTTGACTGGAAGAGATCCCTTAAAGGGATAAGTCCGCCTTTGTGCATGTATCTCAGTGTTTGTCAATTATATTTCTCTTGTTTATTTTGCACAATAAAGAGTTTACATACATACATACATTCATTCTGCTGGACCGATTTTTACCAAACACAGCTAAAAACTACCGCAAAGACTGGCTTTCAAATAATAAAAAAATGGCGTCCAAATCGGTCCATCTGCTTGAGAGCTATCATGTGACAGACAGACACACACACACACACACACACAAACACCGGCGTTAAACTTATAACACCTTCTTTTGCGTCGGATTTAAAAAATGATAAATGGCGTTAATTCTGATAGCTAAATGATTCGATGTCGGGAGAAATAAACTTGCTGAAAAACTACTGCTGGTTTGGTTTATGTAACTAGTCACTGATGTGTTGTGGAATTGGATATCCCAATTATCGATCACTCTACTCTGTTGGGTTATTGCTCTTTGATTAGAAGATAGATGCAAACCTTGCTCGGGTATTTATCAAAGATAACAATAAATTTGCTATTATGTTTGAAATAATGTGAAATATCTGATTTATTATTTTAGATTATTTTACTTTGTTTTAGATTATCTATAAATAACTATGGATTTCACATTTCCTGTAATCATATTTATTTTATTTCTAAATTGCTTTGTTTTATCAGTATTTGCAAAAAATTGAGAAATATCGGTTTCATAATATGCCTTCATCTTGTCATGTTTATTCTTAAATTCTAAGAATGTACCAGGTGCTTCTCTTCCCGCGCATACCATAAGCGCCCATCGAGGGAATGGGCGAAAATCGTGTTATAGGCGATGCTAGAACCCCATCACTATTTTGATTCCCCTTTCCACCTATCTTACTATAACGCTAATTAGTTGTCCTTAGGTATTGTTTTTTTAGGGTAACGCTTAGGCCGGTGCACCCTGGGCAACAACGGTTAATTAAGTTTTTAAGTTTAGTAAGTTAGCCACAGTGAGGGCGGCGCCTTTTTGGAGCGTTTTTGACGGAGGTGAACCTGAGCCAAGTACCTGTAGGGAAAGGTGAGGGCAAGTCTTATTGGACGGGGGCGGAAGTTCACCGTCGGAGCGGTGCGACCTACGGGTTGCGATCGCGGAGCGGCGTGACTTCGGTAACTGCCGGTCGACACGTAACGTACCACGTACCCTCACGCCTCTTTCCCACAGGGGTAAGCAGAGACTACTTTATTCCACTTGCTACGATCCTGACATATTTCTTTCGCTTCATCCACAGTCATCAATCTCTTCATACATGCTCGTCGGTTTCAGGTACTCTTGACCTGACTGTCAATAGTATGCAATTATGACTTTGATGTGAGCGTTAATGACGTTTGTCTTGATAAAAACTCAAACTCAAACGCAAACTATTTATTGCATAAAAATGTTGTGACAAAGATGTTATTTTGTATACAGTTTCAAACATTTACCCAGTAAGGGCACGGCAATTTATTATAAAAGAATCTTAAAACTAAAACTTATTATTATAATAACAGCAATAATAATATTATTATTATGGCACTTGCACTTAAAATTAAACAACAAATTAGTACCACAGAGAGCCGGAAGGTAGTCTTTACAATACATTACATGTAGAGAAAAGACAAAGATAGAATTAAAAATAAAAATAAAAATAGTATTTATACACACACAAGTAAACATGGCTAATAATGTTTCTTAATATGGTAAATAAATAAATATATATATTTTTTATATAAGAGGGGACAAAGGAGCAGATGGTTCACCTGATGGAAAGTAATCACCATCGCCCAGGGACACCTGCAGGACTTGGGATATCACAGGTGCGTTGCCGGCCCTAAAAATAAATAAATAAACGTTCTGCTTATTTTTCAATTAAAAACTTGTATGGAGTAGAAAGATCTTTTTATTAAATATTGTTTGAGCTGCTTTTTAAATCCGTTTATATTGGTTTCATCTTGAAGCGGCTTGGGGATCTTGTTGTATAAGAATAAGAATAATTTATTTGTTGAAAGCAGGTGTACATAAATTATCTTAATAAAGCTATAAAGCTAGACAGAATCTCCACTTTCTACCTAAAATAGGCGTACAAAATTAAATTGACTGGAATAATACAAGAAAAAAATGACATGCATAATAATAAAATAACAATAGTATATGTCAGTAGGCAAGTGGGTATAAGTAAAATATTATTGAACACTGATAAACAATAGTAAAAAATAAAACAAATTAAAATAGCAAAATTCATGTCCAGGTGCAAAGTGAAATAATATTATTAAAATAAGAAATTACATGTCACAAATAATTCATTCTAGCTTTGTTTAATAAAATGTTCCGAGCAACTATAATAAAGTTTGTTCATGCACCAATTGAACAATTTTTTTTTTTAAAGTGGTAAGTCTAGCTCTTTTAATGTCTTTGGTAGATAGTTATAGACCTCAATGCACATGCATGTACAATTTTTATTTACTAGAAAGGACGTTGTGCCAGGGTGCAATAGTTCTGGTCCATATCGAGCATACAGTCTCGAGCTAGATGCCTTTACAGTGAACATATGCATGTTACTCTTAACAAAGAGACACACCTCGTATATGTATATTGCAACCGACATGGCGAAGGGGCCAGAATGAATCATTTTTAACCGACTAGGTGGCGCTGCTAATTTTGTCCGGGGTCGTAGATTTTGAGGGCGAGAATATTGTGGGAAAAAAGACACATTATTTTTAATAAAAATACCTACTTCCAATATGTGTATACATGGAGAAGTTAAAATTTTCTGTTCAATAAAATGTTGTTTACAGCTTATATTATCAATATTTACTATAATTCGTAGGCAACAATCGACAGTAATCATAAAAACAACAGACACATAGTAGTCGAGTTCAGAGAAGCCGAGAGACGGGTTGTGTCGAGATACAAGACAAATATATCTTAATTTAAACACGATACAAGTCCTTCGTTATATTGGAGTTGATATTGTGACATAAACAGACGAATTAAATAGTTGACGTTAGAATTGTGGAACGCCCCAGCTGTTAAGGTGAGATAATAGGATTACTGTATATTTTAATAGTCTACATACATACAGTCACGCCTCTTTCCCACAGGGGTAGGCAGAGACTACTTTCCACTTGCCACGGTCCTGACATATTTCTTTCGCTTCATCCACACTCGTCAACCTCTTCATATAAGCTCGTCGGTTTCGGGTATTCCTGACTTGACCTTTTTCCAAAACGTCTCCTATTTGGTCTCGGAACGTCCGTCTAGGCCTTCCCCTCCCATCGCAACCATTCACACTCCCCATGTAGATCTGTTTAGTTAGTCTACTTTCATCCATCCGCTCTACATGCCCAAACAGCTAGTCTACAATTATACGAATAGAACTCGGACCATTTGTAGACAATATTCGCTATAGAAAAGTAAACCAGAATCACATAAAGTTTTCAACTTGCACACCTTTAATGTGTAACAATATTCTTATCCATTCCATGCTGCTATGCTGGTCTGGGAGTAGAGAAAAAACATAGAATGTACCAGTTGCTTCTCCTCCCGCGCCCGGTAAAAGCCCATCGAGGGAATGGGCATAGGAATGATATAGGCGATGCGGCTACCCATCACTATTTTGATTCCCCTTTCCACCTATACGCCCACAATCAAGCTAAGCGTGGCCTTTGGGCCTTGTCACCTTAGGCTCTGTCTACCCCGTGAGGGAGAAAGACGTGATTTATGTATATATGTAATATTCTTATCATAAAACCAGTGCTAATTGTAAATTAGCGAAACAGCCGCCGAAACACGCATTTCTTATTGATGATGACGATCCTTCCGACTAATTTCGGCCATGGCGACCACTTCGACTCCTAGTTAGTATGACGCTCGTGCGCCCGGAGATGGCTTATGTAGCCGATCATAGCGGTGAAACCTCGCGCACAATGCACGTGAGCACACCGTTGACATAATGGTAGCAAATGACCGGCTGGGGAGACTTCAATTAATGGCGTCTAGCGTCAAGGTCAACTAAACCACAGTATATATATAAGCTAAAGCAGTAAGGAAACTACGAACAAATCGGTTGAAACGAAACACGCACACAGGCGCGCGCTTTACACGGCCCCTAAGCGGACCTCGTCTACTCCGCTCAGGCTCAGGTCCGCTTAGGGGCCGTGTAAAGCGCGCGCCTGTGTGCGTGTTTCGTTTCAACCGATTTGTTCGTAGTTTCCTTACTGCTTTAGCTTATATATATACTGTGACTAAACGCTGCTCCTCGAACGCGCGACTTTGTCCTGCACCAACCTGCTTTGTTATTATTCTAAATCGGAAAAGGAAATATTTTCCATGCTGGTCTGGGAGCAAAGAAAAAACATAGAATGTACAGTTGCTTCTCTACCCGCGCAGATGGTAAAAGCCCATCGAGGGAATGGGCGATTATAAAAGGAATCATGTTACAGGCGATGAGGCTAGCAACCCATCACTATTTTGATTCGATTTTCCACCTGTACGCCCACAATCTTGCTAAATGTGGCCTGTAGGTACCTGTTACCTTAGGCTCTGTCAACCCCTTAAGGGATAAATACGTGATTTGTGTGTGTGTGTGTGGAAAAGGAAAAACGGTACTCTTTTGCACTCCGTTGCCTGTCCATCACAACTAATTGACTCCGCTTACAGATGCTGTTCATCATCTGGGTGGTGGCTCTGGTCCTAGCGCTGGTGTTATACTACCGCAAAGTATACACCAGGTTTAGCAGGCACGGCGTGAAGAATCTGACTCCCATCCCATTACTGGGTGACATGGCGAAGCTCATCTTCAGATTAGAACACTTCTTTGAAAATATCGGCAACACTTACAACAGCTTCCCAGGAGAAAGGTGAGAGATATACTTCCACGTGGTAATAAACACGAACAAAACACATTTACCGTTTCTTTCATCCAGAAAGTTTGAATCAATAAATTATTTAATAACCTGCAGTGCTTGCACTGCTGTGTTCCGGTGTGGAGAGTAAGACAGCCGGGGAAATTACGGGCACAAGGCATTTCATCTTAGTCCTCCAGGTTGGCAACGCATCTGCAATCCCTCCGGGGTTGCGGGTGTCTATGGGCAGTAGTGATCACTTACCATCAGGTGACCCACTTGCTCGTTTTCCTTCCTATTCATACAAAAAAAAAACCTTACCTAAAAATTTCATTTTACAAGCAAACAAAATAGAATGTAGCAGCTGCTTCTTTTCCTGCTCAGATGGTAAATTTTAGGAGTCATGTTGATTTCATTCCTCTTTTTCACCTATACGCCCATGGCCAAACGTGGCCATTAGGTATTGTTACCTTAGGCTCTGTCTACCCCTTAAGGGATATAGGCGTGATGTACTTATTGTATTTCTAAGCGACACTGAAAATTAGAACACAGGCAGGTTAACCTGCTATGGGTGGTGTAGCGGTATAGCACAGGAACCGGGTTCGATTCCCGTCCTAAGCTTTACTTTTCGGACTTTAGAAATTTAATTTATATCAGTGGCGTAGCGTCCGTAGAACTCGATTTCCACCGGCTTGCCTATTTTAAGGCAGGCACGTTTATTGCGCAGAACTAGAGGCAAAGACTAGCTAAATGCCCCTCGGCTGGTATGATTTTGATTTTGATTTTTGTTTTTTTTTATGAGTAAACATAAAAATCAAGAAAAAAAAAACTCTTGATTCATTTCAAAGTACCGATCATTTAATTTTTGAAAAACAGCACCTTCTCTCGTCCCTGGTGAGCAGTAGATGCTCCACGGGAGTTTGTAATTGTGTCGCACAGACACATCATTCAAACAGATGACGCTTAGCGACAAAAATTCGCATAGTAACAAGATCACGTGACAGCCAGTAACAGGTAGAAAAATTCGAAGACTACCTGCTATGGGTGGTGTAGGGGTGCACGCGTCACGGAATGACGAGGATCCGGGTTCGATTCCCAGTTCGATTTTCAGTGACATTTAGAAATTTGATTTTGAAATTATTGAACTTTAGATGTAATCCCTAAATGACACAAGAAAGGAAAGAATGGCGCAGGAAGGTACGAAAAGCAGCTGACCTCATACTGACACAGAACAAGTAGATGATGATAATGATTCAAATTCACATACCGTGTAGGTATGTTTATGTCAGTAATGTAATAGTTTATGCAAATCGGATACAACAACTATATAGCTGAGGAAGATAAAGTTTTATAAATAGTGGCGTCACACGCCACGCAAACATGATAATATTATATTTACCTAACTGTAAGTAGGTATGCTACGCTTGAGTTTTATCACGCAGCTGTTCGTTGCCCACAACGTTTATAAGTTCTTGATTGATAATTAATTAGCAAGTCATCATTGCATTTATCTTTGTTGTTCAAGTGCCTGCACATGCAAACTCTCTACATACATACATAGATACATATTACGTCTTTATCCTTTACGGGGTATCCGCAGGGGTATACCCTAACTAAAAACTCTCCGGCGTTGCCTCAATCCGGTGTGACGGGGACGCAGTGGGATGACACTAGGGTTTCACCACAAACGCCCCACCGGTGGCCCCGGCTTTCGCCAGGACCGCGCTAAGAAGGTGAGGGCCGTACGCTGGGCCCGTCTTCCCTTAGACAATGAGACCGTGAGGCCGTGAGCCTAAGGCAGCTTTTGCCTATTCCCTCGGTGGCCTTTTACCATCTGGGCGGGGAGCGAAACAATGTCATAACCGGATGAAAACTACAAAGACAATGTGTTTCTACAGTAATGACACGCAAAGGGCGATGAAATAAAGAATGTCTCAGATGGCAGGAATTTGTCGCACGAGTAAAAGGCGAGGGCGATAAACATGCGACCTGAGGCATTCTTTTCAGAATAAAAATCTCAGTTACTTTTTTGGCCCCTTCTTTGGCAGATGTACCCTTTACTGCACGAGACTCATACATTTTTTTTAGGTTTGTGGGCAGCTTCGAGTTCATAAGGCCTGTCGTGTTCATCAGAGACCTAGAGCTGGTAAAACAAATCACTGTGAAGGATTTCGAACACTTCCTCGACCATGCGGTCAATATAGACGAAAGCATTGACCCATTCTTCGGCAGCAATCTCTTTTCATTAAAAGGTAAAAGCAACATCAACTCTACCCAACCTTACTTTGTGTCTAAAAATTCAAAATTCAAAACTGTCATTTTGCAAATTGGCCGCCCAAGGGCTCTTTTACGAGTCTTTTTTAAAAATACCAGCGCATGCCGAAAGACCACGTTGCCAAGAAGAACGCCCCAAGAAGTATACATATAGTATTATACTTTTGTTATTCAATTCTGCTTAACTATACACATGCAAGGAATTTACAATAACTATTTTTGGGATGTATAAGATCCCCGAGTTAAGTACGTTAAATTATGTTTTAGAGATGTATACATATTATAGTCGCTACTGGTCAAAGTAAAACAAAAGATTTAATAAATATAGTATATCCTTATATCTTCAAGTGGTTTGGTTACATTTTTAACACAAGCTTTTTTGCTGACTGTACTTGCATTGTCACCCGTCCCACATGTGTACCAAATTTCATGCCATTCGGATCAACCGTTGAAGAGTTCCCTCCTGCGGAGACGATCCTGGTTGGGTCACCAGAACTCCGCTACCAGATTATTGTCATCCGACTTACTCAAGTATGCAAAATTTCAATTCAATTGGTTGAAGATATCTGCTTCAAACTTGAGTCGCAAGATTTCACCTGACAAACATACGTACCTTCTTACTTTGCAAGTTAAATAATACAAATGTGGTAGCCTAGAAGTGTTTCCATCTATTGTAATGCTAATGTGTTCCATCAGGTCAGAAATGGAAGGATATGCGTTCGACCTTGAGTCCAGCGTTCACGAGCTCCAAGATGAGGGTCATGATACCCTTCATGAAGGAATCTGGCGATCACATGATCAGCAGGATTAAGAAAAGCATCTTGGAGTCAGATAGTAAGTGCACTAGCAAATACGCAAATGTTATACTCACATTGTATGAAACGATCCTTTATTTTTGCTCGTCAGTGTATTTTAGAAAAAATCGTATCCTTTTTCACGTTTGTCTTCACACACCATAAAACTGCTTCGCAGGTGTGTGCAGGTTTCTCATGACGTTTTTCTTCTCCGAAAAGCTCATGATAAATTTCTAATTTAATTTCGCACATTAATTCCGAAAACCTGAACTGAAGAATCGTGCTGGAGAGGGCACAGCAGTGGCGTGGCGTCCATAGAACTCGATTCCCACCGGCTTGCCCATTTTAAGGCAGTTTGGCACTTATTGTGCAGAATTAGAGAAAAGGCTATTCAAATTCCCTTCGGCTTGCCTTCTGATATACTTGACGCCACAGGTCAAACAGCTTTTACACAATTATTGATCACGTCGGGGTCACCAATGTGGGGGGTGCCACAATAGAGAGATCTCTCTCCAGGCAGATGTTATGCCTGGGGACCGAAGTCCGAAGGAAAGAGTTGAAAGTTGTATTTATGCAGCCGCATTGAGAAACTTCGATAGCGGTAGAACCATGTGACAGCTGTCATTAGAACTGGCGCTAGCTACTCGTGTGTCGAAGTAGTTATGTAGAGGCCAACTAGGTGGCGCTAGGGTCGCTACAAGCTTAACGTGTAACGGGTATTATTTCTGATTTCTAATTTCATCAACAGAAGACTATTATGATGTGGACTTCAAAGACCTGTCCACGCGTTATGCCAATGACGTTATTGCATCATGCGCTTTCGGTCTAACAATGGACTCACAGAACGTGGCCGAGTCACAGTTCTACGAAATGGGAAAGGCAGCTTCACAGCTCAACTTCATCCAGATCCTGAAGTTCTTCGGGTTCCAGAGCTTCCCCGGTTTAATGAACGTGAGTCTACAACTAAAGAATTAATGAAGACAGTATTGAATTCTTTCAAACATTACTTTTCTCAAAATTGTGACGTTATATCTTACAATAATCGCGCGTCTAGGCAGCGAAGCAAGCAACAAACAAGTCGTAGTCCTTACCAAATGTGCTTGAAAATATTTAACAAGCTTCCTAAGGATATTAAAGATCTTCCTCTACAAAAATTTAAGAAGAAATTACTTGCATGGCTGTGCGAGTTATGTATCTACTCTGTTAATGATTTTTTTAACATCCGAACTAAAAATAGGTAGATAACTGATTAAATTAAAATATATAGGTATACTTCAATAATTTAGGATCAAATTGGTTGTTACAAGTAAATTTATCTAGACTTTAAGGAAACTCTTTGGATAGAATAAGAATAATTCTGAATTTGTTTGTTTATGTTTTCAGCAAATTCAGGAATATAATATTTTGCATGCTCATTAGAGCAAAGTATGGTAGAATAGCAATCATATTTATAAAATCTTATGTTACCCATATTCAGCAAATAAAGCATTTCATAAACCATTTCATTTCATTTCATTTCAATTCAAAATAGAATTGAGATTGAAGGTAAGCGATACATAAACATAAACGACGTCTTCATCCCGGGGTCGACAGAGCCCAAGGTAACAAGACCGAAAGGCCACGTGGGACACGGCCAGCATGATTGTGGAAGTTCAAGTGGAAAGGGGAATCAAAATAGTGATAGGTTGCTAGCATCGCCTATAACGATTCCTAAGATGCCCATACCCCCGATATTTTTTGTTAGCTCCCAGGCAAGCAAGGAAGTTGTCTTGCAAGCTAATAAAAATCCGAGAGGCGACGCCTGTTCAATGAAAAAAAAAACATAATAAACACTAGAGTAGGTATAATTATCTGAAATAAACAGAATAACAAAAACAATGACAACAAACAGACAAGTGGGAATGACTAAGCGCAATCAAGTCAGGACCTTAGATTGGGGTAATCTCGGCCAAATAATGAGACAGACAACCACAAAGAAACAATGACAGTTGAATGTTATAAAATATAAACAGATACTATAATGACGGCTATGTTTTTGTTAGTAAACAATTATTATTGTTTCTGTAAAGAAAAATGTTATCAACTTATCACTATCACTACATAGTATAAAACAAAGTAGCTTTCAGCTGTCTGCCTGTCCCTATCTATGCTAAGATCTTTATAACTACGCAACGGATTTTTTATGCGGTTTTTTTAATAGATAAAGTGATTCAAGACGAAGGTTTTTCTGTCTGATTCTACGCAGACGAAGTCGAATCGCTCTATCTATTAAAAAAAACCGCATCAAAATCCGTTGCGTAGTTATAAAGATAGCATAGATAGGGACAGGCAGACAGCATAAAGCTACTTTGTTTTATACTATGTAGTGACTAACTATTTGTACGCGGCTTCACCCCAGCACGTCTAGATTAGCGAGATAGATTGCCCGTCCTTTTCTTACTGTACTAACAAGAAAGAGACGGGTAGTCCAACTCGCGCGCGACGCGACTTTCGTGCGCTCTCGTGCTAGCGGGGCTGTCATTGATTTTTTTCTTGAAAGGGGTATCCCAGGATCGTAGGAACTATAGCCTTCTCTATTGTCTTCTACAAGCCGTGCTATAGGTTTGGCACGTCGCAATTTACGCTAGGTTCACAAGCGACGTTGCCAAACCGCTTTAGCCATGTAGCGGCTTGTAGCAGACAATAAAGAAGGCTATGGTAGGATCAAAGTAGTCTTATCCCTGTTGTAAAATATTTGTGTGCTTTATAGATGCTTAAAGTGACTCTGTTCACGGAGGCGACTCAAAACTTCTTCAGACAGTTGGTAACAGAGACGATGCGAGAGCGTGAGATGAAAAAGATCCATCGGCCTGATATGATACATCTACTCATGGAAGTAAAGAAAGGTAACGTTTCTTCTACTATTGTTACGATAGTACAATTAATACGGGTAGTGAGTGTATTTAGATATGAGCAAAAAAATTCATTGAAATGGACCTCCGCAAAGTAACGCCTAATTCAATAAAATATTTAAAAAGACCATAACGTGACAATTATACATTTACGGGGTAGACGGAGCCAAAGGCAACAATAATTTGTTATTAATGAAGTGTAAACTGGCAAAGGGCAGGCAGAAAATCTTTATTTACCTAAATCAGTAAAGTCAAAATTGTTACGATGCTATCCAATTTCTGATAGAAGAATGAGAACAAATATTGAATACGTTCAATGTCACATCAAGTGGATACACATACCTACAGACATACACAAACAACATCTTTATCTCTTACGGGGTAGACAGAGCCTAAGATAACAAGACCCAGAGGCCACGCTTAGCATGATTGTGGGCGTGTAGGCGGTAGAGTATCAAAATAGTGATGGGTTGCTAGCCGCATCTCCTATAACATGATTCCTGAAATTTTCGCCCACAACAATAATTAGATAATTAATTAATTATTTGCGACAGTTATAATCAAAGGACAATAATCATAGTTATTTATAATTTCAGGTAATCTAACACACGAGGATGATAAAACATCAAACGATGACGCAGGTCTAGCTACTGTTGAAGAATCAAGTATTGGAAAGAACAGTAACAATAGAGGTGATGTCATAATTTGTTTTTAAACAACTAACTAATTGAATACAAATATAAAAAAATCTTTTATTGACAACATTATCCTTACAGTGTGGTCAGATGAAGATCTTATCGCTCAAGCAGTGATCTTTTTCGTTGCGGGCTTCGAGTCCGTTTCTCAGGTGATGACTTTCCTTGTCTACGAGCTTGCTTTTAACCCTGAAGTCCAGGAGAGGCTGGCCCAGGAGATCAGAGAGAATGACAGGAAGAATGGTGGCAAGTTTGACTACAAATCCATACATGAGATGACTTACTTGGACATGGTTGTGTCTGGTGAGGATACAAAATATTGATGTTGATGTTGTCGAAAATTTGGAGTCAGCAAACGATTGTTATTTATCTTTTGACAGAGCTGCTGAGATTGTGGACACCAGGTGGTGCCTTAGACAGAGTTTGTACGAAGGACTATAATTTGGGCAAACCCAACGACAATGCCACTGAAGATTACATAGTATGTTACTCATCTTCTTAATTACAGGATATCTAGGAAACAAATAAAAATGCAAACCTATTAAACTAATGCAATTTAGTGACGACCGGATAGCCTAGTGGTTAGTGACCCTGACTATAAAGCTAGAGGTCCTGGGTTCGAATCCCGGTAGGGGCAGACAGTTGTATGATGAATACGAATGTTTGTGCCCGAGTCATGGATGTTGTATGTATTTATATATTTATCTACATTATATAAGTATGTTTATCCGTTGCCTGGTACCCATAGTACATGCTTTGCTTAGTTTGGGGCTGGGTCAATTGGTGTGATTTGTCCCAAGATATTTATTTATTTATTTAGTATAAGGTTAAGTCAGATCTCACCATTATCGTCATCATATCAGTCATAGGAAGACCAATGTCGGACATTTAGGCCTCCTCCATAGACCCCCAGTTGACTCGGTTGGAAGCGGCTTGCATGTGTGAAGCGGAGCTCTGTCGACTGAACTAAAAACTGTCAAAGCGGCGGCTAATGATTCGCTGTATTACATTACGGCTAGCCGTGTTGAAGAACGTATGGCACTGAATACATTCCGCCGAATTTCATTCAGCCGTATTTAATTTAATCCAAAACGGCCGAAACAGCTACGCGTAATATAAAGCGGATCACTATAATCAACCTGCGACACACACCGGGAACCCGTGACTTCCACCAGGTCATCGGTCCACCTCGTTGGTGAACGTCCTATATTGCGCTTGACAATTCACGGTCTCCACTCGAGAACCTTTCGGCCCCAACGACCATCTGTTCTCCGTGTGTCCATTGCCACTTCAATGAGCTAATTCGCTCGTCTATGTCGGATCTAGGTTGGCGTTTCTTCGTTTAGGATTCTTTTCACAAATAACCAATTTTTCATAACATTCTATACGAGTAGCGCAGCATTTAAAGAGGCCATCTGTTTCATTAACAGATCCATAAGGGCGAGGGCTTAAGGATCCCGATATGGTCCTTCCATCGAGACCCCAAGTTCTTCCCGAATCCCACGAAGTTTGATCCAGAACGTTTCTCCGAAGAAAATCGGCATAATATCGAACCTTTTACGTACAGTCCCTTCGGGTTAGGACCAAGGAACTGCATCGGTAAGAACTTCCCTGGCTGGAAGGCTGTCCCCAAAAGAACGAAAGATTTGAATTTGCCGCCATTTTCGCTTTTTACTGCTGGCAACTCTAAACTAAACTATTTGACAGCTGCATATAGGGTTTATAAAAATGGCAGGTTATAGGAAAGAACAACGCGTTTTACTTATTGAAAAATATTTGAATGAATTTTGTAAGCACTTTTCTCACAGTTGACGAAGTTAAGTCAATAATGAAAGAAGACTGGAAGAGATCCCTTAAAGGGATACGTCCGCCTTTGTGCATGTATCTCAGTGTTTGTCAATTGTATTTTGTTCTGTTTATTTTGCACAATAAAGAGTTTACTGTTAAATAGTATTTTTAAGGTTGCCAACGCTAAAATGCAAAAATGGCGGCAAATTGAAATCTTGCGTCCTTTTTGGGACGTTGTGTTGGCTCATTTGTGTTTACCCTACTCGTAAATGACTGTCACAGCACTCTTGTGACTCTTTAAAACTGCATACAATATTTGTGTAGGTATCACCATGGTAAAGAAAAAACATAGAATGTACCAGTTGCTTCTCTTCCCGCGCAGATGGTACAAGCCCATCGAGGGAATGGGCGAAAATCATAGGAATCATGTTATAGGCGATGCGGTTAGCAACCCGTCACTATTTTGATTCCATCTTGTGCCATCTATACGCCCACAATCTTGCTAATCGTGGCCTAGGTCTTGCCACCTTAAGCTCTGCCTACCCCGTAAGGGATAAAGACGTGATTTATGTATGTAGGTATCACTATGGTCTCCCATTGTAGGTTTCTCTTAACGCTCGTCTACATCTGTTCCCAGTAACATTGTGTGTCTTGCAGCCTCCAGATTTGCTCTGTACGAAGTCAAAGTGATGATCTATCAGCTGCTCCGACACGTGGAGGTATCCCCTTGCGAGAAGACCTGCTGGCCTATCAGGCTGAGCCCAAGCACCTTCAACCTCATCATGAAAGGAGGACACTGGATAAGACTCAAGATTAGAGAAGAAACGCATGGTTAGAATATCCTTCAGGCTCAAAAATTTTAAGCGAAACCTTTGAAATCGTTACAAAAAACTTAGCTTGTTGAAAATGCTCGTTGAAAAATATGATTGAATCTGGTAGGTGGGTTCTATAAAAAATTTAAGTTATAGAAAATAAAATTAAGTTTTCTTCATGCAAAGGACACACTATCTTGGAGATAAATAAATATAATAATGTTTATTAAATAATAACAATTTCATTTATTAAATAAATACACACCTTACTACATGAATAGTTTAATTTCTGAAATTTATTTAAATAAAATAGTAAACAGACAAAGTTAAAAAAAAACCAATCAAGATTTTAAATTAGGTACCCATCACCTACCTTACATTACCTACCTACCTAACTGAACAACCCGCCCAGCATCATGGTGGTCAAAGGTGGCCTCACGCTCGCCGCGTTGCCGCGCTGCACGGCGATGGTCAATCTCTGCACCAGGAATGATCCCGAACGAAAGTCCAGACCACGCTCTCGTAGCCGGCGTCCTACGTCTTTATTATTCTGACAATGCATACCATGACGAACAAATGTAAGAAAATGTATCCACGTACCACCGCGGAACCCTATCGCAATAAGGTGACATATCACTCGAGTTTGAGTGACGCAGCCTGTCAATTGAAATAGGGTTCTACGGTGGTACGTTAGTACATTTCTCTCACTCTACAGTAATGGTTGAAATGAGAGAGAGAGACCCGTGGTTCACCTAACTATTGTGTACACATGAAAATAAAAATGTTTTTATTCTTCCATGCTGGTCTGGGAGTAAAGAAAAAACAGAATATACCAGTTGCTTCTCTTCTCGCGCAGATAGTAAAAGTCCATCGAGGGATTGGGCGAAAATCTTAGGAATCGTGTTATAGGCGATGCGGCTAGCAACCCAGCACTATTTTGATTCCCCTTTCCACCTATACGCCCACAATCATGCCAAACGTGACCTTTAGGTCTTGTTACCTCTGCCTCTGGCTCTGTCTACTCCAGACCAGCATAGAAGTAATCACTACACAGTATAAAACAAACTCGTTATCCCCTGTCTGTCTGTCTGTCCCTATCCCCTATGTAGGCTTAGATCTTTAAAACTACGCAAAGGATTTTAATGCGGTTTATTTAATAGATAGAGTGATTCAAGAGGAATTTATATGTATGATATAGTATAGAGAAACACTGATAGCACCCGTGCGAAGCCGGAACGGGTCGCGAGTGATAAAGGCTTATAAAAAGCCAAGAATATAAAAAAATCATAACAAACAATGCGTCATGGTATCAAAACGTAAAAAAACGTAAGCTTAACCTTCAACCATGTATTGTATACGTTGGCCAAACCGAAATGACCGCACCAATGATTAATGGCCAATTGACAATAACTAGTACCGGCCAATTGTACAAAAACAACATGGCGGCGACGTGTTTGATTTCCGCTGCGGCGGTCAAGTTCAAAGTCAATTTAGCGTCAATCACAATTGGCTGGCCCCTAATTCACTAACACGACAATTGTTGACAACATGTGACAATTCTATTTAAAGAAAGAAAGAAAGAAAGAAAGAAAGAAAACATTTATTCGCGATATATAATGACTGAATTACAAAAACAAAAAGAAGTAAAAAAAAAATGAGTAGGTACATACACACGAAATGGTCCCATCCCAGTATAATGCTAATGCATAATTTACATTACAAAGTCGACCAGCCCGGCTAGCACGAGAGCGCGCGAGATGGACAATCCGTCTCTTTCCAGAACGAACAGTAAGAAAAAGACGGGCAATCTATCTCGCGCGCGACGCGATGTTTGTGCGCTCTCGTGCTAGACGTGCAGAATCAACGCCTGTTTTCTGCCACACCACACATCGTTGATAGCTACGTCGTTGATGAAGTTGGCTCTGAGGCATGACTTCTGCCAGTTTTTTGGTCAGAATAAAATTCTTCTTGGCAATAGTAATATTTTTGAAGGAGGTGGATTTGTGAATGAAGTTTATGTATACTTTTATCGGCTTGATGAAGATTTACGGGATACAAAATGATGGGGCTTAATGCAACGATACGATAGGAGAGGGAGGAGCTTTCTTATCATCACACATTTTCTGTATGGATGAGGTCGCAAAATCTGTAATTAAATTTACATACATACATACATAAATCACGTATTATCCCTTACGGGGTAGACAGGGCCAGATGTAACAAGACCACGTTTAGCATGATCGAATTCACACATTAAACAAACAACATTTTATGACCATTCGAGACTTGACATCCAATTTGGCGGCCTTCATCCACATCGCGTGTGTTATTAACTATTATTAAATGATTAAGGAAAATGAAACAATTCAAAAGCAACACTTGGTAAGAAACTGTTTTATTTTATCTACAATATTAAAGTAGAATATTCGCGGTATCATAAAAAGTACTGATAATATTTAAAAAAGCTAAAGTCACTCCTAACAAAAAAATGCTACCATAGCTTTAGTGAATTTCTGGATGACACAGACATTAATAAATTGTAAATGTAGACATTAATTGTAAGGACTTAATTATTATTATCTGTATATTTCTTTTATCTTGAGTTAGGTTCTTACAATATTCATATAAAAAGTAATAAAACAATATTAATACAAAATATAAAAACATAACCTAGGGTGCCGCCGGCGGCGAGGCGAGACCTAAGCTACCGGTGGTCAGGGCGACAGAGAGAAGAACCTCCTGACTATCCGAGCCGTGTCCAGGAGTACCGCTTTCTGTATCTGGCCCTTGACTCAACCACCTAGCGAGAGTCTTTTAAGGTGATGGTCAAGGCTCTTTGCTATTAGACCGTTCGCCGAAACGACTATCGGCTAGATACTTGCTGACTTTGTCCTTCTCGGCCCTCACGAGGTTCACGTCACGGGGGATCGTGATGTGTACGAGCACTGCCTGGCGCTTCGATCGATCTATTAGCTCGATATCAGGTTTATGGGTGACAATAGACCTGTCCGTGATGATAGATCAATCCCAATAGAGCGTGACACGATTTTTAAGAACTGGTGCAGGTGTGTACTTATATTAGGGCACTTCGAAGTCCATACCTTAGTATTATTGTTATTATTTTAATTTGCTCGTGTTTTAAGTATTATGTTATTATAATTGATAGTAAAACGTACTGTTACAAGTAGACACCGTTATCTTGTCGCACAGAAATTGTTTTTCAGTAGAGCGTGAATGTTTTTTTATTGGCTATCTGAATGTCGATACTGTGTCACTGATAATTTCAAAGCAGTGTCACTAGGTACTACTTATTACTTTTGTATAAAATATACAATAAACCTACAACTTCTTTTAAAAACTTAATACTTAACTTATGAGTGATAAGTTGCCATTGTCAATTCTAACAAAGTCGTGATTATTGACTCAATATCTAAGGTTAAGTGCGCACCGGGTGACGTATCGTCACGGTAGCAGTCAGACCTCTCTGTTTTTATCTTTGTAAAGACAGAGAGATCCCACTGCCGCCGTGACAAAATGTTTTCCGTGCGCGGCGTGGGTGGAAGGCTTACGGGGAATTCCCCTTCGGTATCCATTTTGCTTCAATAATTAATGTAGGTTGTCATATCATAATTAATTACATAGTGATCACCGATTACAAATCATCGTGTATAATAAGCAATTTTCAAAATGAAGTTTTACAATATTGGCAAGTCAAGTAGCCATAATAAAACACATACAACAGCAAATTTTTGTACCCTCAGCACTGCCAACACAACAGCGCTACCCGGCTTTATCTTACTGTCCATTCCAGAGAGGTAGTCTATCTTGCGATACAGCTCTCGCGCGCCTTTGTGCTAGCCGTACTGGTTGACAATGGCTATTGCTTCCGAACTCTGAATCGCAGCCAGTTGCTTTCCACGGTCATGCGGAAGCCGTCTTTCTTGTTGTACCGCAGCGGAATGGAGGTCTTCTCGCAGGGGGACACTTCGATATGCTGTAGCAGCAGGTATGCCATCACCTTCACCTCGCACAACGCGAATCTGGAACCTGGAATCAAAGGATATTGAAGAACAAAGGTGAACGGCGATCTGCGGTGTGTAGATCTGAGAGATGTAGATATAGACGTAGATCTGAGGAGAGTAAATAGTAAAACTATTCAAATAAAACAATTTTAATTATACTCAAAATGTTCACGCAGCACTGGCAAGAGCAATGACACAACACTGATATGCTTTTGTTTTTTCTTTCAGCGCTGAGTGTATTTCAAATTTGTTTCCAACCAGGGCCAAAACAGGTGGATTGAGCAAAGAACATGGAATGCCGTCGTGCGATACAGCCGTCATCTCAAATACAGATGTTACCGACCTTGTTGTTTGTAGCACAAAGGTGTACAGATGTTTTTGATCCATCACTATTTTGGTTCTCTTTTCCACCTTTACGCCCGCAATCATGCTAAACGTGGAGGTCTTGTTTTAGATAAATTACCGGGAACATGGAATTGCATCTTAGTGGTGAAAATGAAAATGAAAATGAAAATGAAAATTTATTTTTGCAAATTGGCCGCCAGGGGCTCTTTTACATGTCTTTTTGAAACTACCAGCACATTCGGAAAGACCATCATTGCCAAGAAGAATGCGCCGCAAGAAACTTGGCAGAAAGTCATTTTTTCGAAATAAAATACAGAATACTTAAGTTCTACTTAAATTAAATACATTTATAAAAGGGATGTATAAGGTCCCCGAGTCTTAAACTATATTAATCTATAAATAGTAGAGATGTATAAAGTCTCTACTGGTCAAAAAATAAAAAACAAAGAAAAGAAAATAATAACAATAAGTTCAGTGGAGGTGTAAAACGCCTCTACCGTCAAATAAATTAATTGGAGATGTCTCCAATGTCGCAAGAAAAAAAAAATATAAAACAAAATTATTGTGTTTATAGGCATTGTAGAGAGAGACCTCTCTATTTTTGTCTCTCTCTCACTAAACTGGAATTCCTACAAACACACTATACCACTACATATGCAATTCCACGCTCTTGGTAATTTATCTATACCTTAGGCTCTGTCTCTAAGAGATAAAGACATGATTTGTATGTATTAACCCCTTATGCATAAACGCTCTGTAGGCTTCTGCTAACTTAGCAATCGTTTGTCCTTATCTGTCACTTGGACATTTACTTTTCACAGATAAGGACAAACGATTGCTAATTTCAAAGCTAAGTGCATTTTAATCTCACCTATACAATTCCTAGGCCCGAACCCAAAAGGCATATAGACCAATGGATTAATCTTGTGCTTGTTATCTTCAGAAAAGCGCTCTGGATCGAACTTTTCTGGCTCAGGAAAGTAGTTAGGATCGTGGTGAAATACCCACAACGATATTTGTACCGATTGGCCCCTACGAAGCTGAAATATTTGAGAAAAGTTACAATCTCTGTCAATGAAGTTAAAAATAAGTCAAAAGTCATTGCCATGCTGCTCTGGGAGCAAAGAAAAAGCTTAGAATGTATCAGTTGCTTCTCTCCCCGCGCCGATGGTAAAAGGCCATCGAGAGAATCGCCGAAAATCGTATAAGTCATGCTATAGGCGATGAGGCTAGCAACCCATCACTGTTTTGACACACGTGGCTTTTAGGTCTTGTTACGTTAAGCTCTGTCTACCCCGTAAGGGAAAAAACGTGATTTATGTATGTATGTATGAGTAGATATCAAAACTTACTATGATGTCTTTAGTGGCTTTACTATTTGGTTTGCCAAGGTTGTAATCCTTCACGCAGAGTCTGTCAACGACTGCAACTCCAGGCCACTTACGAAGAACCTCTGTCAAACCAATCGAGATATAATTTAGACTAACAATACAAGATGTGTTAAGTGTTAGTAAGAAAGTGACGGGTAGTCATCTCGCGCGCAACATAGCTCTCATACGCTCTGTAGCCGTTTTTTATCGATGGGAAAATGCGTTACGCATACGTCCGCGCCGTGGGACGGCACTGGAGTTATGTGGGACTTTCCTCCTCGGCTACCCTCCCGAGCGAAAGGAGGCGGAGGAGGCATAACTATACCTATTAAAAACCCACCGATATTCCCTCACTGCCATTGGAGGCCACGGGAGCATGAGCGTGTCACCGTGAAATTTCAAAAGTTACCTGACACAACCATGTCCAAATACGTCATTTGCTGCACGGAGTTGTAGTCAAACTTCCCGTTGTTGCGCTTCTCGTTCTCCCTGATCTCCTGCACCAGTTTCTCCTGGCACTCAGGGTTGGCAGCCATCTCATACAGCAGGAACGACATGGCGGCAGACACTGTGTCGTAACCAGCGAAGAGGAAGATCACGGCTTGCGCCACCAGGTCCACGTCTGACCAAACTGTGGAATTGATTGAATCACACGTTACTTCCAGCCTATATACACATCACTGCTTGGCAAGCCTCTCAAAATAAGGGAGCTTGGGATGTAGTTCACCACTGAATTGTTTCACAGGTGTGATTAGGTTTCTTCAGGATATTTTTCCTTTAAAAGCTCATGTTAACTAAGCATATATTCGAAAACTCAGACGTTCGTGTCATTTGAACCTACGAACATCTGCTTGAGATACCATAGGTCAAATCACTAGGCTACCACAGCTTTTTTTATGTACAGGAGTCGGAGCCTTATAGTAGACTTTTAATTAAAGACTTCTCAAGGATGTACGAATAATAAGTATAAAGGTTTTAATTGGTGGGTGCCGGAGGATGGCCAACGACGACGAAACAAACCAAAAAGGTGATGGGGGGACGATTTGGACGCGTATGACAGAGGAAAGATATGGGAGAGGACATATATGGAGGACTAGCCTGTAATTGCGTCGGACCGGGAGTTGTTGAGGTCGAGAGGAGTGGCCTTTGGCCAGCAGTGGGACACCATAATAAAAATAACAAACTATAGGAACTAAAACTAGTACCTTGTGCAGCACAAAAAATGGACTTTCATATACGTTTAATTTAAACACTTCACAGACCTAATATTTGAAATAAAACGTAACACAAACGATTAAAACACAAGATTTATTAAGATAAGATGACAATCAACACACCGTTAGTCTCGCTAGGCAATAGAGGTTTAGGATTTTTACCTTAAATAATCGATCCAAATAAACAGGAGGCCTGCAAGGGCTTTTAGAATTTTGAAAAGCTTATAACATATTCAACGAAATTCGCATATGAGAAAAACACAAACACGTAACATGGAAAAAATATATAAAAATTCAGTCGCCTAAAATGACTAGGCAATTGTGCGCACAATCCTAATCATAATAAGTACACCTAAAAACTCACATTATTACGTTAAAACTAATGGAAAACTATATATTAATTTTAGTGTTTCTCCCAAATAAGCCGTCGTAAAAAAAAGGAATTTGCTGATTTAAAATAACGGATTAGTGCAACGGGCAAAACACAGAACACGGAGAAGAAACGGATAAACTGGATTTTTGCCTGCGTGGTACTCCTGTTGCATGACTCGACTGCGCCGATCGTCGTAAATGCTTGCTACCGTTATCCAACTGGGTCGTGATGGCTCCGAGTACTTGCGGAACGGTGCCGACGTGGATTCGTCATATTCGGTGACTAGATGCAGTTGGTCTGACCTCAGATATGGGTTAAAATTCTGCCGTATATGGCAAGCTGGAAATAAAAACTATAATGTAATATAACCCAAAAACATACGCAAACTTACACGAACGGCCACTAAACTGAACACTCACCCGAAATGGAAAAATCCGGCTATTCTTGAAAATCACCACCTCAGGTGCGAACACAGCGCAGGGCTGACACAGGAACTGGTGAAAAGCAGCTATAGGACACCCAAGAACACTATGCCACAAGCCTTTGGCAAAATACAAGAGCACAAACTCGAGGTTCACAAAATCCAGGGAAAATCGCCGATACTCTCGTCACAAAAACTCAAATCAGAATGCCTTCAATACGTAATGTCAATTTCAATTTTTTTACACCGAACACCGATATTCAAATTCAAACGAACCTGTCCAAAAGAGTGGTAAATAACCAACACGAAATACGAAAAAAGGTTATTAATAAGAATCACGACAAAAAGGTTATATCACCATGCGGCAAAATAATGCTGCAGACATCCCCCTACCAAAGGAAATTAAAATCAAATTCAAAGAAGAACCCTAACATTCAAAGATCAAAAAGGTAATAAAAATTTTGACAACCCTAATAAACAATGTTTTGCCAACCCTGAACGTCCAAAAACAAAAAACTCTACTACCAAGCCTAGCGAGACACCTCAGCGAAAGACGAAAACAAAACAACATCAATGTCAATGTCAACAACAAAACCCCATTTGAAATATTACAGAGTTAAGAAACAAAAACGAACCCCAGTAAACCTCGACACCTAACTCCAATTCAATTACGGATTTAAATTAAACACCCTTTCACAGATAAAAATATCGTTAACTGATGGACAACAACAAACCAAAAGAAAAGCTCCCAACAACGCTAAGAAATAACGCCACAAGACGAACCAAACAGCGCTAACGTTAGCTTCCCAAGAAACATCGACGCACCATGCCGTGAAAACGAACGGTTAAAAGTAGTAAAAAATCACGAAGAAACCGTGAGATGAAAATCGTGAAATAAAAGAATGTGCAGTAAACGGAATTAACACGAGAAGCTCTTGCTCACTATAACGAACAACGTTAACACCCTAAAGAAGAATGGGAAAGACGGAACGATCAGAATGAAAGATTTAAAATAGCGTCATCTACCCGAAACTCGGAAGAACTAACTACTGACCGTTGAAACAATACGAAACTTCAACTGACAAAATAACAGTCACATAATGTTTACAACTTACCACCGCCACCTAGGATTAATACAAGGAACTACTAACCATAGAAACACGACGCCATCTATATGACAAAATCAAAACCACCAACCTTCGTCTGAGATAAAGTTTCAGAACTAAATTCAAAACGCCATCTACCGGCGAAACAACAAACCCACTAATACAGTCAACTACATAAAATTGAACACCGCCGCTAATTCTAAGAAAGACATTTCACTATAATTATCCAGACTAACCTAACTTCCTAACTATCGAAGGACGGAAACTGGGTACGGACACGACAAAGTATGAGGCGGCTCAACCACAACTCGAAACGAACCGTAACACCAAAGAAGAGAAAAGAAAAGAGAAGAGAAGGGAAGAGAAAAGTTACAAGAAACCCGGCGAATCCGACTCTTGTTGAATCCTCGAAACTCGAGTCTGACCCAACGCCAGTATAAAAAACACAGTAGCCTTACACCTATGGTACAGTCGGCGAAAAAACGGCCACCGAAAAATAAGGCGAAATAACGAACAGAAAAGAAAAAAAGGTAACGACCTCGGGAAGCAAGAAAAGATGCACATCGAAATAAGGTATAAGGTAAGAAAAAAGGATAGGTTTAGTCAGCCAGGAAAAAAAAACGTGACAACCGCTGGAAACCAAAAAACGATGCAAAATGCGTCGTCCGGGCTAGAGAACCCCAGGACTGTGCTAAACGAGTGGACGAGTGGACGGACTTTAGGACGGTTACGTCTTCTAAAGAAAACAAAGAGAGAACGTGCAATCCCTGCCAAATGACTGAAAACCAGAAACATAGGACCCTGGAAAGGATAAACATAGTATACCGGAAAAAGGTACCACAGACGATGCGCCTTTCGGAACTTAGGGAAAAATATATATCAAATGATTGGGGGCCAGAAAAGAAAAGGACGGACGATGCGTCTTTCGGAATTTAAAAAAAAAAAAAAACTAAATTATGGGTTAAATAAATTCCATACCATAATAGAATAGCACTACTTTAAAATGTCCTTCACATGATAAGTACCAATGTGAGGAGAGTTTAAATCAGCTAACTCGTAAACTTGAGAAGAAACACGCCGAATTACACGACACGCCGTGAAACGAGGAGCAAATTTACCACCCCTTTCAATATCCTGCGTGCCCCTATGGAAATTCCTACGCCACACAACCTGACCAACTTCAAACGAGACAGGAATACGATTTCGGTTGTAGTAACGGGCGTTCCGAACGAAAGCTTGCGTCAACGCGTCGGCAACTTTTGCGTAAACTTCCCGTAGCGATCTGAGGTTTTCCGCACGATCGTTCCGACTGCTATCCAACCCAGGGTTAACAGTCTGAACTCTTCTGCGACTACAGGGAACATCAACCTCACGTCCGCATATAAGGAAATTTGGAGTATAATTTGTAGCCAAATTAACGCACGAGTTTAAATATAAGGCAACCTTAGGAAGTTGCCTGGCCCAAGTACGGTTATCCTCAGTCACAAGTATACTCAACGTAGTGACCACAGTTTGGTTAAATTTCTCAGCTACGTTCGCATTCGGACTATAGTAGGGAGTGAAAATAGGTGACGAAATATGATACGACCTAAGGAAATTTTCGAACTGACGACTCCTAAACACAGTAGCGTTATCACATAGGACGTTGAGTGGAGTTCCATATCTCAAAATTACTTCAGATTCCAATGCGTGCGTAATTGAATTCGTATCGGACTTCTTCAAAGGTGCTAACCAAACAAACTTCGAAAAGACATCTACCATCGTGAGAATATACTTAAACCCGTAATATGCGGTAGGTAAAGGTCCGACCAAATCGATTGAAAGCAAATCAAGAGGCGCATTTACAGCACGTGGATATAACTGTTGTCCTCTTGGCTGAGTGTTAGCAATCTTAAAAGATTTACAAATCTGACACAATGAAAGACGAAAAGTAATATCCTTGTACATGTTAGGCCAATAATACAAGTGACGTGTCTTAAAATAAGTTTTCATAATCCCTGGATGGACATTAGGAAATTCATTGTGTATTTCGTCTATCGCTTCGCTTGTCTTAGAAGCAGGCAAAACTATCTTCCAAGGGTCATCAGCAAGTGGGTTATCTACAGACACTCTGCGGAGCAAAACACCATTGCGCAAGGAATACGCCGGAAAAAGTTGTGGGGTAGACGAAACACCTGAATACACTCTCTCATACCAAGGATCACCAGTGGGAACCTGACCACGTTCAAAAGCGATAAGGGACACTTGGGGCCTGGATAACACATCTGGTACAACATTTTGAACGCCTTTCCGATGCTCTAATTCAAAATTGTACTGAGAAAGGATAGTAGACCAACGGGCTAATCGACCCGTTGGGTTATCTAAAGTAAGGAGCCACTTCAAAGCAATATGATCTGTGATGATCTTAAACTTTACGCCATCTAAATAACCACGAAAGTGTTTTACAGAATCCAGCACAGCTAAAAGTTCACGCTCCGTGGTACTATAATTACGTTCAGCCTTAGAGAAAAGACGGGAAAAATAAGCGATCGGGTGTTCGACTCCGTCACAAACCTGTACCAAGACCGATCCGAGTCCAACTTGGCTAGCATCACATTGCAAAATAAACGGCTTTGTAAAGTCTGGACAAGCCATAACTGGGGACTCAATGAGAACCTGCTTCAACCTTAAAAAGGCGGCTTCCGCACCGTCATTCCACTCGATCGGATCTTTTCCTTTCTTCTTGCCAATCAGAGCTGTCAAAGGCGAAATGATCGTTGAGAAGTTGTCGACGAATCTACGGTAGTATGAACATAGACCGAGGAAAGCTCTTAAAGACTTTGCGGTAGTCGGAACCGGATAATCGCCAATCGCCTCCAATTTTTTTGGATCCGTTTGCAATCCCTTCTCATTAACGATGTACCCTAAATACCTTAACTCGGATTTACAGAATTCGCACTTCTTTAGATTGACTGAAAGACCTGCATCCATAAGACGATGCCGAACCTTGCCGATAAGCTTGAGATGGCTATCAAAATCACGAGAGACGAGGATCAAATCATCGACATAGCCAAATACAAAGTCCTCCGAATCATGAGTGTATTCAAAATTAACTATCATGTCCGTAAGACGTTGCATTTCAGATGCCGCGTTTGTTAGACCAAAAGGCATTCGGACGAACTCGAATAGACCACGCTGTGGTACTATAAAAGCGGTTTTCTCACAACTGGCTTTATCTGCCAACGGAATCTGCCAGAAAGCACTACGAAAGTCTAATGAAGTTAAGTACTTCGCCCCGCGAAGATTATCCAAGATATCTTGAATTCTCGGCAACGGATACGAATCACGAATAGTGACGTTGTTCAACCGACGGCTATCAACGCAAAAACGAACTGACCCGTCTTTTTTTGTCACCATTACGACAGGACTCGCCCACGGCGACCTAGATGGCCGGATAACACCTACCTCCAACATCTTATCAATTTCCTCGTTCAAGACTTTCAATTTAACCGGTGACAAAGGATAATATCTTTGACGGACGGGAGGTCCTACTGTTTCAATCTTATGTGACAGCCATTTAGTGCAACCGAGACCAATCTTATCAGAAGAGATAGCCGAAAAATCGCCGATAACCTTCTGGAGTTTGATCTCTTGGTCTGGTGTAAGAACTTCGCGCGGATGGATATAGCGAAAATAGCGAAATATAGCGAACTTCACTAGAAGCAATTGACTTGTCCACCAATGTCGGAGGCTTCGGCACAAAAAGCTTGCCGCTCTTGTCACCAGCGAAAAACTGACTTAAAACTGACGTGAGACCAAAATAATTCCAAAACTCAATCCCTAAAATGAATTGAGTTGGTAAATCAGAACCAACAAGGCAGGGATGCGGAGTAGACGACCCATTGAAAAAAATTGGAATATCCACACCACCCAGAATCTTGATAGGACTGTTATCAGCGGAAACAACTGAAGGCTGAATTTTAGGGCTATATTTCAAACCGAGACGATTTAACAAGGAGATATCTACAAGTGACATCTGAGCACCAGAGTCAAGAAGCGCTTTTACTTTACAACCAGCTGCTGTGATTTCTATAAATAGACGATTGTCAGGAGAATCGTTTACGACTAGAGGTGACACGGACGAGCCGAGCCGTGTAACCTCGTCGGTTAGTTTTTTTGAAGATGAAGGATTACATTGGGGGCAATTTCGCGTAGATACGCCAACGTGTTTACAATTGAAACATACAATTCCAGGATATTTAGAACATCCCCGATAATCGTGTCCAAACTCATCGCATTTCAGACACTTGGGGTGAGAATCAGTGCTAACAGGAGACACAACGACGGGAGAGGTAGATTTACATTGGAAAGTTTCGAAATTTTTGGAGATTTCAAGGAGAGAATCCATATCTTTCACGATATTTGTCGCAAGACACGGGTGATAACGCGCGTGCAATCCGTACTTAACGATCGTTAACAAATCGTCTTCATCTATCGGGGAACGTAATTTCGCATTTAGATCACGGATTTCAATGACAAAATCGACTACCGGTTGATCGCTACGTTGTCTTAGCGCTCGCAATTGCCGCTCAATTTTGAAGTCATAATCAACCGTATCAAAGGTACGCAAGAACGCCGATTTGAGACTAGCGAAAGTCAAACCCGGAAAACGGATAGCCCTAAAATATTTAAGTGGACTTCCGGAAAGAAGTTTGTGAAAACGAATAACCACATAAGCGGGACTGACTCCGCGAGCGATGCCCTCTTCCTCGACGCGTGCAAAAAACTCACGGACGCATGAATCTCCCGAGAAAGTGAGATTCCATTTGGTTAGGGACTCGGTCTTTGCAGTGGCAGGATAACGTCCAGACGCTTTGGCATTCAAGGCTGTAGGTTGATCTGGAACCGAAGCGTGAGTAGAAAGATTCTCGGCAGCGGTCGTGTGTTCAGAAGTTGGCTGGTTGGGAATATTCGGAGCAGAATTTACGCGACGCGGGAATGGTCGCGGTGTGATGAAGGGGTTTGCTGGTGGCCTAAGCGGAGTGTCGCCGATCGATAAATCCTCAAAACTATCCATGACAACGATATCTAAAATACGACAAAATAATCGAAACAGCAAGGACGATATGTAAAAGAAAGCTAACTGACTTACCTTGTAATTCCCTAAGACTACGGGTACTAACTAAGGAAGCAGGCTAGGAAAAAAATTTAACACGGGATAGGTTGTGTAGGAGTTAAATTAAAAGACGTAGTTAAGTTTATAACATTTACAGTTTTATAATCAAAAAATTTGACGCAGAGAATAAATATAAATCCACTTGGAGATTGAAAGGCACGAATTAATCTGAAAACAGAACTGAAAGAATTAAAATGATGACCGGAGATCGGTCACCCTCCCCTTACAAAATGTTTTTAAAATATATTTGCTTCGCAACAATTTAAATTAAATAAGAAAAAAAAATTACTTACGTTCGGGCGCCATTTTGCAGCACAAAAAATGGACTTTCATATACGTTTAATTTAAACACTTCACAGACCTAATATTTGAAATAAAACGTAACACAAACGATTAAAACACAAGATTTATTAAGATAAGATGACAATCAACACACCGTTAGTCTCGCTAGGCAATAGAGGTTTAGGATTTTTACCTTAAATAATCGATCCAAATAAACAGGAGGCCTGCAAGGGCTTTTAGAATTTTGAAAAGCTTATAACATATTCAACGAAATTCGCATATGAGAAAAACACAAACACGTAACATGGAAAAAATATATAAAAATTCAGTCGCCTAAAATGACTAGGCAATTGTGCGCACAATCCTAATCATAATAAGTACACCTAAAAACTCACATTATTACGTTAAAACTAATGGAAAACTATATATTAATTTTAGTGTTTCTCCCAAATAAGCCGTCGTAAAAAAAAGGAATTTGCTGATTTAAAATAACGGATTAGTGCAACGGGCAAAACACAGAACACGGAGAAGAAACGGATAAACTGGATTTTTGCCTGCGTGGTACTCCTGTTGCATGACTCGACTGCGCCGATCGTCGTAAATGCTTGCTACCGTTATCCAACTGGGTCGTGATGGCTCCGAGTACTTGCGGAACGGTGCCGACGTGGATTCGTCATATTCGGTGACTAGATGCAGTTGGTCTGACCTCAGATATGGGTTAAAATTCTGCCGTATATGGCAAGCTGGAAATAAAAACTATAATGTAATATAACCCAAAAACATACGCAAACTTACACGAACGGCCACTAAACTGAACACTCACCCGAAATGGAAAAATCCGGCTATTCTTGAAAATCACCACCTCAGGTGCGAACACAGCGCAGGGCTGACACAGGAACTGGTGAAAAGCAGCTATAGGACACCCAAGAACACTATGCCACAAGCCTTTGGCAAAATACAAGAGCACAAACTCGAGGTTCACAAAATCCAGGGAAAATCGCCGATACTCTCGTCACAAAAACTCAAATCAGAATGCCTTCAATACGTAATGTCAATTTCAATTTTTTTACACCGAACACCGATATTCAAATTCAAACGAACCTGTCCAAAAGAGTGGTAAATAACCAACACGAAATACGAAAAAAGGTTATTAATAAGAATCACGACAAAAAGGTTATATCACCTTGCGGCAAAATAATGCTGCACTTGATACTACGCTTTTGCAATCAATTAGTATCAATACTTAAACTGGAAAACAGACATTGAAATAGAAGTTAAACTATAGCTGTTATATAATTTTTATAGAAAAATTAAGCTGAATAAAAGTGATTTAGTCTCACTAACTCTGCATTTGTTAAAAGGTGGAATAAAAGTGCTAAAAGATAGTGCTGTGAACGTTTATACGACATGAATATAACATAAATTAGCGAAAATCACTAAATACTCGTGATAACCACTATTGATATATTATTATTAGTGTTTCAACAACCGCAACTCTGCTGTTATACGATTACAGGCTGAATAAATCAATTCTTATACGACTGTTTTGCTAGTTGGGAAGCGACCGGTGTTGGGGCAGCCGCCTGTCCCCATCATTGACTGCCCGATGCATTTTCCGCTTGGTAGTCACACGGATTCACACAGTACCGAGCCTGGCTTCCGAATTTGTGGTGATACCAGCAGGTGGGATATATACGGTAGTTGGAACTTGACCTGGTGGAACTTTGCCGCGGTCGACTTCGGCCTCGGCTGCGATTGCTTGCCCTTGGTCGTGATTCCCGAAGTTCCCGTGACATTAGGTCCATCCTGGTCGTCAGAGCTTCCATCTGTTTGCTCAGTGCTGCGATTTGGAACACTAGCGGGTCCATTGGGGAGGCTGCAGCTGGTTGCACTGCTGTAACTTGCGGGGCAGAAGCAATGGCATCGTGGACTTTGTCCGCTAATTCAGCCAATTCTTCCAGGGTGCACCTCGTTTGAGAGGCTAGGATATCCTGGATGCCCTGGGGAAGCCGATTGGTCCACATCGTCCGCGTGAGATCCTCGGGAACGCCAGGACCGGCCAAGTGCTGCATGCGGCGAAGTAATTGCGAAGGCTCCCTATCTCCCAGTTCCTCGTGCGACAGCAGCTGCTGGAGGTCCCTCTCCCGTGTGGCTGACAAACGTTTCACCAGCTCGCTTTTGAGCTTTTCATACCGGTTTGCAGCCGGTGGGTTTGTTATAATGTCCTCTACTTCGGACGCGTATTGACGATCCAACTGGACCATGGCATAGTAAAACTTGGTGGTGTCTGCAGTAATATTGGACAGCATAAATTGGGCCTCCAGCTGAGTAAACCATAGTGCTGGGTTTTCTGGATAGAATGGGGGTATCCGCACACCCACTCTGCATAACTCTGCGGTTCCCGGCATGGCACTAGCCGTCTTCGATGCTTCTTTAAACTCGCTGCTAGGAATGTATGTCCCGTAGAGATAATAATTCTCAGGGTCATTCTCGTTATAGGGAAGGCAGTGGCGAGCTGGAGAGCCCGTCATACCCCCGTTGCTGCCCATCACGTCGGGGTCACCAATGTGGTTGTGAATGAAAGTCTTCAGTTTTTAATGCCAGGCCCAGAAAGCACAGCACACAGCAAAAATAGCAACACAGTTTAACGGAAGGAGAATACGGAAGAGAAGCGATAGGTACAGCGGTTGATATTATTTACGCGCATAGAATTATTACGAAATTCACGGAGCAAAAGATCGTGCGTCTCGCGTCGTATAGCGTAGGATAGCGGACTGCTGCCGGCCGGCGCGCAGGGGGCGCATCGCGCCGGGCAGGTATGTTTTTATCTTTTTTTTTATATCATCTGTGACGTAGGCGGCCGCTAGGCGCGCTTCTTAACTAATAACAAAAACGTTGCGCGTGCGCGCGTCAACAGACGAACATGTTTGGGATTGATTATAATAATGCAAATTAAGATTTATGATTTAACATAAGTTAAGCATTATGCAAAGTATAAATTGTTATTAAATTATAATTATTATTAGATATTACTATTACATAGTTGTTATTATTATAGTATTTCCAATCATTCATTTTCTCGATGGCAGCTCCCGTAGAATGTAACTGCGCTTTTTACGCAAAAATTAACTTGTAAATGCGAGGTATAAAAAATATGACAACTGCCTAATTTTGTTCCTTGATCCCAGGACATTCATCCAGGACAATTTGAGTCCATATTATGCAGTACTTAATATCGTTTTAAAGTACGATAAACTATAAACGTTTTAATAAAGTTACATTCTATGGGAATACAAATAGTGATGTTATGATTGAAATATCGATATTGTGTCGGTATTGTAAACATAATAATAAATATTGAACTAGAAGTGTTTCCGCGTCTCTGCACGCGTTCTAATTTTTTACCGGGACAAAAAATAGCCTATGTTACTCAGGAATAATGTAGCATTCTAATGGTGAAATATTTTTATTTGTCCAGTAGTTTTTAGTTTATTCATTACAAACATCCAAATCCTTCCTCTTTATAATATAAGTAATATAAGTATAGATAGGTTATCGACAATGAAATGAAATAATTATAATGACAGGTAATTTTTATTTATTAATTTAATCAAAATCATTCGGCTATTTTGCACGCTTAGTAATAAATTAGCATTCAAGTATAATATAAAATTGGATCGATATCGTATCTACTGATCACTTATTAGGTCACAACACTATAACTATCAAACTACATCTGTCATCGAGAAAATAAATGATTGGAACAACTATAGTTATTATTTTTATGATTATTTATTAACAATGTAAATTAGATTATTAGGATTCGATTATTATACGGTTGATTATTATTATTTATTATTGTTTCATTATTATTATTATTTTAAACATGCCATTGAAATATTTTGTAATTTGACTTAAGCTAAAAGTTAGTAACCTACACTGAATGTAGGCCACATCTTAATGCGATTCTATTCCGACTCAGTTCAGGTTATAACTCTAAATTTTGGAATGGAACCTAAACTGAATAAAAATTGAATCGCATTAAGACGTCATGGTAACCCCCCTGGTCGCCCATCCACCTCGTTAATAATGAATAATGTATAACAAAATCTTAAAAGTTCCGTACCTGTTTTGATGTTCATTTTGCCAACTTCAGACTCTTCAACAGTAGCAAACCCTGCGTGCTCGTCTTTAACTGTTTTGTCACGTGACAAGCGACCTAAAAATTTAAATAAAATTGAACTGGGCGCTTCAAACTCATGACAAAATCAAGAGTTTCCTTCTCAAACTCATGGCAACTACAGTGAGAGTAAATGTATTCACGTACCACAGTAGGACCCTCTTGCAATTGCCAGGCCACCGTCACTCGAGTGATATGTCCTTACCTTATGCACAGGGTTCCATTGTGGTACGTGAATACAATTCCCTTACTGTACAATGGTCAATGAAATAATTTGGAGAGCGGAGAGACTAAAGGCTGCATATTTTTTTATTAATCGGGCCAAACGGTTCAAATATTTTTGGCAAGTCCCTGATGGTTATTACTTTAGTAAGACAAGAAAAAGAACTCAAAATGAAGTAATTAAAAAAAAGGAGTGGCCCCTGCGGCATACTCCCTCAGCTGCTGACAGCTTTTCTCCTTGGGACAACATTGCTAATGCGTTGTCCAAGGAAACTGTCTGCTCTGCGGTCACCCGTAGCATTTATTACATACACAAATCACGTCTATATGCCTCCCGGGGTTGACAGAGCCAAAGATAACAAGACCTAAACGCCACGTTTAGATTGTACGCGTGGATGGAAAAGGGGAATCAAATTAGCGATGGGTGGCTAGCCGCATCACCTATACCGTGATTCCTAAGAACTTTGCCAGCATCTTTTTGAAGAGGCTACTAGCGCCATGACTCCATGGACCCAAGGTTCTCAACACCGAAGGGACCAAATTAGGAACTAGTAGAGTTTGTGAACACTGTCTAAATATCGACAATTTCTGGACTTGCTTGCTACTTGAGACTCGCGTGCACCAGGTGCGAGTATTCTAACTTTTATGCTGGTCTAGCTTTTAGCAAGTTGAAATGGCAGTGGGCAGGGCACATAGCACGGAGGACGGATGACCGATGGGGTCGAAAGGTCCTCGAGTGGAGACCACGTACCGGCAAGCGCAGCGTGGGACGTCCACCCACAGGGTGGACCGATGACCTCATTAAGATCGGAGGATCGCGCTGGATGCAAGCCGCTTCCAACCGGTCTTATTGGAGGTCTAAAGGAGAGGCCTATGTCCAGCAGTGGACTTGTAATGGCTGAGATGATGATGATCATGATGCTGGTCTGGGAGCAAAGAAAAAACTATACCAGTTGCTTCTCATCCCGCTCAGTAAAAGTACATCGAGGGAATGGGCAAAGATCTTAGGAATCATGTTAGAGGCGATGCGGCTATCAACCCAGCTATTTTGATTTCCCTTTCCATCCATGCGCACAGCACAATCATGCTAAGCGTGGCCTTTGGGTCTTGTCTTATTACCCTAGGCTTTGTCCACCCCGTAGGCGCCGGGCCGCTGCCTTTTTCAAGACGGAGGCCACTAGGAGACAACCTCTATAAACAATCCAAGCGGCACCAGCAGGGGAGGGCGGGATTTCCCAAACCTGCATTGCACAGGTGCCGCGAAAAACCCCATCCCGGGGTGGTCGTGGGGCGTAGCGATGGCACCGAGTGCTCCCGTAACGTCTCACATAGAACTAAACAGGGAATCTGTGTGCTTTTTAGTGGGTATGCCTGCCGTAGCGGGAGAGCCCCACATACCCCCTGTAAACCCGGTAATACCTTTTTTCGCTTCCATGAGCAGATGTATCATGTCGGGCCTGTGTATATGCATTTCTTCTCGCTGTTTCATAGACCCCAGCACCACGCTGGTATAGAAGTTCCTTATCTTGTCGGAAAACATTTGTAAACGCAGAATCTAGAACATAATAGAACAGTCTGATGGCTCTAATCTCATCATTTCCAGCCTATATAGGTTCCATGGTGCTGTGGTAGCCTAGTGGTTAGACTTATGGCCTCTCAAGGAAAAGGCCGTGGGTTAGAGCTAAGGCTCGTACCTTCGGAATTTATGTGCAATATTACATTGGAAATTTACCATGAGCTTAACGGCGAAGGAAAACATCGTGAGCAAACATGCACACATGTGCGAAGCAATTCAATGGTGTGTGAAGTTCTGAATCCGCACTGGGCCCGCGTGGGAACTATGGCCCAATCCCTTTCATTCTGAGAGGAGACCTGTGCCTAGAAGTGGGACGTATATAGAGTCTAATCTAATGGCGTTAAAAATGAAGTTTGCTTATCGACATGAAACAACCGTATAGACTCAATCATAACTACACTAACATAATTACTCATTAAAACTGTATAGATTCAGGCGTACCTATACGGAGGCCCATGTCAAAAATTAATGGATAACTTTACTTTTGATGCTCGACATGTTTCGGACTCATTCGTAGTCCTTCCTCCTGGATCACTCGTCCCGGCGGCAGCGAATCGAACACAGTTCGTTCCAGGCCGAAGAGTAAAATCTCCGTCTGTTTCTCTATCTGTCTGTCTGTCACCTGGCTGTATCTCATTAACCATGATAATAATATATGATGTATTTCTATTGCCGCTATAACAAACTATGTAAATAACTAATATAAGATGACCTCACACTTCCTATAGTTCGCGTAAGAGACAGGGCTACGCGGACACTGGATTTTATATTGTTTAAATTAAATTTAAATTTCCACTTTCTAGCCAGGGGAAGACTTAAAATTGTGTACCTACACCTCGGGCAGTGATAAAAAAAGCCTCAGGTAGCCCTCACCTTAGGTTCGTGCGAAACGTTCATGCTATCTGAGACATTTATTTCACCACCCTCGGGGTATCATGTGCTAACTTACCTTCATTAGCCAAGGCACAACCATGAAACCAATCATTCTCAGCATCCCGGATATGGTGAACCTGGTGACCTCCTTGCTCATGTCATAGAAGGCATTGTCTTCGAACTGGGAGTTGACGTCGAGACCAAACGCGCAGGTCGCTATCACGTCGTTGGCGTAACGGTTCGTCAGGTCCCTTGCTTCCATGTCTATATAGTCCACTACGGAGAACACGGCTTGGATAAATGAGGATAGCCTGACAATTAGAACACCATAGAAACATCCGAAAAGTACAGCTATCCTAGGATCCTCGTCATTCCATGACGCGTGCTATACCCCTACACCACCGATAGCTGGTGGGTAATACTCCGAATTTTTCTATCTGTTACTAGCTGTACATTATTACTATGTGAATTTTTGTCGCTACGCGTCATCTGTTTGAATGATGTGTCTGTACGACACAATTACAAACTCCCTTGGAACATCTACTGCCCACCAGGGACGAGAGAAGGCGCTGCGTATTTAGGTGTCAATAATAGGCAATATGCATTATTTTTTAGAAGTATAAATTGGGGTAGTATTCAGATGACTCTTACTTATAGACCGATCGCTTAAAAGAGTCCTCGCCCGCGCGGCACAGGGGCGCGGGGCAGGATGACAGGGGGCCGAGAGAGGTGTGGGTGGCAGGCGCACTACCCTTTTTTTTTTATGGTGTGGAAAATGCGCCTTATGCATCCGGCCCGGTACGGGGTTACCGAGGGTATCTGGGGCTCTCAATCAACCGAGGCGTCAGGCATACCCAGTAAAAAACACACGGATTCTCAAATTTGGCACTATTGTGGGACACCACGGGAGAACTTTCGTGAACCGCGATGCCCCACGGGCCCACCCCAGGATGGGGCTACCTCCCTGCGACACCTGTGCAATGCAGGATTGGGAATTCCCGCCCTCCCCCGCAGGTGCCGCGGATTTTTTATAGAGGTTTTCTCCTCACAGTCACTGCAGTAACCCGCGGCCTCAGCATTCGGAACGCCAAGGTTACGCGTAGCCACGACAGGCACCAGGCGCACTACCCGCTCGCAACTCTCTCGGCCCCCTTTGTCGTTACACCCGGCGCCCCTGCACCGCGCAGGCGAGGACTCATTTAAGCGGTCGGTCTATACCATAGTGGAGCATTATCACGCTGCATTGAAACTTGTTAGGCACATAAGAAACCTTTTTGGCGAGTCTCAAAATCTCAAAAATCTGTGCCAGTGGTATAATAAGAGCGCCAGCGGCCTTGCCATGACGTCTTAAATGCGATTCAATTCCGATTCAGTTTCGGTTCGGTCATTGTCAGATCCATACTAAAAATTACAGCTAAGACCTGGAGTCGGAATTGAATTGCATTAAGACGTCATGGTAAGATTCCAGATCATTGTTCAGAGCTCTTGTGTCGAAGGTTCATGTCGCTTTAATGATGGCCTTTTCGATAGACGATGGCATGAGGAGGAAAATTACCTTTAGACAGTTCTATCTTGGTCTTGAGAGAGCACATCATCACATCTGCGACTTGGATCATGAATGGCACCATTTGTCGTATTTTCGAGCTGGTGAATGCTGGGCTGAGAGCAGAACGCATGGCCTTCCATTCATCACCTGGAAGATAAAGGTTTCAAACTTAAGTTGCAGTCCAAAAGGTATGGGGCTGTCCATTAATCATACATACATACATACATGACCGACAAGGCCCTGGCATCGCGTAAAGCGCTGCGGGTGTCTATGGACAGTGGCGATCATTTACCATCAGGTGACCCACTAGTTCGTTTGTCTGGTCTATCTAACATAAAAAATAAAAATAAAAATACATACATACCGTCACGCCTCTTTACCACAGGGGTAGGCAGAGACTACTTTGTTCCACTTGCTACGATCCTGACATATTTCTTTCGCTTCATCCACAGTCATCAATCTCTTCATACATGCTCGTCGGTTTCGGGTACTCCTGACCTGACCTTTTTCCAAAACGTCTCCTATTTGGTCTCGGAACGTCTGTCTAGGCCTTCCCCTCCCAACGTAACCATTCACACTCCCCATATAGATTTGTTTAGTTAGTCTACTTTCATCCATCCGCTCTACATGCCCAAACCAACTAAGCATACTTTTTTCTATCCTAGTCACTGTATCCTCTTTCACACCAGCATGTGCTCTTATCACACTGTTCCTTATTCTACCTTTCAGTGATACCCCTTCCATACTCCTTAACGCTCTCATTTCTACTGCATTTATTCTACTTTCATGCTTCTTTTGCCATACCCAAGTTTCGCTACCGTACATCAATGTTGGAACAAGCACCCCTCCATCCATTAATCATTGTGATGTTTTTTTGCACTAATTTGAATAACCAGCAGCGGCAGATAAACTCTGCCGAGTTTTCGCCCGCTGTTATAAAGCTTTTAAATTGTATATTATTAATTTGTTTTAAATAAATAATAAAAACAACATTAGTTTTTAACTCTTATTCTACGTGGACGAAATCGCGGGTAGAAGCTAGTAATAATAACCTTTTAAAGCAACTAAGTTCCTGGTTATCAGGGGTTCGACCGCAGGATCCATAATTAAGCTTCGGTCGACAAAGTGGTCGAAGTCTTTCACGGTTATCTTCTTGAGCAGTTCAGGGTCTTTGATCAGTATGTATGGCTTTAGGAACTCAAAGCGACCCACGATCCTGTTGAATAAAACAAGGGGTAGCACTCCGGGAGTGCCGGCAGAAATGAAAAATACACATGCGCACACTCGCGCAAGCGCCCAGCGCCGCTTAAGCGACCCAGCAGCAACTATCTCTCCGTCTTACGAATTTTCGATCAGGTCAGGTGTCCTGACGGTCAGTGACCTGACGCGAGTTTAACATTTTTTACCCATCCCAAAAAAGTGCACGCCGGAAGTTTTCACTTCAAAATTTACCAATTGGCCGCGGTGCCTCAGGGATCGATTCTCTTCTAATGTTTCCATTATGCCATAATGTAATGTTTGGCATAATGATCATTTGCCATAACTGTTTTTTTTCTGAAACCTTATTTTTTTCGGAGCTTAGAATTGGCCAGTAGTTTTATTATAATCCTGAACAATTAACATTTGAAGAGAAAAAAAGTTATGGCAAACCATTTATGGCATTTGGAATCATAGAAAACGATAGGAATATTACAGGTTAGTTAGTATATTATATAATTTACTTTTTGGATTATAAAAAAGAATAAAATATTCCAGTTTCATTAACTAAGCCACACAAAGACAACATTACCAATCCATATCGATCACAATAGCTGTTTTGAAGAGTGCACTAATCGCCAATTTCCATTTGACGTAATTTTTATTTCACATGAATCAGGTACATACATACATATCACGTCTTTATCCCTTTACGGGGTAGACAGAGCCTATGGTAACAAGACCTAAAGACCACGTCTAGCATTATTGTGGGATGGAAAGGGGAATCAAAGGGGTCACTTGACCACGAACGTTACGATACCTATCTTCTGGAAATCTCTGGTAAGTCCGACTGAGGACATCAGTGACGTGGTCACTCTGGAACAGCACGCCCGCCAGGTCGCCCAGTACTGGTATCGCTGGGGCACTGTTCACCCCCATTCGGGAGAAGTGGGTGTAGCGATGGTATAGCCAAACTGCTGCGCACGCGGCGCACGTTAGCAATAAAATCACAATCATTCCTGAAACAAATGTGTGTTTAACTGCCAAAGAATGGACTTGTAGAGTTCTACATACATACGTATATACGTACATTTATCACGTCTTTATTCCCGGGGTAGATAGAGCCTAAGGTAACAAAACCTTAAGCGGGAAGAGAAGCAACTGGTAAATTCTATGTTTTTTCTTTACTCCCAGAACAGCATAGAAGCATGGATCGTAGCAAGTGGAATAAAATAGTCTGTGCTTACCAATACAAATTTAAATCACGTATGTATGTTAAATTAGGTATTTTATAAACTTTTCAAGATTTGCATAGGTGCGTAGGCTTGCACTTTGCGACTCTGTTACAAAAATAGAACAACGGAAATAATGTAACGGCACTCGGGGCTCATACATAATATTAAATTAAAATTGACCCGGCCAATTTTCTCAATTGGTTCTACGTCGTAACCAACTATACATACCGTGCTATCGTGATGTAGTCTGTTCAAGTGAGCACCATTTGCCAATAAGTGCGCAAAAGGAATACATACATACACACATTAATCACGACTTCATCCCTTACGGGGGTTGACAGAGCTTAACGTAACAAGACAAGCGTTAGGTAAGAAGGTTAGGGGATTTAAAATAGTGTGGGACGCATCCTAAGATTTTCGCTGATTCCCTCGTTGGGCTTTTACCATGCGCGGTAAGAGAAGCAACTGGTACATTTTGTGTTATTTCTTTTCTCCCAGACCAGCATAAAAGAAAATTAAAATTTCACGGGTGTCATTTTTTCTTAATAATTACAACAAAACAGTATCCGACGAAACTAGAACCCTGTAAAACAGGAATCCGGTGACTACTTACTTATTTCTTCTGAGTCCCAATTGGATATTTAACTACACGCACAGGGCACAAAACACGTTATGCCTCATGCCTAACTGCTCACTGACTAGCCATGACCTGCCTGCCTGTACTTATACGTTCGCGATCTCCGAAAGGCACCGCGTCTGGTGTTGATAAACTGATTAAAAACATTCGAGATCTATTTATCATTTCTTACATTTTTTTTACTTCTACGGCTTGGGAGTAAAGAAAAAGCATAGAATGTACCAGTTGCTCCTATTCCCGCGCAGATGGTAAAAGCCTATCGAGGGAATGGGCGAAAATCCTAGTAAACATGTTATAGGCGATGCATGTAGCAACCCATCACTATTTTAATTTCATTTTAAGTAGTCCCATTTCTTTTACCTCCTTAGTACTTTTAGATAGCTGTACAGTTTTTAAAAAGCAATCGAGACGTTACCAATGTTCATCTCATCTCTAGCTAGTTCCACTGCTGGGCACAGACCTCGTAAAAAAAAACTAAATACGTTCTTTGCATTAATTTAATAAATGATCAAAAATTTATTTCATGATCACACTTGTCACTATTCTGTTTTTTCAGTTGTTTTCACTCTCTCGCTCTGATCTGCAGCCAGTGTCCTCCTCTTATCCTCAAGTTGAAGCTGCCGGTGGACAGCTCGACAGGGACGGGTGTCCTCTTGGAAGGCTCCAGCTTGACATGCTGGAGCAGCTGGTAGATCATCACCTTGATCTCGCACAGCGCGAACCGGGAACCTGGAAACGTTATTGCTTGTAGAAAGAAGTGAGGGATTTCAATAATAATGATAAGGCGTTTAATAAAAATAAGGCTTGTAAGACATAGACGTTAAAGAAATGCTAAAGCCGCCCAGCATCAAGCGGCGTAACCAATGCAGTGGTTTTCCTATCGCCCCCTAGATGGCGTTTACCTCCCAAAAATCACGCTAACGTTCGTTTGACTTGAAAACTTTTAGTAGTAGGTATATTATATCAACTTGATTAGAGCATCGGAAGTGGCTTACTAAGCATTCAGCCTAAGGATAGAGTAACTAGGAGTCGTAGTGATCGCTATGGTTGAAATCGGTTGGAAGGATCATCATCATCAGAGTGAGATAGCTTTACGAAAATCATGAACATTTAAATCCTGAACTGATGACCACGGCCCCTCTGCAACTTCCTAAATCCTAGCTCTAGCGAAGCGACTTAAAAGAAAAATAATTTATTTCTTACCAATGCAGTTCCTCGGACCAAGTCCGAAGGGCATGTAAGTAAAAGACTGGATATTCCGCTTGTTCTCATCAGAGAACCGTTCAGGGTCAAACTTCAGAGGGTTCGGGAAGTACTTCGGGTCGCGGTGGATGGAAAATATTGGGATGTTTATGCTATCGCTGACTTTCACCTGTAACAAAGGCAATGACAGTAAGTACATGGTCGAAGTACGTAATAAATACATACATAGATCACGTCTTTATCCCTTACGGGGTAGACAGAGCCTATGGTAACAAGACCCAAAGGTCACGTTTAGCATGATTGTGGGCGTACCTATAGGTGGAAAGGGGAGTCAAAATAATGATGGGTTACTAGCCGCATCGCCTATAACAATACATGATTTTTAAGATTTTCGCCTATTCCTTCGATGGCCATGTTTCTTGCGGCGCATTCTTCTCAGGCAATGAAGGTCTTTCCGAATCCACTGGTACTTTCAAAAACGACATGTAAAAGAGCCTATGGCGGCCTATTTGCAGAATAAAATTTTAATTTTGAATTTTTGATGGGTTTTTACCAACTCCTCACACCTCTTTTCCACAGGGATAGGCAGAAACTACTTTGTCCCACTTGCTACGATCCTAATATCTCTTCCGCTTCATCCGCATTCATTAATCTATTCACACAGGCTCATCGGTTTTGGATTCTTAACTGACCCTTCTAGAGTATAATACCACATTACAAGGTCATAAAGATAGCACATCGGTCTTCTCGGCTAGTTTCGCCTTCGTAGCGTTGTGTCGCTTGTTATTACGTGACGCTAGTCTCCTTCCAAAGACCGAAGTGCAATCTTTATTGCCGGGTATTGTAAGATGTGACTTACAATATAATCCATAGGAGCATCATCATTTGCTCTGCCCAAATTATACTCCTTGACGCACAGTCTCTCGGAAGCTATTGCAGGCGGCCACAGTCGCAACACCTCTGGAGAAAACAAGAAAACCATTAGGAATACTGCAACAAGACACGCTAGTAAAATATAAAACTCCTCGCCGCTTTTCTGGTGACGTAACGGTTCAACGGTATAACCCGTTACATCGCCAGGAGGCGGTTATCCGTCGGTATGCGTCGCGTGGAAGGCCAATCTTGGCCTCTTTTTCCCAGCAATGGTGTGGCAGGAACACTACACACGCCATTCTTCTCGAGGACCTTATTAAACGTGTTTCTTACCTGAGACAACCATGTCCAAATAAGTCATGGTCTGAATGGAGTTGTAGTCGAACTTGCCGCCGTTCGCCTTTTCATGGTCCCGAATCTCCCGAACCAGCTTCTCCTGCACGTCGGGGTTGACGGCCAGCTCGTACATGAGGAACGTCATGGCGGTGGAGACGGTCTCGAAGCCAGCGACGAAGAAGAGAGCCGCTTGAGCGATCAGGTCAATGTCCGACCAGACTGAAGAGAAACAGTTAATGGCATAATTTGTAAACAGATACATACATAAATGAAATCTTTATCCCTTACGAATTAGACAGTGCCTTTGTTTTTTAACGGAGGCGAAATCTTTATGGATGCCCTAGGCACAGGGATGCCTCAGGTTATGTGGGACTCTCCCCCGAAGGGGTATACCCAAACTAAAAATTCTCCGGCGTTGCCTCAATCCGGTGTGATGGGGACGCAGTGGATCCCAATGCCACTAGGGTTTCACCACAAACGCCCCACCAATGGCCCCGGCCTCCGCCAAGACCACGCCAAGAAGAAGAGGGCCCGTACGCTGGGCCCGTCTTCCCTTAGACAGTGAGACCGTGCAATGCGGGTAGGTAATGGAGTTAGACAGAGCCTAAGGTAACAAGACCTAGAGATTACGTTTATATTATATTGGTGGAAAGGGGAATCAAAATGGTGATGAGTTGCTAACCGCATCGCCTATCACATGATTCCTAAGATTTTTAAGATTTGTAAATACATTGCGACATTAACATGACAAAAACTATGAATTGTAATTATACTCTGGTTACGTAGGCGATGGAAAGAAACTTGATTAAGACTTGATCGAAACCATTATAATGTTCATTTTCATTATGGCTAAGCTTCACTAACTTACCTCTGTCAACATCCCTCTTCCCAACAGTGGATTCTTCAACAGTCGCAAAGCCAGCGTCAGCATCGTTAGCAGAATTTTCATCGTGAGTCAGTTGACCTGTAAATACAAAATAATTCTTCGTCAGTGTTTCATTTTATTCAAATAAATTGTCTCCAAACTGTTAGTTTTACATCCCTCTTCTATGTATAAGTTTAGTACAAGCTTCTTTTCAGAACGAGAGGGCATTGGGCAATAGTTTCCACGTGAGTTCAATGTGAATTTGAAACTTTGGCAATACTAATGGTTTGCTTCAAATGTGTATGATCATATTTCCTGATGATATTTTTTTTTACCCAACATAACTCGGTATGTTAAATAATCTGCTGAAAGCTCGGTGGGCTTTTACCATCTGCGCGGGAAGAGAAGCAACTGGTAAATTCTATATTTTTCTTTACTCCCAGGAAGAATTAAATTAAATACATTTATAAAAGGGATGTCTAAGGTCCCCGAGCCTTAAATAATATTAGTCTATAGTAGAGATGTATAGTCTCTACTAGTCAAAGTAAAACAAGTCAGACCACCTAAAAGTGTTTGTTGTTAAGTCTCGAAAGTCTCGAAATTTCGAGACTCCTGCGACTGACGACAAAGTCTCGCCTCAGTCTCGAGACTTACAATTATTTCCGAGACTGGACGCCCTGCTTTTAGTACGTTCAGAAGAAAATTACTAAGAAACTTACTGAGGTCACAACATTTTCTTCTATTGAGCAGAACAGAATGATGGCAAAAACAAATAGAGAATGTAACCGTGATAGCTTTTGAGCTAACAATATAACAATTATGGTATCTTATTCGTTCGGTAATCTATAAGCCTACCAAATACGTGTGAGTAATTTTATTGTACAAATAGGAATAATTTTGCGTCGTTACTCCAAACGATAACAAACATCTAAAAATTGGATAAGCTATCAGTCAGAGGAGTGGACGTTTCGTGATAATCATTGGCTTATTTAATGAATAGTTTGTCTACTGAATCAGCAGGAAGTTTAACATTAACATTATTATCATACATACACATACATACATTCCGTCACGCCTCTTTTCCACAGGGGTAGGCAGAGACTACTTTGTTCCACTTGCTACGATCCTGACATACTTCTTTCGCTTCATCCACACCCATCAATCTCTTCATACATGTTCGTCGGTTTCGGGTACTCTTGACCTGACCTTTTTCCGAAACGTCTCCTATTTGGTTTCGGAACGTCCGTCATCGTTAACATTATTATCATTTGAATTAATTCGTGAATATACAGCATTTTCGCAAGTCATTCTGTTTTAGGTCTTCTGTTTATCACAGAAGCACAAGTACTGCGGCTTGGCGCCAGGATTAGAAATAAAAAAAATCTGTAGCGATCCAGATGGGTTAGGTTCTATCGCTCGCAATTTTTCCTTAGTTCAATACAAACCAACCTTTTTTGGCCTCCATCAGTAGATGGATCATGTCGGGACGGAAGATGTTGTGTGCCTTGCGATCGCTCATGGTGTCCAAAACGAGGTGTTTGAAGAAGTTCCTTGCATCGTCAGGGAAGAGTGCCATCTTGAATGTCTAAAGATTAATAGCTATGAGAAAGCTAGTAGTTGCAGTAATAATCCATGCTAATTTGAAAACAATAACGACAGATAAAAGTTAAAATAATGCATGCGTACAAGTCAAAGAAAATTCGCATACATAATTCTGAATAATGCTGGCCTTACGGGCACCAATCATTATTAACATGACGTAACTGAATTTAGGTAATACAGGAATATAGGTTGTATAACGTTAATAAAATTAAAGTAATATTGAATGATAATTTATAATTATGAACGAGAGTAAAACTACAAACCTTCATTAGAAAAGGCACAGAAGAATATCCCAGCACTTTAAGGAGCGCTATGAAACCAAAGTCTGTTGCCTTGTTGCCCATTTTGTAGAACTGGTTGTTACGGTCGCTATGAGAGTCCACTCTCAAGCCAAAGGCGCAGGTGGCTATCACGTCGTTAGCATAGCGAGCCGACAAATCTTTGGCATCTATCTCCATGGATGTTTCTGGAAAAGGTATCACATAGGAATTATGCAAAAAATTCGCAACACAAGCCATAAAACTCCAAAACTCATCATCATAATAACAGCCATAGGACGTCCACTATTCGCCATAAGCCTCCCCCATAGACCTCCAATTGCCTCGGAAGGAAGCCGCTTGAGTCCGTGAACCCGCGACTTTAACCAAGTCACCCGTCCACCTCTTTGGTGGGAGTCTTACGCTGCGCTTGCCAAACCGTGAGCAGCACCATTTTTTCAAAATAGCTTTCTCTTTCTCCTTTTTAGAACAAAATCACTATAGTGAGTATAGTATAGTTCATACACTAAAATAAATGACCTGAAGACAGCCTTCGACGTGAGTCAGAGAATAAGACGCAATAATTTCACACATGGTGTGTAAGAATAATAGTTTCGTCTATCTATCTCGCTTTAACATACGCGTATCTTACTTCGCTGATACAATGGGGGCTAACGCATGTGATTTTGGCACTAGAGGCGTTTATGTCGCGTGAGGTCCAATAACATTCACTTTTCACTGGTTTGGTAGGCTTCGTGACATAAATTATAATTTCTTTAATAACCTGTTGAAAAGTGTTCTTCTTTTTGTTGTTGAAGATTATTTGGCGATGAATGTGAATGTTTTGAATGCGGAATTAAGAAAAAGAGGCGCGAAAATAACGGCCTCAAAGAGCAGCAAATTCAGAGGTTTGATTACTGTTTTTTTCAAACTTATTTTTTGCCAAAAGTTGTGCTTGTTTGCCGCGGTGACAGCTATGTTTTTTCTAGCTATACATCTGGATCTAAGTCAACAGTGGCGCTAACTGGTGAACAAAGAAACGATAGTCCCCATTGGCCCAGTCCCCATTCAAAATAACAGTACAAATTTGCACACATTTGTGTTGGTCAAATCTTTTGCCGCTGAATATAATTAGAATCCACATGAAACCCGTGATCACTTGCAACGTTATTAGTGAATATTGTTATGGAGTGCTATTTATTTGCAAGTAGTACAACTCATAATGAGGATCAGAGTCGCTCAACAAGCTATGGAGAGAGCTATACCTACTCGGAGCTTCTTTGCGCGACAGAATCCGGAATACGAAGATTCACCGAAGAACTAGAGTCACCAACATAGCTCGAAGAGTATGTCCGTTGAACTGGCAATGGGCAGGCCACATCGCTCGTAGAACAAACAACGGTTGGGGAAGAAAAGTTCTTGAGTGGCGACCTCGAACCGGAAGACGCAGTGTTGGCAGACCTCCCACTAGGTGAACTGACGACATCGTGAAAGTTGCGGTTGGATGCAGATGGCGAGTAAAGTTGTCGTTCATTGTGCGTTCTAAGGTCGAGGCCGTTCAACAGTGGACGTCTTCTGGGTTATGGATGATGATGATGGCAACTAAACTTTTTCTAACACTTACTTCCCGATTCCCGAAGCTTTGCTTTCAGTGAGTTGACCATCTGATCTCCGACTTCCGTCATGAAAGGCAGCATGTGCTTCATCTTTGAGCTGGTGAATGCAGGGCTCAGTGTTGAGCGCATGTCCTTCCATTCTTGACCTGAAGTAAAAAGTATAAGGAAGATAAGACTACATACATACATATATAAATCACGTCTTTATCCCTTACGGAGACAGAGCCGAAGGTAACAAGACCTGAAGATCACGTTCAGCATGATTTTGGGCGTATGAATGGAAAGGGGAATCAAAACAGTGATGGGTTGCTAGCCAGATCGTCTATATAACCATAATCCCCAAGATTTTCGCCGAATTCCTCGATGGGCTTTGACCATCTGCACGGGAAGAGAAGCAACCGTAAAATTCTATGTTTTTTCTTTACTGGGAGTAGCTAGGACTGGTGAATGGAAGAAAAAAAGTAATAAGACTAAAATTAGGGTTTTCCAAACAACTTGCATAGTTAAGCAACAATCATACGCCATTACTTCCATCCAGCAGGCTTATTTTCTAAATCGCTCGCAATCGCCATCGTTGCCATCGTTGCCATCGTTGTCATGTCAAAATGAACACAATGGCGATTGCGAGCAAGTTAGGTAATAAGCCTACTAGTCTGGGAGCAAAAAGCATAGAAAATACCAGTTGCTTCTCGTCCCGGGCAGATGATAAAAGGCCATCCAGGGAATGGACGAAAATCTTAGGAATCATGTTATAGGCGATGCAGGTATACCCATCACTATTTTGACTCCACATGTACGCCCTCAAACATGCTAAACGTGGCCTTGTTACCTTGGGCTCTGTCTACCCCGTAAGGGTTCTAAATGTGATTTGTGTATGCAAGTGTGGTTACAATTGGGTGACAACGGATTTTACGATAAAACCTAAACATTAAACTAATCTTAATGTTATTTTTTTGTATTCTGGGCAACCACTTCTCAATTCACAACTAAATTTAATCACCTCTTAATGAAAACAAGTTCCTTCCAAAGATTGGGTCAGCTTCCTCGCTAACCAAGGCCTGGTGATCCAGGAAGTGTTCAAAGTCCTTAACGGTGATCTTCTTGATGAGTTCCAGGTCTTTGATGTAGACGATCGGCTTGAGGAATATGTAGTGTCCGACGAACCTGTGGATGGAAATATTAATTAACGGTTTTGTAAGCAAGCAAGTTCCATCCAGTTCATATTAAATTGCAATGTACATACTCGTACATACAAAAATTACCGCGCTTCGTTTAGACCAGTGGTTCCTAACCTGGGGGTAATTACCCCCGCAGGGGTAAAACGGAGATTCTAGGGGGGTAACACGGGATGGCACGAAATAGTATTATAATAGCAATAAACAAAATAGTAGTATGGTTAACTCCGAGATTTATATATTACTTTACTTACTAGTTACCTAAACGTGAAATTTCTTACATAATAAATTCGTTCGAATTTGTGTGGTTTTAATTATTTTAAATTAGCTAGGGGTAAACTCAATTCCCATACTTGTTCACAGGGGTAGTGACATAGAAAAGGTTAGAAACCACTGGTTTAGACTAAAGCTCTTCGAATATTTTAAAAATCTGCCATATCTGGCCATTAAAAAGCTTTCGAGACTTGAGATATATCACCAAGTATCAGTTGGCCGCGCTGGACTCGGTAGAGCAGCGAGCCCGTAGGCTCATTGGTGATGCCTCGTTAACCGAGAACAGACTGCAGAGTCTCGGACACCGTCGAAGAGTTGCATGTCTGTCTGTTTTTTATCGGATACATTTTGGTGAGTGTGCGCAGGAATTGCACGACCTTATAGTTCCATCTCCGTTTCGCCAACGGACTTCCAGGCGGGGGGAGCGTTTTCACCCATTTGTTGTCAACATACCATTGACCCGCACGAGGCGGTTTGCTTCATCCTTCCTAATGCGAACTGCTAGGGAATGGAATTCGCTCCCATCGTCTGTATTTCCGGACAGATACAATCTGGGGCTCTTCAAGGCTAGAGTGAATAGGCTGTTACTGAACCAGTGAGTTACACCTTTGGCCTCATCTGCACCTTCCACCAAGTGAGATAGAGGCCAAAGATTGTCAGCAAATTGAGACGAGATTCGGTTACACCCCTTTAAATAAAATTACAATAATAAATCAGTAGAAAGTTGGTGTCAGTACATTAAATAAATTCATCAAAAAAGAGTGCTAACGATCTTCCATGCTGGTCTGGGAGTAAAGAAAAAACATAGAATTTACCAGTTGCTTCTCTTCCCACGCAGATGGTAAAAGCCCATCGGGGGAATGGGCGAAAGTCTTAGGAATCATGTTATAGGCGATGCGGCTAACAACCCATCATTATTTTGATTTCCCTTTCCACCGATACGCCCTCAAATATGCAAATCGTGGCCTTAAGGTTTTGTTACCTTATTACCTTAGGCTCTGTCCAACTCGTAAGGGATATATGACGTGATATATGTATGTATGTGTGTATGTATTGCGTACATAGGGTACTCAAAATATAAAGTTATGATGCAGTCTTTAAGCTTTCATTTCGTCCGAGAGACAATACAATAAAACAATACAAATACTCTTTATTGAACACCACAAATCAGTACAAAACAATACAGAAACAAAGAACAAAGTAGACAATAGGCGGTCTTATCGCTTAAAAGCGATCTCTTCCAGACAACCAATAATAGAAATAAGTTGGAGACAGTTTAAGTAGGTGGCGGAAACAAATAGACACAATACATGCCATGAAACATGGAAACAGAGAGACATGCCAGGAGACTGAGAACTTGGCGTTTTGAAGTACATTTTTGAAATATATATTTAGGAGTGAGCTAATTTTTAGGGTCAGAACAGAAATAACCGTAAATCAATATAATTTCCCTACAAAAACTACATAAAATAAGACGAGCCATGAAAAAATCCCTTTCAAGAACCATCCTTGTATTAAAAACGTTTCAAGTTAAATTCATTCTTTTGTTTTATTTGTGTGTCTCTCTTAGGATTTGTTACCTTAGACTCTGCTTACCCCGTAAGGAATAAACGTGATATAATGTATGTATGTATTGTGTATTCTCTTAACAGTGGACACACAAAATCGAACTTACTTGTCTTTCCGAAACTTGTGGTACACATTGTCGATGGCATCGATGAAGTGTTGAAGGCGGACCAGTACTTTCCCCGTGGTGCCCAGCAGTGGGAGTGGCCTGAAGTGTCCGACCCCAGCCTTGCTGAACCGGGTGTATATTTGCCTGCAATACAGCGCAAGCGCCGTTAGCAGCGCGCCCAACCAGATGTAGAGTATCATGACCTGGAATATTAGTTTATGACTAGCTGTTATATACCCACGGCCACACCCCCTTACCAGTACCATAGGCTTTATCTACCCCATAGAGGATATAGACGTGATATATGTATGTATGTATTATCCCTTACGGGGTAGACAGAGCCTAAGGTAACAGAACCTTAAGTTTATAGGTGGAAAGGGAAATCAAAATAGTCATAGGTTCCTAGTCGCATCGCCTATAACATGATTCCTAAGATTTTCACCCAATCCCTCGGTGGGCTTATACCATCTGCGCGGGAAGAGAAGCAACTGGTACATTCTATGTTTTTTCTTTGCTCTCAGACCAGCATGGAAGAATAATGACAAATAATATAAACAGGTAATAATAGAAACATGACCGTAAAAGTAGGTGGATATATAAAAAAAACTTACGAGAAAATTATCTTGTATTCTCCAAACAACGATTGCAGACACTTTTAAAACAGGACTGATATAAGCACGCTCCGCGTATCTTTATATATCAAAAACACAAATCTATAATTCTGATGTAAGCGCGAATATATCTTTTGCAAAGTTATCTAAACATGATGCTTGATTAAATCCAAAACTGGAATTTAAAGATAAATAAAAAAAGAACCGCCTTCAAATGCAGCCTAAATCCGCCTATAGATTTCATAATACACACATACATAATGCCTTTTTTTAACGGAGAGGAAATCTTTATGGATGCCCTAGGCACGGGGATGTCTAGGGTGGTATACCCGAACTAAATACTCTCCGGTGTTGCCTCAATCCGGTGTAACGGGGATGCCACTATGGTTTCACCACAAAGCCCCCCCCCCCCCCCTTTGGCCCCGGATTTCGCCAGGACCGCGCCAGGTAGACAGAGCCTAAGGTAACAAGATTTTCAACATAAAACTTCCTTGAGACTCAATCATAATTACACAAACCCAATTCACGTAAAAAAGTCACATGTTTCAGACTAGTTCGTAGTTGGGGCGAGCAGTCCAAGAGGAAGGACTGCGAACTGGTCTGAAACATGTCGAGCATCACTCGTCTTTTATACATAAACTAGCTGTTGCCCGCAACTTCGTCTGCATAGAATTCGTTTATCGCTATCTCGCAGAAATTACGCAATCCGTTGTTAGAGGATGCCTACGTCATAGTAGCTTTATGCATGCAGTCTCAGCCTGATTGGTTTAAAATTGACAAAGTTTCATACAAACTTTCATCCCCTATTTTATCCCCTTGGGGGTAGAATTGATCAAAATCCTTTCTTAGCGGATGCCTACATCATAACATCTACCTGCATGCCAAGTTTCAGCCCGATCCGTCCAGTGGTTTGGGCTGTGCGTTGATAGATCACTGTGTCAGTCAGTCACCTTTGAGTTATATATATTTATAGAAGATAGATTATCCGTTTGTGTACAGTTTGACAACAAATATAATGCGCATCGGCAGTATTCGTTTGCGCAGAGAAGCGCAGACCAGTTTCCGATGGTAGCCGAACGTGTAAATAATCTATATTGAACTTTATTTGCAAGCGCAACTGGCAGAGTATTGCTTGCTTTGCATTCTTAGCTCTGTCCCGCTTACACGATTTTGCCATTATTGGTACGAAATCGATCGACCAATAACAGCGCCAGAGTTTCCCGAGTACTAAAATTGGTATACTGCGCAGGTACATCGTGGAGCATTATTTTTGTTGTCAAACTGTAATTAGCTACGTGTCATTAGAATGAAAACAAACATCATCAGAAAAAATAATGTTATCAATGAATTATATACAAGCTTACAGATACGGTGGTATTGGCGTTTCATGCAGTAATGCAAAATTCGAGACTGTTAGATAGACCGCATATTTATTTTTGTGAGCATCGGTATTTTGCATAGTACCTGTCTCTCGAACAGTATTTCTAATAAAGAGAGGTAAAGAGGCCATTGAGGTTTGATCCATACACAATAACGTAATGTTACATTACTTTCATGCTGGTCTGGTAAAGAAAAACTGAATGTACCAGTTGCTTCTCTTCCCACGCAGATGGTAAAAGCCATCGAATATCCATACAGCTGTGTTCCGGTGTAGCATGAAAGTGGAATAAATGCAGTAGAAATGAGAGCGTTAAGAAGTATGGAAGGGGTGAAACTGAAAGACAGAATGACGAATACTGTGATAAGGGAACGTGCTGGTGTGAAAGAAGACATAGGGACTAGGATAGGAAGAAGTATGCTTAGTTGGTTTGCTCACGTAGAGAGGATGGATGAAAGTAGACTAACTAAACAGATCTATGTGGGGAGTGTGAATGGTTGCGTTAAGAGGGGAAGGCCTAGACGGAGGTTCCGAGACCAAATAGGAGACGTTTTGAAAAAAGGGCAGGTCAGGAGTACCCGAAACCGACGTGCATGTGTGAAGAGATTGATGAATGCGGATGAAGCGAAAGAGATGTCAAAATCGTAGCAAGTGGAACAAAGTAGTGTCTGCCTACCCCTACGGGAAAGAGGCGTGACTGTATGTATGTGTTCTGGTGAGGAGAGTAAAGACAGCCAGTAAAATTACAAGTAGGAAGAAGACTGTCACATGATGCTCCGGTGGTTAGGATACCCATGGGTGGTGATTACTTACTATCAGGCAACTCGCTTGCCCGTTTTCCTTGTGGTGCAAAACACAGAGCTGCTTGTAATATTGCGACATCGTCAGTGATTCATAAATTTTATGATGCAATGCCATGGTAAAAAGAAGGCGTCATAAAAATTTCGATCTGGAGTGTATGGGCGAAAATGTAAGAAATTATGTTATGGTTGATGCGGCTAGAAACCCATTTCTATTTTTATTCGCCTTTAGGTTTTGTTACCATAGGCTCTGTCTACCCCGTAAGGGATAAAGACGTGATTTGTGTATGTGGAAGCCATTCGATTTTCCGTCATCGATCTGCTCGTAGCTATAACAGTGATTGCGAATCTTTCGTACTCCTGTCGTTACTCGATAAAATACATTGAACCAGATCTATACTATTTTATTGCATCAGGCGTTACTTTGCGTAGGTCCATTCCAACAAAAAATAATTACCTTGCTATTCCGCTACTCACACGCAAGATAACCAAGCCTGTGCGAAGTACATTATGTTTTTCATGCAAACCTCCCTCTACTACTGCCACATAAAACACATTATAAATCCCACAAACTTAATTAATACACCACACAAACACTGACGCGTTTCAGTCCCAATACGAGATCGGTTTTTGTAAATTTTCGATGGGACAGAGGAATAAATTTTAGCGCAAATTCTGAATATGCGTGGACGAGGTCACGGGCAAAAGCTAGTGAACAATATTATTATTGCCAACAATGAACCGAGTCTCAAAACTATCCATATTTGTAACCGAAAACCTACTGAGCATACTGGCAGCATTTTCAGCTGTCAAGTTCGCCTAACTATGAATACTAATTTGGGGTGCGAGTCGGGTTACCTCCGCGTGTGGTCAAGAGCTGCAGTTCGTTTTTGGATCCGTCCAAGGGGAAGAGCAGTGCTTGGTCCGGTGCACCCTGGGCATCGGCTAATGATCTCCTGGCGGTCTCTGAGGGATATCATTGACCGTTGGCTAAGAGCCCGACAGGGGGAGGTGTCTTTTGACCGTGTTCTACCGTACAACGATGCCGACTTTGTCACATACACATACACATACACAAATCACGTCTTTATCCCTTACGGGGTAGACAGAGCCTAAGGTAACAGGTACCTACAGGCCACATTTAGCAAGATTGTGGGCGTACAAGTGGAAAATGCAATCAAAATAGTGACGGGTTGCTAGCCTCATCGCCTATAACATGATTCCTATGATTTTCGCCCATTCCCTCAATGGGCTTTTACCATCTGCGCGGGTAGAAAAGCAACTGGTACATTCTATGTTTTTTCTTTGCTCCCAGACCAGCATGGAAGAAATAACTTTGTCACAAGATTTTTGAATACTGTATTAATTACTTTGACATTAGCGAAATTATCGCATCGATCGATGGGGTTATATTAGAAAAGAAGAAGAAGAAGAGTAGTACTTTAGTTCTCAATTTTAGTATCTTACCCTGGTTACTACTTGGCGACAGAAGTGCACACAATGTTGCGTGAAGCGCTGCGCCACAACACTCGGAGGCCACTATAAGGATTGCGTCAACGGTAATTAGTATAGCGCTGTATTCTGTCTCGCTCGCACATCACCGGTCTGTTATTATTAGTGTCCAACCGGAACATGTTTTATGCCGAAACCGAAATCGAAAGTTCGGTTTTGATCATAGTTTCGGCCGAAACACAACCTTTTATAAATGTGATTTAAACGTTGAATAAAATGTCAAAGAGCCGTTATTTCCAGATATATTATACTACTTATGATTAATTAAACCTCTCACTGGCCCGATATCACAAGGTTGTAAGTTTATTTTTCTCGCATTGAAATGTCAACATTATCATAAAGATACTGGGTCTAAATTAAACTACACTAGCTGTTGCCCGCAACTGCGTCTGCATAGAATTCGTTTATCGCTATCCCGCAGGAATTACGCAATTTTCCGGGATAAATGCTTATGTGTTTTTTCAGACTATAATCTATCTATGTTCCAAATTTCATCCAGATCTGTCCAGCCGTTCTGGCGTGAAAGAGTAACAAACATCCCTCCATCCATCCATCCATACTTACAAACTTTTGCGTTTGTAATATTAGTAGGATTAAAAAGGGAAAATTTTACATGAAAGTACGATATTGTAAATTTCGGCGCTGCCGAAAGGTTCGGCTGTTTTTTGGCCGAAACCGAAGCATTGGCCGAAACTAAGGTCAACCACTAGTAATTATGTATGGACCAAAGGCATCAGTGAACATAACCGGTTCCCTCGATAAGTACCTAAATTGTCTCTGTATGATTCGCAAAAATTTGCGTGTGGTCAAGAGCTGCGGTTCGTTTTTGGATCCATCTGTGGGGAAGAGCAGTGCTTGGTCTGGTGCACCCTGGGCATCGGCTAATGATTTCCTGGTAGTTTCTGAGGGATATAATTGACCGTTGGCTAAGAGCCCGACAGGTCTTTTGACCGCATTGCCCGTACAACGTTGCCGACATTTTACCACAAGATTTTTGAATTATATTTTTATTACTTTGAGATTGGCGAAGTTGTCGTCGCTATAATTACTTTTTATTTACTTTTTAATTATAATTACTTTTTAATTACGCCACAAATAAGAAGAAGAACATGTTTCGTTATATCAGGTACTGGATAATGTAAGGTCATCGATGTTTGGCGAATTATGTTTAATGTAGTAAACAAAAATTACATTAAAAATTTAAAAAATAACTAAATACTATGTACAAAATTAACCTTAACCTAGCCTAACTTTAACTACAAATAAAACACCCATCCCAGGTCACTGTTACGTGTGTGTTGAATCGCGAGGCTAAGAGTTCTGCCTCACCGGGACGCCATGGCGACGTCACCAGCTATCGTAGCCAAACAATTAATACAGAAATGTATGGCCTGTCACTCACTTGGCGTCGTTTTGGCGACGTATAATTTGTATAGGATACGTAGCCGGCGACATGGCCATGGCGTTCCGGTGAGAGAGGGCACTAATTCTTTGCCCAATATAGCTGCCAGCCCGCTGGTCACCAGAAGCATCTATCAGGCGCGTAGATATTGCGAAGCGCAGCCGCGTTAGTACTCACAACTACCCACAAAACAATGACAAATAGTGTATGTGTATTATGCTTTGTTTCAATTATTTTTACGTCAAACGATTTGTTTATCTTGTAAGTGTCACTAAAGATATGACAGTAATCAAAATTCAATATGGCGCCGACCGGGCTACCATTTTACTTTTCTTAGAATATTTTCTAGTTTCTCAAAAATTACATCTAACAATTTATTGATTTAAGAACGTCCATACAAGTCACACAAAAAAAACTAAATGAGCTTAAAAAAACATTTTATTTACGTACGTTAGTAAAATATCTAGCTCGCTCCACCATAGCGGAATGGAAAATGTGGCAAGGTAAATCTTGTACCTACATACAAACATACATATATCACGTCTTTATCCCTTACTGGGTAGACAGAGCCTAAGGTAACAAAACCTCAAGGCCACGTTTAGGTGTAGGTGTTGGCCACGTGAGGGCGTATAGGTGGAAATTTTGTTCATTCATTTTGTTCAGATTGAGTTGCTCCAAATTACTATACCAATAGCAATAACGGATATAGCCATAACATTTCACGGAAAATCCATGATATCAAGTCAAAATCTTCGGTTTTGGCTACTACAATTTTTACAATTACTTGGTGCAGTTCTATCTTACGGTAAGACCTGAGTGGACGCTCGAGTTAGCGTGCGGCGTGCATTTCAAACAAATGAAACTCATTCTGGTGTCCTGAGTGCAGTCACAGAGCCCTTTGCCGCTGCCCGCCACGCTGCATGCTCAGCTTCAAGCGTCCACTCAAACCTTACACTTTCAATTTCCAAAACGAGTAACCTAATCGTCTCGCGCTTTCATTCTCAGCCAGTGCCCACCCTGCATCTTCAAGTTAAATCCAGCAGTATCCAGCTGAACCGGGATCCTAGTCTTCACGGAAGGCTCCAGCTTCATGTGCTGCAGTAGCTGGTAGATCATCACCTTCACCTCGCACAGCGCGAACCGCGATCCTGAAAAGACGAAGACAATTGGATTGGAAACCATCATGTTGTGTGTTGTTGGCCGCGTATTGTCTACCTTGTTCTTTGTTTCTGTATTGTTTTGTACTGATTTCTGGTGTTTAATAAAGAGTAATTGTATTGTATTGTTGTGGCTGGGATCTTTCCATCGAGATCAAGATCACCGTCTAACATGCTAATTCTGCTGCCAAGCGACAGTGCCAGCGCTGCTATGTTCCGGCGTGAAGAGTAGTGCATCCATTAAAATTACTGGCTCATGGGGTGCTCCATTGCTCTCTAGGCTTACAAGTCACGGTTCATAGGTGATGGTGCTCACTTACGCTAACCATCAGCTAACCGACTTGTTCGTTTGCCTTTTTTGTCGTATTAAAAATCTTTACGACCATAGAGAAGACGTAAGTGGTCCTATCAGGCGTATGGCAAGCATCTAAGACGTCTTGAGTAGATCCAACTGTAGTTGTTATGATTCCAAGAGCTTAAAGGCGATCTTAGGGCATGGTAGAAGGCACAAGGTATGAGTTCAGCAGTGGAAAGTATTAAAAATCATTAAAGCCATACAGAAGACAACACTTAGCATCTAAGCCGGCTTGGATCACAGTTGCTATAGTTCCAAGAGCTTGGAGGCGATCTTGGGGCATGGTAGAAGGACTATGTTCAGCAGAGGGTAGTACTTAAGTGAGAGATGGTGATGATGAATGATGTGGATATTGGAATGTTTGCTAAAATAAAAGAATTTCTTACCAATGCAGTTCCTAGGGCCGGCCCCGAAAGGCATATACGTAAAAGGCTGGATATTGTGTTTATTTTCGTTGGAGAAGCGTTCAGGGTCGAACTTTAGCGGATTTGGGAAAAATTGCGGGTCCCGGTGGAGAGAGAATATGGGGATATATATGCTCTCGTTCTTTTTTACCTGAAAAATAATATTATAACTTAAGTGTTTTTTTTTGATGGCTGACTGACTGGAACATATGTGTTTCAGATTAATTCCAGAATACGACAGCAGGTGATTAAATAAGTTTGGTAAAACACCTTTAAAAAAAAGGTTTTGCAAGATGTTTACAATGACTGCTTCTCTTCCCGTGCAAATGGTAAAAGCCTATCGAAGGAGTGAGCGAAAACCTTTGGATTATGTTATAGGCGATGCGGCTAGCAACCCTGATGGGGATTCCTCTTTCCACCTATAAGCCCACCTTTAAGTCTTGTTACTTTAGGCTCTGTCTACACCGTAAGGGATCAAGACGTGATTTATGTATGTTTGCATGTATCACTGGTTGATGTTTAGTGTGCAAGAAAATAATTTTGATTAAAAGTCGTCGTATCCTACGAGTAGAGCCACAATTACAAAATGCTTACTTTTCAGGAGAAGCATTTTTGTGTTTCTTTCAAAAGATAACTAAGAAATTGATACTTTTGCAATTAAATAATGTACATTAGTATTCTGGGGTTCTGCTAAAACAAATTTTATATTTTTAATGATGCTTTATAGATCGATTTTGTCCTTTAAATCCTTTTTCGTCGGACTAAATGAGTTTAAATGGGCCATAAGCGACGTTGTGCCTTTTATCGTTGCAAAATTCGGGGCCACAACTACCTTTAGGGCCAAATTGAAGTTGTTAAAATAAATGCGTTTCAAAAAAAATAAAGAACACAGTTTAAAAAAAAAAACTTCTTGTATGTAGTACTGAAAGAAGTAGCAAATAAGAAGAATATTTGGTTTATTCTCTAAGATTTATTAAACATAAAACGTACATACCCACAGTAATTTCCTAACATAAAACAAATCCCTTTTTTAGGAAACAAGTGAAACTAAAAACTTCTTAATTTCTTATTAAAAAAATATATAACCTCTGAAACAAAATCTTCCCAACGCTCTTATAAAAATATTATTTATCAGTATCATTTAATCAGTCTTCAGTATTCATTGCAGATCTTTCCTTATTCTTTCTCATCGTCTGTATCACCCGCAGTACCAACACCTCCTCCCTCATGAGGTAACGACATAAAAAAGTCATGAAATTCTTCAGGAATTATTTTTGACTGACACAAAGATACAAGATCTTTGTACTTGTCTTTATTCAGTTTTATAAGGCCTGTGCTAGCTCTTTCAATATTTGTAACAACACTTCTTGTCCCTCTCGTCCCCTTTTTTAAAGTCGTTATTGTTTTCGAGTCTTCGCGAAAATCGTATTTATATTTAACTAGCTTCTGCCCGCGACTTCGTCTGCCGTCTTTAATTTATTTTTTCAAGTACCGACTCGCCCTTCCTATTTATAAATGCTTTACCAGAATTTTTCAGAGCTTTACTTTTTCAATCTTTCCATTCTGTTATATTTTGCGTACGGATTTTTCCAGGTCCTCGTTTTTTACTACAGTTGCGGGTAGAAGGGGAAGCTACAGGTGAATTTACAGCTGACGATTGTGGAGTTGGAATTGTAAAACTGGATGTCGGACTATCTAAAATTATATCAGCCATAGACACAGACATGTTTTCATTTTGAGTTGTATCCACTGCATCTTCACGATTATAAATAATTGATTCAGCAGTAATTTCTTCTATTTGGATAACAATATCAGCGAGAACTTCATCGGTTTCTTTTTGTTTTTCTTCAATGATAATATTTTCATTATGACACGGAATTGAGGTAGACTCCAAAATCTGTTCTATAATCATTTCACATCCTACATTTTCGTCAATTTTTTCTTCGTCGGTGATATTGGGCGAAAATATTTCAGTAGTAGCAGGAAGTTAAATGTTTTAAAGTTAAAAAAAACTTCGGCCTGGCCCGGGGAAAGTTTCCAAAATTATATCAAGAACATTTTTTGCTGCTTTTTTATGCATCTGAGATTGATTAGAAATTTGTCTTCTATTTATGTTTTCTTTCTCTGACAAATATCTACGATTAATTTGGTTTTCTTCAACATCAAGCTCGCTGTTGTTGTTGGTAACAGTCTGTAAATAGTAAAAAAAATAGTGAAATTAATAATGTCTTTAAAAAAACGTACTTAGTTAATTTTTATTTTCTTAACGTACTGACCAAAATTTGATCCATACCTATTATTAAACAAATATTCTACTTCTTGATCGTTTTCAGGTGGTACGGAAGACTCCTCCCGTTTTTTTTCTTTGAAATACAAATAAAAAGTGCAGACAAAGCATTGTTAAGTAATAATAAAAGAGAAATCATCCCGAATGTTATAAGAAATCATAAGACAATAATATTCGTGCCTATATTGACAGACTGACAACAAAATTAGAAGGTAAATAGAAATAATAATGCCAAAATCATGTTTTTTTTTTTCAAAATATAATGTAATATACAGCGAAAAAAGCCTCAAGCACCATAAGAACCCAAAAATAAGACATGCAAAATCACACGTTCAAAATAATTATTGTTATCAAAAAACAATTATGATCATTCCATGGAGCCACATTGTTAATAAGCCACCAAAATTTATCTTTAAATAGCGAATATTTAAGCAATAATTTAACAAAACATAATTCGTACGTAGAAAAAGGACACTGTCGAAATTGTGGCCACACACTCGCTGTACAAATAAAATTGAGCTATACCGCGGAATAAGAGCGCAGTTGCCGGTCGGGCTTTATTCCAGGTAACACTAACCACTTCATTAAATTATGTAAATTTCTTCATTATACTATGTAAATATGTAAATAAGCAAACTTAAAAAATAAATAATAAAAAGTAAACCCAAAAGAAGTAATAAATAGGATCTGAATAATAGAAATTCTTCGTAAATAAATTTGGCTTAACTTACTTGGTGTTTTCTTCTTTCGTTCAGCGTCGTCCTTTGTAACCATTCTCACTAATCTATGTCCTCGACGATTCATTTTGTTGTTTTCATTGACAAATAACGAAAAAAAAGTCGATCTTACAAATTAAATAACAATATCAAAAGCATGCCATACTTCCGCCGCTGTCCGCCGAGTATGGCAGAAACGGCGCTTGCGCCCCCTGCTCCCGCCCGCGCCGCTCTTTTTTGCACGGCGAAAAAGGACAGCGGCGTACTTCTGGCTTTACTCCGCGTTAGAAGTGAGACATACGTAATTGTGGCTTATTAAAAATGTTTTTTTACTATTTAATAAAAAAATATTTAAATTTTTATTTAAAGTTACAGACATGTATCTTGACTTGTAGATTCCAATTTTACAATAAAAACAAAAAGCCCCTATGGGGATAGTGGCTCTTATCGTAGGATACGACGAAGTGATCTTTTCCAGACAACCTTTTCTGACAAAACTAAAGATCAGTATCAAATGGGTAACTCAAGTTTGAAACAAAAATTACATTAGAAAACCTTCATGAAAGTGTTCAATGAAACTACACCAGTGTGTAATTTGATTTCAGACGCAAATGGCTAGCAGTATTGACAATTTTCAAATTGTCCAAATGAATTCAGGAACTAAAATAATGGTTTATCTCACAATATAGTCAGTAGAAGACGTAGCATTAGGCTTTCCCAAGTTATAGTCCTTGACACAGATCCTCTCTGAGGCAATAGCAGGAGGCCACAGCCTTAACACCTCTGAAACAAAAACTGGATTTGAAGAGGATACTCGCGGTCAGCTCATGATTAAAGTCCCGTTAGATGGTGTTGTAGTCAAGAATCGACCTTAGTTGGCCTCGAAGCTAAACGCGGTGAACTGAAGACTCGCCAGCCGGTTGCCATTCGCTACCATTATGTCAACGGTGTGCTCACGTGCATTCATTGTGCACGAGGTTTCACTGCTAAGATCGGCTGTATATGCCATCTTCGGGCGCATGAGCGTCATAGTAACTAGGAGACGAAGTGGTCGCTATTGCCGAAATCGGTTGGAAGGATCATCATCAGTCAATTATACAATGGTTTACGCAGTTTTTGGAATATTGATGGATTTGCAAATACAATTTGGTATCTACGATGGAATTTTTGATTATATCTGGTGAAATTTTGATGTCATCGCCCTCGACGGCGACGAGTATTCATTTTATTTAAGACTTAAAGCTAAAAATAATCACCATGAAACTCGGACACAAGGCACTTAAGTTAACCGCGGAGTAGCAAGGCAACAATACAGATACATTCGATACAGTATCGTCATTCTTCAAAGGGCCGGCAACGCACTTGTGATTCCCCAGGTCTTGCAGGTGTCCCTGGGCGACGGTGATTGCTTTCCATCAGGTGACCCGTCTGCTTGTTTGCCCCCTCTTATATATAAAAAAAAACTTCCGGAAGCAAAGAACAATCATGGAATGTACCAGTTGCTTCTCTTCTTGTGCATATCGTAAAAGCCCATCTAGGGAATTGGCGAACATTTTAGCGATCATGTTATTTTTTTTTCATCTATACGCCCACAATTAAGCTAATCTCGGGACTTAGGTTGATCCCCTTAGCTCTGTTGGACCCGTAACGGATTACGACGTGATTAAAATATTATGTGTACATGTATGTATGGTCGTTCTTACCTGATATAATCATATCCAAGTAGCTCATACTCTGAATCGAGTGGTAGTCTAACTTGCCATCGTTCGCCTTCTCGTTTTCCCTGATCTCTTCAACCAGCCTCTCCTGAACCTCGGGGTTGAGGGCCAGCTCGTACATAACGAAGGTCATGGTGGTAGACACTGTTACGTAGCCAGCGATGTAGAAGAGACCCGCTTGAGCTACCAAGTCTATGTCTGCCCAGGCTGAAAAAACATTGAGTAGAATTCTGAGTTTCAGGACATAAAACACAAGTAGTTGGTTATAAGACTAAATAAGATTCATGAGGCGAAGTTTTTAATGGAGGCTATCGCATGTGAATTTGCTACTAGAGGCGCTAGTGTTGCGTTAGGTCCAATAAATTCACTTTTCAATGGTTTTGGCGGTCTTCGTGACATAAATTATAATTTTATTAATTTACCTGTTGAAAAGTGATCTCCTTCGTGAAATTATCGCAAATATGGATTATTTGGCGATGAATGTGAACGCTTTGGAAGCGAATTTTTTTGTGAACAAAACGGAACTGCACAACTTTGCGGCGTAGCTACTCTATACGATGATAGTTATTTATAATTAATCAATTTAATGAGATTCAAGATTTAAAACTTTGCTTCGGCGAGGATCTTATAAAGTCGCCTTTGACAGCTATACTTCTGGACCTTAGTCAACAGTGGCGCCAACTGGTGAGCAAAGAAACGATAGTCCCCATTGAATGGGGTTCTATTAGTTAATTAAGCTCATAAAAGGCTAATCATAGTAGGTTTGATATCATGTTTATTTTGATACTTTGATGATTTTCTAATACTTAATTAGTGATGTAATATCTGGAAACAGCTGGATTTGGACTGAGAACTCCAATAACCACATTACCATTTGAAATATTTTATGAGTAAACGTATTTCCCTTCTAGTATTTTACCATCCTTCAAGTTCCCAATAGCATGATAAATAGTGTTGAGGTTACCTCTGGTAACATTCTTCTTTCCAACATTAGACTCTTCTACAGTCGCGAAGCCAGCGTCTGCGTCCTTACCAGACTTCTCGTCATGCGTGAGTTGACCTGAGAACAAACAACATACAGTATACTGTTATATTGAACCAAGGTACTATATCTACCGGCAATTACTCAAAAGTATCGTCTAATTCCCATTAGAAGTTTCAAAAATATGTAAAGCCATGTTCTCAAAAATTTCAAAATCGCTATAGGTGTTCTTATAAAATTTGAGGGTTGTCCTCGATTTCTCCTAGATTCCATCATCAGATCCTGATTAGGTGACAATGGGACCATCTTGGAGATGTACTCTTTTAAAAATCGGTCCACTATTGACGGAGTAATCGGTGGGCATACTTAAAAAATCCTCCATTTTTTGAAGTATGTTAAAAAAATATCTGCAATAGTAAAGTATTTTTGAATCCTCCAAATAGTTAGGGAGCTGGCGAGCATTTTGGTATATGATTTGCACACGTTTCACGTCGAGGTGGAGTGCAGTTCAAATCATTACGAATCGATTTGGTTCAATCAATTAAGGTCCTATGTCGCTGCGTTTTCGCGTTACAGCGGATTGAAGTTGCTTAAAAAAATGGGGGTATTAAGTCATTTGCACATGTCTGCCTCTGGAGTTCATTGGTCACAATCATCTTGAAAACGAAGAAAATCGAAGAGGCAGACATTCAGGACTCTGCATTATCATGGGACGGAGTCTTAAAAGTGTAAAAAAAAAAGCTCTACTAAGTCATTTGCACGCGGTTCTCATTGCGCCCATTCGATTCACTATGACTCCGTGGATTCGAAAAAAAATGTGGCAGACACTTTGCTCACTGATTTTCACCTGTATAACTGTTTGAAATTCACGAAATTAAGGGACAGCAGGCATACAGCAAAGCTATTCGGTAAGCAGGATAGATACGGCGCGAGCGTGTGTAGGTGCTTACCTGATAATATTGCCGTGTGTACCTATTGCATGGGATTATTGTTATTTTTTAGTTTTATTTATACAATTTTGTTTAATTATTATTCTCTAAAAGCACGGTAACGACTATACTTCTGGAGTTGAAATCTATGCAATCATATTTTTTCTCAATGCCAACCAGAAAAAATCAATTCAATTCAGTAAAAAAATCAAACGGTCTGCCTTTGGAATATCAGAGGCCTAAACGTCTGCCTCATCGATTTTCTTTGTTTTCATAAGGAATTCAAACATCAGTCCAAGAGGCAGACGTGTGCGCATAATATAGCACACCTTTTTTTTTACATTTTTGAAACGCTGTAAATTTACAACACAGCGCCACCATGATGGCAGACTATTTTTCCGTGGTTCTTCTCATTGTTTTTGATCGAACAATTCAAGTCTGCCAAGTGTGCAAATCATATACAATTTTTTAAATCATAAAAATAAATTAAAAAATTTAATACTACAAAAGTCAGAGCCCTGGATGTCTGCCTTTTCGATTTTTTGTGTTTCTAGGATGACTGTAATCATCAGACCTAGAGGCAGACGTGTGCACATAATATAGCACACTTTTTTTTTTACATTTTTGAAACGCTGTAAATTTACAACGCAGCGCCACCATGGTGGCAGACCGGGTCCTTGATGTTCCTTAGGGCATAAATATTACTATTAATAACGTCTGCCTTGTGTGCTGATCATATAGAAATTTTGCTCGCCAGCTCCCTAGCTAAAATGGCTTTTGGATTGGAGCACACTAAAAAAAATGAACAATGCCAATTCAAGCGAAACATTATCTTTGTACGTTATTATCAACCACGTAATGTATACCGATAAACACTGTAACAAAATAATCAGCTAAAATTATAGGCATCTGTGAAGTATTCTCGGATATGTATCACGATGATCAGCGAAATGAATTATCGGAGGTAAACCATGTTTTGATTATCAATTATCGAGTAAATGCGAGCACGAAATATTTTGGAGTACTTGTGCGTCTGTTAGAGAGTGACGTAGATATTTTGTCTGAATCATACGCGCTTATTGTAACAGCTTTGAGTGATTCATCAGATCGTTTAGTCAGCGTACCGTGTGAACACCACTTTACGAGTACCAGTGTTCGTAATCAAGTAGAAATTGATGTATTTTTAGCCGTCGTACTTCAACCAACTTTGATAACCAACTTAACCAGTGCAGAGTCATGGTCTGTAGGCTTATTATGTAACTCGCTCGCAATCGCCATCGTGTTCATTTTGAGAGTTCTTGTATGAATGTGACAGCTAGCTAAATTCGATGCCTATTGTCAGCCAATAGATGAACTATCAAAATAAACACGATGGCGATTTCATTGCGAGCGACTTAGACAATAAGCCTGCTGTTTTGACCTATGGTCTCTCACGTTGATTCGGAATTGATTTAAAATGAGCTTCTCAATAACCACACAGTAAAAATGTACCTTGCTACTTACGTACAAAATGGCCAAAATACATACATCACGTACGGGGTAGACGGAGCCTGAGATAACAGAACCTTAAGGCCACGTTTAGCATGATTAAGGGCGTATAGGTGGAAAGGGAAATCAAAATAGTGATAGGTTCCTGTTGTGCTGTTGTGTGGCCAAGCCATTGCGAAATATATATGTTTTACAAGCAAACCCTCCCTCCGCTACTGCCACATAAAAAGCATATTATAAATCCCACAAACTTAACTATCCCCTACATCAAACAAAACACTGACGCGTTTCGATCCCTCTAACGAGAATGAACTCAGTGAGCCAAATAAATAAGATAAATATTGTTTATTAAAGATCTCCGCAAAGTAGCGCCTGACGCAATCTACCTTTCTTTGCTTCCAGGAGCAGATGGATCATGTCGGGCCGCACGATGCTGTGCGCATCTCTCTCGCGCATGGTGTTTAATATGAAGCGCTCAAAGAACTGGTTAACATCCTTCGGGAAGCGTGTGAACTTGAATCTCTGTAAAATAGAAACATAGATGTACAAAATATACATTAGAATATTATTAAGCGAAATAATATCTCGCGTTGTGATATCGAACTTTCTCCGTCTTCGTGATTGCTACACAAAATTGTCCGCCGAGAATTTTGAAGAAGAATAATTTTTAAACTAAAAAAATTACTAACTTGAGTGTCGTTTCGCAAAATCGTATTGCTCTGGCTATTCTCACTTGCCGTTTTTCATTTGTTTTTATCTGATTCCCGTTGTATCTTTTTTGCGTTAATACGACTAAATATCTTTAGGATGTGGGCAATTATAAGCTAAACTATATAATATGAACAAAATAGTTTCTGATTTACTAGGTTTTTTTTACGGATTCGGTAATTACAATAGGTATTGAATTTTAGATGGCTACGGTACTTAGAAAGAGGATGTACCAAATAATTGAATTCTAAAGTCATTTTAGCATTATGTTTCTTTGTAAATTATTTTTTTACTAAAAAATAATTCCCGTGGTGTTAATTACCGTATCAGTACCTATCAAAAACGAGAATTATGTGGTCTTGAATTCATAAAATATTTTTTGTCCTTATCTTTTCTTAAACATAAAAATGTCCAAGGTCAGATAAAAAATGTTTTTTTTTTTAAATCGCTTTAGAAATAATTACATAAACAAGTGGCCAACCTTCATTATAAACGGCATAGAACCATATCCCAACACCTTAAGAAGCTCCTTGAAGCCGAAATGCGTGGCCCTGGTTCCCATTTTGAAAAAATCGTTGTCAGGATCGGTATGGGTGTCAACCTTCATGCCAAAAGCACACGATGCTATGACGTCATTCGCGTAGTGGGTCGCTAGCTCTCGTACTTCTATTTCAATATATTTTGCTAAAAACAAGACAAGGTTAAACCCATTTTAGATTAAAAAGGGAAGAAAACAAGCCTGAGGCATCAGACTTCTCTGTGGTAGTTTACCAGCTAGAAGTTACACAAAGTTCTACTACCAAATCATATTTATACTTTTTCACACCTCTCAGGGATCAAAGTGCAACTTTTCTGTTGTAGGCTTTTTTAAGTGTTGCAATTTTTGAAGTTGATAATTGTTAACCCACGCCTTTTTCTACGCTGGTAGCTCTTTAATTATGTTTATTCTTATTTCAAGTTTTTTAATGTTCGGTCTTAAAAGTTGCATGAGCCACTCGGGAGCGAAATTATTTTCATCTTGGGCGTTAACACTTCGCTCTAGATTCTACTTTAGAATTGAATAGATCCAATGTAGCTCCCTCGCCGTAAATAAATCATTTCGCTCCCTTGTGGCACAAATAACTATTCCACTTTTAACTCTATACTGTAGGATTCTTCCAATACACATCATTCCACAAGCCATGTGCCTTTTGTATCCAGTTTTTTAACATGGTATACATTTCTCTGCATTTGTACCTGTCCAAATATATAAGTACAATTTGCATTCTTTTACTTATGCACGCTACTTCACTTATAATCCACTCAGTGGCATTACATGGCATACCTAATTCTACTTTCTATTGGTGATCACTTGTCTGCCAGTATGACTTTCTTATTATCTATCAACTATCTAGCACCAACTTAAAGAGCGATCGCACCGCCGCGTGTACGCAGTGACGTGTCGTAGGCGTTACGTTTCCTTACCGTTTTTTCATACGTTTTGTTGTGTAAACGCACCGTCAACATCTTTTACGCACCGGTGTGGTCGCACCTTTATACGACTTCGATGGTATTTCTGCTTTAAATTACAAGCACCATTAATTTAAGAGGTAAATGAGAGTGTCCTTGTTGGCTACTGGCTGGTTTGCGGTCTATTTTACTCACATACGTGTCAATGTAGCTCCAGTGAGTCGACCTTGTGCCACCATTGTGTTTGATTTACTGATATACTTTTGCATTAAATAATGAAATATTAATATGTATAGAAGGTATTTCCATGATTCTCCATTTACTTTATACAGCGTGTGACATTCTTAAGAACATGCATTTTGTTTAACGATAGCTTTAAGTGCTGTGAATCATTTCATAGATAAAAGCAGAGGCAGAGCCAGTTTCATTTACATTTGAAATGAAAACATGAAAGTAACTCATAACAGTTGCTTACAGCCCACGTGTACTTGTTTAATGAACCATCTACGTCCACTTCATAATACTAAGATTTAAAAACATACCTACTGCGATTTTCGCTACACATGTTTTTACATAACAAATTTACGTGGACGATTCTTAGTGACCGCATTTCCGAATTCACTGTACCATACTGATATCAAAGATCACTTCACATAGTTTAATTAGCAATTATCACCTTTAAGAAATCACACTTAGTTACAAATTGGTTTTGCTATATGGATTAGAACTGTGTTTATCAACAAGCACAATGTTATCTTGATACTTCAATTCAATGACTGTGAAGTTGTCAATCAGACCTTAAACGAAATTAAAATTATTACACATAAACGGATAACTCACGTATAAAAAGTCGAGTGCTGTTTTAAATATTGACCAAACGGTGAGTGTGAGCGAACCTTTACGGAGTGACGTGATCAGTGTTGTGTGCTGCCCTACATTTGACAGTAATAAAAATGACGATGAAAACGAGGGTAGTTGTGCGCCGCTGTCAGTTGCGTCGAGCAGCCGCGCGAACAGAGCGCTGGCGCGCAGTGTTCGTTTCGCTGCCGCCGGGGCGAGCGCTCCAGGAAGAAGGACTACGAAATAGTCCGAAACATGTCGAGCATCACTCGACTTTTTATACGTGAGTTATCCGTTTATGTGTAATAATGATTAAGTCTCACGGTAGTTTCATGTTGAAATTTAAATTAGTGTGATTCCTCTTTCTTGGCTTCTTTAACCCCGATCATCGCGATACAGCTGCTGCTCGCAAGAATTTACTTTTTAGCCTTATATATTTTTTTTATCGAACACATATCGACCTTGCAGAACTCAAACTTTTTGCAGTTAGGTGCTTTCTAACGGAGTAAGTTTCTTAGTTATGATTTTTGGCAATCTTGTCAAAAGTATCAAAGAAGTGTAATTATCAAGATCTCTAAGAGTGAATTTTGAATGCCGTCAAACGTAAGTGTCAGTTGTAAGCTTTGTTAGACATAGATACAGATACAGTTACAGATACTTTTACTCTCACTCTCACTCTCACTTACTCTCATTTTACTCTCATTTTGTCGGTCCCTCGTTTAATGCTCCTCTCATCTACTCAAAGGTTAACTGGTAGAGATCCCTTATAGGGATAAGTTCGCCTTTGTCCATGTATTAATGTTATTTTTATTTTTTTGTAAATTGTATCTGTTTCTTTATATTTGTACAATAAAGCATTTACTTACTTACTTTTTTTTAAACTAGAGATCCCGATTTACGTTCATTAGGGCGGCTTATACTTTCAGACCTTTTAATATATATGTTATTATGACTGTCACACGCTGTATACAGTCCATTTATCAGAAGTTGTCAGTCCTTTATGTTTTTATTCCTTTTCCGTTACTTCTTCATATACTTGTATGAGTATTATAAAATGGAAAGCTTATAATTCTATAAAAACTTTGGAACACTTTTTGCCTAATACTAAAATCAATAGAGATTCTGAGCAGAACCGCTATCAATGCTGTATAATTAAAGAAAAAGGGTAAGTGGATATCTTTTCTAAAATCGCCATCATTATTTTATTTAGCACCACAAAGAAAATAGATTCCATACTCACATTCAGATTCACCTAATTTTTTCTTCAGTGACTTCATCATCTGGTTCCCAACTTCCACCATGAACGGGACCATGTGCTTTATCTTGGCGCTTGTGAAGGCCGGACTTAAGGTTGAGCGCATATCCTTCCATTCTTGTCCTGATGAAAAGGAGCAATTGTTATTACGAGTATTTTCATTAAAACTTAGACTGAGTGATCAAGTTCTACAATGTTCTCCAATTTTTGAACCGTACCAGTTATATAAGCACCATCTAGCGTGAAGTAGCCAAAATATAACGCTTGGATTTTTCTGTGTTCTAATTTTCAGTGTCGCTTAGAAATTTAATTTCTAACGGTAAAACCGTAAAAGTAAACATAAACAATCAAGTAGTAAACATTCTTGATTCATTTGATAGTACCTATCATTTGATAAATACTTGGCGACAAAAATTCGCATAGTAACAAGGTCACAGCTAGTAACAGATAGAAACATTCGAAGGCTTACCCACCTGCTATGGTTGATGTAGGGGTATAGCACGCGTCACGGAATGACGAGGATCCAGGTTCGATTCTCAATTCAGACAAATAAATAAATAAAACTAAATTAACCTAGTGGCACAAACACATTGTATTTTTTGACAGTGTTACATGTTAACATTCTTAACATTTGTACCAAAATGACCTGTTACCAATGGCAGAGATTATAATATCTACATTTTGAAAACTGAAATATGAAATAGTATTTTATACAATCGTTGCATAATGAAGGCTCTTAAAATCGAGTACCGTGTTTAGGCCACGAGGCTTGCCGAGTGCCATAGACTATCCAAGATTAAAAAGTATGTGATTGCAATTTTGTATATAAACACAAAATTGACGGATTAAAATCAACGAGTAGAAAAAAGATTATTTGAAATACCTCTGAGTGAAAATAGGTTTCTTCCGAACAGCGGGTCCGCTTCCGAATCAAACAAAGCGTTGTGGTCCAGGAAGTGTTCAAAGTCTTTAACAGTGACCCTTTTGATCAATTCTATGTCTCTGATGTTCAAAGTTGGCTTCAAAAATATGTAAGAACCGAAGAACCTGTGAAAAGAATATAGATAGAGTTAACTTTTAAGAAAACCTGTTTAGAACCTTGCATTTTGATAAAGGCAAAGTCAAAAACCTGTAATAAGGACTTAGAATTTTGATAAAAGCAAAGTCAAGAACCTGTAATAAGGACCGTGAATTTTGATAAAAGCAAAGTAAAAAATCTGTAATAAGGACCTCGAATTTTGATAAAAGCAAAGTCAAGAACCTGTAATAAGGACCTTGAATTTTGATAAAAGCAAAGTCAAAATGACAATTGTCGGTGACAAGTGACAATTCGAAATGCAATGCCTAGTCAATACGAACGCAACCGGCGTAGATTCTTGTAAAGTTTACAATGTAAACAGATTGTCGCTGACAATTGTCGCGTTGGTGAAATGCTGTTTATGATTTTTCAATTTGTTCTTGACAAATGCTACATACATTTATCGATGTTCAAAGTGTCCGTCGTTGAAGGGGTGATTTAATATTGAATCCAAAACTAAGTCTACAAATTTGAGGCTGCTTCGAAATATTTGAGGACCTTGCCCGCTACGATATATCTGATGGCGACTGTGCCTATAGATATAGGCTCGTGGCAAGATATCTCTGGACCCGTGAAGTAATGACAAACTTTCCGCACTAGGATCGAAATGTACTATTATAAAATTCTTAAGAACTGACCTTTCCTCGGGAAAAGCAACGTACGCTTCATCCAATACTTCAGCGAGGTGTGCTTTGCGGGTCACTAATTTACCCATTGTGCCCACTAGTGGGTACGCCTTGAGGTGCTTAACTCCTCTCTTGTTGAAATAAGCGTATATTTGCCTTATATACAATACCAGCGCTGCGATCAGCGCCGCCGCCCAGTAAAAGAATACCATGATCTGGAACTATCAAATGAATCAAGAATTTTTACTTACGAGGTAGACAGAGCCTAAGGTAACAAAACCTCAAGGCCACGTTTAGCATGATTAAGGACGTATAGGTGAAAAGGGAAATCAAAATGATGGGATGATTCCTAAGGCTTTCGCCCAGTCCCTCGGGCTTTTACCATCTGCGCGGGAAGAGAAGCAACTGGTAAATTCTATGTTTTTTTCTTTACTTCCAGACCGGCATGGAAGAGCATGGAGATTGATTTTTTATGCTTACTTTAAACAAAAAAACAATATTTAGAGGGCTCCACCGAATCTCGTCTCATTTTGCCAAAAATCTCAAGTTTCGGAAGCTTTTTAAAGGCCAGATATGCAGATTTTTTGAATATACGAAATCTATACATATAAAATTCAAAGTCCTGACTGACTGACTGACTGACTGACTGACTGACTTAACTATATATCAACGCACAGCCCAAACCACTGGACTTAGAGACTTGAAATTTTGCACATAGATACCTTATATAATGTAGGCATCCACTAAGGAAGGATTTTTGGAAATTCCCACGGGATAAGGAAAAAACGGGAATTTTATATTCGACTCCGAGTGACGCTATCTCTACTCTAACTATAATAACTAGACTCTTCAATTTTGATACAAATGTAGGTGATTACAAAACAAAGAAACTAATTTCAGGATTTTTGGAAATTCCCACGGGATAAGGAAAAAAACGGGATTTATATATTCAGTTTAACGAAATCCTATGAACTATAATTACTAGACTCTTCAAATTTGTCATAGAAGTAGGTGATTATAATAGTAGTAAAATAATAATAGTATAGTAATATAATAATAGTAAAATAATGTCTTAATGATTTTTGGAAATTCCCACGGGATAAGGAAAAAAACGGGATTTATATTTTCAGTTCTATGGGATCGATTTTTCGTGTTACTGGTCGTATAAAACTGAAATTTGGCCTTCAAGTTCCCTTGGGGAGTGTAAACAATAAAAAAAGGATTTCCCGAAATTCCCACGGGAACCGGAAAAACAGGACTTTTCGTTTTACTGGTTGCAGAAAGCTGAAATTCGGCTTGTAGGTTGCTTCGGGAGTGCAGAGGAGCATTAAGAGAGTACTTTCCCAAATTCCCACGGGAACGGGAAAAATATTATTTATTTACAAAGAAATACTGCGGTAGGCATAATATGGCTAGAAACTTGAAATTTGGCACACATATACTTTGAGTATCCTAGAGGTGCACTAAGAAGGTATTTTTCGAAATTCCCACGGGATAGGGAAAAAACGGGATTTTATGTTATACTGGTCGTAGAAAGCTGTAATTTGGTAAGAGCCTTCCTTGATGAGTGTATGGGAGCACTAAGAAAGGATTTCCAGAAATTCCCACGAGAACAGGAAAAACGGGGTTTTTCGTTTACTGGTCGTAGAAAGATGAAATTTAGCATTTAGCTTCCTTAGGAAGAGTAAGGGAGCATTAACAAAGGATTTCGTAACATTTTTACGGGAACGGGAAAAATATTTGTTTACAAAGAAATACTGCGGTAGGCATAATATGGCTAGAAAATTGAAATTTGGCACACATATACCTTGAGTATCCTAGAGGTGCACTAAGAAGGTATTTTTCGAAATTCCCACGGGATAGGGAAAAAACGGGATTTTTTGTTTTACTGGTCGTAGAAATTGGTAAGAACCTTCCTTGATGAGTGTATGGGAGCACTAAGAAAGGGTTTCCAGAAATTCCCACGAGAACAGGAAAAACGGGGTTTTTCGTTTTACTGGTTATAGAAAGATGAAATTTAGCATTTAGCATTTAGCTTCCTTAGGGAGTGTAAGGAAGCATTAACAAAGGATTTCCTAACATTTTTACGGGAACGGGAAAAACCGGGATTTTACGTTTCCAGACGAAACAGCGGAAGAAAGAGACTTAACATTTATAACGTGTGTTTCTTTAAAGGCTTTAAGCGTACTCCGAAAGCACTCCCCAAAATTTTCACGGGAACGGGAAAAAACTTATTTTTTCGTTTTACATCTTAGCGCGTACGAAGTCGCGGGCAAAAGCTATTTGGGGTAGGTATATTTTAGGACAGCCCTTTAGGTTAGGTTAGGTTTGTTTTATAAAAATCCTGTAATATTTACAGTTTCAGAAAAATTAAGGCAGCGGGGCAATGCGGGGGCTTGCTTGCATGCTTGCTTGAGTCCTTGCTTTGCATGCTTGCATGCATGCATGCTTACTTGCATGCATGCTTGCTTGCACGCTTGCTTGCATGCTTGCTTGAGTCCTTGCTTTGCATGCTTGATTGCATACTTGCTTTCATGCATGCTTGCTTGCATGCATGCATGCTTGCGTGCTTACTTGCATGCATGCTTGCTTGCATGCTTGCTTGCCTGCTTGCATGCCTGCTTGCATAGGTTTGGGTGTTCGCTTGCTTGATTGCTAGCTTCTTTGAAATGCTCATGGTTCACGCGTGCGAAGCCGCGGGCAAAAGCTAGTTTTTTAGAAAGATGAAGTCTAATGGAAGTGCACTACAGAGAGAAAAAATTAGGATTTTTATTCTTGTTTTATAAGGCAACACGGTCTTTTAACATCTTTTTTTCAAAAGTTTACGCCGGAGCTATTTTTCAAGGCAAATAAATTGTTATAATAAAATAAAAATTTTACTTTTTTAATGCAAAATTTAAACCACAAGTGCACTACTTACAGAGGCTAAACGAAAAAACTCTTGCAGTGTAAGAAAAAACACAATATCAAAAATGGGTAAAATCATCAAATTCACGTTTTTAAACAATTATTCCAGTACTTTTTTTATAAAGTTTGTTTATTACATAAATCAATAGTTATTACCGAACATATACATTTTTTGTCTCAATAAAGGGATTTTATTGTTTTATAAAAAAAAAAAAAAGATTTGAGTACATTATTATAACAAAGCGTACGAACGGCGTTCGAGTCAGTGCTCGCCGGGCCTTCCAAACGACAGCACGCATCGCTTTTCCGCTACCCCTGGCAACTTCTAGTATGCATTTGTCGATTGTGAAAATATTTGACTTATTATGAATAGCTTAAGCGCTCTTAAATTAATGCTAGCCACGACGAGGCAGACTGCGAAGATGGCGGGACAATTTAGAAACATATTGCAGGACTGGCCACACATTGCGTCAGACCAGGGTTGTGTGGCTAATCCGGAACCCGCACTCAACGTTGCCGTTGCCATCTGCCCCATCCCGGGGCGGCCAGTGGGCATCGCGGTGACACCTAGTGCTCCCGTAACGCTCAGAGTCCATGACCAGGTGGGAACGTGTCGGTTTTTAGACGGTAGGCCTCTCCCCTCCTTCCATAGGGAAGGCAGCGGCGAGCTGGAGAGCCCGTCATACTCCCGTTGCTGTCCCGAGCGCGGGAATGCATAAGGTGCATTTTCCACACGTTAAAAAAAAGGGTTGTGAGGCTAAAAAAAATGTCTCTCATAACGTCCGGCCTAACACTACGAAAAGATGAAATTTTGCTTGGAATTCCCCTTCCTTATGATGAAGAGGCACAGTATTTGCAAAACTCCTGTGGGTTAGGATTAATAATTTAAGCGAAGCTGTATACGCTAATGTAGGTAAAAACAAAAGGTGAAACAGAAATAGCAAATGACAAAATATGAATATAAAACTCACGGTTGTGAGAAATCTAGTTTCTCTGATACCACAATCACTGACTCAACGTCTGCGGAGGCGTGACGAATGCCGACCTCGCCGGCTTTCCTCTCTTATATATAAGTGGCAATTATGATAAAACCGAATCTTTAATCTTTTACGCTGAATTTAATGAGTACGCATAAACGGAGGCATTAAAATTACCTGTTGTTTCATTAATCAAGATGGTTGTGTTAAAAATCTGATGCTTTTCATCCCCTATTTTTTTAACCGGTATTACTTAAGTGTCTTCAAAAATTGAGGCTGGAGGGCCTATGCAATGGGTGTTCCACAGGCGGCGGCTAATACACTAAAAAAACGCATAAAATTATATAAAAATATATCAGATTTCGCCCATTCCCTCGATGGGCTATTACCATCTGCGCGAGAAACTGTTAGTACATTTTGTTTTTTCTTAGTTCCTATTTGTAAAACTAAAATTCCATGCTGGTATATCCAGTATGGAATTTTAGTTTTACATATCAATGTTTGAATCTTAGATTATAATAGTATTTTATGCAACCGTTACATAATGAATGAGGGTCCCGTACTCTCGTGTGATCTTATTTTGGAACTCGCAGAGGCTCGTTTCTTTCACTGAAAAAACCACACGAGTGTTTGAAGGCCTCACACATGTACAGCTGCTTACATTACTTTATCTTCACACATATCATAAGTACTCTCAGATGGTTTCAGAAGCAGTAGGGAAATGACCAGCATTATTCTGCCTTGCTATGACAAAACACTGTATCATAGTATTACAACCAATTATACTAGGTTCCTTATAGAGCAAGAGCCCGTGAACCCCAGACCTTCGTTATTTTATAAAAGCTGTAAACTTGTCAGCGCATGCTCCCGACACAGGTAAGAACGATGGACCATTATGGAGTTTGGGTTACCCTGGCTTTGGCAGGTAAACGGTACTAAAAGTGTGTAAAATACCGATCTAAATTCATCAAATAATAAAGTGTGATTTTTTGGTATTGCCTTCAGAATATTATTAAAAATCAGGTCGTTAATTGCCAGACACCCTTAATGTCCATGAAATTATAATTCTACTTACGTTATAGTATAAAAGCTGATTTTTACATATAATACTTGGGTAATATGTAACCTGTCTAATGATTTTATCCTTTTTCCCACGCTCGCTCCCACACACACACAAACACACAAACACACACACACACACACACACAAACACACACACACACACACACACACACACACACACACACACACACACACACACACACACACACACACACACACACACACACACACGCTCGCACACGCACACGCACGAACACGCACACGCACACGCACACGCACACGCGCGCGCGCGCGCGCACACACACACACACACACACACACACACACACACACACACACACACACACATTTTACTTTTGTTTTTGTTTTTGTTTCATTTTATTTTTGACAATTTTCTGTTCTTGAAAATTGCTTTTAACTTTATAGATTTCTTGGAGTTTTTTAGTATTTTAGAGCTTGTAGAATAAATTCTTACACCTATTTAAATCGTAAGATACAATACGTGGAGGAGCGGTGTTCTCTTAGCACGAGTATCTCGAATACTCAAAAAGAGGCGCCAGCACAGATACTGCTGTTCTAATTTAAGTTACTGAATAAATATTTTTGTCATTTTCATTTTCATTTTCATAATGTTTCCTCATTAGCCTGACATTTTTGATAGTTCTAACCCCTTGCCAGACAAACATGTAGGGTAGCTGTAAGAGCGAGCGCGAGACAGTATAATATATGGGTGGGTGCGAGTGAGATGGCGAGTTAGGTCTATCGCGATCCCTCACTGCGCAGTTGTTATATTTCTACTGCGCATGTGTTGTTTAGTACTTAGTACATGTTTACATCAGCTAAAATAATCTTATTCTATCTTCAAGTATTATTAATTTAATATTCATTAATAATTAACAACATAAAATATTTCGAATATAATATACAGACTATAAAGTAGGTATATTCAATATTATTAGTGTAACCTTAGTGATATGTACACCATATAATGTATTTACAATTTGTTGGTGATTTTTTAAATGAAAGTGATTTTGTATTCAAAAATCAGTCATGGGTGAATACATTAATTTGTGTTATTTTATTTTAGAACATTACTACTGACCATGTGCGTAGATAATAGTACATTGTGTATTAAGGACGGTAAGTAAGGAATAACGATCGAGGCTCTATTAGAAGCCCGAAGTCGAAGACTGACGGCATTCTGAGTCAAGGTTCATAATTCCCATACCGCCCGTGAGACAATGTTTTTCATCACATTTGCGAGTAATGAAATAAAATTATGGGGCAGAAAAACCGCGTGCCGGAGACGCGGCGTTTGTCCAGGCGGGGGCCGCGGGGGTCGGCAGCGCGCGGATGCCGGGGGGGCTGTTGTCGAGGCAGTGGTGGGCTGCTGTGCGGGCTGCGGGGTAGCGGGCGCGGGCGTTACTTACCGCCCTAGGGTTTCATGGCAAGAAAAAAGCCCGAGGGTTTTATATGGGGCGTTACGGCCAAGTTAACCTGTATGTTTTGATACCGTTTACGAGCAAGTGTGATGAAATTGTTTTTTTAAGCATTCATGGTTTTAATCTTCAGATTACGTCGGCACTATCTGACTCACTTAAAATACTTATTTACATTTATTAATCGTATACAGAAAAATCTTTGTTTTCGGGTGTCCGGCAAAGAGAAATGTTTATGCGGGTAGTAGGACATTTTGGTCCTTCTGGATCCTTACCACCACACTCGCGTGCACTAGTGCAGCGGGTGTCTACGTCAGAACTATAGCCCAAGTCCTCTCATCATGAGAGGAGGCCTGTGCCCAGCACTGGTATGTAGAGCGTTAGGGTTGCAAGTTGGATAATTATCCACGTGTGATGAAGCATTAGGAAAGAGTAGCGCTTAATAACAATAATAATAATGGCTGTTCTGGTCTTGCTAACGACGTGTATTTGCACAGACCTTGTAGCCAGGATTATTCACCAGCAACTTGCTCTTTTATTCGATCTTGTGGACTTCGAAGTGCCGTACTACAAGTACACACCTGCACCAGTTCTTGAAAATCGTGTCACCCTCTATTGGGATCGATCTATCATCACGGACAGGACTATTGTTGCCAATAAACCTGATATCGTGCTGATAGGTCGATCGAAGCGCCAGGCAGTGCTTGTACTACACATCACGATCCCCCATGACGTGAACCTCGTGAAGGCCGAGATGGACAAAGTCGGCAAGTACCTTGGTTGGCTCACGAGGTTACCGCCATGTGGCCTGTTGATTCGACGATCCCTGTCCCGATAGTCGTTTCGGCAAACGGTCTAATAGCGAAGAGCCTTGACCATCACCTTAAAAGGCTCTCGCTAAGTGGTTGGGTCAAGGGCGATACCTCAGAAGGCGGTACTCCTCGACACGGCTCGGATAGTCAGGAGGTTTCTCTCTCTGTCGCCCTGACCACCGGTAGCTTAGACCCCGCCTTTAAACCTTTTTATAATTCAAAGACCAGTGACGTTTCCTAATTATAGCAAAAAAGCCATTTACTCTGTCAAGCCGATGCACCATAGGCAACAATGGCTTAGTTAAAGGGGGGATTATTTGAAACCGTTACTACTTGGCAGCCGAGTTTGGCAGCTTAACAGTTCCTATTGTTAAGAATTCAAACCTGAGCCTTCGTTATGGTAAATGAAAACAAACTTTGTTAAAAACAATACACTCATTGGACAGGGCAGTGACGTTGACAGCTGACAGATGTCAACGGCACGTTTTGGCGCCAACCCCCTAGAAAAGACGTGGAGATTGTATCGGAGGTGCGAATCGGGTTACCTCCGCGTGTGGTCAAGAGCTGCGGTTGGTTTTTGGATCCTTCCGGGGGAAAGAGCAGTGCTTGGTCCTGTGCACCCTGGGCATGGCTAATGGTTTCCTGGCAGTTTCTGAGAGATATCATTGACCGTTGGCTAAGCGCGACAGGGGGGAGCGGGGTCTTTGACCGTGTTACTGTACAACGTTGCCGACATTTTGTCACAAGATTTTTGAATTGTATTTTTGTTACTGTGACATTGGCGAAGTTGTCGTCTTTTCGGATCCGTCCGGGGGGAAGAGCAGTGCTTGGTCCGGTGCACCCTGGGCAATGGCTAATGATTTCCTGGCAGTATCTGAGGGATATCATTGACCGTTGGCTAAAAGCCCGACAGGGGGGTAGGGGGGTCTTTGACCGTGTTACCGTACAACGTTGCCGACATTTTGTCACAAGATTTTAGATTAAATTTTTTTACCGACATTGGCGAAGTTGTCGTCGCTATAACGACTTGATACGCCACAATTAAAAGAAGAAGAAGAAGAAGAAGAGATTGTATTGTCATTCGGACCGTGAGATGCTGATATGTGTAGTGATAAGTTCGAAGTGTAAATCTGTATTAATGGTAATAGAAGATGTAGCGATCAATAAAAAAAGACTATGCCCGGTGAGGTTTCTTGCTAGTTCTTCCCGCGGAGGGTCACTGAACTAGCTCAATGTACTCTGCGTTGCTGACCAACTGAATAAAACGACGTGCGCTACTAAACTGACTTTCAATGGATGTAAGAGAGGATCTTTACACTAAGAAGGAAATTGCTGAAAGATACTATAAAATAAATAAAAATCATTTGGTCCATATTTACATACATACATACATACATAAATCACGTCTTTATCCCTTACGGGGTAGGAGAAACTAAGGTAACAAAACCGAAAGACCACGTTTAGCATGATTGTGGGCGTATGGATTGAAAGGGAAATCAAAACAGTGATGTGTTGCTAGCCACATCGCCTATATAACATGATCCCTAAGATTTCGGCCCAATCCCTCGATGGGCTTTTACCATCAGCACGGGAAGAGAAGCAACTGGTACATTCTATGTTTTTTCTTTTCTCCCAGACCAGAATGGAAGAGTCCATATTTTGTTAGTTAAAATCGAATATTAAGTATGTTTATGTTAGTGTGTCATATTACAATAATTGCAATCATATTGGTAATTATATACGAAGCGATAAAAACATTATCGAAGATTGTTTTATCTACAATAGGTAAAGGACAAGTCATCCGACATTTTGTATTTACAATCTACTCGAGACACATTATTTTAGTATTTGGTAATAAACTGTTTAAAATAAGAAACAACTAACGGAATTTGCAACGCGATGATCTGATGATGAAATTACTTTTTGTATGTATGTATGTATAGCTCTTTATTGTACATAAAACACAAGAAAAAGATGAATACAGGGTAACACATATGCACAAAGGCGAACTTATCCCTAAAAGGGATCTCTTCCTTAACCTTTGAACGATTGACAGGACATAAGTATTATTTTTTTATTTATTACTAGCTGTTCCCCGCGACTCCGTCCACGCAGAATCAGAATTTACGCCAAAACTTCTTCATCTATCCCATCGAAAATGTACAAAAGCCAGCCAAATGCGAGTAGTACTTTAGCACGACGGATATCGCACTACCTACAGACCTACATACATACACATACACAAATCACGTCTTTATCCCTTACGGGGTAGACAGAGCCTATAAGGTAGCAGGTACCTACAGGCCACATTTAGCAAGATTGTGGGCGTATAGGTGGAAAATGGAATCAAAATAGTGATGGGTTGCTAGCCTCATCGCCTATAACATGATTCCTATGATTTTCGCCTGTTCCCTCGATGGGCTTTTACCATCTGCGCGGGTAGAGAAGCAATTGGTTCATTCTATGCTTTGGTTATATTGAAGCAAGACTGCTCTAAAAAGATCTTAAAAGTACTATCAACAACTGGTTTTTAGAATATTCGCGAAAATTTGAAAAAAAAAAACGAAATAGTCGCGGTTTTTCGATTTTTGACTAATTGGCGTTTAGCTTTCGAGGTCATAAACTTGCGTTGGAGCCACACTATAAAAAAGTCAACAAAGAATCAGACCTAGTGGGTTTGGCGGACACTACCCCTTCCTTCTTTTTTTTATTTGTGGCGTATCAGGTCGTCATTACGACGACAATTTCGCCAATGTCAAAGTAATAGTAAAAATATATTCTAAAATCTTGTGGCAAAATGTCGGCAACGTTGTACGGTAACACGGTCAAAAGAAACCCCTCCCCCCCGGTCGGCCTCTCAGCCAACGGACAATGATATCCCTCAGAAATAGCCAGAAAATCATTAACCGATGCCCAGGGTGCACCGGATGAAACACTGCTCTTGATCACACGCGGAGGTGAGGAGGTAACCTGGCTCGCACCCCTACCCCTACTTTCAGGCGACAACTCGGAGGACTGGCGACAAGGTTACTGGATTGAGCATAAAACATCGTGTTAAAAGCAACTTGCATCCAGCATAAATACCAACTTAAAGAGCATAAGAGAAGAAAAATGTAACATTTCAATAAAAAGTTCTGTTAAACCGATTTCGTATGCGATGCGTCAACATTAGGTAAGTATTATGTACCTAATTGTCAGTCAAAGTATTAAGTAGGTAAATAATAATATAACATCAAATTATAAACTTACATTAGAACTTGTGATTCATAAATTCATCAATCACTACATAGTATAAAACAAAGTCGCTTTCTCTGTCCCCATGTCCCTATGTATGCTTATATCTTCAAAAGTACACAACGGATTTTGATGCGGTTTTTTTAATAGGTAGAGTGATTCAAGAGGAAGGTTTTTATGTATAATTCTACGCAGACGAAGTCGCGGGCAGAAGCTAGTATACTATAAAAGCTGAAATTACATAACAAATCGTGTAGTTGATTTTTAAATTGGGATTTAGTCAATGTCTTTAATGTCACCAGAATTTTATTAAATACTAGCTTCTGCCCGCGACTTTGTCTGCGTAGAATTATACATAAAAACCTCCCTCTTGAATCACTCTATCTATTAAAAAAAACCGCATCAAAATCCGTTGTGTAGTTTTGAAGATATAAGCATACATAGGGACATAGGGACAGAGAAAGCGACTTTGTTTTATACTATGTAGTGATTCTTACACACATCGCAAAAGCGCTTTTTTTCCTTAACATGAGTTTAGGTATATAGTATTTCTCATCGGTTTCGACATCGACGACCCTGAGTACTAAAAAATATATCGCTGCTTATAAACTAAAGGGCCACAAATCAAAATTTTCCAAAATCACTTTTATTTAAAAAATGTGGCCAAAATCAACCTTATTTTCATATGACACAAAGACACCGGTCAAAATCGGTCTCTAAATCGCAGTTTTATGCATGCGCCCTTTCGGCATTTTTACGCATTGATGGTTAAGTTCAGAGCAAAGCGGCCATTATTTGAGTTGCGACCCGACCAGTCGGCGCGAGCGCACCTCAACTTGTGAATTTTATGGGTAACAGGGCCACATTTGGGAATGCAACCGTTTCGCCTATAAAAAACAAGTAAGTACTCAATTATTTATAAGACTAAGGTGCCACGTTTTGAAAAGTGTTAGTCTCGCTTATAAAAACAAAGAAGGACAGGATCATTTTTTAAGCAAAGGTGCCATGTTTCGGAAAGTGTCCGCTTAGTAACAAAAAAATTCAATAATATTATTATTGTTATAATTTATTTTGTAAAATGTCTGTTTTGCTCAAAACATTGTTGTATTTGCGATGTTTTCTTTCAAGACAAAAAAGGCTTTGATACAATTTTGAATTGCTGTTTGGCAAAGGAATCCTTTATGTTATGATATCGTATTTTATGTTGTGCAAAAATAATAGCACACATTTACTATTTATCTATATTTTAACTAACTATTCTTATAAGCGCAAATTTCTATTTCTTTTATACCATTCAAATGAACGAGGTTTGTGACGCTCCTGAATCAACGGCACTATGCTACTCGCTTTATTATTAATTTCTGCGTTGTTCTTTCATCTTTCACTCTTTCTTCCATGTCAAAACCAACGCAACATACTTGTATCGATTCTTGCCTTGTCTTTTTCTGCCTACCTCTATCTATAGTTTGTGTAAGTATTTATTTTCACTTGCAAAATGAGTACCAGATTACCTACACAGAATTTTGAACATGGTTCTACCTAAAACCAATAATTCCGTCCATCAAGAAATACAAGAGCCCAATCAAGGTTTACCTGTACCAAAGAAAAGAAAAAAACGCTCATCAATTTACAGAAGCATGATTCTCAGTCTTTACGTAGGTTATCAAAGATTCTGATAATGACTCTAGCTCAAATTCTGATAGTGATTCTGGCAAATCTACGAGCTCAGATGGTACAGAAGATTGTTAAATATATTAAAAATTAAAGATTTGATTGTTTCTTTGTTTGTTAGCGTTGAATAGGCTCCGAAACTACTGGGCCGATTTGAAAAATTCTTTCACCTTAAGAATCCTACATTATTCCTGATGAACATAGGTTATATTTGATTCGTCCCGGCCGAAGTTGCGGGCAACAGCTAGTCTATATATAAATAAAAATGAATCGTCGAAATGCACGTAGCTACCGCTTAACTTCCGGACAACTGCACCAAATTTAATAATTCTTTTTTTGTTGTGTTCTTTATTGCCAGGACATGGTTTGTAAATAGTAAAATTATGAAAAAATCTAGTGGGGACAAAGCCCCAGGCAATAGCTAGTAATAAATAATTGAGAAGTTATTTAGTAGGTAGTTATTGCTTAGAAATCGCATAATTATAAAAATATATTGTACCATAAGTGAAAATTTTGATCTCTTGTTAGAACTAGTAAGGTACGATATTATTACAATTACATAAGAAGCTATAATTATGGTGTTACCTATACTTATTTATGCCTGGAGAGGTTCTAGAAGCATTTATTGTTGGTAAAATACTTATTTTGTATGGTGCCAAAACACTTTTTATATAATTAACATTTAAATTTTTGATTTATATAAAAAACAGCAATTTTCAAAGATAAGTTTTTTTTCATGCTTTTTTTTAATTATAATATTGTCTTTATTCAGTTTGGTTGTGATAAAAAAATTAAAGAAAACATTTTTATTTTTTCGACTTGTGGCCTTTTATTCAAATTATTTATTTACTTGTGAAGAACATTTTATATGCTAAACAGACTTATGTGCTGCTAGTCGTCTTTGGGTTGTAGTTACCTCAACGTTAAAATAAACAAAAGGTAGGGAATTAAAATACGCATCGACGGTATTATGACACAAAAGCATTGGACGTAGGAGTACAAAAAAACAAATAAAAAATAAAATGAAAATTTTAATTGTGCTCTCCCCAAAAAAACTTGATTTTGATTTGTGGCCCTTTCGTTTATAAGCAGCGATATATACAACAATTATTTACAATTGAGGAGTTATAACTATTTTATTGAATCAGGCGTTACTTTACGGAGGTCAATTTCAATGAACAAAAAGTTTTTACCTTGCTACTCCGCTACTCTCTAGAAAATATTTAATAATAAATATTTTTGTTCGAACTGACTGATATCGTCTATGAGGCCTAGTTGTCACTATGTTTGCAGAAATAAAAAGTGCAGAAATGTAATGAGATTATTTTCTTCAACTATATCAATTTTAGTACACTCCTATTGGACAGATAACTTTCTATGCATGAATATGCCTATTTTATTGAATCAGGCGTTTTTTTTTTTTTATATATGAATAGGAAGGCAAACGAGCAAGTGGGTCACCTGATGGTAAGTGATCACCACTGCCCATAGACACCCGCAACCCCGGAGGGATTGCAGATGCGTTGCCAACCTAGAGGACTAAGATGAAATGCCTCTTGTAAATTAGCGTTATTTTGCGGAGCTCCATTTCAATGAATCAGAATCAGAATCAGAACATTTATTGTTTAACTGTGTAGGATAGGTACATAAGGGTGAACAGATTGACAAAACAGACAGATTGACAGATGAACAAAAGATATTTACCTTGCTACTCCGCTACTCACGTTAGCACACTCAGTATGTGTTCGGCAGGCGTACTACCCGCCCGCACTTCTCTCGGTCCCCTTTGTCGTCCTACCTTGCACCCCTACACCGCGCGGGAGAGGACTCATTTAAGCGGTCGGTCTATACTTGCTAGGCTTTACATTCCGACATTCGATTTTCGAAGTTTGTTTCGTGCCATCCCGCTCACACTACTAGTTAATTAGCGAGTGAAAGACGAGTAAGACTTGAACATCGAAAATCGAATTTCGCTCTTTTTTGGTCTGTGCTTTTGAGTTTTGTGTGTATTATGATAAAATGTGTATTGTTTTCAATGTATAATGGTTTATGGCACTCAGTGGCGTAACTATAACGTCTGGGGCCCGTGGCAAATTCGTCAGATGGGGCTCCTTCCTCAATATAAAGAAGTGCATCAGTGTCCCTTCTGTGCTCTAAACCAAGCGAGTTCAGGGCCGCGTAGAGATAGGGGCCCCTGGCATTTTGCCACCCCTGCCATCCTATAGTTACGCCACTGATGGCACTCTATTGTGTCAAACTGTTGAATTGATTTCAATGATTTTTACGTCAATCGATTTGTTTATTTTCCAATTGTCACTGAAGATATGACTAATAATCAAAATTCAATATGGCGACGACCGGGCCACCATCTTGTTTTTCTTAGTTTTTTTTTCAAGTTTCTCAAAATTAAAATCCAAGAAAATATTGACTTATGAAGGTAGGTACATAGAATTAACACGTTTGAAATAAAAAACAAAACTATATGAACTTAAAAAAATATATTTTATTTACATAGTAGATTGAATTAGGCGTTATTTTGAGGACTTCGTAATAATTACCAGTAAAGCAATTAGCTCACTCCACTTCAGCCAGTGGCGGATTTGCCATAAGGCTGAAAAGGCTTAAGCCTAGGGCGGCAGATTTTGGGGGCGGCAAATTTGGGGAACGAATTTTTTTTTTTTTTTTTTTTACCTCGTAGAAATCAAAAAGATTTTTCTATGACGGTTTTCTGATGTCTTACAGATAGAAGTCTGTAACAAATTTTGTCGATGACTTTTCTCTCTCACTTGTCATTGCACATTTCGAGAGTAGCAAACTTCCATATTCTAGAGTAAAACAGCCAGTTCGCCGCCCCTCAACCAGTAATCGGCCTCTCTCTCGCCTCTGCGCCCTTTGCCCACACTTTTTACGAGTGAAAAAAGCGAAATTGTAAAAAATATGCCCCTCTTCCCACTAACAATCCATACATGACAGTCCTACTACTGGTTGGAGGCTACGAACTGGACGGTTTGTACATGATTTTCGATTTTATTCGAATATAATTAATAATTTAGTGAATAATTATACCGATTTCAATCTTATGTATCGACTATTATGTGTTTCACATGCACTAGTAGCTTCAGAAAATTCGATTGGAATTAAAAAAAAAACTTGAACAGTAATAGCGAGCTAATCTTAAGGGGCCATTCAAGTATTACGTAAGCAGATTTTTTACAATTATTTACAAGGTTTTCCCGGTTCTGACTGTTCTGAGGATTACAAAAAAACCCGGGTTTTATTTTTAAAACTCGGGTTTTTCGGGTATTTTTCTTTTTGGTATTTATTAAGTATAAACCACTTCGAATGCAACAATAAATTGAATAAAAACACGCTTTGATAAATTATTGCGTAACAAGAAGCTTAGTTGCTACGTACCTACTAGGTTCCTACCAAGAGAAAAAACAATGCAAGTTAAATGGAACACGCGCGGCGCGTCTATCTCAGGATATGAAGGGGGTGAAGTGTGGAGCAGTGGAGGGGGAGATGTAGCGTCGAAGCGCGTCGCGCACGCGCGCTGGGCGGATGATGAATACTTCCTCAGCCATTTTGTTTAGTCAGTCTGCCTGCCATAAGCATTACAGTAAAGTAAACGTATTCGACGCGGCGGCGCGGGCGGTGTGAGTGAACGTGAAGAGTGGTTGTTTGTAGTATTTGGTGACTCTCTTTATAGGTGAGTATCTACTCAATTAATTTTGTTATTCAATAGAACGTAACTTAGGTACTGTTAAAAATTGTATATTCATATTTAATACTAAAGAGTATGCAGGGTATGCTCACCAACTCACCAAATTTCGTCAAATTCTAATCATTTCGAATTTTGAATCATTTTGAATTTTCCTATGCTTTTAACATTTCAAAATTGTACCCACCCTCCTTAAGGTGAGGGATCAGTCGCTATCTCGCCACTGTGAGTGCGAGAGAAATTAGCTGCAATTTTCGAAATTGAATATTTTCGACACTGTTTCATCAATCAAAAAAAACCTCTATCAGCGCATTTTTGCCATAGTCCTGCGTACACAGACACTGGCAGAGCTTTTTTTCCAATTAGTCAAACGACATATCGAAGAATTATAATTTCGAAAATGCGAGGTAAGATTCAGTGACTGATCACCTTAACTATTAATTGTGTGAATTCTGAACGAAGGATACCGCTGCTTGCGTACGAGAAATAAACTCCTTAATTTCATCCTTTCCATTTCAGTTCCTGAATAAAAAATTGTGAAAATGAGTGATGGGAGAAAGCGACTTAGTGGAGCGGAGTACAAAAAAAAGGCCAAAATAAAAAAAGAAGAACAAGAGCAAATTATACGGAAAACCGCAAGAATTAACAGTTTTTTTTTTTATGAAAATCGTGTCGAAAAGTCGGGAACCTCAACACCGCAATCTGGAAGAGACGAAACCGACGTGAAATCTGCTGCCCAACTGTCATCTGTTGATCCATCGACTAAAGAAAAAACGGACGATTTTGTTCTGGACGACAAGTGCTTCAAAATTGAAGATACCTCTTCTCAGACCGAGTCGTTAAACGATGACCGAATGCAAACGACGGTAAATCAAAACAAAGATCCAGCTTTATGGGAAATTAACGACACTTTAAGGGAAATCATCGCGAGATACGGCTTTGATCAAAACAAGTCGTCTGATTTTTCTAAAAGTAAAAAATTATATGCTGATCAACGTCGTTTCTTGCCAATGAGTATCTTCCAAAGAAAAATGAAAAACAATGAAGTGAAGGACCGAAATTGGCTGGTTTACTCTGAAAGTAAGAGTTCCGTATATTGCGGACCGTGTTTGGCATTCGGTCCATTGGAGAACAAAACTAAATTCGAGAACGAGGGATTTAATGATTGGAAAAATGTAGAACACCGAGTAGGTCAGCATGAAAACTCTGCGCGTCATAAATCTAGTCTCCTTAGCCTGAAAGCTAGAAGTGCAATTGATGGTCGAATCGACAATTTACTGCGTTTCCAAATTGACGAAGAAATCACTTATTGGAGAAATGTTCTAAAAAGGGTTGTAGCTGTAGTGAAGCGGCTGTGTTCAAGAGGTCTTGCTTTTAGAGGAAAAAGTGAGAAGTTCGGTGATCCACACAACGGAAATTATTTCATGATTCTGGAACTGTTAGCTGAGTTCGATCCTTTCTTAGCCAGTCATATCGAACGGTTTGGAAATCAAGGATCCGGAAGTACCAGTTACTTATCGAAGACCGTTTGTGATGAGTTTATACTCTTGATGGGCGATAAAGTCTTGAAGCAAATTGGAGACGAGATAAGAAGCGCGAAATACTTCTCCTTAATTATCGATTCGACACCGGATATAGCACACGTGGACCAACTCACCTTCGTGATTCGATATGTTTTGGAAACAGGAGTGCCCTGTGAAAGATTCCTCAAGTTTTTGCCCTCAGTGGGACATAAAGCTGATGAAATGTTTGCTGCTATTACTTCGGAATTAAAAACCTTGGGCTTGAATATTGAAGACTGCCGTGGACAATCGTATGACAACGCCGCAAATATGTCTGGCATATACAATGGCTTGCAGGCTAAAATTCAAAGTCAAGCACCGTTTGCTTTTTTCGTTCCTTGTTCTGCCCACTCTTTAAATTTAGTGGCAACTACGACTGCTGAATCTTGCACAGAAGCTTGTCGATTCTTCATGTTGCTCCAAGAAATATACGTTTTTTTTTCAAGTTCGACACAACGCTGGAAGATATTGATGACTGAAATCGGAGAAGGCAAAACCGTCAAGAGAGTGAACCTCACACGTTGGTCAGCTAGAGAAGATGCATGCAGAAGTTTGAGGGATTCGTGGCACGAAGTCCTTAAGGCTTTGGAAACAATCAGAAATGATGGCACCGAAAAGCCTGCCACACGAAACGAAGCAAGGGGAATTCTTTTAAAATTAAACAATCTGGAAACGGCGTTAATGGTTGTTATGTGGAATGTTTTTTTGGAAAGAATAAACAAAGTAAATGTTCAAATCCAGGCTTCTACCGTAGATTTGATTATTGTAGCCGATCTTTATGAATCTCTTCGCAAGTTTTTCGTAGATCAACGAGAAGGCTTCAAGTATTTCGAAGAAATGGCAATTGAATTAAGTGCGACGAAGCAGTACACAAAAGACCTGGGAAAAAGACAACCGAAAAGAAAAAAGTTTGCTGATGAAACACCCGACGAAGAACTGAGTATGACCGCGAGTGATACTTTCAGGGTTAATACATTTCTCGTCATCATTGACAGACTCGTATCCGAATTAGAAAAAAGGAAGAAGGCGTACGACGATTTTAATGAAAAATTTTCATTTCTAACCAAAATGAGCGAATTGTCATCATCAACCCTTACGAAAAAGGCTCTGTCCTTAGAAGAAGTGTACCCTAATGATTTAGAGACTGAGTTAGTTCAAGAATGCATACATTTTCGAGGCCACATATCTTCGCAAAACATTTTGGTAAAACCAGATTCTACATCATTAGAGAGCCTATCTTCGTTTCTGCGAAAACAGAGTTTGCAAAACGTTTATCCGAACTTGGACATAGCCCTTCGTATGGCCTTATGTACACCAGCGACGAATTGTTCTGGTGAGAGAAGCTTCTCTTGTCTAAAAAGGGTAAAAAATTATCTGAGATCGACCTTGAGCCAAGAAAAATTAAACGCTTTAGCTCTTTTGTGCATAGAGTCGGAATTAATGAACAAGATCACTTATGACGACATCATCGATGATTTTGCCAACAATAAATCGCGCAAAAAGGCATGTTGAGGTCGTTAGTAATCTTGTTCATTAATTCCGACTTGACTGAGTTGATTATTTTTAATTGTTTGTAAGCGCAATAAAGAGTATTTATTCACGTTTACCAAATGTTCATTATTGTGTAAATAGCATACATTACCCCGCCCATACATGATTGAGCTTCTATTAGCTCAAAAATATACCGAAAAATTATTTTACGTGCAATTTCAACGAAATTGTTGCATTGTAAAAATAATGTATGATATGACAATTGTTGAGGCAAGGGCGGCAAAAACTATTCAGCCTTTACCTTGAAAAATTGTAAATCCGCCACTGACTTCAGCGGAATGAAAATGTGGCAAATTAAGGTGTTCATTCATTTTATTTAAATTGAGTTGCACCAAATTACTAATAGCAATAATATTACACGGAAAATCAATAAATCTTGGGACAATTCACCCAGTCCCAAACTAAGCAAAGCTTGTGATATGGGCACTAGACAACGGATAAACATACTTATATAGATACATCCACACTTAAATACGTATTAAACATCCAAGACACGAGAAAAAACATTCGTATTTTTCTTACAAATATCTGCCCCAACCGGGGATCGAACCCGGGACCGCAAGCTTCATAGTCTTCTCTAACCACTAGGCTATCTGGTCGTAATCAATGACAATACGTCAAAATCTTTGGTTATGGCTACTAAAATGTTTACAATAACTTGGTGCAATTCACCCTTAGGGACCTGAGTGGACGTTCGAGTTGGGCGTGCGGCGTGCTTTTTAAACAAATGAAGCTCAAACTGGTGTCCTGAGTACAGTCACCTTGCAGTGACAGAGCCCATTGCCACTGTCCGCCATGCTGCACGCCCCGCCAAACGCTCCGCTTCAAGCGTCCACTCAAACCTTACTTTCAATTTCCAAATGGAGTAACCTAATCGTCTCGCGGTTTCATTCTCAGCCAGTGCCCACCCTGCATCTTCAAGTTAAATCCAGCAGTATCCAGCTTAACCGGGATCCTAGTCTTCGCAGAAGGCTCCAGCTTCATGTGCTGCAGTAGCTGGTAGATCATCACCTTCACCTCGCACAGCGCGAATCGCGATCCTGAAAAGACGAAGACAATTGGATTGGAAACCATCATTTTGTGGGTGGTATATCCCCATCGAGATCGAGACCGCCGTCTAACATGCTAATTCTGCTGCCAAGCGGCAGTGCCAGCGCAGCTATGTTCCGGCGTGAAAAGTAGTGCATCCAGTACAATTACTGTCTCATGGGGTGTTCCATTGCCCTCTAGGCTGGCAAGGCATCTGCAAACGTCTAGTGTTGTGGCCCATGGGCCACCCACCCATGGGTGATGGTGCTGACTTACCATCAGCAGATTGACTTGCTCGTTTGCCTTTTTTGTCGTATAAAAAAACATTAAGACCGTAGAGAAGACGTGAGTGGTCCTATCAGGCGTATGGCTCACAACACTTTGCACCTAAGACGTCTTGGGTAGACTCAACAACAGTTGCTATAGTTCCAAGTGCTTGGAGGCGATTTAGGGGCATGGTAAATGGTTTGTGTTCAGCAAAAAGTATTCAAGTTACAGGTGGTGATGATGAATGATGAAGATATTGGTACGTTTGCTAAAATAAAAGAATTTCTTACCAATGCAGTTCCTAGGGCCGGCTCCGAAAGGCATATACGTAAAAGGCTGGATTTTGTGTTTATTTTCGTCAGAGAAGCGTTCAGGGTCGAACTTAAGTGGGTTCGGGAAATACTTCGGATCCCGGTGAAGAGAGAATATGGGGATAGATAAGCCCTCGCCTTTTTTTATCTGTAAAATAATAATTGATATAATCTTAGAACGACCCACTTCTTGTAACACAACATATTTTTTATTCATCTTTCCACCTATACGCCCACAATCACGCTAAACGTGGTCTTTAGGTTTTGTTACCTTAGGCTCTGTCTACACCGTAAGGGATAAAGACGTGACGTATGTATGTATACTTGTATTACACTCTATTTATTATGAAATAGGCGGTATATTAGGTAAGAAGCGATCTTTTCCAGACAACCATTTCAGACAAAACTAAAAATCAGTACAAAATGGGTAGGTAACTCAAGTTTGAATCAAAAATTATTTTAGAAAATCTTCATGAAAGTGTTCAATGAAACTACCATAATACACAGTATAATTTGATTTCAGACGCAAATGGATAGCAGTATTGGCAATTCACAAATTGTCTACATGAAGTCACGAATTACAATAATGGTTTAACTCACAATATAGTCAGTAGTAGACGTAGCATTGGGCTTTCCCAAGTTGTAGTCCTTGACACAGAGCCTGTCTGAGGCTATAGCAGGAGGCCACAGCCTTAACACCTCTGAAACAGAAACTCTATTTGAAGAGGATGGTCGCGGTTAGCTCATGATAATTGCCCCGTTAGATGATGTTGTAGCCAAGAACGCAATGATTTTTCCTTAGAATACTATACCACACCTTTGATTTGCTAACACACCATTTGGTGTCGTAAATAGCTTTGACAACGACCCGTATTCATTTCCAACTTAAAGTTAGAAACAATCACCATGAAACTTCGACACAAAATACTAAAGTTTACCGAGAAGTAGTAAGGCAGCAAAACAGACAGATTCGATACAGTATTGTCATTCTTCCATCGTCAGGGAGCAAAGAAAAAACATAGAATGTACCTGCCTGCTTCTCTTGCAGCGCATTTCATAAAAGCTAATTCACGGAATCGGCGAAAATGTTAGAGTAATCACGGCTGAGCGGCTAGCAACCCATCACTACCTTATTCAGCTTTCCACCCATACGCCCTCAGTCACGCTAAATGTCTTGATGCCCTTAGTTCTGTTAGACCCGTAACGGATGAAGACATGAATAATACGTGTACGTGTATGGTCGTTCTTACCTGAGATAACCATATCCAAGTAGTTCATTGTCTGGACCGAGTGGTAGTCGAATTTGCCATCGTTCGCCTTCTCGTTTTCCCTGATCTCTTCAACCAGCCTCTCCTGAATCTCAGGGTTGACGGCCAGCTCGTACATAACGAAGGTCATGGTGGTGGACACTGTTACGTAGCCAGCGAGATAGAAGATACCAGCTTGAGCTACCAAGTCTATGTCCGCCCAGGCTGAAAAAACATTCAGTGAAATTCTTAGATTCAGGACATAAAACACAAGTAGTTGGTTATAAGACCAAATAAGATTGTATGAGTCGTTGTTTTTATTTAATTTAATGGGTTTCTACTAGTCAAGCTCATATTAAGTTAATCATAGTAGGTTTGATATCATGTATAATATTGATACCACAAAAGTTTTGAGCTCGTTGAGCCTTTTCTAACAATAAGTGATCTGGAAAAAGTTGGATTTGGAATGCGGACTTCAACAATCATTTGAAATACTTTGTGAGTAAAAAGTATTTTCCCTCCAGTATTTTAGTATCGTTCAAGTTCCCAATATCATAAATAGTGATGAGGTTACCTCTGGTAACATTCTTCTTTCCAACATTAGACTCTTCTACAGTCGCGAAGCCAGCGTCTGCGTCTTTACCAGACTTCTCGTCGTGCGTAAGTTGACCTGAGAACAAATTACATATCATGATGATTTTGCCAAATCTGTGATTGCCGGAACAGTCCTAAACGCACTCAAATTCAAGCAAAACAATAATCTTTGTACGTTATCAACTACTACGTAATGTATACCGATAAACGCTGGAACAAAATAATGAGCCAAAATTATAAGCACCTGCGAAATATTATCGGATGCAATAAGTATCACGATGATCATCGAAAATTAATTATTGGAAGTAAAGCGTGTTTTGATTATCAACTATCGAGTAAATGCGAACACAAAATATTTGGGACCACTCGTGAGTCTGTTAGTGAATGACGTAGATGTTTCTGTATCATGCGCGTTCAATGTAATGGCTTTGAGTGAATCATCAGATCATTTAATCAGCGTAGCGTATGAGCACCACTTAACGAGTACCAGTGTTCGTAATCAAATAGAAATTGACGTATTAGCGGTTGTACTTTGAGTTTGATACAAACTTGACTTGTGCAGAGTCTTGTTCGATAGTCTGGTGTTTTGACCTATGGTGTCTCAAGTTGATTTAAACTTCATACACATACCAAGGTACATACATGAATCACGTCTTTATCCCTTACGGGGTAGACAGAGCCTAAGGTAACAAGACCTAAAAGCCACGGTATAGGTGGAAACGGGAATCAAATTAGTGACGGGTTGCCAGCCCACTCGATTTTCCCTTGATGGACTTTTACCATCAGCGATGGAAGAGAAGCAACTGGTACATTCTGTTTTTTCTTTACTCCCAGACCAGCATGGAAGAGAAAAGTTCAGCTTGTAAAATGTGTGTAAACCTTGAAATTTACAATGAGCTTTACTGTGAAGGATCGCGAAGAAACCACAACAAGTCAGCTTTAGACGTGAGTGTTCAAACCAAGCTTTCCCAATCAGTGAAGAAATGAAACTTACACTACCGACCTCGAAAACGATAGGTACCAATCGTAATTTATCATTTCTAAGGATAGCATAGAATAATTATTGTCATAACTAAAGTTGTAAAAAAACTTTCATGTTTGTAAATGTCGACATGGAAAAGATCAGCCGAAAATTATACTGGACTTTGGCATTTAAAATCCTGGTCAATAATGTTGGATAACATTGGTACTAGTTAAGAGTTTCTAATAATTTAGGGTAGGGTAGGGTAGGGTAGGGGCAGAATAATTAAGGGGAGGGTAGGGTAGGATTATCTACCTTTCTTGGCTTCCATGAGTAGATGGATCATGTCGGGCCGAATAATGCCGTGCGCATCTCGCTCGCGCATGGTGTTCAAAACGAAATGTTCAAAGAACTGTTTAACATCCTCCGGGAAGCGTGTGAACTTGAATATCTGAAAAATCTCTATTTTTAAACACCTAATATTAGCAGAGTGTTATTAAGTGAAAGAATATCTTGGGTGGAGATTTGTATCGAAATTTCTCTCTTTTGTGATTACTAAAAATATCTACCTAGTAAGAATTTGGATGAAGAAAATGTGAGTGACTGCAGTTTCTAAACTAAAAATATTACTAAGTGTAGGTACTTTGGCAAAATTTTATTGCAATTTAAAATAAAGTAACAAATAGAAAGATTTTCAATCTAAAAAAAATTGCCTATTTTTGTGCGAAAATTTTGAGCAATTTATGTTCAAGATCAAAACTACTGCGTACATACCAAAAACGAGATGTCCAAATTTTTTCTTATACAAAAGTTGGAATTATTGATTCAGATAAGAAATAACGCATAATTTTCTGTCCGGATTGGATAAAAAATCTAGAGATGTTTTTAAAAAGCCGTAGAAATAGCAACATAAAAAGTGGCAAACCTTCATTATGTACGGCATAGAACCATGTGCCAACACCTTAAGGACCTCCTTGAAGCCGAGATGCGTGGCCCTGGTTCCCATTTTGAAAAATTCGTTGTCAGGATTGGTGTGGGTGTCAACCTTCATGCCAAAAGCACACGATGCGATGACGTCATTCGCGTAGTGGGTCGCTAACTCTCGCACTTCTATTTCAATACTATTTGCTGCAAACAAAGCCAGGTTATTACAAGCTTTCTTGATTAAAAAATAAAGAAAACGAGCCTGATTCACCTGGCTTCTCTGTGGTAGTTTACCAGCTAGAAGTTACACAAAGCTGTACTACCATATCGTATTTACTGTTGGTTTCTTCCAATGCATGACCATTCCTCAAGCCATGGTAGACAGTTCTCTGCATTTGTGTTTGTCCACATGCACTATTTGCAGGCTTTCACTTATGCACGCTACTGCACTAGTAATCGACTCTGTTACATGGCTTACCTAATCCTACTTTCTACTGATGACTTGGCTGTTTTGACATACTCATAATTATTATAATAATATTTTAGTTAGCACCGTAAAGAAAATAGATTCCATACTCACATTCAGATTCACCTAATTTTTTCTTCAGTGACTTCATCATCTGGTTCCCAACTTCCACCATGAACGGGACCATGTGCTTTATCTTGGCGCTTGTGAAAGCCGGGCTTAAGGTTGAGCGCATATCCTTCCATTCTTGTCCTGAAAAAGGAGCAATTGACTATGGTTAGAAAAAAACGTTCTTTTTTATGATTAGGCCAATTTGGAAAACTAATTTGGATATTCTAAAATTTGGTCGCGTATTTTTATTTAATTTAATTTGTATATACGTCATCAGTGGCACGAAACACAGACGAATATTTTGCCGGGGCTCTTCATGGTGTCATTTGAACAAATAAAATACTTTCTAGTCCACTTTTTACATACAAAAATGAAAATAGCCTTCTTTTTGTTTTGTTTACGGCACTTAAAAAAAGGTTTAGAGATTGACATCAGTTTTTTAAATGATATTTTGACAGACATTGACATTGTTTTTTTTAAGTGAAGCGTGAGAGCAAAGGTAAAAGAAAAATGCCTTTGAACCTTCGAAGACGTCATTTGAAGGTCAAATGAAAGACATCAGTTTTTTTGGAATATCTCCGCTATCAGCGGTTTACTTTTAAGTCCGACTACAGAAAATGGTTGTATAACATTATTCTTCAATGATAAAAATATAAAAAATTGCGAAAAACTTAAACTGTGTGATCAAATTCCTTCCAATGTTCTCTATTGTATGCTATCGGTAGACAATCTCCGGCATTGTCTTTGCAAGTGACTAGCTTATACCAAAATGACATTTTTACCAATAGCAGAGACTAATCTACATTTGAACACAGAAACATGAAAAAGATAAAGTTTTTTCAAATACCTCTGAGTGAAAATAGGTTTCTTCCGAACAACGGGTCCGCCTCCGGATCAAACACCGAATTGTGGTCCAAGAAGTGTTCAAAGTCTTTAACAGTGACCCTTTTGATCAATTCTATGTCTCTCATGTTCAAAGATGGCTTCAAAAACATGTAAGAACCGAAGAACCTGTGAAAAGAACCATGGATAGCGTTAAATATAATGACAAAGCAGAACATTGAATTGTGATAAATAGAAGGAATTTTTGGGTTTGTAGAATTGTTCTTCACAAAATGTTTCAATACATTTATCGGTGTTCATACTGTACGGCTCAGATCGACTTTATATTGAATCCATAACTACGATGAAAATTTTATACGGAAAAGTTTATTCACACTAACATATTCAACTGGTGGAATATTCTGGAATGATTTCTTCCATGCTAGCCTGGGAGCAAAAAAAACATAGAATGTACCAGTTGCTTCTGAATGGGCGAAAATCATAGGAATCATGTTATAGGCGATGAAACTAGCAACCCATCACTATTTTGATTCCATTTTCCACCTATATGCCCACAATCTTGCTAAGTGTGGCCTTTAGGTACCTGTTAACTTGGGCTCTGTCAACCCCGTAAGGGATAAAGACATGATTTGTGTGTGTGTATGTGATTCTGAGACACCTCGTATAAAGACACAGTTAAGAGAACCATAGAACGTGATACAAACGATGAAAAACTTGTTCTAACGGTTATATTTATTTTATCCTATTATAAGTTGGGGGACCGTTGGAGGAGAAAAGAGACCAATCGGAAGATGCAGTTTAGCACGCCTCACTAGGTGGACCGATGACATCGTGAGAGTAGCGGGAAACCAGTTGCAGGTGGCGAGTTGTAGTTCATTATGGTGTGCTAAGGGGGAGGCCTTTGTTCAACAGTGGATATTTTCAGGCTGATAATGATGAGCGTAAGTGTAAATAAATTTGTAAAATTCTCAAGAACTTACCTTTCTTCGGGAAAAGCAGTGTACGCTTCATCCAATACTTCAACGAAATGTGCTTTGCGGGTCAGTACTTTGCCCATTGTGCCCACTAGTGGGTACGCCTTGAGGTGCTTAACTCCTCTCTTGTTGAAATAATCGTATATTTGCCTTATATACAATACCAGCGCTGCGACCAGCACCGCCGCCCAGAAAAAGAATATCATGATCTGGAATTTGCAATAAAAAATGAATTACTAGCTTTCATCGGCAGTTTATTAAACTTTGGGCGTGTCATGTAAATTAATTAAGATCTTTTAACGTGAAAGAGTTTCCATCCATTCCTCACAAAATTTCACATTTATAATTATATCGCTGACTCGCTCCTATTGCAGAATCACATGACCTGTGGGAATTTTTATAAATATATAAAACAAAACAATGTTAAATTAATACAAGCCAGCGAAGACGAGGCAGACCAAGAAGATGGCGGGACAATTTGGAAACATTCTGGACTGGCCTGACATTGCGTCCGACCGGGAGTTGTGAAGGTTGTGAACTAGTCTTGTCAACACGTACCTTTTTAGGTTAAATTTTTGTATAGTCTCCGAAAATTACGATCAAGGTGTCATTCGATTCGGAATATTATGTAGAAAGTTTAAGAAAAAGTTCTAAAAGGGGCCGATAAAAATTGCAAAGGTAATAAACAATTAAAAAAAAAAAAAGGGGTTTGGTTTTTTTTAATATCTCAAAAACTATCAAGGATATTCAAAATTTGATAAAAGATCTGAAAAGAGGAGGAAATTTCCTAAAAAAAAGTTACACCTTCCGAAACTGTATCTTTAATATTTATAATTTTTACGGAGCCCTGAAAATAGAGCTAAAAGGCTTCCGCTCGTGATTTGTCACCCGGACACAGTAACAATAAAAATCATTTTAACATATTAAATATGAACATTAAAGAATAAAAAAAATTGAGTACTATTGGGATATATAAATAAACAATGTTCTTTGTTTCTGTATTGTTTTGTACTGATTTGTGGTGTTCAATAAAGAGTATTTGTATTGTATTGTTGTATAAATAAACAATAATATGTCAGCGAAAAATTTTTATCCCCATTTTTCCATCTATACTAATATTATAAAGAGGAAAGATTTGTACCTATTTTTGTATGTTTGTAATGAATAGGCTCAAAAAGTACTGGGCCGATCTGGATGAAATTTGGAACATAGATAGATTATAGTCTGGAATAACACATAGGCTACTTTTTATCCCGGAAAATTGCGTGATTCCCGCGGGATAGCGATAAACGAATTCTATGCAGACGAAGTTGCGGGCAACGGCTATTAGTTATGCATTAGTTAATTAACAACTTTTTCTGAATAGAATATTAACAGAAAAACCTGATTATTATTAAACTACAACCCTAGAATTTTTTCCACTTCGTGGAGTTATTCTTAAAAGGCATAAAAATAGATCCCCGTTGGAAAATTTCAAAAATGTTAACTTTCCACTTTTTTATTAACAATCGAAAACATTAAAAAATTAAAAACTGCATGAAAGTAATTAAAAAATGTTTTTTTTTCAAATTTTTCAAATTTTATGATTTCTAACGGTTAAAAGTTACATGAAAATATATATTTTTTAATTTTTTACCGCGATTGTTTAAATAATTGTTATAAACAAAAGCATTATTTATACGACAATCAACAATTTTTTTTCCTTATCTACTTGTCGATAAAAATCATGATTTTTAAGAAAAAAATCATTCCTTAAAAAAAATATTTCTTGCTATAAAATGCAACAATCGTTTTTTACCACAAAATATAAATATTAAGGAACCATTTTTTCTCTAAAAATCATAAATTGTATTGTTCATAAAGATTCTGGAATTTTTTTTTTTCATTTTTATTTGTTTGTTTAATAAACAATTTGTTATAAACTAATGGATTTTCTTAGTTAATTTTTTTATTAATTCTCAATTTTATTCTAAAAACAGCTATGTATTATTTTTTATGAATTTTATAACATAAAAATATTTAGTTATATAAAAAATAGATAAACAAAAATTTTCCACACGTGGAGGTAACCCGACTCGCACCCTAACCTAAATCTACTTGATAAATAAAATTCTGCATCGGAGTTCCCTTTCTGATGAAAAAGAGGAACAAGGACGGTATTTACGAAATTCCCGTGGGATAGGATGATAAATGAAGCGAAGCTGTATACGCTAGTGGTAAAAATGAGTGGTGAAACAGAAATAGCATAACGAATAACAAAATATGAATATAAAACTCACGGTTGTTAATAATCGAGTTTCTCTGATACCACAATCACTGACAACGTCTGCGGAGGAGTGACGAATGCCGCACTAGATGGCCGCTCTTTTATATATAAAGTGACAACTATGATAAAACTGAATCTAAACTATAGTTATCTGTCAAATTATCTTTAATATAATCTTAATCGTTAACCGTTTACGTTGAATTTTATGACTATGCATTTAATAAATAAAATTATTTGTTGTTTCATTTAATTGAAGATGCTTTTGTTAGAACACCTGGGGCTTAACATGACGTCTTAATGCGATTTAATTCCGTCATTTTAGCATGGATCTGACTGCGAGCGAACCTAAACTGAATGGGAATTGGATCGCATTAAGACTCCATGGTAACCCCCTGATGCTTTTCATCCCAGAATTTTTTAACTTAGGTATCTTTAAAAATTGAGCTTGGGGGGGCTATGTTATGGGTATAACATTAGAAAAAAGCATAAAATCATATAAAAATATACCTTTATTTATTAGGCTGTTTTGTAATTTATCCTTTATCACGTGTTTATCCCTTACGGAGTAGAAAGTGCATAGGGTAACAATATCTAAAGGCTTCATTTAGTATCATTGTGAACCACATCGCCTGTAACATGATTCCTAAGATTTTTGGCTTATTCCATCAGCGCGGGAAGAGGATCACTATATTAAAAAAAATTCTTAGCTCCTAAACCAGCATGGAATTATGGTTTTACAAATAAATTTTGGAATCTTAGATTAAGGTTTTCTTTAAACAGTCATGCTCTTAATCTTCAGATTAAGTCGGCACTATCTGATCCACTTGAAATATAAAGATATACAAACCATAAACAGGAAAATGTATGTTTTTGGGCGTCTGGTAAACAGGAATATTTATGCGGGTAGGACATTTTGGTCCGTTCTAATCGCATTATGACAGGTAGAGCGGCAGGGTTGCGAGTTGGATAATATCCACGTGTGATGCATTAAGGAAGAGTAGCCTTTAAGCCGGTGCACCATGGGCAACAGTGACTCAGTTAGGGGGGGGGGGGCGTTATTACTTGTCAGTTTAACAGTTTGATTCCTAAGATGGAAGTGGCTGAAAGATATTATACGAAGCGATAGTAAAATTATCAAAGATATGTTTTATCTGTGATAGCAAATGGACAAGTCATCCGACATTTTGCATTTACAATCTACTCGAGCGTTAGACACATAATTTTAGTGTTTGGCAGCAAACTGTTTGAAAAAAAAACAATCACAGGAATTTGCAAGGCGATGATGAAACTACGTTTTTTATTTATTTATGTTTAAGTTACTATGTCACGTAATAATTATGTCATATGCGAAGGTTATGTTAATGCATTTTTGAATTAGACAAAACAAAACGTCATAATCTGATACTATAAATATTTTTTGTTAAAAAAAATTACCCACTCCCATGCTGGTCTGGGAGCAAAGAAAAATAATAAAGACAAAGTTGCTTCTCTTCCCGCGCAAATGGTAGTAGCATACATACATACATAAATCATGTCATTATCCCTTACGGGGTAGACAGAACCTATAGGCCACGTTTAGCATGATCGTGAACGTATAAAGTGGAAAGGGGAATCAAAATAAAGATGGGTTGCTAGCTGCATCGCCTATGACATGATTCCTATGATTTTCACCCATTCCCTCGATGGGCTTTTGGTAATAGCAAATCGGTGAAAATCGTAGAAATACATTACAGGCGATGCGGCTAGCAACTCATCACTATTTTAGGCCAGAATCATTCTAAGCGTGGCCTTTAAGTCTTATAACCTTAGGCTCTGTCTACCCCCTAAGGGACAAAAACGTTATTTATATTAAGCTTTTTGCTGAATATGCGTTTTGTTAACTGCACATGCAATGTCATCTATTCTGCATAGGTGTGTACCAAATTATCTATAATGCATATAGGTGTACCAAATTTATCTATACTGCATAGGTGTACCAATTATTTATACTGCATAGGTGTACCAAATTTATCTATACTGCATAGGTGTACCAAATTTCAAGGCAATCCGCCTTTGATTTAACCAATGTTTCTTGTTTAGACTTATAATACTTATTCCACTTTTCCTCCATGCTGGTGTGGGAGTAAAGAAAAAACATAGAATTTACCAGTTGCATATCTTCCCGCGCTGATGGTAAAAGCCCATCGAGGGAATAGGCGAAAGTCTTAGGAATCATTTTATAGGCGATGCGTATAGCAACAGCAACCCACCACTATTTTGATTTCCCTTTCCACCTACGCCCTTAATCATGCTAAACGTAGCCTTAAGGTTTTGTTACCTTAGCTCTGTCGTAAGGCATAAAGGCGTGATATACGAGTATGTATGTATGTATGTAAACTTTAGAACTTTAAAACTGAGAAATGGACTAATGGAGCAAGTCAAAATTCACTTGCAAGATTTGATCCGACCATCCTCCTTCCTCCTAATATTATACCTGATATTATAAATGCAAAAAATTGTGAGATTGTATGGATGTTTGTTAATCTTTCACGCCAGAGCGGCTGGCTAGATGAAATTTGGAATAGAGATAAATTATGGTCTGGAACAACAATAGGCTACTAAAAAGTACAAAAGTCCCGCAAAATTTCGTAGTTAGCGTTAAATTAATAATTTGCGGACGAAGTCGCGGGCAACAGGTAGTATATACAAACAAACAAACATAGCAAGTTTATGAAAAGCTTGTAACGATAATTCTCGAACACGAGTAGACTTGGACCTCGATTAAATCTTAAGCCATATACAGATATGTTATGAGGCATTGATAATGATTTCGATTTAATCTATTTTTTTACAAAATCAATTGAATTATCCTCCTCATATTATAAATGCGAAAGTATGTGAGGATGTGAGTGTTTTTCTTCCTTCTCTCCCTTCATCCCTTACAGGCATATAAGCAGTGCTTGTTTGTAAGCATACGTAAAATGTGCCCGACCAATACGGTTCGAATCCCGCATTGATGGTAATAGCATACATACATACATACATAAATCATGTCATTATCCCTTACGGGGTAGACAGAACCTATAGGCCTAGTATGATCGTGAACGTATAGGTGGAAAAAGGAATCAAAATAGTGATGGGTTGCTAGCAGCATCGCCTATAACATGATTCCTAAGAATTTCGCCCATTCCCTCGATGGGCTTTTACAATCTGCGCGGGAAGAAAAGCAACTGGTACATTCTATGTTCTTGCTTTACTCCCAGACCAGCATGGAAGACTAAGAGTGACGTTTGAGGAAAAATCGAACTGAATTTAACGATAAAACATTTTCTTATGATAATTCTCTAATCTTCTATATCAATTACGTCATACCCAAGTAAGTCAGATTAAGACAATATATTTATTATAAATATAATGGTGCAATATGCATTTATAAGTATTTATTTAATTTGGGCAAGTTCATTTTCTTTTGTTTTTGGACCGACAATTTGTAAATAAAAGACCTATTTCATGAGATCACATTGCCGTGACTTATTATGGGGGACAAATGAAAATGCAAAAACTGTCAAGAAAAAATAAAATATACATTTTTAAAACCACGACGAATAAAACAAAAGAAAGTGCAGTAATTAAATATGCCAAAAAAAAATCGCCAATTTCGCCGTCTCTCGTGCAAGACCGGTATTCTAAATCTTTATCCGTTTGTTAAAGGATCAAGCACCGGCTCCACCTCTGGGACTGATCCCAGAACGAACCGTAGCTCTTGATCACACGCGGAGGTAAGGAGGTAACCTGGCTCGAACCCCTACCCCTTACTTTCAGACGACAACTCGGAGGAATGGCGGCAATGTTACTGGATTGAGCGTAAAACATCGTTTTGAAAGCAACTTGCATCCAGCATAAATACCAACTAAAAATGTAACACTTTCATAAAAAGTTCTGTTAAATTCTCATTTACAATACCTTACTATTGTTTACGATAAACACGCTTCGAATCATGATGATTTAGCTAATTCATCCAAATTTTGGCGTGTGAGCAAAATCTTATCATTTATCAATATCATTCAAGATTATAAACGGTCGAATCAGTCTTCGGTCAACAAAGATTAAATTTCCGCGCGATTGAAATTAACGCCACCTAGCGGCGACGATTCAAACGTTAAAAGCTTGTTGTAATTGTAAACGCAAGCTTCCTACCTGTTTTATGACGCCATCTAGCGATGTTTACTTGAATCTTTTTGGTTTGGAGTTCCCTTGTGAATCAGGGGATTCGTTGGACGGCCGATGGGTGTTGTTATGTAGCATTCGTTTTTTTTCTTTACAAGTTGGAACAAGTGTACTAAATTCAAGCATTAGATTTTTAGCGTCGAAGACGCCTCGAGAAACAATAAAACGGCAGACGTTATTTTATCACGTATAATCAGTAATATAGGTATTGACAAGGATAATATCACTTAGATTTGTATATCGAAAAATATAGGCATGTTCTTTTAGCGCCTACAGTAATGCGGCGGCAAAGAGTAAATAACTAGCTTTATACATTCTGAGAACTGGCGCTTCCTCTTGGCAAAAATCACTTCCCTATTATACTATGATTATTTATAATATTGATATAACTTCCATGCTCGTCTGGGAGCAAAGAAAAACAAAGAATGTCGCAGCTGCTTCCCTTCCCACGCAGTCGGTAAAGACCCATCGAGGGAATCAGGGAAAATCATAGCAATCATGTCATATTTAGGCGATGCGGCTAGCAACCTATCACTACTTTGATTCCCCTTTCCACCTATAGGCCTACAATCATGCTAATAGTGGCCTCAAGGTCTTCTTACTTTAGGCTCTGTCTATCTCGTAAGGGATACAGACGTGATTTATGCACGTATGTATGTATTTTTTTTTTTTTTTTTTTTTATATGAATAGGAAGGCAAACGAGCAAGTGGGTCACCTGATGGTAAGTGATCACCACTGCCCATAGATACCCGCAACCCCGGAAGGATTGCAGATGCGTTGCCAACCTAGAGGACTAAGATGAAATGCCTCTTGACTGATATTGATATTTTATATGAACTTAAGGGTAAAAATCGATTCGAATTGACTTTAAAACACAACATAGCCTACAGATATTCGCAGTCGTGGATTCAAGCGGAAAACAGCTCTCAAAGCGACTTTGAGAACTATATCCCCGGCAAAATTTTGAACGGCTAGTAGGATTTTCCCTCATGGTACCTACAGTTATCTACGTCCTAGCCGTTACTGCTTTGCACTGTAGAAAAAAACCAAACATGAAATTTTCATTTTAGATACAAGCTTTTTCCCTGACTGTACTTTTGTTGACTGTTACTTGCCATCCGTCCTACATAATGTGAACCAAATTTCAAGTCAATCAGACCAAGAGAAGGGTCCCTCCTGCGGAGACGGCCCTGGCTGGACCACCAGAATTCTACTACCAGATTAACTGTCATCTGATGTACACACGTATGCAAAATTTCAGCTCAATCAGATGAAGATATCTGCTTCAATATTGAGTCGCAAGATTCCACTCAGACAAACACACTTACATACATACGTTGCAAGTTAATATATACGTAAAGCTTGTAATGACTTGTTATAATAGTAATAACAACTAGTGCCTATTCATTCTAGTCTTGGGTCATTTTCGTAAATAATAAAGCCGGACTCTGTAGCTATAAACTCAAGCGGTTCCATTAGATTGGTAGGTATAAAAGCCGTTCGCATAACAAAGCTCAAATGCTATCGTAGATTATAACATTATTTTAATCAAACAACAAATTGCATAACTTGGAAAACATTATAACATGAATTTGTAGATAGCAAAACGTTATACAAGCGAATTTTTGGGATTAATAAACAAGCCGAAATAAGTAAAGCTACAGTGAATGATAAGAATTAGGAGATAATTCTGAAACATCTCGCCCACACTGCCAGCCTTGCATTATCACTAATAAAAGCAAAACACATAAACCACAAGCATTCCAGATAACAACTGATCCCGATGACCTGAATGCCTTACACTTGTTTATAAACAAGTGCCAATATAAACCCGCTCTGTAAGGAGATAATCGTGTAAGAATTAACATCTGAAGTAATGGCTAAAGACCTTAAAAACAAAGTTGTCGTTATAACCGGTGGAGCAGTTGGCATCGGTTTCGAAATCGGTGACAGATTCCTCGAAAAAGGAGCAAAACTTATCATCATACTCGATGTAAGCGAGAAACACGGAGCAGAAGCCGTTAAAACCTTTAACGCGAAACACGGCAACAACAGGAGCGTTTTCATCAAATGTGACGTCACTAAAGACCTGGAAGCAGTTTCCAAGAAAATAATCGACACGTATAAACATGTTGATGTTCTTGTGAACAACGCTGGCGTCCTCGATGATTTATCTCTAAGGAAAACCATCGAAATCAATGTGACCGCTGTAGTAGAATGGTCCTTGAAATTCTGGAGTCACATGAGGAAAGACCAGGGAGGTAACGGAGGAACCATCATGAATTTAGCGTCAATTTACGGTTACCGGGTCGACCCTTATCTTCCAGTTTACCAAGCTTCGAAGTTTGCTGTCATGGGCTTGACAAGATCGCTGGGGTATCCGTACAACTACAACAGAACTGGAGTCAGGGTGGTGGCCATTAATCCAGGATTTACTGAGACGGCTCTGACCCATGCACCGAGGACTGTGAAAGATAAGGAACTTCAGGACGACTTCGTGAAGTTCCTTAAAGAGCAGGCTTGGCAGAAAGTAGACGCAGTTGGGAAGGCAGCTGTAGAGATATTTGAGAAAACTGAGAGTGGTACCGCTTGGCTCATCGAAGGTTCTAGGCCCATCGTGGAAGTGAAATAAAATCAAAATTACATTTTGAGATTTGTGAAGCCAACAAAATGTTTAATCTGTGCGTGCATATTTTCATTTTTGTTTATCTTGACTATCATTTTGTTTTTCTTCTATCCCACGGTCCCAAAGAAAATTAAGGCTGAAAAATAAATTGTCATCACACCACAATTTGTTTTATTTTCATGTAGTGTTCAATATGCAGTAATATGTACACAAAGAGGAACAATTTTTTAAAATCGCTTTTCCTTCCAAGTTTAAATAAAAAAAACTGCTAAGGAAAGTAGGTCAGATTTGGAATTAAATGCAGTAAATTATATGCGTAAGTAATCTAGTTTGAAATTTTTTGTATTTTATTTAACCCTGTTACATTGTGACGTATCAACCAAAACGTAATTATGCAAATATTTGAACCTTTTAGTGAAAAATAAAATGAAATATGGTTCCCGTCTCTGTACAAAAACTTTAAAAAATTAAAATTATGTATGATTTCTTTTATGACGGCACGAAATTCTTCATGCGCGAGCCTGACTCGCACTTGGTCTTTTTATTCTTATTTTTCATATTTTATTTACTAACACCTAAGTAACAATCGATTATTCAATTTGTTATCTTTCTATGATTAAAGAAAATAAGTATATAATTACTGATAAACAATGATAACAATGTAATCTGATGTCATTCCATATAAATAAGTTACAGGTACTAAGGTAATACTTTTAAAAAATATTTGGCGAAATTTGCTTTGCCGGTCATTTTGCTACTATGGCTAAAGACCTTAAAAATAAAGTGGTTGTGGTAACCGGAGGAGCGGTGGGCATCGGTTATGAAATAGCTGACAATTTTCTCAAGAAAGAAGCCAAAGTGATAGTAATACTAGACGTCAACGAGAAAGACGGCAAAGAAGCTGTGAAGACACTAAATGCGAAACATGGTGTCGACAAGAGCGTTTTCATCAAATGTGACGTCACTAAAGATATGGAAGCCGTTATTAATAAAATTACTGACACGTACAAATATGTCGATGTCTTAGTCAACAACGCTGGAATTATTGATGATACGTCCCCGAAGAAAACCATGGATGTTAACGTCACAGCTCTGATAGAGTGGAGTCTAAAATTCTGGCAGGCCATGAGAAAAGACAAAGGTGGGAACGGAGGTACCATCATAAACATGGCTTCAATTTACGGTTACAGAGTAGCACCGTACGCCCCAACCTATACAGCTTCAAAATTTGCCGTCATGGGCTTCACAAGAGCCTTAGGACATGAATACAACTACAAAAGAACTTACGTGAGGGTGGTGGCTATCAATCCTGGTTTTACGGAGACAGCACTTATTTTGAATGCACCGAAGATATTAGATGATGCTGAGCTTCAAGAACACTTTGAGGAGTATCTCAAGGAACAGGATTGGCAGAAAGCTGATGCCGTAGGAGAGGCAGCAGTAAAGGTTTTCGAAACAGCTGAAAGTGGTACTGCGTGGTTAATAGAAGGCGCTAAGGAAATTTCAGAAGTTAAGTAGAACATGACGATACGTATCTGATTAATAAACGCATTTTAAAAGTTTTTGTTTTATTTTGTGTAAAGATTCCTTCCACTATTGATAATGTTGCTTCGCTTAAAATTCTAAGTAGTGGTACAAAGCAACATTCTTTGGCTTATGGTCCACTTTCAAGATTATGAAGAATCCAATAAACTATACTCGGGTGTCACGGTTTCTTTATATGTTAAGTGGTTGAGAGTTGTCAGAGCAATCCAAGTGATGAAATGAATAAAGACAAGACCTGACGTACAATCGAGGACTAAGAATGTTCTTCTTCTTCTTGTGGCGTATCAAGTCGTTATAGCGACGACAACTTCGCCAATGTTGAAGTAACAAAAATATAATTAAAGAATCTTGTAACAAAATGTCGGCAACGTTGTACAGTAATGGTCAAAGACCCCCGTCCCCCCCTGTCGGGCTCTTAGCCAACGGTCAATGATATCCCTCAGAAACTGCCAGGAAATCATTAGCCGATGTCCAGGGTGCACCGGACCAAGCACTGCTCTTCCCCCGGACGTATCCAAAAACGAACCGCAGCTCTTGACCACACGTGGAGGTAACCCGACTCGCACCCCGACTAAGAATGTTGAGCATAAATGAAACGTCATAGTGAAGTAACTCAATGTCAACAAAAAAAATTCAATAATATTTCAACATTGATATATTGCGACGAGTTTATCGCGTTCTAATCAGTTCAATTAAATATTAGCCAGATAAATCAAGTAACACGGCACGTATCAAATCACTGTAACCACAACAAATCCATGTTGCTTGATGATGATGATGATGTTGTGGGGACGCCTAGCTGGGTCAGGCGGGCTGTCGATCCGCTGTGGCGATCATTCAGCCCAGTTCCCCTTGGTTGGAGCCGCCGGCTACTGTCCCAGCAGCGCTCCCACACAGCAACTCTCCTCGAACTTTCGTATCTTCCTGCCGAACATAAGGACATCTTTTAGTTCGACATCCATTAGCTCCTCCTCCAGTTCGTCGCTCCCGAATGCTTCGCGCCGCGCTGCCGCGTACATGACGCACTTGATGAGGACATGTTTGCTTTTCTCCTCTTTCCCACAGTGTTGGCAGGTGGGATCTATTTTTATACCTATTATGCTTAAGTGCCTGTTTAGCGTATTATGGCCTGTGATGATGCCAGTTATTGTTCTTAAGTTACTTTTACCTAGATGAATCCATGTCGCTTTCTTCACGAAACAATTGCGTTGCAAATAACAGAATACCAGCGAGAAGACTCAAAGCATCACTTAACGCCGCATCCTGCTAATGCCTTGAATCGTGAACTTTAAAATTACGACAAAAATCCCCGAGGCACACAAACACGGAATAATAAAAGAGGACCCGCGCAGCCGTTTGGGGGGCAACAGGGAACGGTACCGTACCGAGCAAGTTGGGGATGCCGAAAAAGAAAAAAGAGTGCGAACTAAAATGCAACATTGCAATTTTGTACTACATTCTGGATTCAATGTAGCGCCTCGCCGTAAATACATCATTTTGCTCCCTCGTGACACAAATTACTATTTCTTATTTAACCGTAGCAATTAGACCTCTAAAATGTCTCTACGGTCCCACTGGTTGGGAGGGTTTCTCTAACGGGTTCGGAAACTTTGAAGACGACGACAAAGACGTCCATTCGGCAAGTCTTGTCCTAGTACTCTGTACTGTGTCTCTAGCTTGGTGGACTTCATTCCCGTGTGTTTTCTCTCCAAGTCTCAGTGCTGTTGATGGGAACTAATGTTCCAAAGCTTTTAGCCGCAGCCCCTGCCTCCTGCACCTTGGGAAGATACAACTAATCGCGGAGACTGATGCCAGCCGCGCCATAAAGGGTGAATGTGCTAAGGCACTGTTTTAAAACATTTGGCTGAGTTATGTTGTAAAAATTATAAAAAAATCATGTAAAATTAATGTGTTTTATGTATACAATAAAGAGTTATACATTGTACATTGTTTTATATGTGATTTATGCGGTATAGACTTTTGAATACAAGAACAGGAGCAAGAATTGCAAGAATGTCTCAAGGGTGATAAAAACGCGACCTGAGTTTCTTTATTACCGCCCGAGGTGTATACATAATTTAAAAGCGGATATTTCCGATCGCGTAGCGGGCGGTAAATTGCTACTTACGCCCCGGGGCGACGTAAGCATCTTTGCAGTGACATTTTTGATAAAAAATGATACCTTCAAATTACATAACAACTGATTAAGCAATTATAATTGTTTTCGTTATTTCTTTTAATTAATATTTTCCAGATTCTTTATTGACATGACATTTTCAACTCAACTCAGTTATAAATAGTTTGTTATGTACTTTGTATTACTTATCACTTTATATGTGCGTTTTGTGCATTATTTTATCATTGTTTACTTGATCTTGATCATCATAGTATTTTTAATGCAGTTAATGCAACAACAGACAGAGTTCAAAAGTTCATTATAATATAAAATAAACGTCATTGGTTGATTTTCGTGGCGTATCAAGTCGTTATAGCGACAACTACTTCGCCAATGTCAAAGTAACTAAAATATAATTCAAAAATCTTGTGACAAAATGTCGGCAACGTTGTACGGTAACACGGTCATAGACCCCCTGTCGGGCTCTTAGCCAACGGTCAATGATATCCCTCAGAAACTGCCAGGAAATCAGCCGATGCCCAGGGTGCACCGGACCAAGCACTGCTCTTCCCCTCGGACGGATCCAAAACGAACCGCAGCTCTTGACCACACGTGGAGGTAGCCCGACTCGCACCCCAATGCGTAAGTTAACAATAATACCCACGTGCTTAAACTGAACGGGTCACGAGAAATCATCGACACAAACTAACATGCCGCTAGTTCATTAACAATCGGGGAAGAAACCTTACAACTTACAAGTTACACCAGATGGCAATCGGGCTTTAATCCCTAGAGGGGTAATGAAACTTTTTCCGCCCGATAACCCTCTCATTAGGGGGAAAAGACGTTTATTGGAGTTGCCAACTCTCTTTCACGGTACGCACTAATCGCAATAGCCTGGCTGATCTAGTTAATGACAGATAGGTCAACCAGGCGTTTTAGCTGGCCTCCCATACAACAAACAACCTTATGGAGAGGGACCATAAAAAAATTACGCCAAGCCTAAATTGGCGATTACTGCATACTGATTGGCCGAAGGTCAAGCAAGTCACTAGAAATGAGCAAGGTGCTATTAGAACGACGCGTTTGGTTTTGTTGATAGTGACCCTTCCTGGTAGGGCATATATTTGTGTGATGAGGACGAATATTTCTGTTCCTGAGTCATGGATGTTTCTATCTATTTGAGTATGTTTTTATATGTAAGTATGTAATTCGTTGTCTAGTACCCATAACACTACTAGCGCTTACTTTGGGGCTAGGTCAGTTTGTGTGGATTGTTCCCTATTATTTCTTTAGTTAGGTATTTATTTATTAAGATCGATATAGACAGTTAATTTGCAGTCGTTGTGTGGCATAATTAATCAAACTAGATTAATTTTGATAAAAACCAAAAGCATACATGAAATCGAAATTTAAGTACTTAATTCACTTTTTTCCGTTTAGAAGGTAAAGAAAAAACAATCGCGAAAATTAGTATGGTGCATGTTGAAAAAGACTGATGCGTTGCTATAATTTTATAGCCCTTATTAACACTCTAATTGGATATTTCCTCTATGCCTCCCATTAGGTGGACGACATTGTAAGTTTCGGGCAACTGGTGGATGATGTGACTAGTTGGAATTCTAAGGTTGAAGCCTTCCACAGTGGACATCTTCGACCTGATGGTGTAACTGGAAACTTTTGACTTTTGATTTGTGTTTAAAATATTTTCAGTTATTGAGAAAAGCGCCATCTGTTGGCACTATGAGTAACTCTATGAGTTTCAGGAAGTGTGTGAGCTGTTGGACAGAAGTTGCTCATAGGTAGCGCTGTAGGATAGCGTTACTAAGTTAGGGTACAGTATATGAGGCACAAGCTTTGAAAAGTTCGTCGAATATGCCCTTGATAACGAGTACAGGCTTAAAAGAAAACCAACCATTTTCCTACAAATGTAATTCTCTGTTTCCTCCATGGATTATCCTTTGTACATGTTAATTACATACAAATACACATAGGTAGGTACACATAATAATATCAGAGCCTAAGGTAACAAAACCTAAAGGCCACATTTAGCATGATTGTGGGCGTATAGGTGGAAAGTATAGTATAAAGGGGAATCAAAATAGTGATGCGTTGCTAGCTGTATCGCCTATAACATGATTCTTAAGATTTTGAAGAAGAAGAAGAATAGGCTTGCAACTGTTACATTCTATATTTTTTTCTTACTCCCAGGCCAGCATGGAAAAAAATCTACGTTAATAAAAATTACAAAAAGATATTCCTACATTATTTGTGCATTGTAGTGCAACTTAGCAGAATTAAGTCCAAAATCTATTCTATGAACTCCACCTCTACTTTTAAGTGAATCTAAAATCTCCAGCAATCGGTTGTTATCTCGGCGTTGACGGACTAGCCAAGTTTCGATTGTTTTCAGAAAACGCCATGTTTTTCCGTTCGGGTATTTTTCAGCCAAGTATTTTTGTTTGAGCCAAGTATTTATACTTGTTCCGCGTTCCGTCGACTAGGCAAATAAAGGAAGACTATTTGAAAGGTGAATTATGGAAACTTATCTTATCTATTACTTTGCTAATTTTGATGACCGCATAGCTTCGTGTGGTTTATTCTTGTTCATTTTGTTCTCTTCGTGAAAAGTCAAAGGGTATCATGCCCATGCAACCACTTTCAAACTATACTTCGAACTTTGTCTGATTTAATTTAATTATTATTATTACGTTTGTTTAATTGTTGTTTAGTATAGTTTTCTGCTTTTAAATGTGTATATTAACTCGATAGTGCCAATTAAAGACCAGTGGCCTTTACCATGTCATCTTAATGCGATTCAATTCCGATTCAGTTTAGGTTCGCTCGCTGTCAGATTCATACTAAAAATGACAGCTAAAACCTGAACTGAGTCGGAATTGAATCGCATTAACACGTCATAGTAAGGTTGCAGTTGGCTGTAAAGTGAACTGGGACCATTTTGCGCCAATTTATTCCCCAATTTAATAAATTAACTAATAAGTTCTAGAAGATTCTTTATCCCTTACAGGCTAGACAGAGCTTGTAACAAGACAAAGGCAACCTTTAGCAAGATTGTGGACGTATAGGTGGAAAATGGAATCAAAATAGTGAAAGAAGATTCCCATCCGCAAAATGTATATGCGAGCTTCGCTTCTTCCTATAACCTTTTCACTGTGTACCCATTGTACATTTCCAGTTCCAATATGGAAGCATTCCCTTACAAAATATTGGGTGTCTGTCGATTCGCCGAACCGGTGGAATTCGGTCCGCCCACGTTCGATGTAAAACAAATATGCCGTACACCGCTCGAAGTGATGCTACTGGTGGTCCAAGTGACAGACACTGAACAAAGAACATTAACAATGAATCAAGAAATTTTACTGGTAGACTAAGTGAATAATATAAAAATACATACAAGAATAGGAACAAGAATAATGGCAACCAAAACAATAGTCATGTGAAAAAGAAAGATCCCGTAGGAGATGCGCACCAGGAACTTCCACAGCCATAATGAAAGGAACCGGTTGAGCGGACCACTGTGGCAAATTAATCTTCTCTCCTCTGAAGACATGCAAGATGTACCCGAATAACATGCCGATGAAGAAGGGCGGTCGCACCAAAGTGTTAATGTTATAGCATGTACTCTTCAACGTTCCCCGTAGCTGCCCAGCCTATTCTTTACAGAACCCCTGCTCCGTCCGCGCAGAAATTTTGCTTCTCGACATCTGTATTTTATTTTTACAGTTTACATACCTCTATCTCTCTCTCTATTGTGGCCTCTCCCTATTAGCTTACACTATCCTCGAAACCTATCCGTGTTCTTTCTTATAATCTATGGTTCTTCCCGCAAATAAATACCTACAGTTCCCGGCAGACGTCCTGAGCCTGACCTTGAATGCGCAAGCAAATTTGACGTCTCTTTGGTACAAAGTAAATGCACGAACTTACCCCTTCCACGTCGCCCCAGCTCAAGAAGTTTGCCGTAACTACTTCTTTCTTTTATTCCGTGGTTCTTCCTGGAAATTCTTCTTCTTATTTGTGGCGTATCAAGTCGTTATAGCGACGACAACTTCGCCAATGTCAAAGTAACAAAAATAGAATTCAAAAATCTTGTGACAAAATGTCGGTAACGTTGAACGGTAACACGTTCAAAGACCTCCCCCCTGTCGGGCTCTTAGCCAACGGTCAATGATATCCCTCAGAAACTTCCAGGAAATCATTAGCCGATGCCCAGAGTCCAGACCGGCAAGCGAGCGGCAGTTCTTGACCACACGTGGAGGTAGCCCGGCTCGCACCCCTTCCCGTAAATTGATGCTACCGCTGCAGCTTCTGCCTGCCACCGCGTCTCTATTAGCGTGGTATCCATTGGCGCGTCAGCCTGGAAGCGACACACCAGACATCCTGATTAATACGCTGTCACCACTCCATATTAAATTTACACACGTACAAGCTACATTATACGTCACGAACTGCCGGCAGCGCTGATTGTAAATTTTCACTGTATTTTGCTGAAGTGGCTATGGGATATGCAATTCTGCAACAGATCAGTGATTTATCACTCGCATCAACATCTAATCTTCATTTACTGTACTATCGTTTTTTTTGTCTAATGTATTTTTTTATTTGGATGATTGTTTGGTCTAATATTTGATGATGGACTGACATCTTGTATGCCGATTCAATGTTTTTTTTTGCGAAACAGGTCCTAGTGCTGGAGCGATCACACCGCCGCGTATACGCAGTGACATGTCGTAGGCGTCACGATTTCTTACCGTTTTTTCATACATTTTGTTGCGTATCGCACCGTTGACGTCTTTTACGCACCGGTGTGGTTGCACCTTTAGAGAACGTGACGGTTTTCTACATATATCTATCCATCTAATACCATTAAACGAGCATTTATAGTAATATTACTTGTATAATCTTACACTCAGAAACGGCTCCATCGATTTTCGGGGTCCGGAGGCGCTAAATCGATCTAGCTAGGTTTCATTTTTAGAAAACATATAGTTATTAACTTACAATAAATTTAAATAACCGACTCACTCTTTCTTCGGTTATTGTATTTTCTAGAACATTGAATGCATTAATAGAAATGTTTCAACGGGAGTATGGTTGTTTTACTTGCCTTGGCTTCACTATTTAATAATCATTTTAACATGGTCATCCGCATAGTAACGCCTGAATCTATACAGTTAACTTTCTTCAAATACTTAGTCTGTAGTTATCTTCTCCGAATGCTCATTTCATTCTAAAATACCACAACCACAATTCTCCAAACACCTTTTAAACTTTCATCGAAACATTGATAAAGGAACAAATTGAAGTTTCATAAACAAAAGTCTGAACGGAACTTCTAATTGTACCGCGTTCCGGACACTTGACGCTCTGTAGACTAACGGGCTGACCACGACTATAGGCTGAGCGGTGAGCGGCGCGGCAAGCGGAGCGGAGAGCGCAGAGCTAAGCGGAGCAGGTGTGGTCAAGCTGCGGTTGTTTTTGGATCCGTCCGGGGGGTACCAGTGCTTGGTCCGGTTCACCCTGGGCATCAGGTAATGATTTTCTGACAGATTCTGAGGGATATCATTATCCGTTGGCAAAGGCTAAGAGTCCGACAGGGGGGAGGGGGTCTGTTGACCTTGTTATAACCTGTACAGCGTTGCCGAAATTTTGCCACAAGATTTTCAAGATTTTGAAGACACACACACAACTAAACACACTGCCACACACACACAGCTACAGCTAGTAACAGATAGAAAAATTCGAAGGCTTACCCACCTGCTATGAGTGGTGTAGGCGTATAGCACGCTTCACGAAATGACGAGGATCCGGGTATGATACCCGACCATAACTTTACTTTTCGGAATTTTCTGTGTTCTAAATTTCAGTGTCGTTTGGAAGTTTTCTATAAACAAATGTCCCTTCTCTGTCTTCATCTCGAGTATTTCTCGCTCAGCTTGCTACTATGTGCTCCCTGAGCCTACGACCGAGTTTGTTCGACATCGAAACTTCGTTTCGTAATCATTACCAGTATCGGAATATTTCCAATTTAACTGTTTAGTTAATTATTTCTTCAGCGTGTGCTTTAATATCCCTTTGTTTCAATTCTTCGGAGCAACTTTGGTAGGTCGGTTTCTCAATGCTCTTGTAACGAAATTGTCCGTAAATTTGCAAACAATATGGTTCTGTTTCATTAAGTACCTACATTATAAATTTCTGTAGAAGTTAGTTGTATTTATAAGATCTTTGATTGGGGAGTGAGTCGGGTTACCTCCGCGTGTGGTCAAGAGCTGCGGTTCGTTTTCGGATCCGTCCGGGGCAGCAGTGCTTGATCCGGTGCACCCTGGGCATCGGCTAATGATTTCCTGGCAGTTTCAAGCAAGATAAAGACTTGATTTGTGTATGTATGTAAATTGCTTCGATGTGCAGATTTAGATACAAAAAATTCGGCATGAATTTTGACAAACAAACACAACTCCAGCCCACAATCATGCTAAACGTGGCCTTTAGGTCTTGTTACCTTTAGCTCTGTCTACCCCGTAAGGGATAAAGACGTGATTTATGTGTTATGTGTGTGTGTCTAGGGATAACCAGGGCGACTTTGATAATTTTGGGCCTACTTTGACCGTCTTGAAATTGCTATAAAATCGATGTTGTCTATATGCGGTGAATGTTCAGCATGTAGACGCAAAAGCGATCGATAATCGATTGGAATCAGTAAACGCAAATAAAAATTATCAAATGAATCAAAAAAAATTATTTCTTGATTTTTATGTTTACTTTTACGGTTTTACAATACAATACAATAACTCTTTATTGAACACCACATGTAACAACCAAAACAGAAAAAGGTATACAGAATATTACAAGGTAACAATAGGCGGCCTTATCGCTACAGAGCGATCTCTACCAGGCAACCATAATGGACTGGAGAACAGAACAGATCTGAGCAGGTGGTGCAATTTAGAATATATATTAATATACTAAGTACTGAAATACGTAATATATTATACATGAAACACACATTTACAATAAATGGAGATATAAATAGACACATACAGACATACACGCATACCATAAAAAATAAAACCAGCTACAAGATTCATGCACAAGATGACAGATAGTGCTCCTTCAACATAGATTTAAATATGGGTAATGATTTAGCGCGCCTTATGATTATAGGCAAGGAATTCCACAACCTATAGCCTGAACAGTATAAGAATATACATAGAATTTGGAATTAGAAAGAGGCACAGTAAGGAGAAAATTTTGTGAACATCTTACAGAGGTAACGTAACTAAATCGCTCTTTGAGGTAATGAGGAGTTGCAGGATAAAAAGAATGCCGTAGAGAAGGATGAGGATGTGAGAATTTCGGCGAAAACGGATTGGGAGCCACTTGAGCTGTGATCGAAAGTTTTACCGTTAGAAATTAAATTTTTAAATGTCAGTGAAAATTGAACGCATAGAAAAATCCGAAAAGTAAAGCTATGGCCGGGAATAGCAGATACCTATGGGTGGTGTAGGGGTATAGCACGCGTCACGGAATGACGAGGATCCGGGTTCGATTCCCGGCCATAGCTTTACTTTTCGGATTTTTCTATGCGTTCTAATTTTCACTGACATTTAGCAAATAAAAATTTATGATTCCGTCATTATAACTGCTTTTTAAAGTTACACCAGTTAACGGTGTTCGGTAATGTCCGTCAATTTACTCTTTCAACTAACCAATACCGGGTGTTCAACCGAGAAAATTACAGAATAGGCGTGTAATCGGATCTGTTACAGAAACTAATTACCCGATATCTGAGCCAATAAACAGACGGAACAAATCCAACCCTCTCCCCATTATCCCAACTTAGTTCATTTACAATCGAGGTTTCAACTAAGGTTTGTAACACTTATTAGGGTTCCATATCTAGTTCTTAGGGTTCATAGCATTTAAAATCGCTGTATAAAAACACACCTGAGTTTGTGTCCCATTTTCTTAGCGATGAATCGATGAGTGTATTTTTCTTGACTGTTTTTTGTTGGTGTTTAGTATAATTATGGTTGTTCATCATTTATCATTTTTGTTGTATGTATATGTTTAATTATCCTTGCGCTAAAAAGCAACGCTGCGCATTGGCATTTTGTTGCCGTCACAATGTGCTTTGGCTTTCTCTTGTCAGTGTCAGGTCAGGCCAACCAAAGCCAAGAATTTTTTGTTTTTATTTTTATAAAATTCATCCCTAGTGGGATATGTAAAGGAGTTATGGTCCATACAGCCAGTAGTAAAGGTTTGTTATGCCGGTTCAACAAGGTTTTTTTTTAACATGTGCTAAAAGTAGAAATTGATAGTCCCATCGGAAGACCAGCGCTGGTGTATGTCCTTATGTTTTTTTATTTACTTCTTTGTTTTTGTTCTATATGTCACGAATAAATGTTTTCTTTCTTTCTTTCTTTCTTTCATGTCTCTAGGAAAAAACAGAAACGCTGGGGAACAACTTTGTTCCAATTTTTATTGTTATTTAGTATGTTCTGCTGTCCGGTCATGTTTTTATCTAAAGGTCGAACCTTTCAACCAATTCTTGTGAAATGTGAACTGGTTTGATAATTATGAGATGTTCTTTTCACTTTGTGAGCAGTGAGAAGGTGTCGAAGAAGGCGTGTCTGGTAGTCCACAAAAGGGGTGCTTGTTCCAACATGAATGTACGGTAGCGAAACTTGGGTATGGTAAAAGAAGCATGAAAGTAGAATAAATGCAGTAGAAATGAGAGCGTTAAGAAGTATGGAAGGTGTATCACTGAAAGATAGAATAAGAAATAGTGTGGTAAGGGAACGTGCGGGTGTGAAAGAGGATATAGTGACTAGGATAGAAAAAAGTATGCTTAGTTGGTTTGGTTACGTAGAGCGGATGGATGAAAGTAGACTAATTAAACAGATCTATATGGGGAGTGTGAATGGTTACGTTGGGAGGGGAAAGCCTAGACGGACGTTCCGAGACCAAATAGGAGACGTTTTGGAAAAAGCTCAGGTCAGGAGTACCCGAAACCTACGAGCATGTATGAAGAGATGTATGTCAGGATCGTTGTGGGAAAGAGGCGTGACGGTATGTATGTATCTTTTCACTTGAAATCTTTTTATCCTATGAAAAATAGCGAAGAGCTTACATAGCGAATATTATACTGGCTTTACCTATAGTGAATTTAGTCATTAGGTTCATTATCAGCTCATCTGCCAAGGTCAGCAGACGGTTCGGGTAATTTGACTAAATAACCCCACAATTTCTTTTTACAAAAATTTTTGTTTCTAAATTTAGTCCCTTGACACCGTTCTCTTTGAACATCATTTGTGGACTAAAACATTTATTTACAGGGCTATTAAGTTTAATTAAACCAGCAACAAGCCAAAATATTCCCCGCGCGGCTCCTGTGCGGATTAGGAACTTCACACACCAAATTTCCTCATGGTCAATTTCAAATGTAATCTCACACATGAATTCCGAAAAACTCAGAGATGCGAGCGCGGGATTCGAATCCACGACCTTCTGCTTGAGAGGCCATAATAAAACCACAAGGCTACCTTGACTTTTTAAATATGATTAGGTTTGATAGATTTCCTCCACGCTGGTCTGGGAGCAAAGAAATAACATAGAATGTACCAGTTGCTTCTCTTCCCGTCCAGATGTTAAAAGTCCATCGAGGGATTGGGCGCAAATTTTAGGGATCATATGTTATGTAGATTAGATTAGATTAGTTTAGATTTATTTATCACCCTTTTAAAAGAACAATTACATGTCAAGCATAAGTAATTCACAAAAGGATCGACAATAGTAAGAAAATAGTAATAATAATTATAAAAACTGAAATCAAATTAAAACAAAATTGCAACAAACAAAAATAAAGCTTAATGAAATATGTCAATGTAGATTCACAAAAGGATCGTCATGGGTACATAAAAATGAGAAAATAATAATAATTAAAATAAAACCTATTTTAAAATCAATTTAAAATGTCAAATAGTAAATATAAAATCACAAAATGTGAAAATATTGTCAGAACACTAAATAACAAAAATAATAATAAATGAGGTACTAGAATGGTACAAAATAATAATTATCACACATAAACTCATTCAAAATTAAATGTCAAGTTTAGTGTCACTGTACTCTTTAACAGAGTACAGTGACAGATCCAACAGGAGATGCCGCTAGCAACCGATCACTGTTTTGATTCCCCTTTCCATCCATACGCCCACAATCAAGCTAAACGTGGTCTTTAGCTCTTGTTGCCTTAGGCTCTGTCTTCCCCGTAAGGGATAAAGACGTGATATATGTATGTATTGTCGCATCGAAATCGTAAGAACATGCACATAAATCACACACCTCCGCAGTTTTCACACGTTTATGCAGTCATGTACAAAATGTCTCACATTCCCGACGATCTCAATTTTCCCCTCCATCATCCCGAATGATTACGGGACGGGATGAGACAGGCTAGCACAGGTGTGGGCAATCAATCACTACCCGCGTCGGCTTTATCACGTAGGCTGTTTCACCTTGTTTTTTAGGAGAAACAACCGGACGAGTATTCGTCAAAGGGGTTGAAAGAAATGAAGTTGAAATGGTAGCATTCCATGCTGGTCTAGGAGTAAAGAATATAGGATGCACCAGTTGCTTCTCTTCTCGCGCAGTAAAAGGCCATCGAGGGAATGGGTGAAGATCTGATTAATCATGTTACATAGTCACTATTTTGATTCCCCTTTCCACCTACGCCCACAACCTTGCCTTTAGGTCTTGTTACTTTAGGCGGGTGGTAGGGCCTTGTGCAAGGTCCGTCCGGATCGCTACCACCATCTTACTCGCTAATCCTGCCGCTAAATAGCAGTGCTTGCACTGCTGTGTTCCAGTGTGGAGAGTAAGACAGCCGGGGAAATTACGGGCACAAGAGGCATTGCATCTTAGTCCTCTAGGTTGGCAACGCTTCTGCAAACCCTCCTGGGCAGTGGTGATCATTTACCATCAGGTGACCCACTTGCTCGTTTGCCTTCCTATTCATATAAAAAAAAAAGGCCCTGTCTACCCCGTAAGGGATAAACGTGATTTATCTATGTTGTAATGATTGCATCGACAGTAGACATCTCAAGTCATGATTCCAGATGTTCCGCGAGAAACGAACGGCTGTGAGCTGCCAACATTCAAGGTGGAGAAGACGGAAATATCCATACATCACGTCTTTATCCATTACGGGGTAGACAGAGCCTAAGTTAACAAAACCTTAAGGCCACGTTTAGCATGATTAAGGGAGTGTAGCTGGAAAGGGAAATCAAAATAGTGATGGGTTGCTTGCCGCATCGCCTGTAACATGATTCCTAAGACTTTCGCCCATTCCCTCGATGGACTTTTACCATCTGCGCGGGAAGAGGAGCAACTGGTAAATTCTGTTTTTTCTATTTTTTGTGATGTTTGGAAATACCCAGCAACATCATAAGCAAACAAATCAATTTATTACCCAGCAAAAACGATGACACGCCCTCTGTAGGCCGGTCACGGAACCTAGCTGATTTAGGGCCCGCAAGAACCGGCGATGGCGATATAATTTATAATCCGAAGGGCCCCTAATACCGTCTAACATCGTTATTGGACTATTGGAAGACGCACGGTGGAGAGAAACGCGACGTTTTTACAAGTTACCATTTAATTTCATTACAAGCTTTTTGTCTGATACCTTCGATGGACAAATAGTGACTGTTACCAAGGCCGTGGTTTAGCTGTCCCTTGAGCAGTATTATAGGTCTTACAATCAATTTCAGAGCCACAAACCTTGAAGAAGCCGGCTTCGACCAACGCTGTGTAGAGTCCGTGTGTAGAGTCTTTTAGCCACTGCCGCCGCTTAGTAAATGTCTACACACCCGCGAAGACTGTGATGTTATATACACTAATTACACTAGTACATCAAACATTACACACATTAATTAATATTTACAATAGTTTAAACATAAATCCGCATAAAAAGCGACCGTGCACCGACAATTTAGAAAACAAGTGACAGCCGCGATAGTCTTTCCGAATGCGCTGGTAGTTTCAAAAAGATAAGAGACCTTGGCGGCCAATTTGCCAAAATAAAATTTTGAAATTTGTTTTTTTTTTCAAAAAGGTCAGGTCAGGAGTACCCTATGCCGATGAGCATGTATGAAGAGATTGAATGGGGAAGCGAAAGAAGTATGTCAGGATCATAGCAAGTGGAACAAAGTAGTCTCTACCTACCCCTGTGGGATCGAGGCGTGACGGTATCTATGCAATTATATTTCAACACGTGAAAAATTTATAACTGAATCTAAGATGATAATTATGATTATTTTAGTATCATCTCATCCCACGCAACACCAATTACCATAAATTTGCCATGGAAATGACGTCAGATAACTAGGACAGGTTACAGCCTACGTGTAAAACGTCTTTTCTCATTAACCTGCCTATCACGTTTTAAATCTGAACTTGAATAATAATGAGCCGTTAACAGTATAAAAGGGTTGGAGTTACCTTCTTCCTCACATTACAAATCGCACCTCCATTACACAATTACATAACAAAAAGTCACCATGAAGATTCAACTTATCATTCTCCTCGCTTTTATCAGTTGCGTGGCATCTCAGAACTCTGGTCAAAGATTGTGTGGAAGACAACTCGCCAGAGCTCTCGAGTTCCTGTGTTATGAAGATAACCTTGTCAAACGTGCGGACAACATGAAAAGGTCATTTTATGGAACTGATTATGAACTTGGGTATGTTACTCCGTGGATGGAAGCGAAAGAAGCTCACGTACTGAATGGGAGAAAGAAGCGGCAGCTCATCGTTTCTGAGTGCTGTGAGAAGCCTTGCACCGTTGACGAGCTCCGAACTTATTGCTACTGATGCTGTTGACGTGGTAATGATAAAGACAGGGTAATGAGGTTTTCGTGAAAATAAATGATTATTCAGATTGAATTTGTGTTATTTAGCAAATAAACCTTGATCAAAGCAAGGGAACTGTGTGAACAAACTTATTATTCCCTAAAATTAGAATCCCAGGCGTTTTGGCTTTTCCCGTTACTTCTATCAATTATCGGTATATTTCAACCGATTCACACAAAATCTTGAGAAATTGTAGTAGTTAAAGCATTACCGTGAATCACTGTGTGCTGGTGAAACCCACATGAACGTTCAGTAGTTTATCGTGAAAAGACAGACAGATGCGGCGGGGGACTTTGATTTATACTTAACATGTAGTGAAGTGATGATGATCAGTTGATCACCTTAGTTAGAATTTTATTATGCAGTTTGGTGCAATACAACCTAATTTGAAAATTTGGCGATTTGCTTTTTTATTCTAATGGTGATCAAGGGAATATAATCTTCCACCATTATCTATTCAGCCTTGAAGCAAGGGGTTTGTTAGCTTGCATATCTTTAGTAATCTATAATTTGTTCCGCTGGCGGTCGAGACGACAGGGTGTTGGTGTTCGGAGGCCATGCTATTTTTTGAAGACGTGGGACGCCGGTTACAAGAGCGTGGTCTGGACTCCCGTTCGGGATCATTCCTGGTGCAGAGATTGTCCATCGCCGTGCAGCGCGGCAACGCGGCGAGCGTGAGGCCACCTTTGACCATCATGATGCGGGGCGGGTTGTTCAGTTAGGTAGGTAATCTAATAGGTAGTTTAATTTTTTCAATGAAAAATATTTTACCAATAGAAAGCTACATTGTTTGTGAGCGTTTGGCTGTATTTAAATTTGCGCGGATGACGTCGCTGATAACATCTAGTTGTTCATAATAAACGCGACGTTTTCCCGTTCCCTCGTATCAATCCACCTCTAACTTGATAAACTCTGTGGTAAGCTCCTGATACGGGAGGAGTAACATTTTGAAACCCAATAAATGGAGTTGAGATGGAGGATATTGAATCAAAATCGGTGGATTATATTTACACGATCCATCAAATTCGTCATTGTAAAAAGATAGTGATAAAAAGTTCTTATTTTTAGAAATTCACACACCACGCCTTTTTTAGACAGAACTTTAATAGCAAAATCTAAAAAAAGAGGTTTAATGTGATTGTGGGCGTATAGGTGGAAAGGGGAATCGAAATAGTGATGGAATGCTAGCCGCATCGCCTATAACATGATTCCCATGAGCTTCGCTCATTTCCTCGATACATACAAACATAAATCACGTTTTTATCGCTTACGGGGTAGACGGAAACTAATGTAACAACACCTAAAGGCCTCGTTTAACGTGATTGTGGGCGTTTATGTGGAAAAGGGAATCAAAATAGTGATGGGGTGTTAGCCGCATCGCAATAACATGATTCCTATGATTTTCGTCCTTTCCCTCCATGGGATTTTACGATCTGCGCGGGAAGAGAAGGAGCTGGTACATTGTATGTCTCTTCTTTTCCCGGAAAACTACATAGTTCCCGAGGGATAGCGATAAACGTATCAACGGCCGTAGCTGCCTAGAGTCGCTACGTAAATAATTATTGCAGAATATACTATGAACATCAGTTCTTAAGTAGAATTCTACGTGGACGATTTCGCGGGCAAAAAGCTAGTTATAAATAAATGTTGTAGCAATACATTATTTTGATATTTTACCAAAGAATGTCGGGTAAAGAACGAGAGGCGATAAGAAATGAGCTAGACCCAACAATGGGTAAATCTTCATTGAAATTCCAAAATGGGTTTGACCTAAGATAAGATGAGGCTTATCGAATCTCGGTCTGGGATTGGCCATCAATATGCGAACAGGATTGCCGACTACTGAAATACTAAATAATATACTTACTGAAGAATCTTGCTTTTTTTCTGCTATAAAGGTGCGACTACACCGGTGCGTAAAAGACTTTGACGGTGCGTTGACGACACGTCACTGCGAATACGTGGCGGTGTGGTAGCTCCTTAAACTGAGTATAAAAGCGTATTTGACGCAGTCGGGTAAAATGGTACATAAACATAGTTAATAAACAAAATCAAATGCATTTTGAAAATAGACAGGTTCACTTTGAATATAGAAAGAAAGAAGAAAGAAAGAAAAAATATTTATTACCACTAACAACCATAAAAAAAAACATCAAAACACAAAAACAAAAATAAAAGGATTAGTGGTAAATGGTTCGGCGTCAGCAAATGCTGCCAGCGCCAGCTCGCACGAGCGACACTTCAGCGCTGTTTTTCAGCCGATACACATACTGGTCGCTCCAACAGTTGGGCCCTTACACCAAAAAATAAAAATAAAATAGGCTCACTCACAAAATACATTTAACATATTAACAAATTTGGTACATTTCCATTGAAATGATGACAATAACAATGTACTTAGTACTTGTATATCGATCAATATATCCATTTTTGACAACTATGATTAAAAAATACTAAAAAACACAGGGCTATGTAGTCATTTTGTCATCCACCTTCTGAAATATTTCGGTATATGAGTGAGGATCAAAAAGTTACACACCGTTAAAGTTGCGTTAGTAAGGTAAATTTATAAACGACACTAAAAATTCTAGAACACATAGAAAAATCCGAAAAGTAAAGCTATGGCCGGGAATCGAACCCGGATCCTCGTCATTCCGTGACGCGTGCTATACCCCTACACCACCCACAGCAGGTACTTTTCGGATTTTTCTATTTGTTCTAATTTTCAGTGTCGTTACAAAGAGTAAACAAAAAATTAAGAAGTAAAAATTATTGATTCATTTGATAGTTAGTGAGGTAGTTAAAATCCGCTAACTTTTCCATTGTGACACGAAAGTTATCCATACAAATGTATGACTAACTTTCGTGTCACAATGAAAATAGCTAGCGAATTTTAACTACTTTGGTAGCGCAACTTTAACGGTGTGTAACTTTTTGGTCCTCACCCATACTTATGAGAGACTAAATCTATACCTACCCTCCTCAAATAAGTATCGTGATTGGCTGCCAACTAACCCACTACCTAAACCACTAAAGCTACAGACTTCAAAATTGTTGTCTTGAGTTTGCATAATCCTACTAATATTATACACGCGTCAGTTTGTACCTAAGTATGGATGGATGGATGGATGTTTGTTATTCTTTCACGCCAGAACGGCTGGACAGATCTGGATTAAATTTGGAACATAGATAGATTATAGTTTGGAATAATACATCGGCTACTTTTTATCCCGGAAATTAATACGATAAACGAATTCTATGCAGACTAGGTTGCGGGCAACAGCTAGTCTAGAAAATAAGCTTAGTTTTTATTCATTCGTGTACATAAATGCGGTCACAAGCTGTTCATTAAATTTAAATCAGAGGAGTCCATTAAATCGTCAAACCCCTCTAAAGATCCGTACCTTCGCTGTACTAATAAAGATTACCACATCTAAGACGTACTATCCGCTATCGCTTTGACGCCGAGCTTAGAGCGGGCGCGGGCGATCCATGAAAATGGCCTGGAATCCTGCGTAATCTCATTCCGGTGGTACACGCTATTCGGTAAATGAGAGAGAGAAAGAAAATTTTAAATACACATCCGCATACACATAATTACGTCTTTATCCCTTACGGGGTAAGAGCCTTATTTTTTTTTGCGATGAGTAAATGCGTTACGCATACGACCGCGCCGTGGGGACGGCGCAAAAGTTATGTGGGACTCTCCTCCCCGGTCCCCCTGTGGAAGCAGGCGGGGGAAGCATATCCACTAAAAACCCACCGGTATTCCCTCGTTGCCATTGGGGGGCGCCGGGGGACCATGAGGGTGTCACCGCGTGTCACTGGGGCACCTGCGCCAAGAGAGGGGGGGCCGGGAGTACGTGGTCCCCCCTCTAGACTCGTGGGCCTCTAATTGCTAACAGGGGATCCCCACCCCCACCAGTAGGCAACACTAGGGGGGGGGGGGGCAACTGCCGGCTGCTCCTCCCCGTCCGTCTGCGCCGGAGCGGGGGCGCGAGGGGGTCGTTCTCGCGCTTCCGCTCCTTTTCCTCCTTCTGCGACATCACGGAGGTAAACAGAGCCTAAAGTAACAAGTTTTATGAACAATAAAGAATTACATATACCTACATACTTTGCTCAGGGGAGCGCCAACGTGGTCTAATACGGAAGGGACAGCCGCAAGCTCGTAAAAATCCAAGTCTCTCTATAATAAGTTGAACGAGTTCTATCCGGTTCCAAACTCGAGGGCCCATCGGTCTACAGAAAAAAAATCGGTAGAATCATCCTGTAATTTTGTAGAGACGATTACTTCTATCGGCCTGGAATATACCAGGTCAACTGAGACACATTTTTTGGGGCTCTCACGAAAAATAGACTTCATTTTGTCTACCTATGATGTAAGAAAGTGCTTGGAGGTAGGAGTTTTGAGAAGAAATTGCTTTAGAGGACCAGACATTAAATTCTGGGCCGTGATAGCCTAGTGGCACAGTATATATATATAAGCTAAAGCAGTAAGGAAACTACGAACAAATCGGTTGAAACGAAACACGCACACAGGCGCGCGCTTTACACGGCCCCTAAGCGGACCTCGTCCACTCCGCTCAGGCTCAGGTCCGCTTAGGGGCCGTGTAAAGCGCGCGCCTGTGTGCGTGTTTCGTTTCAATCGATTTGTTCGTAGTTTCCTTACTGCTTTAGCTTATATATATACTGTGCTAGTGGTTTCACCTACGGCCTCTCGAGCAGAGGATCGTGAGTTCGAACCCCGGGCACTCTGACCTCTGTTTTTTCGGAATTTACGTGCGAAATTACAATTAAAATTTACCATGAGCTTTTTGGTGAAGGAAAACATCTGCGAAGCAATTCAATGGAGTGTGAGAAGTTTTCCTTTCCGCACTGGGCCCGCGTGGGAACAATAGCCCTAGCCCTCTCGTTCTGAGAGGAGTCCTAAGCCCAGCAGTCGGACGTATATAGGCTAGATGATGTAGTTTTTTTTTATGTTAGTGAGGCCAGACAAACGAACTAGTGGGTCACCTGATGGTAAATGATCACCACTGTCCATAGACACCCGCAGCGCTTTACGCGATGCCAGTGCGTTGTCGGCCCTGCAGAAAATTGTACACTCGCCTCTTAAAGGCACCCAGGTCGTAACTCGATGGGAAGACCCCAGCAGGAAGCTCGGGGAGGTGACATTCAATTTAGCACATTTAGTTATTTGTTACTTATTGTACTTTACAAGCACTTGTTATATGCGATAGTTGTTCCTTTAGATATCTTCAAATTCAAATTCAAAAGCTTTTAGGGACTATTTCATATTCCAGTTTCTGATACCTCAAGTGCCAGGTATCTGTGAAACCGTCTCTATTTGTTTTAAGGAATAAACAGAGACGGCACTACTAATATCTGACACTTTAGTATCATAACTACTCGTACGGTCAAGTGCAAAAATAAGTATCGATACGAACTTCTCAAAAATATCTCCCACGACCTTATTACGCCGGTGTAAGAGCGTATGGTACCTACTTATTTTTGAAACTTTGACTAGATACATATTATTACACTTGACTGTACATACACACTTTCATGCAGGTCTGGGAGCAAAGAAAAAACATAAAATGTACCAGCTGTAAAAGCCCATCAAAATGGGCGAAAATCTTAGGAATCATGCCATAGGCGATGCGGCTAAGAACTCAGTATTTTGATTCCCCTTTCCACCTATACGCTCACTGCCATGCTAAACGTGGCCTTTAGGACTTGTGGCCTCTGTCTATCCCATGAGGGATGAAGACGTGATTTTTGTACATAATGTTATGTTATATATATAACTAGCTTCTGCCCGCGACTTCGTGTGCGTAGAATTATACATAAAAACCTTCCTCTTGAATCACTCTATCTATTAAAAAAAACCGCATCAAAATCCGTTGCGTAGTTTTGAAGATATATAAGCATACATAGGGACATAGGGACATAAGGACAGAGAAAGCGACTTTGTTTTATACTATGTCTATGTAGTGATGTACCAGTTGCTTCTCTACCCGCGCAGATGGTAAAAGCGCATCGAGGGAATTGGCGATTATAATAGGAATCATGTTATAGGCGATGAGGCTAGCAACCCATCACTATCTTGATTCCATTTTCCACCTATACCTACGCCCACAATCTTACTAAATGTGGCCTGTAGGTACCTTAGGCTCTGTCTACCCCGTAAGGGATGAAGACGGGATTTGTATGTGTGTTATGTTTCTTTCTTCTCTTTCTCTCAAGTCTTCTCAATATCGTGACTGTGGACAGTGTGAAGCAAATATTAGACAATAACCTATAGTTTATTTAACCATGAGATTACCGGTTAACCGGGCTATGATGCGGTCACGGGCAATCGTAATTTAACCGTTTAACCGCAACCGGGCCGGATCGTTCTGCGGTCCGGCTAGCACAATGCTGATATAATCCAAATGGCATTGATTGCGTGCCAGTGGATAATGAAAATTGGCAGATTAATTGTAGGATTGCATTGCCTTTGAATGAGGGTAGGTTGCTGGTTTTTTGGCATAGTTCCAAGTTAAGTGCTCATATTGGATCTCGTTTAAAATCACTACATAGTTTAAAATAAAGTCGCTTTCCGCTGTCTGTCTATGTATGCTTAGATCTTTAAAACTACGCAACGGATTTTGATGCGGTTTTTTTAATAGATAGAGTGATTCAAGAGGAAGGTTCATGAGTGTAATTCTACGAAGACGAAGTCGCGGGCAGAAGCTAGTACTTGTTTATCTATTGTAATACTAAAAAATGGAAAAGTGTGTGTGTGTGTGTTTGGTTTAATATTTGTATGTATGTATCTTTAAATACTTAGTGAAATTTTGCCATAAATGAAAACGTACACACTAAAAAAAATTACAATCTAATTAAGAATCTCCTTTTTTTGAAGTCTGTTAAAAATGATTTCAAATTAGTGGCAAAATATGGCCGCTATTGGGCGAAACGGCAATCTCCTAACGTCAAATAATACTTGCTCTCCACAAAAATCTCCATTTGGCCGTTTCAATTTACCGCAACAATCGACGTTCCGTTTTAATCTGGATCAGTCAAACATCTGATTTGGATCGAACAACGGTCCCATAGCTCATCAGGGCCGGGTTTCAATGTGTTCCCTGCGATGCTTGGATGGGCGAGAGCGGGGCGTCACAACAAGCGATACTGAGATATTTTTTTCGCTTTTTACACTCCGACCACCGATTAGCCGGACTACATACATAGTAAAAAGTAAAAAAGTGTTTATTTATAATATGCAAAAGGTTACAACATGTTTGTTCGGCAGCCTCCGCACTAGACTCAGGGCCTGTGTCGCGGAGACTAGAGACAGTTATAACAATAAGGGCTTAACATTAAAATCAGAAATAATATGGTGAGCGTGTGTATTGTGTGTGTGTGTGTGTGTGTGTGTGTGTGTGTGTGTGTGTGTGTGTGTGCGCGCGCGTGTGTGTGTAGTATGTGAGTATTACTGCATTTAATTACAGGCTGAAATATTATTTTCAGTTTCGTCTTGATTCAAACTCATTACATACATACATAAATCACGTCTTTATCCCTTACGGAGTAGACAGAGCCTGAGGTAACAAGACCTAAAGACCGCGTTTATCATGATTAAGGGCATATTATTATAGGTGGAAACGGAAATCAAAATAGTGGTGGGTTGCTAGCCGCATCGCCTATACTATAACATGATTCCTAAGACTTTCGCCCATTCCCCCGATGGGCTTTTACCTTCTGCGCAGGAAGAGAAGCAATTGGTAAATTCTACGTTTTTTCTTTACTCTCAGACCAGCATGGATGAAAGTTAATGTAAAGCTTGTAATAATAATAATAAGAAGTGATAAATACATTAAAATGAAAAGTGAAAATGAAAATGAAAATGAAAATTTATTTTTGCAAATTGGCCGCCAAGGGATCTTTTACATGTCTTTTTGAAACTACCAGCACATTCGGAAATACCATCATTGCCAAGAAGAATGCGCCGCAAGAAACTTGGCAGAAAGTCATTTTTTATGTATGTAATACTAGCTTCTGCCCGCGACTTCGTCTGCGTAGAATCATACATAAAAACCTTCCTCTTGAATCACTCTATCTATTAAAAAAAACCGCATCAAAATCCGTTGTGTAGTTTTGAAGATATAAGCATACAAAGGGACATAGGGACATAGGGACATGGGGACAGAGAAAGCGACTTTGTTTTATACTATGTAGTGATGAAAATAAGAGTATTTCCGCCCTCACTGGGACCCCACAAAGCCCCAAGTGGAACAATTATCATTTTCCCTGGAACTAATACATCAGCGGCGGTTTTTACGGATAAATACATTTTATGAAGCCGCCTTTGAAATTATTACGTTTTTAATTTAAAATAATGGATGAGCGGACATTTTGTACGCAGAATCCGACAAAGAGTGGAAAACGGAGACCAACAATATTACAGACGAAATTGTTGCCATGTATATTTTTACGCTTATATAAGTAATGTGACAGCTAGAACGAGATGCCCTTATTTAATTTCCACTCTAACTTAGGTTACTTTTTAGTAGTCACCGACCGAAATTTCGGTTTCGGTTTCAGTTTCAGCCTTAGTTTCGGTTTCGGCCAAAATATAGCCGAAACTTACGACCCCGCCGAAACTCGAGTGTTCGTGAATTTTCGCGCGTCGTTCGGTAAACTTCGCAACTAACTCGTGCTTGCTCGCCGGCGGGGCCCCGGCTCAGTTCGCCGCCGTTCATTTAATCGTGAGTTGAGGTTATATTTTGCGATTGAGTGATTTGGTAAGTATAATATGTTTTTTTTTTATATGAATAGGAAGGCAAACGAGCAAGTGGGTCACCTGATGGTAAGTGATCACCACTGCCCATTGACACCCGCAACCCCGGAGGGATTGCAGATGCGTTGCCAACCTAGAGGACTAAGATGCAATGCCTCTTGTGCCCGTAATTTCCCCGGCTGTCTTACTCTCCACACCGGAACACAGCAGTGCAAGCACTGCTACTTAGCGGCTGGATTAGCATGTGTTAATAAATGTTAAAAAAACAGTAAATTTCAGTAAATAATCGTAGTTTTAAATGTTTTAATTAGTTTCCGTTTCGGTTTCGGCCGAAACAGAGAGCAAGACTGAAAGTTCGGTTTCGGTTTCGGCTGAAACATCAGTTTTTAGGGTTCCGTAAAAGGGTAAAAGCGGGACCCTATTAATAAAACTTCGCTGTCCGTCTGTCTTTTTTTATATGATAGGGGAAAACGGGGAAGCAGGTGACCTGATGGAAAGTAACCGCTGACCATAGACACTCATAACATAGGGTGTTAAGAGTGTTGCCGGCTCTTCTGGATTGGATTCCAGGCTATAAACAAAAATAAATTTATTAAAGAGCTCCCCGTGGCATAGAGTTAAAGATCATCATCGTCACCATCATATCAGTCTTAGGATGTCCACTGTTGGACGTTAGGCCCCATAGACCTCCAGTTTCCTCGGTTAAAACGACTTGCATCTACCGCGAACCCGCGACTTGAACCAGTAGGCTTGTTATCTAACTCGCTCGCAATCGCCATCGTGCTCATTTTGACATCATGTATGGGCTGACAATTGGCATCGGAATCAGCTAGCTGTCACATTCATATAAGAACTGTCAAAATGAACACGATGGCGATTGCGAGCGAGTTAGACAATAAGCCTACTGGTCATCTGACCACCTCGCAAGATAGAAAAATTCGAAGGCCTACCCACCTGCTATGGGTGGTGTAGGCAGCACGCGTCAGGGGATGGCGAGGATCCGGGTTGGATTCCCGACCATAGCTTTACTTTTCGGATTTTTCTATGTTCTAATTTTCATTGTACTTTAGAAATTTAAAATATTTTTGTTTGTATACTTTCTGCATTATCATTAGAAAATCTACATCTTTCAAAGCTCTATACAAACCAAAACAAACTGGCAAATATAACATAACTACACACATTAGACAAACTTAAACCTCAAATTCAAAGTTAAGTAACGAAGGGAAGTTCAAGTTTGGTTCGGGGATGCCGAAGACTTTCCGTTTGATGCCGGCTAAAAACCGCGGCCCGCGGCCCGCTGGGCTCTGATAATAAATGCTCCACAGAGTAAATATACCTAAATTTGAACAATTCAAAATACGTTATTGATTCAAAGCTGTGGTAGCCTATGGTTTGACCTGTGGTCTCTCAACCAGAGGGTCGTGGGTTCGAATCCTGGGCTCGCACCTCTGAGTTTTTCGGAATTTATGCGCGATATTACATTAGAAATTTACCTTGAGCTTTTCGGTGAAGGAACACATCGCGAGGAAACCTGCACACATCTGCGAAGCAATTCAAAGGTGTGTGTGAAGTGTCCAATGCGCACTGGGCCCGCGTGGGAACTATAGCCCAAGCCCTCTCATTCTGAGAGGCCTGTGCCCAGCTGTACACTGCAGTTGCACACGACCTTTATCAAGGGAGAATTAAATCAAACAAGCTGTAGCAGTACCACAAATCTTGAATTGTATTTAATTTGAACTATAGTCTAATTAACAAAAAAGCAACAAAACACCTGGTTAATCTACATCAACATACCGTTAGCATGTTTGTCGACGGTACAGCGACATCTATCGGATAATCTTGAAACTAACTTAAGGTATGAAGGCGCAATACGAAATAGACTTGGACACAGCAGTGGGACGTTTATAGATTGGGGATGATTATGATGATTCAAAATGATGATATAATTAATTTTCTGAAATAACGTTTTCATGATTTGGAGCATAAATCAATGCATGAAAATATTTTCTATCAAGGAATCGAGAGTTTTACTTCCCGATTTTTGTGTTTTTTTTTTCGTTTTACCCATCAGAAAGCTTTCGGCCATAGCTTTACTTTCGGATTTTTCCATAAGTCTAGTTGAGTGCACGATCATTTTTTCCAGAAAAAATATTTTGGCTTTCTTCCTCAGAATCGTTTACCCTACCAATTCTCATACATGAAAAAACGTGTCCCAAAACTCCCATTCCAGTTCGTCACTTTTCTAAATAAACGTGACGAACAGGAAAAAAACCACAGTAAAATCTGGGACACATTTTTTCACGTATGAAAATTTAACGGGTTTATCGGACGCTTTAGCCGTGCAGAAGCGAAGTTGCGAAGATTTTAAACATACATACATACATATATCACGTCCTTATCTCTTACGGGGTAGACAGAGCCTAAAGTAACAAAACCTTAAGGCCACGTTTAGCATGATTAAGAAACCATGCATGATTATGGTTCGCGAAGATTTTATACTGCATTTAAATTCTGCTTCGAATATGTAGAGCAGGTGCCACATTGTAGAAGAACTAAGATTCCGTGAGCGTCTCAGAATATTTAGCACTAACAATTAACTAACTTGGGTACTCTGTGGGACTAAGAAATTGTTCCGTTCGGAGAGTTTGGGCGTGGGCTGAGAAGACTGGCCTGTGCAAACGCGCGCGAGAATGTCTAGCGAACATTGCCACCCAGTGACTTGACTTACTGTAGTTACCTGCACACTGTCAGTAAAGTTGTATTTGGCTAACTATTATTAAAAATAGCGATTCATGAAACCAAATACCTTTATTTTACAACTTGATTTAACAGCACAGACGGAGCTAATCAATAAAAAAGAACATAAAACATAGACCCAAACAAGGTTGTATGTACACAGTCGTGCACATTGTATGACGCGTGTGTCAAATAAAAGGGAACGTCAAATGCTGCCGTGAGAAAGAGAGAGTTGGTAATTACTTTATCAGCAATACTTAGGGTCTGTTTCACCACTCTCTGTTAAGTTCCAGTTATATTAAGTGTCAGTTATCTATGATTCCGTCTCTACTTATTACTACGAAACAGACAGAGACGTCATCATAGATAACTGTCACTTGAAATAACTGGAAAATAAAAGAAATTGGTGAAAAAGGCCTTTATAAGCGTATTAGTGCCATTTTGTCAAAGGTGTGCCCGCGTGCCTCAATTGTCAAAAAAATTAAATCATTTAATGGTAACAAAAAATATCTAAATGTTATCAGAGGTTGGTACCTCTTTTTAAGTATGTAATACCTGTCCAAGAAGGCACCTTTTCAACGCGAGAGGTAAAAGAAATTTATCGTAGGTAATTAATTAACATTACATTGCTGAAGTTTTAGAGAGAGTAACAAATAACAAATCCAAACTTACGCACAATATGAACAAACAATTACTTACACATGTGTGTGTGTGTGTGCGTGTGTGTGTATTTGAGCATTATTTGGAAGTGTTTTCCTAGCGAGTGTCGCTAGCGACATCACAAGATTCACAGTCAATACTCTAGTTGTTTTGCATCGTGTTAAATTGCGCGCGAGATTTCACCTCCAAGATCGACTGAAAATCCATCTTCCAGCGCACGAGTGACAAACTGACTAGGAGTCAAAGTTGCCGCCATGGCTGAAATCGGTCGAAAGGTTCATCATGTCTAACGCACTCGGAATCAAGACCGCGTCCACCATTTCTTTCTGTCAAATGATATACAATGAGAGTAGAAAGAGATGGCGGGATTGCTATTCACCGTCACGTAAGATAAAACGGCTTTTGGGCGAGTTTCCCATGCGTCAGTAACGACTTGTTTTCGGCTCTGAACTCGCATAGTAACAAGGTCACGTGACAGCTGGTATAGCTAGAAAACATCTCAGGCTTGCTCACCTGCTATAGGTGGCGTAGCGGTCTAGCATACATCACAGAATGATGAAGATCCTGGTTCGATTCGCGGCCATAGCTTTACTTTTTGGATTAATTTTCAGTGTCGTTAAGAAATACAATGTTAAATGTCAAATAATAAAGATGTGTCGAAAAATGATGAGATGTGTCGAGAAATGTCAAATAATAATAAAGCAGTTGCTCGCAACTTCGTCTGCGTAGAATTCGTTTATCGCTATCCCGCGGGAATCACGCAATTTTCCGGGATAAAAAGTAGCCTATGTGTTATTCCAGACTATAATCTATCTATGTTCCAAATTTCATCCAGATCAGCCCAGTACTTTTTGAGCCTATTCATTACAAACATACAAATATACAAAAATAGGTACAAATCTTTCCTCTTTATAATATTAGTATAGATAAATCGGCATTGAGCCAAAGATGCTGCCAGCATTTCCCCGCTGTATTGCAAAACTAATTCGCTGTGCGAGGAAGCTGCCACCTCGATCTCCGTTGCAGTCGATCAACCTCACATTTCCTTGATTAACATACGGGCCTACGGTCTCAACCCCGAATGGCAGAAAGTAGTATGCGGAGCCGAGATCATATTTGTTTACCTTTAACTTTTATTGACTAAATTCTTACACATTTATGTACCCATTTGCGCAGGTCTGTCTCCTATTAGACATACTAGTCAGGTTTATGGGCACCTCACGACGGTAAGTCCGCCCCGTTGATTAGTATTTACTATTTACCTGGCTAACCGATACGGCGAGGTATTTTACGAGTATGTGCAGCTAAATGAATCTACGGTGACGTGGAAGTTACATTTCTAAATGTCAGTGAAAATTAGAACATAGAAAAATCCGAAAAGTAAAGCTATGGCCGGGAATCGAACCCGGATCCTCGTCATTCCGTGACGCGTGCTATACCCCTACACCACCCATAGCAGTTAACATGATTCCTAACATTTTCGCCCATTCCCTCCGTGGGCTTTTACCTGCGCGGGAAGAGAAGCAACTGGTACATTCTATGTTTTTCCTTTGCTCTTAGATAAGCATGGAAGTTTTTTAAGATATAATTATGTCATATTTTATTGAATCAGGCGTTACTTTGCGGAGGGCCATTTCAATGAACAAAAAATATTTACCTTGCTACTCCGCTACTCACGTGCAAGATAACCAAGCCTGTGCGAAATATACACCACACAAACACTGACACGTTTCGATCCCTCTACGGGATCATTATCAAAGTATGGTCACTTGCTCGTTTGCCTTCCTATTCATATAAAAAAAAAAAAAAAAAAAAAAAAAAAATGGATCGTCAGTGTTAGGGATAATTAAGTTTATGGGATTGTTTTTTTTTATGTGACACAATTTACAGAAACAAACTTTTCTTTTCTAAGGTCCCAAAGTTAACGAACGAAGTTAGAAGTTCGATAGAAAAGAGATAATGCCTTAGTAAGGGTAGTAACGGTAAAACTTTGGGGCATTTTATCGTCAGTTCCTAGTACAGTCAGCCAAACAAGCGTTGGAACGCGGAATGGCGCGCAATGGTGGACCATTTTTAGGGTTCAGTGCCAAAAGGGTACAAACGGTACCCTATTTCTAAGACTCTTCTGTCCGTCTGTCTGTCACCAGGCTGTCTCACGAACCGTGATGTATTTCTATTGCAGCTATTACAACAAATACTAAAAACAGAATATTTTTACACACACACACACATACACAAATCACGTCTTTATCCCTTACAGGGTAGACAGAGCCTAAGGTAACAGGTACCTACAGGCCACAATTAGCAAGATTGAGGGCGTATAGGTGGAAAATAGAATCAAAATAGTGATGGGTTGCTAACCTCATCGCCTATAACATGATTCCTATAAGCTTCGCCCATTCCCTCGATGGTCTTTTACCATCTGCGCGGGTAGAGAAGCAACTGGTACATTCTATGTTTTTTCTGTGCTCCCAGACCAGCGTGGAATATTTTTATGTCTGATTATTTAAGTAACCAATATAAAATTATCTCACACTCTTTCTGCGTCGGCGGTTACAATACAATAATTGTATTTTGCATTTGTTTATTATAATTATTATAATAAACAAATCACGTCTTTATCCCTTACGGGGTAGACAGAGCCTAAGGTGACAAGACTTACATGCCACGTTTAGCAAGATTGTGGGGCTAGGTGTAGATGGAAAATGTTGTCAAAATAGTAATGGGCTACTATGCTTGCTATGGATGGTGTAGGGGTAAGCACGCGTCACGGAATGACGAGGATCCGGGTTCGATTCCCGGCCATAGTTTTACTTTTCGGATTTTTCTATGTGTCCTAATTTTCAGTGATATTTAGAAAATTAGGTATGGGTTGTTAGCCGCATCGCTTATAACATGATTCCTATGATTTTCGCCTATCTCTCGATGGCCTTTTACCATCTGCCTGGGAAGAAAGGCAACTGGTACATTCTATGTTTTTTCTTTGCTCCCAGATCAGCATGGAAGTAGGGGGTTAAAAATCTACTAATTTAAAAGCGTGTCATAATCGAGGGAATGGGCGAAAATCATAGGAATTATGTCATAGGCGATGCGGCTATCCCATCACTATTATGATTCCCCTTTCCACCCATACGCCCACAATCATGCTAACCGTGGCCTTTAGGTCTTACCATAGGCTCTGTCTACCCCGTAAGGGACATAGACGTGATGTGTGTGTGTATCTGTGTGTCGTTAAAAAGGGCTCTTCTCTAAGTCATGTTAGACCAATATCGTAACGTGGGAATAATGGAACGGTGCGAGGTCCAATTTGTGATTTTCGGTAACAATCCCCCGGGAACTTTCTGGCGATGAGATGGGTTTTTAAATGCGTTGATATAGGTTTGCTACGGTAGCGGTGACATTGGATACTTTACATTAAATTTGTAAGAAATGTTCTGAAGAAGAATAGAAAGAAAAAAAAAGCAGTCATTTATTCCGTTTTGCAAGACATACAAATGTAAGAGCACACACACACACACACACACACACACGTTAATTATGTCTTTATCCCGGGTTAGACAGAGCCTAAGGTAACAAGACCTGAAGGCCAAGATTAGCTTGATTAGCTTGGTTGTGGGCTAGGTATCGATGGAAAAGGAAATCAAAATAGTAATGGGTTGCTAGCCGCATCGCCTATAACATGATTCCTGTTTTTTTACATTTTTTTTGTGCTTCCACGCTGGTCTGGGAGCAAAGAAAAACATAGAATGTACCAGTTGCATCTCGTCCCGCGCAAATTGTAAAATCCCATCGAGGGAATAGGCGACATAGGACTCATGTTATAGGCGATGAGGCTGACAACCCATCACTATTTTGATTCTATTTTCTATTTATACGCCCACAATCTTGCTAAACGTGGTCTTGTCATCTTAGGCTCTGTCTACCCCCAGTAAGGGATAAAAACGTGATTTGTGTATGTGTATGTATTTTATTACAGTTGACGATCCTTTTGTGAATTACTTATGTTTGACATTTAATTCTATTTTTAAAAGGGTGATAAATAAATCTAATCTAATCTAATCTATGTATGTATATTTTTTTTAAATGACCTTCACGCATTCTTTAAACTGCTGGACCGATTTTTACCAAACATGGCTAAGAACCACTGCAAAGAAACTGGCTTTCGGATGACAAAAACCGCATCAAAATAGGTTTATCTGTTTGAGACACACAACACACAACCATCGATGTCAAACTCTTATAGTCTTTCCAATCATTTATTTTCTCGATGTAAGCTCCCGTAGAATGTAACTGCGCTTTCTACGCAAAAAAATAACTTTTAAGTGCGTGGTATAAAAAATATGACGACTGCCTAATTTTGTTCCTTGATCCCATATAATATGCATCTAATAATATAATAATATGCGTGTCGCTGCCGCCGGGGCCAGCGCTCTTGGAAAAAGGACTACGAAATAGTCCGAAACATGTCAAGCATCACTCGACTTTTTATACGTGAGTTATCCGTTTATGTGTAATAATGATTAAGTCTCACGGTAGTTTTATGTTGAAATATGCATCTAAGACAAATTGAGTCCAGATATGCAGTAATATGTTTTTAAAGTACGATACCTAAACAATAAACGTTTTAATAAAGTTACATTCTATGGGAATGCAAATAGTGATGTTATGATTGAAATATCGATATTGTATCGGTATTGTATATTATATTGAACTAGATGTGTTCCTGCGACTTTGTACACGTTGTAATTTTTTACCGGGATAAAAAATAGCCTATGTTACTCAGGAATAATGTAGCATTTTAATGGTGAAATATTTTTTGTTTGTCCAGTAATTTTTAGTTTATTCATTACAAACATACTGTCATTCGGCCATTTTGCACGCTTAGTAATAAATTAGCATTAAAGTCGGCTGTTTTGTTGGCTCCATAGCTGAATACTCCTCAACTACTCGTATGTATAATAAAATTGGATCGATATCGTATCTACTGATCACTTATTAGGTCACAACACTATAACTATCAAACTACATCTGTCATCGAGAAAATAAATGATTGGAAAGACTATAACACTTTTCGCGTCCGTCGATTTACTCTCCACGCTGGAACACAACATAACAGGCGCTGCTGCTCAGCGAACTATAGACCTATTCCTGATGTTACTTAGGGTAACCCCTCGAGCTGACAAGTGTCGCTTGTGAATCCCAGTGCTTATTCGGCGCATGCGACGTGTCGGGGCTAATAAAAATTCCTGCGGCATTTTTGTGCCCCCAATGCGGGGGCACACTGTACTATCGATGGGTTTTCTTGCTCAATATCAATGTTTTTTCGTAGTTAATAATATCGTTAAACGGGGTATGATGTTGGGTGGATGCCTAGCTGGGTCAGGCAATATGATCCCGAAAAAACGGGGTAAGTAACAAGTACAAATTGACGACCAGATAGCCTAGTGGTTAGTGACCCTGACTATGGAGCTAGAGGTCCTGGGTTCGAATCCCGGTAGGGGCAGACAGTTGTATGATGAATACGAATGTTTGTGTCCGAGTCATGGATGTTGTATGTATTTAAGTATGTATTTATCTACATTATATAAGTATGTTTATCCGTTGCCTGGCACCCATAGTACAAGCTTTGCTTAGTTTGGGGCTGGGTCAATTGGTGTTATTTGTCCCAAGATATTTATATTTATTTATATATTTATAAATTCAAACCTCGATAAAAAAAACATTATGTGGCCATTTTTATACATACATACTGTCACGCCTCCCGCCACAGGGGTAAAAAAAAAAAAAAATGCGAACTGTTTACTTCGGAAAAAAAACAATACACTTCGTAAAAAAAGTGTACCCTTTTTCCAACAAGATTACCTTAATTTCCCTTACAACATTTCGTGTCAGTTTTGTGACGCCCCATACAAATCGTATGAAAATAGTGTCACAAAACTGACAAAAAACCAATGGACACTTTTTTTCTTTGCAAAAATAAATAGTGCTAATAATTCTGATTCAGAAAAACCCAAAATGTCATCATTTTGGAAAAAAAGTCAAGGGTACATGTTTTTTTGAAAATGCCTTTACACAGCAAGGCAGAGACTACTTTGTTCCACTTGCTACGATCCTGACACTTCTTTCGCTTCATCTACATTCATCAATCTCTTCATACAATGCTCGTCGGTTTCGGGTACTCCTGACCTCCTCAATTTTTATAGGTAGATAGAAAATGTTCCGGTGGTATGAATTTTAGTTTAATAATGATTATCTGTCGCCTAGTTTCCTAAATTAAACAATACACACTAAAATATAGGCAAATCCCAGCTCACCCTGTAGTGGGGTTAGAGAGATAGGAACAAAATATATTTACCTTGCTACTCCGCTACTCACGTGTAAGATAACCAAGCCTGTGTGAAATATATAATTATGTTTTTCATGCCCCCTCCACTACTGCCACATAAAACACATACAAAGCCCATAAACTTAATTATCCCTAACACTGACGATCCATACTTTGATAATGATCCCGTAGAGGGATCGAAACGTGTCAGTGTTTGTGTGGTGTATATTTCGCACAGGCTTGGTTATCTTGCACTTGAGTAGCGAAGTAGCAAGGTATTTTTTTGTTTATTGAAATGGACTTCCGCAAAGTAACGCCTTATTCAAAAAATATGATATAATTATATCTTAAAAGTCTTCCATGCTGGGTCTGGGAGCAAAGGAAAAACACAGAATTTACCAGTTGCTTCTCATCCCGCGCAGATGGTAAAAGCCCATCGAGGGAATGGACGAAAATAGCAATCATGCTATAGGCAATGCGGCTAGAAACCCATCACTATTTTGATTCCCCTTTCCACCTATACGCCCCCAATCATGCTAACCATGGCCTTTAGATCTTGTTACTTCAGGCTCTGTCTGCCCCCGCTGCTCCGCAGGCCGCAGAGAATCATGGCGGTGAGGATGTGCCGTGCATACCGCACGGTGGGATGGGCCGCGGCGTGCGCGTTGGCCGGCACCCCTCCCTGGGAAATAGAGGCAAGGGTGTGGGCCGACGCGTACGAGGACAGAGTGGAGAGGAGAGCCCGAGGTGAGTCGCTCGCCCCGCAGGAGCTGGCGAGGGCTCGGGAAGTGGCGTTGGAGAGGGTGATGGAGCGCTGGGCGGATGAACTAGCGGATGCTGAATTCGGCACCCGAACCACTGAGGCCATCCGCCCAGTGCTCCAAATGTGGTGCAAAAGGGAACATGGTCCCCTCACTTTCCGCCTTGTGCAGGTGTTGACCGGACACGGATGTTTCGGACGATACCTGCACAGGGTGGCGAGGAGAGAGGAAAGTATGACATGCCACGAGTCCGGTGCGAACGAGGACACGGCCCAGCACACCCTCGAGGTGTGCCCGGCCTGGTCTTCCGAGCGCCGCACTCTGGTGGCGTCAGTAGGACGTGACCTCTCCCTCCCCAGCGTCGTCCGAAAGATACTGGAAAGCGAGATGTCGTGGGAGGCAGTCTCCTCCTTCTGTGAAAGCATCATTTCACAAAAGGAGGAGAGGGAGAGGGAGCGCGAGGAAGATCCCCTCGCACCCCCACTCCGGAGGAGGAGATTGGGGAGAAGGCGGCGACAGTATCTCGCCGCATTGCCCCCATAGTGGTGCCTGGTGCTAGGGGCCTTGGGATCCCCTAGTAACCTTAAGGGCCCACAGTGCTAGGGGGGGATCACGTATCCTCGATCCCCCCCTCTCGGAGAGGAGGTCCAGCTAGGGTGGCTGGGCCGGCCAGCGGGTGCCGTGGTTCACAATTTGCCCCCATGGCACCTGCTGACTGGCAGGAGAGGGGATACCGGAGGTTTTTTAATCGGTAGGTCTCCTCCATTCCTTCGCTCATATAATGAGCGAAGGAATGGAGGAGGAGTCCCATACACCCCGCCGTGTCGTCCCAACGGCACGGTGGACAGTGCGTAATAGCATTTTTCCTCCGAATCAAAAAAAAAAAAAAAAAAAGGCTCTGTCTGCCCCGGGATACAGACGTGATATAATTATGTACTAGCTTCTGCCCGCGACTTCGTCTGCGTAGAATTATACATAAAAACCTTCCTCTTGAATCTCTATCTATTAAAAAAAACCGCATCAAAATCCGTTGTGTAGCTTTGAAGATATAAGCATACATAGGGACATAGGGACATAGGGACATAAGGACACGGGGACAGAGAAAGCGACTTTGTTTTATACTATGTAGTGGTATTAAAAATTTATCTGGAGCCGTCCGCCGGCTCACAACGGGCACGAGCCCTTGATATTCCCGGATAAGATTGATCGCACTGTGACGGAGAGTCCCGGCTTACAGCCTGTCCGGGATTAACGCCGGGAATCCCGTTATCGCGGGCTACGTGTCGCGGAAGGTAAAAGGGTAAGATTACCGTGTATTTGAACTATTGTGGTGCTAAAAATGTAAATATGTATGTAAAAAACATAGAATATACCAGTTGCTTCTCTACCCGCGCAGATGGTAAAAGCCCATCGAGGGAATGGGCGAAGCTTATAGGAATCATGTTATAGACGATGAGGCGAGGAACCCATCACTATTTTGATTTCATTTTTCAACTATACGCCCACAATCTTGCTAAATGTGGCCTGTGGGTATCTGTTACCTTAGGCTCTGTCAACCCCGTAAGGGATAAAGACGTGATTCATGTATGTATGTATGTAAATATGTGTGCTGTTCCTGAGTTTTGGAAACACCTGGGCCCTATTGCTATGCTGGTCTGGGAGCAAAGAAAAAACAGAATGCACCAGTTGCTTCTCTTCCCGCGCAGGTAAAAGCCCATCGAGGGAATGGGCACAGGAATTGTTATAGGCGATGCGGCTAGCAACCCATCACTAATTTGATTCCATTTTCCATCTATACGCCCACAATCATGCTAAACGTGGCCTTAAGGTTTTGTTACCTTAGGCTCTGTATACCCCGTAAGGGATAAAGACGTGATGTATGTATGTATACATAAAAAAGCCGTGGTAGCCTAGTGGTTTGACCTGTGGCCTCTCAAGCAGAGCGTCGTGGGTTCAAATCCCGGGAGCGCACCTCTGAATTTTTCGGACTTCATGTGCGAAAATTACATTTGAAATTTGCAATGAGCTTTTCGGTGAAGGAAAACATCGTGAGGAAACCTTGCTCACATCTGCGAAGAAATTCAATGGTGTGTGTTAAGTTCCCAATCCGCACCGGGCGCGCGTGGGAACTATAGCCCAAACCCGGAGGAGGCCTATGCCATGAGGCACGCCGAATTACGCGACAATTTAACAATAAAACAACAACAACAAAAAAAATAATCTAGCGAATTCGGAATAAAAAGGCTATAATAATTATTATTATTATGTATATTTATTTTTATCTCAAGTTAGGTTTTTACAATATTCATATAAAAAGTAATAAAACAATATTAATACAAAATATAAAAACATTATAAAAACCTAACCTAGGGTGCCGCCGGCAGCGAGGCGAGGCCTAGGCTACCGGTGGTCAGGGCGACAGAGAAAGGAACCTCCTGACTATCCGAGCCGTGTCCAGGAGTACCGCCTTCTGTATCTGGCCCTTGACCCAACCACCTAGCGAGAGCCTTTTAAGGTGATGGTCAAGGCTCTTCGCTATTAAACCGTTTGCCGAAATAATAATTATTATTATATGTATACATATCGTTACGGCTCTTTTCCACAGGTAGGCAGAGACTAGTTTGCCACGATCCTGATATGCCTGTCGCTTCGTCCACATCCAACAATCTCTCTGAATCCGATTATTACATTGGTATAGGTCACTCTAAGCCAGAATCTTCGACCACAATTACATGATAATCGTTGTTATTTTTTCCCTGTTCTTGTTTTCCGTTACTTCTGTTACAAAAACATTAAATTTTCTATTCGCAAACTGTCTTTTAGTTAATTAAATTTGACATCGTCATCAAAACGTCAAAACATAATAGCTCTTGGCATTAATTTAAATTTGAGCCAAACAAATTCGATTCGGCTGAAACAGGATCTATGCGCTGGCTCCAAGGGGATAATTATGTTGTAGCGAGATGGGGACGAGCCACTTGGTGACAAGTGAATGATGAGTGGCGGTCAAATAAAATTTTGTAAGTTTCGCCGGCCCCGGAGAACAAAATGATAACCGCCATTATCTTAGTTTTATTTTTATGTCATATTTGGAATCCGTAGGTGCCAATGCACCAGCTCAATTTTTTTCGCATTTTTTGTACGGTAAATGACAAAATTAAAAAAGAATACAATAGTTTTCAATGTTTTTATTTATAGCTCATCGCATGACAAATATCCATATTATTATGTTCTCGTCAAAATTAGATCGCTAAGTAATGATATGCGCAGTTATCTTTGTATTCTCGTCGCAAGCCGCTAGATACTGTTCGTGCAATGGCGCTCACCAAAACTACACATTTGAAAAGGAACTATAAAAAGTATTGCCATATCCTTTTGTCACATGCACGGGTCGAATGTAAATTACAATGACTTAAATATCGACATGTCATATGTTTTAGTGTTCGATTTCGATTGATTAATTCAAAAATTATATAATTATTGCTGTGATTGGAGTATAACTGAAGTGCAATATCATTTTATTCCCGTAATTATTAGATAAGATTATTTTTTTTACTAAGGGTTTTTATGAGACTTTTATAATTAAACAATAATATATGATATTCAACATTGCAATTATATTACGAACGATTCACAGTCATAATAAAAACAGTCATTAATTGCTTAAAATCAAAGTTTTCCATTATAAAACGTGCAACAATACCACTAAAATTTAAGTACCTATGTCTTAATCATTATAGCTTAATCAAAAATCAAAATAGCAATACATGCCAGTTTCATAAAGTAACTAAAAACAAAAGATTTATTTTCAAGTTTGAAGCATAAAATTAAACCAAATAATCTACGCATTTGGTATTATTTTTCATCAGTCTAATATAATAATAATTATATTATAATTAGTTCTTTCATTGAGCACTAACCTGGGGGACTATTAAACATGAAATCAGGTAAATCAATTGTCATCATCTTCCTCTTGGTTTTCATTAATTGCAGAACTAGTATTAACGCCCAGGGAGTCATAAAAGCCATGGCAATGGGCTGGGATGTCTCCTGACTTGCAAAGACTGATAAGGTCGTTATGTAAAGGCTTACTTATAGGCAAGGGCTCTGTACATAGCACTTGCAGTTCAAAATCGTAAGCAGGATTTGAGTTGACTAATGGAGCTGCGGTTTGTCTTGTTCCCGGCTTGCTTCATGTTTTTGGACAGATTCTATGTTCATTTAAGAATATCCAGAATCCAGACTCAAAATCATATTTATACTGTAAAATTGAGGGCTGTGAGCAAGCGACTCTCACTTCCATTATCTGTGTCCATAATACTTTTTGCCCTACCTCATATTGGACCCATTTCTTATTATTTATTAGTGCTTTTATGTTATAAAACTCCTTTTGAAGCATTTCTTTAACGTTGTAACTATGAATTGGTTTTTATTTTGGCCACAGCAACCGTCGAAGTAAAATGATACATTTTTGATACCTCTTTGTTTTTCATTAAGTAGGAATTGCCATATACAGCTACCGATTTCATTAGCTCCTCGTTTTGCAACCTGAGCATCTGCCGATTTCTTGTCCTCTTTTTTAATTTGGCGTACACCTTCCTTATTTCTCTGATGCTTGTCGTATTTTTCTTTCAGTGTCTTTTGAGTTCCGGGGTCTGCCTAAACTCAAACTCAAACTCAAACTCAAACTTTTATTTGCTTTGATACAAGATACAATGTACAAGATCAAACCCTGTAGGGGCACTGCAAATATAACATTTTTAATGTACAAATAGACTACTATTTGTACTAACACACATAGGCATAAATTACATTACATTATAAAGTTTTCTTAATTTCTAAAACATCTCTGCTTATCATCAAAAAATTCCTGAAGGGTGTAGTAGGATTTCTCCAGCAAGTATTTATGTAGTGTCTTTTTAAAAGGTTTAATGTCTTTTATATTTTGGATGAAGTTTGGAATTTTATTATAAATTTTTATGCACATTGCATGTGGTCCAGAATGGAATATTTGTAAGCTGGAGATTGGCAGTGCTAATTTGTTTTGGTATCGTAAGTTATGCGGCCGGGTAAAGTGATCTTTAGCTTGAGAGAAAAAACTGATATTGGATTTAACAAAATTGCAAATTTCTAGGATGTATAGGCTGGTTAAGGTAAGTATTCCAAGTTTTTCGAAATATGATCGACAGCTGACTCTAGGTTTTATGTTCGCGAGGATCCTAATGCACTTTTTCTGTAGGACGAACAGATTGCTAGCGTTGGTGCTGTTTCCCCACAGCGCTATTCCGTACCGCAGCCACGCGTGTGCATATGCGTAATATGCGGAGGTGGCAGTTTTAGTGTCAGTAGTTCTTTTTAATTCATACAACGCATATGTAAATCTATTTAATTTGCTAGCTACTTTTTGCACATGGTTTTTCCAGTTTAAATGTGAATCTATAGTTAAGCCTAATAATGAAAAAATATCAACATTCTCTAATTTTGCATTTTTATAACAAAAGTCTATTTTCAATGGTGGTTTTTGGTAAGGTCGAAATTGCATTATTTTAGTTTTTTTTAGATTTAGTTCCAAATTATGATCACTTAACCAGGATACAACTTTATTAAGAATATTCTCTAGATTTAAATTTACGTTGGTATTGGATGAGCATGGGAAAACTATGGAAATGTCATCTGCAAAGAGGACGCTTGATGGATCTATCACTTTAGGCAGGTCATTAATATAAATTAAAAATAATATACATCCTAAGACGCTACCTTGTGGTATTGATTTATTGACTTCTGCTTTAAGTGATCTAGTCTGTGAAATAATTCCTGTGTGAAAGTTATGATGCTCAACCTCAACATATTGAATACGATTTTTAAGATACGATGCAAACCAATCTTGTGCCATTCCTCTCACACCAATGTTGAAGAGTTTATTCAATAAAATATCATATGAAACCCTATCATATGCTTTACTCAAATCCAGCAATAAACCTACTGCATATTGTTTTTCATTTATTATTTTCAATATTTGGTTTATATATTTATAAAGTGCTAAAGTTGTCGATCGTTTTTTCCTAAAACCATTTTGGCTTTCGGAAAAGATGTTATATTTTTCACAGAAGTAGTAAAGGCGCGAAGACATTGCAGTTTCAAATATTTTAGAAAAGGTAGATAATAGCGCTATAGGGCGGTAGTTGTTACAATCAGTTCGGCTTCCTTTTTTGTGTATAGGTTTTATAATAGATATCTTAAGTACATCCGGAAATACGCCTTCTAGAAAGGATTGGTTTATTAAAAAAGTTAAAGGTTCGACTAATTCGTCTGCACATTTTTTTATTAAGGTTGGTGGCATCTCATCGTAGCCAAAACTGCGTTTGTTTTTAAGGTTACGGATAATTGTATAAACTTCGCTAGGTTCCACGGGCTGCAGGTAGATGGAGTTACGCTAACATTTATCGGCAATCCTTTATTCCGGCATTATGATTCCATTCGAAGTAAAGGCTATTGCTATGTATGGCATGCTCAGGTTGCAAAACGAGGAGCTAATGAAATCGGTAGCAGTATATGGCAATTCCTACTTAATGAAAAACAAAGAGGTATCAAAAATGCATCATTTTACTTCGAGGGTTGCTGGGGCCAAAATAAAAACCGAACCGAACCTGTCCAAAAACATGAAGCAAGCGGGGAACAAGATAAACCGCAGCTCCTTTAGTCAACTCAAATCCTGCCTACGATTTTGAACTGCAAGTGCTATGTACAGAGCCCTTGCCTATAAGTAAGCCTTTACATGACGACCTTATCAGTCTTTGCAAGTCAGGAGACATCCCAGCCCATTGCCATGGCTTTTATGACTCCCTGGGCGTTAATACTAGTTCTGCAATTAATGAAAACCAAGACGAAGATGATGGCAATTGATTTACCTGATTTCATGTTTAATAGTCCCCCGGGTTAGTGCTCAATGAAAGAACTAATTATAATATAATTATTATTATATTAGACTGATGAAAAATCATACCAAATGCGTAGATTATTTGGTTTGATTTTATGCTTCAAACTTAAAGTTATTAGTCTGAAAAAATAACTTTTGATTTTAGTTACTTTATGAAACTGGCATTTATTGCTATTTGATTGAGACATACTTAAATTTTAGTGGTATTGTTGCACGTTTTATAATGGAAAACTTTGATTTTAAGAAATTAATGACTGTTTTTACTATGTGAATCGTTCGTAATATAATTGCAATGTTGAATATCATATTATTGTTTAATTATAAAAGTCTCCTAAAAACCCTTAGTAAAAAAAATAATCTTAATAATTGCGGGAATAAAATGATATTGCACTATTATCTTGCACGGCAATCACATTAAAAAGTAGTCGAATAAAATGGTACACCAATGGTACAATATTAGCGTTTGACCCCGATAAACACCGAATAAAATGATATACGTCTTAACGCGTAATAGTGAATGATATATTTTGACTAAGTTACTATTTCTTAAATATCTTTCTTTTGAGACATTTCTCGTGTGCCACAGTAACATATTGAACGTAATGAAAAATTAACTTTGCATAAAGCTAACTACCAACCGTTTACGTTCAATATACAAGTCACAATTGAGCGAAACATCTATTTTATTTTTCCTGAAAAATTTGGTTTTTGCAGTTATCTTTTTGTTCCCCGGGACCGGCGGTTTGTTGTTTCCTAAATAAATATCAGTTAGAGTAACAATATTATACTTAATCTTTGTCAATGTTTTGTTAATGTTGATTATGTTTATTATGTTTGTTTTTAGGGTTCCGTCCGTCTGTCACAAGGCAGTATCTTATGAACCGTGATAGGTATTTAGACAAACGAGCAGACGGGTGACCTGATGGAAAGCAATCACCGTCGCCCAGGGACACCTGCAAGACCTGGGGAATCACTGCGTTGCCGGCCCTTTGAGGAACAGGAAGGCTCGCTTTTTAAAGATCCCTAAATTGTACCGCTCAGGGAATGCTGCAGCAGGAAGTTGGTTCCAGATCTTTACCGTGCGAGGAAAGAAATTGCGTTTAAAACGCACGTTGCTTGACTGCCAACCACCAAGATGTTGAGGATGGAAGGACGGACGGACAGATGATGTACCTCTGTTGCCGCTATAACAGCAAATACTAAAAACAAAATTATAATAAGTATTTAAGGGGACCTCCCATTCAACAGACATGAATTTTTTCCGTTTCCATTATCTATGGGTACGGAACCCTGGCCGGTTTTTTTGTACATACATACATACATAAATCACGTCTTTATCCCATCCCTAAAGGTATCAAGACCTAAAGGCCACGTTTAGCATGATTGTGGGCGTATAGGTGGAAAGGGGAATCAAACTAGTGACGGGTTGCAAGCCGCATCGCCTATAACATGATTCCTATTTCGTCAATTCCCTCGATAGGCTTTTACCATCTGCGCGGGAAGAGAAGCAACTGGTACATTCTATGTTTTTTCTTTGCTCCCAGACCAGCATGGAAGGCCTATTTTATACGGTGATTATAAATTCCTAAGCAAGCCAATGGAGTCACACTGACGACTAATATAAATTTATGGAAAAATTATTTGCTGATTTCAAAGCAGATAAATGAGATCTACTAAACCCTTTAAGTCAAACAATAAACAAGGTAAACAAGAAGCTTGTGAAAACAAGTTTTTTTTTAACAAAGCTTTCCTTTAAATTATTCCACAATTTACTTTGACTTCGTTACAGTAGCAAAACTTTTTATTCAATAAAATAACTCACAAAAACAACGCCTCGCTGTCACGGAAGTCGTTTTGGTCGCAAATAACTCCTAACTTCATTATAAGCCTATTACAGAACCATTATAGCACTCAAGGACGCATAGCGGTTACAAAAGTTTCTACGAGTCGTTTAAATATGGATTCCTAAGATTTAATGTGATAATGGCAAGGGTGAAGTCAATCTTTCAATTAAGTTTTGAACTTGGGACTAAATTGTATAATTCTACTTGTAAATGACAAGTACGTAAACTCACTGTGGTGAACTGCGGCGTTTATTAAAAAAATAATAAAAAAAAAACATTTATTACCAAAACATAAGCAGATAGAAGTTAAGTTGACAACAGATTCAAGACTAAAGACGAAAGAAAAAAAACAAGAGACACACTAGGCGGGCTATGTTCCGGCAACGGGTACCAGTCTCAGCGTGTGCTGGGTTACATGAACCCAGCGCTGGTTTTCAGCCTGGTCCCTTTATGAAAATGAAATGAAATGAAAATGAAAATGAAATGAAAATGAAAATATATTTATTGCAATATCCAACAAGTCATAATAAGAGTGCAAGTATATGCAAGTATGTACTTGTGTGTGTGTGTGTGTGTGTGTGTGTGTGTGTGTGTGTGTGTGTATATCTGTGTGTGTGGGTGCATCTTTGCGGGTGCTTCATATTTGCATTTGTTTCTCTAAAAGGTGATTTTTTATCATTTTTTTAAATTGAAGCAAATGCATAGAATAACTTTAATCTATACATATAATAAAATCGTTGAGACCAAAAAATCTGTACATTGAAGATTTAAAAAAAAAAAACCTACCAGGGTGACTTAAAATCGGTAACTGAACATATTAAAACCATTTTTAAAATTTTTGTTTGTTTGTTTGTTTGTTTGTTTGACTGAGCATCACGTAAAAACTACTGAACGGATATTAATGAAATGTTCACAAATTTTATAATAATTTCTTCCATGCTGGTCTGGGGGTAAAGAAAAAAAACAGAATTTACCCGTTGCTTCTCTTCCCGCGCAGATGGTAAAAACCCATGGAAGGAATGAGCGAAAGTCTTAGGAGTCATGTTATAGGCGATGCCGCTAGCAATCCCATGTTCTATATTTTTTCTTTACTCTCAGAACAGCGTGGAAGAAAGTCTAATATAGTGGTCTTTTAGGTCTTGTAACCCTTCTCTACCCCACAAAGGATCTTCTTCTTCTTTTTCTAATATGGCCCCATCGATCGATGCGATGATTTCGCCAATGTCAAACTAATAAATACAGTATTCAAAAATCTTGTGACAAAAAATCAACGCAACGTTGTACGGTAGAACAACCCCTCCCCCTGTCGGGCTCTTAGCTAACGGATAATGATATCCCTCAGAATCTGCCAGGATATCATTAACCGATGCCCAGGGTGCACCGGACCAAGCACTACTCTTCCCCTCGGACGGATCCAATAACAAACCGCAGCTCTTGAAGGATAACATATGTTTAGCACCACATACTATCCAACTATCATAACTTCACTTTACAGTACAGAAGCGTTCACTAAGTTGATACAAAAAACGCTCGTTTTTTAACGCCGCGTTTCGTCCACACTTGCGTTTAACCCATCGCGACACCCAAGTGATTAACAGAGTACACTCACCCTGATTTCAAGTTTGTCTTTGTTCCGTGGCGACTGTACAGTTGCTCCTAGCTCTTTAATTGCGTTGGAGTGTACCCGACCTTGTGACGTGAATATGTAAACCATTGTGTGTTTTTCTAATTGCTTGAAGAACTAGAGTCACCACCATAGCTCGAGTATGTACGTTGAAGAGGCAATGGGCAGGCCGATAGTAAATGGGAACAAGCGAAAATCTTAGTAACCATGTTACAGGCGATGTGGCCGGCAACCATGCTAAACGTGGCCTTTAGGTCTTGTTACCGTAGGCTCTGTCTACCCCGTAAAGGGTAAAGACGTGATTTTTGTGTGTATGTGTGGTAAATAAAAGAAATCGTAAACTACGCGGTAAAAGAAGTTTGTTTATGTTATTAAATAACTATTATTATTTCTATTACTCTTAAAATCTTTTAGTTAAAATCCTTCGGGTTCCTCCCGACCATATTACATTTTGAACCAATAGATTATGTTTTTTTTTCGGAAAGGAAGGCATCGACCCATTTTGCATTTTGACCCATTATGCATTTCAACACATGCACAAATCACGTCTTTATCCCTTACGGGGTAGACAGAGCCTAAGGTAACAGGTACCCACAGGCCACATTGAGCAAGATTGTGGGCGATGGAAAATGGAATCAAAATAGTGATGGGTTGCTAGCCGCGTCGCCTATGATATGATTCCTATGGTTTTCGCCCATTCCCTCGGCTTTTACCATCTGCGCGGGCAGAGAAGCAACTGGTACATTCTAATGTTTCTTCTTTGCTCCCAGACCAGCATAGAAGAATTTCAAACTTTATGTATTTTGACCCGCGGCACTAATTTAACGTAACGCTTTTCTAATTTAAAATTACAAGGTTCTAACTCTACTCAACTTTTTATAGGCCGACGGACATCATAAACTCTCTAAACTGTAAACGATAACACAACGCCTGACGTATAAATAACACGAACCCATCGAGACATAGATGGGACATAAATCTCCACAGAGAGACAAGCAGACAGAACAAACGTCCGGAAAGGACTGGAAATGATTTTATCGGGGACCTTTTTGCGAACTTTTTGCGAAAACATACGAATGGGTTTTACTATGCGGAAGGGCTGTAATAATTTTAAAAGGGCGTGAATTAGTGTGGACAGACACATCTTCTTGTTTTATTCTTTGGGCAACTTACGCCTTACGGGCTAGACAGAGCCTTAGGTTACAAGACCTGGCCACGTTTAGCACGATTGTGGGCGTAGGTTGAAACAATTGGGCAAGGGGTTCGAAAATTTTGCGTCATTGGATTTTTTATTGACACATAAGTTTTTTTCATTTTTACAAACACTATTTGCGGACCCTACTTACATTGTACAATCTATGGATATTAATCTGCAAATAAATATTTATTATTATTATTATTGTCATCCATTTCACAAAGCTGTCCCAAATTTCAAGGCAATCCGACCACTATTAGTGGTAGAGATCCCTTATAGGGATAAGTTCGCCTTTGTGCATAATATTTAATAATAATAATAATAATAATAAAGATATTTATTGCCACAACACAAAAAAGACATGATACATATTTATCCAAAAAATGCACACAATAATGTCTAATCAATGTCAATAATGTCTTTAATGTCTTTTTTGTGATTTGTATGTTTCTTTATATTTGTACAATAAAGCATTTACTTACTTACTATTGAAGTTGGTCAAATTTGCACTTGTTCCTCGTACATAACTATTTTACATAACCAGGACATTCTAAGGTAAAATAAAGACTATTTCTAAATTAAAACAATCATGTTCGCGGCTTAAGGGTGGCCCAAGGGCCACCCCGCCGCACCTAAACCTAAATTAATCCAAATTAATCATCCTACACTGGTTTTACCAGTGCCGGTTACGTAACTTGGTTATGTACGGTGAACAAGCTCAAAGACTTAAAAGATTTGACCCTAATAAAAAACTGGTCTGGTATAATTAGAATACACGCGCTCTCTTAACAAGTCGTATAAAAGCCCATCGAGGGAATGGGCGAAAGTCCTAGGAATCATGTTATAGGCAATGCGGCTAGCAACCCATCACTATTTTAATTTCCCTTTCCACTTATACGCCCTTAATCATGCTAAATGTGTTTTTAAGGTTTTGTTACCTTAGGCTCTATCTACCCTGTTAGGAATAAAGACGTGATATATGTATGTATGTATAAATGATCTCGCTTTTATGCTACCAAAATTACAGTGGAATCTTCACGGGAGTGTTCAACTAAACTTATTTTAACAACCAGCTAAAGTATTCCAAATAAAAATTGTGAGATTTCATATACCGCGTTGCTATACTCTGACTGCACGCAAACAAAATCTTATCCAAATAGATAAAGAAAATTCCCGAAATATTACGCCAAACCCATTGCAACAAATCAAATTTATCTCCAGAGCACAACAGACCTCCCATCCAATATTCAAACAGACATAAAAAGCCACTTTTCGTCGTAAAACATTTGAAAACAGCGTTACATTTTTCTTAACTTCAATGGCACGTTCTCGCAGCTTTGAAACAAGTTAAACTGGATTACCAACTTGTCCGATAAGTGGAGAACTCTTTATTTTATTAGTAAAATATTCTTTCCTAATCGAGCGGGGGCGATATCGCTAAAGACTACGCCTTACAGTGGTTACGGTGGAATAGCTAAACGAGAAACGAACGACAGAAATATTTATAACCCAAATCACTATGAGATCCGCAGAAGAACAAAGATGGCCGACATTGCCCGAAGGATTGCTACATTCAAGTGGCAGGTCAGGAGGCTCACAGCCAATGGAGACTGATATCAGAAGACACAGCGTGGGAAGGCGACGTGTATACATACATACATACATACATACCGTCACGCCTCTTTCCCCCAGGGGTAGGCAGAGACTACTTCGTTCCACTTGCTACGATCCTGACATACTTCTTACGCTTCATCCACATTCATCAATCTCTTCATACATGCTCGTAGGTTTCGGGTCCTGACCTGACCTTTTTCCAAAACGTCTCCTATTTGGTCTCGGAACGTCAGTCTAGGCCTTCCGAGCATGTATGAAGAGATTGATGACTGTGGATGAAGCGAAAGAAATATGTCAGGATCGTAGCAAGTGGAATAAAGTAGTCGCTGCCTACCCCTGTGGGAAAGAGGCGTGACGGTATGTATGTATGTATGTATGTATCTTTAGATCAAGTTGACTTAGAACAGTGGTTTCTCACCTTTTCAGTTTCGTTAGCTTTATAACCTTACTAGGGTCACGGATTTTACCCTTAACAGACGAGCTTATACAAGGCAAGGAAATCATCCAGCCATGCAGCTCATGAACTCCGCGAAAAACCGATTTTACCCCAGACGGGGTAATTACCCCCAATTTAGAAACCCAGGACTTTGAGGTTTGATTTTTTGACAGCTCTCACAGGGTCGACAAAGCCTAAAGTAACAAGACAAGGCTAAGTTTAGCATGGTTGTCGATAGGTGGAAATGGAAATCAAAATAGTGGTTTCCTAGCCGCATCGCCTATCTATATTCCTAAGATTTTTGGCCGTTCCCTCCATGGACTTTTATTGTATGCACGGCAAGAGAAGCAACTAACATTATATGTTTGTCCTTTGCTCTAGCGTGGTAGTTTGATGAATAGAGACGTTTTTACAAACGTTTACTGGCTCTGTTTCTTTGGCCCGTCTTCTTGCTCTGCGCAGGGTCGCCATTTCGGTCATAAACCTCGACGGTCGGTTCTTATCTGCCCGGGGCCGAAAGTTCCGGGATATATGCCGCCCCTAAGGGCCAATCAGCCGTGGTTAGCGGCCATTATCGCGATCGTTATATTACGTGGCCAATTTGCTTTTTAGGAGTTAAAATAGCGCAAGAATTCCTTACTCAAGATCAAGGAAATATAGTAAGGTAGATTTAAAGTTGAAGCAATCGATGATGTGATACTTAGAACTTGATTGGATATTGATGTGAAGTTGTACTTATTGTTTTGTAAAATGTAGTCTCATTCTTGCGCGATTTAAGGACGTAATCACTTTTCTATGTAATGTGAAGTGATGAAAATGTTCGGTTTTGGATAAAAGGTCAGGTCAGGAGTACCCGAAACCGACGAGCATGTATGAAGAGATTGATGAGTGTGGATGAAGCGAAAGAAGTATGTCAGGATCGTAGCAAGTGGAACAAAGTAGTCTCTGCCTACCCCTGTGGGAAAGAGGAGTGACGGTATGTGTGTGAAAATATCTAATTTATAAAATAGATAACGCACAGAGTTTTTTGACATGGGGTCTTATCATAACGTGTTAATGCGATTCAATCCCGATTCAGCTTAGGTTCGCTCGCTGTCAGATCCGTACTAAAAATGACAGCTAAAACCTGTACTGAGTCGGAATTGAATGGCATTTAGACGTCATGTTGAGGCCCTCGTTCTGTATCTACATTGGATTAGTTGTATGTGAAATGGATGGCAATGCAAGTACAATCAGCAAAAAATTCCTTGAGGTATTAAAAATGTTAAATTTTCAAAACTAAAGCTATGACCGGAATCGAGCCCGGATCATCATTCCGTGATGCGTGCTATACCCCTACATAGGGCTGCCATCCGTCCCGATATATCGGGACTGTCACCGTTATTGAAGTCTCTGTCCCGACGTCCCGACATATACCAAAATGTCCCGATACTGTGCAAATCGTAATCGCGGGGTGAGGGGGCGGACCCACCACACCGCACCGGCGACCGCCCGCGTGAGCCAGTACCCCGCTAGCCCCGCTGCCAACCGCGCGCAAACGCATATAACGGTTTTGTGTTTGTGCATTTTTTGATTAGTACGTGGTGTGGTGCCGGCAGTTCATAATTATTTAAAGTTAAACGAGAATGTCTACGGCGAAAAAGAGGAAGTGTCATTTCTCGGACGATTATACAAAAGAGTGGAGTTTCATAAAGAGAGGACGTACAAATGAAGAAGCGATGTGTAGTATTTGTAATTGTTTTATATCAATTTCTCACGGCGGTAAGGGAGACGTAAAACATCACATTTCTACAACCAATCACAAAACTAAATTCATGACAGTATCGACAGCAAGGCCCATATCTGGATTTATGATTAAAGAAAATACCCAAGAAGAAGTACTTATTGCTGCAGCGGAACTAACGACAGCATATAAAGTTGTTAAACACCATCAGTCATTCAAATCTCTTGATTGTACCGTGAAATTGAATTCCACAATGTATCCCGACTCAAAAGTTGCTGCAAAGCAGTCTACAGCTAGGACAAAGGCTACAGCCATTGTAACAAATATTCTCGCTCCACACTCCGTGAATGAAACTGTAAAAAAAATTCAAGAAGTTTCTTTTTACGGTATAGGCACGGATGCGTCCAATCACAAAGCTGAAAAGATGTTTCCTTTACTTGTTCAATATTTTACGGAAACTGACGGTATCCAACAAAAACTGTTGAAGTTTGATTCTTTAAAAAATGAAACATCGGAAACAATATCGAACTATTGTATTAACTCATTAAGAGAACTGCAGATTTCTTTGGATAAACTAATAGCTTTTTGTGGAGACAACGCCAATACCAACTTCGGAGGACTTAATCGACATGGTCAAAACAATGTTTTCAAGAGAATGAAGGAAGAATTAGGAAAATCGTTAGAAGGAATTGGGTGTCCGGCCCACATTCTGCACAATACAGTATCCAGCGCTGCTGGAATTTTATCTGTGGATGTTGAAGTCATTGTCCTAAAGATTTTTCACTATTTTTCGATATACACAGTTCGCACAGAAAGGCTGAAAGAGTTCTGCTCATTTATTGATATAAATTACCAAACTCTTTTGTCGCACTCAAAAACAAGATGGCTGTCGTTAATGCCCGCTGTTGAGAGAATCCTAAAACTTTGGATTCCGCTTAAAGATTTTTTTGACGCTGAAGAACGGCCACCTAAAATAATTTCAGATTTCTTTAGAAATCCGGTCAGTGAAATTTATTTTCTATTTTTGCTGTCCAATTTGAGCTTATTCGAACGAAATGTAAGAAGTGTTGAAAAGAATAAAATATCTATAATTGAAATAAAAAACATCTTAGATGAAACACAAAAACAACTGCTTGAAAGAAAAGCTGACAAGTTTATTGGCATGCAAACTAAAATAGAATTGAATAAACTTAAAAGGGAAAATTCAACACCTGAAACAGGAATATTGATTTCTAAATTTGAGGAGGAGACGGTACTGTTTTATAATACAGCAATAGATTATCTGAAAAAGTGGTCTGTTTCATTTAATAAATATGAAATTTTCAATTGGATGACGCTAACTGAAATCCCAGAATGGGCGAAGATTGAAGACACAATTCTATATCTTACTGAACATGGTGTGGAGATTTTGGGTGACAGATGCTATGAAGAATATACGTATCTGAAAACCTTTTTGGAGTCTGAACGGGCATCTGAAGAATGGAAGTCGAAGAAGTCTCTGGAAGAGAAATGGATGTACTTTTTGAACAAAACCGAAAATCCCGAAAGAAAGTGCCAAATGCTTAAACTATGCCAGTATTTATTTGCAATTCCAGCCCACAACGCTACAGTGGAAAGGGTGTTTTCTTTAATGACGGCTCAGTGGACTGATGAAAGGAATTCTCTGCTGCCGAAAACAGTGGAGTCAATATTACAGTGTCAGATAAACTATAATATGACATGCATTGAGTTTTACCATTATGTTAAAGGCAATATAGCCTTGCTAAAAAAAGTTAAGTCCTCGGAAAAATATAACATGCCGAGTACTTCTTCTGCTAATTCCTAAGTTATGTAATAAGAAAATAAATATTTGTCTTGCCTTGCCCTAAAATTTGTTTTTTTTTCTTACTCTCCATTTCAGCCAGCCAAAGCGTCCCGATGATACCTTACCAAAATATGGCAGCCCTACCCCTACACCACCCATAGCAGGTGAGTAAGCTTCGAAATTTTTTACTAAGCGATTTTTTGTTGCCAAGCGCCATCTGTTAGAATAAAGTGTATGTACGACACATTACAATTATAAATTCCTGTGGAACATCACTCACCTCTCTCACTGGACAAGAGAGGTCGCTTTTCAAATGATTCAGGAATTTTCAATTCTACACTACCGGAACGATCCCAAACACAATGCAATCCGATGCACTTTACGTGCGTTCATAAAAAACGCATCTCGTATCAATTGGGACCAATACGAGATACGAAGTACAGTCGAGCGGGAAACAAAAGTTTATTTAATATGGAGGGGACGAGTCAAAGCAAGCGAATTCCCAGTCTCTTTGAGAGACCCGCGGCGGACTGACGCGGAGACAAGTGTTTCAGAAAAAAATCCAAGTTAGAATATTTTTATGTACCAAATATAACCATAATGTTGAAGGGACCCTCATAATCTATTTGTATTAGAATCCAGAGGAAATAATCGTATTCACCATGTGACCATGTCTTTCAATTTTCATCCTATCATATTTTAGTATGGCGCACAAATTAACAACGTCAAAAATCCACTCGCCTACAGTTTGACAGAACTTTTTTTTTTATTTACCTTTTATTTTGCATACGTCAGTTTGACACGTATTAGGCCAATTTAACTTTTCTCGGATATGTATTTACTTATGTGACAGAGTAATAGTTAAATAAGACCTATTTGACGATTAAAAATTGTCTTTCGATGGTTAAGTGAAATGAACCTAACAATGATTTTATTTTGAAAACAAATACATTCTGTCAAGTTTCTTGCGGCATATTCTTGACAATGATAAAACGAAATAGAAATACATTTATTGAATAAGAACATTGCAGGTACAGAGGTTGGTAGGTAGGTACTTGACAAAGATGGCCAGATATATATCTTTCTTCCATGCGAGTCTGGGACTTCTGGGAGTAAAGAAAAAACACGGAATGTACTAGTTGTTTCTCTTCCCATCGAGGGAATGGGCGAAAATCTTATGAATCATGTTATAGGCGGCTAGCAACCCATCACTATTTTAAATCCCCTTTCCACTTGTACACTCACAATCATGCTAAGCGTGGCCTTAAGGTTTTGTTACCTTAGGCTCTGCCTCTCCCGTAAGGGATAAAGATGTGTATGTATGTATGTAAAAGAGCCTTATGCCGCCAATTATCAGAGTAAACTTTTGATTCTAATTTTAATAATAAGTTATAAACACATAAGATTTGTGTATTTAATAGTACAACGACTCAACATCGACCGCCCACGGGACTGGAGCAAAATTATTACGTAAAAGATGACAGCTTCCAGCTTCTGTGCACGATTGTACTGCATGCAGCTGCGGCATATTTACATAGCGCATGTACTACAGTTATATCAAACATTAGCATAGCATTTAAAATAGTGTGAAGGTAAATTTGAAGAAGCTTGGAGAACAATTTAAGGAAGTATTCGAGAAAGGTTTGGAATTCTACATAATTATTACATAGATGGCATAGTAACACGAAACAAAACACAAAAAAACGATCTTCTTTTTTAATATGGCCCCATCGATGCGATGATTTCGCCAATGTCAAAAGTAATAAATACAGTATTCAAAAATCTTGCGACAAAAATGTCGGCAACGCTGTACGGTAGAACACGGTCAAAAGACCCCTCCCCACTGTCCCTGTCCCCCAGAATCTGCCAGGAAATCATTAACCGATGTCCAAGGTGCACCGGACCAAGCACTGCTCTTCCCCTCGGACGGATCCAAAAACGAACCGCAGCTCTTGACCACACGCGGAGGTAACCCGGCGATAGATAAACCACCGACTCGAACAGCTGACAGTGACAGCTCGTCACTTGTCAACATAACAGCCTTACAATACAATACAACACACAAATTTACATGCATACATTCATAAATCACGTCTTTATTACGGGGAAGACAGAGCCTGAGGTAGCCAGAACAAAATGCCACGTTTAGCATGATTAACGTGTAGGTGGAAAGGGGAATCAAAATAGTGATGGATTAGCCGCATCGTCTATAACATGATTCCTATGACTATCGCCCATTCCCTCGATGGGCTTTTACCATCTGCGCTAGAAGAGATGCAACTGGTACGTACTATGTATTTTCTTTTCTCCCAGAACAGCATAGAAGTAAAAAGCTATGAAAATCTTTATTTTGCAATTAGACTGCCAAAGGTTTTTTTAGGTACATGTATTTTTTGAAACTACCAGCACATTTGGAAAAACTATCATTGCCTAGAAAAATGCGCTGCAAGACTTGGCAGGAAGTCATTTTTTGAAATAAAATAAGTTTTTAACAATACTTAAATTCTACATAACTAACAATACATTTATAATAAAAGGGATGTAGAAGGTCCCAAAGTTAAGTAAGTACCATAAATTATATTAATAGAGATATATAGTCTCTACTGGTCAACGGGCGACTTTTAACAAACAAACATACCACACATAGCACCTCACCAAAGAATCGCGCAAAGTATGAACTAGCGCTGCGAAACTAAATCCCGAATACTTGAAACTTGCAATCGAACCTTAACTTTGAAGTCAGAATTCCTAACTCGACAAAGTTTCGAGCATCGCCGCGGCGCGCACATAGTTTGGAGGAGTCAAGTTTTTCAAGAGTACATTATTTTTAGAAGGGTCGAGTTCATAAAGATGTAGGTATTTTGTGGAAGTCATACAATAGCGAAAGAGGTATGTCAGGATCGTAGCAAGAGGAAAAAAGTAGTGTGGAATTGATTGCTAACCGTCCAATTTTCGGGGGGAACTTTAATGAAAGTTGAGGAAAAACTTGGCTAGATCTTGGCCATTATTAATAATCTTTGATCTTAACTGCAATTCGTTGTTAGAGTTTGGTCTTACACTTGGCAATAGCCTTTATGGGCTATGAGGAGGGCCGTGGGTTCTATCGAACCCGTAGGCTTAATATATAACTCGCTCGCAATCGCCATCTTGTCCATTTTGACAGTTCTTGTATGAATGTGACAGCTAGCTGATTCCGATGCCAATTGTCAGCCCATACGTGAACTGTCAAAATGAACACGATGGCGATTGCGAGCGAGTTAGATAATAAGCCTACCGGTCTTGCATCTCTGAGTTTTTCGGTAATGATGTCAAATTATCTTCAATATTCTTAAAAATTAACATGAGATCTTAAAAAACCTTGCGCGTCAGAGATGAAGAACCTATAAGGCAGGGGTGGCCAACTTGATTAGAGCCAAGATCTCCTGTTTACTAACGAAACCCCGTGCGATCTACCAATTACATACTTCATGAAACCTTAAATCAGCAGTTGGTGATTACGTTGCGCAGTCTGGTCTACGTATTTATATTTTTTGCCTTGCCACGATCGACTGCACTAACAGTCGCGATCGACCTGTTGGCCACCCCTGCTATAAGGCTTCTTTTCTAATTTTTGTTTGTTTGTGTTCTTGACTTGAAATTTAGACATTGTGGATGATAACGTGAATACAATAATGTCGGCGAAGATCATACTGTTTCTCTTTTAACAAAAATGTAATACCGCAAAAGGTAAAACAGTAAAATTAAACAAAAAAAACAAGAAGTAAAAATTCTTGATTCATTCACCTATCATTTGATAAACAGCGCCTTCTCTCCTCCCTGGTGAGCAGTAAATGTTCCACGGCAGTTTGTAATCATATCTTACAGCCACATCATTCAAACAGATGACGCTTAGCGACAAAAATAAGGTTACGTGACAGTTAGTAACATACATACACTTAAACACATACACAAATTACGTCTATATCCCTTACGGGGTAGACAGAGCCAAGACCTAAAGGACATGTTTAGCATGATTTTAGCCACATATGTGAGAAGGGGAATCAAACTAGTGATGGGTTGCTAGCCGCATCGCCTATAACATGATTCCTAAGTATTTCGCCCATTTCCTCGATGGGCTTTTACCATCAGCGCGGGACGAGAAGCAACTGGTACATTCTATGTTTTTCCTTTGCTCCCAGACCAGCATGGAAATAACAGATAGAAAAAATCGAAGGCTTACCCACCTGCTATTGGTGTAGGGGTATAACAAGCGTCACGGAATGACGAGGAACCGGGTTCGATTCCCGGGCATAGCTTTACTTTTGAATGTAATAGAAATTTTGTGTGGCACTCATAAAAGGTAAAGGCAATATATGTTTGACGTACACTTTAATCGCTACACCTACAGACTGTTCCTTTCTTTAATCCTCGCAATCAACAGACCCTAAGCCAACACGCTAAATGTCAATATAATTCATGATCACAAAACAAATCATTCCGGCCCGGCAGCGGCAAATAAAATTAAATGAATAAAGGCTTATAAACAAAGCATTAAGCTCGAACCTTCCCAAATTCATTTTATTATTAAATCCAATCATTTATTCAGTGAATAAGCCAGGGACTCGCTCATTCGACAGCGAAGGAAAGGGACAGAGTCACACAGTCTCTGACATTTTATAACGCTGTCCTGCTTGCTCATTGATGGCGAAGCAGTTTTTGAAGCCAAGGGTAGATTAGGAGGCGGTGGCATTGGCTCGGAAATTATATCGTTTAACTCGAAAAGAATCACTGTTCAGTGATTTTTGCGGCTTTGTGGATTTATCTACCGGTTTGAAAATAGACCGGCTGTGTTTAAAATTTGACGGATTCCAACTGGGGGGTTGTCACGTGGATCGAGGTGAAGTAATTTTCAAGTGGGGTATCTAGTGGTTTAAGTTTATAATTACACATAAACGGATAACTCACGTATAAAAGGTCGAGTGATACTCGACATGTTTCGAACTATTTCGTAGTCCTTCTTCCTGGAGCGCTCGCCCCGGCGGCAGCGAAACGAACATGCTGGCGCGCTTTTATACGTGAGTTATCCGTTTATGTGTAATTACTAATTATGATTGAATCTCACGGTAGTTTCATGTTGAAATTGGTTTAGCTTTATTTGATCTGTTTGTTGGGTTTCTGCCATGCTGGTCTGGGAGTAAAGAAAAAAACTTAGAATTTATCAGTTGCTTCTCTTCCCTCGCAAATGGTAAAAGCCCATCGAGGAAATGGGCGAAATTCTTAGGAATTGTGTTATAGGCGATGCTAGCAACCCATCTCTATTTTGATTTCCCTTTCCACCTATTCGCCCTTAATCATGCTAAACGTGGCTTTAAGGTTTTGTTACCTTAGGCTCTGTCCAACCCGTAAGGGATAAAGACGTGGTATATGTATGCATGTATGTTGGATTTATGGTGGATGCAATTAATTTTAAAAACGTTATCAATGAAGTTTTTATTGGCATATAAAAGCGGTTCATGCAAAAAACAATAACTATTACAATTTTTAAAAAACCCCCCAAGAAAATAAAATAAAAATTCAATAACAAGTATATTCTGAAAATAGGCTGCCAAGGACTCTTTTGGATGTCTCTTTTAACAACCGATGCAAAAAGAAGGGTGCTATAAGTTTAACGCCGTCTTTCTCTCTCTCTCTCTCTCTCTCTCTCTCTCTCTCTCTCTCTCTCTCTCTCTCTCTCTCTCTCTCTCTCTATCTCTCTCTCTCTGTGTGTGTGTGGGTGTGTGTGTGTGTGTCTGCGGCATCGTACCTCTCACACAAATGGACTGATTTCAATCCGGTTCTTTCATTGGAAAACCAGTTAATCATATTAAGTCATGGTAAGAGCCAGCTCCTTGTTTAGGGGCGTTCAAGTATTACGTAAGCGCTTGAGGGGGGCGGGGGGATCTTTGCTTTGCTTATTTTTGACGACATGGTGAGTGGGGGGGTCGATATGGTGATCACGTCAGCAGTTTCGGTTCGAACTGCTGCTCACGAATAAAAAAAAACAGAATCCATTAAAAGAATGCATATGAGGTACCAATTATTACGTAAGCATGGGAGGAGGGGTAAGAGGTTTGCTTACTTTTGCTGACAAGGGGAAGGGGGGGTAAATAATTGTAAAAAATCTGCTTACGTAATACTTGAATAGCCCGTTATCTAAAACCGCGAGTTAGTTATATTTTAAACAGTTCCTTGGTTATTCAAAAGTTCTTCTTATCTGTGATGAATTAGCACATTCTTCAAGTGTTATCTGCACTTGAATCCACCTCAACTCAAGATATATTTTCAGAGATTATCAAAGTTATCCGACAAACACTTGGAGCCCGTGCAAACACAGGAATCCTAGATTCTGTTAGTAGACCATTGTAACTTGATCTATTTGCTGGTAAGCCTTATATGGAGTCACGGGTCTTCTTGTTCACGTCAACGCACGATTATCTGACCTGACTTCGACTACTGAAGTATCATGACAAATACCATACAAATTCTTCTTCTTCCATGCTTCTCTTCCCAGGCAGATGGTAAAAGCCCATCGAGGGAACGGGTGAAAATCTTAGGTATCATGTTATAGGCGATGCGCCTACCCATCACTATTTTGATTCCCACCTATACGCCCACAATCATACTTAACGTGGCCTTTATTAATGGGTGGTGTAGGGGTAGCACGCGTCACGGAATACCGAGGATCCGGGTTCGATTCCCGGCCATAGCTTTATCGGATTTTTCTGTGTTCGTATTTTCAGTGACATTTAGAAATTTAATTTCTAACGGTAAAACCGTAAAAAAAACTTAAATTCAAGAAAAAATCTTAATTCATTTGATCGTTTTTTTTTATATATATAAAAGGGGGCAAACGAGCAGACGGGTCACCTGATAGAAAGCAATCACCGTCGCCCAGGGACACGTGCAAGACCTGGGGAATCACAAGTGCGTTGCCGGCCCTTTGAGGAACAGGAAGGCTCGCTTTTTAAAGATCCCTAAATTGTACCGCTCAAAGAATGCTGCAGCAGGAAGTTGGTTCCAGATCTTTACCGTGCGAGGAAAGAAATTGCGTTTAAAACGCACGGTGCTTGACTGCCAACCATCAAGATGTTGAGGATCGTAATATGTATGTATGTGTTCGCGTGTGTTCACGGGATTCCGTTTCATGTTGTTAGTTATAACTGTAATTATAACTTCACTGTAAACAAATAACATAATGATGCCGTCATTCTGTAACCAGCATCGCTCCACGTCACGGAGTGTCGACTAACGAAGCCGGATGATGGAGCCTGGCATAATGACTGCGTCGAGTGCTGATTTATGGGGTATCGGCGTCGAGATGAACTCCATTTTATTGGGAACGGATATGCACTAATAACTTTTACAATTAAGCTTATTGGTTACTTACTTGACACGAAATGTATATTTCATAATTTTGTTTTATATATTTTTTTTCTCTTCGACATTGGAGACATCTTCAATTATTTGACGGTGGAGGCGTTTTACACCTCCACTGAACTTATTTTTTTTTGGTTTGACTAGTAGAGACTTTATACATCTCTACTATAGATTAATATAATGCCATTAAAAACAAAACTTGTAAAACAAAACAAGTCTCGCTACTCAGTTCTTCTACCGTAAAAAGTTGTGAGATCCATGTGATACCAAGTCGGTTAATTTATTCAGTCCCTACTTAAGAGATCTCCTGTCTGAAGTTATTACGTAGTTAGCTAACCTAACAACATAATAATGCCCATATCAAAATTAAAAATCGTTTATGTTATAAATAAATAAATTGACTTGACATTCGCATTATCCTCTGTGTATGTGTGTGTGTGTGTGTGTGTGTGTGTGTGTGTTTGTCTGTGGCATCGTAGCTCTCAAACGGATGGACTGAATTCGATGCGGTTTTTTCAATCGAGAACTAAGTTTCCTTGTGGTGATTTTTAGCTATGTTTGGTGGAAATTGGTTTAGCAGTTTCTGCGTGGGGGGGTTTTTAAATTATGTTTATCTATAATTCTATACTATTTGATTAAATTGACAATATTTTAGTTGTTCACAAAAATCTCGACAGCAAAAGCAACTATTATGTCACCATCAAATCTGGCTCACCATCTATATCAGAGCAACGAGAATCCTCTATACGCATTTGAGCAATTTGCTTTGAGAGCGTCTCATTCATATAAATTCAGTACATAATGTCGAGATAGCCGAGATATATGTTACGAGTACATCTGTATATCTGTATATCTAGTAATGAAATTGCAGGTACGGGCCAGACGCATAATTGTAGATCTGCATACAAAGTGGATGCAGAAGACTTATGCATATCTACTGTGTTATTCTCTTTCAGGGTTCCTTATCTATAAGCGTGGTGCGGCGTGACTCAGCTCTTAAGCAAAATGTAGGCAGCGTCAGGTCATTTTATATTGGTACATACACACAATACAATACAAATACTCTTTATTAAACACCACAAATCAGTACAAAACAATACAGAAACAAAGAACAAAGTAGACAATAGGCGGTCTTATCGATTAATAGCGATCTGTACCAGACAACCAATAAGAGAAATAAGTTGGAGACAGTATAAGTAGGTGGCGGAAACAAATAGACAGGATAAACGCAGGGATAATAAAAACAACAATACCAACATAAATATAATACATAGCTAAATAAATAAAATAAAATAATACATACATAACATTACTGTATAATACTTCAGATAAAATAAATGTGAGAATGTAACAATGAAAAATAAGAAGGCCATACAACAGAAAAGGATTTGATCAGAAGCAAAAAGAAAAGATAAGGTACTACATACATACATACACAAATCACGTCTCTATACAGACAGCTTAGACAGAGCCTAAGGTAACAAGACCTACAGGCCACGTTTAGCAAGACACTGAGGGCGTAGAGGTGGAAAGTGGAATCAAAATAGTGGTGGGTTGCTAGCCACATCGCCTATAACATGATTCTTAAGAGTTTCGCACATTCCGTCAATGGGTTCTTACCATTTGGGAAGAGAAGCAACTGGTACATTCTATGTTTTTTTCTTTGCTCCCAGACCAGCATGGAAGTAACATAGTGATCATGTAAAGATATCGTTTTTCTTTTGAAATACGGAACGCTAAAAATTACTTGTAATATTTTTGTGCAGAACCCTCACCTCGAGCGTCGTTGTCAAGCTGACGCTTTTTTTAGAGAAAATCATTTTGTACACTGACTAGCAGAGATTAATCTGGCATTTGTAGTTTTAAATATAGTTGTGTTTTTCTTTTTAACATCCCCATTCATTATAGGTGAAGAACTTAAGTAAATGAGCTGTTGTGTGTAGTAGAGTTCATACATAAATCACGTCTTCATCCCACGGGGTAGACAGAGCCTAAGGTAACCTAAAGACCACGTTTAGCATTATTGTAGGTCGTATGGAAAGTGGAATCAGAATAGTGATGGGTTGCTAGCCACATCGCCTATAACATGATTCCTATGAGTTCCTATTGATATATTGGGGATCTGTCAAATTGTCGTAGTGTACACAACTGCTCGCGATTTTTATTTGTAAACATATACTAAAACCGGTTATTTTTATTTAAAAGTAATAAAAAAGTGAATACCACCGTTTAACCAAGCTGTGCCAGTGTTATCGCGTAGTAAGCTGCTGGGCAGCGTGAGAAACAGTGCTTAATACAATATTTTGTGGCATTATTCTTATCCCAAAAACTTTTAACTACCCTCATAATTAAACAGTCAAAGTCCTACCCTTCAAAAATTTATTGAATAGTGTTGCCTGGAAAAATAAACCATAAGTCTTTGTCTATGGTGCCAGTTTACGAAGAAAGGTTAAATAAATAACGGAAAAGACTAACAATGACGTCGCGTAGTAGGAATAAAAAAATTAAATGCAACACTTGCCAAAACGATATTTTAAACAATGAATGTTTACTATGTTGTGTATGTCAATTCACTTTCCATCTGGATTGCACTAGAGTGGTCACCCGAAGCCGATTTTTAATAATGTCAACTGCTACCAAGAAAATCTGGAAGTGTTTGAAGTGCCGTAATCTCGCACTCACACCCGATGTTGAACATTCGTCACCAAGCACTCCAAAAAAATCGTCGCAATTAAAAAAATCATGTGTGACTAAACCAACTGAACTGAGAGAACAAAATTCAATTGTTCCTGGTAGACAATTGGCAACTGTTACAAGCCAAGTACCGAAAAGCCCTTCTTCTCTATCCGTGGGAAACTTGACGGGTGTTACATCAGATAGCGCTATAACTCCAGTTGCGGAGCAGGATAATATAACTGAATCACCTATAACTACAAGTGTCCCGGAACCGGAACCGGAAATGTCTTCAACATCTGAAGCAGACTTTGACTCGGAAGAATATGATGATACTGTATGCAGCCTCCCAAACTTAACAACCACGGAAGATGAGCAGATTTTGGAACTAAAAACTCAATTGACTAGTCTATCCATCCAGCTTGCTAGTGCTCACGATGAAATTGACCGCTTAAATGTCACCATTTCTGAGACTGCGATATTGATGGAGGAGAAACAGAAAAAAATCGATCTTTACAAGAAGATTTTAGGAGAAAATGGTAATTTACATAAAACAACTCCAAAAAAATCATTAATGAAAAGAAATTCTGCTTCTTTCACTGCCGATACCCTCTTCAGCTGCACCTCTCCAATAATCTATAATGTCAATAAGCAAGCTGACTTTTTCTGCACACAGAAATCAGCGACACAATGTTCTTTGAATAGCAACGCTTTGAATTGTGAGAATTCTCAAAATGTTTCTGTCTCCTCTAACGACTCCGAAACCAATGAGAAGAAATTATTGCCTGAATCTAGAGTCAACACCGCAAGTAGTCTGGAAGCTCAACCCAACGTTGCAGTAATTCCAGATGCAGACCTACAAGCTGAAAAACGTAAAGTACTGATATTTTCAGACGACAGATGCGTGTTTTTGCGAAGATACTTGCAAAATCACCTTGGTAATACACACATCATAACTGCCATTGTAAAACCAGGAGCATCCACGGATAAACTATTAGAATCTTGCGTAACGCTGTGTAATGACTTCGGTAAACATGACTTTGTTCTAATATTAAGTGGTCAAAATGATAAAAGTATCATGAAATTACAGGCGTCACTGTATAATTACATGAAGCAATTATCTCACACAAATGTTTTACTCAGCGATGTCTACTTCAATAAACATGTAAATGTTCCAAAAATCAGTGAAATGTATAAGTCTTTATGTGCTGAGTTTAAACAATGGTCTTCTTTCATAAATCCCTATTGCGGACCTTTTTATTCTTTTAGAACTCGTAAGTTTAGTTTAAGTAATACACTGTTAAATCGCATACAGAGCTTGATCTATAAGAATGAATACTATATGTTTAAGGATTCCCAAACTAAGCCAATATTAGATATAAATATTACATGTGTTGATGAAGCTCATGATAAAGACTCCTTTTTTCGACCCCAATAATTGCTCTATTTCAGTTTTCCATCAAAATGTTCAAGGCTTAAAATCAAAAATTAGTGAATTAGAAATTTTAAAAGATTCTTTAAAAATTGATGTTCTTTGCTATTCAGAAACTTTTTTGAAAAATGGTGAAGCTTGCACTATTCAACTTGATGAGTTTGTAATGGGCGCTCAATATTGTAGGAAAAAAATGACTAGAGGCGGAGTTTGCATCTACGTTAAAAAATCCCTTAACTTTAGCAACCTTGAATGGATTTCCACCTTATCTAAAGAATTGCATTTTGAGGCCTGTGGCATTTTAATACCCGATCTAAATTGTGTAGTGGTGTGCATATACAGAAGTCCCGATAGTGACATCTGTTTTTTCCTTAGAAGTCTTGAAGTCCTGCTAGATAAACTGACACTTCGTTCACGTAATTTCAAACGTAAAGTAATTTTGGCTGGCGACTTTAATATTAATCTATTGAGTAACGATTCAGCTAAACATTCTTTCGTATCTTGCTTTCGTAAATACAATCTAAACGCAAAAATCATGGAACCCACAAGAATAACAAATTCATCACAAACATGCATTGACAATATAATCTCAAACATTCGGCAATGCTCAGCTCAAGTTCTAAATTTGGGTATCTCTGATCACACAGGGCAGATACTTACGTTTCCTACTTCTCTTGGTTTTAAAGAGAAATTTTGGTATGTAAAAACTAGAAAAGTTTCTAAATATCTTGATATTTTTATTAAGTATATTTCACACATTACATTTTCGGATGTTTACGATAAAAAGGACTCTAATGGTGCATATCAGGCTTTTATGGCTTTGTTTAAATTAATTTTTGATCTAGCAATACCCTTAGAGACTGTCAAAAAAACGTACAAAAAAAACCCGAAGTGGAAAACCAAAGGTATCATAAAGGCAAGCAAAACCAAACGCAAAATGTACTTGTTGACACAAATTCACAAAAACGACCTGTTTACTACTAAGTACAAAAGGTATTGTAAACTATACAAAAAAGTGATTCGTTGCTCAAAAATAATTTCAAATGATAAATTTATTTCTAACAGTGGGAATAAATCTAGAGCTACTTGGGCTATGATCAAGCAACATACTTCCTCAGTAAACCCTTTGAAAACGACAATGAACAAAATAACCTGTAATGGGATTGATATATCAAATCCACTAACCATTGCAAAAACCTTTAATGATTTCTTCCTTAACAAAAATGAGATTAACATATTGCCTTGTGATAAATATAAAAATACATCTGAAAAGGTTTGCAAAAGCATATTTCTAAGTCCTGTGGACAAAAATGAAATAAAAAATATTGTTAAATCACTTAGTAATAAAAAAAGTTTTGGTCACGACTCTATCCCCATTCAAGTAATCAAAGCTAGTATTGATTATATTTCTGAACCTCTAGCACACATTGTTAACCTCACTCTTGAGACGGGAATATTTCCCGATGATTTAAAAAAGGCTTTAATCAAACCTTTGCATAAAAAAGGTGATAAGGAGCAAATTGACAACCATAGACCTATTGCACTGCTCCCTAACTTTTCAAAAATTTTTGAGAAAGTCATCTATAAAAGATTGTTGGGATTTATACAAGCTAACAATATACTGAGTCCCAATCAATTTGGATTCCAAAAAGGAAAATCTACTTCGTTGGCAATATTTAAGATTTTTATGCATATTTGGGATGAAATAAATAACAAGAGACCATGTTTTGCTCTATTATTGGATATGTCCAAGGCTTTCGACTGTGTAGTTCACGAAACTGTTCTACTTCAGCTAGAAAATTTGGGCATACGAGGTAATGCTCTCACCCTTTTTAAAACTTATCTATGCGATAGAAAACAGGCGACTGTAATTGAATCCTATAATAATATAACTAAATCTATTGAACAAAAGCAATCGGATTTTGAGACAGTTGGCGTAGGCGTACCACAAGGAAGTGTATTAGGTCCACTCATTTTTTTAATATATATAAACGAATTACCTAAAATTGTCAACGACTTGTGCGTACTATTTGCTGATGATGTTACGCTTTTGTTTTCAGGATTAATGTCAAGTGAACAACTTCAACATAATATTAATAACACATTAAGTGTTGTTGTAAATTGGCTGAAAACTTTGAATCTTAATGTTAATTTAAAAAAAACTAAACTTATGCAATTTAGGAACTATAAAACTGCACCTAAGTCTGTCGCTATAACAGAAGGATCAGCAACTATTGAACAAGTTGACAGCGCAAATTTTCTAGGAATCAAAATCGATACGCATCTTAATTGGAAGTCTCATATTGCAGATCTAAACAATAAAATTGCAAAGAACTGTTATGCCTTATCCGTCCTTTCGGAGACATGTTCTGAAAATGTCGTCAAGAGTGCATATTACGGAAATGTTTATTCACTCCTCTCGTATGGTATTATCTACTGGGGTGACTCCACAAATATTTCAACTACATTCAAGTTGCAAAAAAGGTGTTTACGTACTATGTATCACTTGCACTGCCGTCATTCACTTCGAAATGTTTTCAAGGAGAAGAAACTTTTAACACTAACTGGGATTTACATACTTGAGCTTTGTCTCTTTGTAAAACATAATGGAGAGTATTTCACACGGATGAATTCATTAAGCCACAATTTGCGCACTCAGTATAAATATAATTATCGTATTCCCAAGGTTCATAATAAAGTCATGTACAAAAGTGCCTTCATTGCTGCAATGCGAGTTTTTAACAGGTTGCCTGTTGATATTAAGTCACTCGAAGGTAAACAATTTAAAACCTCCTTAAAAAGTTGGCTCACTGATAGAGTCTTCTACAATATGAATGAGTATTATAATTATGACAATAGATCATGCCTGTATTAACTTTTTTTAGTAATAAGTGTCATATATTGTACGTCCGTGATGGATAAACTGTTGGTTCTAATTATATATTTGTTAACATATCTGTACACAGTTAAACAATAAACGTTATTCTATTCTATTCTATTCTATATGATTTTCGCCCATTCCCTCGATGGGCTTTTACCATCTGCGCGGAAAGAGAAGCAGCTGGTACATTCTATGTTCTTTCTTTGCTATCAGACTGTGACTTAAGTCATTTTTCTAATCTAGATCGTCAATTTGTCAATTCACACACATTACTCACACATACGCATCTCTTACTGTATTTTGTATGTATGCATGTGTGTAATGATATTTAGTAGTTTATTTTATGATTTGTTTATTGTATAGATTTGTACGCTCTATTGTGGCTTTTACTATCTGGAATTTTAAACTCACGCGTGTAGAGATCCCTTATAGAGATAAGTTCGCCTTTGTGCATATATTAATGTTATTTTTTTTTGCGAATTGTATCTGTTTCTTTTTAGGGTTCCGTACCTCAAAAGGAAAAAACGGAACCCTTATAGGATCACTTTGTTGTCCGTCTGTCTGTCCGTCCGTCCGTCCGTCTGTCAAGACCCTTTTTCTCAGGAACGCGTGGAGGTATGAAGCTGAAATTTATATCAATTACTCAGGTCTACTGTCCCTTGAAGCTGTGAAAAAATCAAACTTTTAAGCCAACGCAATCAAAAGATACAGCCGTTTATGCCGCAAATTTCCGCAAATTTTCAACTCTCAAGGGAATCAAAACCTACAAGGTAGTTCCCGTGAACGCAGAATCTTGAAATTTGGTATGAAGGTAGGTCTTATAGCACAGATTAAAGAATAATTGCGAAAACCGTAAATGTGTATGTATGTCTGTATATAGCAGTGACCAATATAAAGTAACCCCACACTGCGTACATTTTGCTTTGGAGCAGGGCTCTGCTTACACTGGTTTAAAGATATTTATAGATAATGATACGGAACCCTCGGTGCGCGAGTCCGACTCGCACTTGACCGGTTTTTATTTGTACAATGAAGCATTTACTTACTTACTTACTTACTTACATACGACAGGTCATGTAATTAAGTTTTTCACTTATACTCTCGATTGTTGTACTTTTTCACAATAATAATATTTTACATTTTGTAAGAGATAGTCGGTTATTCGCTTTTATTTAGTTCTAATCAATTTAGAAACTGCTAATCGCGTTTAGAGCGTGATCACACTCCACTTCCCACCACCCACTTTCCACCTATACACCTATAGGGATAAAGACGTCATTTGTGTGTGTGTGTGTGTGTGTTCCCTCTAGCATTTTTGGCGGCGTTTTTTTAGCGGTACGGGAACGTAGCCAGCGGTCTTAGGCTTTTTAAGGTAACACTCCGTTACCACGTTATAAACCCGTACAGCGCCATCTACTGATAGGCAGCGAAACTATCCAATACTACACAACTAGGTAGTACAGGCTTATTACGACGCCACACCTGTGGCAACTGGAGCAGAACATTGGGCCCATCCACGCGAATACAAGTTAGGCTACGAAAATTCGACGTTCTATACACTGATTAACAAAATGAAAATGAATGAATGAAATGAATGAAATGAATGAATGAAATGAATGAATGAAATGAATGAAATGAATGAAATGAATGAATGAAATGAATGAAATGAATGAATGAATGTACCAGTTGCTTCTCGTCCCGCGCAGATGGTAAAAGCCCATCGATGGAATGGCCGAAATTCTTAGGAATCATGTTGTAGGCAATGCGGCTAGCAACCCATCACTAATTTGATTCCCTTTTCCACCTACACACCCACAATGATGCCAAACGTGGCCTTTAGGTCTTGTTACCTCAGGCTCTGTCTACCTCGTATGGGATATAGACGTGATTTGTGTATGTGTATGTATATAAAATAAAAAATATATATTTTGAGGGTAGTTACACGTAATATAATAAACAAGCGGTACTTCGTTTGCTCTCTTGATAAGTATAAGTATACAGGGCAGTAGGTAATTACTAATATCTGTTTTCGCGTTTGAGAGAAGCTTTAATAAGATAAAAATGAAAATTAAAACATCAAACGTGAATATTTGAATGTGTATATACTACGGAAACGCTTCAATTAATTAACAGTTGCTTCCAAAATGCCACCGAAATGCGGTGTTTACGAGACATTCTCTAATAAAATGTAGGGGTATACTAACAAAATTTCTAAACGTAACTGATAATTAGAACACAGAAAAATCCGAAAAGTAAAGCTATCTCCGGGTATCTATTGTGTTCTAATTTTCACTGACATTTAAAAATTTAATTTCTAACGGTAAAACCGAAAAAGTAAAACAAAAAAATCAAGAAATAGAATTTCTTGATTCATTTGATAGTACCTATTATTTGAAAAAAACAGCGCCTTCTCTCGTCCCTGGTGAGCAGTAGATGTTCCATGGGAGTTTGTAATTGTGTCATACAGACACATCTATGGGTGGTGTAGGGGTATAGCACGGGTCACAGAATGACGAGATCCGGGTTCGAGTCCCGGCCATAGCTTTACTTTTCGGATTTTTCTGTGTTCTAATTTTCACTGACATTTAGAAATTTCTATCTCCGGGAATCGAACTCGGATCCTCGTTATTCCGTGACGCGTGCTATACCCCTACACCACCCATAGCAGGTGGGTAAGCCTTCGAATTTTTCTATCTGTTACTAGCTGTCACGTGAGCTTGTTACTATGCGATTTTTTGTCGCTAAGCGTCTTATACGGCTTCCATAGTTCGTGCTCTACCGTCCCTATTACTCTAACGCTACGCACGATTAGTGTGAGCACGACGCACGACTCTAACTTCGAATTTCTAATTTGGTAAGAGCTGAATCCCGGAAGAATAATTTAAACTAGTTTTTTATTTCCAACGCCGGATATCGAGCGCTGCTGGTGCGTCATTGCCGACGCTTTGGGGTGTGGGTTAAGTGTTAAAATGTAGCGATTTCAACGTATTTATTGACACAGGACTTCTTAGCTAGTAGCTGAGGGCTTTACTGAGTCTGTAAAACACTACTAAAAGAAACAACTATATTTACTGCACGCTGTGTTAAGGCTAACACGCTAAACAAACAACAAGAAGAATTCTAAATCCTGCTAATATTATAAATGCGAATGTAAGTTTGTTTGTAACGGTTTCACGCAAAAACTATTCAACCGATAGTCATGAAATTTTGTACACATGTTTTTGGAGTTATTAGAAGTAACATAGGATACCTTTTATTAAAAAAAAAAAATTATGTCGTCACTCTGACGTTATCTGCGCGGACGAAGTCGCGGGCAATAGCTAGTCAGTAATAAATGGAGTAAAGCTGATCGCGTCCCTTCCGCACTGGTCTGGAAGCAAAGACAAACATAAAATGCACCTGTAGCGACACCCCTTTTTTTAACGGAGAGAAAATCTTCATGGATGCCCTAGGCACGGGGATGCCTAGGGTTATGTGGGACTCCCCCTCGAAGGGGTATACCCAAATTAAAAACTCCGGCGCTGCCTCAATCCGGTGTGATGGGGACGCAGTGGGATGCCACTAGGGTTTCACCACAAACGCCTTCCGGTGGCCCCGGCTGCCGCCAGGACCGCGCCGACAAGGGGAGGGCCCGTACGCTGGGCCCGTCTTCCCTTAGACAATGAGACCGAGCAATGCACACAGAAGCTTACTCAGCAACCGGGAAACTCTGGGAGGAAACAGAGACGCCATTCGCTGCTTTACCGTTTGTAATGGGGCCGTCCATTAATCACGTGAGGCTTGAAAGGGGGGGGGAGGGGTTTGACAAAAATCACGAAATGTCACAAGGGGGGAGGGGGGGGGGGGTGTAGTAAGATATCACGTGTATTTATTTTTTCATTATTTTTTCAAACGCGCGATTTTTAAATTACAGTTACATGTATTATAGTAAAATGACACAAAAATATATCATGACATAGATACGATACCAAATTAATATATAAATTCAACACGCGCGCTGCAAGACAATTCTAGTTCTAAAAAATTTAAGATTTTTTGTAGATACGAAAAATACACGTGATGTTGGATGGAGGGTGGGGGGGGGTAGTCTTAAACCTCACCATGTATCACCAAGGGGGAGGGGGGGGGGGGGGGTTAAAAAATGCTTAAAAAAAGATCACGTGATTAATGGACGGCCCCAATGTAATAAAACCATAAAAATATTTAATCATTTACCACAACGCTTGAGACAACCTACCCCGATCATTAAATTTAGACAAGAGTTGAGACAGTGGTTAACAAACATGTGTGATTCAGTGAGAGATTATTTTAACTATGACACAAAATTGATAATTTAAATATTGCTTTCCTCGTTGAAATGTTTTAATTTTAATCATCATTATCATCGTGGACAAAATTCTATATTCTAAACTTTATATTTTGCATGCTATTATAGACAGCTAAGTATATGTACATTTTAACATACATACATACACATACACAAATCACGTCTTTATCCCTTACGGGGTAGACAGAGTCTAAGTTAACAAGACCTACAGGCCACGATTAGCAAGAAATGCTTAACATAAGACCATTGTAATTACACTTAATGCAAATAAATATTCTATTCTATTCAAAATTAAAACGTGTTTCTCTTGCTGCGCAGATGGTAAAAGCCCGTCAAGGAAACGGGCAAAAATGCTAGGAATCATGCGGTTAGCAACTCGTCGCTATTTTGATTCCCCTTTCCAACGCCAACAATCATGCTAAACGTGGCCTTTAGGTGTTGTTACCCTAGACTTTGTTTACCCCGTAAGGGATAGACGTGTGGCGAATGTGCCTCTGTCACTTGGACCGCCGCCGCGGCTCGAGCGTCCTCAGATGAAGTTGATAAATGACGCGCTCTAAGCCCGCCCGTAATCTCCGTCGATGCGTCCCCTAATTTTTCACCTTTTTCTATCTTTTAATCCGCGCCGCGCATCCCGTGGCGTGACCTTAGGCGCTTTAATGACTTAAAATAATGTAGGAAAACAAATGGGATTTTCTATATTATTTCCGGATTTCACAGCTAGAGTTCTTTGAAGGCGTATTGGCAGTTGGGAATTTTATTAATTAGCTATCTATTATGGCTAGCAGTAAATTATTATTACTAAATGTTTCCCGCGGCTTTTTCCATTTTTTTTTAAACTTTCTGTGCAACTGAAGCAACAAAAAAAATTACTCGGTTTGTAGAGTGAGACAGTCGCTGAAATTACAGGCACAAGAGGTATTCTATCCTAGTCCTCCAGGCTGGCAACGCATCTGCAATCAAGTCTTGCGAGTGTCAATGGGAGGTGCTCGCTTACCATCAGGCGACCCACTCGCTCGTGTTCCTTCCTTGTTGTATAAGCAACCCACACACTACCAAGACAAATCAAAAATTAACACACACACACACACACATCTATCGCGTCTTTATCCGTTACGGGGTAGACAGAGCCCTAGGCAACCAAACGTTAAGGCCACGTTTAGCATGATTAAGGGCGTGTAGCTAAAGGGAAATCAAAATAGTGATGGATTAGCCGCATCGCCTATAACATGATTCCTAAGACTTTCGCCAGTTCCTCCATTCCCTGTTGAAGGTTTTTCTGAAACAATTGTCATTTAAAACAGCCCTTTACAAACAAATTTCGATTTTGATTTGGAACTCCCCAAGTGCTTTAAGAGAACACCTAATTTCCCATTCATATAAAGTTCTTTCTTGCTGGCCTGGGAGTAAAGAAAAAACATAGAATTTACCAGTTGCTTCTCTTCCCACGCATATGGTAAAAGCCCATCAAATAATATAAATAAATAGGAATCATGTTATAGGCGATAGCAACCCATCACTATTTTTATTTCCCTTTCCACCTATACGCCCTTAATCATGCTAAACGTGGCCTTAAGGTTTTGTTACCTTAGGCTCTCTCTACCCTGCAAGAAATAAAGACGAGATATATGTATGTATGTATGTATTACAATAAACTAAAATCATTTACCTTGCTACTCCGCTATCACACGTGCACAACAGCTAAGCCTGTGTGAAATATACAGAATTCTAAAAATTGTTTCGGAATATATCAGCAGATAACAAATAGTGTTGTCCGAATGAGATATCGATACTAATGTTACAATCGTCGATAACTATCGATATCGTCGAATGGTAGACTGTCGAGTAGCAACATTAGTAATTTGAAGCTATGAACTTGAAGGCCGAATCAGGCAAGATAAATAAATATAGGGGTCTCAGCACCGAATATAACTTTGTCCCTTTCGGTGTTGAGACCCTTGGTCCGTGGGGTCCTAGTGCTATTAGCCTATTCAAAGATATTTCGAAGAGGCTAATAGACGCGACGGGTGACCGCAGAGCTGGCAGCTTCCTTGGACAGCGTATTAGTATCGCTGTCCAAAGGGGGAATGCTGCCAGCGTCTGTGGAACAATGCCACGGGGGCCCCTCCTATTTTAATTATTTTATTTTAAGATTAGTTTTAGTTTAGTTTGAACCACTTGTAAAACTTATAAAATGACATGAACTCAACAAAACCCTTAAACAGCTTGTTGATAAATGTTTTCAGTTCCAATGTTCAAGTTGAATACCAGTTATACAAACTTTGTTAAGTCTTTAAATTTATGTCATTAAAATAGAATGTTAAAGTTAAGTGTCTTAAGTTAAGTGTGTTAAGTGATTTTATTCAAAAACTAGCTGCTGTCGACTTCGTCTGCAAAAGAATAGTATTTCGCTATCCCGCGGGAACTATGCAATTTTCCGGGATAAAAAATAGCCTAGGTGTTAATCTAGGGTATCAACTATCTCCGTTTCAAATTTTTTTCAAATCCATTTAGTAGTTTTTGCATGAAAGAGTAACAAACATCCATACATCCATACTTACAAACTTTCGCGTTTATATTATTGCTAGGATATAAATGGGATGTCCCCAAGTAACGTAAGTAGGTATATTAGTCTATAGTAGAGATGTATAACGTCTCTACTGGTCTGATGGACTCTTGGGCAGAAATTATCGACAGTGGACTATCGACGGACAACACTAGTTCTTAGTTTATTTCCCTTTCAACGACGGAACTACGCAGGCTGTAAAAAACCTATCCTTATTCCAAGTGTACATAGATTTAGGGTTAAGTGGGCCGTAAGCCGCTTAAAGACTTACACGAAGTGGTTCCGTGATAAATAAACTAGTGTTTTTTACATTCGCGAGAAGCACTATAGGTTTCTTAAAAAAAAAACGGAATATGTCAGCAGGGTTAGTCTTTGAGAACATCTCTACAAAGATTCTACATACATACGTAAATCACATCTTTATCCTTACGGGGTAGACAGAGCCTAAGGTGATGATGATATGCTCCCGGCCGTTTCCGACCATGGCGACCGCCTCAACTCCTTCCCAGAGTACGACCATGTGCTCGCATGTGACTTATGTAGCCAATCTTTTTTACAAAAGTTCGCGCGCATTGCGGACATGTGAGCACCCCATCAATATAGTTGTAATTGATTGCCGCAGGTGGTCGAGCTTTCAAATCATCGCGCTTGGTATCCAACTCAGAGCAACGACGAGTTTCAAAAACTTGGACTTTGTTACCAAGACAAAGACCTTAAGGCCACGTTTAGCATGATTGTGGGCGTATAGGTGGAAAGCGGAATCAAAATAGTGACGGGTTGCTAGCCGCATCGCCTATAACATGATTCCTATGTCCATTTCCTCGATGGGCTTTTACTATCTGTGCGGTTAGAGAAGCAACTGGTACATTCTATGTTTTTTCTTTACTCCCAGACCAGATGATTCCTTTTTCCGCCTATATGCCTACAATCATGCTACGTTTTGCGGGTGGTAGGGCCTTGTGCAAGGTCCGTCCGGATCGCTACCATCATCTTACTCGCTAATCCTGCCGCTAAGTAGCAGTGCTTGCACTGCTGTGTTCCGGTGTGGAGAGTAAGACAGCCGGGGAAATTACGGGCACAAGAGGCATTTCATCTTAGTCCTCTAGGTTGGCAACGCATCTGCAATCCCTCCGGGGATGCGGGTGTCTATGGGCAGTGGTGATCACTTACCATCAGGTGACCCACTTGCTCGTTTGCCTTCCTATTCATATAAAAAAAAAACGTGGTTTTTAGGTCTTGTTACCCTTTGACAACAAGGTTGTTGTGTAGGTATGTTACCAAAGGGAAGTCAAGGAGGAGGTGCGTGGAAGTCTTCCATGAGACTTATTCAACCGTCTGCTGGAATATTGCAGAATAATTCTTATAGACTGTATTGTTTTGTCCACATACATACATATCACGTCTTTATCCCTTGCGGGGTAGACAGAGCCTAAGGTAACAAAACCTTAAGGCCACGTTTAGCATGATTAAGAGCGTATAGATGGAAAGGGAAATCAAAATAGTGATGGATTGCTAGCCGCATCGCCTATAACATGATTCTTAAGACTTTCGCCCATTCCCTCGATGGGCTTTTACCATCTGCGCGGGAAGAGAAGCAACTGGTAAATTCTATGTTGTTTTGTCCACCCACTTTGTATACAGACATACATACATACCGTCACGCCTCTTTCCCACAGGGGTAGGCAGAACTTACTTTGTTCCACATGCTACGATCCTGACATCTTTCGCTTCATCCACATTCATCAATCTCTTCACACATGCTCGTCGGTTTCGGGTGCTCCTGACCTGACCTTTTTCCAAAACGTCTCCTATTTGGTCTCGGAATGTCCGTCTAGGCCTTCCCCTCCCAACGCAACTCACACTCCCCATATGGATCTGTTCAGTGATCTGTGTTTGTTATGTTAAATAGTTTTTATTAAATCAGTTTAAGATATAAGTCAATGAAAATACTATTTCAAACAACCTTTTTACACGCCCCTGGCTTAATTTAAGGTCGGGAATTTGTTATTTGAAGCTGGCAGCCCAGCCAATTATGTAAGTAATGTGTGGACTAAAAATAAACAATGTTTTTATTAAAAAATACATAGGTGCAGAACGCAAGCGCGGCCGGCGCGAACTTTACCCTCCGCGTGGCCGGTTACATAGAGTTTACCCCGTTTCGGGGTAAATTTGTACGATTCTAATTAATATTTTTATGTAAATTGTGTTATAACTGACTATTGTGAAGTGATTTTACGTTACGTGAGTTACTGCGATTTTGTTCCTTTGCTTTATTTTTTTTGTTGTAACATGGTAAAGAAATAGGTGTATTTTATATTACATAAAAGTCTTTTAAATAATTTGTAGTAACACAATTATTTATGTACAAACTTTTGTCTATTGAAAACGTTGTTCTATGTTAATTTTCTGTGGATGCTTTTTGGTGTATTGTTTACTATTTAATTTTTAATTAAGAATAAAACGTGCATTATGATCTACTTAAAAATCATTATAGGTACTCCTGTCTTTATCCGAAGTCAGGAAATAGGTGAATAAATTACATGTTGTATTTTTTCAATTAATTTCCTCCATAAACATTTTTCAGCTTTATCGTAACTAAATATCAAAAATTTTAAATAACAGCCTTCTCATTAAAATCAAAAAGCACAACTAGAATCTTAAAGTTAAAAATAAACCTCTGACCTAGCCTTTTTCAATTTTGTTTATTTTTACCCCAGAAGTGGGGTAAAATCGTACTAAAGCTGGCAACTCCGGCCCGTATCTTATCACAGGGTATCCGACAGTAGAACCCCTGCTGCCTAGGGCCACGCGCGCGCCGCCCGGAACAAAACACTCGCGAGACCGCTGCTGAAATATGTGATTTATCTTTTCGCTATATTTTTGTATATTTTGTGTTAAAAAAATATTGTGATGGTGAAGTGATTTTGACATGAAAATGGTAGTGGTTTTGTTACTGGGCATGATTGTTGGTGAGTTTGAGATTTGAATTATTAAAAAAAAATATTGCGTTTGAAATTGGAACTGGTTCTCATTTTGTTATTTTTTAAATTAGCGTAGGTTTCGGCAATTTGAGTATTTTTTCAGTGTAAAATAATCGGTGCATATTTAAAAAAATATATAATAAAAAAACACACTAGATAAATCTACCGCCAAGCAGCAGTCTTTGCATTGCTGTGTTCCGGAGTGTTAGTGGCAGCCAGAGAAATTACTGGCGTCTAAGTTGCGAATATCCTTGAGCAACGGTTATTACTTACCATCAACTATCCCACTTGCTCGTTTTCCTTCCATGTCGAATTTAAAAAATCTGCTGTTTTTTTAACTAACTAAATAACCTTCAAAATGTTTGACGAAAATAATATATTTCGACAACAAAAAAAAACCCACGAGTAAACCAAATAATATTGTGTGTCGCAATCCCAATAAAGTTAACGCGACAACTCTGTTCCAAACTTTATCGTGATCATAATAAAGCTCAAAATACTGCGAGCGGGGCTTCATGAAATAATAGAACAGTTTTACAATACAGTTTTGCGAGGAAGGTCTACGAAGTGCTACGAAGAGTCGTCATGCGCTACGGCGTAGCGCTACAGCTACGTCGTAGCTTAATTGAAAGCGTATAAAGTAAGAAGTGGAATAAAATTGGCAACATGAAATTGATTTTATATTTCTAAGGAATATTTTTTATTGTATTATAGTACATTGTTGACCAAGGGATGTAAGTTACAAATTAAACTGAAGTTAGGCGTTTCAAAGTTTTTTTTAGGTAACTCCGTTTTGTATGATAATTGTTTTTTTTTTTACTTTCAAAATACTTTAACTCGAGATCTGTAAACAAGCAATTCTTATATATTAACTTGTTTATTTATCTTGAAAATGGTTTCAATGATTTCAATGAAATTTGCTAGATGGGTTTTTTAGGGCGAAAGATAAAGGTCTGGTCTGGGAGTAGAAAAAACACAGAAGTTGCTTCTCTTCCCGCGAAGATGGTAAAAGCCCAACGAGAGAATTGGCGGAAACCTTAGGAATTATGTTAAAGGCAAAGCGGCTAGCAACCTATTACGAATATTCCCAAATTGTTTGGTAAATTTTTCCACACATTTGTCTATTTGTCAAATGTCAATTCGGAACGCATACAAAGTCTATAAGAATTAAGGTGCGGCCACACCAGTGCGTGAAAGACGTCGACGGTGCGTTTACGCAACAAAATGTATGAAGAAACGGTGAGAGAACGTGACGCATGCGACATACACGACACGTCTTTATCCCTTACGGGGTAGACAGAGCCTAAGGTAACAGGTACCTACAAGCCACATTTAGCAAGATTGTGGGCGTATAGGAGGAAAATGGAATCAAAATTGTGATGGGTTGCTAGCCTCATCGCCTATAACATTATTCCTATTATTTTAACCCATTCCCTCGATGGGTTTATACCATCTGCGCGGGTAGAGAAGCAATTAGTACATTCTGTTTTTTCTTTGCTCCCAGACCAGCATGGAAGAAACACACACACAAAATATTACTAAGTCCACTTAAGAAGATTCATCAAGCCAATACAAAGTTTAGGCGATTTCGCAGCGCGACAGACTGCTTGATCTCAACAGGTAAACGATTCCAAAGTCTAACAGCATTTGTGGACTTGGAGTAGGTTTTGGCGTTTGCTTTACATGTCGTAAATAAAAAAAAACTATGAAAGACACCGTTCAAAACCCAGTGAACCATTATAATCGTTGCTAACGCTGTAATAGAGATAAACAGACAAACACAAATCAGGCCAATTAGGTGATTGAGGAAATGGCTAATGAAAAGGAATTATCTCAATTCGTCAATGATGAATAGGATGTTATTAATACTCGTACATAAGGATACAGAAATACAATACAGTATCAAAACAGTTTTGATGTATAATCGCACATACAAAGACACAAATTGTGTCAATGGCTGCTTGTTTGTCAAGCTTACGTCAAATTGACATTAAATTTGCTTGTTTGTCTGTCTTCTTCATCTTCTTTTTTAATATGGTCGAAGTAATAAATACAGTATTCAAAAATCTTGTGACAAAACTGTCGGCAACGTTGTACGGTAGAACACGGTCAAAAGACTCTCGGGCTCTTAGCCAACGGATAACGATATCCCTCAGAATCTGCCAGGAAATCATTAACCGATGCCCAGGGTGCACCGGACCAAGCAGTGCTCTTCCACTCGGACGGATCCAAAAACGAACCGAAGCTCTTGACCACACGCGGAGGTAACCCGACTCGCACCCCGGTTTGTCTGTCAAATGTGCCCTGGTGAATGAAAGTGTACAAACAAGTATACTGAATTTCAAAATTAAAAAAAAAAACATGAAATCAAAATTTATTTTAGCAAATTGGCCGTTCTTTTACGTCTTTTATAAACTAGCAGCGCATTCGGAAAGACCGTCCGACCGATACTAGGCAGAAAGTCATTTTTTCAAAATAAAATACATTAAGCTACTACAATACTTAAATTCTACTTAATTGAAATACATTTATAAAAGGGATGTATAAGGTATATTTATTCCATGCTGGTCTAGGAGTAAAGAAAAAAAATTACCAGTTGCTTCTCTTCCCGCGTAGATAGTAAAAGCCCATCGAGGGAAAGGGCAAAAGTATTAGGAATCATGTTATAGGCGATGCGGCTAGCAACCTTTCACTATTTTGATTTCCCTTTCCAGCTATACGTCCTTAATCATGCTAAACGTGGCCTGTAGGTCTTGTTACCTTAGGCTCTAATGAACAAAAAATATTACCTTGCTACTCCGCTACTCACGTGCAAGATAACCACACTACTGCCAAATAAAACACATAAATCCCACAAACATAATTATTACACCACACAAACACTGACGCGTTTCGATCCCTCGACGGGATCATTATCAAAGTTTAATAAGCACAACTGTTACACATGCAAACCAACGTCGTACCGATATGAAAACATATGTATAAACATAATGTTCCCACATTCATATATTTGTTTTTTGTCCATTGAAATTGTTTGTCCGCAAACTAAAGCCTGATTCAATAAAATATTTTTGTTTTCAATACCAAAAAGTTTTTTGTACTTTTTAACTACTTTTCTGGTTTAAAACGTACTGGCCGTAAATCAGATTTAAAACGTCAATAAAATTACTAAAAAGTAATAAAGACACACACACACACACACACACAAATCACGTCAATATCTCTTACGGGGTAGACAGAGCCTAAGGTAACAAAACAAAATAATAAACGACTGTCACCTAAGTCAAGTTGAAATAGCGCTACTCGTTTGTAAGGTTTCGTTCACAAGAAAGTACCATCGTCAATTGTTTTTTTTACAGAAATTAAGAAAGTTAATGTGACAGTTTTGGTCCCATGTTGATATATGTCGGTATACTCTTTCCCACCCTGTATGTAACACTTTATTCTTAACATATGACGCAACAGAAACAAATATGTCCGTAGTGGATCATGATGAGGCCATAAATCTGCGTCAACCGGCAGTACGTGTTATATATCTGTTTGTATGATACAGATGGGCACTGGAGAATGACAGTATATCGGAAGGGTGTCGATTTATGTGTTGTAGAACGGTTTTTGTATAGTTCATATTGCTATTTGCTGTTACGATACGTTTTAATAAAATCGCGAGTTTTGAGTGCTTTTAGACCTTAATACATCCCTTTTATAAATTTAAGTATTGTAGTAGCTTAGTGTATTTTTCATTTTGAAAAAAAAAACTTTTTGCCAAGTTCTTTGCGGCGCATTCTTCTTGACAGCTTCGCTGGTAGTTTCAAAAAAGACATGTAAAAAAGCCCTTGGTGACCAATTTGCAAAAATAAATTTCGAATTTTGAATTTCATCTAACTTACACAAGTACCTATGCCAAATTTCAGCGCAGTCAGATTAAAATATCTGATTCAAAATTGAGTCGCAAGATTTCACCCGGACAAACATACATACATTTATTTTGCAAATTAACATAGAGCTTGTAATCACTACATAGTATAAAACAAAGTCGCTTTCTCTGTCCCTATATCCTTATGTATGCTTATATCTTCAAAACTACACAACGGATTTTGATGCGGTTTCTTTAATAGATAAAGTGATTCAAGAGGAAGGTTTTTATGAATAATTCTACGCAGACGAAGTCGCGGGCAAAAGCTAGTAATAAACTAAACTAGACTTTATCGTAGAATAACTTCAAATTACTTACACAATCCATCCTTTTCCGTCACACAGTCGTCTCAAAACCATCTATCTTGGAACTTTCTAGTCTATTCCGAACTCCTACCCAGCATATGGTGAATTAAAAAGTTGCTGCTCATTTTTCACGCACCGGGTCATTAACCCCGTGCCAACTTTTGTACTACAGTACCCCTTTTAGAACGAAGCAATTAACCTATTTCCCTGATAAACACGTGTCGAATATACTTACTTAGAAGTCTTTCGAACGGTTGTAAACAAATTAATTAGATTTGCTTAATTCCGTGAAATTTTGCGGGTAGGACTTTTTTTTATGTAAGAGGGCCTAAGAGGGGGCAAACGAGCAGACGGGTAACCTGATGGAAAGCAATCACCGTCACCCAGGGACACCTGCACGACCTGGCAAATCACAAGTGCGTTGCCGGCCCTTTGAGAAACAGGAAGGCTCGCTTTTTAAAGATCCCTAAATTGTACCGCTCAGGGAATGTTGCAGCAGGAAGTTGGTTCCAGATCTTTACCGTACGAGGAAAGAAATTGCGTTTAAAACGCACGGTAAACGACTGCCAACCATCAAGTTGTTGAGGATGGAAGGACAGACGGCTCCGCGAAGTACGGTAGTGGAATTTAGCCGCAGGCAGCAATCCGAAGAGTTCATCGGAGCACTCCCCATGATAAATACGGAAAAGGCCGATCGGCCTTACCATGACGTCTTTATGCTATTCAATTCCGACTCAGTTCAGGTTTTAGCTTCTTCTTTCTTTTTTTAATATGGCCCCATCGATCGATGCGATGATTTCGCCAATGCCAAAGTAATAAATACAGTATTCAAAAACGGCAACGTTGTACGGTAGAACACGGTCTAAAAAATGTCAGGCTCTTAGCCAACGGATATATATGTATTTTTTTTATATGAATAGGAAGGCGAACGAGCAAGTGGGTCACCTAATGGTAAGTGATCACCACTGCCCATAGACACCCGCAACCCCGGAGGGATTGCAGATGCGTTGCCAACCTAGAGGACTAAGATGAAATGCCTCTTGTGCCCGTAATTTCCCCGTCTGTCTTACTCTCCACACCGGAACACAGCAGTGCAAGCACTGCTACTTAGCGGCAGGATTAGCGAGTAAGATGGTGGTAGCGATCCGGACGGACCTTGCACAAGGCCCTACCACCCGCAATAAATAATGATATCCAGGTTCGATTCCCAGCCATAGCTTTAATTTTCGGATTTTTCTGTGTTCTAAATTTTCAGTGACGCTTAGAAATTTACCTTTACCCCAGCGAATTATTAAACAGGCTGTTTTTACTCCCTAAATAAGTCAGTCCGTCTCAACACCATCCAAATCAGCATCATTGATATCAAAATATTTTGGTCAAAACTCCTAAACTGGAAAGTTTTTGAATTAAAATTTCCAATTTCCTGAGTTCCTGTTACCGTTACTGAAATAACTTTGTAAATAAGCCAACAAGAAGATAACGGCTAATGAAATAAAATACAACTTTCCACCGGCTCATTTGATGAGTTTGAGTCATCATTATCATCTGGGCATAAGTCTCCTCTCACAATGAGAGGGCTTGAGCTATAGTTCCCACGCGGGCCCAGTCCGGGTCGGGAACTTCACACACACCATTGCATTTTCCTCACGTGTTCCTTCACCGAAAAGCTCAGTGGTAAAATTCAAATGTAATTTCGCACACAAATACCGAAAAACACGGAGGTGCTAGCCCGGGCTCGAACCCACGATCCCCAGCTTGAGAGGCCACAGGTCAAACGGCTAAGCTACCACGGTTTTTTAATTTAGTATTAGTACAATAATAAGCATCATGGATTTTTTCCGAACTAAACGGAACTGCACAACATTGCGGCATAGCTACTTGATATGATGATAGTTATTTATAATTAATAAAATTAATAAGATTCAGGATTTGAAACTTTTTTTCGGCGCCGATCTTACAAGTCGCCTTTGACAGCTACCTCTGGACCTTAGTCAACAGTGGCGCCAACTGGTGAGCGAAGAAACGATAGTCCCCATTGAGTTTAAGATCCAAAGATTTGAGAAATGATTATGAATAAAATGAATAACATTTGTTAAGTTACTTGTAAATATGTTTGTTTCGGTATTTTTATCATTATATTAAATATGTTTCATTGAAATGATAAAAAAAAGTAATAAATAAAACTCTACTATTTACTTTGACATTGGCGAAGTTGTCGTCGCTATAACGACTTGATACGCCACAAATAAGAAGAAGAAGAAGAAGATATTATGTACGTAGGTATGTGTGTAAAAATCTCGTGGCGGCAACTATCGCCATTTTTATCTAGCTAGTGTAATTGAGGCATAAAATTTATGTTTTAAATTTATGTTTATTATCTTTATGCCTTTTAAACTGGCACTTATGAGTGCGATTAGCATAATGCACTTGGCACATGCCTAAATCTCGGAGCTTTGCTATGCACCGAAAATGCAGTTTAGGTACATTATGCTATGTTATTTTATGATAGCATAGGAGACGTTTTGGAAAAAGGTCAGGTCAGGAGTACCCGAAACCGACGTGCATGTATGAAGAGATTGATGAGTGTGGATGAAGCGAAAGAAATATGTCAGGATCGTAGCAAGTGGAACAAAGTAGTATCTGCCTACCCCTGTGGGAAAGAGGCGTGACGGTATGTATGTATGTATGTATTTATGATTAAATTCCAGTCAGAGCATTCACATGAAAGTGAATCTTATTGAACTTTACCAAGATTGCCTTAATTAAGTGAGAAGACTTGTAAAACGTTGGCTTTCATGTTTATTTTATGTATAAATTCGTTGGTATAGCGAAATTAGAATACGAAAAATTTAATAAACAAAGCTAAAATCGGAGTTAATACTTTAAAAAAATATATTTTCCGTTGAGATAACATACATACATAAATCACGTCTTTATCCCTTACGAGGTAGATAGAGCCCATGCTACCAAGACCCAAGACGAGATAACTATAAAAAGAAAAGTCGTACATTACTGTTAATATTTTTCCAAAAAGTCTATCTATCTATCTATCTAATCAGCCCACATCCACCCACTGCTGAGTAAAGGCCTCTTCATTTTCACGCCACTTTGCCCGAGCCTGTGCCAGTCTCATCCACAGTTTCCAACCGAATGACAGATGTTATCAGACCAACGGGTTGATGGTCACCACTCTGCGACCGCCTAAAAAAGTCTACGAAACAAAATTTATCTTGTTACAGTTTTTAATCAAACCACGAATAACAAAGTAGTAAGCAAACTTCAAAAAATTTACTCAAAAATACTCAATTTTAAAAACAGTTTAATGAAGAATTAACACGAAATGGCAGCCATTACAAGATACTCGTATGACGCAGGGAACTGTCCAGTCAAAGTTAGTAGCACCTTTGCATATTAAATTACATTAAGGGAACTTTCACCTTTCACTGTGAATTTCCAACTAGACACATGTCGAGAGCTCGCCCTCATTCAGGATAAATAAAAGCTCCCGGGGGAAGCTGAAACAAAAGCTAGTTCCAAATAAAATTTAAAGTCCCTTTTCGCAGTTTGAAAGCTTAAAACTTGCAAATATGTACTATCAAATGAATCAAGAAATTTTTATTTCTTGATTTTTATGTTTTACTTTTTCGGTTTTACCGTTAGAAATTTAATTTCTAAATGTCAGTGAAAATTATAACACAGAAAAATCCGAAAAGTAAAGCTATGGCCGGGAATCGAACCCGGTCCTCGTCATTCCGTGACGCGTGCTATACCCCTACACCACCCATAGCAGGTGGGTAGTCTCCGAATTTTTCTACCTGTTACTAACTGTCACGTGACCTTATTTCTACTATGCGAATTTTTGTCGCTAAGCATCATCTGTTTGAATGATGTGTCTGTACGAGACAATTACAAACTCCCATCCAAGACGAGGACCCGGGTTCGATTCCCGGCCATAGCTTTACTTTTCGGATTTTTCTGTGCTATAATTTTCACTGACATTTAGAAATTGCAAATATGTTTTAAAAAGGAATCTTCGTGTAGATAACACGTTGATCAATTTTAAAAAAAAGCATACGAGCGAAAAGATGTACCAAAATTTTCATAATTTTTTCATGTTCTCTCTTTACGTTACTCCATAGAAAGTGTATGGAAAATAGTAACACACACACGTCTATATTCCTTATGGGGTAGACAGAGCCTGAGGTAACAAGACCGAAAGGCCACTATTAGCACGATTGTAGGCGCATAGGTGGAAAGGGGAATCAAAATAGTGATGGGTTGCTAGCCGCATCGCCTATGACATGATTCCTAAGAATTTCGCCCATTCCCTTGATGGGCTCTTACCATTTGCGCGGGATCAGAAGCAACTGGTACATTCTATGTTTTTCCTTTGCTCCCAGACCAGCATGGTAGTAACACAATAGGAAAAAAAGTAAGGGTCATTTTTTTGTCCCAATAATAATGACAGAGCTCGTGATTCCGATTAGGAACAACATACAATTATTAGGAAACTAGCTGTTGCCCGCAACTTCGTCTACATAGAATTCGTATATCGCAGGAATTACGCAATTTTCCGGGATAAAAAGTAGCCTATGTATTCCAGACTATAATCTGTCTATGTTCCAAATTTCATCCAGATCTGTCCAGCCGTTCTGGCGTGAGCGAGTAACAAACATCCATCAATCCATCCATACTTACAAACTCTCGCGTTTTTAATAATAGTAGGTTAAAAAAAAAATTTTTTTTTAATGCTCAGTTAAGCTTCGAATTTTAAAGCAAATAATAATTTATTGTGCATGTTTTCGTGCTAAATCAAATGGTATATCCTTAGTTTACGCCATTCCCCAACAAAACAACCCTTCAAGCATATCCTCAAGAAAGTGACTTTATCTCAGCTACACAGTTAAAACGCGTGCGAGGCAGGAACAGTCCTTTTCGTACATACATACATACATATACAAATCACGTCTTTATTCCGGGTCTTTATTACGGGGCAGACAGAGCCTAAGGTAACAAGACCCACAAGCCACGTTTAGCAAGATTGTGGGCGTAATACAATAACAATACGAATACTCTTTATTGAACACCACAAATCAGTACAAAACAATACAGAATCAAAGAACAAGGTAGACAATATGCGGTCTTATCGCTTAATAGCAATCTCTACCAGACAACCAACAAGTCGGTCTCTGGTCGGGAATTGTGTCTGTATCTGTTTTTTTTCCCAATAAAGAAAAGAAAATTAAATAAAACGGAGAAATAAGTTGAAGACAGTTTAAGTAGGTGGCGGAAATAAATAGACAGGAAACACAAAGGGCGTAAGTGGAAAATGAAACCAAAATAGTGATGGGTTGCTAGCCGCATCGCCTATAACAAGATTCCTATGATTTTCGCCCATTCCGTCTACGGGCTTTTACCATCTGCGCGGGAAGAGAAGCAACTGGTGCGTTGTATTTTTTCTTTGCTCCCAGACCAGCATGGAAGTATTTTTCTTTGGTCTGAGATTACACGGAAATCGGTCGTAAACTACAATCCGAATAGTTATTTTGTTTGTTTCTACTTCAACAGAACCAAACATCGCAGGAAGTCTAAACTACAATCTAACATTCAGCCAATTTGGCTAATCTGGCGCTTTATATGCGGAATTAATGCTACTGCTGAAGTGGCCAGCAACAAAATGGAGCATAAATATTATTCCATCTAATACACAAGTAACGTGTTTAGTTTAGCTCGTTTCGTTGTTCGTTTGGTGTTTTCCAATGCGAAAGGTCAGTGTTCTTCTTCTTATTTGTGGCGTATCAAGTCGTTATAGCGACGACAACTTCGCCAATGTCAAAGTTACAAAAACATAATTAAAAAATCTTGTGACAAAATGTCGGCAACGTTGGCCAAGTACTGCTCTTTCTCCCGGACGGATCCAAAAACGAACCGCTCTTACACGTGGAGGTAACCCGACTCGCACCCCAAAGGTCAGGGTTGTCTAAACGTGGAATTGTATTCTTTTATCGCCTTCCAAACAAGGCAAAGGCATCAAGCCCATGGAGCCAAGTTTCTGTAAAAAAGTCCTTTCAGAAACTATCGTGAGACTCAATCATGATTCGTTTCGTTGCCGTGGGGAGTGCTCCAGGAGGAAGGACTACGAATTACTCCCGAACTTGAGTACGTGAGTTATCCATTTGTATAATTATGAAAAAATCCTGTTGCAGCAAAAGTAGTAGCCTAGATATTATACAAACATAAATCACGTCTTCATCCCTTACGGAGACGGAGTCTAAGGTAACAAGACCTAAAGGCCACGTTTAGAATGATCGTGGGCGTATATGTGGAAAGGGGAATCAAATAAGTGATAGGTTGCTAGCCGTAATGCCTATAACACGATTTCTGATTCTCGCCCATTCCCTCTATGGGCTTTTGCCATGCGCGGGAACTGGGACATTCTATTCCCAGACCAACATGAAAGACTATGTATAAAGAAGTGCCATGTAAAACGATACTACATTATAATAAAATTTCTAAATGTCAGTGAAAATTAGAACACACATAGAAAAATCCGAAAAGTAAAGCTATGGCCGGGAACGTTATAATATGCCACCAACGACAATTCACCAATGAGAATTGCTAGATAGATTCTTTTGTATCTTCGACATACCTAATTTTGCAATATACTCTTTGATTTGTCGCGTTAAATCAAGCAGCAAATTCGAATAATTTCTCACTCCGTCGAGCTATTACGTTTTGGATACAATTATTTCTACAATCTACAATTCGAAATACGCAAACATGATTTGATTTGGGAGAGAAAGCTCTGAGATTCAGGCTATGTAATCACAGTACTCGCAACGCTCACATTTATTATGTTCAATGTTTCACTTTGAGCCAACGATAGTTTGGTTGCTCAACTGGCTGTGAGTATGAGTAATCATTAGAGACCGGATTATATGCAACATAAAAAGCTTGTTATATGCATGAAAAATGCTTGAAATATGCACGAAAATTGGCAGAATATGCGAAATTAAATGATACATTTTAGGAATCCCACACAAGGCACAAGTAACAATAAATTTATATGCGTAATAGGTGGAACGACTTTGTAGTAGGCGAGCGCGACGTTCTTTTGTCTCTTTCATTTTATTATCGTAACTGTCAAAACAAAAGACGCGCGCGGCTACTGACTGCGTTCCGAAAAGCAGTAAAAAGTCACAATTATTACTCAATTATATTTTGTGACTGTTATTAAATTTGTTCGCATTTCGGAACGCAGGGCGAGTGAAAAATATTGTAAATGTACCGATAGTATGCATCATAACTAGATCTTAGGTAAAATATGCTTATACCGCTGAGAATGGCTGAAATATGCAATTGCATATGCGAATATGCAAATGCATTATAATCCGGTCTTCGGTAATCATCATTATCAGCCTAAAGAAGACCATAATGGGGGTTTCCCGCAGCTTTCACGATGTCGTCGGTCCACCTAGTGGGAGGCCTGCCAACACTGCGTCTTCCCCAACGATTGTCTGCCCAATTGTCGCTTCAACGTACATACTCTTTGAGCTACGTCGGTGACTCTAGTTCTTCGCCGAATCTCCGTATTCCGGATTCTGTCTCGCAATGAAACCAAGCACCTGTCTCCATAGCATGTGAGTGACTCTGAGCCTCTCAAAAGGCGAGCAGGCAAGGACCACGTCTCAGAGCCACAAGTCATCGCTGGCAACACGCACTGATTATAGACTTGTCTTCAGGCAGGAATTTTGGACGAGAAGGTATTGCGAAGTTTCCCGAACGCGATACGCGATACGCGTGTATGTGTTTATTGCATTTGTGCGCAACGGATTATGACGCGGTTTTTTTAATAGATAAAGTAGTAAGTAAGGTTTATTGTATAATACGCAGACGAAGTTAGTTTATGTATAAAAATGAATCCCTATTGCCCTTGGTCACAGCATCACGCGCGAACGGCTGCACCGATTTTGCTGATTCTTTTTTTGTTGTGTTTGTTATTGTCAGGAGAAGGTTCTCACGTAAAAATATTTTGAAAAAAATGGTACGGGGTAAAGCTGCGGGTGACAGCTAGTACATTAATAAATTGGGCAATCTAATATGATAACGAAGATGATGATGAAAATGACGATGGGTATACAGATGATGATGATTATGATAATGGTGGTGATAACATATGCAAATCAAATGAATGTGGTGGAAAATACATGAAAATAATTAATACAGAACTAAACAAATGCGTAAAGGCAAACCAAATCATATACCTGGGTCTATTACTGCAGTCAAATATTATGTTGGTAGTAGACATTATGTAGGTAGTAGATATTGAATCGGCAGCAAAGCATTTCCGTGCTTTAACAAATTTTATGTAGAATGTATTGGGTATTCATAAAAGCCTTTAATATTATTGCAGGAATTCAAAAGCTTCGTAACAAGATCGAACGTGAAAAGCTCGAGTCCCGCAGAATTAGAAAGCTTTCCGAGGCTTTTGCGTTTTAGTTCAATGTTCATAGTCATTTTTCTGTTAGATATTCTTTGAGAAAAAGTTTGTGACGTTCAATGTTTTGACAGCTTTTTACTTCTTTTTCCTGTTTCCAAATTTGAAGTTAATGGTGGTTCAAATTATAATAACACTTATAAAAGTCGAGTGAACATGTTTCGGGCTAGTTCATAGTCCTTACTCTTGGAGCGCTCACCCGGGCAGCGACACGAACACTGCGCGCCAGCGCTCTGTATGCTTAGTGAAGGTTTTCGGTCACAAAATACATCTCGAACGCGTTTGCGTTAAAATGTCAAATACTATTTGAAGAAAATTTTACCATAGTAATTGAGACGTTTACGTGAACGCGTTAAGACGTTTTTATATGCGAAAACTTACACTAGAGGCTCTGCTCGCACGACTACTCGACGCAACTGACATCGAGGTTCGCTCACACCCACCGTTACTAAGTGACGTGATCAGTGTTATGTGCTGCCCTACTTTTGCCAATCATAAAAATGACGATGATAACGAAGGTAGTTGTGTGCTGTCAGTTGCGGGCGACTTTAAAAACAAATTGTCTGCAAAAACAGTTTACGAACGATAGTTTTACGTGATAACGTCATAAAGAAACATTAAATTTAGCTCTGACGTCACGCGAGATCGTGCCTCTCTATCGCTTGTTCCGCGCTCTCGCTTGCACACGGACGTAACGCAATGAGTCATGCTTTTTCGTGAGTGCAGCCGACGTTCATCGAAAGACGCTATCACCTCAAAAGTAGTTATAACGACGAAATCATTAATATTTATTAGCTTTCATTGCTTCCAATCGATGTCTTCATCGATCGCCTTCGCGTCTACATTTTTTTTTTTTTTATGTGAATAGGAAGGCAAACGAGCAAGTGGGTCACCTGATGGTAAGTGATCACCACTGCCCATAGACACCCGCAACCCCGGAGGGATTGCAGATGCGTTGCCAACCTAGAGGACTAAGATGAAATGCCTCTTGTGCCCGTAATTTCCCCGGCTGTCTTACTCTCCACACCGGAACACAGCAGTGCAAGCTCTGCTACTTAGCGGCAGGATTAGCGAGTAAGATGGTGGTAGCGATCCGGACGGACCTTGCACAAGGTACATGCCAACATTCACCGCAATATCGATTTTAAAACGACCAAAGTAGCCCCAAAATTGTCAAAGTCACCCCGGTTTTTCACAGATTTTTTGACGCTATAACGCCGGCTGCACTCACGAAAAAGCAATACTCATTGCGTTACGTTCCGCGTGACGTCAGAGTGTGCAAGCGAGAGCGGGGAACAAACGATTAAGAGGCACGATCTCGCGTGACGTCAGAGCTACATCGAATTATATTTCTTTATGACCTTATCACGTAAAGCTATCGTTCGTGAACCGACTTTGCAAACTATCGGTTTTATTATTCAACCTTTAATTAAAATACTGAATGTGTGTTGGCACTGTTGGCAAGCCGCAGTTGTGGTCTCCCGCCCGAAAGCCTCGGATGCTTTTTATGTAACCTACGTGACCACTGCATGGCACCATGCACTTATTTTGTCTACATAGTGTTAACTGCGCGGTCATCAGAGAGGAATGCGTGTTGTAAAGGCCAATACCTGAAGTGATGACCACGACCACTGTCGAGATACCGACAAGGAAGAGGAAGAAGATTGTTAACTGATAAACAAAACAACATCATCTAACTAATATTTATTTATTTATTAACTCATTGTCAAGTCATGTACTACATACATGTGAAAATGTTAACATTGTTCTAAGTCAGTCCATGACACCCTGTGAGAGCACACAATATTAATTAATATCTAAATCTAGGATTGTAATATGATGTTAAACCTAGCAATTCGTTTATGTTTCGGCCATAGTACTAACTTAACCTATGTTTTATATTCACTATAGTCAAGTTTTTTTTTAAATAATAATACCTACATCTCACGGACTCATGTGAATAATAAATATACCATTTGTCATCTTAAGAAAACTATTCTACGAAGTAATATTCATTGAACAGATTTTCTCTAGAACATGTTTCATTGAAATAAAGAGTATTTGAAATCAAACTATTGGATTTAATATTCTAATAGTTGTATATTCTGTGAAAAAAATTCTATGAAATGAAATTATGTCAAAATTCTGTTTTCTAAACAAGGGGACACCTGTCATAACACTTATGTCAAATTAAATCGTAAGTGCTGCCAAGTCAAACTTAATGAAAATAAATTACGCTTCAATAATAAAAGTTGCTAACAAAATTACATTCCCACATGATTTCTACGAAAAAATATTATCACTATTTGTATTTCCATAGAATGTAACTTTATTAAAACATTTATTGTTTATCGTACTTTAAAAAGATATTACTGCGCACATGGACTCAATTTGTCTTAGATGAATATTATATGGCATCAAGGAACAAAATTAGGCAGTTGTCATATTTTTTATACCTCGCATTTAAAAGTTAATTTTTGCGTAAAAAGCGCAGTTACATTCTACGGGAGCTGTCATCGAGAAAATAAATGATTGGAAATACTATAGCTAATTCCGATGTCAATTGTCAGCCCATACATGAAATGTCGAAATGAACACGATGGCGATTGCGAGCGAGTTAGACAATAAGCCTACTGGGTAAAATACGTACTGTAGATGAAATGGGCGAATTAAAATTATACGAAAACGTTTTTAAAACTTTACTAGCATTGAAAAAATTACAATCATGGCAGTTAAGGCAAGATACACTTGAATTCGCGACCGCAGCGAATACAATTTCGAGGTACATTAAGTTCAAATTTAATAAGACGACGTCGCATTGGAATCGCAGTTAAACCCCACTTTAATTAACTTTAGGTTACCTACTGAAATATTTTGAAGAAAACTGAGCTGTTAAATAATTGTAAATCCTGTCACTAAACGGATACCCTTTCGCTATGCCAAGGAATATAACTATTGTCGATGGTATACTATTGTTTTTTGGGGAGCGAGTTTGTTTTCAAAATTTGCTGGATCTGAAACGTATGTTTGTATAACAGCGTTTCTCAAAAATAACTCCACATGTACATTTTTTTCAGAATTCAAATATTTTGGCTTTGTTACTCAGAATCAAATTTCTAAATGTCAGTGAAAATTAGAACACAGAAAAATCCGAAAAGTAAAGCTATGGCCGGGAATCGAACCCGGATCCTCGTCATTCCGTGACGCGTGCCCCTACACCACCCATAGCAGGTGGGTAGTCTCCGAATTTTTCTACCTGTTACTAACTGTCTACCCCGTAAGGGATAAAGACGTGATTTGTGTGTGTGTGTGTGTGTGTGTGTTACTAACTGTCACGTGACCTTTTTGTTACTATGCGAATTTGTCGCTAAGCGTCATCTGTTTGGATGATGTGTCTGTACGACACAATTACAAACTCCCGTGGAACATTTACTGCTCACCAGGGACTCAGAATCATACTTAGAATCGTTTACCCTAAAGATTCTTATACAAGAAAAAAATGTGTCCCAGATTTTACTGTGGATTTTTTATTCCTGTTCGTCACGTTCCGTACATACCTATATGAAAAAAAGTGACGAACTAGAATGTAAATTTTGGGACACATTTTTTCTTGTATAATGATATAGGGTAAACGGATCTGAGTAAGAAAACACAAAATAGTTAAATTCTGGAAAAATATATCATGCGGACTCCTTTTTGGAAAACACTCACAACTCTTTATTGTACACTAGCAGTTGCTCGCAACTTCGTCTGCGTAGAATTCGTTTATCGCTATCCCGCGGGAATCACGCAATTTTCCGGGATAAAAAGTAGGCTATGTGTTATTCCAGACTATAATCTACCTATGTTCCAAATTTCATCCAGATGGGCCCAGTACTTTTTGAGCCTATTCATTACAAACATACAAACATACAAAAATAGGTACAAATCTTTCCTCTTTATAATATTAGTATAGATAGATATAGATTAAAACATTAATTTTATAGGTAACTAGCGACCCGCCCCGGCTTCGCACGGTATATTATGCATGTATTATACATATAAACCTTCCTCTTGAATCACTCTATATCTATTAAAAAAAACCGCATCCAAATCCATTGTGTGGTTTTGAAGATATAAGCATACATACGGAAACGGGGACAGAAAAAGCGACTTTATTTTATACTATGTATGTATGTATGTATTGATGAGATAAACAGATGTAGAGAAGCGAACTTGTCCCTTAAAGGGATCTCGTCTAGTTAACCTTCGAACGATTGACAGGACAACAGAGGATAGAGAGTACTAAAAAAGCTAAAAGAGCATTGACCCTAAATGCTCTCTTAAACGTAAATAGATGTGAGCACATTTTTTGCCACTGAGTATAATTTAAATTGTCCAATGACGAAGGCAACCCTGTTTATTTTGCACGCAGTGCACGCATAATATACGAGGGTAGTAGCGCATTGCCCCCCCTCTAATATCCAGTTCACTGGGCTGCGGCATCCGCTGCATTCACAGAGCAATAACGACAGGAGTACACACGACATACTCTTACTTAAATAAGTAAAAAATATAAGCTGCATCGATGGAATGGGAGAAAATCTTAGGAATCATGTTATAGGCGATTCGGCTAGCAACCCATCACTATTTTGATTCTCCTTTCCACCTATACGCTCACAATCATACTAAACGTGGCCAGGTCTTGTTACCTTAGACTCTGTCTACCACTTAAGGGATAAAGACGTGATATGTGTTTGTTTCTTGTTTGTTTGTATAAGCTGGAAATTGACAACAAAATTGTCCTAATACTAAAGTTAGCTTATTCCATGACTAGGAAACGGGCAGACTTGCTTTTTATATACACAAATACATCCTTAAATACAAATTTAAACATCCAAACCAGAAAAACAATCATTCGTATCATTTATCCGCCTCTGCGCCGACCGGGGTTCGAACCGGGGACCTCGAACTTCTCAGCCAGGTTCTCTTGCTACAAAGCTACCCGATCATCGAACAGTGATCATTCAATCACTCTTTCTTCTGACAAAAAGAAACCACTGCTTTTCCAATTTAAAAAAACGACAAGTAAAATAATTTGTTTTAGGATCGCATTTTTACCCCTTTCTGTCTGTTCGTCTGTCACCAGGCGGTATATCACGTACCGTTATAGCTAGACAGTAGACACTTTCACAGTAGTGTATTTCTGTTGCCACTATAACAACAAATACTAAATACAGAATATTTTTATGTCTGCATGTATGTGGAATGGAACTTTAGAGGGTGTGAAGGTGACGGGCGATATTATGAGTGAGACGACGAATATTCGATTTGAAGTTAAAAGGTAATATTCGACTCCAGTCGTGGGTGCTTCGTGGCTGCACTCGACTCTGACCTCCCCCCACTTAATTACTCCAGCCACAACTTCCCAATTTCACAGGATCTTGATTGTCGAGTTCGGGAAGTTGAACTCTTGGAAATTTCAGCTGTCACGATAAAATGGGAGTGGGCGAATGCGATGGGAATATTTAGCGGCTGTGTGAAAGAAGAAGACAGATGATATAAAATTACTAGTGGCTTCAACAAAGTATCTTTAGGACTCTCCGTGCCCAAGGGGTAAAAACGGGACCCTAATGCTAAGACTCTGCTGCTCGCCTGTCTGTTCGTCTGTCACCAGGATGTATCTCATGAACTGACAGTAGACAGTAGAAATGTTCACAGATGATGTATTTCTGTTTCGGCTATAACAACAAATACTAAATACAGAATATTTTTTTCTGTCTGTCTACCTATAACCAACCAACTTCCTGCTGCAACATTCCCTGAGCGATACAATTTAGGAATCTTTAAAAAGAGAGCCTTCCTGTTCTTGAAAGGGCCGGCAACGCACCTGTGATTCCCCGAGTCTTGCAGGTGTCCCTGGGCGATAGTGATTACTTTCCATCAGGTGAACCGTCTGCTCGTTTGCCCCCTCTTACGTATATAAAAAACCAGTATAAAACGACCTCACACTGCATACGTTTTGCTTAAGGCCAGGGCTCTCCTAACATTGGGTTTTAATAACAACTTGCCAAGAAATGCATCATCTGTGAAAATTCCAACTGTCTAGCTATCACAGTTCATGAGATACAGCTTGGTGACAGACGAACAGACAAACAGACATTCAGACGGATGAACAGCGAAGTCTTAGTAATAGGGGCATTTGGGTACGGAATCCTAAAAAGTGGCCCAAGTATTGATTTATTTATGAAAAACTTGATTCTACGTCCTGCTCTTACGCACCTTGGTTACATAATAGCATCCTTTTCACATTCCATGATTTCATGTCAACGCACGAGTCGAGGTTCGCGTGTTTATTGTGTAATAAAAAAATTAAGTAGCCATAAACAATTTTTTTTTTCTAATACCGCCTGTCTGTGAAGTGGTAGCCACAGGGCATGTAATTATCATAATTTCATGACTTATTTGTGTAATTGTTATATTTTTATGATGTCAAGAATTGTGATAAAAAATTTAACGCTTACCTACACACTGTGCATTAAGGGCGGTAAGTATGGAATTACGAACGAGGCTCTAGTAGCCTTAAGTCAAAGACTGAGGGCTTTCTGAGTCGAGGTTCGTAATTCCCGTACCGCCCGTGAAACACACAATGATTTTCATCATATTTGCAAGTATTGTGTCGTACAGACACATAATTCAAACAGATGATGCTTAGCGACAAAAATTCGCATAGTAACAAAAAGGTCACGTGACAGTTAGTAACAGGTAGAAAAATTCGGAGACTACCCACCTGCTATGGGTGGTGTAGGGGTATAGCACGAGTCACGGAATGACGAGGACCCGGGTTCGATTCCCGGCCATAGCTTTACTTTTCGGATTTTTCTGTGTGTTTTAATTTTCACTGACATTTAGAAATTTAAGTAAATATACAATTATAGGGCAGAAAAACCGCGTGCCGGAGACGCGGCGTTTGGCTAGGCGTGCTACCCAAACTCCTTGCCTAGTGGTCTAGGAGCAAAGTAAAAATATAGAATGTACCAGTTGCTTCCCTTCCCGCGCGATGGTAAAAGCTCATCGAGGGGCGGGCGAAAATCATAGAAATCAAGTTATAGGCAATGCGGCTAACAACCCATCACTATTTTGGTTCCACTTTCCACCTATACGTCCACAGTGTCTTGCTAAACGTGGCATGTAGGTCTTGTTATCTTAGGATCTGTCTACCCCGTAAGTGATGAAGACGTGATATATGTATGTATGTGTATGACTCGGCATTGAGGATGTAGCACAGAGTGCCATTTCACGGGATTGGTAAATGACGTTATAACGGATTCGATAGCTTTTTTAGCAGTTAAGGAGCAGAAGAAAAACAAAGCAGCTGACGTAACACATATATTAAGACCAACAGCACTAAATGACATTAGAAACACGTATTAAAAAAAAACAATTTGAAATAACAGAACAATAGACAATAAATAGTACATTACTGTCTAGGCCAGGAAGTAGGCAATTGCTGGCTGAGTATTGGTTTGAACGGACGAGCTTGCGAGTCCGTTTAATAATACGAAGCCAGCAATGCTATTCTGGCCGAGGCAAGTATAGTGCTTTTCTCGAAAATCGAAAATATAACAACAACAAAAATAAATGAAAATAAAATAGTGAAAATTGTTTTGCTTTGCCGCCTTTTTCTATCAATGGCATTTGAAGAGTGTATTTTTCTACCCAGAACACCTGAAGCTATTTCAGACGCAGATAAACACGTTGTCGTACTAGTTTTTTTTTTTTAATTTGATGTTTTAAGTCTTGTGCCTTTCTTTTATAATAGTGATTTGCATTTTTAAAAAGTTAATAACTAGACAGTAATGGAATTTGTATGCAACATTACTGTCGAGTTTAGCGCGACAGTAATGTTTTTTATTTTTATTTTTGGACTGACCGGCAACAATTAACTTCCTGTTCTGATATGTAGTTAACAATGACGACTTTACCGGACATTTTTGAGAAAAATATATATAAACTATTTACAACGCCAACAGACGTGTTGTATAAAGAAATAGTGAATTTTACAGAGATATTTTTAGCCCTGGAGAAAGACGGGGTTGTTTTTATCCTGGAAAACCGCAGTTATGTTGTGTTTACAAAGTGTAAATCATAAAGGCCATACAGAATCCTAAGTACAGAGCTTCCAACTAAGAACACACCCAACACAATTTAACTTTTAAGAAAATTTGTCTAACTCAACGCAAACATGAAATATGATTGTGCTCCCACAACTTTTGAGTGTCTGAGTTTGTTTAGGGCGAACTATTGTTGAACCCTAAATAAGGGAAGTAAATGGACCGGAATTCATTTGCATGCCCGGTTGAGTGAAAGTTATTGAGTACACTAAATGATAAAATGTTGAGTTATCCAATTAGCGGTCGTTAATCCAATAGCCTGATGTTTGAGTAATTAATCCCACTAATATTATAAATGCGAAAGTTTTGATGTGAGCGAGTGTGTTCCTTCTTCACACTGACACGACTACAATCAAATTTGGATTTTGGAACGGAGATAGCTGACACAGACACAGAGCGTCTACTGTTGGACATAAGTAAATAAATAAATAAATAAATAAGCCTCCCACATAGACCTTCAGTTGCCTCGGTTGGAAGCGGCTTACATCCACCGAGAACCCGCGACTCTAACCAGGTCATCCGTCCACCTCGTTGGTGGACGTCCTACGCACTTGCCGATCCGCTGTTTCCACTCGAGAACCTTTTGACACCAACGACCATCTGTTCTAAGTGCTATATGGCCAGCCCTTTCCCACTTCAACAAGCTAATTCACTTGAATGTATCAGTGACCCTTGTTCTTCTACTTCTTCATTTTCTTCATTTCTGGTTCGATCCCGTTGAAAAACACCAAGTATAGCTCTCTCCATAGCTCATGTAACTTTATATTCCCATGAGCGCTGGGCACCGAATAAAACAGCATCTTAAAAAAAATTATTGGCTAAAATTAAAAGTACGGATCTCAGTCATAAAAGCAGTGTCCATATAGAGACGCTCAAGGAGGCACATTAAAGCCCTTGGCTGCGAGGACGGAGCAGGGATTCTGTAAAGAATAGGCTGGGCGGCTACGGGGAACGTTGAAGAGTACATGCTATATTATAACATTAACACTTTGGCGCGGTCACAGCCCTTCTTCATCGGCATGTTATTCGGGTACATCTTGCAGGAGAGAAGATTAAGTTGTCACAGTGGTCCGCTCGACTGGTTCCCTTCGCTATGGCTGTGGAATTTCCTGGCGCGCATCTCCTACGGGATCTTTCTTTTTCACATGACTATTCTTTTGGTTGCCATTATTCTTGTTTCTTATATTCCCATTGTTTTTACGTCGCGGGAAGAAGGTGAAAATTTGGTACGGCCTCGGTCAGCCAAAAAAATTGGATCAACACCTCAAAGCCATTGGAATAATTAACAATTAGAATACCAAATGTTTGTAATCTGCATTCTGGATCTCATGCAACGATAACCCTGCACAAAAGTTGTCTAATATCTAAATACCAGACTGCATGCAGTGCACACTAATTTTAATTATAACTCGCGAAGTTCGCACCAGCGTCAGGGCAAGTCCCTAGGCTGGACAGCTAAATAACTGAATTTAGACCGTTGAAACTGGAGGGTACTATTTGCTGGTGTATTTGGAATTACCTTTATTGATGCCGCTTTTGCCCGCGACTTTGTCCGCATATTTGCTTCCGACACTTCCGTCAACTATCGTCAATTCACACAAAAAATATTAGATTGGGGAACGTTAATAATAATAATAAAGATATTTATTGCCACAACACAAAAAAGACATGATACATACTTATCCAAAAGATGCACACAATAATAATTTTGAAAACAAAAAGAAACAACAATATATGTACATAACACAATTACACAAAAACAATACACAACAGCTGGTGGCAACAGGCTCAGGCGCAGCATGAGCTGCCAGTTTAGATTAAAAAAAAAAAAAAAAAAAAAAAACTAGCAGCGCTGGTTTTCAGCCTGCGCCCTTCCCACAGCGTGGCAGACACATTCAATTAAAAGACGTTCGGTTGTGAAAGAAAATATAGTGACTAGGATAGAAAAAGGTATATGCTTTGGTTTGCTCACGTAGAGAGGATGGATGAAAGAAGATTAAATTAACAGGTTTAAATGACAAATGTGAATTGGTGTGTCGGGTTGGGAGGGGAAAATGTAAACGGACGCTTTGAAAAAAAAAATGGTAAGTGGACGAGCGTGTATGAAAAGATTAATGAATGTAGATGAAGCGAAAGAGGTATGTTAAGGTCGATTTACATCAAACGAGCGAATGCTCATTCTATCCCCACTACATCAAATTCTTCTAGTGTAAACAGGCGTAGAGCATTCTTTCGTTGTTCTTAGTGCGTTCGCAAAGATTCTATAGAATATTCTAAGAATGCTCGTTCGCTTGATGTAAACGGCGCAAGAGCGCGCGAACAGTTGCTTAGAGCGTTCTAGCGTGTTCGGACGAGCTCGCGCCACTGAGCGGTCTTTTCAAAGCGTTCTTGTGTTCTAGCGATTGTTTACGTATCTTATCGATTAAATTATGGATTGGTCTCAAGAAAAATGTTTATTAATGATAGAAGCCTACCGCAATTTCAGATGGAATTGTCCACTTTCTTCTTGTTTTCGCATATCCGTCATTGTTTCACCTACATTATCCAGTGTCCTTCGATGCATTAAATTTGTAACCCACCAACGTCTCTTCCTTCTTTTATTTTTGAGTTTTCGCGACAAAATAATAAATGCAGCACTTGCAATAATGATATCGCTGTCAGAGCCAGACATAACGAAGCACTACCAATACTAACCACAGAATTGACACGAATGAGCAAAGAACATTCGATCTAGCTTTTGTTTACACTAAAAGATTACGAAAGAATGCTCTTGTTCTAGGTCTAGCTCTATGTTCGTTTGATGTAAATCGATATCTCTAGCTTTCGTTTACACTAAAAGATTACGAAAGAATGCTCTTGTTCTAGCTCTAGCTCTATGTTCGTTTGATGTAAATCGACCTTCAGAATCGTAGCAAGTGGAACAAAGTAATATCTACTTACTTCTACGGGAAAGAGGTGTGGCGGTATGTAATTTTAAACAAAGAACTAGCTTCTGCCCGCGACTTCGTCTGCGTAGAATTATACATTATAAACCTTCCTCTTGAATCACTATATCTATTAAAAAGCGCATCAAAATCCGTTGCGTAGTTTTAAAGATATAAGCATACGTAAGGACAGACGACAGCTGAAACTACTTTGTTTTATACTATGTAGCCATATTGAACGTGATCTACTACATTATATTGTCCAAGAAAACTCGAGTCATATCAGCTCAGGTAGTTTGCTCAAGCACTAAATAGCAGATTAGATGAGACATTATCTTATTAATTGGCTGCAAAACTGACTGATTAATTAACTAACCGTATAACTGGCAAACTTGCCGTCTAACGCGACCTGAATAACTAAGTTTCGTCAGACCGTCTGGCTTGCTGGCTGACTTCAAAACAAGCTACTCCATTATTATGACGATACTGCATCGGAACTTGTTAAATGAAAGAAAGAAATAAAGAAGTCATTTTTTCGTTTTTGCAAGACGCACAAATATGAGAGGATACACACAATTTTATAGAAAATAACAAAAAATACCGACATGACAAATTGATCATCAGCGTTGTGTGTCTTCGCAAAAGTGAAACAGTCGCTGGCTCAGCATTACGCTGAGGTATTAGACATCTGCAGCACTGATTTTCAGCCAGAACCATTATAAAAATATACGTAAATGAAACAATAAATAGATAGAACCCGACTGATGTGTTACTAAAAATACATAAATTAATTAAATAAGTAGTTTACAATAAACAGAAAAAAGGAGGGAAAATTTAATTGTTTAAAAACAACAGGCTGGCATATCTGCTGGAAAGTGCTGGAGGACTATTGTAAGGATTTTTGGAGCATCAATAAGTGATCCTACAGCTTGCGCTTGACGGTGTAACTAAATGATAAATGTATACAATAGTTTCTGCCCGTGACTTCATCGGTGTAGAGTTCGACTTAAGAACTGACGTTGATGGTATATTCTGCAATAATTATTTACGTTGAGACTCTAGGCAGCCACGTTTGACATGATTATCGCTGTCTAAAGCGCCCTGTAAACGATCAAATTTGTTTGACAAATTTGTTTGTCAAACTTCACGTTTTCATCAAACATAAGCTTAAACGATCAAACCAAATATCAAACAAATTTGTTAAAGCGCCCTGTTAGACGGTCAAATTTGCTTGACAAATTTGTTTGTCAAACTTCTTCTACCGAGATCTTGTTTGACAAACACCGTCGTTCACGTTCAAAGCTGTTTGTCAAACTTTCATCAAACACGTAGATTGTTTGACAAACGCTTCAAACACAGCTGTACGTACACTAGCAAATAAATTTGACAAACACGTAACATTTGACAAATAATTTGATCGTTTACAGGGCGCTTAACTAACTATATATTGCCATAAAACTGCCTTGCTAGTGTATCACGCATATGTGTGCTCTACCCTCAGATACGGAATTCTATTATGGGGCAACTCAAATACGTGCCTATAGCACAAAAACGCTGCATAAGAGCGATATTTGGTATGAAACCTTTAGATTCATGTAGACCTGTATTTAGGCAACACAGAACTCTGACTCTTCCTTGTTTGTATATTCTGGAAGCATGTACTTTTTTTAAAAAACACGGATCTGTTTCTGATTCAGAATAATGTAAATAAGCGAACGTCGATCACGAATTCAGCTAAATGTGTGAACCTTTTAAAAAATATTGCTTAAGAAAATACATAAAAAAAAATACTTTTGTTAACTACATTTAATGCAAATAAATGATGATTATTATTATTATTATGGAAATACCCGTTTTCACTCCCCACCTGTCTCCGAACTACCTTCCTTGCAGTGCGTGATCGTACCTGTGGCTTTCATGACCATAAATAAAAGTGGCGTGGGTAGAGAACATTTTATTGTTAGGCGTTTCCGGGTCGTAATGCTCACTTTTATTATGTCTATTTGTCAGTTAAACTTGTGCTATAAACGTCTGTGCTATACTTCTGAGACCGCGCATGGAATTAAATTGAATTTGCGGTAAATTAGTGAAGCGATTTTCTAAGGCTTTCTTGATCTATGTAATTACGAGTCTCAATCTTTTTAGAGACTTCATTTCGTAAGTAGACAGGTTTTAATTTGTTTCAAATATTGCCAGTGAATTTTGACTCATGTTATATTAGTCGGATTGAGTAGAAACGTAAAGGCGAAGGTTTGTGAGTTTGGATGTTTGTTGCTCTTTCAGAGCAAAACGGCTAAACCAATTTTATTGAAATTTGGTGTAGTGATAGTTACAGTCCCGGGAAAGGACATAGGATAGTTTTTATCCCGGAAAATTGCAGTTCTCGCGGGATAGCGATAAGCGATTTCATCGCAGACAGAGTCGCGAACATCCTATCTTACTTCTTATCTTATCTTACTTCTTACTAATATTATAAAGGCGAAAGCTTGTAAGTTTGGATACTTCCATGTGGGTTGCTCTTTCATGACAAAACAGCTAAACCAATTTTATTGAAATTTGGTATAGTGGTAGTTACAGTCAAGGACATAGGATAGATTTTATCTCGGAAAATCACATAGTTCCCGTAGGATAGCGATAAACGAAGTAATCGCAGACGGAGTCGAGGGCAACAGCTAGTATGAAATAAATATAAAATTTGAAGGAACGTGGAGAAAAAATGGAGAGGATTAGCTGGACTAAAGTATCGAATGAGGAGGTGCTAAATTGAGTAAATGAGAAGCAGTGCCTGTTGAAGACCATAGAGAACAGAAGATGAAAGATGTTAGGACACCTGATACGACACGGCGAATACATCAAGATCAAAATGAAGGAAAGCGGAAGAGAGGAAGGGCAAGAAGAACATTTATGGACCTGGTGAAAGAGAGGATAGAAGTGACGTATTAAGAAGTCAAAGAAAAGGCCCTGGGAAGGACCACATGGAAATTGCTCCACCGACAAGAGCCTGGCTCTTAAGTTTAAGAAGAAAAGGAATATACCAATTTTATACCAAAAGTATGCTTAGTTGGTTTGGTCACGTAGAGCGGATGGATGAAAGTAGACTAACTATCAGATCTATATGGGGAGTGTAAATAAATAAGTTGGGAGGGGAAGCCCTAGACGGACGTTCCAAGACCAAATAGGAGACGTTTTGGAAAAAGGCCAGGTCAGGAGTACCCAAAACCGACGAGCATGTATGAAGAGATTGATGAATGTAGATGTGGGAACAGCGCCGCTACGCTATATGTCGCGCAAGCTTCCTGTCTTCGAATTTGAATTTCTATTGGCAAAGCTAACAGGTAATTAAAATTATTTCTCAAGTGTCTCTACTTTTCATCTCTTAAACTGGTGACCCTGACGTGATTGATTGAGCTCCACGGTCCGTTACTATGACTTCAGGACAGCCAAATCGGGATATCCAAATGATGATGAGAAAGAAGGACCAGGATCGTAGCAAGTGGAACAAAGTAGTCTCTGCCTGTTTCTTTATGCGTGAATGGGTATAGCAGATGCAGGGAACAGGGCCAATGAATTGAGTTGTCGGCGTGTGTCTTCCAAGGTGTCTATTTAAAAAGTCATTTAAATAAATTGTTACAGATTCCCAGTTTTATCACCGCGCCACCTAGGCAGATATCTAAGAACTAATTACTAAAGCATGAAACTAATTGAATAAGAATAAGAATAATAAAACTTTATTGACTGATATAGATACACAGACAGAATATTACATAATATGGATACTTATTACAACCAGCCAAATAGCCGCCACTCAGCTATGTGTCACGATAATATCCAGGATAATATTGTGACGCTGATTTTCAGTGACGCCAGTTACACAGTTACGGAGGTGGCTGTCACCAGGCACACATCCCAGTTCATACTGGTTTACGAAATCACCCGATACCCATACCTCCAATCACACTTCCGATACCCATACATAACCGATAATTGACAGCAAATTCCCATCCTCTTACAATGATCTATCGTATAAGCCATCTAGTTTGTATAAAATATCCTAGATGGCGCTGTCAGAAAGTGACACTGCCTACCCCTGTGGGAAGAGGCGTGACGATGTATGTATCAATGTATAACTAAATGCGACTTCTCGAGTCACATCAATTCTAAATAAACTGTATAGACCGCGTCACATTATTTTTATTGCTACATCAAGATATAACATCGTAAGAAGAAACACATGAAATTTCATTTTGTTAAGGTAATTGCCCGTTTTCCTCGATGTAATACTGTATGACTGAGCTCGCTTTTATTGATGGCCTGGGTATGTTTTAATATGTCAATTTATGAGTCTACTCACGACTTTAACCTCCGCCTATTATGTATGACTAGCTATAATTTGTACAAAGGAAACAGGAAATGTGTGGAGTTACACGGCAGGTTGACGTGAAGACAAATGGCACGGCAAAAATTACAAAAATTACCAAAATTACAATCTGAAACAGAAGGTAACAGAACCTCAAGGCCACGTTTAGCGTGATTAAGGGCGTATCGGTGGAAAGGGAAATCAAAATGGGTGATGGGTTGCTAGCCGCATCGCCTAAGACTTTCGCCGATTCCCTCGATGGGCTTATATACCTGCGCGGGAAGGGAAGCAACTGGTAAATTCTATGTTTTTTCTTTATGACCAGCATGGAAGGACCAAAATCGAAAAATAATTAAAATCTGGATATTTTTAAAGACTTTGCCCGCGACTTCGTCTGTGGAGAATTTGATCGCGCGTCCGTCGAAACTATGCAATATTCTGGGGTAAAAATTCTTTGTTACAGAAATTGGCAAATGTGTCCATGGATTACAAGCAATTATAGGTGAAAACTTAAGTAAATTACCTGTTGTATGTGTGAGTAATGTGTGCGAGTAGACAAATTGAGAAATTGACATACCAAATTAGAAAAATGACTTAAGTCCTACATCAGTTCTGTACACTATTACATACAACAACAATAATAATAATAATAATAATTTATTTGCTTAATAAAACACAAGTATACATAAAAAGGAATATCTGACGAACCCCAAACTAGGCTGAGCCAACAACAACAGCATTGAAACAGGTCATTTATTGAAGTTTTCAATACCCAGCTAAAAAAACGAGTTAACCTGTCGCGAAGTCGCGACCACACAGATTATAGTAACAAAATTAAGGCGTTTAAAACACTTCTCAGGCTGACTCAAAATATGATTTTTTAATTTACCTACTACACTTTATGTTAGATTAGGTTTAAATTATTTCAAGTCGTCGTAAAGGTTAAGGTTCTCAACAGACGACCACGACTTCGGTCAAAAGGATAAAAAGGTTAGCCTCTCTCACATACTAGTGAGGCGTTGTCTTCGTGTTGTTCGGGTATAAGTTACGGCCCCCCCGGGACCCGAAAGCTGTTTTATTTTAACTCGAGACGTGCCCTACGACTGAGTGATAGGGGGCCGATGTCTCATACAAAACATTACTTTGCGTAATTTACGGTCATACACGGGTGATGTGTATAAATTTCCATTATTACAAGCTTTATTTTAACTTGTAATGTATGTAAGTTGTTTGTACGGGTGGAATCTTGCGACACAATTTTGAAGCAGATATCTTCAATCGATTAAGCTGAAATTTTGCATACTTGAGTAAGTTAGATGACAATAACATAATATGGTAGTGGAGTTTTGGTGACCCAGCCAGAATCGTCTCATGAGGTGGGAACTCTTCAACGGTTGGCGTGATTGACTTGAAATTTGTTAGGTAAATATAATTATGTAGTACGGGTGACAATGCAAGTTCAGTCAGCAAAAAAAAACTAGTATTAAATTTAATATTTTTGAGAGAAACTTATTTTTACTTGTCTGTGAATTTGTTGCAGTTATTTTAACGTAATTTAACCTTTTCAGCGATAAGAACACTTAATAGTGTGATGGGCTAAACTGTAAAATGCACCTTTATCTGACAGGATAAAGTTGACAGTTGCGAGTGACATTAGAGCTTGTTTAGCGGTGAAAAGGTTAAAGGGTGTGTAAGTTTTATGGAAACGTATTTAAGCAGTTTTAAGACGTTTTGGGCAAATTTGTTTTCGTGTCTATATTTTCTCCTACAGGTTGCTATAAGCGATGCGGCTAGCAACCCACCACTATTTAGATTCTTTTACCACCTATACGCCCATAATCATGTTAAACGTTAGGGGTTGCTACTTTAGTCTCTGTCTGTCCCGTTAGGGATGAAGATGTGATTTATGTATGTATGTATGCATTTTTATATATAAAAAAGACTTTAAAAAGTGAACGTTCGGGTGAAACGTTTGGACGCCGACTTAAAAACCTTCTGTTGGATCTGTCACTGTACTCTGTTAAAGAGTCCGGTGACATTAAACTTGACATTTAATTTTGAATGAGTGTATTATGTGTGATAATTATTCTTTGTAGCATTCTAGTACCTCATTTATTATTATTATATTTTTGTTATTTATGTTCTGACAACATTTTAACATTTTACATTATTATTATTTTCTCTTTTTATGTACTCATGACGATCTTTTTGCGAATCTACATTGGCATTTCATTTAGCTTTATTTTTGTTTGTTGTTATTTTGTTTTAATTTAATTACTATTTTATTACAATTGACGATCCATTTTTGGATTACTATGTTCGACATTTAATTGTACTTTCAAAAATGATAAATAAATCTATCTATTGAACGAATCATAAACTAAACTGAACCATTTTGTGTGACAGCCGTCAAAATTCATAAAAGACGCGACTCCTAGCATCTTGTACTATCCCGTGAACAATTCAGTCTTCTTTAATAACTGACGACAACTGACGGACGAGAGCACGTCACTGTGAAATGTTTAACCTCGCATTTCATAGTAAACAGTATACGCCGTTTATGTACTGCATGACTAGACAACGGCAGTTAAGTTAACCCGTTGTAGACGACCCGAAGCTCTGCACCTGAAAACATAAAACCTAAACTGATTAGTCATGTAAAATATCTAGTACAAATATGTACTTACCTGCATTGCCTGCTCCATTTTTTATACTTATGTATGTCTTAATAAAAAACCGTGTAGGTAGATTTGGATATGTGTGCGTGTTCGTCCAATGACAAGCCAGTTACCCTTCAAACGCCGAACGGTACACACACATCCTTGTCTGCTTGCTCGCTCTCCTGTAAGCCTAGTTTTACTTTCGTCCTCTAAATCCGGTGCCTGCTGCCATCAGCTACACCCGTCTTTGTGTATGTAACTGTATCATAACCTAAAGGGGGGATTGCACTGAGTCGTTTAACAAACGCGGTCGCCGAGCTTATTTCAAACTACATACGCCAACGAACATCGCCTTCACGTTAGCCTGACCGCCTACTTCGGTCACCTAACTAGGCAGTGGCAGCTGTCGCTCGCTAAGTATATATATATATAAGCTAAAGCAGTAAGGAAACTACGAACAAAACGGTCGAAACGAACGCACACATAGACGCGCGCTTTTACACGGCCCCTAAGCGGGTCTCGCGGTGCCGTCAGTCGCGAGTGCCGCGTTGAGACAGACCGCGATCTTTTCGTTTTAAACATGCCAAGAGCGCATTGCGCAATTTGTCCATGTTTCCCAATAGTTTATTCATTCGGTTGAGAATTTTTCATACCATACAATCTAACAATAGAGCTTTCCGAACGTGTTGTAACAGGCGAAAGTGTTTTTCAGTAAGTAAAATAAATAAATAAATAAATATCTTGGGACAAATTACACCAATTGACCTAGCCCCAAACTAAGCAAAGCTTGTACTATGGGTACCAGGCAACGGATAAACATACTTATATAATGTAGATAAATACATACTTAAATACATACAACATCCATGACTCGGGCACAAACATTCGTATTCATCATACAACTGTCTGCCCCTACCGGGATTCGAACCCGGGACCTCTAGCTTCATAGTCAGGGTCACTAACCACTAGGCTATCCGGTTGTCAAATATATAATACTTGCCTACAGACGAATAAAAAAATCTTAAACTGTTCAAGTTTTTTTTTTAAATACCTATTTAATCCTTCCCAACTTTCAGCAAACCCACACTTTATATAATTTACAATGAAATTGAACTTTCCGCACCCACTTTTCATTTACGCCCATCCATATTGATAAGAGCAAAGAGCAAATACAATACCTATTTTTGTATAATATAACCTTATCTTAGTTATTCCATTTCAACGATTTTGACAGTTGGCGGGGCAAAAAGCCTTTCGCGCTGGGACAATGGGCCCTTCCAAATGTCAGTAGCGCGTATTGAATTCACTTCGATAGCTTTACATTTTGACACCAAAGTTGAATTATTAAAGTTATATCAAATGAATCAAGAATTTTTCCTTCATGATTTTTTTATGTTCACTTTTCTAAGCGACACTGAAAAGTAAAGCTATGGCCGGGAATTGAACCCGGATCCTCGTCATTCCGTGACGCGTGCTGCTCTACACCACCCATAGCAGGTGGGCAAGCCTTCGAATTTTTCTATCTGTTACTAGCTGTCACGTGACCTTGTTACGTGTTGTGTGTTTTCCACCAAAGCGCCCACAATATTGCTAAAGTCGCCTGTAGGTATTGTTAACTTAGGCTGTGTCTACCCCGTAAGGGATAAGGACATGATTTGTGTGTGTTTTTTTACTGATCCTACTTCCTGCTAATATTATAAATGCAAAATTTCGTGAATTTGGATGAATGTTTATTGTTACACTTTCACTACAAAACGGCTAAACAGATCTGGACGAAATTTGGGACATAGATAGATTGTAGTCCGGCACATTAGATACTTTTCATCCCGAAAAGTTGCGTAGTTCCCGCGGGATAGCTTAAGTGAATTCTCCACAGTTAGTTATTCATATTACTGTAATCACAACAGGCCTTCACGTCGGATTGTTTTGAATAATCTAAAACAGGTTCCCTGTACCAACGACTTCCACTCACGACCCCTGACCTTCGTAAATAATTCAGAGCACGCTGACCATGAGCTAGAATGAAAGCTGAAACTGGTCCAGAAATACGGCGTATGTCAAAATAAAAAAGAAATATTTCAACGAGTTGGTACGTGAGTTTGAATCTCCAGCAGGTATTGGTATAGATATACCAAACCTCCATGCTGGCCTGGGAGCAAAGAATACATACATTAATTAGGTACGTCTTTATCCCTTACGAGGTAGACATAGCCTAAGGTTACAAGACCTAATGGCCACGTTTAGCATGATTGTGGGCGTATAGGTGGAAAATGGAATCAAAATAGTGATGGGTTGCTAGCATCGCCTATAACATGGTTCCTATGATTTTCGCCCATTGCCTCGATGAGCTTTTACCATCTGCGCGGGAAGAGAAGCAACTGGTACATTCTATGTTTTTTCTTTGCTCCCAGACCAGCATGGAAGTACTTGTCCAACAATACAAGTTAAATAAAAGCACGTTACAGTACAAACAGAAACGATTATAATTAAAACTTAAAAAAATATGTTTTAATAAAAAAAAAAACAAAAATCAAATCATAAATGTTTATTTGGTTTTTTACATTATAGGTTACAGTCATACAGGTTGGTACCTTCCTTTAAGCTAACACACACACACACACACACACACACACGCACGCACGCACGCACACACACACACACACACACACACACACACACACACACACACACACACACACACACACACACACACACACACACACACACACACACACAATGCACAAACACAGAGAAGAAGAGATCGACGTGAAGCATAGAACACCTCTCGTGCGTAAGGAGTTAAAAACAAATTCGTTTAATTTACTCGTGTCGAAGTGTCTTGAATAGATTCCTCGTTTACGCTATGTTTGCATAACCCTTGAGTCCCTATTGAGTAACTTCTAGCGTCGGCAATATTGAATTAACTTGGAATTGCCAAACGTTGAGTTAAAATTAAATGTAACTATCAACATTCGTCATTCCTGATATTAGTTTATTAAAGTTTAAAGTGGGCTTCCAAAGAGATTTAGTGACTGTTAGATTAAGTTCCAGTTATCTTAAGTCTCAGTTATCTATCATTCCGACACGATAACTGGAACTTAACAGAGTTGTGAAACTTGCTCTTAAAAGCGACACTTTTAATAGTCAGCAAAAAAAAATTGAAAATGAAAAATGAAAAAATAATGTTTCTTTTTTAGGTTTACACGTTGAAGTATCAAGGTTGGGACCTCCTAGTAAACATAAGAATACTGAAAATGAAAATGAAAATTTATTTTTGCAAATTGACCGCCAAGGGCTCTTTTACATGTCTTTTTGAAACTACCAGCGCATTCGGAAAGACCATCATTGCCAAAACAGACTTGTACATACATACTTAAATCACGTCTTTATGCCTTATGTGGTAGACACAGCCTAAGGTAACAAGACCTACAGGCCACGTTTAGCAAGACACTGAGGGCGTAGAGGTGGAAAGTGGAATCAAAATAGTGATGGGTTGCTAGCCGCATCGCCTATAACATGATTCCTATGATTTTCGCCCATTCCCTCGATGGATTTTTACCATTTGCGCGGGAAGAGAAGCAACTGGTTTATTCTATGTATGTATTCTTGATATATAATTATTACTCTGTCTGTCTACCCCGTAAGGGATAAAGACGTGATTTGCGTATGTATGTATATCAAGCTAGCTCATCAATTTACAAAACCAATTTCGGCCGGATTCCGTGGCCGAAACCCGATCTTTCGGCCAAAAGCTGAGACCGGATCTTCGGCCAACCTAGTCTAGGCGGTGATTTAGGTATTCCGCCTGCCATTATCCTTGACCCAGCATAGGTGTGCTCATAAATACCAGGGGTGTTACGAATATTCGCATCCGCATCCGTAAATGCGGAATATTCGCATTAATTCAGACATCTGCATCCGCATTCACATCCGTATCAATCAATGCGGAGTTTTTACGGATGCAGATTCACATCCACAAGACTCGACAAGTAACTACATAAGAAAATGGGCGGAGCCAGAGTGGCACGTGCTTCGCGTTTGTTTGTTTACTATTATGCACTAATAAGTATTATTATGCATTTAAAATTTAAATAATTATCCTTTTAAAATCCCAAAATCCGCATCCGCATCTAATCCGCATCCGCGGATGTGAACTTCTAATAATCCGCATTCGCATCTGCATCCGCGGATGTCTAAATTTTTGCATCCGTAACAACCCTGATAAATACACCCTGTACTTGGATAGTAAACAGGCTGTTCCTTTCCAATGTTTTATTCAGTTACCGTTTTCCTGATAGTTACCTGTCGCTGCAAAGAGTGTTTATAATAGTTTTTATTTCCTTTCAAATAAATATTGCACGGGATCTAGTTAATGTTTGTTCTGAGAAGGCATTCAATTTGTTTTTAAGACTTCCTTCTCTATAGGATGAAAACGGGACCCATTACTAAGACTCCACGCCGTCTGTCTGTTGTTACCAGGCTGTATCTCATGAACCTGATGCCACTATGACACAAAATTCTAAAAACAAATAACAAGGTTGACAATATATGCACACACACACAAATCACGTCTTTATCCCTTGCGGCGTCGACTGAGCCTAAAGTAACAAGACCTAAAGACCACGTTTAGCATGATTGTGGGCGTATAGGTGGAAAGTGGAATCAAAATAGTGATGGGTTGCTAGCCGCCTCGCCTCTAACATGATTCCTATGATTTTTGCCCATTCCCTCGATGGGTTTTTACCATCTGCGCGGGTAGAGAAGCAACTGGTACATTCTATGTTTTTTCTTTGCTCCCAGACCAGCATGGAAGTAATATATAGGCAATCTTATCCAAATATGTGTTTTTTGTCAATTCAGTTTTAAGTGTTTTTTTTCAAAATGGCGGAACCACGTGGTCCAAAATAAAGCCTTCGCGGAAAATTCTTACCGGTATTAAAAATGCGAAAGTAAATTTTTTTGTCACGCTTTCAAGCGTAAATCACTTAACCGATCATATAAAATTTGTCATATCAAATAGGAAAATCGTATATCTAGTTCCCTCAGGTGCAAGATAAACCAATTTTCCGCAGACGAAGACACGGGCAGCTACTATACAATAATGTCACAACTTTTTTGCTAGGTCACATCTTTACCACCCGATAGATCCACAGCTCACAGAGCGAGTGGTAATGAATATAAACTAAACAACTATGAGTTATTAGTTGTTACTGCACTCAACTAACAGGGGTATCACCTAATACCGGATCTTGTGCTCATTACCATAAACCATTTAGGCACTCCGTATTCATTATTAAAAGGGGGATGTTGCAGAAGGAATTCATTACCGTGTTACCTGAGAAGTTTGCTAAAATAGCAGAATTACCTGAAGTTGGAATGGAAATGATAATTTGGACGGAATTAATTCTGACGTGCCAACGTTTTGGACTTTTAGTGGGACACGTCATGTTTTGTTCGGCTACAAATGAACGGCTGTGTTTTTTGGTAATTAACGAGCTAGTGAGTAAAGGTAATGAGAATGATTAACGACATGTTAGTTATTATGTTTTGGCCGTAATAAACTATGATATAAAAATAAAAAAGATAAAATAAATATATTGGGTCCCTAACTAAGCAAAGCTTGTAATGTGGGTACTAGACAACGGATAAACACACAAAAATAAATATAAAAACATATTAAATATCCAAGACTCGAGAACAAACATTCGTATTTTTCATACAAATATCTGCGCCTACCGAGGATCGAACCCGATCGTCATAAAAGGATTTATCTTCGATTTAAATCCTAATGTAAGCTGCCAAGTCTATATGTAAGGTTCCTTACTAACATGTGGTAAATTCAATGTTATTACTCTTAATAGATTGATTGTTTTATTTATCACCCTTTTAAAAATACAATTAAATGTCAAACATAAGTAATTCACAAAAGGATCGTCAATTGTAACAAAACAGTAATAATAATTATAATAACTGAAATTAAATAAAAAACAAAACAACAAACAAAAATAAAGCTTAATGAAATGTCAGTAAAATAGTCAAATGCTTGAATAGTTCTAACAGTTTTCCTTTTAAAATCGTTGTAAGTGTATCTTACCTGCTTTTGTTCAGTCAATCCAAGCCCTTTACAGTGCTTCTAGTTCGTTAATGTATTTGACAGTTGCAGTGTTTCGAATAAACGGTAATGAAAAAGTACATTATTGGGGATGAGCGCGAGTAGTTTGGACAAAGTGCTCGATGCAGCGCTTGCACTCACTCCCGATCTTAACAACGTTATTTTTCATTCATGTTTATTCAGAACACGGCAACTAACAAATACATTAAGAAATTAGGAGCACTGTATGTGCTTATGTTTGTCGGATTAATTTTGTGTCGACACGCGTACATACTTAAATACGTATAAATCACGTCTTTATCCCTTACGGGGTAACAAGGCCACTTTTAGCTTGATTGTGGTCGTATAGGTTTTTTGTGTTTGTGGGTTAATTATTATAATTATGATTAGGAGATATCTCCTCTCTCTTTGCGTTCGCCAACACAACAATATGACCATTAAAATCATTTTTAAATGTATAGAATATAATCAATAACAATCTTTTATGAATCTTAACCTTAACTTAACTTCCATGCTGGTCTGGGAGCAAATAAAAAACATAGACTGTACCAGTTGCTTCTATTTCCGCGCAGACGGTAAAAGCCCAACTATTTTGATTCCATTTTCCATTTATACGACCACAACCTTGCTAAACGTGGCCTCTACCTAGTGTAGGTCTCGTTACCTTAGGCTCTGTCTACCCCGTAAGGGATAAAGTCGTGATTTGTGTAATATGTATCTTTAATGAAAATGTATGTTTTGCTTCAAATCCTTTTATCATTTCCGTTTCGCGATTCTATTGATTCCGTGAATCCGCGTTTGTATTTGTATGCTTTTAACTGTATGATTTCATGCATTTCGATTTAATAGAAAACTTGTTTCTAAGAACTTGTAGCTGGTTTTGGCACAAAGAAATATCAATTTTAATAATTGAGGCATTCATACTTTCTACTAAATAATTGGTAGGCTAAAGTCATAACAACATGGACTGTATATCATAAAAAAGTAACTGTACAATACAGTACAATGGAAATGTTATTTATTGAACACAAAGCAGTAGGTACAACCATCAAACCACACTACAAAATTAAATCAAAATGATAATTTTCAAAAACATCTTTCACTAACATTAGTAAGTAAGTAGTAAATGTTTTGTTGTACAAATAAAGAAACAGTGACAAATGATAAAAAAGACATTAAATATATGCACAAAGGCGAACGTATTCCTATAACGGATCTCTGCCAGTTAACCTTTGAGTAAATGAGAGGAGCATTAAGCGAGGGACCGACAAAGAGTGAGTTTGAAATATCCATATAGTGAAAGCCACAATAGAGCGTGCATCTTAAAATATAACAAACAATTCATAAATAAACATTAGTTATGAAGAGGATGGTCGAACATCTTAGGAATCATGTTTCGTCACTATTTTTGACTCCCCATTCCACTTCCGCCTATGCGTCTACAATCATGCTAAGCGTGGCCTTTGGGTCTTGTTACCCTAGGCTCTGTCTACCCCGTAAGGGCTAAAGACGTGATTTATGTATATATGTTAGTGACCGTTACATGCTGCAGTATTATCTCTAGTAACAAAGCAGGAAACAGATAGTAATTAAAAAAATAAAAATAATACATTTAAAAGTTTCATAAAATAAAAATGCAGCCAAACGTCTAGAAATTAAAAGCCCTATTCTCTTGTCCTGAGTGACGTTCCTACATTCACATAGTTGTTGCTAAGCGGTAAGCCTATAAGTGTTTTGTATAGAGCAAACAACTTAATAGAGCGGAAACGTCATAACTGTCTACTGTCACTGAAAATCAGCGTCACGACATTATCCTCGATCTTATCGTGACACATTGAGTGACGGCCATTTGACTAGATACAATAAGTATGCATGTATAATATCCTGATTGTGTTTTTGTATCGGCTAGTAAATAAATCCTACTAATATTATAAATGTGAAAGTTTGTGAGAATGTTTGGATGTTTGTTACTCTTTCACGCCAGATCTGGATGAAATTTGGAACATAGATAGATTATAGTCTGGAATAACACATAGGCTACTTTTTATCCCGGAAAATTGCGTAATTCCCGCGGGATAGCGATAAACGAATTCTATGCAGACGAAGTTGCGGGCAACAGCTAGTAAATAATAAATAAATATCTTGGGACAAATTACACCAATTGACCCAGCCCCAAACTAAGCAAAGCTTGTACTATGGGCACCAGGCAACGGATAAACATACTTATATAATGTAGATAAATACATAATTAAATACATACAACATCTATGACTCGGGCACAAACATTCGTATTCATCATACAACTGTCTGCCCCTACAGGGATTCGAACCCGGGACCCCTAGCTTCATAGTCAGGGTCACTAACCACTAGGCTATCCGGTCGTCCGGTAGTAAAATACTCTTATCTATACATATAAAATTCAAAGTCCTGACTGACTGACTGACTGACTGACTGACTGACTTAACTATATATCAACGCACAGCCCAAACCACTGGACTTAGAGACTTGAAATTTTGCACATAGATACCTTATACAATGTAGGCATCCACTAAGGAAGGATTTTTGGAAATTCCCACGGGATAAGGAAAAAACGGGAATTATATATTCGACTCCGAGTGACACTATCTCAGTAACTATAATAACTAGACTCTTCAAATTTGATACAAAAGTAGGTGATTACAAAACGAAGAAACTAATTTCAGGATTTTTGGAAATTCTCACGGGATAAGGAAAAAAACGGGATTTATAATATTCAGTTAAACGAAACCCTATGAACTATAATTACTAGACTGTTCAAATTTGGCACAGAAGTAGGTGATTATAATAGTAAAATAATGTTTTAATGATTTTTGGAAATTCCCACGGAATAAGGAAAAAAACGGGATTTATATATTCAGTTCTACGGGATCGATTTTTCGTTTTACTGGTCGTATTAAAACTGAAATTTGGCCTTCAAGTTCCCTTGGGGAGTGTAAACAATAAAAAAAGGATTTCCCGAAATTCCCACGGGAACGGGAAAAACGGGACTTTTCGTTTTACTGGTTGCAGAAAGCTGAAATTCGGCATGTAGGTTGCTTCGGGAGTGCTGAGGAGCATTAAGAGAGTACTTTCCCAAATTCCCACGGGAACGGGAAAAATATTTGTTTACAAAGAAATACTGCGGTAGGCATAATATGGCTAGAAACTTGAAATTTGGCACACATATACCTTGACTATCCTAGAAGTGCACTAAGAAGGTATTTTTAGAAATTCTCACGGGATAGGGAAAAAACGGGATTTTTTGTTTTACTGGTCGTAGAAAGCTGAAATTTGGTAAGAGCCTTCCTTGATGAGTGTATGGGAGCACTAAGAAAGGATTTCCAGAAATTCCCACGAGAACAGGAAAAACGGGGTTTTTCGTTTTACTGGTCGTAGAAAGATGAAATTTAGCATTTAGCTTCCTTAGGGAGTGTAAGGGAGCAATTAACAAAGGATTTCCTAACATTTTTACGGGAACGGGAAAAACCGGGATTTTACGTTTCCAGACGAAGCAGCGGAAGAAAGAGACTTAACATTTATAACGTGTGTTTCTTTAAAGGCTTTAAGTGTACTCCGAAAGCACCCCCCAAAATTTTCACGGGAACGGGAAAAAACTTATTTTTTCGTTTTACATCTTAGCGCGTACGAAGTCCCGCGACTTGGGGTAAAAGCTATTTGGGGTAGGTATATTTTAGGACAGCCCTTTAGGTTAGGTTAGGTTTGTTTTATAAAAATCCTGCAATATTTACAGTTTCAGAAAAATTAAGGCAGCGTGGCAATGTGGAAGCTTGCTTGCATGCTTGCTTGAGTCCTTGCTTTGCATGCTTGATTGCATACTTGCTTTCATGCATGCTTGCATGCATGCATGCATGCTTGCGTGCTTACTTGCATGCATGCTTGCTTGCACGCTTGCTTGCATGCATGCTTGCTTGCACGCTTGCTTGCATGCATGCTTGCTTGCACGCTTGCTTGCATGCTTGCTTGCCTGCTTGCATGCCTGCTTGCATGCCTGCTTGCATGCCTGCTTGCATGCCTGCTTGCAGGTTTGGGTGCTCGCTTGCTTGATTGCTAGCTTCTTTGAAATGCTCATGGTTCATGCGTGCGAAGCCGCGGGCAAAAGCTAGTCTATACATATAAAATTCAAAGTCCTGACTGACTGACTGACTGACTGACTGACTGACTTAACTATATATCAACGCACAGCCCAAACCACTGGACTTAGAGACTTGAAATTTTGCACATAGATACCTTATACAATGTAGGCATCCACTAAGGAAGGATTTTTGGAAATTCCCACGGGATAAGGAAAAAACGGGAATTATATATTCGACTCCGAGTGACACTATCTCAGTAACTATAATAACTAGACTCTTCAAATTTGATACAAAAGTAGGTGATTACAAAACGAAGAAACTAATTTCAGGATTTTTGGAAATTCTCACGGGATAAGGAAAAAAACGGGATTTATAATATTCAGTTAAACGAAACCCTATGAACTATAATTACTAGACTGTTCAAATTTGGCACAGAAGTAGGTGATTATAATAGTAAAATAATGTTTTAATGATTTTTGGAAATTCCCACGGGATAAGGAAAAAAACGGGATTTATATATTCAGTTCTACGGGATCGATTTTTCGTTTTACTGGTCGTATTAAAACTGAAATTTGGCCTTCAAGTTCCCTTGGGGAGTGTAAACAATAAAAAAAGGATTTCCCGAAATTCCCACGGGAACGGGAAAAACGGGACTTTTCGTTTTACTGGTTGCAGAAAGCTGAAATTCGGCATGTAGGTTGCTTCGGGAGTGCTGAGGAGCATTAAGAGAGTACTTTCCCAAATTCCCACGGGAACGGGAAAAATATTTGTTTACAAAGAAATACTGCGGTAGGCATAATATGGCTAGAAACTTGAAATTTGGCACACATATACCTTGACTATCCTAGAAGTGCACTAAGAAGGTATTTTTAGAAATTCTCACGGGATAGGGAAAAAACGGGATTTTTTGTTTTACTGGTCGTAGAAAGCTGAAATTTGGTAAGAGCCTTCCTTGATGAGTGTATGGGAGCACTAAGAAAGGATTTCCAGAAATTCCCACGAGAACAGGAAAAACGGGGTTTTTCGTTTTACTGGTCGTAGAAAGATGAAATTTAGCATTTAGCTTCCTTAGGGAGTGTAAGGGAGCAATTAACAAAGGATTTCCTAACATTTTTACGGGAACGGGAAAAACCGGGATTTTACGTTTCCAGACGAAGCAGCGGAAGAAAGAGACTTAACATTTATAACGTGTGTTTCTTTAAAGGCTTTAAGTGTACTCCGAAAGCACCCCCCAAAATTTTCACGGGAACGGGAAAAAACTTATTTTTTCGTTTTACATCTTAGCGCGTACGAAGTCCCGCGACTTGGGGTAAAAGCTATTTGGGGTAGGTATATTTTAGGACAGCCCTTTAGGTTAGGTTAGGTTTGTTTTATAAAAATCCTGCAATATTTACAGTTTCAGAAAAATTAAGGCAGCGTGGCAATGTGGAAGCTTGCTTGCATGCTTGCTTGAGTCCTTGCTTTGCATGCTTGATTGCATACTTGCTTTCATGCATGCTTGCATGCATGCATGCATGCTTGCGTGCTTACTTGCATGCATGCTTGCTTGCACGCTTGCTTGCATGCATGCTTGCTTGCACGCTTGCTTGCATGCATGCTTGCTTGCACGCTTGCTTGCATGCTTGCTTGCCTGCTTGCATGCCTGCTTGCATGCCTGCTTGCATGCCTGCTTGCATGCCTGCTTGCATGCCTGCTTGCATGCCTGCTTGCAGGTTTGGGTGCTCGCTTGCTTGATTGCTAGCTTCTTTGAAATGCTCATGGTTCATGCGTGCGAAGCCGCGGGCAAAAGCTAGTTCCTTATACAATTCATATCAAACAAAATTACGCTCAGCCGAAACTGGCGATTACTGCACTCTGATTAGCCAGCCGAAGGTCAAAAGGGTTAATTAAATTCAGCAACCAGTGAACGAAACTCAAATCTCTATAATCAAAATACTAATTACTTAAATGGGTTTGTTCCATGCATTGTACAAAATTGTGTTCATTCTGTAAGTCGAAAAAGACTGATGTGCTGCCACATTTCGACAGCTTTTTAACACTCTACTTGGCTATTTCCTCTATGCTCTGTATTCTGTTACAAAATTTGACTAATCTGACATCTGTCCGAATACCACAATCGCTGGGGGAGCAGCACTGACGGATAATTGACAGCGGGATAGCAATCCTATCCTTGGGTACATTTGCGGGTTTCGTGATCTAAACTCTGTAGACAAGTGAATCAAGTAAGGCTTACGATTGTTTTGATTCGAAAAACCAAAAAAAAATCAAAAAACAAAATGTTATTTTTGCAAATTGGCCGTTTACATGTCTTTTTGAAACTACCAGTGCATTTCGAAAGACCCTCATTGCCAAGAAGAATGCGGATGTATAAGGTCCCCGAGCCTGAAATTATGTTAGTATATAGGTAGTAGAGATGTATAAAAACTTTATTACTAGTCAAAGTAAAACAAAGTAGATATGGAAAAAAAGAAAAAAATAATAAGTTCAGTGGAGACGTAAAACGCCTCCCAGATTACTAGAGCTTGTAGTTTTTAAATACATACATAAATCAAGTCTTTTTCCCTTACGGGGTAGACATAGCCTAAAGTAACAAGACCTACACGTTTAGCATAATGTGGGTGTATAGGAAAGGGGAATCAAAACAGTGATGGGTTGCTAGCCGCATCGCCTACAGCACGATTCCTCAGATTTTCGTTCCCTCGATGGGCTTATACCATCTGCGCGGGAAGAGAAGCAACTGGTAAATTTTTTCTTTACTTCCAGACCAGCATGGAAGATGGTGGTTTTATCGACACGTTGAAAATACAAAGTTGGTGGGGCATACTTAGAATCGATAACAGGCTTATTAATATTATAAATATTAAATTATAAATATTATATGGCTTATAAATATTCAATTTCCAAACGACACTGAAAATTAAAAAAGAAAAATCCGAAAAGTAAAGCTATGACCGGTAGGCTTATTACCTAACTCGCTCGCAATCGCCATCGTGTTCATTTTGACAGTTATTGTATGAATGTGACAGCTAGCTGATTCCGATGCCAATTGTCAGCCCATACATGAACTGTCAAAATGAACACGATGGCGATTGCGAACGAGTTAGGTAATAAGCCTACGGGAATCGAACCTGATTCGTCGTCATTCCGTGACGCGTGCTATACCTACCCCTACACAACCCCATGTATGTATGCATGTATGTACCTATGACAAAACCACCGAGAACTTTATTAAAACTAATGGACAAAGGTCACTCCGGCAATGCCCCGGCCGCCACTACGGTCGCCTCATCGATTTTGTCATTACGCAAAACTTCCTACCGATTATCGCACCCTACGATTGAAATAGCGTAGAGTTGCCGCAAAATCGATACTTTCGCTATCGATAGTTTAATTCGGAAAATACCATAATATCGATATTATGGATGGTATCGATCCCTTATTTAAAGAATTACTATCGGCAAGCAGCATGCATCTGATACCTACTAAAATTATAAATGCGAAACTCTGTCTGTCACATGAACTGAACTGATTTTTTTCTCTTTTTTTTTCCATATCTACTTTGTTTTACTTTGACTAGTAGAGACTTTAAACATCTCTACTATAGACTTACATAATTTAATGCTCGGCGACCATAGACATCCCTTTTTTAAATGTATTTTATTTTGAAAAAATGACTTTCTGCCATGTTTCTTGCGGCGCATTCTTCTTGGCAATGATGGTCTTTCCGAATGCGCTGGTAATTTCAAAAAGACATGTAGACGAGCCCTTGGCGGCCAATTTGCAAAATAAAATTTTCATTTTCATTTTCATCGATACTATCGATGGTGTATACATACATACATACTATATTACGTATTTATCCCTTACGGGGTAGACAGAGCCTAAGGTAACAAAACATTAAGGCCATGATTAGCATGATTAAGGGCAGCTGGAAAGGGAAATCAAAATAGTGATGGGTTGCTAGCCGAATAGCCTACAACATAGCCTTTAAGAGAAGCAACTGATTAATTCTATGTTTTTTCTCTACTCTCAGACCAGCATGGAAGATGGTATCGATCTCTTATTTAAAGACATACTATAAAATTATTAATGCGAAAGGAACTCTGTCTGTCTGTTTACTTTTCACGCTTAAGCCGTTGAACCGTTTTAGTGGAAATTTGGTGTACAGATAGTTTTAGTCCCGGGGCCTTCCCCGAAGGATAGTTTTTTTTAAATAAATTATCGCGTAATTCAGCGTGCCTCATAGCATAGGCCTCCTCCATTTATTGGAGGGTTTGGGCTATAGTTCCCAAGCGGGCCCAGTGCGGATTGGGAACTTCACATACACCATTGAATTGCTTCGCAGATGTTTGCAGGTTTTTTACGATGTTATCCTTCACCCAAAAAGCATTGAAAAAGACCTCTGCAAAGTAACGCCTGATTTAAAAAAAACATTTATTTATGTAAAAACATCGATAGTTTATCAAAACGCTATCGATACGACTATTGGGTAGCAACACTAAAATAGGGTTGACACAGATGTTTGGCGCGTATAACCCTCTCATTGGCTTGATCGCCCAGCAGTACAAAAGGGGTATTAACGACCAAGGCACCAAAATCAAAGGTGTAGGAACATGTTATGGGCACAATAGGGGGTTCATATAGCCTGTTTGGGCTAAGTATCGAATTGGGGATGTTGTGTGCCCAAAATTGTGTTCGGGACCTAATTCAGATGATTTCAGGTGTTAACTTGACAGTATCACAATTAAGATAAATTACAGAGACATAAAAGGAAGATGGAAGGAGAATAGTTGAAGATAGAATGCTTAGATCAATTTAGAACAGAATAGACGATGAGTTGTAAAGAAAGATAAAGTAACTGTCACTGGAAGAAGTAGCTAGTAGAAGTTGCATCGATTTCGCCAATGTCAGAGTAATAAATACAGTATTCAAAAAATGTCGGCAACGTTGTGCGGTAGAACACGGTCAAAAGACCCCCTCTCGGGCTCTTAGCCAACGGATAATGATATTTCTCAGAAACTGCCAGGAAATAACCGATGCCAAGGGTGCACCGGACCAAGCACTGCTCTTCCTCTCGGACGGGCGCACGAACCGACACCGCTACGTTTTTTTTAATTTTGCTTGCCTGATGCTAGAGAAATGTGTGAGATAATTATGTATGAGATCATTGTAATATACCACATTTTATGTGAAATAAAGATACATACATAAATCACGTCTTTATCCCTTACGGGGTAGACAGAGCCCAAGGCAGCAAGACCTAATGGCCACGTTTAGCTTACTGTGGGCGTGTTGGTGGAAAATGGAATCAAAATAGTGATGGGTTGCTAGTCGCATCACCTATGACATATTTTTTTAGATTTTCGCCCATTCTCTCGATGGCTTTTACCATCTGCGCGGGAAGAGAAGCTACTGGTACATTCTATGTTTTTTCTTTACCCCCAGACCAGCATGGAAGGTGATAAAGATATATTTTTTTAAATAGACGGTGGCGCCACAGAACTGCAACACATCTTTCAGCAACACATTTCTCAGCCATATGGGGCATGCTTCTATCATTAATCTTGTAGAAGCTTCATTGATTTACATCGACATAAAACAATAATCCAATCCAATTCATTAATTCCTCATCCTTCCAAGTCGGGTATTAATATAATTGAATAGCAATGAGCTAACGTACGGATGTGAGTTCGTAATTCGGATTAGATATGTTAATGCATTCAGTATCAAATGCTGGGTTGTGTTATAGTTAGTGCAATTTTCATTGTTGCTTAAGTGTGATTTCTAATTAAGGACGGTTGGAATTACAGCCTGGAAAAACCTGTCCAGATATTTGGCAGCCGAGTACACGGAACAGGTCGGTATTTCCAGGTACACGAAATGTCACCCCGGTACTCTAATTTTCTTCCATGCTGGTCTGGGAGTAAAGAAAAAACATAGAATTTACCAGTTGTTTCTCTTCCCGCGCAGGTGGTAACAGCCTATCGAGGGAATGGGTGAAATTTCCAGGAATCATGTTATAGGCGATTTCTACGGCGGCGTTTGTCGGAGAGGTGGTTCGATTGTGCTTCATACTAAAAATTATAGTGATTGCAGCTTCAGTAATTAGATATTTGTTTGCACCCATGCAAGCAAGCATGCAAGCATGCATGAAAGCAAGTATGCAATCAAGCATGCAAAGCAAGGACTCAAGCAAGCATGCAAGCCAGCCCCCGCATTGCCCCGATGCCTTAATTTTTCTGAACCTGTAAATATTGCAGGATTTTTATAAAACAAACCTAACCTAACCTATAGGGCTGTCCTAAAATACATCCTAAATAGCTTTTGCCCGCGACATCGTACGCGCTAAGATGTAAAATGAAAAAATAAGTTTTTTCCCGTTCCCGTGGAAATTTTGGGGAGTGCTTTCGGAGTACACTTAAAGCCTTTAAAGAAACACACGTTATAAATGTTAAGTCTCTTTCTTCCGCTGTTTCGTCTGGAAACGTAAAATCCGGTTTTTTCCCGTCCCTGTGGGCGTTTCGGAAAATACTTTAAATTTTTTGGTGTGTAGTGAATAATCTCACTTCTTGACCATATCCCCAATTCCAAAATTCGGAAACGGGCTCGAGTTGTGGATGTCAGAACTAGGATAACACAGCTGAAGTGGCGATGGGGCACTTGGCAAGACGGAACGACGAGAGATAGTCGAAGGCGATCACAGGTCGAATAATTTAAGTTCAGTGGAGGTGTAAAACGCCTCCACCATCAATAGAATAGAATAGAATAGAAAAACTTTATTTTATAACTGTGTAGATACAAAGATGATGAAAATGTTTTACTAAGTTTCAACAGTTACCCTTCCGGGCATACAATGTTTTATGTTCTTAAAATCTAATTCACAATTTACATGCATAAAATTCTTTTAAATTATAAAAATCCTTCTCTATTAGCCATTTTTAAGTGTTCGTTTAAAAGTGCTATCATCTATACTTTTTATATCATTGGGAAGTTTATTAAATACACGAATAACAGATATTAAAGCACTTTTTTTAAATATTGAATTGTTGATCTTGGGAAGTTTAAGATCAAATTTATATTGAGATCGAACATTAAATTTGCAGGATCTCATTGGAAAATATTTTGGCTGATTTCTAACAAATAGACATAATTCTAGGATGTTGCATGTCAGTGTTAGGAAGTGTTTATTTCGAAAAACGTTTCGAAGAGACTCATCGGCGCGCATGCTATATATTGTCCTTAACAATCTTTCCTGCAATACATCAAATAAACTAATCGGAGATGTCTCCAATGTCGAAGAAAAAATATATATTTCATGTCAAGTAAGTAACCAATAAGCTTATGGGTTCCGAAGGCAAGCTTACGTCTGCCGCCCCCAATGTTGGCTCTCACGCACTCATGCCCTGCTCTGAAAGCAGAGCGGTACCGAGTAGTTGAAAGTGCATGCATACTTGGTTATCTTGCACGTAAGTGCGGAGTAGGAAGATAAATATGTTTTGTTTATGATCAATCTATGTTATTACAAAACCTTTCCTAATCACCACACCTTGACGGATTAAAAACACGTCTGTTTTCAATACGTAATCTCCATTACCGACCGCAGTCACGTCACGCCACAATCTCGGTTAAGTAACCGTTACCATTAATTGCCGGTGTCCTAAAACAACAACCCTCGTTAACTATTTATAATATTTACCTGTATCACTCACAGGCCCAGATTATCCAGACCTAAGCCGCTTAGGTTCAGTTGTTGAAGGACAACATTACCGTAAAATGGTAGGTAACTATTCAAATTGAGCCTTCGATAGTTTTAAAAATAATAATAATAACTAATAAATCTTGTTTATTTCAGGTAAGTGCACCCACATACATTTAAAAATTACATAATTATAATTAAAAATAAATAAAATTTACTTTCAACATGAAACTACACTCATCACACTCACACTCAGCATCACTCGACTTTTTATACGTGAGTTATCCGTTTATGTGTAATAATAAATAAAATTTAAATAAAATAAACTAAAATTTAAAATTTAAAAATCAAAGATTGCACAATCAAAATTAAAAATTAACATAAAATCGATTGAAAAACAAAGTAATTTATGGCCACAATAAAAATATTAAAAAATTTAAAGTTGCTAACAATCGATATACAAGAGATTATTATGTAATGAAGAAAAACAAAGATCGTCGAAGACATAATGACTTAAGGTCTGTTCATTCTCAATTGTTAAATTTGGTAAACAAAATTCTAACCTCAACGTACAATTTTTTGTAGAGGCTGGTGCATTATGGGATCAAGTAAACCTGAGGCAACATTTTGTACAAAATTTTGCTGATAGTTTATCTCCAGTTATTATTTACGATAAAATAGTTAAAAAATAATAATATATAGGCATTCTGAAGTTAGTATTTTGTTTACCAAATAGGACGAATAAGAATGAACAGAATTTACATGTCATACAATAAAAAAACAATACAAATAACTCTTTATTGGACACCAAAAACAATATAGTGAGTCCAGAAATTATTTAGGTAGAAGTCACAATTGTAATGTTAGAATTGGTTAGTTTCATTAATCTTGAATAATTAACAATTTATGAAGAAAAAGTTATGACAAAAGTACAACGATCATTATGGCATAATGATCATTGTACATTAATGGAAATCAAAAGAGAAACGTCTCAAAAACCATTACGCCCCGATTACCTTATTTCAAATGGCAAGTGATCATTATGGCATAATGATCATTATACATTAATGAAAAACGAAAGAGAACCATCTCGAAAACCATTACGCCCCGATTACCTTATTTCAACTCGTTCGCTATCCGCCTATGGCACTATTCCGACCTTTAGTAGATTTGTTGATTCGTAATCAGTTCTCAACGGTACACAAGGTTTACCCGGTACGCTGATCGCATACCAAACACCCGGATAATTATTTCACCGTAGGCTTAAGGCCCGGGTGGGGCGAGAGCTGCAATGACTCGGCAATGAGAGCTTATATTTATGTCTAGTAAAAATATGCGATTTTATTAAAGTACTAGCTTTTGCCCGCGGCTTCGCACGCGTGAACCATGAGCATTTCAAAGAACCTAGCAATTAAGCAAGCGAGCAACCAAACCTGCAAGCTTTCAAGCATACATGCAAGTATGCAAGCAGGCATGCAAGCCTTCAAGCATGTAAGTATGCAAGCAGGCATGCAAGCAGGCATGCAAGCAGACATGCAAGCAGGCATGCAAGCAGGCACGCAAGCAGGCATGCAAGCAGGCAAGCAAGCATGCAAGCAAGCGTGCAAGCAAGCATGCATGCAAGTAAGCACCCATGCAAGCAAGCATGCATGCAAGCAGGCATGCAAGCAGGCAAGCAAGCATGCAAGCAAGTGTGCAAGCAAGCATGCATGCAAGTAAGCACCCATGCAAGCAAGCATGCAAGCAAGCATGCAAGCATGCATGCAAGCAAGCGTGCAAGCAAGCATGCATGCAAGTAAGCACCCATGCAAGCAAGCATGCAAGCATGCATGAAAGCAAGTATGCAATCAAGCATGCAAAGCAAGGACTCAAGCAAGCATGCAAGCCAGCCCCCGCATTGCCCCGATGCCTTAATTTTTCTGAACCTGTAAATATTGCAGGATTTTTATAAAACAAACCTAACCTAACCTATAGGGCTGTCCTAAAATACATCCTAAATAGCTTTTGCCCGCGACATCGTACGCGCTAAGATGTAAAATGAAAAAATAAGTTTTTTCCCGTTCCCGTGGAAATTTTGGGGAGTGCTTTCGGAGTACACTTAAAGCCTTTAAAGAAACACACGTTATAAATGTTAAGTCTCTTTCTTCCGCTGTTTCGTCTGGAAACGTAAAATCCGGTTTTTTCCCGTCCCTGTGGGCGTTTCGGAAAATCCTTTCTTAGTGTTCCCCTACACTCCCGAATAAACCTACGTGACAAATTTCAACTTTCCCCCGCTTTTCGTTTTTCCCGTTTCCGTAAGAATTTCGCCAAATAAAGCATTTCCCGAATATCTTACGGGAACGAAGAAGAAGAATTTTGGGAAATTATCTCATAATGCTCCTCTACACTCCCCAAGAAACCCACTTGCCAAATTTCAGCTTTCTACGACCAGTAAAACGTAAAATCCTGTTTTTTTCCCGTTGCCGTGGGAATTTTGGAAAGTACTCTCTTAATGCTCCTCTATACTCCCAAAGCAACCTACATGCCTGCCGAATTTCAGCTTTCTGCAACCAGAAAACGAAAAGTCCCGTTTTTCCCGTTCCCGTGGGAATTTCGGGAAATCCTTTTGTAGCGCTCCCCTACACTCCCCAAGGGAAATTGAAGGCCAAATTTCAATTTTATACGACCAGTAAAACGAAAAATCGATCCCGTAGAACTGAATACATAAATCCCGTTTTTATCCCGTGGGAATTTCCAAAAAGCATTAGAACTTTATTTTACTATTATAATCACCTACTTCTATGCCAAATTTGAAGAGTCTAGTAATTATAGTTCATAGGATTTCGTTAAACTGAATATATAAATCCTGTTTTTTCCTTATCCCGTGGGAATTTCCAAAAATCCTGAAATTAGTTTCTTAGTTTTGTAATCACCTACTTTTGTATCAAATTTGAAGAGTCTACTTATTATAGTTACTGTGATAGTGTCACTCGGAATCGAATATATAATTCCCGTTTTTTCCTTATCCCGTGGGAATTTCCAAAAATCCTTTCTTAGCGGATGCCTACGTCATAAGATCTACCTGCATGCCAAATTTCAGCCCGATACGTCCAGTGGTTTGAGCTGTGCGTTGATAGATCACTATGTCAGTCAGTCAGTCAGTCAGTCAGTCAGTCACCTTTGAATTATATATATATAGATAGGAAAGAAACGCAGATTTATTGGATATGAAATTGGCCAATAGCCACCCACTGCACAGCATTAGGAAGGAATATGGGAAAGATTCGTCAGACGCTGACAGGAGCCATATTGTAAATTATCTTCTGACCATCTTACTTGATAATTAGGTTATTTTGATACTAATATCCACCGATACCTACTACAAAATGAAAAATTGTTCCACTTTAGCTATGCCTACAGGGCCATCATTTTGCCCAACATCTTGTGATCAACTAAATTTGTTGATCATAAAATGAAATACCTACCTAAGTTGAAAATTATACATTATTCTGTGTTATGTACGCGCTTTCTGCTTCTCGATACAATAAATTATTTCTCAGGTCGCAGGAATTTGTCGCACGAGCCAAAAGCGAGGGCGATAAACATGCGACCTGAGAGGAGCCGACGGAGCCGCGCCATCAGGGAGGCGCAGCGCTTGCGTATAATGGAAGCAAAACCATCCGTCCGCGCCTCCGCGAACATCCCCGATGCACTGCAGCGCCATGACAGGCCCAACAGCATCCTGAACGCGTTGTTATATTGCACACGTAGGTCGCTCTATGCCCGCTGCGTGAAATTGACCCATAAGGCGCACGTGTAAAAGGATTGGCAATACGCTTTAAAAAGCGTTACTTATAATATAGAACTGTTTACCGTTTCCTTCCATACATTTATAGAAGGTTTATATGAATTATTTTGTTTTTTTTATTTTCCTTTTTCAAAAATTTAGCTTATGTTGTATTCAAATTAAGTTTTTATATTTGTTTCGCCTCCTTACGCGTCCGTCACATTCAGCTAGGAGGCTGAATTACTTCAATGTGCTATGTTAATAATGTGAACACTCTTTTGTCAACGATATAAACTCTTTGTGATTTGTTTATGAGCCATGTATGACTGTTTGTGTTCCTATAAATATTATTTTTATTATTATTCATTATGAGCCTATAGTGTCCCACTGCCGAGCAAAGGCCTCCCCCCAACGCATCTACAGCTCTCGGTCTGCTGCGGTACGTGTCCAGTTCCTTGAGGTGTCCAACTCGTCCCGCCATCGCCGTCTAGGTCTGCCGGGCCGCTTTGAGTTAGTGGGACTCCAATTAGTGGTTGTTGGCCCATAACTCATCCGGCATACGGCAAGCATGACCAGCCCAGACCCATTTCAGCTAATAATAAATACGATAAACAGCTAGCGAAAGGTTAATTCAACAAATTGTCGTACGTTAAGTTTAAATCTTATTTTATCGCGACCCTCGCAGATATGGGGCCTAAATGCAAATAAAAGTAATTTCGAAGAGTAAGGGCTACCCAGTGACATATTTTTAAAGGGTAAGGAATTAGGTTCCCGTCTAGGCTAAGCCGGGAACAGATTTAGGGGTAGCTGTTGGGAACATATTGCATGCCTAATGTTTTTTAAATGGCAAGGCTACATAGCGATTGTTAAACTAAGGTTTAAAACTAACTTAGGGCCGATTTTTCAATCGTCAGATAAGCCCTATTCGACGGACAACTCTATGGGTATCTGTCAGTTAAGTGCCTATCTGAGGATTGAAAAATCGGCCCTTAATCTACTACGTCAAGGTGGACGGATGACCTGGTTAAAGTCGCTGGTTCACGGTGGATGCAAGCCGCTTCCAACCGAGGCAACTGGAGATATATGGGGGGGCTTGTGTCCAACAGTAGACGTCCTACAATTAGATGATGATGAATCAAACATCTTTTCTCCAAAAGAAATAGAACCAAAAACCAAAACCACACCAAACCAACCCATGAAACCAAAGTACATTACGCTGTATTAACTTTAATTTACACGTGAGAAACATAATTACTTATATTGAGTCCCCTGTTCCACCTATGTAGGCGCTCTGATTCACAACTTAATTACTTCCCGCATTATTAAAATATTAATAACGACTTGTTAGGCTTTGCCTCCGCGTGCCGAAAACCCACCGCCTAGAAGATATTAAATTTTTCATTATATTCTATTGAATATGCAACATTTTCTTCCACACTGGTCTGGGAGTAAAGAAAACACAGTACCAGCATAGAATAAACAAGAACAGAGTAGAACGGAATCTCTTTTGACCGCTTCCAAAACGCCGCCATTTATATACCTACTTCCCCCTTCACATCGTTACACCCCTCTGTCATCCAGGCGTGTTGCTAGGGTTGCTTACTGTTAAATATTACTTACCTCTAAAGATAATATCGCTAAAATATAAGTTTTTATTTACTTTGAAATCATTATTTTATTCTAGTTTGACAAAATATGAGATTTATAAATCATTAGGTACGTACCTACATTTTATAATAGGTAGGTACTTCTAAGTAAGAAGTTATTCTAAGTGTCATACCAAATGAAACCATTTAAGGTGATTTAAGTAAGTATTACTTACCTACAAATATAAAATAAAATAAATACAGGCTCACGTAAAACAGTAGTAGTTTTACGCCATTGTTATTTGATTCCTATACGAAGGTAGGTACGGAACGCGCAAACAGCCAAACGCGCGTGCGGCGACGCCGGCCGTGGCAGCCCGACTGAAATACCCGCTTAACGGGTACTCTAATATCGTGACCTTGAGTCCGGCCTGAGCGGGAGTTTCCGTTCTACTATGTTCTTATTTATTCTATGGCACCAGAATCATGTTACAGGCGATGCGGAGACCATCACAATTTTGATTACCCCTTTCCATCTTTACGACCACAATCGTGCTAAACGTTGCCTTTAGATCTTGTTTGCATAGGCCCTGTCTACTCCGCAGGGGATAAAAAAGATCTATGTATGCGTATGCAACGTTTTTTGGTATGAGTTATTTCCGCCTTAGAATTCTAGGCGAAATAATCAATGCATGTTTCTACTACTTACTACAAGAAAAAAGTTATCAATCCAGCCTGCCTGTAGGATCTCTATAAACATCTAAGTCCCTCTAGGTTAGATGCACGTCCCACTGTTGGGTTCAGGCTGCTATTGAGAGGGCTTAGGCTATAGTTCCCACACGAGCCAATTGAATTGCTTCGCTGGAATTTGCAGGTTTTTTCACGCTCCACACCAACAATCTCATAAGAAAGTTCAAATGTAATTTCGCACATCAATTCCAATAATTCAGGGTTTGAACTATCGACCATCCGCTTGGGAAGCCGTAAGTCAAACCGCTAGGCCACCACTGCTGTTGTACTATACGCCGAAAAACAAATATAGTTTCATGTCATTGTTAAGGGTCCTAAGTTAAGCTAAACACCTTCGTTTATGGCACGGCTGCGAACCCGTGACCAACCCACGGTCTCGTCTGGATTTAAATTTATTGCAAAGGGTTGCGCCCCACCGCAGCTTACTGACATTTTGCCTCTTAACACTTAAGTAGTCGCACCCTTATTTCAAACGCTTATAGTCGCTACCGGGTCCTGCGGACCCAGTAAATTATATGCGGATACTCTAAGAAGTATTCAAAATTATCTTACGTAAGTTAAATATTTTTTATTAAAGAGTAATACAACAACAGTATTTGTAAAAATCAACAGTTTAATTTAGTGAATTTCTACAAAAACAGATTAATTACAAAAAAGCCAAATGTTAGGTAACATTTGGCATTTTTGGGACTTTTTTTTTATTATTGCAACTAATGTATTTATTTTTAATACATTTTCTTAAACTGCTATTTTATACATATTTAAAATCACAAAAACAGATCAGGTTGTATTATATAAAAATGCGTCAATGAGCTCCGCAAATCAATCATCTCCAATATTCAAACAAAACATAGATAACCTGCTTTAATTAAATGAAATTTAGTTTAATTTGATTTGTTTTTCATTTTCAATAAAGTTAAAAATAATGTTTTTAATTGCGTTTAAAAAAAAACATAAGATTCATAAATGTAATGTCCTAAATAACTATATTAAATTGAGTACATAAATAGTCGCTACTGGGTCCCAGCGGACCCATTTACAAAATTATATGCTTTCGTATATGGTCGCTACTGGGTCCAGTAGACCCATACGTTACTTTTTACGTCCGTCGGCCACAAATGCGGCGCGCAGGCAGATTGGCGAGGCGACGACTCGACTCGCAAGATATTAATTGGAAGGTAGAAAGAACGGCAACGTCGCGTAGTGCAAAACGAAAAAGTTATACATTATAATCAACTGAACCGGGTCCTGTAGACCCATTAGCGACTACTCAAGTGTTAAAATACCCGCTTACAGCGTACTTAATTTTTGGCATGTCAAATCTTCCATGCTGGTCTGGGAGTAAAGAAAAAACATAGAATGTACCAGTTGAAAGATAGAATGTACCAGTTGAAAGAAAGAAAGAAAAAAGTTTATTTATGACAATCACAAAACATCAAATAAAATAAATTAAACAGTTGCGTGTCTTCCCACGTAGATGGTAAAAGCCTATCGAGGGAATGGGCGAAAATCTTAGGAATCATGTTATAGACGATGCGGCTAACCCATCACTATTTTGATTCCCCTTTCCACCTATACGCCCACAATCATGCTAAACATGACCATTAGGTCTTGATGCCTTAGACGTGATTTATTGTATATATGTATATATAAATTTTGTCGAGTACGAATGGAATCGATGGTTGCTTCTCTTCCCGCGCAAATGGTAAAAGATCATCGAGAGTTATATGTGTGTATGTATTTAATTTGCAATAATGGTATGAAAAGTCCTTTTATTTCACGTAAGTAGCTGAGAAGTAAGATAAATGCGTTTTGATCATAAAAAAAACAACGGGTTGCACTCCAGGAGTGCCGGCAAAAGTGATAACTACACACACGCACACTCGCGTAAGCCCCCAGCGCCGCTTTTTTAAACAACTCAGCGGCAACTCTCCCTCTGTCTTACGAATTTTCAATCAGGTCCCATGTCCTGATGATCACGTGACCTGACGCGAATTTAACATTTTTCACCCATCCCAAAAAGTGCACAACGCCGCTAAAAAAGATTTCACTTCACAAACAAAGTAAAATATGCCCATGCAATTCTGAAGATACTTTAGCAGCGTTTTCTTCGAAGCCCACTGTCTGTCCAGAGTATTCTGCGTTGTTGACAGCGAATGTTTTACCGGGTCTCGTTACCCGGATGATCCGGGCTGGGCCAATATTTCGCAAGTCGTGTTGACCGTGGCGCTGACAGCGGGTCAGTCTTTATCCGGGATGGTTATGTTATGGCTGACATAATATTAGAGGACCTCTTAGCATTGATATGCACGATGAAATAGCCAAGCTGACACATCTCATTTCGACGGTCCCTATTAAAAGAGTCGGATCTCCATTTTGGCCATTTTGGGATTATTGCGTTAATGTCAATAAAAAACAATAAACTTTAATACTACATTAAAAAAATATCATTATTTTGGCTATTTTCCGAGATATTTTGGTTAAAAAAGTCGGATGTTGGTACAATGGCCGCTTAATAAAGTCGGTTGTAAAGTAACGACAATGTTGGCGGGGCGCGGGGGGCGGCCAACTACGCGGAACTGCCACTACTGGCCATGTTGCGCGGAGAGGTGGTCGCCAGGTACGCTTCTCGCGATTTATAATAATATGCTAATAATATGCTTAAAAATTAAGTTTTGCTTAATAAAAAATCAAATTTGGGTATGCCCACCCATAAATGTCGGTTGCGGTAGTTCCGACAATTTTAATAGCTTTTTCGTAAGTTTTTTTGTCGGATGTGGCATAACAGACATTTTTAATAGGAAATTTTTAACTGCTTTTGTCGGTAGTGCCACATTCGACTGTTTTCATTGGATATTGTTTGGCATTTTTTGTTTTAAGTGGTAAATCTGACAATCTTAATTGGACGGGTGCTATTTATAAGTGTAGGAAATGCATTTACCGACAATGTAAGAGGGCTCAACCAATTTTTTTTTCTGTCTTATGTTGCTTTTGCATACAATATTTTGCTTTAATCTATTTTTTTAAGGAAAATGTGTCACTTATTCCAAGACATTTGGACGATGAATTAATTCAACTTCACGATTTACTCGGGGATGTGTTTAATGTCAAAAATAAATTTTATAACAGCGACATCACGTTCGATAACATGAACATTTCTGCTGAATGTGTCAAATAAAGTAGAAGTGGCGGAGGGTGAAAATATACACTGGACAATCCGACCCTACCAAAAAAACACCTCATCATCATCATCATCAGCCTGAAGACGTCCACTGTTGAACAGAGGCCTCCCCCTTAGAACACCATAATGAAAGGCAACTCGCCACCTGCAACCACCGGTTTTCCGCAACTTTCACGATGTCGTCGGTCCACCTGGTTGGAGGCCTGCCAGCACAGCGACTAATTTACTGTTGCATCAAAATTCATTATAATAAAATACAACTTCGTCCCTACATGTTTCTCACTTTGAAAGTGTTTACGAGTCAAATTAGTGAGATCATTAATATCGAAGAATACCGGTATATTCCAAACACTGTCATAATCCGAAAATATTAGGCATACTTTTTGTTTGCACAGGTTCTGAGTTCTATCTAGGTATTAAGTTTACTTATAATTGTTTGAAGTCGGTGTCTCAGCCCGCACCATCAAACACGCTCTCATCGTAACATCGTTATGTTTATGTGTGGCATGCGTGGCAGAAGTGGACCTAGTCTATCTGCCTAATAGTACCTTTTGACCTTGGAACTATTTGGGCTGAGGCACCGCCTTCACACATAAACAAGTAGGTAGGTAGGACGCGCCGAAAAATAATTTGAATTTGACATTTCTAAAGCAGCGTAATTAATACAATTTATGAAATCATTAGGAGGATTTAGGATACATTTGAAGGCGTCTAATACCCCCTATGGACTCGTGGTCCCACTGTCACAAAAATGACGAATTATACTTCACCATAAGTTTGAATGAACCCCGCTTTCACGGGGCTCCTATTTCTATGCGGTTTGCCCTTCGGGCATTTGTAGCTAACTAACCTAACTCCTAACTGACAGAATGTGAAATTGTGATTGCGGGTAAGAAAGTAGAACAAGTAAAAGAGTTTGTATACCTACCTGGGCTCCGCATTTACGAAAGATGGGAAGTGTGAAAGTGATATTGAAAGAACAGTGAATGCAGGAAACATGGTGAATGGGGCGCTGCGCACCTTTGTGAGCAGTGAGAAGGTGTCGAAGAAGGCGCGACTGGCTGCCCACAGAGGGGTGCTTGTTCCAACATTAATGTACGGCAGCGAAACTTGGGTATGGCCAAAGAAGCATGAAGGTAGAATAAATGCAGTAGAAATGAGAGTGTTAAGAAGTATGAAAGGTGTATCACTGAAAGATAGAATAAGAAATAGTGTGATAAGGGAACGTGCTGGTGTGAAAGAGGATATAGCGGCTAGGATAGAAATAAGTATGCTTAGTTGGTTTGGTCACGTAGAGAGGATGAATGAAAGTAGACTAACTAAACAGATCTATCTAGGGGGAGTGTGATTGGTTACGTTGGGAGGGGAAGGCCTAGGCGGACGTTCCGAGACCAAATAGGAGACGTTCTGGAAAAAGGTCAGGTCAGGAGTACGCGAAACCGACGAGCATGTATGAAGAGATTGATGAGTGTGGATGAAGCGAAAGAAGTATGTCAGGATCGTAGCAAGTGGAACAAAGTAGTCTCGGCCTACCCCTGTGGGAAAGAGGCGTGACGGTATGTATGTATGTAACTAACCTAACCTAATTTTATTATTTCTAGTGAGGATTTTTACGATTGTTTTCTGTTAATTACTATTGTTTAATACCTACCTCCGTGTTTAAAGTTTGTATTTTTTTTTAAGCAAGGCAGTTGCAATAAATTCCTCAGAGCAAACAGCCGCGTTTCTAATAACCATCACCTGCACGCGAAAATCAACCTTAATCCCTTAAAAACATGGTCCATCGACCGAGGATCATTGACAGTGACCTATAATTTAATTAATCGCGAAGAAAAAATCGATGTAATTTAGTGAAAATACATACTATTTTGGACTAAAGGTGTTTAATACAAGTGACTATAGTGTAATCACGCATAAAGATCAGCAAAAGAACATTAAGGAACGGAACAATTCATAGTTATTTTGCAAATCGAATCAAATTTGTGTTTGGAGTAATTAGTAGTGCAGCATCGCCGCTGCAACGGGACGCTGATTTATAAAGTTATTAGTTGAACATTAACTACGTGTATTGCGCGACCGTGTAGAAAAAAAAGTACCCTACACGTTAAAAAAGTGAACATTGCCGTTTTACATTCTAGACTTTTAACGGTTTCGCCTATATATTGCATCTCGCATAACGGATAATTAAACTACTTTGTTGATACACAATGGAAAAAATAGAAAAACTAATATTACTTCAGGAAGATATGTTCGAAAAGGTGAAAAAGGCGTACACTAACTACAAGAAGTCACCTTCAGATAGAATTACAGTTGGCTACGTAAGAGGCAGATTAGACACATTAGAAGGCTACTGGAAGGACTTCAGGAGTTTACACGAAAGAATAGTTTTGGCTGTGGCTAAGGAGGATCGGCACACTATAAAATATTTTGCCGATGACATTTTCACTGAGTTCGAAGAAGTGTACTATTCATATAAAGGCGACCTGAAATCTAGACTGCTAGTTCTTGAGAAATGTGAATCCAGGGAGAACACAAACCCAAGCACATCTAAAAGTGACGTAAAATTGCCATCTATTTTACTTCCATCTTTCAACGGAAGTTACACCGAGTGGCAATCTTTTCACGATTTATTTATAGCATTAGTACACAATAATGAATCGTTAGAAGGAGTACAAAAATTGCACTATTTGAAAGGCAGTTTATCAGGAGAGGCAGAATTGTTATTGCGTCAATTTTCGATTACCGGAGAAAACTACGAAGAAGCTTGGGCAATACTGAAAAAACGTTACAGTAATAAAAGATATATCGCAAATTCCATTTTTAAGAAGTTTTTTGCACAAAGAACTATATCACAAGAATCAGCTACCGCCTTGAGACAGTTGTTGGACACGTCAGTAGAATGTATGAGTGCACTTAAAAACATAGGTTTACCGACACCGCAGTGGGATGCTATTATCAATTTTATCATTGTTTCGAGGTTGGATCCTGGTACACATAAACAGTGGGAAGAATATATCAGTAACGATAATACCGATGATATACCTAACTTTGAAAGATTAAAATCATTCTTAGAAACTCGGTTTCGTACATTAGAGATGATAGAACCCGTAAATAAGACTTATAAATTAGTCAAACCAAAAACGTTTCACGTTACTGCGGACAAGGAACCAAGATGTACCTTTTGCAAAGAAAACCATTACATTTATAAATGTAAACAATTCTCTAAGAAACCTATAGAAGAACGGTATGATTTCGTGCAGAAGAACAATCTATGTTATAATTGTTTAGTACCGAACCACAGCGTATTTAAGTGTAAACAAAGAACAACGTGTCAGATATGTAAAAGAAAACATCACTCTTTGTTACATCGAGACAAGCAACAAGCAGGTGAAGAATCGCATACATCTGAGGAAACGCACAACAATAAAGAAGATAAGAAACAATCTATGTTTACGGCGCATACGGCGAGCATATCACAACCTGGTCAAGATATCCTGTTAGCAACAGCATTGGTGGACGTCAAGTCGAGGTCGGGGCAGTCACACGTCTTCCGTGCTCTGATTGATCAAGGGTCAGAGGCTTCCTTCGTGACCGCAAGCGCGGTCGAGTTGCTAGGTTTGAAGAAAACCGAGATCAGCGGAGTAGTCTCTGGTGTTGGCGAGGGTAGCCAGATGAGCATCAAACACATGGTAGGATTACAATTAAAGTCTAGGTATGATATCAATTTTTCTATCAATGTTAATGCATACATGTTAAAATCTTTGACTCGTAAGTTGCCGGCTAGACAAATTAGAGGTTATATTTGGCCGCAACTTAGCAATGTAAAGTTAGCCGATCCCACTTTTAACATACCGGGCAGAATCGATATTCTTCTCGGAGCTGACGTGTTTGGACATATCATAGACTCAGGTTTCATGAGAGGGCCGGGCAACTTAGTTGCTCAGTGTACACATCTGGGTTGGATTTTGTCGGGAGATATTAATGCACAGTCTTTTAATGTTTCACAGCATAATATCACAAGTCTACACTTAACACGCCAGGTGGATGAAGACAATAATTTATTGAAGAAATTCTGGGAAGTGGAATCAGAATTGTACACAAAAACAAACATGTGGAGCAAGGAAGAGCAAATGTGTGAAGAAATCTACCAGAACACGACCACTAGAGATGCTGAAGGGCGCTATGTGGTACAGTTGCCGCTGAAGAACACCATTGAAGGAACAGTAAGGTGCTGTGGAGATACTAAACAGCAAGCGGCATTACGACTGAAGCAGCTGGAAAGGAAATTTGAAAGAAATGAACACTTAAAAACAGAATATAGGAAAGTTATACACGAATACCTAGAGTTAGGACACATGAAAAAGGCTGTAAAAGAAGAAGAAAATGAAGTTTTGTTTCTAGCTCATCATGCTGTCATAAGAGACGATAAGGATACTTCCAAGTTGCGTGTGGTATTCGACGCATCGGCAAAGGGCTCAAACGGATACTCCTTAAACAGCAGCATGATGATAGGACCTACCATACAACCAGATCTCCGTAATCTGATAATACGTTGGAGGTCGCACAAATTCTGTGTTGTTGGTGACATTGTAAAAATGTATCGCCAAGTGAAAATGACGGACAAACACACAGATTTGCAACGGATACTGTGGCGTGATGACGCATCAGATGCTATTGAAAGCTACAAACTACTCACCGTGACTTTTGGAACAGCAGCTGCACCATATCTGGCGGTGCGAACCCTGCATCGATTGGCAGACGATGAAGAACATCGGTACCCTCGAGGAGCAGCTGCGGTGAGGAATTCGTTTTACATGGATGACCTTATGACCGGTCACGATGACCTAAATGAATTGCAGAGCATATGCAATGAAATCAAAACATTGCTGAGTGCTGGAGGTTTCCAGATGCAAAAATGGTCTAGTAACTCGGAAGAACTGTTGAAAGAACTGCAACACGGCACGAAGAGCACGGAACCTGTAAAAGATAAAAAAGAGATTAAATTAGATAAAGTCATAAAAATATTGGGACTTACCTGGGATAGAAAAGATGACACCTTTCATGTTTCTGTCAACTTACCCGACAAGAGGAGGTCTGCAACAAAAAGAACAATATTATCAGAAGTAGCAAGTCTATTTGATCCATTTGGATGGCTCTCACCAGTTGTTATAACAGCCAAGATTATGATCCAGAAGTTATGGCTGTGCAGTCTTGGCTGGGACGATGAACTGCCTCCAGAGATGGTTGAAGAGTGGGAAAGTTATAGAGACGAGCTTCATGAATTGCAGACTGTCGAGATCCCACGCTGGATAAAAACTACTGCTCGCTGCAAAGATATTCAGCTTCACGGGTTTTCTGACGCCTCTTCTTTAGCACTTGCAGCAGTAGTTTATGCTAGAGTTGTTGATGAAGATGATGAAGTTCATGTCACAATGTTAGCTTCAAAAACAAGAGTAGCGCCTCTAAAACAATTAACGATCCCTAGACTGGAACTGTGTGCTGCAGTGCTGCTAGCAAAGTTATTGCACGATCTATCTAATTTATTGAAGATTCCAATGGATAGGATCTACGCCTGGACCGATTCAATGGTTGTTTTATCGTGGCTGCAATCCCAGCCAAGCCGATGGCAAGTCTTTGTTGGCAATCGTGTGTCAGACATCACTCAGCAGATTGATAATGACAGGTGGAGGCACGTTATGTCCGCTGATAATCCTGCGGACCTCGCATCTAGAGGAATCAAGGCAAGCGAGCTAGCGATGAGTAGATTGTGGTGGACTGGACCTGACTGGCTCCAAATTAAGAGCACAGAGTTCACCAGGATTTCACTAATTCCTCACACAGAATTAGAGACCAAGAAGTCTTTCCAAGGGAATCATACGGCTTTACAAGACACGCCAATTTGGGAAAGATTTTCGTCAATAGGTAAAATGAGGAGGGTGCTAGCTTACTGCAAGAGATTTTTGGATTTTAAAAACAAGCACAGGCGCGAAGACATTCTGACGGTAACAGAGCTGAATGAAATAGAGGAAAAATGTATCAAACATTATCAAAATTTAGTTTACAGCGAAGAAGTAGAGGATCTAAAGAAAAATGGAAGAATTAAAAAGAGAAGCCCAATTATTAGTCTTACACCGTACCTGGATCAGTACGGCCTGTTGAGAGTAGGAGGGCGGTTAACTGAAGCAAACTTACCACAGGATGCTAAACATCCAATTATCATCCCTAGTAAGCAGCATGTCACGAGGCTGTTGGTAACCGAAGCTCATACAAAAACCTTTCACGGGACGATTCTTCAGACAATGACGTACATTCGAAGCAAGTACTGGATCATTGGGCTTCGAGCGGCTGTTAAGAATATTGCGAGCAAATGCACCGTATGTATAAAGCATAAGGCAACCGCTAAGCAGCAACTGATGGGCCAGTTACCTGCATCGAGAGTCACTCCACATCGTGCATTCTACAACAGCGGGGTTGACTATGCGGGACCCGTGTATTTGAGAACATCAAAGGGTCGAGGTCACACCCCTACTAAGGGCTATATCTGCCTGTTCGTGTGTATGTCTACGCGAGCAATTCACTTAGAAGCTGTGACGGATCTTACAGCTCAAGCGTTTATAGCTGCCTTCAGGAGATTTGTCGCACGAAGGGGCCACTGTGCGCACCTATGGAGCGACAATGGCACAAACTTTGTAGGTGCAGATAAGGAGCTGAAATACCTATTTAAGAAAAGCACAAATAATATAGCCAAAGAAATAGCTGACCAATTAGCTAATGATGGCACTACCTGGCATTTTATACCACCCAGGGCTCCAAACTTCGGTGGTCTATGGGAGTCAGGGGTCCGTGGGGCCAAGCGTCACCTCATAAGAGCCAACGGCAACACCAGGTTGACCTATGAAGAGATGGCCACAATGTTAGCTCAGGTAGAGGCCTGTTTAAACTCACGTCCTCTTTGTCAGTTGGATGAGACTGTCGACACGCTGAATCCACTGACTCCAGGACATTTCCTTATTGGTGAGCCGTTAATTAGCATTCCAGATATTAGGTACAATGAAAAGGGTATAAGTCAACTAAGTCGCTGGCAACTTATACAAAGGCAAACCCAGGAGTTTTGGAAAAGATGGCAGTTGGAATACCTCAACACACTGCAACAAAGGCATAAGTGGCAAGATGTCGTACAACCACCCTGCGTTGGAGATGTAGTCATCATAAAAGAAGAAGACTTGCCGCCAGCCAAATGGCTTCTTGGAAGAATCAAAACATTACATCCCGGCCCTGACAACTTAGTACGCGTTGTATCAGTACAGTGCAAGGGCGACAATATCCTAAAGAGACCATTATCAAAATTAATTTTGCTTCCTAAAACCCCAGATGAGTAAACTGAGTTCGCTCTGTTCTTCTCTGTCTGTATATTACTTATTATGGTGGGCGGTTAGTTTCATATTGTTTTGTTGTATGTGCCAAGTAAAAATTGCTTGCATACTGTTTCTTTGAAGTGTAATAAAATATTTATTTATAAGCAAAATTATTGTACTTATAGTGTATATTAGAAAAAATGAAAAATTTGTCTACTTGTAGTGTACAAAAATATTAGAAAAGATGAAAATTTTCATTCGATTGTCATCATTGAATAGTTACGTTCTCATGTCGATTAAATGTAGTGTTAAGTATATTTTAATCTTACAACTCAATGATGAAGTTATAATACCATTAGTTATGAGTTTGAATACCTATTTAGCTTCGTTGGGTCACTTTACTAATCATGTTTATGTCCTATACATCAAGTTATTTTTTTTTATTTAGTACGTATTATTTTTGTATGTACCTTTGCATTTTGTGATTAACAAAGGGCCTATTAGTTTAATGTTATAAAACAAAAACAAATTTATCATACGTCATGTTATTGCATTCAATGATTTAACTTACTTGGTTATGTTAAACAAGTAGGTATAGCATATTTAATCAATATTATTACAGTCCATTTAAGTCAAAGTCGTAAGAAAGTTTACTTATTTTCATTGAACGTTATAACATTTTAGGATAAGGTTCATAATAAATTGTTGCGTCACCCGGCACAAGTCGGTCGACCGCGTTTTTCCATATTATAACAACGCGGGTAGATATTTATTTTGCCCTTCTTAGATGTGGAACTGTTATTTCATAAAATGAGGTATAGACGCTTGCGCCGAATCTTATTGTTACGATGGCGATTGTTAATATGTTGTTTATTAATTGTTAAGTCTAACAGTTTTTGTTTGAGTTTAAATGATTGATTGTATCTACTTGATACAAAAGTCTAAGTGTGCATGAAGGTGTTGTGCTATAATGTGCATTGGATGCTTGCCAACCATGTAAGTTTTAAACGTAAACTTTGAACCTTTATGCTTTAAATTTAGTATTCTTTTAATTTTAAGTAAGTACCTATTTAAAACAGATGTTTTGGTGGGCGGAATGTTTAATACCTACCTCCGTGTTTAAAGTTTGTATTTTTTTTTAAGCAAGGCAGTTGCAATAAATTCCTCAGAGCAAACAGCCGCGTTTCTAATAACCATCACCTGCACGCGAAAATCAACCTTAATCCCTTAAAAACAACTATATTATTAATACATATTATATTGTTACTGTATTATTAAGCCTAAATGTTGATTAACTTTAAAAAAATATAATTATTAGACTGATTTATGGCTGTGACTAAATTATGATATTTTTTGTAACGTTACATTATACTGTTGAAATCTTGTATTGCTGTGCGAAAATTTAGATTTATAAAGGAAAAAACGTACTTATTACCTTAAGTTCTTTGTCGACTTTTTATTTTGATACGGTGTTTTTATTTGTTTAAGAAGAGAGCTTTTAAGTTTTGGATAAGATTTTTTTTTGATACGCCTGTACCTAAGCAATTTTCTACCTATTTTGTATTTTGGGATAAATGAGGTAAAGTTAACTCTAAATAAAAACAGTTAAATTAAGATTAATGTTTGATTTACACCAAAAAAGTCAGTCAAGTGTGTCGGATCTATCATTAAAACATATATTATATCCGAATATAAATGTCGTATGTTACTGTTACGACAAAAAGTTCTCGACGATGCTCATTTAATAATGTCGTTAGTGACACATCCGACAAATTTTACTTTACCAAGTCCGATCAAAATTGTTGTATGTGACACTTCCGACAAATCTCGTTGATGTAGTTCCAGTTAAAATAGTGTCAAGTCGCTTTTAAGCATGTTCTAGAAGGAGGTTGATAAATGTTTACATACATACCTCACAGTACAATAAAAATATTAACTCTTGCCAAATTTCACAGTAAAATTCCAAGAATTGACAATTTTGTACACAAAAATGTTGTTCAAAAATCTTTGATTGCTTCTCCTGAAAAGTAGCAGTTTTGCACATCCGACTTTTTTAATAGGGACCGTCGATTTCATCTCCAGCTTCCTGAAGTCCTATTAAAAAGGACGCATGTCCAAAAGACAGATTTAATTTTAACATTTTTGTACAAATTAGACATCAATCTATCATACTGCAGTCCTAAAAAACATGACGCATAATCTGTTTCATAGGTTTTGAGAAAATTATGAATAAAATAAATAAATATCTTGGGACAAATTACACCAATTGACCCAGCCCCAAACTAAGCAAAGCTTGTACTATGGGTACCAGGTAACGGATAAACATACTTATAATAATGTAGATAAATTCATACTTAAATACATACAACATCCATCACTCAGGCACAAACATTCGTATTCATCATACAATTGTCTGCCCCTACCGGGATTCGAACCCAGGACCTCTAGCTTCATAGTCAGGGTTACTAACCACTAAGCTATCCGATCGTCAAATAGATTGAATTATTAAGAAGATAAGAATTATGATAGATTGATGTCTACTGTCTAAAAATTTAAAGAAACTAAATCAGTTTTTTGGACACGTGTTCTTTGGAATTAGGAAGGCAGTACTGGGCCCAAGCGACCTCTTATAGAAGGCTCAGGGTATCAGTCCCACGCGGGCCCAGCGCGGATTGGGAACTTCACATACACTTGAATTGTCTTGCAGGAGTATGCATGTTCGTGCCTTACCATGTTTTCTTCATCGCTCGCTCATGGACAATTTCGAATGAGATTTCACACATACATTAAAAAAAACTCAGAGGCGCGAGCCTGGGTTCGAAGCTAAACCTCTGCTTGAGAGCATGCATGCATACATAAATCACGCCTTTATCCCTTTTGGGATAGAAGATGACAACTTTAATCTCTTGACTCATTATGAACTAATTTTCTTCGTTTCTGTCATCCCGTGCTGTAACTAGTATTTCGCCTGTGTTGTTATGTTCCGAACTGGAGAGTAAAAGAGTCGGTGAGATTACAGTCACACGAGGTATACACATTTGTAGACTGTAGGAACTAGTAAAATTAAACAATTTAAATTATAGTAAAAATTCAACACGCAGCGCTGACAAGAGCAACGACACGACTCTTTTGTTTTATTTTTCTTTTAGCGCTGCGTGCAATCAACTTTATTTGTGGCCAATGCCAAAATATAATAGTTTAATAAAAAGGTGGCTGCCTAAATAGGTGCGTCGCCTACAACATTTGAAACTGAACTGAATTCTCAAACTGAAATTTTATCTTGCTTGCGCTCTTGTGTAAAGAGTAAGACAGCACTACAGATGACATTACTGGTAAATGAGGTCTACAATCCCTCTAGGCAGTCAACGAAAATCCTCTCGAACCGGCTTCAATTTGAAAGTAAAATAATTGCTTTTGCCGCAAGACGGCATAAGGTAATGTTATTAATTCGCTTTGAATGCTATACCGTTTCCAATCATGGCGTAACATTGTTAATTTCGATTCAGTTGCAGTAATTTCAAATGCAAATCACAAACCTTTCCGTAATTGCAACAATCAATGGGATATCGCGAAATGTATTTTCCGGGATTCGTATCTTTATGTTCGGAAAGAGCTTCATTATAGGTATTCCCGAAAAGAGCGGGATTTCTCTGCAACGCCGTCCGAGATGGGGATGTTGTAAACGAGATAGAACGCTCAGAGTGTTGAGAAGCACAGTAGGTGAATGGGGTTTTTGAAATGAATATTAGCTTATTTGAAGGCCTAGACGGACGTTCCGAGACCAAATAGGAGACGTTTTGGAAAAAGGTCAGGTCAGGAGTACCCGAAACCGACGAGCATGTATGTAGAGATTGATGAGTGTGGATGAAGCGAAAGAACTACATCAGGATCGGAGCAAGTAGAACATAGTTGTCTCTGCCTAGCCCTGTGGGAAAGAGGCGTGACGGTATGTATGTATGTATTTGCTTGTAAGTTTTGCCCAAGCGCTCTGCATCCTAAGAGGAGGCTTGTGGCCAGCAGCGGGTCGCCTAAAGCTGGAGACGAGACGAGACAATGTTTTTTTTTTATGTTAGAGAGGCCAGACAAGCGAACTAGTGGGTCACCTGATGGTAAATGATCACCACTGTCCATAGGCACCCGCAGCGCTTTACGCGATGCCAGTGCGTTGTCGGCCCTGCAGAAAATTGTACACTCGCCTCTTAAAGGCACCCAGGTCGTAACTCGATGGGAAGACCTCAGCGGGAAGCTCGTTCCAGATTTTGCAAGTTCGTGACAAAAAAGATCGATTAAACCGCACCGTCGAAGACTGCCATTCATCAACGTGATGTCGATGGAATGAGCGCTTACGACGGGTAGATTTGTAGTGGAACCCCGCAGCTGGAATGAGGTCAAAGAGTTCCTCAGAGCATTCCCCGTTGTAGTACTTATAAAACACGCAAAGGGAGCCAACGTCTCTGCGGAGAGCAAGAGGATCGAGTTTATCGGAGAGTGAGGGGTTGCCGATGATTCGGGACGCCCTGCGCTGTATGTGTGTGTGTTGTAAATGCTGGATGCCAGTTTTGTTAACAGTTATGCTTCACTATTGAAAAGGGCGTTTGAGGCGAAAGAATGTGGTGACTATTGTGTAAAAGTATTGACGACCAGTAGGCTTATTGTCTATCTCGCTCGCAATCGCCATCGTGTCAATTTTGACAGTTCATGTATGGGCTGACAATTGGCATCGGAATCAGCTAGCTGTCACATTCATACAAGAACTGTCAAAATGAACACGATGGCGATTGCCAGCGAGACAATAAGCCTACGAAAACGGATGCACCTTGACGCTTGACGTTCTCACCTTGATGCCCAGTCTGTTATTGGTTAGGAAAGAAAGAAAGATAAAGTTTATTTGCAGCAATATTTTAAAAACTAGAAAGGAAACCAAAAAAGGAAAAATATTAAGAACAGAGATAGATTGTATGAAACGAAAGCTTGTTGTCTTGGATGTTTTATACTCTTAGCACGAATTTAATAATTGTGATTACAAGGTATGGAACATTGAATAATAATTTCTATTTAAGTCTACAGATAAATAGTTTATTACTTACTAGATAAACCATTAGGTACTTAATGAAATATTAACAAACGAGCTTTTACGTTTAATTAATTAAGTTCTGTAATTTTAACGAAGTTAAACACGACACTTAGGTACAAAGAATAGAAGGAAAAATGGAGAGAAGTAATTAATATTGAATTAAGGAATAAAGTGGGCGATGTTAATTAGCTGACGCAGTATAGTTTTCTGTAGAAGTATGCAGTGTTTATAAGTAGAAAAAAAATCTGTTACAGTGAACACTATAAAAAAAATGTAGCACACATACATACAGACAGACAAAAATTATAAAATCTACTTTTTTGTGTTTTATTACTCTTCCCTAATCATTAGCATTCTATTTTGATGAATTTATTTAATGTTCTACTGATTTATTATAATGTGAGTATAGATATGCTAAGCGTGGCCTTTGGGTCTTGTCACCTTACGCTCTGTCTACCCCGTATGGGAGAAAGACGTGATTTATGTATGTATGTATGAGTATAGATAAAATAATGAGCTCTTCGTCATTCGCTATTTGACAAACGCCCCTAAAGGTGAGTTTGAGTTTGCGAGATGGCGCTACTGTCGTGCACGCTGCCAATAGGTAAAGGTAGTGTAGGCGTACACACATCACAGATTGAAGAGGATCCGGGTTCTATCCCGGCCATCGCTTCTTTTCGGATACTTCTGTGTCCCAGTTTCAAGTATCGTTTTAAAAATATAATATCTTACGGGTCAACCGTAAAAATTAACACAATTAAATTAAAAAACCCCCATCACACATTAATCAATAGCCTGCGAGTCCAATATATAACGTGTTCCGGGTGCTGATGGGGCTGCCGCGATTTTGTAGTGCCTCGGGTACGCTTGCCGAGGCGCACACAGCTGGCTTTGCGGCAATAATGCGAAGTAGATGTGCCTCTCTGCTACACCGACTCCGCGGCAGCCCCAACCGCATCATGAACGTCATGACAGACCGCTGGGACTCCCCTATTCTCGCCCGTTGGATAAGACTGCATAAAGTCAAGTAACAGCGGGCGGCATACTTGTTTCTGTATCCATTTGTTTGTTTTGTCAATTTACTACTAACCTCTTAGTTTTATAAGATTTAACGTACTACTAACCATTTTATGGACTCAGTCTGAAATAAATTATTATTATTATATTATTATTAATCGACTAATAAACAATTTTATGCCTCACATAATTTCGAGAAAGAGCAGATTCTTTAAACTGATTGACCGATTTTTATCGATGGCTAAAAACCGCCGCTAGGAAACTGGCTTCCGAATGAGGACCGCATCGAAATCACAGACACGCACACACACACACACACACAAGAAAGAGAGCGATAGAGACAAAGAGAGATATCACCCGTATTTTTGCGTCAAGTGTTACTTCCATGCTGGTCTGGGAGCAAAGGAAAAACATAGAATGTATCAGTTGCTTCTCGTCCCGCGCTGATGGTAAAAGCCCATCGAAGGAATGGGCGAAATTCTTAGGAATCATGTTATAGGCTATGCGGCTAGCAACCCATCACTATTTTGATTACATTTTCCATCTATACGCCTACAATCATGCTAAACGTGGCCTTTAGGTTTTGGTACCTCAGGCTCTGTATACCCCGTAAGGGATAAAGACGTGATTTGTGTATGTATGTGTTATAATTGTTACATACCTTCTGTGACACATTCCATTGTGCAACCTTGCTATAGGTTTTCTATATTTTCTCGTCTCGATCCGTTTGGTTTGTCTTTTATCCGCATTAATTCTCCGACAGCGGAATATGTCGTACTAACATAATAAAGGGAGTAACAATGTCGTACGACATAATGAAGTTGGAGATTCAATAATAATGTCGGGGTGGAGAGGAAGTATGTTTTTCTAAGACGTGTCGTTTGTTGAAGCGTTAATTAACACTGGAAGTTGCGTTGCTTTTATTCATTACTAGCGACCCGCCCCGGCTTTGATTTAGATTTAGATTTAGATTATTAAATTATTCATTCAATAAAAATTACATCATAAATTGTACATTGTCAAGTTAGAGAGTTGTTAGTTTGTACGGGTACAATCAGTGTTCCTCTACTTACTACTCTACACACTACTCTATTATACATATAAACCTTCCTCTGGAATCATTCTATATATAAAAAAACCGCATCAAAATCCATTGCGTAGTTTTAAAGATCTAAGCTATAGAGAACGACTTAGTTTTATACTATGTAATGATAACCCCAATTTCTTCCATGTTGGTCTGGGAGTAAAGAAAAAACATAGAATGTATCAGTTGCTTCTTCTCCCGCGCAGATGGTTAAAGCCCATACAGGGACTGAGCGAAAATTTTAGGAATCATGTTACGGGCCATGTGGCTAGTGACTTATCACTATTTTGATTCCCCTTTCCTTAAGGTTTTGTTACCTTAGGCTCTGCCTACCCCCTTTTCATTACCTACCTGCATTGCACGGTCTCATTGGGAGAGTTTTTGGTTTCCTTCGGGGGGGAGTCCTACATAACCCTAGGCATCCCCGTGCCTAAAGAATAAAGAATTCTTCTCCGTGCATAAAGAATTCTTCTCCGTTAAAAAAAACTCTGCCTACCCGTAAGGGGTAAAGACGTGATGTATGTATGTATCCCTACTTATATCATAAATGCGAAAGTAACTCTGTCTGTCTGTTACCTTTTCACGCTTTAACCGTTGGACCGATTTAGTTGAAAAAATTACATAGGATAGTTTTCATCTCGGAAAATTGCATAGTTCCCGCGGGACAGCGATTTTGCGCAGACCGAGTCGCGGGCATAGCTAGTTTATTATAATATTGGTATTTCGAAACAATAATGACACCTAGAACATATAGAACGTGTATTATATTATTATTTTCTCTCTGGATAATCTTTGTATCGAACTTCACTACATAGTATAAAACAAAGTCGCTTTCTTGGTCCCTACTTCCCTATGTCCCTATGTCCCTATGTATGCTTATATCTTCAAAACTACACAACGGATTTTGATACGTTTTTTTTAATAGATAGAGTGATTCAAGAGGAAGGTTTTTATGTATATTTCTACGCAGACGAAGTCGCGGGCAGAAGCTAGTTTATTAATAAACTAGCGACCCGCCCCGGCTTCGCACGGTATATTATGCATGTATTATACATATAAAACTTCCTCTTGAATCACTCTATCTATTAAAAAAAACCGCATCAAAACCCGTTGTGTGGTTTTGAAGATATAAGCATACATTGGGACACGGGGACAGAAAAAGCGACTTTATTTTATACTATGTAGTGATGTTTCTCTCTCTCTGTCTCACAGGCATGCTTGTGACAACACCCGAGTACTTTTCAAATGATCCCCGTCTTGTTCCAGCTCGCACATTGTCCCACACGATAACGTTCCTCGAGGTCCCCCGCTGGCCGGACCCCCGGCGGGAGGCGGAGCTCCTCTGCCGCTACAAGAAGCAGCCCGGGGACCCGCCGCTGCACTCCGTCAAGTGGTACCGGGACACCCACGAGATATTCCGGTACACGCCGCAAGAGGTCAGTGTGAATTGTAGTAAAGATGTCACCGTGCTTAAAATGCCGTCTCTGGAATTGAAATGAAGGGTACTTATAAATACCGGTATGCCAGAGCTCCTATGCCTCTATAAGAAGTAGCCCGGGGACTCGCCGCTGCACTCCGTCAAGTGGTACCGGGACACCCACGAGATATTCCGGTACACGCCGCAAGAGGTCAGTGTGAATTGCGGTAAAGAATCGTGCTTAAAATACCGTCTCTAGAATTGAAATGAAGGGAACTTAATACCGGTATACCGGTATGCTGGAGCTCCTATGCCTCTATAGAAGCAGCCCGGGGACCCGCCGCTGCACTCCGTCAAGTGGTACCGGGACACCCACGAGATATTCCGGTACACGCCGCAAGAGGTCAGTGTGAATTGTAGTAAAGATGTCACCGTGCTTAAAATACCGTCTCTGGAATTGAAATGAAGGGAACTTAATACCGGTATACCGGTATGCTGGAGCTCCTATGCTTCTATAGAAGTAGCCCGGGGACTCGCCGCTGCACTCCGTCAAGTGGTACCGGGACACGCACGAGATATTCCGGTACACGCCGCAAGAGGTCAGTATGAATTGCGGTAAAGAATCGTGCTTAAAATGCCGTCTCTGGAATTGAAATGAAGGGAACTTAATACCGGTATGACGAAGCTGCCTCTTGTGGTACCGGTACAGGCCGCTAGCATTCCTAAGATTTTCTCCCATTCCCTCGATGGGCTTATACCTGCGCGGGAAGAGAAGCATCTGGTACATTCTATGTTTTTTCTTTGCTCCCAGACCAGTAAAGAAGTATCTAAAACATTCTGGAACAATCTTAAAAAACCTAGGTACTAATATTATAAATGCGAAAGCTTGTAAGTATGGATGGATGGATGTTTGTTACTCTTTCACGCCAGAACGGTTGGACAAACCGGGATGAAATTTGGAACATAGATAGACTATAGTCTGGAATAACACATAGGCTTTTTATACCGGAAAATTGCGTAATTCCTGCGGTATAGCGATAAACGAATTCTATGCAGACGAAGTTGCGGGCAACAGTCTTGTATTATTTGAGTGACAAGCGTGAAACGCCCTTATCAAATTACACGAATGCCCATTACAGAATGTACGTATATCAATGTACGTCACTCGGCGCATTGTGGCCGGTTATCGCTGTAAATCTGTATTCTGTGCTGGCAACAATGAATCACCCATGTTAGCCCATAGACAATAGTCGCGTGTAAGTCTGGCATGCTTACCGCCAGGTCCACACCAACCGCACGGACGAATAGCCAAATTAGAATATTAATTTCGGGGGTGGTGAAATAAATAAAGTCTCAGATCGCTGGAACTTGTCACACGAGCCAAATAGTGATAAATATGCAACCTGAGGATTTCTTTATCACCGCCCGAGGTCTGTACACAATTTTACGCCTTTAGAGCTATAGCGTTTATACTATTATTTATAGGAATACAAACAGTCATACATGGCTCATAAACAAATCACAAAGAGTTTATATAATTGACAAAACAGTGTTCACATTTAACATAACATAATTAAAAAATTCAGCCTCCGAGCTGAATGTTTCGTTGCAAACGCTTCGAACGCGTTCACGTTCTTGTCAAATACTATGACATTAATTTAGTGTCGGTTCGTGCCGCTAGTGGCGCTGCTAATTGTTCTTTATTAATTGAGACGCTTAACTAAACGTGTACTATAAGTTTTATGTACAAAAACTATGAACAAAAAACATTCCTTGCTACTCCTCTACTTACGTGCAAGATAACCAAGCCTGAGCGAAAAATAATAATGTTTTTACATGCAATCCCTCCCTTTACTACTGCCACATAAAACACACATTAATCCCACAAACTCAACTATCCTCTACACACACTGACGCGTTTGGCATTCTCTCTGTTACATACATACATACATACTTACGGGGTTGACAGAGTCTAAGGTAACAAGCCCTAAAGGCCACGTTTAGCATGATTGTGGACGTATAGGTGGAAAGGGAAATTAAAATAGTGATGGATCGCCAGCCGCATCGCCCATAACATGATTGCTAAGACTTTCGCCCATTCCCTCGATGGGCTTTTACCATCTGCACGGGAAGAGAAGAAACTGGCAAATTCTGTTTCTTCTTTACTCCCAGACCAGCATGGAAGAAACGTTGAATCTGTTAATGAAATTAATTCATGTTCTATGTGTCAAAGACTTACAGGAGATGCTATGTAGGCTTATTGTCTAACGCTCGCAATCGCCATCGTGTTCATTTTGACAGTTCTTGTATGAATGTGACAGCTAGCTGATTCCGATGCCAATTGTCAGCCCATGCGTGAACTGCCAAATGAACACGATGGCGATTGCGAGCGAGTTAGGTAATAAGCCTACTGGTCGTAAAGGCGCCCATGCGGTTGGTAAGCCCCCTTTTCGTAATGAATTTGTTGCGTGCGTTGTATAATTCGGAATGTTAACCAACGTAAAAAGTTAGCTTCTCTAATTGTTGAAGTACTTACGTCGGCCATATTGTTTGCAGGGTTCCGTACGCAAAGGTTAAAACGGCACCCTGTTACTAAGACTCTACTGTCCGTCTGTCTGTCTGTCACCATGCTGTATCTCAGGAACCGTGATAGCTATACATACATAATATCACGTCTTTATCCCTTACGAGACAGAGCCGAACGTGACAAAACCTTAAGGTCACGTTTAGCATGATTAAGGGAGATAGGTGGAAAGGGAAATCAAAATAGTGATGGGTCGCTAGCCGCATAACCTATAACATGATTCCTAAGAATTTCGCCCATTCCCTCGATGGGTTTTTAACCATATAAATGGGTAGACAGTTGAAATTTTCACAGATGATGTATTTCTGTTGCCGGAGTAACAACAAATACTAGAAACAGATTTTTTTTTGTTTCCATACTGGTCTGGTAATAAAGAAAAAACAAAGAATGTACCAGTTGCTTCTCCTCCCGCCCAGATGGTAATAGCACATCGAGGGAATGCGCATAGCAACCCAGCACTATTTTGATTCCCCTTTCACCTATACGCCCACAATCATGCTAAACGTGGCCTTTAGGGCTTGTTACCCCGGCTCTGTCTACCCCGTAAGGGATAAAAACGTGATTTATGTATGTGTGTGCATATTTTATGCCTGTCTATGTAAGTAACCGACATGATCTCACATCACATTTTGCTTAAGAGTAGGGCACTAGTTACACTGGATTGTATATTCACTTGCCAAATTTGTACAGAACCCTCAGTCCGCGAGTCCGACTCGCACTTGACCGGTTTTATTTATTGGACGGCGTGATGAGTGTTCGTTCAGCTTCGACGTGATGGCTGGTGAATTAACTTCAGCGCTAGAAATTGTTACGATGGATTGTAATTGCTCATTTATTTTATTGGCATGGCTTAAGGCCTGTTTCAACTCTCTCTGTTAAGCTTCTGATATCTTTAGCGTCAGTTATCTATGATGACGTCTGTGTCTATTTCGTAGTAATAAATAGAGACGGAAACATAAAAAAATCAAAAATGTTTTTGTGCATTGGGAGAATTTCGGAACTCGTGGATATCCACTAAACGGGGAACAATTACATAATCTAGCAACGCTTACCTAGAAGCTCCAATGCCTTTGGCTTCCCTTCTCGCGTAGATGGTAAAATCCCATCGACGGAATGGGCAAAAGTCTTAGGAATCATGTTATAAGCGATGCGGTTAGCAACCCATCACTATTTTGATTTCCCTTTCCTATACGCCTTAAATCATGCTAAACGTGGCCTGGTTTTGCTACCTTAGCCTCTGTCTACCCCGTAAGGGATAAAGAGGGATATGTACCTATGTAGTGAAGATAGAATATTCCCAATAGCAACATAATTCGTGTTACATGAAGTAACATTACATCAAAAATAACCAGAAGAGATTCCAATCCGCACTCGTGTCGTCAAGAGGCCCCCGAGAGGCCTCCAGGGTATTAAAGAGATCCCATGTCCTGTAAATAACTCCCGCTGAGGCACTCGACGGATCTGTATGGAGTACCAAGTGGGAAGTGGGATTTGTAAACAAATAGGAAATACCGAAATATTTATTGGCAAGAATTCATCATCATGTATGTATGTATAATACTTTATTGTACATAAAATACAAGAAAAAGAATACATTTAAGAAAGAAAGAAAGAAAGAAAACATTTATTGACACAAAACGACACAACGAAAATTATAAAAATTACAAATAATAATAAAACTAGGTACTTATGTGCCGAAAGTGCCAAAAGGGTCACACTCAGCATGTTGCTGCGGCGGGCCGCAGCGCTGATTTTCAGTGTGCCCCTTTTTGCCTCAAACTAAGCCTAAAAACTAAAATTAAAATTACATGAACACGAACATCAGAGACAGTGGTTATATGGGATAAAAAATAAAGAAAAAAACAAAACAAATCTTAAATGTGACAAATTTCAACGCAGCTCAAGTTCGCACGCATAGAGCGTTTCCGAACGAAACTGTCAACACTAAAAAAAGTAAAATAAAAAATAAAAAAATAAAAAAACAAACACCGTGTCAACATTATGGGTTTGTTTAAGTATAAACAGTACCTCCAAGTATCAAATCGGTTTCCCTGTGCGCAATTGTTCCTCGTGCCAACAATACAGAAGTGATTTGAACGATTGACAGGACATAAGTATTAAGCAAGCATAAGCAACTTACTTACTTTGTCCCTTTCGGTGTTGAGACCCGTGGTCCGTGAAGTCCTAGTGCTATTATCTCTTCAAAGATATTTGGAAGAGGCTACATAGACGCTACGGGTGCCCGCAGAGCTGGCAGCTTCCTTGGACAGCGTATTAGTATCGCTGTCCAAAGGGGGAATGCTGCCAGCGTCTGTGGTACTATGCCACGGAAGCCCTCCTTTTTTAATTATTTTATTTTAAAGATAAGTTTTTAATTTGTTTTTAATTTCCCTCTTGTATTATTTTCACATTTCCATGCTGGTCGAGGAGCAAAGAAAAAACATAGAATGTACCAGTTGCTTCTCTACCCGCGCAGATGGTAAAAGCATTATAATAGGAATCATGTTATAGGCGATGAGGCTAGCAACCCATCACTGTAGGTACCTGTTACCTCAAGCTCTGTCTACCCCGTAAGGGATGAAAACGTGATTTGTGTGTGTGTGTGTGTGTGTTATTTTCATGAATAAATTTTACTTAGGTACCTACTTACTTAACAAGTGCAAAACATACCAGACGCCCGATTTGCCTGTTTAATTCAGATCAGAAACGTCGTGTTAAAAATCGCTGACGGGGCCCACGGCGCTTATTATACTACCCGCCTGTGACGAATGCCTTCCCTCACAAATCTAGACGCGGTGCGAGTCAAGAGCGTAAGATTATTTGTTGTTGTATATATGTATAACTCTTTACTGTACATCAATCGCTACACAGTATAAAACAAAGTCGCTTTCCGCTGTCTATCTGTCCCTATGTATACTTAGATCTTTAAAACTACGCAACGGATTTTGATGAACTTGAATCATATTTATTATTGTTTTGACTAGTAGAGACTTAACACATCTCTACATAGATTAATATAATTTAAGGCTCGGGGACCTTATACATCCCTTTTATAAATGTATTTAATTTAAGTAGAATTTAAGTATTCTTACTGTATTTTATTTTGAAAAAATGTCTTTCTGCCAAGTTTCTTGCGGCGCATTCTTGGCAATGATAGTATTTCCGAATGCGCTGGTAGTTTCAAAAATACATGTCAATGAGCCCTTGGCGGCCAATTTGCAAAAATAAAATTTTGATTTTGATTATGATTTTTGATGCGGTTTTTTTCAATAGTTAGAGTGATTCAATAGGAAATTTTATGTATAAAATTCCACGCAGACGAAGTCGCGGGCAGAAGCAGGGCGACAACAAGTGCACAAAGGTGAATTTTGCATCCACCAGTTTCCCACAATTTTCACGGTGTCGTCGGTCCACCTAGTGGGAGGCCTGCCAACACCGCGTCTTCCGGTTCGAGGTGGTTGTCTGTTCTACGAGCAACGTGGCCTGCCCATTGCCACTTCTACATACATACAAGCTACGAGCTCTCCTCTTCGACTACGAGCTCTTCGAGCTATGTTCTTCTTCTTCGTATTTGTAGCGTATCAAGTCGTTATAGCGACGACAACTTCGAATATTGGCAACCCCCTCCCTGTCGGACTCTTAGCCAACGGTCAATGATATCCCTCAAAAACTGCCAGGAAATTATTAGCCGATGCCCAGGGTGCACTGGACCAAGCACTGCTCTTCCCCTCGGACGACTTGCACCCCCGAGCTATGTTAGTGACTCTAGTTCTTCGTCGAATCTCCGTACTCCGGATTCTGTCGCGCAAAGAAACGAGGAACTATCCAGAAATAATTGAGTATTTTCCGCTGACTCTTTTTCTTCAGCCCATAACAATACCTGAGCCATTCAAGCAGCGTGGAATAATACGAGGCATTTATTTCCAACGTTATTATATATTACATTATATACTTGCGAGTATTCTGTACAACTGTCGTTTCCTTTGAATAGAATCTTCATAACGAGGGAGCCGTAGTTTGGAAGCTGCCATAAAAGAAAGGAATAAACATAGACGCCCCACGAAAGATCACTAGTTTGAGTCAGTTATATTTCAAAGGGAAGTTACGGAGGAAAAGTATTTTGTTGTCAACTAGTTGAATTATTGTAGTTTTAGCTACTGTTCACGTCTCCCGAATACACCCAAAATTACTGACCGTTGGATAGTATTAGATTCTGAGGCAGAGCGAAGATACTAACACTGCCTTGTCTTTATATTTCAATCTTCAATCAATCAATCTTTGTTTTGCAATCGCAGACTGTTGCTACCCTGCGCAGTCGCTTGAAGGCGTATTGGCTCGATGGATCCTCTTAAATGAATGTGATGTGTTTTGTAACTTGTGTGTGTATTTATATATTTATATAGTATGTAGTATATTTTATTTTATGTGTATTAGTTTATCGTATTTATCTATTATGTGTAGTTTATTATTACATCTTACATTATTTAAAATTTAGACATTTAGGATTATTTTAAGTTTCGATCGGTTCTTTTACTTTTTCTGTGTGTCTACTCTTGCTTAATACTTATGTCCTGTCAATCGTTCAAAGGTTAACTGGAAGAGATCCCTTTTAGGGATAAGTTCGCCTTTTGTGCATGTGTGTTATCCTATATTCATCTTTTTCTTGTGTTTTATGTACAATAAAGAGTTATACATACATACATACATATTTTTGAATCTGCAATGTTACATAACATTGCAGATTCAAAAATAATAATAATTTGAGTCAATTTCTTACTTTCAATAGCACGCGTCAACGGGATAAGATCACAACGCCTCGTTTTAGAACAGCTTTACTTCGAAAGAGTGCTTTTGGAATGATGCCTAGGGTATATAGCAAATTGCCTAACACTATAAGAGTTTCTGACCAGTCTAAATTAAAAATAAATGTTACTTAACTTTTTAGTCGAAAAAGCATATTACTATCCAAGATTATTTAGCGGAAAGGCTATAAATTTGCGTGGAGAATAATATAATATGTAATGCAAATTAAATCGAAAAATGTATGCCATCCATTATATTGGTTATTTGTATGCCACATGGCGCAACATAGTGGTCCTATGTTTTGACAAATAATATACTTTAAGGGCCGACAACGCACTGGCATCGCGTAAAGCGCTGCGGGTGTCTATGGACAGTGGTGATTATTTACCATCAGGTGACCCACTAGTTCGTTTGTCTGGCCTCTCTAACATAAAAAAAAAATTATAAGACTCGAATTGAGTACGCTTGGTCCTTGCGAAATAACTGTTAAGTAGATTGCACAAGGCATTTTTTTCAGTATTCTATTTTTATCCACCTTTTGATCGCTAATTACAAGTGCGGAACCAATTAGGTATGCCCACAGCTGGGTAAAGCGAACAAACTCCAAGAAACTTGAAGAAACTTTAGTGTTGTTCGGAAAGTTAAATGAATTTTTGTCGGAATTATTATAGAAGAGAGGATTTTATTTCGGCGATGGCTATGAAGATACATACATACATACATACATATAAATCACGACTTTATCCCTTACGGGGTAGATAATGCCTAAGGTAACAAGACCTGAAGGTCACGTTTAGCATGATTGTGGGTATGTAACGAGGTAGAAAGGGAAATCAAAATAGTAATCAGTTGCTAGCCTTTTTTTTTTTTTTTTTTTTAACGTGTGGAAAATGCGCCTTATGCATCTCCGCGCTCGGGGCAGCATACGAACGGAGGTATGACGGGCTCTCCATCTCGCCGCTGCCTTCCCTATGGAAGGAGGGGAGAGGCCTACCGTCTAAAAACACACACGTTCCCTCCAGGCCTTGAACTGCGGGCGTTGCGGGCGAACACCGTGACCACCGCAACAATCAGTTGCTAGCCTAGCGTATGTGTATGTATGTGTTATTACGATACACATAAACGTAGACATACCGTCACGCCTCTTCCCCACAGGCGTAGGCAGAGACTACTTTGTTCCACTTGCTACGATCCTGACATACTTTTTTCGCTTCATCCACACTCATCAATCTCTTCATACACGCTCGTCGGTTTCGGGTACTCCTGACCTGACCTTTTTCCGAAACGTCTCCTATTTGGCCTCGAAACGTCCGTCTAGGCTTTCCCCTCCCAACGCAACCATTCGCACTCCCCATATAGATCTGTTTAGTTAGTCTACTTTCATCCATCCGCTCTACCTGACCAAACCAACTAAACATACTTTTTTCTATCCTAGTCGTTCGTAGTTTCTGTACTAGTGGTAGTTATTCGGTTTATAGAATCTTTATTTCTCATTAAAAACAATAAGTTACATGAGAACATAATATCTAAGGTAGTATTTGTAGTTTACAGTATAGCAGAGAAAAACAAGTAAGTGCGTAAATATATAAAACTAAAGTTTTCCGTGATAATATGTAAAAACTTAAACAATAATACAAATAGTAATATCGGGTCTGTTACAGAGTTCTAAGTTTTGTCAAAAGGAAAAGTTATATTTTTTAGATTGAAAAGTCGCCCCTTGTCGACTGGTAAATTATATAAACTTTCTAAAATATTTAAACACGGACACGGAGCCAAAGCTGCGTTAGGGCTTATGAAAGAAGTGCAGTATCCTCAGTGATGTGTTTGGTCAGTTTTGATTTGAATTCGGCAAAGGTTTTAGCATTTTAAATGTTTTTTGGCAACTCGTTATACAGTTTGGCTCCTGCGTACCTGAACATACGTTTACCGTATTTGGTTCTTGTTTTAGGCAATACGAGATAATTTGCTCGTCTGCTATAGAATTTGTGTGCAGTCTTTTTGAATGTAATGTTTGTGTGTATATTTTTATTTAAAATTTTATGTATCAGTATACAGGTTGTATATATGTATAGTTGCTTTATATTCATGAGCTTGGTTTCATTATAAATTCAACATGTCACAAGTTATTAAGATTATTATTTTTAATTAATGTGTTAATGCTCGTTGTACTTCTCGTCTAACATATTAGCAAATCTAATTAACAATGTATTAATATGCTTCGTTAGTTTAGAGCGATTTGTGAAAACATTTTACCTCCCGGCTGTGGTTGGGTTAAAATTGCATGTTAAACCACAGCTGCTAGAATATTCGTTGTGATAAGAAGACTGGTCTGCGCAAATCCGGCTGGTAATCCTACTAATATTATAAATGGCAAATTTTGTGAGTATGGATGTTTGTTATTCTTTCACGTCAGAATGGCTGATCAGATTTGGCTGAAATTTGGCACGTGGACAGACCATATTTTACTTAACTAATACTAGACTATAGTAAAAGACAGATTTCGTTTTTTTAGACTGATTAGGCATCAATTTGTCAGACTGCCGTTCTAATTCAAAAGGACGCATATCTGTTTAATAGGTTTTGAGAAAATTATGATAGATCGATGTCTACTCTGTCCAAAAATGTAGAAAAACTAAATATGTTTTTTTGGACATGCGTCCTGAATTAGGATGGCAGTATAGTCTGGAAAAACACGTATGCTACTTTTTATTCCGGAAAAATTGCGTAGCCATCACTATTTTGATTCCCATTTCCACCTGCTCGCCCACAATCTTGCTAAACGTGGCCTTTAGGTCTAGTTACCTTAGGCCCTGTTTACCCCTACGCCCCTACCCCGTGTGGGATAAAGACATGTATAATGTACGTATGTAACATTGCGTAGTTCCTTCGGGATAGCGATAAATGAATTCTTCGCAGACGAAGTCGCAGGAAACAGTTAGTCTACAATAATTCAGTGGAACGTAATGAAAAAGAAAATAATGAATAGTCATACAGTCATACAGTCACGACATTTAGTTTGGGACACACTGACAATATGAAGTATGACTTAAAATTAATTGTTATTGAACCAGTGAGTATAGCTTCGGCTTCATCTGTACTTTACATCAGGTGAGAAATGAATCAGTCACAGGTCAGTCCTAAGTTAAAATAACTTGTATAACATTACATTCAGTAAACCTGCTTTATCATGTTCCTGAAAATGACATGAATGTTTTTGTTTTATTTGTTTTAAGGTATTTATAATTACGATTAAAACAAAATCACTTATAACACAGCAATCAATTATTTACGCTACCAGTAAAGCAACTTGGCAAGTGAAACATGGTGCGGCTTGGCAAGCGAACAATTTGCACAGACCTGTTTTTATATGCCGCTAAAATTTGAACAAAGCCTTTATTATTCAGCAATTTAATGACAACTATTCATTGTTAAATTCACTATTCGTTAAACAGGATATGACAAATTGTTGCGTTAGTTATCCTTCTGACTGTGATCAGAAGATTCCAGGCTCGAATCTTGGCAGGGTCGCCATGTAGGGTGAGGAATAGGAGCTTTAACAAAACACAGCGTCTCGATAGATGAGTGACTTATTCTAGCCTCAATCGATCGATACCTCCTTACTAATATTATAAAGTAATTCTGTTTGTCTGTCCATCTGTCTGTCTGTCACGCTTAAACCGCTAAACCGAATTAGTAAAAATTTGGTATACAAGTGGTTGCAGTCCCGCATAGTTCCCTCGGGATAGCGATAATCGAATTCTACGAGGACGGAGTCGCGGGAAACAGCTAGTTATCTGTATATTACGTGCTTACCTCTAATACTTACATATATATGCCTGGTACTACACGACACAATTACTGTTACTGGTTTGGGAGTAAAGAAACAACATAGAATGTAAACATTAAAAAAACCAGTTGCTTCTCTTCCCACATAGGTGGTAAAAGCCAATCGAGGGAATTGGCGAAAATCTTAGGAATCATGTCACTTTCACCAATGCGCCTACAATCATGCTAAGCGTGGCCTTTGGGTCTTGTTACCCTAAGCTCTGTCTACCACATAAGGGATAAAAACGTGATTTATGTATGTATGTTTGTATTAGTCATTTAGTGAGGTCTTGGCCGTTCTCACCCGCCACTCGCCAAAATTAATATTTAAATGCGAAATAACTCTGCATGTTACGCTTTCACGTCTAAACTACTGAACCGAATTCAATGAAATTTGGCACAGAGATAGTTTTAGTCCCGGGGAAGGACAGGATGAAGGGGGATTGCAGGATAGTCTTTATCCGGAAAATCGCGTAGTTCCCGCGGGATAGCGATAGCGAATTCTGCGTCGACGAAGCAGGCAGCCAGCTAGTTACGAATAAATAATAAATATCTTGGGACAAATTACACCAATTGACCCAGCCCCAAACTAAGCAAAGCTTGTACTATGGGTACCAGGCAACGGATAAACATACTTATATAATGTAGATAAATACATACAACATCCATGACTCGGGCACAAACATTCGTATTCACCATACAACTGTCTGCCCCTACCGGGATTCGAACCCGGGACCTCTAGCTTCATAGTCAGTTTCACCAACCACTAGGCTATCCGGTCGTCGAATAAGAATAACCCTGTGTAGGTACGTGGCATTGCAAAGGTAACCTTTGTTTTCTTGCACTTTGCGCTATTTTCTCTATTCCTTTTGTATCCATTAGCATCCATTAGTCTACCATGTTTTACTCAATTATTTTTATTACTGAATTTTCAAAACATTTTTCTCCCGTATGTTATGCGTATTTTGTTTCAATTAATTTAAATTCTTGTGATTTCACGTTATTTTCAATTTAGTACTTACATTGTTTTATTTTTCAGGCTCAGGATTAAGTAATAATACCTAATGAGTTTTCGGAATTTGTATAAATATTTAAGACGTGAAATAACATAGCGTTTTAGGTTAATAATTAACGTGAAAGTTAAAAATTAATTATTCTTGTACATAGTTACTCTGGACATAAAATAACACACACACACACACACGCACGCACATATTATATTTACGAACACACTATTTTCGATACTGTACTAAATAGCTATTTCGATAATTTATTTATAATTCTGTGAACAATTTATTAATATACGAGTACAAACTATTAAAAAAAAATAACAATAAGGAACACTGAAACTAGGAAAGTTGATTTAAAGTAAATTATGTTAAAAATGATTAAAAATTAACCTAAAAAATGTCCCCCTGTTTCGTGCCTGGTTCAAAGGTTCCCATTATGCTGGCCGCGTTGCCTCTTTGAACTGCAATGGCAACCCACACATGGATTTTGTGTCATTTTCTTTCGACGTCTTCATCACGAAACGAAAATTTTATGTATTTACGTTAAAACGCTCCTCTAAAGAAATTTGTTTATTTTCCACAAATTCATTACTAAAACGTTAAAAACTACGACATTAAATTGTAAAAAATGTAAATGTAAAATGTCACCCCATTTGCTATACTTACATATTCATGATGTAACTGCCCTCCCTACTATAAGCTATCTAAAGACTAACTTATATACTAACCTACCTCTTAACAACTTTACCTACTTAATAGAAAATATTAATGGCTTCGTGATTCGTCTAAACCTGATGGACCAACACTGTGAATATTGTAGTAACCCGAGATACTTTGCATGGAAAATAAGAATGGATTCCTAACTCTATCCAAAGTCAACCCTATCAATAATTATTTAAAAATATTGTAGAAAAATAGCAAATTAATTTGATAAAAGAAACTTAAGGAAATAATGATAAAAGAGAGTTCGTAAACAAGATAAAAACTCTAAGTAAATTTATATTTGTACTTCAGATATGTCAACCCCCAAAATGGGGTGAATCCGCTACCACCTTCCCCTTCGGATTCTACTTACGCCACCCTATAACTATAAACATCCCCTTGAGGCTGCATATAGTTTGAAAATTAAGCATTAACTTTGATGCTATTAAAAGATCTTTAGTACAAATACAAAGCTTTACTTTCACTACTTATAGTCAACTTCTGAGACCACTAATTTCATATACTTATTACGTTTTTATATTTATTAATTATATAAAATTTCATGAAAACAAATTACTTCAATCTTTAAGAAATAAAACTTTCAAGCACTTTAATTATAAGCCAAAATTCTAATATTAAGGGAAAAGCAGATTTAGCATGACGAAATATAATTTTGTTTAGCTTATTATCGAATGATACAAAAGGTTGATATTTCCTTCGTTTATCCTTTATCTTTTAGGATAGAAGATGAGCATTATTTACTCAGAAAACCCCCTTAAATTTCATTCTGAACTTTATTGTTCATTAAATTTGTAAACTGCTTTAGTTTTAATTATTTAGAATAGATAAATATTTGAAAATGAAGTGCTTTATGAAATATTTCTCTTCAGATTAATACTTTAAATGTATTCATTTAGATACTAGCTACCCCACTAACTATCACTGAACTATATTGAAGTTTAAATAATCCTAATAAACCTAGCTGCTCTATCAACTAATCTGCACGTATCAACAAGCTAGAAAAACCCGGTTTTCTTATTTAAATTACTCGCGATCTCATTCATAGTGCAATGAATGAGTCCTGAACTAAATTACCCCTAAATGAGTGGGTCAGTCTCCAAGATCTAACCATAAGACCCGTGTGCTCAGCGATAAAGACGGTTTGGACTGGGATTGTCAAGTATCGCTGTGACGAATAAGGCGTGAATAAATAAATAGATAGATAAGATGACAGAACGATGTTGAATTTGAAACACCAGTAGGCATAACAAACCCTACACAATTCTGGGAGAAATTGGTCTGTCTCTTCAGGTATAATACAAGACCCCACTAGTACTCCATAAGTGGTTATTTTCTTAATAAAAACGTATCTGAGGAAAGCTACCCTGTCAGTTGACACCGTTGAGGTAACCCGGGTATCAATCCCCAGATATCAGCTCTCACTAGCTGAAACTCGATTTAGTTCTCATTAGTCAATTCCAGATAAACTAAAGCATCAATTCCCAAACAAAGAATATACTAGCATTATAAACACTAGAATACACTAAGCCGGAAAATGACACATCAATTCACACTAGTAACAAACCCAAAATTAAATAATCTTAGGGAGAACTTCACGAATCCGCTGACGTAAACAAAAGCCCCATATTCACGTAATGCCTCTCCTTATATAGCAAGTGACACAACGCCGCTACCATCCACATCGACCACAACGTCGACACTGGCTACAATTTCTACATTGTCCACATCCTTCACATGAACTACAAACTCAATATACAAAATTTATATCTTTTAATTTTAATTAATTCTTAGATAGCTTATTTACTATTTCTAAGAATATATCCAAACATATCTCTAAATTTAACTCTAAACGATAATTTTCTTTAATTTTATATATGCGTATTTAAAAAGCTTATAATTTTCATCAATAAAATTTTCATCGCCATTTTGTATGCAACTAATTTTCCCAAGCCATTTTAAATAACTCTTTCCTATTAAACTACTAACCAGAATCTGATGAAACTAAGACAAACAGACCCTTATAACATAGAGTTTCTTGTCATATAATCTAATTCCTTGCATTTTAATCATTCGTCTTATAATAATAATAAACTTGTACTTTTCTCATATTTTTGACATAAGCAAACCCCGAAAACTTTGTAATCATAATATGACTTATTTACTACACCAAAGTTAGTGAAACTTGGACACTATAAATCTAATAAATCATACATCTTATTCCAATAAGCATTTTCCTTGCATTTTGAGATTTTCTCTGGTAAAAACCATATTCCCAGTACATATATTGCTTCTCTACTTTTTTAATCAATTTTACCCGCTGAAAGTTCCTGAAACTAATACTACATACTTAGTAAAATATTTAAATCATTCCTACACCTCATTATCCAATAATTAACCTAAATTTAATTAAAATACCTGAAATAATTTTACTAGCGTCATCTGATGGCGAAAATTTAAACTATAAAAAACTAAGACTTTTGTTTCAGTACCCATCATAAAATTAGCCGGCCTAAGTACTTCTAGTTGTTCACGACTTCCCGTAAGATGGCATTATAATTAATATTCTTAAATTATACTAGCTCTCAATGTATGAAATATATTCATGATCTTGCGAGTTCATGCTTAATCAAGCCTGATCCGTTACAATCGTCCCCTCTAATTGTTAAGGTGGTTAATTATATCAAATTAGCTACCGATATAATTAGAACTAATATCATTGAATTCGTGAATATATTTCTTTATCAATATTTGCCTTAGACGTGCAAAGTCTGACCCAATTCTATTTGGCTTTAATTATTTTCTGAATTTCCAGTAATATAATTATATTTTATTATACCGTCTATACACAACATATTATTATGCATATTATTGTCATTATGTAAATTATTGTAATGACACTATTCCAGTCAAATAAAATTTTGTCAAGCTATAATTTGTTGTATGTTTTTAAACCAGATTTTATTCATTGAATATGCAAGACAAAACCTCCAAAACTTCCAATGATTCATGTAATGAATTAATTTCCATTATTGCCAAACCTTTGCACTCAACAAAAGCGTTTGTTTGTGAGACAATCGTTGCTAGAAGAGCTGTATAAAGAGTCGCAATTACCGTGTATCTTTGGCGCAATACGACAACTTCGAAGTACCTTTCCGTGAATGCAAATAGTTCTTTATTATGTTTTATTCATGGTAGCTACAATGTTAATTCCTCATTAAATCCTCATCTAGCTCTGAACTCTTTTCTCACACAACAATAAACAAAACTGGTGCTTGTGGAGTGTGTGACGATCATATTTGTTCCTACCAGTAGAGTAATGAACCATTAGCACGCAATATTAAAATTGAACTTGCTTCCTTGCCTAAACCTAAGCTTCACCAGCTAATCGCTCATTTTGTAAGTGTGCTGTATCTCAAGCAAACACTGATAAATGGTTTATCTTCACTTGAAGTTGATGTAACCTTTAGATCAAACCCTCTCACTTTAAAATAAAAATTCTTTACTTTTCAAAATACCAATTAAGATCCCTTTCAATCCTCTATCATAAACAAAACTTTATTCATCTACTCCAATAAAACATAACACACCTTTTTTTTTTTTTACTCTCACTACCTAAATTATGCACCAACTCCTTCAAGTTTGACAAACTTCTTTTTATTTCTGAATCCATTTATTTGAAATAAACTTACAATATTTATTAATACAATTAAAAGATTAATTCAACACTATTCTTTAGCTTAAATTCAAAATCATATAAAATATTTCCATGATATCAGCTGAAACACATCGACCGCCAACGTATAATCACCCTTAATTACAGCCCTAGTAATTAATTTAACTAAATTTTCACCTATATTAAATAACTTCACCGGTTCAATAAACGTCCCCAATCCCTTATCTAAACTTTGCTACTAATAACTAAATCTAAACAAACAACCAGTAACTAACAAAATAGTAAACTATTACGTACTGAAAATAATAAATACCAAAAACTTCGACTGCATATAACAAAGTCATTTTCCACCAAAATTTTCAATCCAACAGCTAAAACCAACTTCACTACTTTAAATTTTTAAAACTTCATTAGTTTTTAACACTTCCACATTCACTATAAATATAAAATTATTGAACTTCATAACGTAACTAAAATTCTAACTTTCCCACTTACTAAACTAATCATAACGAACTAATATTTTGACAACGTCATGTTTCAATGACAGTGACATTGACAGCTACTCAGTTCTGTTCGACACACTTTAAAAACCCTTTGAAATGACCATTTTTTTTTTCCCATTTTATTTATTCTATTTTCATAAATCCTTTATGCGTTCCGTCCAATTTACTTTTAAACAAAACACACCCAATTATTTTTGTTTATTACAATTATTCTTGATTCGATTTTCTAGTTGCTTCTAACAATTGATTCAAGTTTAACCCAAAAAAAATGTCGTCTTTTGAAGATTTAATAGTAAAATATCCTTGCCTATGGAATCAAAATGATTTTAATTATAAAGACCGAATAATCCGAAGCAACCAACGTAAACTCCTTCTAAAAGACTGTAACGCCATCTCCACTGTACAACTATCTGCATCTGATCTGGCTCGAAAAATTAAAACCTATATAGCAAAAGTAAGTCTTTAAAATTATTATTATAAATATTATTTCTAAAATTGAAATCTGACATAAATATAAAACTCCAACGACTTCGCAGATGTCAATAACGAACAATTTTGTTTTATATACTCGTTTACAAATTATAAATCTGTATGGAGTTGTTCCCTTTGCCCACATAAAAAATCCAACTGTCAAAAGAATACCCGTTTCATGTTAGCATAAAATGATTAAAGATTCGAAATTACTATAAAATTTCCGTCCGCCATTAAAGAAGAATAGAATAGAATATTATAAAATTAAATAAAGCTGTGTATAAACTATAGCTAAGACTCATAGGTAGTCTTTTCGTTAATCTATCACGGAACACCAACATTAAGCATTCAACAACGCTCATTTAATGTTAATGATTCGAAACAACTCAACTATTGACTATACTGGTATTGTAATTTTTCGTTATTAACAACCACTACTACGTATTTCTTAATCAAACAATACTCCCTAAAATAGCTTTAATGAATTTAACTGTATATACTCGACGTTTGAAAATGAATCCTAATAATTCTGTTTTCCCGTTTCAGATACTAGTGTAATCACTGCATAATACAAAACAAAGCCGGCCTCTTCGTCCCCATGTCCCTAAGTCTGTATATACGGTTCCCCTTAATAGACTGAACGACTCGAAAAGAAGGCCCTCGCACAATTCCGCGCAGACGAAGCCGCGACTGAAACTAGTTGCTAGTAATACCTGAGTTGGTTACACGAATGAAAAACCACTCTCAACTCATACCGAAATGCAGTTTATTTCTACACTAAACCAGAGAAAGCATTCAGTAAGGCAGCAGACTACATTCATTTTTTATAAAAACTAATAAACCTTTTAAAAACCCGTCCCCATTCTTTTTAAATAATTATTATCTTTATACTATCTATATTTCCCTAAATTATCTAGTGACTATTATTGCTTATCTTTTTTAAAACTTCTTTCCTCAACTCTACTTTAAGTATAAAAACCCGTCCCCCAAACTCTCAAGTTTAAAAATATCCTTAGTACTCAACTCAAGTAAATTCAACTACCTAGTTTTATCTGTTTCTAGCTATACCTATTGTAAAATTTACTGCCTTATTTTAAAAATTTCTTCCTGTTTAATAATGATAATAAATTATTTAAAAATTATCTAAAGTTAAGTCTAAATGAACCGGCGAACGAACAATAAAACAATTACTGCTACTATGATTCCAATAACAAATTCATTGTGAATCGAACACAACTTAAGAAAACTATTAATTCAATAGAAAATTATTTATTTTACAGATGGAAAAAGGAAACCTTCAACTGTTAACAGTGAAATGTACCCGTTAATAAGCCACCTATCTACCTACCACTACCTTCCTAGCAGCAACCTATGATGTCTTCAATAATGTAACAATAAAATGTCTCAATAATTTATTGCTTTAACCTCATTTTCCCTTATCCTATCCTACTCCTTCTAACAATGAAAATATAACTCCAATTCTTATTTTCCACATCCATTACACAGACAACAAAATGTGACTATTTTGTAATCAAATAGTCACCCAATATACCTACAAATAGCTCTTAATCCAAACTATCCTATTATGTAAACCTATTACTCAAATAAGTGTCAAGCCTAAATAAAAGCTATGCAGAACCAAAAATGAGCTCTCTATGCTATACTGAAATAAGACAATAAATTACCTAGCTGCTCTAAACACTAAAACCATAAACTCACATAAAAATCATCATCATCAGCACAATACGTCCCACCATCGGACACAGACCTAATGAACATAACTAACCGCATATACCCACATAAACATCATCATCATTAACCCATATTACGTCCCACCGACGGACACAGACCTCCTCCCAGAATGGAAGAACTTTGTCCACCTAATAGTAATAAAAATTCCGTAATAATCCTATAAATCCTGGTCCGGCTCCGAAATGTAACTGCCCTCCCTACTATAAGCTATCTAAAGACTAACTTATATACTAACCTACCTCTTAACAACTTTACCTACTTAATAGAAAATATTAATGGCTTCGTGATTCGTCTAAACCTGATGGACCAACACTGTGAATATTGTAGTAACCCGAGATACTTTGCATGGAAAATAAGAATGGATTCCTAACTCTATCCAAAGTCAACCCTATCAATAATTATTTAAAAATATTGTAGAAAAATAGCAAATTAATTTGATAAAAGAAACTTAAGGAAATAATGATAAAAGAGAGTTCGTAAACAAGATAAAAACTCTAAGTAAATTTATATTTGTACTTCAGATATGTCAACCCCCAAAATGGGGTGAATCCGCTACCACCTTCCCCTTCGGATTCTACTTACGCCACCCTATAACTATAAACATCCCCTTGAGGCTGCATATAGTTTGAAAATTAAGCATTAACTTTGATGCTATTAAAAGATCTTTAGTACAAATACAAAGCTTTACTTTCACTACTTATAGTCAACTTCTGAGACCACTAATTTCATATACTTATTACGTTTTTATATTTATTAATTATATAAAATTTCATGAAAACAAATTACTTCAATCTTTAAGAAATAAAACTTTCAAGCACTTTAATTATAAGCCAAAATTCTAATATTAAGGGAAAAGCAGATTTAGCATGACGAAATATAATTTTGTTTAGCTTATTATCGAATGATACAAAAGGTTGATATTTCCTTCGTTTATCCTTTATCTTTTAGGATAGAAGATGAGCATTATTTACTCAGAAAACCCCCTTAAATTTCATTCTGAACTTTATTGTTCATTAAATTTGTAAACTGCTTTAGTTTTAATTATTTAGAATAGATAAATATTTGAAAATGAAGTGCTTTATGAAATATTTCTCTTCAGATTAATACTTTAAATGTATTCATTTAGATACTAGCTACCCCACTAACTATCACTGAACTATATTGAAGTTTAAATAATCCTAATAAACCTAGCTGCTCTATCAACTAATCTGCACGTATCAACAAGCTAGAAAAACCCGGTTTTCTTATTTAAATTACTCGCGATCTCATTCATAGTGCAATGAATGAGTCCTGAACTAAATTACCCCTAAATGAGTGGGTCAGTCTCCAAGATCTAACCATAAGACCCGTGTGCTCAGCGATAAAGACGGTTTGGACTGGGATTGTCAAGTATCGCTGTGACGAATAAGGCGTGAATAAATAAATAGATAGATAAGATGACAGAACGATGTTGAATTTGAAACACCAGTAGGCATAACAAACCCTACACAATTCTGGGAGAAATTGGTCTGTCTCTTCAGGTATAATACAAGACCCCACTAGTACTCCATAAGTGGTTATTTTCTTAATAAAAACGTATCTGAGGAAAGCTACCCTGTCAGTTGACACCGTTGAGGTAACCCGGGTATCAATCCCCAGATATCAGCTCTCACTAGCTGAAACTCGATTTAGTTCTCATTAGTCAATTCCAGATAAACTAAAGCATCAATTCCCAAACAAAGAATATACTAGCATTATAAACACTAGAATACACTAAGCCGGAAAATGACACATCAATTCACACTAGTAACAAACCCAAAATTAAATAATCTTAGGGAGAACTTCACGAATCCGCTGACGTAAACAAAAGCCCCATATTCACGTAATGCCTCTCCTTATATAGCAAGTGACACAACGCCGCTACCATCCACATCGACCACAACGTCGACACTGGCTACAATTTCTACATTGTCCACATCCTTCACATGAACTACAAACTCAATATACAAAATTTATATCTTTTAATTTTAATTAATTCTTAGATAGCTTATTTACTATTTCTAAGAATATATCCAAACATATCTCTAAATTTAACTCTAAACGATAATTTTCTTTAATTTTATATATGCGTATTTAAAAAGCTTATAATTTTCATCAATAAAATTTTCATCGCCATTTTGTATGCAACTAATTTTCCCAAGCCATTTTAAATAACTCTTTCCTATTAAACTACTAACCAGAATCTGATGAAACTAAGACAAACAGACCCTTATAACATAGAGTTTCTTGTCATATAATCTAATTCCTTGCATTTTAATCATTCGTCTTATAATAATAATAAACTTGTACTTTTCTCATATTTTTGACATAAGCAAACCCCGAAAACTTTGTAATCATAATATGACTTATTTACTACACCAAAGTTAGTGAAACTTGGACACTATAAATCTAATAAATCATACATCTTATTCCAATAAGCATTTTCCTTGCATTTTGAGATTTTCTCTGGTAAAAACCATATTCCCAGTACATATATTGCTTCTCTACTTTTTTAATCAATTTTACCCGCTGAAAGTTCCTGAAACTAATACTACATACTTAGTAAAATATTTAAATCATTCCTACACCTCATTATCCAATAATTAACCTAAATTTAATTAAAATACCTGAAATAATTTTACTAGCGTCATCTGATGGCGAAAATTTAAACTATAAAAAACTAAGACTTTTGTTTCAGTACCCATCATAAAATTAGCCGGCCTAAGTACTTCTAGTTGTTCACGACTTCCCGTAAGATGGCATTATAATTAATATTCTTAAATTATACTAGCTCTCAATGTATGAAATATATTCATGATCTTGCGAGTTCATGCTTAATCAAGCCTGATCCGTTACAATGAGTTGATCTCATAAAAGCGCCATTGCAGTTTAAAACAACCTTTTAAAAGGCATGAAGAGCTGAATTTCAGAATTAATTAATAATTCATTCCGAATGTCTGCATAAATTCTTGGAAACTTTCACAATTTCGTATTTAGAAGCCGGGCATTTGATGAAACCACATTTTTTACGAGTCGCCCCAAGTTGGCCAACTATTCTGATTTAGGTACGAAATTAAATTCTGCAAATTACAACTTGACCTTAACTTAAAACGTAACTCAATAACAATCAAGTGCTGATATTTATGTTAACATCATCATCATCATCAGCCTATGTTAGTCCACTGCTGGACATAGGCCTCCCCTAATGAGCGCCATAGCGCCTTGTCTTCAGCTTGACGCATCCAGCATCTGCCTGCAGTCTTTCGCAAATCGTCATCCCACCTGGCCGGAGGGCGTCCTGCTATACGAACATATTGACGTTCAAAAAACCGTGGTAACCATGAGGTTCACCCAGTGAATTCGCCATGAGCTTTTCGATAAAGAAACTAGCACACATCTGCGAAGTAATTCAATGGTGTGTGTGACCCAATCCGCACTGGGCCCGCGTGGGAACTATAGCCCAAGCCCTCTCATTCTGAGAGGATGTCTGTGCCCAGTGGGACTATAGGCTAGAGATGATCAAGAATGACGTTCAGTGGAAAAATTAACGACGATGTCCAGCAGGAGTTGCCTATTAATCATTATCATCATCATGTCCTCCTTGTTGTATCCGTCAACGCCGAACCCTGCTATAGATCGACCGCTTAAATGAGTCCTCGCCAGCGCAGTGCTGGGGGCCAGGGTAGGACGACCGGGGGGGCCGAGAGCGCCGCCCGCCCGCACCTCTCTCGGTCCCCATTATAGTAAAAAAAGAAAAGAAAATCATTTAAATCTCGTCAAGCATCCAAAACCGGAGAAAAACGAATAAATATTCGACTAAACACCAAAATTTTCACAATAGAGTCATCAAAGTCTAATTTCGTCACCCGAAGTAAGACGATCATTTAACGCTGTTCTAAAATCTCATTTAATCCTTCAGGGAACAAATTTAGTTTTATAATAGATCATTAGAACCCGCGTAAGAAGAAACTTCAGTATTTAGTTCCATTGGACGAGGCAGCAGGGACTTATAAATAACAATAAGTATAAATTTCACTTCTTAACTTGACTGCTACTATCACTAAGGAACGGCTGATATTAAATGAAGAAAATTAATAACATTACCTACTTTCATTGCACTGATACTAACATAATTATGGATTTATAATCTGAAATAAAAACATTTTATTTTATTTTATTTTATTTAACATCACTTTCCTACTATCCTACTAATATTATAAATGCGAAAGTTTGTGTCGATGTGAATGACGATGTGAGTGTTGATGTGAGTGTCGATGTGAGTGTCGATGTGAGTGTCGATGTGGGTGTCGATGTGATTGTCGATGTGAGTGTCGATGTGTGTGGCGATGTGAGTGACGATGTGAGTGTCGACGTGAGTGACGATGTGAGTGACGATGTGAGTGACGATGTGAGTGACTCTGTATGTTTGTTCCTTCTTCACGCTGAAGTGATTGGACGGTTTGGATGAAATTTGGAACGAAAATAGCTGAAAATTCGCAGGTTCACGGTGGATGCAAGCAGCTTTCAGCCGAAGCAACTAGAACTAGAGGTCCATGGGGGAGGTCTATGTTCAACAGTGGATCCTATGGCTGATATGATGATGTATGGTGATCACGTTGGCATCTCTTATTATAGCCGCTTCGCGACCAGCACAGACTTTAATGCCATTAAGCCCTCTTACAATTTTGCTGAGCTTAACAATCCTAAATCCAAATAAGACGTCCCAAGGTTTCTTTACAAGCACTCCTCTCGTCAAATTCCAATTAAATACTGTTTCTAACAACTTTCTGAATTAGATAGGAGTTTGTTTATTGATTTAACTCTTAGGCTCGTCTTCAAAAGGCTATTGGAGTTGGGAAGGGCTTCGGACAACAAAAAAAGAAATTCAAATGTTGCTTTATGCTCAGAGGGAAACGATTTTGTTTATTTAAATTAAGGGCACAATGCAGTTGTAAAACCGGACGACCGGATAGCCTAGTGGTTAGTGACCCTGACTATGAAGCTAGAGGTCCTGGGTTCAAATCCCGGTAGGGGCAGACATTTTGTATGACGAATACGAATGTTTGCGCTCGAGTCATGGATGTCGTATGTATTTAAGTATGTATTTATCTACATTATATAAGTATGTTTATCCGTTGCCTGGTGCCCATAGTACAAGCTTTGCTTAGTTTGGGGCTGGGTCAATTGGTGTAATTTGTCCCAAGATATTTATTTATTTATTTATTTTATTAAAAATTTAGTTCCCAAATGTACTTAGAGGTGAAGGCGTAGAGCACACCACCTAATAGAGAGGAAAATAAATTTAAATCATGTTACAATTGGTGATTAATGCACTCTAATTGGTCAGCTGAAGGTTAAAAGGGTAAATAAAGTTAAGGAAGCAGCGATTATGATCGATATGAGTATAAATACACATATACGGATAACTCACGTATAAAAAGTCGAGTGATGCTCGACATGTTTCGGACTATTTCGTAGTCCTTCGACGTCACTTGACTTTTTATACGTGAGTTATCCGTTTATGTGTAATTATGAGTGAGTCTCACGGTAGTTTCATGTTGAAAGATATGAGTATATTTTTAGTATGTGTTGTTATAGCGGCTACAAAAACACATCATCTGTGAAAATTGCAACTGACTAGCTATTACGGTTCATGAGATACAGCCTGGTGACAGACGGACGGACGGACGGCGAAGTCTTAGTAATGGAACCCTTTTGGGTATGAAACTCTAAAAAAGACTGATGTGTTGCCATATTTAATTAGCTGTTATTACCACTCTAATTGGTTGTTTCTTGAGTAAAATAAATTAGTATTTTTGGGGGCTTATGCCCACGCTTTCTAGCTACTTGGTCGCCACTCTTCTTACCCAAGTTTAATTCCAGCTAAAAATAATGTTTCGAGAGTGTCTGAGACCCCGGGATAACCCCTCTTTGTTATACAGAAAAGGTTTATTAAGTGGGAATCACCTAAAAGTATTTTCGTTTCATTCATTCTGGGTTTCTACTTGATTTTGTAGTCGAAAGTTGTTGAGAAAACTGAGGTTAGGTGTGGTGCCATATTGAAGAACTTTCGAGACACTTTTAACAATGCTGTATAAAAAAACAAATTCGCAACGTGGCTGCTGACTACGCTCGTAACGTAAGCGAAATATTAGTTTTTTGTTTAAAATACAATTTTTTTTGCTGACTGTACTAGCTGACGGTAACAGGCGAGATCGATTGGTGTCATAAAATTAAGTAAAAAATCCCAATGCATCAGTTAATCGAGTAACCATGTATAAATTTAAAGAAAAACAATTTTATGCCAAAATGCCTTCATTTTGGAAAAGAGCTGACACAAGCGCCTCTAGTGGCCAATTCAGGCGATAGCCCCCATTGAGACGTTTACGTGAACGCGTTCGAAACGGTTTTTTGTGTAAAAACTTACACTAGGGGCTCAGAGGTATTAGGGATTAGTAAAGTTTAAAACACAGGGTAGGTATACATAAATGTCATAAATATAATTTACCAGCTGTTGCCCGCAACTTCGTCTGCATAGAATTCGTTTATCGCTATCCCGTGGGAATTACGCAATTTTCCGGGATAAAAAGTAGCCTATGTGTTATTCTAGACTATAATCTATCTATGTTCCAAATTTCATCCCGATCTGTTCAGCCGTTCTGGCGTGAAAGAGTAACAAACATCCAAACATTCTCACAAACTTTCACATTTATAATATTATATATTTATATATATATATATATATATATATATATAAGTAGGATACACTTAGCGGCACAAAATATGGCCCAGTCTCCATACAAAATTACCTATGACGACCGGATAGCCTAGTGGTTAGTGACCCTGACTATGAAGCTAGAGGTCCTGGGTTGTGCCCGAGTCATGGATGTTGTTTGTATTTAAGTATTTATCTACATTATATAAGTATGTTTATCCGTTGCCCGGTACCCATAATACAAGCTTTGCTTAGTTTGGGGCTGGGTCAATTGGTGTAATTTGTCCCAAGATGTTTATTTATTTATATTACTTATATTTTTGTCGCTAAGTATGTAAGTAATCAAGTATGTATGTATGTATGTTAGTAAGTATTAAGTATATGGGGCAAAAGAACACGGGCATCAGGAAAACAGTCACCGTTGCCAAGCAGCACCCATAACCCAACTGGTGCTGCCCGCCCTTTAAGAAAAGAGAAGCCTTTTAAATAACCCTGGATTGTATCACAAACCCCACCATAATCCGTAATATAATACAGTTAAAAGCTAACAGCCATAACATGGCTTCTAACTAAAGGTTATTCTGCTGTATGAAGAGAAATAACAGTTCTTTTTCACGCCTTCTCAGTTTTATGAACGCGCCCTACTTTGTCTTGCACAGAGCGGTATTAACAGACAAATCACTCGCATCCATCGCCGTTTCCTGGCACATAATGTTGCTACTAGTGCTAATGCTTTGCGATGGTGCGCTGTGTAAGTGAAGGCTTTATACAGGGTGTCCTAAAATTTTTCCCGTACTTTGATCGGTGCACAAAGTGATCTGCGTGAAGGGCAGGGCAGATTTTTGAGAGCACATCACTCGAAAATGGATTTTAATGGTAAGTACGGTACGAATTCATACGAAAAAAAATAGAAATCTGAAATTAAATAATATTAGGGACCAGTAGCGGGTTCGATTAATAATAATGCACTTCGAATAAACAATAACAATTTAATGAGAATCAAATTAAATCAAGTATATAAGTAAAGTAAATAGGCCTAGGAATACGTAGATAGTACACACACACACAGTAGGAAAATCACTAGAGAGTAGAGAGGTACGTCCTTACGCTCCGACGATCGGCGAGAGAAGAGCAGAGAGGTCCCTACCCCTCCACCACCGCCTAGCGAGCCTAACGGGTTGCTAGGACGACGTCATCAAATACCCAACACGGCCTCTCCTGACACCCTGACGTCCTCGTCAGGCTCCGTGAACGTATCAGACTCGTCCGGTGCGGAAATATTGAAATCAGACGTCGGTCGTCTGGTGCGCTCCGCATGTAGTTCGTCGTCTGGCTCCGTGAATGTGTCAGACTCATCGTTCGATGAGTCATCATGTCTCGATGCTGCCGTTGGTTGGTAAGCCAGGGGTTGGCGAGGTCCCAAGCATGACTCAGGCTCGTCCCGTGTGATGCTTGGTGTAACAGAAGTTCCTGGCAGAGTAACTAGCTCCCTGGAGTCATCAGAGTCATCGTCATCGTCGCTCACTGTGGAATATACAACATGTAGGACACATAATAGTGACAACTACTCACACACTCTTAAGTAATGTTAGTTATGTTAGATATGGTTAAAAGTATGCACACATATTATTAACAAATAGCACTTAATCAAAGGGACACAAGACAACATAAACAGATACAATTTTGACAGAGGTCCAAGACGGACGTATCACATGGTGACTGGTCGGTATAGGCCCAAAGTTCGCGTGCCGACCAGATTTCCATCACTGTAGGTATACCACATTAGTATACCTCCCAAGTGATAACAGCTACCGGCAGAGGCACCCAGTTCGCATGCCGCGTAGGCTACCGGCATAGGCACCCAGTTCGCATACCGCGTAGGCTTCCGGCATAGGCACCCAGTTCGCATACCGCATCGGCTACCGGCATAGGCACCCAGTTCGCATACCGCGTAGACTTTAGATAGACTCACCCTCGAAGAAAGCAGAGCAAGTCTCGGGTGTCCATTCACCCTTCCAGGGCACCATGTACTGTGCGGCAGCGTAAGACGTCTTGCCATACGCTCCGGCCAACAGCCTTAGCTCGTAACGGCCGTTACTCAGCACCTTGGTGATTTTGTAGGGACCTCGCATGCCAGGATCAAGTTTGCCTTTGGACTGAGCAAACTTGATGACAAATACCAGGTCACCAATCTGAAACAAGCGAATAGGACGTCTGTCCTTGTTAACGTAGGCGTCTTGGGCCGCCTGATTCCTTGACAACAGCTCGGCCGTCCGCTGTCTAAGCATTTCTCTTCTGGATTCACGATTGCTGGAAGTAGACTCCGTAACAACGTCTCGTACCAGTGAGCGGATCGCCGGCGTAGCGTTTTCGTGGCCTACTAAAAGGTTTAAAGCGGAAGTTTGCGTAGTTTTCTGCTTAGTCACATTCAAAATTAATTGAAGCTGCCATAACTCTTCAGCCCACTCTGTCTTCTTATGATTCACTTCGATCCTAAGCATATTGAGCAGAGTCCGGACGTAACGCTCCACTTGACCATTGGCATTATGCATACCAGGCGTGATGTAATGCAACTGGATGCCCAGGACTTGCATCCATGATTTAAACCCAGATGACTCGAACATTCTACCCCTATCAGACACGATCAATCGGGGAGTGCCGAAAAGGGAAATTGCATTTTTAAAAACGCGTTTAAGTTCATTGAGGTCTTGACGGTAAAGGGGTGTTAGTAAACAGAACTTTGTGAAAGCATCGACCACAAGCATAATGTACTTGTAGCCTTTTGACTCGGGGAGCGGGCCTAATACATCAGCATGGAGAGTGTCAAAAGGAACGTCTGGCTTTGACCACGAAGTTATAGGTTGGAAAGATGCGCGAGGAACCCTTTTGTGCGCAATACAAGTTAGACAATGAGCAATGTACTTTTTGACAAAAGGCCTAAGACCCGGAAACCAAAAATGTTTCAAGATTAAATCGTTAGTCTTATCCGCGTTAATGTGTCCATGTTCATCATGAAAGATTCTTAAAAGGCTCAAGCGGTGACCCTTAGGTATATAGCACAACAACCTTGGCTCTTCACCCGTTTTACAGTACCGATAGTAAAGGGTGTCGTGACGCATGACGTAACGTGAAGAATCTAATTCTCCTCGTTCTAACGACTGCATTAAGTTACGCGTCTCTTCATCCCCAGCTTGAGCTATCTGAGCCCAGTTACTCGGTCTTTCAATGTTATTTACGTCTTTACACGGATTACGGCTCAAATAATCCACGTGCGGCAAAGCGGTACCTTTTCTGTATGCGATGGTGAAATTGAAATCTTGCAAGTAAATCCACCACCTTGCCACGCGTGGTAATAAGTCTCTTTTTTGTTGGGTAGCCTTTAAAGCATTGCAGTCAGTCACTACAGTAAATGGCACACCTACTAAATAATGCCTAAAGTGCCGTAGTGATTTGACAACTGCGAGGGTTTCGAGTTCGTAAGAATGATATTTCATTTCGGCCCCCTTCGTAACCTGACTATAATACGCCACCACTCGTCTACTACCGTCTTTATGAAGCTGCAATAAGATTGAACCATATCCTAGACTACTCGCGTCCGTGTGGAGCTCGGTAACTAAGTCTGGGTCAAAGATAGCTAGAACGGGCTCGTTAGTCAAAATCTCAATAATTTCTTGGCGTACGCGTTCATGTTCGGGCTCCCAACTAAATGACACATCTTTACGCGTTAACCGTGCTATGCAAGCTGTCTTAGTAGAGTAGCTAGGTATGTACTTGCGAAAGTATCCCGCTAAGCCTAAAAATTGCCGAACCTGCTTAACACTTTGTGGGATAGGAGAATTTGCAAGAGCGTGCACCTTAGACCCGGCGGGTCGTACTTCACCATTAGAAATAACTCTACCTAAGTACTCGATCTTTGCGCACAGAAACGAACATTTTCGCAGATTTATAGAAAAACCTGCACTAGTCAAACAAGTTAGTACTTCCTTAAGAGTTTGCAATCCCTCATCAATGGTATCGTGAAGTATTAAGCAGTCATCGATATAGACCAAGACTTTGCCAGCAGCAATAAAGTCGCGTAGTGTATTAGTTATAATGCGTTGATAGACTATAGGGGCGTTAGCTAAACCGTAGGGCATTTTCATGTACTCATAATGCCCCTCAGGCGTTACAAAACCCGTGTACGGGATAGATTCATCGTCAAGTTTAATCTGGTGGAAGCCAGTGGCCATATCTAGGGTCGTAAAATATCTACTCTTACCTAATCTGTCAATATGGTCATCGATCAGAGGCAACGGATACCTATCTTTGACGGTGATTCTATTAAGGGCACGAAAATCCACGCACATACGATCGGAACCGTCCTTCTTTTTTACCAAAAGGACAGGGCTAGAGTAGGGCGATTCCGATTCGCGAATAATACCCTTCGACAAGAGATCTTTAATAATGTCACGTACTTTTAGTTTTTCGTCATGAGACATTTTATAAGGGCGGTAGTTAATAGGAGTCTCGTTGTTAAGTCTTATGCACATACTTCCGGTCGTTACAGTAGACGTTGCCGTACCCGATATCATGAAGTCAGAGTAATCATTAAGAATAGCCTCTAGTTTTGTCAAATCATCACCATGCAGTGACGTATCAACTACCACTTGTGCATTAGACTTTACAACCGAAACTTCTGTTAGTTTTGACTCACATAAGATTCGTTGCATCTTGTTTGTACGAATAAAAGTAATGCCGTCTCTATTGAGTACATCGGTACCGATAATAACGGGTGTACTCATGGATTCACTTGGGACGACTAGAAAGTTTACATCTAAAGAAATACCATCTAAAGTTATTGTAAGTGTGGTATACGAATCAATCTTAGTAATCGAGCCGCCTATTCCTTTTATTTCACATACAACAGGTTTATGCACACATGAAAGTTTATCAACAACCGACTTGGATATAAGTGAAACCTCTAAGGCACCACTATCAATTAGAATATCCACGGGCACGTCCTGAATGTGACCAACTACAATATTACCTTCCCTTGTTACAGGGACAGAACATGCACTTGCATTGTTATGATTACGTTGCTCGACACGTTGTTTAGCGTAACACATAGTTATGTCATGACCTAGTTTCTTGCAATAAGCGCACGGTATGTTCGGTTTAGGCTTAGTTTCAAGTTTAGATTGCACCACAGTATTAGGCTTTACCTTCTTAGGGCAGCTGGCCTGCCGATGACCAGCCTCCCCACATGAAAAACACTTGTCAGAACCCACCGAGCGCGTTTGCTTTTTGAACCCTTGAAACTTACTATTATTCTTTTGCGACATAATCTGGCGACCCATAGAAGCATCTGTGGCTAAAGCTTTAGTTGATTTAACGAAGGTAGATAGATAATTAACTAGATCGTTAGGTTGTAAATTAGCATTAGTCGCGGTCGCCTTTACTTGGGGGTCAGTAATACCACGTATGACTATCGCCGTGATTAAATCGTCACCGAGGCCCTTGATCGTACGTAATCGTAACAATGATTTACGCGCATATTCGGCATAGGTTTGATATTTGTCGGAACTCGTAGACATGACCTCAAAAAGAATGCCAGCATAATCAATTCTTTTTACACACAAACTTTTAAAATCCTTTTTAAAATTGCTCCACGAGCGATCGACAGATACCCAATCGTTGAGCCAGGACCTGGCATCGCCTTTCAAACAATTACCTATTCGCGAAAGGCATTCACAATCATCCCACCGATTAGCGAGCATAGCTCTATCCACTTCATTAAACCACACATCTACATCATTAATACTCGGGTCAAAATGTGAAATATAATAGCTGTTGGTACTGACGGATTTTAACGATTGTATAGCTTCTACAATCTGATTAGTACTTGTACCTTGATCTATTGTACGTTCGGCGGTTAACGTCGAAGAGGGGCGCTTCTCTAGCGCGTCTAGACGGGAAATCACAGTACTCCAGGACTCACGACTACCCTGTAGTGGCGGCGTACTAGTGCGCACTCGCCGCGAGCACTCGCGGTCACGGTGACTACGGCTGGGACTGCGACGTGCTCGGACGCGACTTCGACTACGGCTGTCGCGGCGTCTGCATAGCGGCGAGCAGGCCCGCGAGTGGCTACGCGCACGCCTACCGCGCGAGCGCCGATCACGCGACACCCGACCGCGCGGGCTGCGCGAACGCCGATTTCGAGATCGAGAACGACTCGATCTACCCATTTCACACCTTAAAAGCCCTTAAATAAAAGTATGTAAAGGAGTGCAAACGCACCACACGACACGAAAAATAACAAAACAAATTTTTGTACTACCCACGTATTCACTTAAGATGATAAAATTTAGTCCAAATAGCAGCGTTATAAATTATTAAGTTTTATGATTAAAATTTAAACTGTGGGAGTGAATTTACGCATCCCACTACTGATATTAGGGACCAGTAGCGGGTTCGATTAATAATAATGCACTTCGAATAAACAATAACAATTTAATGAGAATCAAATTAAATCAAGTATATAAGTAAAGTAAATAGGCCTAGGAATACGTAGATAGTACACACACACACAGTAGGAAAATCACTAGAGAGTAGAGAGGTACGTCCTTACGCTCCGACGATCGGCGAGAGAAGAGCAGAGAGGTCCCTACCCCTCCACCACCGCCTAGCGAGCCTAACGGGTTGCTAGGACGACGTCATCAAATACCCAACAATAATTTATCTACAATCAAGAAATAAATGTCAAATTTAATGTCAAAAATATTAAAATATATATATATATGCAATAAAATGTCACATAATATAAAAATAATAAATATGGTAGGTACATAGTACAAAATGAAACATTGAATGTCAGGAAAAAACATTTTACTGTACTTTTTTACAGAGTATAATGATTTGTCCAAAAGAAGTATTTTTAATTAACACCTCAGCGTAATGCTGAGCCAGCGACCGTTTCACTTTTGCGAAGACACACAACGCTGATGATCTATTTTTCATGTCTATGTTTTTTTTTTTTTGTTATACCTTGTTTATTTTCTATAAAACTGTGTATATTATCTTATATTTGTGTGTCTTGCAAAAAGGAATAAATGCCTTCTTTCTTTCTTTCTTTCTTTCTTTAATTGGCATTGGTTTTTAATGTCTCTTTATTTATAAACTTAGCACAGCAAGGATCCATTTGGATTAATACATACAATACATACATAAATCACGTCTTCATCCCTTACGGGGTAGACATAGCCTAGGGTAACAAGACCCAAAAGCCACGCTTAGCACAATTGTGGGCGCATATGCGGAAGTGGAAAGGGGAATCAAAATCACGGGTTGATAGCCGCATCGTCTATAACATGATTCCTAAGATTTTCACCCACAAGCTGGTACATACTGTTTTTTCTTTGCTCCCAGACCAGCGTGGAAGTTTTGGTTGAAATCCTTACTTCCTTAGTAATATTATAAATGCGAAAGTAACTCTGTCTGTCTGTCTGTCTGTCTGTCTGTTACCTTTTCACGCTTAAACCGCTGGGCCGATTTAGTTGAAATTTGGTATACAGATAGTTTGAGTCCCGGGAAAGGACATAGGATAGTTTTTATGCCGGAAAATTGCATAGCTCCCGCGGGATAGCACAGCCCAAACCACTGGATTTAGAGACTTGAAATTTTGCACATAGATACCTTATACAAAGTTAACATCCACTAAGGAAGAATTTTTGGAAATTCCCACGGGATAAGGAAAAAACGGGAATTTTATATCCGATTCCGAGTGACGCTTTTGATTTTGAAAATTCTTTTGCCAATAGAAAGCCACAGTATTTGTGAGTATCATAGGCTATATTAATAATAATTCTGCGCGGACGAAGTCGCGGGCAACAGCTAGTGTTAGATAATGGCCCTTGAAGTAACGCAGCCGTTTTTGCTATCACCAACCCAAGTATATTGAGTTTAAAATTATGCGAGCAGAACACCCTTAAGTATAAAAGGGGCGCTCGGCGAACGGCTCCGGGGACTTTGAAGTTAACTTTGAGAACTTACAATTTCTTGTACTAATCTCCGCTTGAAGGCAAGTTAGTGTCTCCCGTGTCCGGGGACACAATTTATAGTGAGCCACTTTATTAGCGGGAATGTCTATCACTATCGATTTACGGGTTGAATTAGTTGGGGAACTAGCGAATTTTAACCCGAGGGTTACTGTGCCCCTAGTTCACCAATGCGACAATAGTCGCTGACAAGTGACAATTCCATGCTGGTCTGGGAGTTAAGAAAAAACGTAGAATGTATCAGTTGCTTCTCGTCCCGCGCATATAGCGCAATAGCCCATCGGGATCATGTTATAGGCGATGCAGCTAGCAACCCATCACTACTTTGATTGCCCTTTCCACCTATACGCCTCTTGATCCAGCCAGGCGTCCCCACACATCATCATCATCATCATCATCATACGCCTCCAATCATGCTAATAGTGGCTTTCAGGTCTTGTTACCTCAGGCTTTGTCTACCCCGTAAGGGATATAGATTTGAGTTATGTGTATTTGGTGTCCCACTGCTCAGCAGCCTTCTCTTTCTCTATCCACCCGTCTCTGTCTGTTGCAAGGCTTCCCCAGTCCGCCTCGAAAGACTCCTTTTTGGTCTGCCACTGCTCCGATGGCTGTCTCATGAAACCGGTATTGACACACACACACACACAAATCACGTTTTTATCCCTTACGGGGTAGACAGAGCCTAAGGTAACAGATACCTACAGGCCACATTTAGCAAGATTGTGGGCGTATAGGTGAAAAATGAAATCAAAATAGTGATGGGTTGCTAGCCTCATCGCCTATAACATGAGTCCTATGATTTTCGCCCATTCCCTCGATGGGCTTTTACCATCTGCGCGGGTAGAGAAGCAACTGGTATATTCTATGTTTTTTCTTTGCTCCCAAACCAGCATGGAAGATTAACCGGTATTGAGGGCAACATTATATAGACTACAAGCCCATGGAAAAAAACGTGTGAAATGAACCAGCGTGAATGAAGCTTAGAAGGCTGTTACTATATCATAAAATAACTCTGAGCGCTATGCCGTCTTTTCTGAGCGGCGGATTTATGGAATTTCTCAGGTACAAGTGAGGAATTACGACTAATTTACGGCGTTTTTATAGCTTATAGATGATTAAAAATAAATGTCCAAAAACCTAGTGCCGCTTTAAAGTGGTGGTGCCGGAAGTTAGTGCATTTTTTTTCAATGTAGGTACGAGAAAAAATCTGTACCGCTCAGAAATGACGCCATAGCGCTCAGAGTTATTTTATGATATAGTAACAGCCTTCTAAGCTTCATTCACGCTGGTTCATTTCACATGTTTTTTTCGTCCATGGGCTTGTAGTCTACTAGTCCTTACTAATATTATAAATGCGAAAGTAACTCTGTCTGTCTGTCTGTCTGTCTGTCTGTCTGTTACCTTTTCACGCTTAAACCGCTGGGCCGATTTAGTTGAAATTTGGTGTACACATACTTTGAGTCCCGGGAAAGGACATAGGATAGTTTTTATCCCAGAAAATTGCATAATTCCCGCGGGATAGCACAGCCCAAACCACTGGACTTAGAGACTTGAAATTTTGCACATAGATACCTTATACAAAGTAGGCATCCACTAAGGAAGGATTTTTGGAAATTCCCACGGGATAAGGAAAAAACGGGAATTATATATTCGATTCCGAGTGACGCTTTTGATTTTGAAAATTCTTTTGCCAATAGAAAGCCACAGTATTTGTGAGTGTCATAGGCTATATTTATAATAATTCTGCGCGGACGAAGTCGCGGGCAACAGCTATATTGAATATATCGTAACAGCGCCCAGCTCCAACTAACAATGAGTCAACTCGGAGTTTCGTGCTTCGAAACGCTTTAATACCGGTATAGCTAACTTAGGATTTAGCTTATCCCCGAACAAAGCAAAATAATAAACGGAATCCGGCGTATCCGCGAACCGTATAAAAATACCATTACAACAGAAAAACGAGCCAAGTTCGTCGCGCTATTGTAATTTAATTCTTGCCAGATTAACTTCGTATGAATGCTATAAATATTTATTAGCTTGGCTATCGGCTATTGGCTTTTGTACGCGACTGCGTCTGTGATTTCATGCGTTAAGTCCGTAAGATACAAGTGAAAGGCAATAAAAAATATCCTACTTCTAATAATTATTATCAATGCAAAAGTGCTTTCACACGTAAACTACTCAACCAATCGTGATAAAAGTTGGTTAGAGATAGTTTAAGATCCTTGGATATAGGATAGTTTTTATCCTGGAAGATTGTATAGTTTACAGCTCCAGAGTTCTCCGCATACGAAGTCGCCGGCAATAGCTAGTCCTACTAATATTATAAACGCGAAAGTTTGTAAGTGTGGATGGGTGTTTGTTACTCTTTTACGCCAGAACGGCTGGACAGATCTGGATGAAATTTGAAACATAGATAAATTATAGTCTGGAATAATACATAGGCTACTTTTTATCTCGGATAATTGCGTAATTCCAGCGGGATAGCGATAAACGAATTCGATGCAGACGAAGTTACAAGCAATAGCTAGTACCTATAGAATCAAAACATAATAATACATTTTAGGTGTCACCAAAAGCCCACATTTTCAAGTCGTCGCGGATCTGTCAAATTGTTAAGACGTTGTTTCACATTTAACTTAAACACCTAAATTAGTCCAGCCATATGAAAAGGGTCTAAAGGTTAACAATTCTAATAAGCATCCACAAACAGACACGCTACTCCAACTCCGTTATAGGTAGCGCCATAAATATGTATTACCAATGAATGGAAGTTTCACAAGTATTGTCTTATCTAGGTTATGAAATATGGCGGGAAGCAGGCGACTGTCATGAATAATGCGGCCATAATTTTATGTCGGTCTTTGTAAACACCATTTATAGTTTCAAGGTTCTGTTTTGATGCTAATGTTGCGTAAGATTTTGACCCTGGATCGATATTTTATAATACGTCTGCAACTGTGCAATGTTCTGGGGTAAATTTATACTTAAACTATCAATGCCGTAAACTAGGATGACTTTGATAATTTTGGGGTTACTTTGATCGTTTTAAAATTGCTATAAAATCGATACAGTCCACATGCCGTGAATGTTTGGCATAAATACGCAAGGATGATTGATAAAAGCATCGATTGGAAGAAGTAAAAGCACATTAAAATAAACGATTTTGTCTTTATAACAAATTTTTAAAGTCACTCTGGTCGACGGTATATAAAATTTCATTTGAATCCGTTACCTAAATGGTTACAGAGTGGAGAGGTGCGACAGACAGCGTTGACAGGTATTTACACATTTATAAGTGTTAATTTTTGTTAAAAAATCATTTGTTTTGATCATGATATTGGGTAGAAAACGAGCAAATATGTCACTTGATGATGAGAGAGCACCATCATCTGGAGACAGTTGCAACACCAGAGGATTACTGACGAGTACATGCTGTGTTTAAGTACTACAACACTTTTTTTATTTTTTATATATTGAAATGGGAAACAAACAGCATCAAATTACACGTATAGTTAAATGAATATAGTAAATACATAAGCCAAAGCAGTTTCCACTTATAATTTATTCATCTATGTGCTCGAAAAGTAACACATGCCAAATAAATTTTAAATTTTAACTATAAATTAGCTATTTTAACTATAAACTATTAATAAATAATTTATGTAATAAACTCAAGTGAAATCAGAAAAAAAAATTAGAATATGAAAAAAATAAAACAAAATACAATTTCGGAAAACAAAAAGACAATAATATTGGAACAGTACCTATCGGATTACAAGCACCTGAGCTCAACCAAAAACATCCACAGAGACACTGGTTTTCTAATCCAAAATTCCTCTCCTGATTGCAGAAGCAAAATTACCATGGTTGAGTAGAAACAAATCAATATTAAAGTATTTTTCATTATAAATTTTGCACGCTCTTGTCAAACATATGTTACCTACATATTTAGTGCATTTACTGAGTAGTACAATTTTTATCTTACTTATAGGTACTACATTATGTGTATTATTCTTTGTTAGCCGAGCTAGGCATAGAACTTTTTTAATTTAATATACCTTTTGCAATCCCTAATATAAACGGAACTTTGTGCAAACAAAACCCTTCTAAGTATCGGAAAGAGGCTCAGAATTTTAAACCTCATTTTCGTTTTGGCCTACGGAGCGTTTTAATTTTTTGCTCACCCACCCTATCTGTGTACAGATCGCACTCCTAAATACGTAGGTATTTTCGCGAACACAGGAACCCTAATTCTGCTTGGCCCGAAGCAACTGTAAACGAATTTTCATTATGTTAAGTGGGGTAAATACGTAAATATGGTTCTGTACTTGGCCTTTTCACTACACCTCTTAAAAGTAATGAGTTCTCTTTTCGAAACAATTTTTATTTTTTAAATAGCATTGTCAAGCGATTGGAGATGGGGATAGAATTCGTTTTATAGGCAGGATCTTATCGGTAGGGAACGCTAGTCTTACGAAAGTAGAGACTGGAATCAAGCTGCAAATTTAAATATTCTGTTTGTTCTTAACTACAGGGTCACTAATAAGTCGTGCACAGAAATTATTGTTTGTAATACAGCGTTTCAAGGCAAATTCAGTGCACTAGAGCCAACAATAAACTTTGTTAATATTACCTTTACTCCCGAAAGGTACCAACTGCATGGTCAAACTATTCTAGACTAGTTCTGTAAATTAAAGTAGGCAGGTACAACCATTATATATATTCATTCACTCAAAGGTTGACTGGAAGAGACCCCTTAAAGGGATAAGTCCACCTTTGTGCATGTATCTCAGTGTTTGTCAATTGTATTTGTCTTGTTTGTTTTGCACAATAAGGAGTTATACACACACATACATACATATATATGCGTCACCGACATTATTGCATGTATTTAATTTAACTAGAATTTAAGTATTGTAGTAGCTTAATGTATTTTATTTTGAAAAAATTACTTACTGCCTTGTTTTTTGCGGCGCATTCTTCTTGGCAATTATAGTCTTTCTGAATGCGCTGGTAGTTTCATAAGAGACATGTTACATAGGCGATGTGGCTAGCAACCCATCACTGTTTTGATTCCCCTTTCCATCCAAACTCTCACAATCATGCTAAACGTGGTCTGGTCTTAGGCTCTGTCTACCCCGTAAGGGATAGACGTGATTTATGTATGTATGTGTGTACATTATAAAAATCCAATGAAGAGGAACACAAATATAAGGGTTCTATTAAAACTAATCTACCGTATAGAGTTTTTTCGCGAAGCCAAATATTTAGTAATACGCTTAAGTGCTCTGAAGTTCATTGAACCTTGAACATGGGATCTAGAGGTCCCCAGTGGACCTTTGCTTGTACGGGGCCGGGTAGCTCAAACATAAGTATTTAACTAGGCAAAGTGTATATTTCCGTATTTATGTAAGACTAGCTTCTGCCCGCGACTTCGTCTGCGTAGAATCGTACATAAAAACCTTTCTCTTAAATCACTCTATTTAATAAAAAAACCGCATCAAAATCCGTTGTGTAGTTTTGAAGATATAAGCATACAAAGGGACATAGGGACATAGGGATATGGGGACAGAGAAAGCGACTTTGTTTTATACTATGTAGTGATGATACGAAGAAATCATGTTATGAATCATGTTATAGGCGATGCGGCTAGCGACCACTCACTATTTTGATTCCATTTTCCACCTATACACCCTCAATCTTGCTAATTGTTACCTTAGGCTCTGTTTACCCCGTAAGGGATAAAAACGTGATTTGTGTATGTATGTGTATGTAGAAATCGAAACGCTTCGGAACGTGTCACCTTTCCAGCCACAAAACAATTATCGCATAATCGTACGTATTATTTTGAAACGTCTGTCGCCTTTTTCCAATGCGCATTCTCGATCGCCATCTTAAAACATCGCCGACAAATCCATATCCGTGAAAATTTTATATTATCACGTTCTAGAAAAATCTCTAGACCTTTAGGGACAGATCGGGGCATTAATCATAAAACCATTTCGGGCGACAACTCGAAACTGGAGGGAATAGGGCTGGAGGCGAACTCCCAGAAGGTCGGGACCAAAAATTACATGAACGTGAACGTTATCAATGTTTACGCTCTAAATGCTTGGTTTTTGGTGAATTTGGAGGTTTGTGTACATACATACATACCTCTTTCCCACAGGGGTAGGCAGAGACTACTTGTTCCACTTGCTACGATCCTGGCATACTTCTTTCGCTTCATTCACATTCATCAATCTCTTCATACATGCTCGTCGGTTTCGGGTACTCCTGACCTGACCTTTTCCAAAATGTCGTCTAGGCCTTCCCATATGGATCTGTTTAGTTAGTCTACTTTCATCCATCCGCTCTACGTGACCAAACCAACTAAGCATACTTGTTCTATCCTATAGGATATAGCCATTATATTCTCTTTCACACCAGCACGTTCCCTTGTCACACACTTCCTTATTCAATCTTTCAGAGAGGTTTGTGTGCAGGGAATTAATTGTGTTTTGAATTTGTGTAGCGCCTTACACGTGACTTTTAGCGCTACAATCATAAGCTATCGAGGGAATGGGCGAATAGCTTAGGAATAATGTTGTACTCGTAGGCGATGCGCCTATACCGACCGTTTAAACGAGTCCTCGCCTACGCGGGTACGGCGCAGGGTAGGCCGACAAAGGGGACCGAGAGCGGTGCGGGCGGGTAGTGCGCCTACCGCACCTCTCTCGTCCCCCTTTGTCGCCTACCTTGCGCCCCTGCACCGCGCGGGCACAGTATATATATAAGCTAAAGCAGTAAGGAAACTACGAACAAATCGGTTGAAACGAGACACGCACACAGGCGCGCGCTTTACACGGCCCCTAAGCGGACCTCGTCCACTCCGCTCAGGCTCAGGTCCGCTTAGGGGCCGTGTAAAGCGCGCGCCTGTGTGCGTGTTTCGTTTCAACCGATTTGTTCGTAGTTTCCTTACTGCTTTAGCTTATATATATACTGTGGCGCGGGTTAGGACTCGTTCAAGCGGTCAGTCTGTAGCAACCTATACGCCAGAATCATGCTAAACGTGGCCTTACGCTCAGTCCGCCTGAAAGGACTGCTTCAAAATTGATATACACATCAGAAGCTTGTACTTACACATACACATACACAAATCACGTCTTTATCCCTTACGGGGTAGACAGAGCCTTTTTTTTTTAACGTGTCGAAAATGCGCCTTATGCATCTCCGCGCTCGGGGCAGCATACGAACGGAGGTATGACGGGCTCTCCATCTCGCCGCTGCCTTCCCTATGGAAGGAGGGGAGAGGCCTACCGTCTAAAAACACACACGTTGCCTCCAGGCCTTGAACTGCGGGCGTTGCGGGCGCACACGGTGACCACCGCAACGTCCACTGGCCGCCCCGGGATGGGGCAGGTGGCGACGGCACCGTTGAATGCGGGTTCCGGATTCCCCGCCCTCCCCCGCCGGTGACCGTCTGTTTTTTTAAAGAGGTTAACTCCTCGCAGCCCCCTCAGCGGCCCACGTTCCCAGCGGGGTAGTCAGAGCCTAAGGTAACAGATACCAACAGGCCACATTTAGCAAGATTGTGGGCGTATAGGTGAAAAATGAAATCAAAATAGTGATAGGTTGCTAAACGCCTATAACATGATTGCTATGATTTTCGCTCATTCCCTCGATGGGCTTTTACCATCTGCGCGGGTAGAGAAGCATCTGGTATATTTTATGTTTTTTCTTTGCTCCCTTAGCTTGTAATTGTAATAGAAAAAACTACCGGCTACCTTCCACAAACGGCCCAGTTCAAGTTTTTAAATGTGAGCAACATTATTGAGTAAAGGAAAATAATCCTCGCGAATCTCTTCATTCTCTTAATTTGCACAAATTCTCAGCCGAATGAATTCGCAAACAGGTTATTTTATTGCACGAATCAGATTTTCCGCGAATGGTAATCTGTTAACGCGTCGCGGAACGTCTCTTTTGGGGGCTCGAGCAAACAGGCACGCGTGCTGATACGGAGGTATTACAAAAACGACCTTACCTTAATCGGGTTCCAAAAGCTTTGCGACGGCCAGGAAGAGAGCGGTTGTAAAATTTTTGAAATTTTTTCAAATTATTTAAAAACAAAAATAACGTTTTTTGTCTGAAAAAAATGCAAAATTACTGTATTTTTTTCTTTTACTTCACGGTATTTCAATGAAAATATTTTTTATAATAGTGATTTTTTTATGAAAATACACTTTTATGACAAAATAAACGTGCAAACCATTTTTTTGAGCAAAAGAGACTACCAATGTAGTGGAGTCCTAAGAGTTTCAAATTAGTTTCAACTATATTCCTCCAGGCGTTCCTAAGTAAAAAGGCCGTCACAGACAAACTGTCAAAGACGACGAAGTATGTTGTTATTTTTTTATTTGACATACGGTAATAATATTTTTAGATTATTTTGTAAATAGATAACTGTGACAGTGTGTGTCATTTTATGTTTTTTAATAACCGGGTTTTTCAAAATCTTTCGGAAAGCGTTCGTAGTTTCAAGAAAATACTTGTTAAAGAGCTCTTGGTGGCCTACATACATATATCACGTCTTTATCCCGTACGGGGTAGACACAGCCTAAGGAAACAAAACCTTAAGGCCACGTTAGCATGTTTAAGGGCGTATGGGAAAGGGAAATCAAAATAGTGATGTGTTGCTAGCCGCGCCTATAGCATGATTCCTAAGACTTTCGCCTATTGCCTCGATGGACTTTTACCGTCTGCGCGGAAAGAGAAGCAACTGGTATACTATGTTTTTTTCTTTCTTGGTATAATAATTTATCTTTAATTTTCAATTTTGATACTAGCTTCTGTCCGCTACTTCGTCTGCGTAGAATCGTACATAAAAACCTTCCTCTTGAATCACTCTATCTATTTAAAAAAACCGCATCAAAATCCGTTGTGTAGTTTTGAAGATATAAGCATACAAACGGACATAGGGACATAGGAACATGGGGACAGAGAAAGCGACTTTGTTTTATACTATGTAGTGATTATATGCGGTGTAAAGTCTCTAGTTTCGTGGCCCAACGTAAGCACATATTACATTTGAAGAATGTTTCTCATCCCGTATACATAATATCGGGTATCCTTTAATTTTCGCCGCCGAATAATTTTAATGGCACATTATTCGTATGAAGTATATTACTTAGGTAACACATAACCCAAGCGCAATTCGAGAGGTAATTAATATAAATTTTGTATATAACGCTTGAAATACGACATAAACGGGAACTTTTGTCATTGCTATTGTTGTATTAACCATTTTTAATAAAATACCAAGCGCTTTTAGAATGTTGCAAATTTAAAACCAACCTGCGCAGAATGTTGACTGAAAAATGTGTCTACTGAATCGACGAATTTTTAAACCACAAATTTGAAGATATGCGTTGCAAGACACAAGATAATATTGTTTAGTTTAGTTTATTTTAGTTTAACATAATTATTATATTCAATGACATTCGTAATTTTATTTGACATTCATACTTATGTAAATGTTATGTCTATCAAAGATAATGTTACTATTATCGACCGAGCGACTAAATCGCTGACCACAGATTTCCACATGCCTAACTTGTCTGAACATGTTGTGGGCAGCAATACTACTATAAGACCTTATGTAACCATATGATTATTGTGAATAAATAAACATTTCATTCCTTATACACCGAGTATTTGTTGATTTACGATAAAAAAAATATCTAAACGGCACAGAAAATTACAATACATAGAAAAATCCGAAAGTTTCCGAACCCGGATCCTCGTCATCCGTGACGCGTGCTACCCCTACACCATCGACGTGAAATTCGAACGCAACAATTTCGTATGCAAATTGTTCCTTTTATCCTTATTCTGTTCTTTATTGTCTCCTGCATAGCAACACCTAAATTATAGCTACACGTGATATATGTCACGGCATATATTAAAATTCGTAATATTATGAACGCCAGATCCTTTCACGCATGGCCGAGTAAAGCGTTCGCATCCAACAAATATGGCTACACGTTCGTGCAATTAGTCAGAAGCGTTTGCAGTAGTGTCCGACCGAATCCGGTTCCGGTTTCGGTTTCGGTTTAGTTACAACAAAAAATGGTTTCGGTGTAGAGTGGGGCTAGACCCAGAAGCTTCCATGCTGGTACCAGTTGCTTCTCTTCCCGGTATAAGGCCATCGAGGGAAGGAATCACTATTTTGATTCTACTTTCCATCTATTCACCGACATGCTAAACATGGCGTTTAGGTCTTGTTGCCTCAGGCTCTGTCTACCCTTTAAGAGATAAAAACGTGATTTATGTATGTATGTGAGGCCAGACAAGCGTAATTTTTAGAGTGGTGAGTCGCGTAATATTTTCGCATACAAAATAAAGTTCAACTCATTTTGCGTCGCTATGTCAACGAAACAACAGTTTTGTACAAAACTACGCGACCGAATTTGCGCGACTCAAAACTCAAAAAATTACGCTCGTCTGGTCTCACCTTTAACGGAAACAATTTTGTTAAAACTAGGCCGGAACCGAAACCGGAACCGGTTTCACCCTTAATTTAAATTGAGCTGCATACCAGCCTAAACTTAAGGCCGAAACCGAATCTGAATTCTTAATATTAGAAACGCCACTGTTCCTTAAAAGGGATCCGGAATAATTCAGCTGGTAGTTGAGTAAGTTTGTCTGTACATCCCTCTAAATGTTATTCAGGATTTTTAATTGTAATGGACAAAATGATTCCATACATTCATCGATGTTCGAAGTCAACATGAAACCGTAAACGGTTAACTCAAGTATAAAAGTCGAGTAATGCTCGACATGTTTCGGACTAATTCATAGTCCTTCCTCAGCGACACCGCCAGGGTAGCGCTTGAGGAGGAAGGACTACGAATTAGTCCGAAACATGTCAGCGCACCGATAGTTAATGAACTTACTTATTTTCACAAATATATAGCCCTATTTAATCCGTTTCGCTACAATTTCAGTACATTGTGTAGTTTTTTTATATATAAATTATCGCGTCATTCGGCGTGCCTCATGGCATAGGCCTCCTCCATTTATTAGAGGGTTTGGGCTGTAGTTCCCACGCGGGCCCAGTTCGGATTGGGAACTTCACACACACACACCATTGAATTGCTTCGCAGACGTGTGCAGCTTTCGTTACGATATTTTCCTTCACCGAAAAGCTCATGGCAAATTTCAAATGTAATTTCGCACATAAATTCCAAAAAACCTCAGAGGTTTCTGATGCTTTGAACCCAGGATTCGAACTTGCTTGAGAGGCCGAGAACATGAAGTATTTGGAAATTTCGGTTTCGGTTTCGGCCATAAAAAGTGATCGATCGGACTCTAGTTTGCAGCAGGCTGACATCTTAAATGATGATGTCTGTATGAATGAATGGCGTAAGACATTCATAATGCAGACAGTTGTATTTAGCGATCCCATTAGTCAGGCTGAAGCTCGGAGAGTTTTTACTCTTGAGACCAAAATGGAGGACGTTGTAATGTCGTCTGTATATAATGTTTAGTACAAGAGTCCATTAATCGATTAGGTTGAATGAACTTTTACGAAATAATGTTGGCTTTCATTAATAAGGAGATTACGAATAACGTTTTTGATCAAACATAAAATTTACACACTTTTTAACGCTTCACAAATCACGTCTTTATCCCATACGGTAGACAGACCCAAGTAACAAGACCTACATGCCACGTTTAGCAAGGTTGTGAGCGTACAGGTGGAAAATGGAATCAATATAGTAATGGTCTGCTATTCGCATCCCTATAACATGATTTCTATGATTTTCGCCCATTCCCTCAATGGGCTTTTACCATCAGCGCGGGAAGAGAAGCAACTGGTACATATTCTGTTTTCCCTTTGCTCCCGGACTAGCATGGAAGTGTGTGTTGTTACATATTTTATTGTGTTGTTACATATTTTATTGAATCAAGCATTACTTTGCGGAGATCCGTTTTAAAGAACAAAAATTCGAATGTTTGTTCTCGAGTCTTGGATGTTTAATATGTATTTAAGTATGTATTTACCTATATAAGTATGTTTTATCCGTTGTCTAGTGCCCATATTACAAGCTTTGCTTAGTTTGGGGCTAGGTCAATTGGTGTCAATTGTCCCAAGATATTATTATTTATTATTATTAAATGCCTCTAGTTTCTCCCTCACTTTGTGTCACAGTCAACTACTGGCAAGCATCCAGGACGGAACACACATAGGTACACCTTCAAAAGTCGCAGATCATACAGATTCCCTCTACTTTTATATTTCTCGTAACTTTAATAAGCTTTGGGAATTCCTTGTCAGAGTCAAAACGTCGTGCTTTGTATAAATCAGCTGCCAACATTTGATTCCAATCTGCCGTGTGGCGGTATCTCACTGGCTTTGAATACTAAAAGCACGAATATAAACGACCGTTGCCGTGGCCAGCTAGTTCGTAATACATTGCGGGTGTTACCAGTCAACTGGTAAGTGGTAAGTGCTGTGAACGTGCAATGAAAAGGGTAATCGCTGCTGCGTCGCTGCTCGCGTTGGGAAGTGGTCAAGGCATAACTTGGCAACATTTGCCTTTAAGTTATTTGCGGTTTGTAAATTCTGGCTTAAGCTTTGGAAATGCGGTGGTATTTTGTGTTGCACCGTTTCAAATATTGTTTATGTCCAAATGGGAAGGGATTGTTTCTGTTTTTACAATACAATGCACAAATCACGTCTTTATCCCTTACGGGGTAGACGGAGCCTAAGGTGACAAGACCTACAGACCACAGAAAGAAAATGGAAACAAAATAATAATGGGTTGCTAGCCGCATCTTATTTTTTTGTTTTGACTAGTAGAGACTATACATCTCTACTATAGATTAATATAATTTAAGGCTCGGGGACCTTATACATACCTTTTATAAATGTATTTCATTTAAGTAGAATTTAAGTATTCTTACTGTATTTTATTTTGAAAAAATGACTTTCTGCCAAGTTTCTTGCGGCGCATTCTTCTTGGCAATGATGGTCTTTCCGAATGCGCTGGTAGTTTCAAAAAGACATGTAAAAGAGCCCTTGGCGGCCAATTTGCAAAAATAAATTTTCATTTTCATTTTCATTTTCATTTTCATCGCCTATAACATGATTCCTATGATTTTCGCCCATTCTCGATGGGTTTTTACCAGACACATATGGATACATATGGATACAGTGTTGATAAATTCGATTTTTCCATGAGATGAGGGAAAACTTATAAGTGGATATTTCGAATCGGATATGGGATCCATGGGGAATGTCGGGCAATATCATGTTTGATTCACTGCTAACCTATGATTTTTCGTTTTTATGGTTCCGTAGCTAAACTGGGGCATCAGAACCCTCAAACTATTCCCTGTTTTCTCGTCCTACTTATATGCCCCATTAGTAGGACCACGAGGGAGACCTATTTCTGTCTGTCCTACTCCTTGCCCTTTGGGTGTATGTATGTACTAGCTGTTGCCCGCGACTCCGTTTGTGCAAAGTCGCTTAGCGCTATCCCGCGTCAACTATGCGATAAAAACCGGGATAAAAACTGTCTCAAGTCCTTTTTCGGATTTGAAATCTGTACCAAATTTCATCAAAATTGGCTCAGTGGTTTGGCCGTGAAAGCGTAATAGAACAGACAGATCTTCAGATTTCAGATTTACTTACATACCATACGTTTTTAACTTGCCCTTTTTTTCACAGTACGAGAGTCGAGCGTTCAACGAATCGGTGACGAACAGTTCGTGCGACCTGCTCTCGTGTTGGATCATGGTGCGACCAGAGAGAGGCATGGCCAAGTATACCTGCGAGGTCTCCAGCGAAGGACCACGGTTTGCTGTTGACAAGAAATCCGCCAACATGACTTTGGCTGGTAAGTTTTATAGATAAATTAGCGAAAGCGTGGAATTGCATACGTAGTGGGATTGTGTGTTTATAAGCATTCTACATTTGAAATTTATAGAGGTATCTAATAATTATAAAGAAGGAAATTCCAAAATGTCAGTGTCAAATTTTAAATGTTATTTACGTTGTGCGTATATTATACGTATACAGGGTGGTCCAAACACTGACGTCTAAAAAAAAAATTTAGATGCCTCACATCCGGGGCTATCCGAATATACCCCATGTATGTTGGCCGATTTTTTGTAGTTTTCGAGTAATTATTTTTTTAAGATTTTTTCAAGAATTTTCGGGCCGAGCAGTTTATCATCATGTAACTTTTTTTGGTTTCGTTTTTTTGAGTGTTTTTTTTTTATGACATTATCCTCACAAACTGCACTTTCACACGTAAAATAATCAGCTTCCCAACTTTGAGCCAAGTTACAACAAAATTGACCGAAAGTGAAAGTTTTACCTTTGAGCAAATCGAAGTTTGATTTTGTAATTAAAAAAAAAACTAAAAATCTCAGAATTCAAAGACCATAAGTAATTTTAAAAACTTCGCTAATCTCTAAACTTGCAGAATAATACAAAAAAAGTGACACTTAATTGGTCATAATTTGCTGAATTCGACTTTCAAACGTACTAAGGTAGAGTGTGTAATAAAGAGTCTGTTGTTAGTAACATAAAAACTGTTTTATTTTGGCCGAACCTAATTTGGTACTGGCCATCAATAAAGCCATGTAATACTTTTTATAAACAAATAAATTTGTTCTTCTTTTGTTTTAAGAAAGGAATCACGTCTTTTATTGTGAAATAACTAATAGTTACTTCTGCTCTCGTTACGATTAGTTTCTGAATTCTTCTCGCTTTGTTAACTGGACTCTGATTGATTTGCTTTACGACCGACTTGTGCTTGTGTTTTGGACTTTTGAACTTTGCCTAGTGATTGAATTTTCTTTCGTGTAGCAACATGAACTACACTCTTAGTGAATATGCAGAGATGCATTATTATTATGGTGTAGCTCAAGGCAACGGACATTTAGCGGCGAGGCTGTACCAGCAACAATTGGAGCACCGGGAAGCCCCACGGCAGCATTACCCGGACCACAGAGTATTCATAAACACACATTTGACACTGATGGCTGGACGCGTTCCTTGCCATCCAACTCACGAAGGAGTACCCAGAGTGGATCCAGATAGGAGGGATGAAGTCTTGGCAGAAATCCAAAGAGACCCGTCTACAAGTTCAAGGAGGATTACTAACAGAACTCGAATACCTCGTGCCTCGGTCCTAAGAGTTCTTAAGTCAGGTAAGTAAATCTCTAAATTTCTCAGGTTACACTTTTAGTCAGAATTCATGATTATTGTACGTTTTTTCTTTAAGAGCGGTACCACGCTTACCACTTTCAGCGGGTCCAGCAGCTTCATGGAGAAGATTATCCGAGACGCGTAGCATTTTGCCAAGCTATGCTGCAGAAATCCACAGAAGACGCAGATTTTTTTAATAAAATTTTATGGAGCGACGAATCGCGGTTCGAAAGGACTGGAGTGTTCAACATCCATAACTACCACAGCTGGGCCGTTGAGAACCCTCACTTAGGAAGAGGCTCCAACTTTCAAGTGCGATTCAGTGTGAACATGTGGTCAGGGATTGTGGATGGCCAGTTAATTGGGCCTTTTGAATTGCCAGCGAGATTAAATGGAGCCGAATATTTGAATTTTTTGCAAAATGATTTAAATGGATTGCTGGAGGATGTCAACCTCGAAACGAGGAGAGAAATGGTCTTTCAGAACGATGGTGCTCCTTGCCACTATTCAAGGGCTGTAAGAGACCACCTGGACGCAACATATCCCAACAGGTGGATTGGGCGTGGCGGGCCGATTCCATGGCCTCCGCGGTCGCCGGATTTGAATCCCATAGACTTCTTTGTCTGGGGATATTACAAAGAACTGGTTTACGCAAAGGAATCAAACACCGAAACGGAACTCAGACACAAATTAGAAGAAAGCAAAAGGACAATACAAGAAAATACAGATGCATTCCGGAGACTAGGAGCGACTTTTTTAAGGAGATGTAGGCTATGTATCGAAGTTAACGGCAGAACATTTGAAAATCTTTTATGAATAACGTGTTTAAATTAAATTGTATTGTATTATTTGATCCACGAACATTCTACCTCTTAAATTTTTCCATCCTTTCTTAAAACAAAAGAAGAACAAATTTATTTGTTCATAAAAAGTATTACATGGCTTTATTGATGGCCAGTACCAAATTAGGTTCGGCCAAAATAAAACAGTTTTTATGTTACTAACAACAGACTCTTTATTACACACTCTACCTTAGTACGTTTGAAAGTCGAATTCAGCAAATTATGACCTATTAAGTGTCACTTTTTTTGTATTATTCTGCAAGTTTAGAGATTAGCGAAGTTTTTAAAATTACTTATGGTCTTTGAATTCTGAGATTTTTAGTTTTTTTTTTAATTACAAAATCAAACTTCGATTTGCTCAAAGGTAAAACTTTCACTTTCGGTCAATTTTGTTGTAACTTGGCTCAAGGTTGGGAAGCTGATTATTTTACGTGTGAAAGTGCAGTTTGTGAGGATAATGTCATAAAAAAAAAACACTCAAAAAAACGAAACCAAAAAAAGTTACATGATGATAAACTGCTCGGCCCGAAAATTCTTGAAAAAATCTTAAAAAATTAATTACTCGAAAACTACAAAAAATCGGCCAACATACATGGGGTATATTCGGATAGCCCCGGATGTGAGGCATCTAAATTTTTTTTTTAGACGTCAGTGTTTGGACCACCCTGTATAATATGTTTATTTTTTTGTATTTTAACAATTTTCAAAATAATTCTCACTGGGTCCGTATGACCATTACACGGTTTTTAAAAACTGGCAGAAAACAATTTTGAAGAATTAAATAGCGAAGTATTATTTGACTTGTTGAGAAGAGAAGGGTTTACAAACATACAATCACATGTTTATGATGGGACCTTCTGCTAATGCTAGTTGTAGTAATAGAAGTTGTGCTTCCATGCTGGTCTGGGAGCAAAGAAAGCACATAGAATGTACCAGTTTCTCTTCCCGCGCAGATGGTAAAAGCCAATCGAGGGAATAGGATTCATATGCGGCTAGCAACCCAATACTATTTTGATTTCCTTTTCCACCTATACGCCCACAATCATGCTAAACGTGGTCTTATGGCCTTGTTATCTTAGGCTATGTCTACCCCGTAAGGGATAAACATGTGATTTGTTTGTGTGTAATGCTAGTTGCAGTTATAAGTGAGAATTAAAACACTAGCCCATAATAAGTTCAAACACTAGACTACAACTTTTGCTATTTTCATGTTGAGCATAATCTTCCTACTGAATGCGAAATAAATATCCGTTTTGTGGGAGCCTTAACAATTTTTCGCATCACTGCCTAATTAGCGAAGATTCCGATGATAAATGGTCGGTCCCAACAGATCGCAACACTCCCCAGCTGGCCAACTCATCAGTATCAATGATTGTGACACTCATCCCATCTCTCCGTAATAAAACGTCCAGAGAAAGCCGCGTGAAATAAGTTAAAGTTAAAAACTTTAATGCGAAAACTTCGCAAAGGCTGACGCGTTTTTTGAGGTCGTTCTTTTCCGTTTTGAATTTAATTAGCGGCAGGTAGACCTCTTTGCATGGGATTTATGAGCTAGGCATTCAGTTTCACCTCCAAGATATAGTCGGTGAAGTTTTAACAATGCTAGCGTTTCAGCGAAACGCCAAGTTTTAAAAATGAAAGTTGGAAATCAGGGTTATTAAAACAAAGTTCGTGTTTAACTTTGACGCAATTAGGAAAGTTGAAAGATGGAAACACTCTGTCGGATTTATTTGAAAGCGATGGTGTGAATAGACGATTTATAATTAAAATATTGCTATAAAAATAACACAATACTGCAAAGAACGATGCAGCTTGTGCCAGAGTTCAAGCATTGATAAGGATGCATGAACGTAATAATACAGAAGGAGAGAAAGATAAACACTCTTCTTCTTCTTCATCCTGTGCCTCTTCATGAGCTCGCCAAGTAATTGCGGGACCGTGCCATTTGCGAGAAGAGAAACACAATGAACAACAAACCCAGATGTTATTTCACCGCAAGGATCTAGACATCTTATTTTTTTTTTATATGACTAGGAAGGCAAACGAGCAAGTGGGTCACCTGATGGTAAGTGATCACCACTGCCCATAGACACCCGCAACCCCGGAAGGATTGCAGATGCGTTGCCAACCTAGAACCAAGTAGTTAGTTAGTTAGTAAAATGAAGATTTACCTGATTTGGTGGTACCTCAAATAGTCCCGCGTAGCATAGCTCGTATACCTCTGCTAGAGGCGCTTTAAGACGAGATTTTCAAGATTCCTACGGGATGAAAAGGAGATGGGGGGACAATTTGGATCTTTTTGAACCGGAGTGGGAGAAGCCAAGCAAAAGACAAATGGGTGGAAAGAGGAAGACCTGCCCAGCAGTAGGACACTAAAATAGGCTAAATGTAAGTGAGGATGTGATTGAATATTTATGTTTGTTTATCTTCGCGATGAAACAACTAAACCGCTTTGGATCAAATTTGGAACGTTGTAGTTGGCACCCTAGATTGAAACATAAGCTACTTCTTCTTCTTATCTCGGAAAATTACCCAGCTTCCGCGAAGCTATAACCGATTTTCTTGCAGACAAAGTCACGGGCAAGACGTAGTAATTCTATATTGACCGCGACATACATCATAAATAACAATTTGAGGGAAACTAATAACAAAAGAATCAAGTTCTTAGTTTTTGTAAAACTTTCGTCAATTTTTTTCTTTCTCACGAGAATCTTGGCAGCTTTCTTTTGTTTAGTTTGTTCTAAGTTTGAAAGTGGCCTTTGAGTTTTCTATTATTAAGACCATTACAGGCGTGTTGTATTGCGCCTTCACACAACTATGTCATGAGAATGAAAACATGTTGATTCTTGGTCTTACTTTTTTTTATTAGCCTATTTTAATGTCCCAATGCCGGGCAAAGGCCTCTCCCCTCGACCTTCACAACTCTCGGTTCGACGCAATATCAGGCCTCCTCCATATACGCGTCCAAATAGTCCCGCCATAGTTTTCTTGTGCCTTGTCGTCGTTGGGCATTCGCATTTATAACATTAGTAGAATATTCTGAATGCTCTCCAAAAACTAATCTTTATTTCTTGTTCCAGTTCTACCTGAGTACGACCCCCTCATCACGGGTCTCCCCACCATGATGCAGGCTGGGGAGCAGGCGCTCATCAACTGTACTTCGGATTACTCGCTACCGCCCGCCACCATAGACTGGTTCGTGGACTCCGAACCTCAGGAGGTAAGCATCAGATCTACACGCTCGCAATCGCCATCGTGTTCATTTTGACAGTTCATGTATGGGCTGACAATTGGCATCGGAATCAGCTAGCTGTCACATTCATACAAGAAATGTCAAAATGAATAGCGAGCGAGTTAGACAATAAGCCTACTGTTATTTTCTCCAGTCCGTTATGGCTGGTAGAGATCGCTCTGTTGCGATAAGGCCGCCTATTGTTACCTTGTAATATTCTGTATACCTTTTTTCTGTTTTGGTTGTTACATGTGGTGTTCAACAAAGAGTTTTGTATTGTATCAAATTTTTAATGACATCTCTGTTACATATTATTATGTTCCAACAAATTAACTTTTATTATTTTGAAAAAGCGGTATTTTAGATTCGAGTGAGCTTTCGAAAATTGGGCTCCTGGAAGCTTTTGTGTATGTGACATGGACACATTCGAGTATGTTTTAGATTAATGAACATTTTTGACCCCCGCCACAAAAAGAGGGTGTGTGTGTGTGTGTCTATGGCATGATAGTACTCAAGCCGAGGAACAGATTTCGATGCGGTTTTTTTAATTCGAAAGCCAGCTTCCTTGCGCTGGTTCATAGCCATGTTTGGTAAAAATCGGTCTAGCAATTTGAAGAATATCAGCTTTTTACCCAAATTATGCATCATAATCAGTACCTAATGAAAGTATTTTAAGTTCCATATATTGTAGCTCCGAAACGTTTCTCATGGGTATGTCATGGCCTATGGGTACAATTTTCCACCGTAAGATATTTTACATAATTAAGTTTTTATGAACAACGCAGATAACAGCAAAATATTTTCCAAGGAAGTTTTAAACATTCGTTTAGCTACGATGATCCCACAAGATCCAATGAATTTTAGAACAGCAGCAGCTGAAGGGCTCAGAACACTTTCATCTTATAAAGTTATACTGAGAAAAACCTAACGCTAGCGTCCGTGTAGCATATATAATTAGTGTTACATAAAGCGAGACTTGGGTATGGCAAAAGAAGCATGAAAGTAGAATAAATGCAGTAGAAATGAGAGCGTTAAGAAGTATGGAAGGTGTATCACTGAAAGATAGAATAAGGAACAGTCTGATAAGGGAACGTGCTGGTGTGAAAGAGGATATAGTGACTAGGATAGAAAAAAGTATGCTTAGTTGGTTTGGGCATGTAGAGCGGATGGATGAAAGTAGACTAACTAAACAGATCTATATAGGGAGTACGAATGGTTGCGTTGGGAGGGGAAGGCCTAGACGGACGTTCCGAGACCAAATAGGAGACGTTTTGGAAAAAGGTCAGGTCAGGAGTACCCGAAACCGACGAGCATGCATGAAGAGATTGATGACTATGGATGAAGCGAAAGAAATATGTCAGGATCGTAGCAAGTGGAATAAAGTAGTCTCTGCCTACCCCTGTGGGAAAGAGGCGTGACGGTATGTATGTATGTATGTATAAATATATTTTTTTATACGGACAGCGTTGCGAATAAGTTGTCCATCAAATATTCAGGCCAGTTCCTTGGGTCTACGAAATGTATAAAAGAGCCCTAACTGACTGATTTATTCATCAACATACATGCATACACAAATCACGTCTTTATCCCTTACGCCACAAGGCGACAAGACCTACCAGGCCACGTAAAGCAAGATATTGGGCGTATAGATGGAAAATGGAATCAAAATAGTGATGGGTGGCTAACCGCATCGCCTATAACATTCCTATGATTTTCGCCCGTTCTCTCGATGAGCCTTTACCATGCGCGGGAAGAGAAGCAACTGGTACATTCTATGTTTTTTCTTTGCACCCAGACCAGTCTAAGCCCCAAGCTAGAAGGCTAGAATGAGCAGGCTGCGTTTATGATGTGGATAGTTTCCGACTGTATCTTTTTTTTTGCCGGAAACCGAAAGTTTGGTTTCGATTATAGTTTCTTTCGAAACCGAAACCGCAACCGGACCTAATATAAATGTATGTATGTATGTAAAATCTTTATTGTTCAAAACAAACAGAAAAAATGCAATTGACAAACACTTGAGATACTTTTTGTTGTGTTTGCCTGTCATTGGGTTATCACTCTTTTGTTATTAACAAATTTTATCTTTTTTAGTTTCATAGTTTTTGTACCTGTTGGCGAACCATAATAAATAAATAAGGGATCTCTGCCAGTCAACTTTTGTGTGGATAAGAGGAGTATTATATTGGAGACGGACGAGAGGAGAGTCAAGGGCTCTTTTACTTGTGTTTTTGAAACTAGCAGCGCATTCAGAACAACCATCATTGCCAAGAAGAATGCGCCGCAAGAAACTTGTCAGAAAATATTTTTTTCAAAATAAAATACAGTAAGAAAGAATACTTAAATTCTACTTAAATTAAGTACATTTATAAAAGGGATGTATAAGGTCCACAAGCCTTAAATTATATTAGTCTATAGTATGAAATGTCTACTAGTCATATTAAAAGGTTATCAAATGATGAGTTTGTGAAGGTGAAAAGTTTTTTTAGCAGATGATGAGATCCCGTTAGAATTAAACTTGTAGTATGAACTGTCCACAGTAGACAAATAAACCGTCTAAGGGGCTATGTGCCCCCGTGCCCCCCCCCCCCCCCCCTAAAATCGCCCCTGAGACAAATCCAAATGGCATTTTAAAAGCTCACGGGCTTCCTAGCCTCTGATATTAATGCGAATATCTCATTCCCGCGCCATGATTCGCCGGAATGGGGGCTATCGCGTGTGAATTTGCCACTAGAGGCGCTAGTGTCGCGTGAGGTCCAATAACATTCACTTTTCACTGGTTTTGGCAGGCTTGGTGAGATAAATTACAATTTCTTTCATTTACCAGTTGAAAAGTGAACTCCTTCGGGAAATTATCGCAAATATTGATTATTTGGCGATTAATGTGAACGCTTTGAAAGCGGATTCATTTTTTCCGAACAAAACGGAACTGCACTACATCGCAGTATAGTCGATATTATGATAATTATTTATAATTAATAAACTTAATGAGATTCAAGATTTAAAACTTCGGCGCCGATCTTATATTCGCCTTTGACAGCTATACCTCTGGACTAAGGTCAACAGTGGCGCCAACTGGTGAGCAAAGAAACGATAGTCCCCATTCTCACAAAACGTATAAAAAACGAAGACAATGCTTACATTAGGAACGTATATAAAGGGGAACGTAAGTAGGAACTCGTCTGAAAATGAAGAGAATTTATTGAGATCTGATTACTGCCAGGTGTCAAGATATCGAATGCCAAGCAGCGGTTGGAATTGCTTCGCCGAAATTCGTCGCGTTCAAGCAAAGAAGAAGTAAACAATAGAGTGACAACGTTCAATTTATGTGACAAATTATGTCTCGAACGCGGTTGCGTTCAAATACAAAACACTATTAAATTGTTGTTTTTAACATACATACATATATCACGTCTTTATCCCTTACGGGGTAGAGCCTTTTTTTATGGTGTGGAAAATGCGCCTTATGCATCCGCCCGGTACGGGGTTACCGGGGGTATGTGGGGCTCTCCCGCGACGGCAGGCATACCCACTAAAAACCACACGGATTCCCTATTCACTCGTATGTGAGGCGTTACGGCACTCGGTGTCACCGCGACGCCCCACAACCACCTCGGGATGGGGTTCCCTCTTCGCGGCACCTGTGCAATGCAGGTTTGGGAAGTCCCGCCCTCCCCCGCTGGTACGGGGTAGATAGAGCCTAAGATAACATAACCTTAAGGCCACGTTTAGCATGTTAAGGGCGTATAGTAAAGAGAAATCAAAATAGTGATGTGTTGCTAACCGCATCGCCTATAACATGATTCCTAAGACTTTTGCCCATTCCTTCGATGGGCTTTTACTATATGCGCGGGAAGAGAAGCATGAAAGAAATTGACATACACCTATGAAATATTACTCAAAATCTTTAGTTATGGCTATGAATATTGTTCTGCCGTGGTATATTTTTAATGTCGTTATCTACCTAAACCTAATTTTGAGTTATGAGCAAAAAACGCGGCAATTTGAGACCTGAAAGCACCAAAAAATATATCAAATAAAATACGTTTTAAGTGTACTTCTGTCATTTATAAGTAATTTGCTGCAACTCTCATTAAACTGTGTTAGTATGGTGCAAGTGATTTCTAAAATATGTCGGAAAAGTGACAGTTGACGTAGTTTTTTTTAATTCTAAGCAAGCTCTAGGAACAAAGCTTATCAAGCCATTAAATCTCACAAATGTCATGTCGATCACTTAAAAAATATTTCAAATTAATAATAGGAAATAATAAAAATAAAGAGCTGCTGTACAGTCAGCGTCACTGGACTAGTTAACTGGACCATTGGACCTTAGACGGCATGTAATAAAGTCTATTTTCCTAGTCTGCGGTGTTCCATACTTTTAGATACTTTGGCTGCTACCAGTAGCGGTTTGGGAGTTACGGTACTAATGTCGGCTTGAATGTTACTAAGTATTTGGCGATGTGCGTGCTCCGGTATATTTGTGCACGATGGATGCCCCGAACAATTTGACCGCTTTGATCGAGTCACTGTTAGTGACCATTTTGGGTGTTTCCAATCTTGACTGCTAGATACTATATGACGTTGACTGTACCTCGATGAACAAGATCGAACAAGACGGAGCGACGACCTCGTGAGGGTAGCGGGAACGCATTGGATGCGGATGGCGCAGGGCCGATCTGTTTGGCGCCGCGTTGGAGGCCTATGTTCAGCAGTGGACGTCTTTCGGCTGACATGATGATGATGATGATGATGTACCTCGATTATTAAGACGTCGACTACCGGGAAAAACTATAATTGGAACTTTAAAAAAACTTTACTTAGCCAATTATATAGCTAGTATTACCACTCTATTTGGCTACTTCCTCCGTATATTTTAACAAAGCGGGCAGTTTTGCAAGGGCCTATGTAACATTCTGACGTGCACAAAATGCGACTCCTTAGCGACTACATAAGATTCATTTTGGTGGTGCAAAAAGAAACACTGCGAAGAAAAACGTCACAGCTAATGGCTATTGTCTGCTCAGGAAGTCATTTTGAAATCGATTGTGATAAGGTTCCACGTTTCGGGTCCCTCGACTGTAAATGTGTGGTGAAAAACTGCCAAGCGCGAACTCGTACTTTGATTGTCCACATATTATCATTCCTTTTTTGTTTTTATAAAAAAAAATTGTTTCATTCACTATATTGTGGCTTTCACTATCTGGAATTTTAAACTCACACTGTCGGTCCCTCGTTTAATGCTCCTCTCATCAACTCAAAGATTAACTGGTAGAGATTCCTTATAGGGATAAGTTCGCCTTTGTGTTTACATTAATGTCATTTTTATTTTTTTGTGAATTGTTCCTTTATATTTGTATAATAAACGCCTAAACACGATCTATTCGTATTTCGGTATTTTTTTTTAGATATCATTTAGTTTAGTCTTGCCTTTTGTCTGCTGGTTTTTTTTTCTAAATACCTTTTCTTTCTCTCTCTCTCATATCAATCACAACAGCTTGCCTAGCAAGCTCAGCCAGCCAATCAGAACGCAGTAATCTCCACTATGGCTTGGAAAAAAATGAAATTTCCACTCTACTGGTTAATTCCTCTGTGATAAGCTACCATAATATTCGTTATTTCACTTTGAAAGGACTTTCGTTCTCCGTTCAACTATTGAGTAGCCATACGTCGCGGTACGCCAGGACATGTCTGGGTTTGAAGCATGGTGTCCCGGTGACCCGGGTGTCCCAGCCTATAAGCAAATTGTTCCGGACTAAATCATAGTTATTGATAAGACCTTAACTTAAACCCTACTTTATTTTATAAACTAGCTGTTGCCCGCAACTTCGCCTGCATAGAATTCGTTTATCGCTATCCCGCAGAAATTACGCAATCCGTTCTAAGAGGATGCCTACGTCATAGTAGCTTTATGCATGCAAAGTCTCAGCCCGATCGGTTTAAAATTGACAAAGTTTCATACAAACTTTCATCCCCTATTTTATCCCCTTGGGGGTAGAATTGATCAAAATCCTTTCTTAGCGGATGCCAACGTCAAAACATCTACCTGCATGCCAAATTTCAGCCCAATCCGTCCAGTGGTTTGGGCTGTGCGTGAATAGATCACTATATGTCAGTCAGTCACCTTTGAATTATATATATTTAGATGCGAAAGTAACTCTGTCTATCTATTACGCTTCCACGCCCAAACCACTGAACCGATTCAGTGATAATAAGTAATCTTTATTTGCAATTAAATATGGTAAGTTAGTAATAAGTAAGGTAGTTGAAATTCGCTAACTTTTTCCATTGTGACACGAACATTAGTCATATATTTCTATGGATAACATTCGTGTCACAATGGAAAAAAATAGCGAATTTCAACTACCTTACTAACACCACATACACAGAATGTACCAGTTGCTTCTCTTCCCGCGCCGATGGTAAAAGCCCATCGAGGGAATGGGCGAAAATTTCAGGAATCATGTTATAGGCGATGCGGCTTGCAACCCATCACCATTTTGATTCCCATTTCCACCTATACGCCCACAATCATGCTAAAGGTGGCCTTAAGGTTTTGTTACCTTTTGCTCTGTCCCGTAAGGGATAAAGACGTGATTATTATGTAGGTATGGATGCATGTATAAATGGAATTAATACAAATTAAACTATTAAATTAAAAACTAAACTAAAAGTAATCTTAAAATAAAATAATTAAAAAGGAGGGGCCCCCGTGGCATAGTTCCACAGACGCTGGCAGCATTCCCCCTTTGGACAGCGATACTAATACGCTGTCCAAGGAAGCTGCCAGCTCTGCGGTCACCCGTAGCGTCTATTAGCCTCTTCGAAATATCCTTGAAGAGGCTAATAGCGCTAGGACCCCACGGACCAAGGGTCTCAACACCGAAAGGGACAAAGTTGTATTCGGTGCTGAGACCCTATATTTATTTATCTTGCCTAATCCTACTATCCTACTAATATTATAAATGTGAAAGTTTGTGAGTATGTTTGGATGTTTGTTACTCTTTCACGCCAAAACAGCTCGATAGATCTGGATGAAATTTAGAACATAGATAGATTGTGGTCTGGAATAGCACATAGGCTACTTTTTATCCCGGAAAATTGCGTAATTCCCGCGGGATAGCGATAAACGAATTCTATGCAGGCGAAGTTGCGGGCAACAGCTAGTAATGTATAATAATGGCAACCCTGAACTACTCCAGTCCTGTATTTCACACACGTGGCTAGCCATGTAGGTAAATTGAATATTTCTCCGCCATTCGAGACGTTTCTACGTAAATACGGGGTGTTCACGAACTCTGAACCAATTTCATTGGAACAAAGCAATCATCGCCGGACCATTTGGCGCGGTTCGGGCGTCACGCTTTAACCGACGCAGGCGCAGATTGCGCACAACAGATGCCTTAATCTTTCTTTTTTTTACTGACATAGCGTCTTAAAATTTTTTCGGAATATTTCATGAGGTGGTTAAATTAGTCTAAAAATAAGTCTAAATATACATACATACATATATCACGTATATCCCTTACGGGGTAGACAGAGAGTAAGGTAACAAAAGCCGACGGCCACGTTTAGCATGATTAACGGCGTATAGGTGGAAAGGGAAATCAAAATAGTGATAATGTTGCTAGCCGCATCGCCTATGACATGATTCCTAAGACTTTCGCCCATTCGGCTTTTACCATCTACGCGGGAAGAGCAACTGGTAAATTCTATGTTTTTTCTTTACTCCCAGACCAGCATGGAAAATTCTAAACGACACTGAAATTAGAACACAAAAACAATCCGAAAAGTATAGCTATGGCCGGGAATCGAACTCAGATCCTCGTCATTCCGTGACGCGTGCTATACCCCTACACAACCCATAGTAGGTGGTAAGCCTTCGAATTCCATCTGTTACTAGCTGTCACGCGACCTTGTTACTATGCGAATTTTTGTCGCCAAGCGTCATCTGTTTCAGCGCTACATTTAGCAAGATTATGGGCGTATAGGTGGAAAATGGAATCAAAATAGCGATGGGTTGTTTAGTCTCATCGCCTATAACAAGATTTCTATGTTCTTCGCCCATTCCGATGGGCTTTTACCTGCGCGGGTAGAGAAGCAACTGGTACATTCTGTTTTATCTTTTTGACGACCGGATAGTCTAGTGGTTAGTGACCCTGACTATGAAGCTAGAGGTCCTGGGTTCGAATCCCGGTAGGGGCAGACAGTTGTATGATGAATACGAATGTTTGTGCCCGAGTCATGGATGTTGTATATATTTATCTACATTATATAAGTATGTTTATCCGTTGCCTGGTACCCATAGTACAAGCTTTGCTTAGTTTGGGGCTAGGTCAATTGGTGTAATTTGTCCCAAGATATTTATATTTATTTATTTATTTATCTTTGCTCCCAGACCAGCATGCAACTCAAATAATCTTGTAAAAATAAAAAGGGCCCTCACGTTCCACACTAAGCCAACTGTCCTCTGAATCTGCGCACAAAACCAAACGATTGCTAGATATGTATTTAGATATGTATTTATTCCCATACCGTGGCCTGATCCCACCTTCACGAGGCATTGTAATATGCGACCTGAGGATCGTTGGGGAAATCTTTCTCACGCCGCCGCCTCGTTTGGTAAATCTCATGCCTTTTTATGGCTTTACACGCAAAAAAGCCGTGGTAGCCTAGAGGTTAGTGTAGCTCAAGCAGATTCGTGGGTGAGCGTTGTCCAAAAAAAAGTTCACATGAACGTTTTTTCCAGAATTTAACTAAGTATTTTGGCAGAATCGTTTCAGAAGCAAGGGAATAGGAATCATATAGGCGATGCGGCTAGCTACCCATCACTATTTTGATTCCCCTTTCCACCTATACGCCCACAATCATGCCAAGCGTGGCCTTTGGGTCTTGTCATCTTAGGCCCTGTCTACCCCGTAAGGGAGAAAGACGTGATTTATGTATGTATGTATGTAGAATCGTTTAGCTTATCGATCCTCATACAATAAAAAGTGTGTCCCAAAATTTCCATTCCAGTTCGTCACTTTTTTTAATATAGGTATGTATACACATAAAATACATAAATCAAGTCTTTATCCCTTACGGAGTAGACAGGGCCCAAGGTGACACGACCTACAGGCCACGTTTAACAAGATTATGGGCGTATAGATGGAAATTGGAATCAAAGTAGCGATGGACTGCTAGCCGCATCGCCTATAACATGATTCCTATGATTTTCGCCCCTTCGCCGGCTTTTACCATCTGTGCGGGAAGAGAAGCAACTGGTACATTCTATGTTTTTTCTTTGCTCCAATAATCTCCTGATCGGAGTTTAGCAATCACCGCAGTGGCTTGTTCGGTGTTTCTATGTAACAAATGACATGACACCATCCACTGGTTTATTCTTCTATGAAAATGTACAAAGTGAATTCTCTCCTAAATTAAAATCACGCTTACCGTCAAAATTAATCTCAATTGTATGTTTCAAAACCATTAAAATTATTTATTACCCCCCGAATTAGCTCACTTTTCTTCGTCAGCCAAATTCCGGCGTTACGTAATTCTGTTACATTTTAGACCACATGACATCTGACATTTAGCTCGCCGGTATTATGAATAATTAAGCCTAATGTTACACTAAACGTTACGCTTAGCGACAAGCGGTTTTGAACGCCGCGTAGTAGCGTTTTTGTTGCGGTTTCTTATGAACTGACCGCAGCAGTATGACTGAGCCGCTAGACCAGGGGGCTCTCTGACTAGTTTTCTATAAAGTTACCCCTTCTAAAAGTACCCTTTCTAAAAAAAATACTCGCACTACGGTCTGTAACATGATTCCTAAGACTCGCCAATTCTCTTGATGGCCTTTTACCATCTACGCGGGAAGGGAAGCAACTGGTAAATTCTATGTTTTTTCTTTAGTCCCAGCATGGAAGAATTTGTGATTTATGCGCACATATTATTATGTATGTTTAGACAGTGTTCCGTATCACGTTGAATACGGCCTTAGCATTCTGCCGTCGCGTTTACGAACGAAACCTCGAAAACTGAAAAATAATATATCAGACAGGACAGCGTGGTAATGAATATCATTTTCGGCTCCAATAATGATAGACCGTGGACTATTTTTAACTTAAGAGTTAATTAACTGTAGATGACAAAGACAAATTTAATGAACTATGATTAAATAAAAAACTAAACGAAAAAGAGGGGCTCCCGTGGCATAGTACCTACCATAGACGCTGGCAGCGTTCCCCCTTTGTACAGCGATACTAATACGCTCTATAAAAACAGAGTATTTATTTATTGAAACCTTAGGTATATGCGGCAGTTCTTATATACAATAATATATAATGTTCTGTTGAAAAAAAATCGTTTGTTTTTTTATTTAACTTTGTCTGTTTATTATTTTATTTAAATAAATTTCATATTGTAAGTACATTAAATTTAGGATTTAAAAGTTTATTAACTACACTAACTTATTTAAAGTATACCCTTTACTTTTTTTTCCATAATGTGGTTCTTGATTTTGAGATTTTCTGGATCGGCATTATGCAAAGAAAAAAAACATCTGTTTTGAGATTTTTTTTTAATTAATGGTTCGTCATAAAACTGACACAAAATGTTAAAAAACAAATGATGGACTTTTAATAATACAATTCACAAATTCAGTGATTAAAACTCAACCAGTTCCTTAAAACTAAATTACGTCTAAAAAGCCCCCCGCGGCATGATGCCCAAATTCAAAATGCCCAAATATACCGGCAATCATAACAAAATATACTAAGCATTAGCTACTGTCGGCCCTAACGACCAAATCCGTCACGGCCACTGTAATTTAGCCGCCATTTTTAATTTCTCGGCGCGACGTGAAATTAGAGCCCTTCGCAATGTTGAGACACCTGACGTTTGACATATTAATTGGCGGTAAAAAAACTTGAAGGAAAACAAACTTTGATGTAGTTCGCCTATGAATATCAAATTTATTCCGTTTAGCGTTCTTTTGTTTACCTACCTTACTTTTCGGAAAGTCGCAGAAAATGAAAATGAAAATGAAAATTTATTTTTGCAAATTGGCCGCCAGGGGCTCTTTTACATGTCTTTTTGAAACTACCAGCACATTCGGAAAGACCATCATTGCCAAGAAGAATGCGCCGCAAGAAACAGAGAACCTCTTCCCGGCTGCTAGGGCTATAACGCGCGATTAAGTTAAAATTTAACATACTTACTCTTTCATGCTGGTCTGGGAGTAAAAAAACATAGAATGTACCAATTGCTTCTCTACCGCGCAGATGGTAAAAGGCCATCGAGGGAATGGGCGAAAATCATAGGAATCGTTATAGGCGATGAGGATAGCAACCCATCACTTTATTGATTTCATTTTCCATCTATACGCCCACAATCTTGCTAAATGTGGCCTGTAGGTACCTGTTACCTTAGCCTGTGTCTACCCCGTAAGGGATAAAGACGTGACTTGTGTATGTATTTGCATACTTGTGTAAAAAATAATTTGGTACTTAAGTAGTAGAATTCTGGTGGTCTAGCCAGGACCGTCTCCGCAGGAAGGAACTCTTCAATGGTTGGTCATCTGACTTCAAATTTAGTACAGAACGCATGGAAATGCAAGTACAGTAAACAAAATAAGCATGTATCGAAAAGGAAATTTTCATGTTAAATAGTAAGTAAGTAAGTAAGTAAGTAAATGCTTTATTGTACAAATATAAAGAAACAGATACAATTCACAAAAAAATAAAAATCACATTAATACATGCACAAAGGCGAACTTATCCCTATAAGGGATCACTACCAGTTAATCGTTAATAGTTTTTTCAAATTAAAAATGTAACTTTAACTAAAGCTTATATGCGTCAAAAACTTACAACAGAAGTTGTATCATTACACAAGCTTTAAGCACAAAGCTTTGCCGGATACTTGCACCGAACACGGTTAAATTAAACAGCAAGTTAAATCAAGTTACAGTTACTTAACGCGTAGTTAACTGGAAGTTAAGCGGCCGGGACAAGTTACTGTACATGCGGAAGTTAGCGTCAATTGCTTTGAGGAGTTTATAATTAGGTATTCAAAGGATAACGATAACACACGTACCTATAAAAGTCGAATGACACGACATGTTTCGAACCACAGTATCCGCAAAACCAAGTGGAGTCAGGTATAAACGTCAGTTACAGCAGGGGTAACATGTCATATAACCTACCTGCATTGCACAGTCTCATTGTCTAAGGGAAGACGGGCCCAGCGTACGGGACCTCCTCTTGAAGCGGTCCTGGCGAAAGCCGGGGCCACCGGGGGGAGGGTGGGGGCGTTTGTGGTGAAACTGCGTCCCCATCACACCAGATTGAGGCAACACCGGAGAGTTTTTAGTTTGGGTATATCCCTTCGGGGGGACTCCTACATAACCTTAGGCATCTCCGTGCCTAGGGCATCCATAAAAATTACCTCTCCGTTAAAAAAAAATAACATAAATATACATACCTACATAAATCAAGTGTTTATCCCTTACGGGGCAGACATAGCCCAAGGCAACAAACCACGCCACGTCTAGCATAACTGTGGGCGCACGGATGGAAAAGGGAATCACAATAGTGATGGGTTGCTAGCCACATCGCCTATAACACGATTCCTAAGATTTTCGCCCATTCCCTCGATGAGCTTTTACCATGTCTGCGGATAGAGAAGCAACAAAAGGTCATGGTCTATAATCAACTAAATGATAAGGGTGATTGTGATGTGTTGTCATTAATTGTTAATTAACTTCACTAGCATAAAGATTTCTTAAAATTGAAATTACATAAGATTGAATTACTGCAACTGCAGATTCTAAAATAACTGGTACATTCTATGTTTTTCCTTTACTCGCGTACCAGCGTGGAAGGACCACCACACCAGGAAAACCAAGTTGTTCTTCTTAGCCTTTCTCTACCAAGTTCTTGGAGTATGCCTCCATCAACCGCTCCCATTCCGATATATTTTGGGCAGCGAGTCCAGTTTTTTTTTTTTTTTTTTTTTTTTATATGAATAGGAAGGAAAACGAGCAAGTGGGTCACCTGATGGTAAGTGATCACCATTGCCCATAGACACCCGCAACCCCGGAGGGATTGCAGATGCGTTGCCGACCTAGAGGACTAAGATGAAATGCCTCTTGTGCCCGTAATTTCCCCGGCTGTCTTACTCTCCACACCGGAACACAGCAGTGCAAGCACTGCTACTTAGCGGCAGGATTAGCGAGTAAGATGGTGGTAGCGATCCGGACGGACCTTGCACAAGGCCCTACCACCCGAGTTCTTGCCCGCTACTCTTTTAATGTCGTCTTTCCATCTCATTTGTGGTCTACCAACTGGTATTTTACATTCTAATACAGATCTATTCCAATACAGAACACCTCTACACCACAGATCAGTTCTTCTGGCGGTGTCCTGCCTATTGCCACTTGAGCTTCGCTAGCTAGCATCGATTGTAACGACCGGATAGCCTAGTGGTTAGTGACCCTGACTATGAAGCTAGAGGTCCTGGGTTCGAATCCCGGTAGGGGCAGACAGTTGTATGATGAATACGAATGTTTGTGCCCGAGTCATGGATGTTGTATGTATTTATCTACATAATATAAGTATGTTTATCCGTTGCCTGGTACCCATAGTACAAGCTTTGCTTAGTTTGGGGCTGGGTCAATTGGTGTAATTTGTCCGAAGATATTTATTTATTTATCGATATGATTATGACAAATTTATTTTCCAATGTGATTTGGGAAAAAAAACCGCACCACAATTTTGTCATCAAAGCTATCGGTTGTCCAACCATTTGTTGTTAAAAGCTTCTTATCTGGAGTTTCTATCAGTAAAACCGGAAATTTGACTCCATTAGAGTACTCATCTAATTTAGCAAACTTTGAACTTTATAACTCTAACAAGAGCACCTGATTCTCACTCCGGCGCAAGCATTCAACTTCACAACGCTGGGTGCTGTGGTCAAAATTGGAACTCGGTATAACTTCGTCCAATTTTCTCTAGCTGTTGCTAATTGGACCTTTTGAATTCTGTACTATCTTACTACTTTTTACAATTTTGTCGCCCTTTCGATTTTATAGCGTACTAGCTGTTGCCCGCGACTCCGTCTGCGATGGATTCGCTCTTTGCTATAAACCTCACGGAGCCCGAGACCTTTCCAACGAATGCAAAATCGTGGAAATCGGTTCGTGCGTTCTGGAGTTATAGCGTCAGGAAGGAAAACCCGACTTATTTTTATATAGTAGATTTCATATACTACCGTATAAATTAAAGCGGACGTGTGCTGTTAAGATTATGGCGTTATTTTGTAATCTTCCAGCTGGTCTGAGAGCAAAAAAACATAGAATGTACCAGTTGCTTCTCTTCCCGCGTAGATGGTAAAAGCCCATCGAGGGAATGGGCGAAAGTCTTAGGAATCATGTAGGCGATGCGGCTACCAACCCATCACTATTATGATTCCCCTTTACACCTATATGCCCACAATTATGCTAACCGTGGCCTTAAGGTTTTTTACCTTAGACTCTGTCTACCCCGTAAGGGATAAAGACGTAATATATGTATGTAATGTGTGTTATTTTGTAATTTATTACTTCACGAAATAGTGAGGTCAAGTCATGAAAAATAGCCGCCCTCGCGTTCAATATTTTTGTATACAGCAGTGGTGGGGCGTCAAGTATATCAGAAGGCAAACCGACGGGCATTAAACTAGCCTTTTCCTCTAATTCTGCGTCATAAAAGTGCCCAACTGCCTTAAAATGGGCAAGCCGGTGGGGATCTGGATGAAATTTGGAACATACATAGATTATAGTCTGGAATAACACATAGGCTACTTTTTATCCCGGAAAATTGCGAAATTCCTGCGGGATAGCGATAAACGAATTCTATGCAGACGAAGTTGCGGGCAACAGCTAGTAATCAATAAAATATTTATAATTAATTTGATACTTTTATTTGATAGATAGATAGATAGATAAAACGTTTATTTGGTACTGCCAACACACACAATCAAGATTACATAAAATATCAACATATCAAGCCAAAACTTAAAACTAGAACATTATCTTTGTTTGTGTGCGCTACAGTAGCACAAAAGGGCCATGGCTCAGTGGTCAACATTGCTCGTTTGAGAGGAAAACCACTGAATTTGTTGACGTTATTGGAACCAAATAATATGAGAAAACGTACGTAATGTAAATTTCTCGACAACCCGAAAAGCCCCGAGAAATTAGCTTCGAGAATTCTCGAAACCGGAGAAATTGAGAAGCTCGAGAAATCATGAACCCTAGTGGGAATCGAGTTGGACGCCACACCCCTGATACATGGGGGACTTATTTTTGACGCTGTATATATTTTTAATGTGAATCAGTTTTTGATTGCCATTTAATCTTATCTTAGTTATTATTTTCAAATAGTTTCTGCCCGCGACTTTGTCTGCATAAGAATTAATGTAGGATGAAAGGTGTTTATTAATCGAAAACAAATAGAGTTGTAACATAAAGGGTTCGGTACAAGAAATAGTTTTACGACTAAAAGTCTTCAATAAATTGAGCACCGCGGTTCGGCGCGTGCGGCTCGATCGGATGCCGGTAGCGAGAGAGCGAGAGATACCGAGCGAGCGAGAAGGTCGGTGGGTTGCGTTCAGAAACGTGTGTAGTGAAGCCCGCGCTACATTAGTCTTAAGAACTGATTTCGATGCATATTCTGCGATAATTATTAACGATGCGAATCTAGGCAGTTACGACCTCTGAATGTTTATCGCTATTCCGCAGGAACAAAGCAATTGTCTGGGATATAAAGTTGCCTTTGTTTTAAACTTGGTACCAGCTATCATGTTTCCAAATTTGGTTCAAATCCGTCCGTTTCAGCGTGAAGAAGGAACAAACATACACACTCACTCATATCCTCACATACTCACTCACGAAATTTCACATTTATAGTATTAGTATATTTTTTAAGAAGTAAATAAACAAAATATAAAAAATCTAAACGACACTTGTCACGTTGCGTGGAGTTCAGGATTTCAGGATTTAAGTTGGAGAGTAAAATAACACTTGATAGACGGTGTTTAGTTATTTTTATTTTGTAAATGAAGGCACCTAGAACAATCATAGGTACGTGTTAAGAGAGAAAGGTACAAATTATGGAAAAACTAAAGGATGGAAAATATAATGGGTGAACACTTACAAATGTGCCTTCTGCAGTAGGTATATAAACACAAAGACGTTACACAAACTGTAGTAACACTTTAAAATAATGAAGACTGATAATAATGGGCAGGCACGACTGTGCGCTGGCAGAACTGAAGAGCGAATCCCACAGCTATGATTGATAAAAAACAACAAATGAATTAGAATTTTAAAACGGGAACAGAATACACTTAATTTAAAATATGCTTTTTTTTAAAAGTTAAATAACAAAAAGGTAAAGTTCTGTAACAAGCTAAAACAGCCTCGTTACACACTGAAACTTAGAACGCGTAGAAAAATCCGAAAAGTAAAGCTATGGCTGGGAATCGAACCCGGATACTCGTCATTCCGTGACGCGTGCTATACCCCTACACCACCCATAGCGGGTCATTCCCGGCCATAGCTTTTCTTTTCGGATTTTTCTGTGTTCTAATTTTCAGACTCATTTAGAAATTTAATTTATTTGATGACCGGATAGCCTAGTGATTAGTGACCCTGACTATGAAGCTAGAGGTCCTGGGTTCGAATCCCGGTAGGAGCAGACAGTTGTATGATGATACGAATGTTTGTGCCCGAGTCATGGATGTTGTTTGTATTTAAGTATTTATCTACATTATATAAGTATGTTTATCCGTTGTCTGGTATCCATAGTACAAGCTTTGCTTAGTTTGGGGCTGGGACAATTGGTGTAATTTGTCGCAAGATATTTATTTATTTAATTTGTAACGGTAAAACCGTAAAAGTAAACAAAAAATCAAGAAGTAAAATTTCTTGATTCATTTGATAGTAGGTAAACAAAATATAAACAAAAATATTTAAAAAAATATTATCTCGTCGCGTTCCCGCGCCTCGGCACCCTCGGGTCCCACCAATACTTCCGTGTTTTCGCAACGATTTGTCTTGTACTGTATAATACCCAATTATCCGCGATAAGGCAGACAACTCATTATTTCTGTCACGTCGAGTAATCCACTGTGTAACGTTTCGCATTTTACACCAGTTTATATGCATAAAAAATGTTATTAACGCCAAAAAAGGGTTTCTAAAAGATCTCAAGAGCACCAGAAAATAGCCCAGTTGCAGTCTTAGCTAGATATTTTATTGAATCAGGCGTTACTTTGCGGAGGTCCATTTCAATTAACAAAAATATACCTTGCTACTCCGCTACTCATGTGCAAGATAACAAAGCCTGTGTGAAATATAAATAATTATGTTTTTCATGCAATCCTTCCCTCCACTACTGCCAATAAAACACACATAAATCCCACAAACTTAATTATCCCTTGAACAGAAAAGTTGCACTTTGATCCCTCTCGACAGGCAGCAAAGCTTACTTTTCTGAATGAGAGGTGAAAAAAACTAATTTTTGAACAAAGCGCACTGCGGAAATTAAACCGTGTTATTATCGTATTGAGGATCATTTTGCGCCATTACTCTGTTTAATGGCCATTCGGTTTTATGCGAGTGTCTGGAGAGGTTCAAATTGTTCTTCGAGATTGGAATCGCTGAGAATTGGGTAGCAAATGTCGTAAAACATGTCATATTCATGTGTCATGTAAGATTTATAAAAACCCTACGTTGCTACTATGCTTCCTTGTTATTTTCTTGTTTTATTATACTGCAAGGAACATCTGCGAAGCAATTCAATGGTGTGTGTGAAGTTCCCAATCCGCACTGGGCCCGCGTGGGAACTATAGCCCAAACCCTCCAATAACTGGAGGAGGCCTATGCCATGAGGCTCGCCGAATAACGCGATAATCGATTTAAAAAAACTACACAGTGTACTGAAATTGTAGCGAAACGGATTAAAATGGAAATGAAAATGAAAATGTATTAGGGATTTGTCTGTTTTATGTAGCAGTAGTAGAGGGAGGGATTGTATGAAAAACATATATATTTCACACGGGCTTGGTTATCTTGCACGTGAGTAGCGGAGTAGCAAGGTAAATATTTGTTTGTTTTTGAAATGGACCTCAGCATAATATCAGCTCTTTTCCAAACTGATGTAGGGCATTTTTGGCATAAAATCTAACTACTTTTTTACTTACGTACTCAATTAATGTTATTTTCTTATGAGGGACGGAACCCTAAAAATGCCATCGTGACTTCCAAATCATCTACGATTCCTTTCCAATCCCAAATGACCAATAAATCTTACACCAATTGGCCAATGACGCGAACTTCCGGTTTAAATTGACCGGAAGCCAATTGACTGACCGTAATCACGGAACCAAATTACCGCGTACCAACCATACCCCCCAAAGTGGCGCTAGTGTGCAACTAAACCCGACTATCTGTACGTGAGGAATTAGTTCTGATTTTCGCCACGCGCACGCGTAAGTTTGCAAAATGGCTGAAAGGCGATTGACGTGTTTGTGGGAAAGTGGGCTCTATTGTGCAGTGATACGGGTTGGGTTGTGTGGGCTCTTGAATTACTCTGGTTAGCTGATTGAGTGTTTTTTTAAGTGGCGAGTTTTGGTGATTAATAATTTTATTTATTTTACGTCCATAGAGCTATGTAAAAATGGACAACATGTTGTTTGGTAAAATTTTCGGTCACAAAATACGTTTGCGTTAAAATGTCAATATTTTGTTCTCAGTATTTTGATTTCCCATTCCGTCTATACGCCCACAATCGTGCTAAACGTGGCCTTTAGCTCTTGTTACTTTAGGCTCTGTCTACCTCGTAAGGGATAAAGACGTGATTTATGTATGTATGTATGTATGTAAACATCCTTGACTCGGGTACAAGCATTCGTATTCATACAACTGTCTACCGCTACCGGGATTCGAACCCGCCCTCTAGCTTCATAGTCAGGGTCTATAACCACTAGGCTATCCGGTCGTCACAGACATACTCAGAGAGTATAAGTAGATTTTTAGATCTATTTAATTTGTTGTGCTTTGAAATTAAAATGAAATAAAATAGGAAGGAAAAAGAAATGAAAGAAAAACGCTTTTACCTAAATGGTGCGTATTAAAGAACGAACCGCATGCGAGGGCCATAAACCACACGGGTTTTAGTGCGGTCTCCCTTGGGTGATAATAGTGCTTTTTATTACTAAAGCTATTAAACAAGCAAACTCAACTAGTTTTTCCTTAAAAAGGTCGTTAGTCTCTAGGGGTTTTAGAACAAATACTTAGTTTCTTTAGAAGACCAGACCAGACGACCAGATAGCCAAGTGGTTAGTGACCCTGACTACGAAGCTAGAGGTCCCGGGTTCGAATCCCGGTAGGGGCAGAGACAGTTGTATGATGAATACGAATGTTTGTGCCCGAGTCATAGATGTTGTATGTATTTATCTACATTATATAAGTATGTTTATCCGTTGCCTGGTATCCATAGTACAAGCTTTGCTTAGTTTGGGGCTGGGTCAATTGGTGTAATTTGTCCCAAGATATATATATATATATTTTAATTCAACAAGTTTTTTTAGGAACTTTTTTTTATAATTCTTTTTTATATGACTAGGAAGGCAAGCAAGCACCACCACCCAGGGGCACCTGCAACACTAAAGGATTGCAGATATGTTGCCAGCCTAGAGGGCTAGGATAGAATACCCTCTTGTGTTAGTAATTTAACCGGCTGTCTTACTCACCATATTACTTAAGAACTTAATCCTACTTTCCTATTTCCTATTTCCTGCTTCCTATCCTATCCTACTAGTATTACTTCCTACTTCCTATCCTATCCTACTAGTCCTGCTTCCTACTTCCTATCCTATCCTATATTACTTGTTCTACTTCCTACTATCCTACTTCCTACTCCAACTAATATCATAAACGCGAAAGTTTGTAAGGATGTATGGATGTTTGTTACTCTTTCACGCCGGAACGGCTAAACAGTTCTGGATGAAATTTGGAACCAAGATAGATTATGGTCTGGATAGATGACCAACCGTTGAAGAGTTCCCTCCTGCGGAGATGGCCCTGGCTGGACCACCAGAATTCTACTGCCAGATTATTGTCATCTGACTTACACACAAGTATGCAAAAGTTCAGCTTAATCGGATAAAGATATCCGTTTCAAAATTGAGTTGCAAGTTTCCACCATACATACATACATACATGCATTGCACATCATATAAAGCTTGTAAAAAATTCTTCCAAGCTGTTCTGGGAGTAAAGAAAAAACATAGAGTGTACCAGTTGCTTGTCTTCCCGCGCAGATGGTAAAAGCCCATCGAGGGAATGGGCGACAATCTTAGGAATCATGTTATAGGCGATGCGGCTTGCAACCCATCACTACTTTGATACTTTGATTCACCTTTCCACCTATATGCCCACAATCATGCTAAACGTGGCCTTAAGGTTTTGTTACCTTAGACTCTGTCTACCCCGTAAGGGATTAAGACGTGATATATGTATGTATGTATGTAAAAAAAGGTAAATAAGACGTCTATCTAAAATCTTCGATGTGATAAAGCTCGACAAAACGTAGTTAAGTTATCCAATTTATGGTGAAAAAGTAAAAAATACAATCTCTGAACTGTCTCGAACGTTTAAATCTTTCCGAGCCAAGATTAACGCTACAGACGGTGGTGACATAGTAGAAGAGCCAGACGCAATTTAAAACAAGTCACTATAGCATAAATTATAGCTTATGTGGGCGGGTGTGGCCCCGTTGCAAAACTTCCTATTCCACGGCAATTTAATTAAAATCTTACTCGATAGTATAAAAATAAACTAAATTGAATAAATCTGATTCAACAAATCAGTCAGTTAGTCTTCAGTTAAACCAATAATTTTTTTAGGCGATGCACCCAGCACCTGTGCAAAGTGGCCTGCAGGTCTTGATACTGTAGACTCTATCTACGCTGTTAAAATAAAGATGTGATTCGTGTATGTTTGTATGTATACTTCTATGTAAAAGTGAATTTTAATAGAAGGAGCGAGTGCATAACAATTAGACATATTTTCTGCGAAGAAAAATTTTGCTACTCTGCACGTGCAAGACGTTCGGATATATCCTCAAAGCTTTGAGTAGCCGATATAAATAAAATCTATCTAATCAGCCCACATCCACCCACTGCTGAGCAAAGGCCTCTTCATTTTCACGCCACTTTGCCCGGTCCCGTGCCAGTCTCATCCACAGTTTCCAACCGAATGACACATGCCATCTGACTAACGGGATAAAATAAGATATGAATTAGTAAATAAAGTTTGTTATTTAATTTGGCGCAAATTATATAACTTAATACCTACGTAAATTCCTAGTTAAAGCATAAATAATTAACCCGCATTGCAACGACATTTCGTAAGCAAACTAAAATAATTGCCCTCGCGACTTGAAAGCAACCGCAGCGAGCGCCTAGACTAGAACATTAACTCACAACAGAACATCTGGAATCACCGCAGGCTAACAAACTACCGGCTTTATTAAACTTTGCAGCTTGTTACGCTACAATTAATTTATTATTAGACTTGTTCTAGCCCGTGGCTTTGTCTGTACGGGATCGGTGGTAATAATAAAAGAATGATGACGAAAAAAATCTCATTTACGCCACTTAGGTATATAAATAGATGGTCTAAGGCGTGACTCTCAAAGAGTGGTGGCCAAGATTGGGTCGAAGGTCAGTGGACGGACCACCAGCCCGTGGGTCAGAGATGGGGTGTGTAATGATCGATATAAAAATATTTAACATATTTTCTATCGATATATCAACATTTGATATAATTTCAAAGGGTATAATCACTCATTGTGTATAATAAACGTTTGGTATAATTTTAAAATATATACATTTGTTTCGTATATTTATCGTTCGATATAACGCTTATCACTTATAACGATTATAATTATGGTATAACGCTCATTTTCATTCTCAGTTCGTTTTGTGATTATAACGTTATACCATAAGTTCATTATAGGAAATAAGTATTATACTTAAAGAATGTTATATTAAATGATATTATATCAAATGATCATTATAAGAAATGATAATTATGTCATATGTAAATATATTAAGTATTGTTATATGATTTAATAATTATGTCAAATGAGCGTTATTGCTACTAATATTATACCAAAAAAATTTATAGCCATCGTTACGCACCCTCAGAGATGACATCTGGCAGTCGGCAGTAAAGTATGCCTCGTCTCCTGCGTGTGCTCGCAGCTTCACTTGTATCTCTCTCCCTCTCTCTCTCTCTCTCTCTCTCTCTCTCTCTCTCTCTCTCTCTCTCTCTCTCTCTCTCTCTCTGTGTGTGTGTGTGTGTGTGTGTGTGTGTGTGCGTTTCACTTTCTCTGTTGTGTACGTTTCTAGTCTGTACGCTATTCGTTTTGTGAATAAACGGTCGTGTCACTACCATTACATCGTCGATATAGCTTTGAGAACTCTTATAAAGTTTGAAACGTCTATTGCTTGGTGTTACTGATAAAAGTCTGTGTGTCTGTGTTTGCTAATTGATTTAGAATTCTCTCCCTTCGCGAAGGATTCTTTCCATTCTCATCATCATTATATTGTTTTTTTTTTCTCTTCGACATTGGAGACATCAATTACTTTCTGCCAAGTTTCTTGCGGCGTATTCTTGCACTGATGGTATTTCCGAATGCGCTGGTAGTTTCAAAAAGACATGTAAAAGATGGCAGCCAATTTGCAAAAATATTTTTTCATTTTCATTTTCATTTTCATCATCAGCCTTTACTGGACCAATGCTTGACATAAGTCTCTCCAACTACACACCATTATGCACGATCCTCGACTCTCATCCAGCACTTGCCAGTCTTGCAAAGATCATCGCTCCACCCAGCCCGAGGTCACTACGCTTCCCGATCCCCGGTTTCCACTGAAGAATTCTTTCCCTTCTTATCTTTCAGGGCATCAGAAGTTCCATAACGGTCCTTCGAGCCGGATCTTCAAAAACGTTCCGCCTCAAACATAATGGCATTCCTAAAATTCATTAAATAAACGCGGCGGCTATACAAGGCCCCATAAACTGGGCAAATGGATTCGCCCACGAACTTATCAACGGTAACATGAAAGAGAAATATTTCGAATCCCTCCGTCGCGGTAGAATAATTCAGTACGTCGCACGGGACAGCTTTTAAACAGTACGTCAAGTCAATTTTTTTTTCTGAACGACACTGAAAATTAGAACAGAAAAATCCGAAAAGTAAAGCTATGGCTTGGAATCGAACCCGGATCCTCGTCATGCCTTGATGCGTGCTATACCCCTACACCACCCATAGCAGATAAGCTTTCGAATTTTTCTATCTGCTATTAACTCTCACGTGACCTTGTTACTATGCGATTTTTTGTCGCTTAGTTTAAAAAATCAAAAAGTAAAAACTCTTGATTCAGTTGACAGTACCTATCATTTGAAAAACAGCGCCTTCTCTCGTCCCTGGTGAGCAGTAGATGTTCCACGGGAGTTTGTAATTGTGTCGTACAGACACATCATTCAAACAGATGACGTTTAGCGACAAAAATTTGCATAGTAACACGGTCACGTGACAGCTAGTAACAGGTAGAAAAATTCGAAGACTACCCACCTGCTATGGGTGGTGTAGGGGTATAGCACGCGGATCGAGGATTCCCGGCTATAGCTTTACTTTTCGGATTTTTCTGTGTTCTAATGTTCAGTGACAGTTAGATTTTTTTTCTTGCCTATCCCGTAAGGGCAAAAGTGGTATGTAAGATTCATTAACATGTAAAAACGCAAATATAATCTGTGTACTGTGGTTGTGGTTAATACCCGTGTAACTGGGGAAGGTGGCCACAAAAATATAATGTCCTTTGCGATAGGGCCCGATGTTCGCCTGTTAATAATAAAAATTAATAATGCCCGAATTCTCCGCTCAACTCGTTCGCTTTGTCCAAATTGAATCAAATAATACATACATACATACATATACAAACCACGTCTATATCTCTTACGGGGTCCTACAGACAGAACTTTATTTTGTTGTTTTGACTAGTAGAGACTTAATACATCTGTACTATAGATTAATATAATTTAAGGCTCGGTGACCTTATACATCCCTTTTGTAAATGTATTTAATTTAAGTAGAATTGAAGTATTCTTACTGTATTTTATTTTGAAAAAATGTCTTTCTGCCAAGTTTCTTGCGGCGCATTCTTCTTGGCAATGATGGCCTTTCCGAATGCGCTGGTAGTTTCAAAAAGACATGTAAAAGAGCCCTTGGCGGCCAATTTGCAAAATAAAATTTTCATTTTCATTTTCATTTTCAGAGCCTAAACCAGATCAAAATAAAATGTTGACAAATACTTTTTGAAGCCGTTGTTATTTTTGAAGCGATGGATGGAAACTCTGAGTTGGCCCAGTGGCAGGAAGACTTACTCCTTATTCATAAATGCTCTGTAGGTTTCTGCTAACTTAGCAATCGTTTGTCCTTATCTGTGCAAGGTAAATGTCAAAGTGACAGATAAGGGCAAACGATCGCTTAGTAAGCAGAAGCCTACAGAGCGTTTATGAATATAGTCACACGGTAGTGTGTGGATGTTTGAAAAATCTTCAACTTTTTCTCATCTTCATCATGAAATATAAAGTCTGCCGCCAAGCAGCAGTGCTTTTGCTGCTATGTTCCAGCGTGGAGAGTAAGAGAGCTGATGAAATTACTGGCACATGGGGTAATTTATTTAGGCTGGCAACGCATCTGCGGTGGTGTTCACTTAACAACAGCTGAGCCGCTTGCTTGTTCGGAAAATGGCATAGTTACCGCGGGATAGCATAATAACATAATTATTGCAGAGTATACTATCAACATCTGTTCTTAAGTCTTATTCTGCGCGGACGAAGTCGCGGGCAGAAGCTAGTGTGACATAAAGAAGGCAGCAACTCATTAGCTTTTTAGAAAATACAAGTTATCTTTCTAATTCTGTATTTGACCCATTTCTTTGCGACATACATTTTAACCGCGTACACAAACAAACAAGAACGTCTTACCTCATTTTCAGTGCACACAAAATTGAACTTTACAACAAAAGGCAGAGGATTACGTTTCGTGTGCTACGCAAGTGAACATGGGACCTTTGATCTGTTGCTTTGCAAGTGTCAGAACAATTTGTGCCCCCTTTGTCTCGCTAAGTCTTGCCTTGACAGTTTTGGTGACGAAAAGTTCAGCTTTTGATGTTTCTTCCTTTGAGAGGAGTATTATTATTAATCTATCTCGTATATTTATGTTATGTATGTATGTATGTAAACCCTTTATTGCACATAAAAATTAAAAAATACAGAAGTACACAGATAATAGTACAAAGGCGAACTTATCCCTAAGAAGGGATCTCTTCCAGCTAACCTGACACAAAAAGGAATAGTTTACAAAGAAAGGCAAGCAGTCATTGTTATGCGCAAATAAGGTAGTCTTAGTACTAGTAGTGGTAGTGTTATATGACATACTAACATAAACATACTTAATATTCGATTTTAATTTTAATTTTAGTGCATAATCTTCCATGCTGTTCTGGGTGTAAAGAAAAAACATAGAATGTACCAGTTGCTTCTCTTCCCGCGCAGATGGTAAAAGCCCATCGAGGGAATGGGCGACAATGTTAGGAATCATGTTATAGCCGAAGCGGCTAGCAATCCATCAATATTTTGATTTACCTTTCTATCTATACGCCCACAATCATGCTAAACGTGGCCTTAAGTTTTTGTTACCTTATACTACGTATACCTATGTATGTAAATATGACTCAAACGCTGTTCTCTGAAATAAACGATTTTTAGGAGATACGTAGAAGAACAGTAACCGACATAGCCAAGCGAATTACTTCAGTGAAGTGGCAATGGACAGACCATATTATTATAGCCCGGAAGACAGATGGTCTTTGCGGCCAAAAGGTTCTCGATAGGAGACCGCGGATCAGCAAGCCCAGCGTAGGACGTTCACTAACGAGGTAGACGGATGACAAGCACTCCGAAGAGCTTACTAAGAACTAATCGCGATCTCATCGGATTGTCTTCGGCAAACTGACATTTTGCCGACGAAGAAAGTCAGCATCTAACCTTTTCAACTTCTGATGCTGACTTTACATTAAATTCTTCTTTACATACATTTATCGTAGACTTTTATCGTGTTAGCGTTGTCTTTAGTAATAACTGTTTTATTTTCCCAGGACCCTCTAATAACCCACCCGACAACGATATCGGGCGCGGACAGCGACGGTCTTCGCGCGTCGTGGCGAACGCTGCGCGTCTTCCCGGACGACTACGCGGCGCCGCGCGGCTACCTCGCGTTGAGATGTCGCGCCACGGTGCCCACGAGACCGCCAGGCGTGCGGGCTATGTCCGTGAGACTCTACGTGGCCTCACGCCCGCCTATATCCACGTACATGTTTAGTAAGAACAGTAAGTATAGTTTCTTTATTACTCCTGTGATCCTAGTACTCGACATGGACTAGCGTCACATTCCGATGATGTCTTGCGATTGTCAGTTAGGATACCTATTTGAGTTCAATATGTTTGATCGCGCGTTCATGCGAGTAAAATTCGCACGAAGCTACGATGATCGCCCATTCGCGTTCTATTAGGACGATGGCTGAGACTCTACGTGGTCTCACGCATAGAGTACTTTTTATATGCTGGAAAGTCGTACATGTTTTAGTAAGAACAGTATATATTGTAGTCTCTTCATTACTCCTGTGTGCCTAGTACTGTTGTCTTGGACTTGCGTGGTTATGTCCGTGAAACTACGTAGCCTCACGCCCCCTACATTATGCGCTATTTTAAGTGTCCCTGTCTCCTCATTTCTCCTGTGATCCTAGTACTCATTTATATCCTAGCGTTTGAAACATTCGAGGATCTATACGGAACAAAAGTCTGAATCAAACTCTTGGTTCAGACGGATGGCAACATATTGTTTTCTGAAAATATCCTATATCACTGTTTTATGGGGTACTACGGATGGTAAAAGGAAACAAGGCACTCCACAATAATATATAACTATATTCAGAAGGAAACACTGAAGAATATATACAGGAAGGAAACTAGATACACAAGAAATAGGAAAACTAGAAAACAATAAGGAATAAGCGTGTGGTAAGGATGACAGATCATCACGGCAAGAAGTGTTAAACAGTTGCTGTTTGAAACCGCACATGCGCACTCGACCATTGAGGTCGGCAGTCCTCGGCCGGCGCTCGGAAGCGCTCGGCTTTGTCAACGAAAATAGTTTCCACTAAAAAGTCTAGCTAACCAATAAAATAATAAGTAGCTATGTACAGTCGCCACTGTTTCATGTAGTTCTGAACATTTACCATGATTTTACGTGGGTATTAGTACCCCGTCCATGCCTTGTCCCAATTAGTACCGCCCTGGAGGCAAAATCGAACAAGGTAAGCTCACCACGTGGGATGCTGCCTCGAGCTTAAGATGTTCGCTTCGAATTTCATCATTTATCTATTTAACTTTCATAAAATGTACTTAGGGTTCCGTACCTCTGTAATAAGGAACCTTTATAAGATCACTTCGTTGTTCATCTGTCTGTCTGTCCGTCAAGACCGTTTTTCTCAGGAACGCGTATTATAAAATTGAAATTGATACCAAATACTTGAGGTCTGTGGTCTCTCGGGGCTGTGTAAAAATGAACCTCATTCTTCTTGGCAATGATGGTCTTTCCGAATGTGCTGGTAGTTTCAAAAAGACATGTAAAAGAGCCCTTGGCGGCCAATTTGCAAAAATAAATTTTCATTTTCATTTTCATTTTCAACCCTGCAAAAACTACATACATACACGCGAGTACATAAACCAGGTCTTTATCTCTTATGAAGTAGACAGAGCCTAAGTTAACAAAACCCAAAAGCCACGCTTAGCATGATTGTGGGCGTATAGGTGGAAAGCGAAATCAAAATAATCATGGGTTGCCAGCCGCATCGAATATAACATGATTCCTAAAATTTTCGCTCATTCCCTCGATAGGATTTTCCCACCTACGCGGGAAGAGAAGCAACTGGTACATTCTATTTTTTTGTTTGCTCCCATACCAGCCATGGAAACAAAAGCTAGTCTGTTTATAAAAGGACTGACTGACGGCTCGTTCTGTACCTACAGGGAAGTTACCAAGACGTCTTAATGCGATTCAATTCCGATTCAGTTTAGGTTCGCTCTTGGCCAACGGATAATATCTCAAATCTGCCAGGCAATCATTAACCGATGCCCAGGGTGCACCGACCAAGCACTGCTCTTCCCGGGCGGATCAAAAACGACCCGCAGCTCTTAACCACACGTAACCCGACTTCTACCCCTCGACTAAAAATGACAGCTGAAACCTGAGTCGGAATTGAATCGCATTAAACCACAAACACTGAACAAATTACGTGGTTTGGCACGCTGATAGTTTATTGTGTCGTGGGTGACCGGTAAGAAAGGATTTGGCGACAGGGCCGGATTTAGGTTGAAGCTTCGCTGCAAAATTAATTCTGAAAATGAAATGAAAATGAAAAGTATTTATTCCAAACAAATTTTACAGGAGGTTAGTTACAACTGAGGGCCCTGTGCTAGGATACCCTGTGTTACAGGACCCTTTCATTCAGATACAATGTTATATGCTACAAGTCGTACAGAGAAGAATAAAAATAACAGCACGCGTACAAAACGAGTAGAGAAGTTGTTACCTACTCATTAAATTAGGCATAGGCACCATTGCTGCGGAATAATGTGCGCGCGTGCATGCTTAGGTATGTAAGTGATGTGTATGTGTGAGTGTGTGTGGATATGTGGAAGTGTGTAAAATATATTTGAATAGATATAATCTGCATATATTCATAAAATTGATGTATACTTAGATACATGACTTATTGGATTACTTGCAGTAGAAGCTCTGTTTCGAGATAGTCAAAACTCATGAGCCACCTAGTCAGCATGAGCTTACTAGGGGACCTGGGCTCCCTGTAGGATTGGCAAAATGTTTTCAAAACCAAGGGGGCAATAAATGGGCCGAATTCTGCGTAGAAGTCCCTGGTAACAGCTTGTTATAAATAAGGTGTTTTCTGAAGGATAATTATTCGTTGTAATCTGGGACGCGTGTGGGCTGAGGTGACCTTTAGAGCGGTTTCTTATACTCGAATTTATCCAGTTGAGATATTTCTGTAATCTTACAATATAATATTATTTCGTGCGATCACTTTTGTTTTTAGTGTTTATTAGGACTAAAGTACGAAAATCATTTTTAGGTCAATGTATACGATTTTATAATAAGTTACCTGATGAAGCTTTAAAATTGCCCTTTCCAGTGCTTAAAAATTACTTAAAAAAGTCTCTAATGTCAAAGGCATAATTATAGGACAGAGGACTATTTAACAGACAAACATGCATGGGCTAAACCGGAAACCAAATAACTTAGTAATTAAAATAACTTACCTAATTAATTAATGTTGACATTGTATCGAATGTAAAATTGTGATTTGTATTTGTCTTAATCTTAAGCCTGACTGGCTGTTGAGTTTCTTTCGGCGTGTCTTCTCAACAGTGTCTCCTTTTGCGAAATGCCAGTAGACTCATGACGTGTAAAAGTGCCTGTACGGCCTACTTACTGAATAAAAATCATTTATTTCATTTATTTCATTTTTAGCGCCATCTATTATGCGTAGCGTCATCTAGTATATTAAAAAAAAGTAACTACTACCTGTAGTAGAAAGAAGAAAGATATTAATATAAATAGATACTAAGCACTCGTTATTCACTATTTGACAAACGCCCCTAAAGTTGCGTTTGCGAGATGGCGCTACTGTGCACGGTGCTAATCCGACTGTAAAAATTGACCGTATCATTCTTTACTGCTAACAGTCAAAATTGAAACATACTTTGATCTTAAATTCATGAAACGAAAACGAGTAAAACGTTCACTGCTGGGTTATTAGAAAATCCTTAGTACAGTCGAAAGCGCTTTCATTGTTGAAATTGAGATTAAATTTCTAAAGTGAATTTTTAATTATATTTGCCAAAGTACAAGGATTATGAGTTTATTGAAACACCGGTAACGCTAAGTTCGAGATTGCTTGTTCTATTTCAAAGAGCTCGATGTTAATAAGCTAAATTTGCACTACGCAATACCAAGTGGTGTGAGTCCGGCTGCTAACTTGCTCAAGTAATTAATTAACTTATTTAATTAATAATCGTGACGAACGAATCTTGAGTTGGGCTCGATCGGCAGTCTATAGACCGACCGCTCAAAAAGGGGCTGAGAGAGGTCTCTCGGTGCGAGTCGAGTTACCACCGCGTGTGGTCAAGAGCTGCGGCTCGTTTTTGGATCCGTCCGGGGGGAAGAGCAGCGCTTGATCCGGTGCACCCTGGGTATCGGTTAAGATGAAAAGACGAAGTGTAGCGCGGGCTTAAGTACACACGTTTCTGAACGCAACCCGCCGACCTTCTCGCTCGCTCGGTATCTCTCGCTCTCTCGCTACCGGCATCCGATCGAGCCGCACGCGCGCCGAACCGCGGCGCTCATTTTATTGAACTTTTAAGTCTTATAACTATTTTCTTGTACCGAACCCTTTATATTACAACTACTATTTGTTTTGGATAATAAACACCTTTCATCCTTACAGAAGTTAATAATTAAGACACTAATTAGTAGATAACATTCCTAGAGGATCACGTAGGTGCTCTAAGAAGGGATTTTCCTAATTCCCCACGGGATAGGAAATAAAAACCTTATAGGCACTTGGAGATATGAGTGGATGTATGGGGTATGTCGTCACGTCACTCTGTCGTTATCTGCGCGGACGACGTCGCGGGCAAAAGCTAGTTTAATATACAAACAAGGTCTTAGGTGGTTACGATCCTGACATACCTCTGTCGCTTCATCCATATTCATTAATCTCTTCATACATGCTCGTCGTTCGTACTCCTTTTTTTTTTTTTTTTTTTTACGTAGTGAAAACCCGTTTACGAGTACCCCCGGCCCCGGGGGGGGCCGGGCGGTTATGTGGGGCTCTCTCCCCCGTCCTCTTCCCCTGCGGGAAGGGGAGGGGGGAGCATACCCACTAAAAACACTACGGCATTGTCCGCTCGCCGGGTTTAGGTAGGCGCCGTGGGATCCCGAGGATTTGAGCCGACTCCCGAGGATTCGAGCCGACGTCGTTCGTACTCCTGACCTGACCTTTTTCAAGATGTCTCCTTTGGTCCCGGTCCTGTCTATAGCCAGAATAAATAGCTGTTCCACTGTCGTGAATGACTGCAATGACATGAACTGACATTCTGTCAAGTTTCTTGCGGCGCATTCTTGGCAATGATGGTCTTTCCGATTGCGCTGTTTAAAAAAGACAAACATGTATATGAGCCCCTGGCGTCCAATTTCCAAAAATAAAAATTTTGATTTTGTTGTTTAATTACACATAAACGGATAACTCACGTATAAAAAGTCGAGTGATGCTCGACATGTTTTGGACTATTTCGTAGTCTTTCCTCTCGGAGCGCTCGCCCCGGCGGCGGCGAAACGAACACTGCGCGCCAGCACTCTCCAGGTCTCTCTCTAGGTTTATGTGTAATTATGATTAAGTCTCACGGTAGTTTCATGTTGATTTAACTTACTTTAATTTTTTTTTTTTTTTTTTTTATTTATATTAATAACATTCTCTTGTTCTAGAAGCAGCAGCCGGCTGCGCGCGCCACCGACTCCGCTCAGAGATGACTGTGTGGACTTTACTTCTCCTCCTGAGGAGACGAGTGCCTTTTCTAGGGAACTAGGAATGTGTTATGTTTCAAGCTGTCAATGCCCTTGCCAAAACAAGTGACGTTCTACGCCCTAGGGCTTAAAATACCGCTGACCAGTACACTACATCCCGATGGTGAAATGAATGTCTCAGATCGCAGGCGTTTGTCGCATGAGCCAAAGGCGAGAGCGATAAACATGCGACCTGAGGCTTTCTCTATCATAATTTACGTTTTCCCCTGGCCAGGGCGTGGAAATTTCCGCTTGCGTAGCGGGCGGTAAATTGCTAGTTACGGGTCGGGGCGACGTAAAAAAAACTTTGGATATTATAAAGCCCAAGTAACGGATGAATTGGCAGTGGCTATGGCCCTATACTTCGATGTTCGTTTCGTGCTGTCCCGCTTAAACTAATAGTCGTTATGGGAGAGCGAGAGGGACAGTATGATACGGCCTTTGAATTTAAAATTTTGGAGTAACATCGTCACGAACGAATTTGGCGAGTGTGTAATGCCAGCTTAATTGTTTAAGTATGTACATAAAATAGATTGGTGTCTCTAAAAGGTATTTTTTTAAATTTATTCTTGATGAAGCTGTAAATTTAATAGACACTAATGATATTGGCGTTAATTTACTGAATTCCGTTTAATTGATGGTAATTTGGATTTTATCAGGTGAGTTTTGTTTTCGTTTAATTTTTTCATCTTTTCGAGACACTTCTCTAAGAATAAACGAAGCTGTGACCGTTTTGAAATATAGTTAACATATTAAAATTTATATGTGTAAATATTGTGACGCACTAAAGTAATTATTACGAGCAACGTTGATAAAAAATTGTATATTTGACTAATTGTCCTGGAAAAAATCTGCATTTATTTTGGCGGGTTTGCACCTGGGTTGAATATTATAAACCCAAGTTAACGCTAACCAAAGGTTAAATAGTGTCAAAATGTGTAGAAATCCTTAACCCAGGATGCAAGTATTATTTCTTCAATGGGGACTATCGTTTCTTTGCTCACCAGTTGGCGCCACTGTCGACTAAGGTCCAGAGGTATAGCTGTCAAAGGCGACTTTACAAGATCGGCGCCGAAACAAAGTTTTAAATCTTGAATCATTTAGTTTATTAATTCGAGTAGCTATGCCGCAATGTTGTGCAGTTCCGTTTTGTTCGAAAAAAAAACCGCTTTCAAAGCGTTCACATTCATCACGAAATAATCCATATTTGCGATAATTTCACGAAGGAGATCGCTTTTCAACACGTAAATGAAAGCCGAAGCCCGCCGGAACCAGTGAAAAGTGAATGTTATTGGACCGCGACACTAGCGCCTCTAGTGGCCAATTCACACGCGATAGCCCCCATTGTTTGTTACTTTGTTAAATTTTCCTAATCTTTAAATCTACGCTTGATGTACGTTTCTTTGAAATCGGCGGACAGGGATGCTGCATTTGAGAAAGAGAGGGCAATATCAACCACTTTAAATTATTCAACGTAAACATTTCATGACGAAATTATTCTTTTGTAAACCTTAACATAATTTCAAAGGTGAAACCGATTTTAAGAAAATTCGGGCGTCATCACTGAAATAACGGAAGTGTATTAAATAGACAAGATTATGGGTGCGGCTCCACTGAGGCGGAGACGAGCGGAGCGGAGAGGAGACGTGTGGGGATCGACCAATCATATTACATGAAATCTACATCGCGTCACAGAGCGGAGACGCGATGTGGATTTCATGTAATATGATTGGTCGATCCCACACGTCTCCTCTCCGCTCCGCTCGTCTCCGCCTCAGTGGAGCCGCACCCTATAAAGTGTTAATGGTTCGTTTCATAAAATGCAATTAAAAGAAAATGACAATGTTTTTGGTCAAAAAAATGTATAATTATCATCATCATCATTAAGCCTGAAGACGTCCATAGTTGAACAAAAAGCCTTCCCCTTAGCACACCATAATGAACGACAACTCGCCTGCATCCACCGGTTTCCCGCAACTTTCACGATGTCGTTCCACCTAGTGGGAGGCCTGCCAACGCGTCTTCCGGCTATAATCATGCTGCAATAAACAAACAATTTAACATTGAATGTCAATTTTCAAAAACAATAAATCAAGTGTATCAAATTTCGCGTGAACGTTTCACAGCAAATTATTATGAATCATTAACATTCGTTCATTAAAACTGCTGGCCCCATTTCCCTGCTGTAATTGGCACCTTTTAACTTTTACTTAATTATGTTTGTTTAAAATATTAATTGAATCCATTGGAGCCTCAAGAAGGTGGGGTGGAATCAAGTGAACGCGAGGCCCTACTCAAGCTCTCTTAAAATTGTTCCGAGATATTTTAACAGATGTTTGGGTTAGATACACATACATAAATCACGTTTTTATCTCTTACGAGGTTGACAGAGCCAAAGGTGACAAGACCTACATGCCACGTTTAGCAAGATTAGGAGCGTATAGATGGAAAATGGAATCAAAATAGTGTTGGGTTGGTAGCATCGCCTATAACATGATTCCTATGATTTTCGCCCATTCCCTCGATGGGCTTTCACCATCCGCGCGGGAAGAGAAGCAACTAGTATATTATATCATTACTCTCAGACCAATATGGAAGTCAAAGAAGTAGTGGAAGTTAAGGAGGTAGTCAGTTAAACTAATCGAACCGACGAGCTGTCGGTAGGCCTCCAACAAGATAGAACGACGATCTGAGCCTCCAGTGTAAGTTTCTGCATGTAAAAAAACGTCTCGAACGCGTTCACGTAAACGTCTCAATTACTATGGAACAATAAAATTGGCAGCGCCACTAACGGATCGATATGGCAACAAACTGTTCTCATTTGACATTTTAACGCAAACGCGTTAGAAACGGATTTTGTGACCGAAAATCTACACTAAGCATACTTAGGTAGGCTTATTGTCTAACTCGCTCGTAATCGCCATCGTGTTCATTTTGACAGTTCTTGTATGAATGTGACAGCTAGCTGATTCCGATGCCAATTGTCAGCCCATGCACGAACTGTCGAAATGAACACGATGGTGATTGCGAGCGAGTTAGATAAGCCTACTGATTAAGATCGCGGGATCGCGGTGGATGTAGATACCACAAGACCGGTCACGGACATGATGATGATGATGTAATCGCACCATCTCCTGATTTATTCTCTGGAACAATCTTAAAAGACCTTCTCGTTTGTTAATTAATGAGTGCAAGGAATGATTACAAAAAAGTAGAGCCTAAAATGACGAAACAGGAACAATTATTGTGGTGCCCATATTATTTTGAATTGTTTTTTTTCCACCCAGCACTGAGCTATATCAATAACAAATAATATTAAATATTTTATTGAATCAGGCGTTACTTTGCGGAGGTCCATTTCAATGAACAAAAAATATGCACCTTGCTACTCCGCACCTCACGTGCAAGATAACCAAGCCTGATATATATATCGACGGTGAAGAACCAAGACCTCTTACCTTGTAATTACGGATTAATGTAAGATAGAAACTATTGGATCACTCAATAGAATTCAAAGTACAATAACTAAAATTTGTAAGTTAGGAGATTTTAGTTCTTCACCGTGGATACGTGAATATGACGTTGGTTTGCATGTGCAAGAGTTGTGCTCATTAAACTTTTATAATGATCCCGTAGAGGGATCGAAACGCGTCAGTGTTTGTGTGGTGTAAGGGATAATTAAGTTTGTGGGATTTATATGTGTTTTATTTGGCAGTGTGGAGGGAAAACATATGTATATTTCACACAGGTTTGGTTATCTTGCACGTGAATAGCGGAGTAGCAAGGTAAATGTTTTTTGTTCATTAATAATAATATTAAAAGTTAATATGAATGTAATTATGGAAATTTAAATCATTAATTGTAAATAAATCGATAAATGTGCCAATTTATGTAACATAATTATAAATCGAATTGTTTATATTGATCATTGGTGTTAATTATGTTATTAATTTTATAACGAAGATGTGCTCTTAGCAGAATTGTAAAAGTATATTATATTTATACGTCTTTTGTTAATCATAGAGGCCTTGCCATGACTACTAATGCGATTCAATTCCGATTCAGTTTAAGTTTACTCGCTGTCAGATCCATACTAAAACATACTCATTCTATGTTTTTTCTTTACTCCCAGACCAGCATGGAAGAATACTATCTTCTACTATATAAAAATAAGTCGGGTTTTCCTTCCTGACGCTATAACTCCAGAACGCACGAACCGATTTCCACGGTTTTGCATTCGTTGGAAAGGTCTCGGGCTCCGTGAGGTTTATAGCAAAGTAAATTCAGGAAAAATTTCAGGCGGAACAAAGTTCGCCGGGTCAGCTAATGGATACTAAAAATGACTGCTAAAACCTGAACTGAGTCGCAATTGACACGTTTGGTATTGACGTCATGGTAAGGTTCCAGAATAGTTAAAAATGTTGTACATGAAATATGAAATGAAATCTGGATATTTTAACATAATAATTTTAAGCAATAATTTTAAAGTAAACATAAAAACATCAAGAAATAAAAATTCTTGATTCATTTCATAGTACCTATCATTTGAAAAACAGCGCCTTCTCTCGTCCCTGGTGAACAGTAGATGTTCCACGGGAGTTTGTAATTGTGTCGCACAGACACATCGTTCAAACAGATCACGCTTAGCGACAAACATTCGCATGGTAACAAAGTCACGTGACAGCTAGTAACAGGTAGAAAAATTCGAAGACTACCCACCTCCTATGGGTGTAGGGGTATAGCACGCGTCACGGAATGACGAGGATCCGGGTTCGATTCCCGGCTACAGCTTTACATCAGTGAGATTGTATACTCGAGAACAGCTGCTGGTGAGATATGTTATTTTGTACTCATGGTGTAGAAGCCTCAGGATCACCTCCGGCTACCAGACGCGCCAGGCCCTACGCGTCTCCAGGGCACTCCGTATGATGGGGCCTGTGCCTGTCCCTTTCCAGTCTTCAATTGGGGTATTATGGACGACAACCTCGGATGGACCTCCAACCTCCCTTATAGTCAACTTTTAAACATGTTGCCGTCTCAACGGATACAATATGAACTAAATCGTACCTCAAAGTATCTTTCAGTTAGAGGTAGGAGCCGGAAATAAAAGCCATTTATTCCGTCAGACGGAACACTGCACAGGATATACTCCATACCATGAAGCACTTACCACCGGAGATGGGATCACGTTTATTTATGAAAGGTGACGAAAATGACCACACTTGGACTCTCGCAGCTATACAAGGTACAAAATGGTGGATATGTATCACCAAATTGTTGGGTTAGTTTGAAATAGATTTGTTAATGTTTTCCTAGAATTTTGAATCACAGTTGATCTAAGATCCATACATTGATAAATGTTCGAAATTAACATACATAAGTACATACATGAATCACGTCTTTATCCCTTACGGGGTAGGCAGAGCCTGAGGTAACAAGACCGAAAAGCCGCGTTTAGCAAGATTGTGGGCGTATTGGTGGAAAATGGAATCAAAATAGTGATGGGTTGCTAGCTTCATGCCTATAAGATGACTCCTATGATTTTCGCCCATTCCCTCGGTGGGCTTTTACCATCTGCGCGGGTAGAGAAGCAATTGGTACATTGGTACATTGGTACATTGGTAATTTGTTTTTTTGTAAATCTTTTTTTTGTGGCAATAATTGTTTTTTCTTTCTTTCTTTCTTTCTTTGTTTTTTCTTTGCTCCCTTTCTTTCTTTATTCTTTAATTATTATAGATTTAGACACTACTTAATAACTAGTAGCGCCGCGATGATTCTTTTTTATGTGTAGACTAACCTATTTGGCGCAAATTCCAGGTTAAAGAATCTTTATTTATCTCAAAAGGAATTTACATTTCACTAACAGAGATTAACAATGTAACATGCCAAAGTGAAATTAAACAACGCCCGTGAGCAGACACAAATATAAAAAAAAAACAAAAGTGGGTAATTATTGCACTGCTATTAATACATGTGGGGTAGAGCCAGCTGTATTTGTATAAGACGTACTCGCCAGGGCCGGATTTTAGTTTAGGTTGCAGGAACATTACTGATAACATGGGACTTTAGTTTATTCTTACAAAATGTTGAAAGACTCAACTCAAAAGACTCTAAATTGCAGATAACTGTTGTACGTGCCTCGTTACCTTTAGGGAAATACACGTCAATCTAAAGGCATCTCTCGTCGTAAGCTCTCTATGCTGCGAACCCACCACATTGCCTGTTCCCATTGAAAATTGTAACAGCAGAAACCTTTGTGCTCCGGTATTTCGTTAAAAATACTTTTAGTGACCTATTTTTAACGATCTAAGAAATATAATAGACATTGAAGTAACAACAGGTACAAGCCTCGGTACCCGATTTGAACTGAAACCCGGTGACTGCGCTTTGATACGAATTATAACAATGAAAAAAAAACATAGAATGTACCAGTTGCTTCTCGTCCCGCGCAGATGGCAACAGACCAAGGGAAAGGGCTACAACCGCTTGCAACCCATCACTATTTTGATTCCCCTTTACACCTATACGCCTATAATGCTAAATGTGGCCTTTAGGTCTTGTTACCTTAGGCTCTGTCTACCCCGTAAGCGAGAAAGACTTGATTTGTGTATGTGTGAATGTAAGTTTATGATAAAAAGACTCAGGAAAAAAGAGAAAGTAGAAAACTCAGAAAGCACGCGATTGATCAGCGATATGAGTCGCTTTCATTTTGAAAACTTATTTTATACTAGCTTCTGCCCGCGACTTCGTTCGCGTAGAATTACATTGAAGAACTGATGTTGACAGTATATTCTGCAATAATTATTTACGTTGTGACTCTAGGCAGCTACGACCTTTGACAGGTTTATCGCTATCCCGCGGGAACTATGCAATTTTCCGGTATAAAAAGTAGCCCATGAGTTAATCTAGAGTGCGAGCTTTCTCCGTTCCAAATTTTATCCAGAACCGTCTTCGTTTGCGCGTGAAGAAGTAACACACACAAGCTTTCGCCCTTTCGCCTTTATAATGTTAGTGTGATTAGAAATGGGTGAAAGACTTGCAAGACTTAATACAAATGCACATTGCAAGTCAATTAAAGCTTGTAAAGGTTAACCCTCGTCTAAGACTTTTCCAGAATCGGATAAAAACAAATCACGATCCACAAAATGATCAGTGAAGAAATCAAAGTTTCACAACAAAGAGGATGATTTTAAAATCACTACATAGTATAAAACACAGACGCTTAGATCTTTAAAACTACGCAACGGATTTTGATGCGAGTGTTTTAATAGATACAGTGTTTCAAGAGGAAGGTTTATTTGTATAATTCTATGCAGACGAAGTCGCGGTCAGAAGCTAGTATACAATAATTTCAACATCTGTTACAAACCATGGATACAATGTATTTTACCATTAAATAGTGAAACCATCTTCTGCTCTTTGTTTAATGGAAGCATTTACATTCATTTCAAGTTTGTAGCACTGCCGTTACTCGGAAAAGTAGTTACGTCTTCATTACAACATAGTACATCATATAATATGGCGTTTTAAAAGCTAAAAATGGCCGCCACGACCCAATTCTATTGTATGAACGCTGAAAACATCTCACTCCTGTGAAATGAAAGGTTTTTACCTGCATTATTTGAAGAGAGCGTCTGTTTTATAAGGTTATATTCGACCTGCAATGTTTGTGTGTTTGTTAAGGTCAAAGTCTGTTTTTCAACGACCTGCTTTTAGTGGTCGTTTAACTTTAAATTTGGTAACATTGTCTTGATAAATAACATTAAATTATAAATTTAGAAAACCGCTCACGCCACGCATTAATTATTATTATTATTATTATTATTTAAAATAATACACTAGCAGCTCTTTGAGCTGATATGATAATATATATCTATCACTGCACTTGTGTTCTCTGACTCTTTAAATGAATATCTAGTCTATTTTTAAAACTGACTAATCACAGGTGAATAAAAAAATAGTTTAACTTTGTGCCAAAAATTCCGTATTTTGGAAATGAGCTTTTCTTCAAAGTGCTGGACCGATTTTTACCAAACATGGCTAAGTACTACCGCCAGGAAACTGGCTTTCGGATAACAAAAACGTATACTAATAGGTCCATTTTACAGATACACACACAGAGAGACAACGAAGTTAATTAAAACGCGCCTCTTTTAGCGTCGGCGGTTAATAGTAGATTAATGCCGAGGCCTGGAAAATAGCCAATTGCTGGATGAGTAACTTGTTTAAAAACACGAACCGCAGGCGAGTGTTTTTCAAAGTTACGATCCAGCAATTGCTCTTCCAGCTGAGGCAAATATAATGTTTTCCTCAAACATTGAGAGAAAATGAAAATTTTGCACTAAACTTCCTCGCAACTTAGGTGGTTTCAATCAATCAATCAATTTTTAAAAAGAAATAGCGCCATTCACATTCCCGCCTTTTTTCTTAAGTTTTTTTTTTTACGTCATCTGTCACCGTAAGCTATTTGAGACATTGATAAAAACGTTAGACTCGAACAAAACGCGCACTCCTCAGCCATCGACTTGGCTGTATGACATTGCTGTTCATTATTCCATAGTCTCTTTGACTTTTTAAAATTTAAAAACAAATGAAAAACAGTCCAGCAATCCGATTTATGGTCACAAAATGGCGCCTGCAATGTAATTCGGCCTTCAACAAGGCCGTTCGTGTTTTGTTACTTAGAATACAATGACGACATTTACGACAATGTTTGAGAAAAAATTGTTTTTTTCGAATTATCAGATCAATGGAGTTCGCTTTAGGCGTCGTTTAAGAGAATACTTAAAACCTTGTTATAGCATATGGTTATTAGAATAGTGTGCCCAGTGGGGAGATTATATTATGCTGGAAATATAGGCCATACATAGGTTCAAAAGAAATAGCCCTGTAACGGGGGACGAACGGCTGTGCCATAGTAATAGGCGCCCTTTAAGGACGGAACCCTAAAAAGCCTCTTGACCCCGGTCCCGTACCTCGCGGCTGGCACAATCAACCGCAATTTTAGCTCTCGCTCGAGAATTATTCCCTCGTCTTGAAAAAACTTTGAAGTTTCCGAATAAAATTACGAGGCTGTTTCCTTTAAAAAATGTTTTGAGACATTAAAGACGCCGAGCAGATTGCTAACATTTTTGCAAGTCTCATTTGGAGCGCGGTGTTTGTTCAAGCCGTTTTATTTAGCCATCTATATAGGCTCTCTCGGAATAGTCTTGACGACCATCCGGTAGCGTAGTGGTTCGATCCCTGGGCTACGTTCAGTAACTAAAGTGTCAGTGTGATTATCGTCGGATGAAAATCGTCCGATCATGAACACACTTACTGAACGACTTGGGACGTTCTTCTGTCAAAAGTGTCAATTGAAGTATGATTTCGTATTTGTAATAATAAGTTTATATCCCCAGCGTTCGAATTATACATTTTGCCGCTTATCAACTGTCAAAGTGACGTCTGGGCTTTTTTTACCAACATAAAAAAACAGACATGAGTCATGAGTGTTGAGTGACGCCAAAGTGAAACGGAACGGTATTCAAGTATGTATTTTTTTATTTATATATCTTGGAGTACTTATTATCTGTGGCATGTCAAGGTTCCATTCAGACATTTTGTGGGCGAATTTCTGGGTTGCAGGGCAGAATTAAATATGTTTGCTAAGTAAGAAATTAATCTTCATACACACATACCGTCACGCCTCTTTCCCACAGGGGTAGGCAGAGACTACTTTGTTCCACTTGCTACGATCTTGACATGTCTTTCGCTTCATCCACATTCATCAATCTCTTCATACATGCTCGTGCGACGAGTACGAGTTCTGAGACATTCTTTATTTCAGTACCCTTGGGGTGTAGCGTAGTTTTTAGACTTTGGTAAATTGTCGGGTAAACTCGGCAACTACGACTACTCAAAGTGTCAGTCAATTTATTGTCGTGTAAAATGATTTATGTTTTTATGTCCTTTTCATTATGAAACTTTATGAGTCTATGGCCAATGTCAACATAAAATTGACAATTATTTTTTTATGTTAAATGATTGATACTTTTATGAGTAATTGCACCAGTTTATCAGATTGTGAAATCGTTACTGACTGCGTCTGTACACATAGTTTTGATTTTTATTATGTAACTTTGTAAAAAATCCGCCACAAATTTTATTACTAGGTACACATATTTTACACCTCATGTATTGTATAATATTGTAGGTATAATATAGAACTAATACATTATTATTCTGCTAAGAGCGAATCGAGCACGAAATGTTTATTGTACAGAATAAAGCGAAATATCTAAATGTCATTTAATACAATCATTGTGACTTTTACCCTGTTGTTTTATTTACCTATAATATATAACCAGTTGAAACCGGTTATAACCGGTTACCAGTTGCAGGTTATAACCGGTTTGAAACGGTCACCAAGTTTCTTATAGCACATTCTTGACAACGATGGCTTTGTCGTTGATGCTAGTAGTATCGAAAAGGGCAAGTTGAGTCAACCTGTTTGATGTCTGAGCTATATACTGTAGAACCTCTATACATATACAGCAATAGCTTCTGCCCGCGACTTCGTCTGCGTAGTTGTACATACATATAAACAACAAACAGGCAGCGAAAAGCGACTTTGTTTTATACTATGTAGTGAAGTTGGATTATTTTACGCCATTTGTAACTCAGAAACGGCTGCACCGATTTGTATGATCTTTGATTTGTTGCATTTGTCTCCTCCCTGAATAGCAGAAGACGAAAAAATGCAGATCAATTAATAGAGCGGATTATACAGCTTAAAAACCCGTGTTAAACCAGGGCGAGTCGCTTGTAAGTCTTGTAACTAATACAGCCCTATACATTCAGCTGTCAATTAGTTTTTTTAGGGTTGCCAGCACTAAAATGCAAAAATGGCGACAAACTCCACTCTTCCGTAGTTTTTGGGACGCCAGTTACAAGCATACTTACATATTGTATACAAACATACATAAATCACGTCTTTATCCCTTACGGGGTAGGCTGAGCCTAAGGTAACAAGACCCAAAGGCCACGTTTATCATGATAGCGGGCGTATAGGTGCAAAAGGGGAATCAAAATAGTGATGGGTTGCTATCGCCTATAACATGATGATAACCTAAAAATAATGACCTAAGATTTTCCACATTTCTTCGATCAGCTTTTACGATCTGCACAAGAAGAGAAGCAGCTGGTCCATTCTATGATTTTCTTTGCCCTAAGACCAGATAACTCGCCTTCTAATAAAATTTAAAACTTAATTATACAACTTAATTAGTACCTACATAAGACATCCAAACACGAACTATGAAAAGCCTGGCTTTTCTATGTTGTTCCCTAAATTACAGGAGATGAACGGAAAGCCGTCCAGAAACAGAAAATGCAAATTAACAATGATTAAGGCTTCTAATTGCAAGCCGGAGAAAACCCGTTCAAACCGGTTTTTTATAAAGTTTTTTTAATACTCTGTAATCAGGTTTCTTTGAGAGCAAATAGCCGATGGGAATAAATAAGTGCACTGAATTTAAGGCAGCGCCATTTTGTTTCGTCCTGTTGAAATATTTCAGCGATTCAATGTTTAGCGAGAATTTTTCTATTAAATTAAATTTCTAGTAAAGATAAAACAGAATTTACCAGTTGCTTCTCTACCCGCGCAGATGGTAAAAGCCCATCGAGGGAATAGGTGAGTCTTAGGAATCTTTATTTCCCTTTTCACCTATACGCCCTTATCATGCAAAACGTGGCCTTAAGGTTTGTTACCTTAGGCTCTGTCTACCCCGTAATGGATAAAGACGTGATATATGTATGTATGTATTAAATTTTATTTATTTACTTAATAAAAAGCCGTAGTAGCCTAGTGGTTTAACCTGTGGTATCTCAAGTAGAGGGTCGTGGGTTCGAGCCCGGGCTCGGACCTCTGAGTTTTCGAAATTGATATGAGATATTTTTTTTTTTTATTTATTTATTTATTTAATCTATATTACATTTGAAATTCACCATGAGCTTTTCGGTGAAGGAAAACTTCGTGAGGAAAGCCGCACACATCTGCGAAGCAATTCTATGGTGTGTGTGAAGTTCCCAATCCGCACTGGGCCCGCGTGGGAACTGTACCCCAAGCCCTCTCATTCTGAAAGGAGTCCTAGCTGAAGATGATGATGACTTATTTAGGCCTTTTTTAAGAGGATTCGGGTCTTCTGATGGTAAGTAATCAGTGATCGCTACCCCATAATATTACCTTACTTTTCGGAGTGATTTCAATCTAATCACGAATGAGTCACTTTTTTGGCGGCAGATAGACGTGCTCCCTGAAAATCACGTCTATTTGCATCGATTCGCATTTTACTAGCAACTGACTCTGTCTGCGATGAATTCGCTTGTCGCTATCCCGCGGGAACTATGCTATTTACCGGGATAAAATATATCCTGTCCTTCACCGGGACTGTAATTCTGTACCAAATTTCAATAAAATCGGTTTTGCCGTGTTGCCACAAAAGAGCAACAAACTTCCAAACATACAAAACAGATTTAATTCCATTTATCATTAAATAGGGTAGGACAAATTTTCACACTTTAGACAGTAAACACTAAAATATAATGCAAATCCCAGCTCACCCCGTAGTGGGGTCAGAAGGGATAGGAATAAATAAAAAAATTACTACAACAAATTACCCGAAAAAAGATATTATAATAATAAATATTTTTTTCACACCTCATTCAGAAAAGTAAACTTTGCTCCCTATCGAGAGCAATCAAAGTGCAACTTTTCTGTTCAAGGCTTTTCATAGTGTTTTTTTGCAAATGCAATTTTTTTAAGTCGACAATTGTAAAATTGTAAAACCACGTCATTTTCTATGCTGGTTCTTTAATTATATTTAGAATTATTTTTCAAATTTTTAAATGTTCGTTGTAAAAAGATATATGAGCCACTCGGGAGCAAACATTATCATCTTGGCCGTTAACACTTCAATCCGCATTACGCTCTGAATTCAAAGTAGCGCCCTCGCCGTAAATACATCATTTTGCTTCCTAGTGACACAAATAACTGTTTATCGAGGTTCCAACTTCAATTTTGCCCTCACTCACCCCGTTTCACGGTAATTCGACCAGATAGCCTAGTGGTTAGTGACCCTGACTATGAAGCTAGAGGTCCTGGGTTCGAATCCCAGTAGGGCCAGACATTTGTATGACGAATACGAATGTTTGTGCCAGAGTCATGGATGCTGTATGTATTTAAGTATGTATTTATCTACATTATTTAAGTATGTTTATCCGTTGCCTGGTACCCATAGTACAAGTTTTGCTTAGTTTGGGGCTGGGTCAATTGGTGTAATTTGTCCCAAGATATTTATTTATTTATTATAGCAGTTGCCCGCAACTTCGTCTGCGTAGAATTCGTTTATCGCTATCCCGCGGGAATCACGCAATTTTCCGGGATAAAAAGTAGCCTATGTGTTATTCCAGACTATAATCTATCTATGTTCCAAATTTCATCCAGATCGGCCCAGTACTTTTTGAGCCTATTCATTACAAACATACAAACATATAAAAATAGGTACAAATCTTTCCTCTTTATAATATTAGTATAGATTTATTTAATTGAAACGGCGGCGCGTTTGAAATAGACGTATTACTATTTCGTCCACGCAAGTAAAAGCAATCAGAGACAACGCAATCACTCACATACTATTATCCTTGACCCAGCCTCGTTCCAAAGCGCCCTCAAAACAATGGTGCTCAACTAATTTCCCTTGTTAACGCTCTTTTCGCCGGCTCTCTAAGGCTTTGTCTTGCCGTGAGGGACGGTCCAATTTTTCTTTTCTTTTGAACACTTAGCAATGATTTTTTGGAAGCCGACTGCCGCACAACGGTTAGTTTAATTTTTTTTTATATGAATAGGAAGGCAAACGAGCAAGTAGGTCACCTGATGGTAAGTGATCACCACTGCCCATAGACACCCCCAACCCCGGCGGGATTGCAGATGCGTTGCCAACCTAGAGGACTAAGATGAAATGCCTCTTGTGCCCGTAATTTCCCCGGCTGTCTTACTCTCCACACCGGAACACAGCATTGCAAGCAAGTTTATACTATTTTGGTCCTGCCTTGGGGGATTTCGAAATTCGTGGACATCCACTAAACGGGGAACAATTCCATAATGGCAACGCTTATCTAGAAGCCAAAGACATGAGGAGAATGTTGGTGAGATCGTGGAGCAGTTAAGAGGTCGAATACTTTACTAAATTCCTTATTTTTATCTAAGTAGTCATTATCTTAGTAGTTTTGTTCCATGCTGGTCTGGGAGTAAAGCAAAAACATAGAATTTACTAGTAGCTTCTCTTCCCGCGCATTCCTCGATGGGCGTAAAAGCCCATCGAGGGAATGGGCGAGTCTTAAGAATCATGTTATAGGCGATGCGGCTAACAACCCATCACTATTATACGCCCTTAATCATGCTAAATGTGGCCTTAAGGTTTTGTTACCTTAAAGGAAATGCGTGATATATGTATGGATGTATGTATTACACGTATGTAAATGTGAATCTTTGTCGCCAAGTGTGAATTGGGGTAAAGTGTGTCATGTAATTTATTTATTTATTAGTATACAAATATTCGTGTGGACAAGCGGTGTAGAAAGCCAACGTTAAGCCTGCCATTAGGGCCCAGAATGTAATTGTGCGATTATCAGATAATGCTGGAGTCATAATATTATTACTCCATACATTATTATTATGTGCTAGGCCTAAAGGGAAGATGACGAAAATTAAGATTACTTAGATAAAAATAAGGAATTTAGCAGTGGCGTGGCGACCATAGAACTCGATTCCCACCGGCTTGCCTATTTCAAGGCAATTGGGCACTTTTATTGCGCAGAATTAGAGGAAAAGGCTAGTTAAATTTCCTTCGGCTTGCCTTCTGATATACTAAACGCCACGCCACTGATTTAGAAATGTACTTATGTAAATTCTTTATTACACACAAATATAGACAGAAAGTAGTTACAAACTTAAACATATCTAATTTCTAAATGTCAGTGAAAATTATAACACATAGAAAAATCCGAAAAGTAAAGCTATGGCCGGGAATCGAACCCGGGTCCTCGTCATTCCGTGACGCGTGCTATACCCCTACACCACCCATAGCAGGTAACAATCCAACAGGTGACCTGCTATGGGTGGTGTAGGGGTATAGCACGCATCACGGAATGACGAGGACCCGGGTTCGATTCCCGGCCATAGCTTTACTTTTCGGATTTTTCTATGTGTTCTAATTTTCACTGACATTTAGAAATTAAATTTCTAACGGTAAAACCGAAAAAGTAAAACATAAAAATCAAGAAATAAAAATTTCTTGATTCATTTGATAGTTAAACATATCTTTCCAACTACTACTTTTCTTTTTTATCTCTTTCCAACTATCCTGATTATGATAGGAAAATTTCCATTTTTTTAAGTCATAAAAAATGCGCGAAGTCGGTTCGCGTTCAAATTATTAAAATCGGTTTAGCTATCAAAATTTTCCTTTTTTTCAAAAACTTGATAGTAGTTCACTTCCATGCTGGTCTGGGAGCATAGAAAAAACAACGAATGTACCAGTTGCTTCTCTTCCCATAAGTAAAAGCGCGTCGAGGGATTGGGCGAAAATCTAAGGAATAATGTTATAGGAGATGTGGCTAGCAACCCATCACAGTTTTAATTCCCCTTTCCATCCATACGCCCACAATCATGCCAAGCGTGGTCTTCAGGTCTGGTTACCTTAGGCTCTGACACCCCGTAAGGGATAAAGACGTGATTCATGTATGTATGTATTTCAAGCATTCCAACCGTGTTGATATTAAAAAAAGCAAATGGACATCCGTAATTCAAAAGTACGTCAATAATAAATGACGAAAAACTTTCACATTGGAATTAAATAGATTTATTGATACGAAGCCGGAATATAAAACTCTTTTTATTCGTGACGCTTCGATATGCAACGTTAAGTTACTAGTTTTGTTCCTTGTGGTACCATCCATAGAATCTGCACTAACCCTTCTCTAATATTATAAATGCGAAAGTTTGTTGCGTGTGTGTATGTTTATTCCTTCTTCACGCCGAAACGACAGGTCGGATTTGGATAAAATTTGGAAAGAAGATAGCTGATACCCTAGATTAAAATATAGGCTACTTTTTAGCAAATCATACTTACACTACCTATTGCATACTTTAAGTAGTGTCAGATATTAAATTACATGATAAAAACCCAATGACCATTTTGTAATGACCTTTTGTCAGGAAAAAAATCTGTGCTTTAACGCCAACAGGTAACCTTCCTTTTTTGTAGTCGGTTTAAAACTTGGCTCTGAGCGGAGCCATCTTGATCGCGAGCGATCGGGCATGAGTTATGGACCGCACGCGTCCGGAGAGCGCGGGACAGTCCCGTTTTTGCCGATTACCGGACATTCCCGGACTCCCTGGAATTTATCGGACAATGCCGGACGATGTCGCCACAAAGGGTGTGAACGTTTAATTTGCATCGGTTTAAAAACGAGTTAAAGTGAATGTGGGGTTGTTTTATTTGAGTTTTAATAAAACGGTTGCAACTACCCTCAAAAATAATTAAAATGAAATAATAAGCATTTTTAATCAATATCGTGGTTTTATTACGTTCTATATTGATTCTAACCCCCAAAGCAAAAAGAGGGTGTGTGTGTGTGTGTCTGTGTATCTGTGGCATCGTAGTTCTTAAATGAATGGACCTATTTGTATGCGGTCTTTTATCATTCAAAAACCAGTTTCCTTGCGATGGTTCTTTTGGTAAATATTGGTCCAGCAGTTTGAAGGATATATTAGACATTTTTGGCACAAGCTTGAATATTTTTTTTTTAAATGCGTGGTAGTTTGAAAAATATTAGCTCTTTTCTAAAGTGATCTAAGGCGTTTTTCAACGCGTGGGGGATTTTTACTTTTTTTATTTATTGTTATGACTAGCTTTTGCCCGCGGCTTCGCACGCGTGAACCATGAGCATTTCAAAGAACCTAGCAATTAAGCAAGCGAGCAACCAAACCTGCAAGCTTTCAAGCATACATGCAAGTATGCAAGCAGGCATGCACGCCTTCAAGCATGTAAGTATGCAAGCAGGCATGCAAGCAGGCATGCAAGCAGGCATGCAAGCAGGCATGCAAGCAGGCATGCAAGCAGGCATGCAAGCAGGCATGCAAGCAGGCATGCAAGCATGCAAGCAAGCGTGCAAGCAAGCATGCATGCAAGTAAGCACCCATGCAAGCAAGCATGCAAGCATGCATGCAAGCAGGCATGCAAGCAGGCATGCAAGCAGGCAAGCAAGCATGCAAGCAAGTGTGCAAGCAAGCATGCATGCAAGTAAGCACCCATGCAAGCAAGCATGCAAGCATGCATGCAAGCAAGCGTGCAAGCAAGCATGCATGCAAGTAAGCACACATGCAAGCAAGCATGCAAGTAAGCACCCATGCAAGCAAGCATGCAAGCATGCATGAAAGCAAGTATGCAATCAAGCATGCAAAGCAAGGACTCAAGCAAGCATGCAAGCCAGCCCCCGCATTGCCCCGATGCCTTAATTTTTCTGAACCTGTAAATATTGCAGGATTTTTATAAAACAAACCTAACCTAACCTATAGGGCTGTCCTAAAATACATCCTAAGTAGCTTTTGCCCGCGACATCGTACGCGCTAAGATGTAAAATGAAAAAATAAGTTTTTTCCCGTTCCCGTGGAAATTTTGGGGAGTGCTTTCGGAGTACACTTAAAGCCTTTAAAGAAACACACGTTATAAATGTTAAGTCTCTTTCTTCCGCTGTTTCGTCTGGAAACCTAAAATCCGGTTTTTTCCCGTCCCTGTGGGCGTTTCGGAAAATCCTTTCTTAGTGTTCCCCTACACTCCCGAATAAACCTACGTGACAAATTTCAACTTTCCCCCGCTTTTCGTTTTTCCCGTTTCCGTAAGAATTTCGCCAAATAAAGCATTTCCCGAAATTCTTACGGGAACGAAGAAGAATAATTTTGGGAAATTATCTCATAATGCTCCCCTACACTCCCCAAGGAACCTACATGCCGAATTTCAGCTTTCTGCGACCAGTAAAACGAAAAGTCCCGTTTTTCCCGTTCCCGTGGGAATTACGGGAAATCCTTTTATAGTCCTCCCCTACACTCCCCAAGGGAACTTGAAGGCCAAATTTCAGTTTTATACGACCAGTAAAACAAAAAATCGATCCCGTAGAACTGAATATATAATTCCCGTTTTCTCCTTATCCCGTAGGAATTTCCAAAAATCCTTTCTTAACGGATGCCTACGTCATAACATCTACCTGCATGCCAAATTTCAGCCCGATCCGTCCAGTGGTTTAGGCTGTGCATATATAATTCCCGTTTTCTCCTTATCCCGTGGGAATTTCCAAAAATCCTTTCTTAGCGGATGCCTACGTCATAACATCTACCTGCATGCCAAATTTCAGCCCGATCCGTCCAGTGGTTTGGGCTGTGCGTTGATAGATCACTATGTCAGTCAGTCAGTCAGTCAGTCAGTCAGTCAGTCAGTCACCTTTGAGTTTTATATATATAGATTAAGAATGTTAAAAATGATTTAGACGTCTGATTTCAAACATCAATTCATCGGAATTGCGCCTTCCATTTTGCTGCCATTGTCAAAGTTCTCATCTCGAAAAAAGTACGTTAAACCCCGCTAATATTATGAAAGCTTGTCCACTAGAACAGCTAGACAAATCGGGATCATATATTATTTGGCACAGATTTAGATTATAGTCTGGAAAAATTAAAAATGTTAATACAAGCTGTTTTTGCTAACTGTACTTTTTGCTGACTGTACTTGCATTGCCATCCGTCTTATATGTGTACCAAATTTCAAGTCGATCGGACCAACTCTTGAAGAGTTCCCTCCTGCGGAGACGGTCCTGGCTGGGTCACCAGAACTCCACTACCAGATTATTGTATTGTCATTCGACTTACATAAGTATGCAAAATTTCAGCTCAATCGGTTGAAGATATCTGCTTCAAAATTGAGCCGCAAGATTCCATCCGGACAAACATACATACATACGTTGCAAGTTAAATAAAAACTTGTAATAATACAACTAGCTAGCTTGCAACTTGTAGCTTGTAGCTTGTAAGCTTGTAATGATCTATTTGGGGAATGTGAATGGTTGCGTTGGGAGGGGAAGGCCTAGACGGACGTTTCGAGACCAAATAGGAGACGTTTTGGAAAAAGGTCAGGTTAGGACCCGAAACCGACGAGCATGTATGAAGAGATTGATGAATGTGGAGCGAAAGAAGTATGTCAGGATCGTAGCAAGTAGAACAATGTAGTTGGTACGGTATGTATATGTGTATGTTATAATAATAAAAATGCTTTGGTCCCAAAATAACCAAATTGTTGGTAAGTCCTTTTGATTAGGGCTTTGCTGCAGTACTGAGCAAAAGCCACCGTTTCCAAGTAACCGCTAATTTGCCCACAAAATCTTTAACATCCATTTTCCTTGTTCGCCATTACACACACCCCGCGAGTTCGTTGAAAACATTCATACTTTATTCAAAAACCCCTTACAATACACGCTCAAGATGGAGCCAAACTGAAGGCGTCCAAACCCACAAGCTATTACATTTTTAAGAAAGAAAAAGTAAGGCTTACGGGGTAGACAGAGCCTAAGGTAACGAAACCTGAAGGCCACGTTTATCATGATTAAGGGCGTGTAGGTGGAAAGGGAAATCAAAATAGTGATGGGTTGCTAGCGGCATCGCCTATAACATGATTCCTAACACTTTCGCCCATTCTCTCGACGGGCTTTTACCATTTGCGCGGTAAATTCTATGCTTTTCTTTACTTCCAGACCGGCATGGAAGAACCCAGACCCAAAGGTCAGTAGGGGCAGCAAAAATTGAATAGCTTTGGGGCAGCAAATGTTTAGTATTTCAGTATTTATTCGATTGCAACATTTTTTACAATGTTTTGTACATAATGATGCCCTGTTAGGACGTAGCAACTTATAATTAATAATTATAGCTAACACATGGCAATGCAGCAAAAAATTATACAATTATTGTATAAAACATGCTTAGGCGAAACTTTAATAAAATTATATATCTAAAGACTAACTGGAAAACTGGTTTAAATGCAGCACTACATCGAGCGGGTGGTAGGGCCTTGTGCAAGGTCCGTCCGGATCGCTACCACCATCTTACTCGCTAATCCTGCCGCTAAGTAGCAGTGCTTGCACTGCTGTGTTCCAGTGTGGAGAGTAAGACAGCCGGGGAAATTACGGGCACAAGAGGCATTGCATCTTAGTCCTCTAGGTTGGCAACGCATCTGCAATCCCTCCGGGGTTGCGGGTGTCTATGGGCCGTGGTGATCACTTACCATCAGGTGACCCACTTGCTCGTTTGCCTTCCTATTCATATAAAAAAAAAAAGCACTGACCACCGCATTCTTATAACCACAGCCTTACTCTACACGCAAGAACGATGTTTTTCTTCCATTAATATTTCATTCAACTGGACGGAGATGTGCAAAAGATTATCAAAAAAACTTTTAATTAACATTCAGACGGTTTGCCTGTTGAATTATCTGTGGTGTTTTACTGAGGGGCTTACAATTACATCTATTGTGAACATTTTTACCTTTTAATTCTTTGTTATGATACTATTAACAGAGCGTTTGGTTGTTAATATAAATATATTTTAGAGTTCCGTACTTCTAAAGGAAAAAGGAACCCTTATTTTAGGCGACGCACCTACCCACCTATTTGCACCTATTTGCTTCCATGCTGGTGTGGGAGTAAAGAAAAAACATAGAATGTACCAGTTGCTTCTCTTCCCGCGCAGCTGGTAAAAGCCCATCGAGGAAATGGGCATAGGAATCATGTTATAGGCGATGCGGCTAACAACCCATCACTATTTTGATTCCCCTTTCCACATATACGCCCACAATCATGCTAAGCGTGGCCTTTAGGTCTTGTTGCCTTAGGCTCTGTCTACCCCGTAAGGGATAAAGACGTGACTTATGTATGTATGTACCTATTTAGGCAGCTACCTTTTTATCAAACTATATATTTTGGCACTGGCCACAAATAAAATTAATTTCACGCAGCGCTGCAAGAAAGCAAAACAAAAGAAGTTAGTGTTGTCACTGCTTTTGTCAGCGCTGTGTGTTGAATTTTTACTATAATTTAAATTGTTTAGTTTTACTAGTTTCTACAGACTACACTTATAAAATCACTAGCTCCTGCCCGCGACTTAGACTTATAAACTGATGTTGATAGTATATTCTGCAATAATGATTTACTTTGCGACTCTAGGCAGGTACGACTTTTGGCATGTTTATCGCTATCCCGCGGGAACTATGCAATTTTCAGGGATAAAAAGTAGTCTATGTTTTAGTCTAGTGTACCAGCTATCTTCTTTCCAAATTTTATCCAAATCCGTCGAGTCGTTTCAGCGTGAAGAAGGAACAAACATGCACACTCACTCACATAGTCACAAATTTTCGCATTTATAATAGAATTTCGGTGTCCGTCTTTCTTTCTGTTCGGACAGACCCTTTTTCTCAGAAACAATACAAATTAAGTTGAAATTACTACAAAAAATACATACATACCGTCACGCCTCTTTCCCACAGGGGTAGGCAGAGACTACTTGGTTCCACTTGCTACGATACTGACATACTTCTTTCGCTTCATCCACATTCAATAATCTCTTCATACATGCTCGTCGGTTTCGGGTCCTGACCTGACCTTTTTCCAAAACGTCTCCTATTTGGTCTCGAAACGTCCGTCTAGGCCTTCCCCTCATAACGTTACCATTCACACTCCCCATATAGATCTGTTTAGTTAGTCTACTTTCATCCATCCGCTCTACGTGACCAAACCAACTAAGCACACAAAAAATGGCATGCGAATTTTGCAGAATGTTAAAAAACCGTCGAAAAACATTTTTATTCTTAAGGGCCTTAAGTGCCGGCTGATTTCCCGTATTTTTGGGCATCGATCGAGAATGACGCGCGGGAAAAGCCACGAGTCACCCGTAAACAATATTACTTGTTACCCGGACGATTGCCAGCAAAATCACGAACTAATGACGATTTGGGAATTGAATGTAATTCTTAATGGCGCCGGCACACTATTGTAGAACGTGGTGTGTAGCAGCCATTACACTAGAGCGTTTTCCTAAAAAAAGTTCACATCATAATATTTCCCAGAATTAAATATTTTGGGTTTTTCTTACTCAGAATCATTTACCCTACTGATTTTCATACACATGAAAAAGTGTGTCTCAGAAACTATGGAATTTATTTTACTGTTCGCCACGTTCCAAACAAATTATATTTAAACTAGCCTTCCGTCCGCAGCTTCGCCCGCGATAAATTAATTTTCCCGTAGGAATAGGTATTTTCCCGCGGTAAAAAGTAGCCTATGTCACTTAGTGATAATGTAGTTTTCTAACGTCAAAAGAATTTTTAAAAACGGTCCAGTAGTTTCGGAGCCTATTCAATGCAAACAAACAAACATACAATCAAATTTTTCCTCTTTATAATATTAGTATAGATAGTATAGAAAAATGACGAACTAGAATGGAAATTTTGGGACTCATTTTGTCTTGTACAAGGATCGATAGGGTAAACGATTCTGAGTAAAAAAAAACCCAAAATAGTTAAATTTTGGAAAAAATGTTGATGTGGACTTTTTTTTGAAAAACGCTTCGCTACAGGATCTAAAGGACCCAGATGCGTTCGCATTAAACTATACATAAATCACGTCTTTATCCCATAAGGGGTAGACATGGCTTAGGGTAACAAGACCTAAAGGCCACGTTTAGCGTGATTGTGGGCGTATAGGTGTAAAAGGAGAATCAAAATAGTGATGGGTTGCAAGCCGCATTGCCTAAAACATGATTGCTAAGATTTTCTTACGAAAGAGAAGCAACTGGTACATTCTACGTTTTATCTTTACTCCCAGACCAGCATGGAAGAAGTTATAGTTTGAAATAAAATCTTAGGAATGTTATAGGCGATGCGGCTAGCAACCCATCGCTATTTTGATTACCTTTTCCACCTCGCCCACAATCATGGTAAACGTGGCTTTCAGGTCTTGTTACCTTAGGCTCTGTTTACCCGTAAGGGATAAAGACGTGATTTAGGACAAAAGAAAGACGTGAATAAACTTCTTCTTTCTTTATTTATTTATGTACTCGCTTCCGCCCGCGACTTCGTCTGCGCATTATACATATCAACCTTTCTCTCGAATCACTCTTATCTATTAAAAAAACCGCATCAAAATTCGTCGCGTACTTTTAACCCGTCAAGCGTCCAAGCGACTACAGTAGTCCCTAACTTTTTCGGGCGGGACGCTTAAAGAGAGAGCGAGAAGCATTATATAGCGAATTGTCGCTGGCTCTTCCAAGTGAGGAAGACCTGGCCAGTGGCATGAATGCATATTGCAGTCCCTAGGACATTTCCCGCCCGAAAAAGTTAGGGACTACTGTAGTCGCTTGGACGCTTGACGGGTTAAAAATCTTAGCATACATAGGGACGGACAGACAGCGGAAAGCGACTTTGTTTTGTACCTACTATGTAGTGATGTATATATGTTGTACTTTTAGTATCGCACAAAATACATATATTTTTACCGACTAAAAACCCCCAAATAAATACGCGGGTAGGTATTCTACTAAACTTATAAAGAGGTCCATTCGCAGATAGTATTATATTGTAACAATAAGAGGTTCTCGACAAAGGAAGGCGATTCGCAATAAAACTAGCGATTTACTTCCGAAACGTAATAAATTTTATTTATGCCACCCCTAAGGAGATAAAAGTAATTCTGAAATATGCTTTTACATATTTTTGAAATAAATGCTATGAATGATCGGATCGTGAAGCTAATATTTAAATGGATGAAAGATACTCTTTTATAGGTACGCGTGGGAATACTGAATAAACTAGAAACCTACGTGTTCAAGCCTGGGGGCACGGCAGTGCCACCGCCAAGTCAAGGAAAACATCGTGCCGTATCATTTCTCGAAGCCAATCAGTGGTTTTTTTGGAAGTGTGTAAAGACAGTAAAGGTAACAGATAGACACTTTTACGGCTTTAAAAATAAATAAAAATACATATCTTGGGACAGTTGACACCAATTGACCTAGTCCCAAACTAAGCAACGCTTGTAATATGGGCACTAGACAACGGATAAACATACTTATCCAAGACTCGAGAACGAAGATTCATATTTTTCATACAAATATCTGCCCCGATCGGGGATCTCAACCCGGGACCTCAAGCTTCTTAGTCAGGTTCTCTAACTACTAGGTCATCAGGTCGTGAAATAATAAAAAAAGATTCTAAGAAGAAAACCTATTATATTTGTTAAGTACGTCCTTAAGTTTAGTTTCACAGAAGCCTATTAACTTGCTGTTTTATAAATTTTGCATTGTATTTTTTACTGTTACTAATAGTCATGTTGCGTGTCTTTCTATACGACTTCAAAAAAAGGAGGTTTTTAATTCGTCCTAAATTTTTTTTTATAAATAGAGAGTATTTTCTTGGCTTGTGTTTCCAATATTAAAAAAAAATGCAGATCTCGGAATATGGCTTGGATAGATTTTATTCTTTCTTCAAAAGACTGGCTGGTACGCGCTAAGTTCGAGTTCGATGAAGTCAAACGTTTTTTTTTCTTTTTCCATCTGAATACACACACAAATCACGTCCCTATCTCTTACGGGGTAGACAGAGCCTAAGGTAATAAAACCTTAATGCCACTTTTAGCATGATTAAGGGCGTATAGGTGGAAAATGGAATCAAAATAGTGATGGGTTGCTAGCCTCATCGCCTATAACATGATTCCTATGTCGCCTATTCCCTCGATGGGCTTTTACCATCTGCACGGGAAGAGATGCAATTGGTACATTCTATGTTTTTTCTTTGCTCCCAGACCAGCGTGGAAGCATCTCCATCTGAATAACATATAAAAAGCATTGTGTAGACAAATAAACGAAAGGGATGAATGTTAATGTAAGCAAGACGAAAGTTATGGTGTTTGAAAAAGACGATAGTATGACTGAATGTGAGATTGTGATTGCGGGTAAGAAAGTCGAACAGGTAAAAGAGTTTGTATATCTGGGTTCGGCGTTTACGAAAGATGGGAAGTGTGAAAGTGATATTGAAAGAAGAGTGAATGCAGGAAACATGGTAAATGGGGCGCTGCGCGCCTTTGTGAGCAGTGAGAAGGTGTCGAAGAAGGCGCGTCTGGCTGTCCACAGAGGGGTGCTTGTTCCAACATTAATGTACGGTAGCGAGACTTGGGTATGGCAAAAGAAGCATGAAAGTAGAATAAATGCAGTAGAAATGAGAGCGTTAAGAAGTATGGAAGGTGTATCACTGAAAGATAGAATCAGGAACAGTGTGATAAGGGAACGTGCTGGTGTGAAAGAGGATATAGTGACTAGGATAGAAAAAAGTATGCTTAGTTGGTTTGGGCATGTAGAGCGGATGGATGAAAGTAGACTAACTAAACAGATCTATATGGGGAGTACGAATGGTTGCGTTGGGAGGGGAAGGCCTAGACGGACGTTCCGAGACCAAATAGGAGACGTTTTGGAAAAAGGTCAGGTCAGGAGTACCCGAAACCGACGAGCATGTATGAAGAGATTGATGACTGTGGATGAAGCGAAAGAAATATGTCAGGATCGTAGCAAGTGGAATAAAGTAGTCTCTGCCTACCCCTGTGGGAAAGAGGCGTGACGGTATGTATGTATGTATGTATGTAGACAAATAAGTATTAGCTTCCAATTCACTCGAGTCTAAAACGTAACGTAACCCGAGTCAAGCTCTTATGGCGCTAACTTGCGCGACAGGCTGAGAGCTTGCCGTGGAAAGACTTGCGTCGTAAGATATTTATTGATCAATTTAAGATTACAAGAGAAAGATACAAATGTGCGTTACAATGCAATCGTGCCTCGTAAATAAAAATTTACGCATTATAAAAACTATCCAGGGGTCTTTTTGTTTAAGATGGCGTAAACTAAATGACCGCACAATCAGAGCAAAGAAACATCTACACACTTACCTGCTTATTCATAAACGCTTTATAGGCTTCTGCTAACTTAGCAATCGTTTGTCCTTATCTGTCACTTTGATATTTACCTTTCACAGATAAGGACACACGATTGCTAAGTTAGCAGAAGCCTATAGAGCGTTTATGAATAAGGGAGTAATACTATAACAGGCATTTGGAGTCTTAAGATGCTAAAACATGGTATGTTGGTGGTCAAGTCAGTCAAGTAAGTAGCAATGTTTGGCGATTCCACCTGTTTTTTTACACTGCATAAGCCCCTCTAGTATGTTTGAACTTAGTATCAAATTTAGATTTAAAACGCTCACATTTCAAATCCTGGTTTTACGCGTTGCTATGCTAGCTGTTGTATTGTGAAAATGTTGTCATTGCTTGCTTGGTTTTACTAGGTGATCAATATTTTACAATTATTTTGGTGGTACGTACTGTAATCAACGATATTTTTAAAGGAATAAAACCATCATTGTACACATTGATGCGACATTGCATTTCCAGAAAAAACACGACGATCAGCAACGAAAAAATCGAAAGAAAATTCAATTTTGAGCTCACGTGACGTCGATCAAACTCCAGTGGGCGCTCGCACTAGAATTTCAGGCTGAAATTAGAGGCCGAGTGCTGAATGCAAACGAGCTAAGCGAACCAATTGCCGTTTGTTTATGCGTACTGGCAATCGTACTTAAATCGATAGCTTCGAAACACGATTCTTTTGCTAAATGATTTTGGGGATTTTTGTAATCTTTACTTTGCTTTTTTTTATATGAATAGGAAGGCAAACGAGCAAGTGGGTCACCTGATGGTAAGTGATCACCACTGCCCATAGACACCCGCAACCCCGGAGGGATTGCAGATGCGTTGCCAACCTAGAGGACTAAGATGAGATGAATGAAGAAATGAGATGAATCTTGTGCCCGTAATTTCCCCGGCTGTCTTACTCTCCATACCGGAACACAGCAGTGCAAGCACTGCTACTTAGCGGCAGGATTAGCGAGTACGATGGTGGTAGCGATCCGGACGGACCTTGCACAAGGCCCAACCACCCGCAAAATGCTACAGAAAAAACATAAATGTGTGTGTGAGAGAGAGAGAGAGAGAAACATTTGTTTACACACATTCGATACACGTAGATATATAATAGGAAGAAATACAATATACTTAGGAATAGTACGGATATGGTGTAAAATGGGCCCATAACCACTTTGTCCTCCTTTCCCGCGCAGATAGTAAAAGCCCATCGAGGGAATGGGTGAAAATCTTAGGAATCATGTTATAGGCGATGCGGGTAGTAACCCATCACTATTTTGATTCGATTTTCCATCCATACGCCCACAACCATGATAAACGTCTTTTGGGTCTTGTTACCTTGGGCTCTGTCTACCCCGTAAGGGTTAAAGACGAGATTTATGTATGTATGTTTGCTATATCTAGAAGACATATCTAAACTTTTCTTGAACGTCACATGTTGTGTTAAAAAGCAAGCCAAGTACGTATGTATGGGAGCGGATCAGAATACATAAAGTTTAAAATGTATAATGGGTTAAATTAAAATATATAATGGTTCAAAATATATAACGCAATTTACTGTAAAACTATTAGCTAAATGAACTTTTTTGATATCGTAATCTATAGATTGGTTTAGGTTAGGTTTGTTTTATAACAATCCTGTTAATTTGTAACTTTCTGAGAAAATCGCATTATATATTATAAACCATTATGTATTTTAACCCATTATACATTTTAAACTTTATGTATTTTAATACGCACACGTATGTATGTATAATTTTTAATGTACATAAAACACAATTAATTTTACAGGTGTAATGATAAACAGATGTACAAAGGCAAACTTATCCCTTAAAGGGATTGATTTCTGTTATTCTTCGAACGATTGACAGGACAACAGACACCAGATTATAGATGCTAAACGAGGTAGAAAACCAATGACCCTAAAATTAACCTCAACAAATAAAGCATAATATGTAAAATAAAAAAAAAATACACAGAGAAATATACGAAGGTTTCCGTACCACTGTCTATAAATATCTTCAAACCAGTGTAAGCAGAGCCCTGCTCCAATGCACAATGTAAGCAGTGTGGGGTCAGTTTTTAGTATTTGTTGTTTTATCGGCAACACAAATACATCATCTGTGAAAATTTCAATCTAGCTATCACGGTTTATGGTACAGCCTGGTAACAGACAGACGGACGTACGTCTTATTACATATATCACCACAACTATAATGCTAGCAGTTGTATAGTTTTGTTCAATATTACCGGAGTCCAGCAACTTTGTCGTAATAACTAAGTTTTGCTCTGCCACCTGTTTTTGCAGACTTCCACGCAAATAGCTCTAAAGGTGTTCGCCCACTCGACCGTACCATACCCATTCCGTGCCCATCTTAGGGCTTTCTACACCGCTCACTTTAAGCTCCAATTATCTGAAGTGTCAGTTGTCTATGATTCCGTCTCTATTTATAACTACGAAACAGAAAGAGACGTCATCATAGATAGCTTTGCTTTAAAAATAGTTGTGACATAAAAAACCGGCTAAATGCGAGTCGGACTCTCTCACCGAGGGTTTCGTCGTAATTCGCGAAGTTAATATAAAAAATCCAGTGCTAACACAGCCCCGTTGTTAAGCAACGTATGCAGTGTGAAATCATTTAAAATTTGTTGTTTACATAGACAGACTAAAATATTCTACTATTAGTATGTATGTATGTATGTAAACTCTTTATTGCGCAAAATAAACAAGACAAAATACAATTGACAAACACTGAGATACATGCACAAAGGCGGACTTATCCCTTTAAGGGATCTCTTCCAGTCAACCTTTGAGTGGATGAAAGGAGTATTATATTAGGGATGGACGAGTGAGTTTAAAAATTGCAAACACTGAGAGCCACAATACATAACTTTACCGAATATAATACATAAACTCCTAAAACCTACCAGTCAATAAACTACTTTATACTACCTATAATATATATCAATAAAATATACTACATAAAATAAATAAATAAAGAGCGCAATAAACAAAGGAATATTTACCATTGATTTAAGAAGATGGTGCGAGCCACATCTTCTTCAAACCTTCCCTGAACGACACTATGGAGGGAGATTGCCTGATGGAGGTTGGTAAGCGATTAGTATTCGTTGTTATAGTGGCAACAGAAACGCATGCGTGCACAGTATGTCACACGCGAAAATACTTGTTTCTCATTATTTAAAATTAATTCGTAAATTAAATTGACATTGCCTGCCAGTTAGTTTGTATATGTATACAAACTCTTGTGTGTATACAAACTCCTACAATACTATAAATGACAGCTAAAACCTGAACTGAATCAGAATTGAATCGCATTAAGACGTCATGGTGAGGCTCCAGTAAAAGAAACAGCTGTTTAGTTTGTGTTTTTATTAACTTTATTAACTTCCTCTTGCCCATTAACTCATTTCACACACACAATACATTATTATAATACTAGCTTCTGCCCGCGACTTCGTCTGCCTAGAATCACTACATAGTATAAAACAAAGCCGCTTTCTCTGTCCCTATGTCCCTATGTATGCTTATATCTTCAAAACTACACAACGGATTTTGATGCGGTTTTTTTTAATAGATAAGAGTGATTCAAGAGGAAGGTTTTTATGTATAATTCTACGCAGACGAAGTCGCGGGCAGATGCTAGTTATACATAAAAACCTTTCTCTTGAATCACTTTATCTACCTATTAAAAAAACGCATCAAAATCCGTTGTGTAGTTTTGAAGATATAAGCATACATAGGGATATAGGGACAGAGAAAGCGACTTTGTTTTATACTATGTAGTGATAGTCTATCGTACGCTTCAGGTACAATAATGGTGATAATACCACGACCTACATACATAAATCACGTCTTTATCCCTTACGGGGTAGACCGAGCCTAAGGTGACAAGACCTAAAGACCACGTTAAGCATGTTCGTGGGCGTACGGATGGAAAGGAATCAAAATAGTGATGGGTTGCTAGCCACATCGCCTATATAATAATGATCCCTAAGATTTTCACCCAATCCCTCGATTGCCAAGACCTAAGGGCGACCTAGTGGGCAGAAACCTTAAGAGTAATATGCTACAGCATACATTAAACTCTGGCACTGCAGCAAGTAATTAGGGAATGTGTTTGCGCTTTTTGGTGTTCAAACTTTATTTGAAGCCTGAGACGTCTGAATATCCTATAGATAAGTTCCCAAAGTGTGCCTACTAATACAGGGGCCATACCATGACGTCTTAATGATATTCAAATCAGATGCTTCTTCTTCCTCTCTTTCTAATTTGCCCCCATCAGTATTCAAAAACTTGTGTCAAAAATGTCGGCAGCGTTGTACGGTAAAACACGGTCAAAAAGACCCCTGCCGGGCTCTTAGCCAACGGATAATGATATCCCTCAGAATCTGACAGGAAATCATTAACCGATGCCCAGGGTGCACCGGACCAAGCACTGCTCGGACGGATCCAAAAACGAACCGCAGCTCTTAACCACACGCGGTAACCCGACTCGCGCCCCATAATTCCGATTAAATTTTACGTTCCAGCTGTCATTTTTGACACTTCTAGTATGGATCTGACAGCGATCGATCTAACTCTGATTCGGAATTGAGTCCCATTAAGCCATCATGGTAAAGCTTTAGTTTCCTATTTTATAAACGTTACAGACAAGTGAATACGACTATTCGAAACACATTGCTATGCAAACCTGGGGCCCGATTTTCGAAAGCACATCACTCGAAAGTACCACTCGAAAGTGGTGTAAATAAACTTATATCCTCAAAACTACAGCTCTAATCAAAGTTTTGACTAGTTCACGAGATTAAAGCTGTGATTGTACATACACATACATACACAAATCACGTCTTTATCCCTTACGGGGTAGACGGAGCCTAAGGTGACAAGACCTACATGCCACGTTTAGCAAGACATTGAGGGTGTAGAGGTGGAAAGTGGAATCAAAATAGTGATGGGTATAGCCGCATCGCCTATAATATGATTCCTATGATTTTCGCCCACTGTCTTAATGGGTTTTTTTTTGTGATTGTGTCCGGCACAAATTTCCACCACTTTCGAGTGGTATTTTCACACAAGTGCTTTCAAAAATCGGGCCCCTGACAATTTCCGCGTCCGAAATAATGAAGATATTGGCGGTGACGCAACTTATCGGGTGTAAGACCGACTCGAACTTGGCCGGGTTCCCTTTTTAAATTATCTTTGCTCAAACAGATCTGTGTACCTATAGTTCCGATCCCCGAACGAAGATGGCGTTGTTTAGTCAAACAAAATGTTCTAGTTTGCTTTGTCTAGCCTCAACAAACAATAGAGAACCAGGATCCGTTTGTTGGCAAACAAAAACAAAATACTCATTCTAATTTACAAAATTAACAATCGTGTTCAAGGTAGGCTGTTGGACAAATCGTTCAGGTATTTTAGAATTTGTAATTGTGTCGTACAGACACATCATTCAAACAGATTACGCTTGGCGATAAAAATTCGCATAGTAACATGGTCACGTGACAGCTAGTAACAGATAGAAAAATTCGAAGGCTTACCCACCTGCTATGGGTGGTGTAGGGGTATAGCATGCGTCACGGAATGACGAGGATCCGGGTTCGATTCCCGGCCATAGCTTTACTTTTCGGATTTTTCTGTGTTCTAATTTTCAGTGTCGTGTAGAAATTTTATTTCTAACGGTAAAACCGTAAAAGTAAACAAAAAATCAAGAAATAAAAATTCTTGATTCATTTGATAGTACCTAAATTAGCTTCAATTACTTGTTATTACTAAGTATGAGACGATTTACTTAAGAGTTTTCAACTCGATTTAACCCAATTCCAACCGTCCGTTCAACTTAAAATTCTGATCAGACCGAAGACCAAAAAGTGTGTGCGTGCGTGCGTGCGTGCGTGTGTGCGTGTGTGCGTGTGTGTGTGTGTGTGTGTGTGTGTGTGTGTGTGTGTGTGTGTGTGTGCGTGTGTGTGTGTGTGCGTGTGTGTGCTTGCGTTGCTTACTCAAGTATGTTAAATTTCAGCTCAATCGATTGAAAATATCTGCTTCGAAATTGAGTCCCACCGGGCGAACATCGTCGTATGTGAGGCGTTACGGGAGCACTCGGTGTCACCGCGACGCCCCACGACCACCCCGGGATACACGGGGTAGACATAGCCTAAGGTAACAAGACCTAAAGGCCACGTTTAACAAAATTATGGGCGTGTAGCTTCCTTAATTTATTGTTAACAAAATCAATTGTTGAAGACAGACTTCCAGCATTTATTTGTCAGCGCCTTTTTTCCGAAACATTTCTATGACAAACGCATTTCAATGGTCTGCTGAAATTCCAAGCAAACACTCGTTTCGAGTGTCTTCGAGTGTATTCGGACGTGTTCGGCTATATTCGGCTGTTGAGACGGGAAGCTATAATCAGGCTTTGTGCTCTCTCCCATTGTTACGAGGGTCGTCCAGAAGCAGATATTAAAATAACTCAAAGGAAACGGAACGAGGTTTTTTTATGTTTAGTATTGTAAGTATTACCGTAAGTGTGGGCAAGGTAATGTGTAAGATACACATTGGGATGCTGTTTATGAAACACATACTTACATGAAAAGGATATTTTAGTAAGCCTTCTGGAGGTACCATAGATTTTCTTTTTTAATACATTATTTACAGCCATGTTGGTGTTGCTTCCATGCTGGTCTGGGAGTAAAGAAAAAACGAAGGAATGGGGTAGGAATCATGACTTACAGCCAATGCGGCTAGCAACCCATCATTATTTTGATTCCTCTTTCCACCTATACGCCCACATCATGCTAAACGTTGCTTTTAGGTCTTGTTATCTTAGGCACTGTCTACCCCGTAAGAGATAAAGATGTGATTTGTGTGTGTGCGTGTGTGTATGTTGTAGTAGGTTTTTTATTTTATTTATATCTATGTTACAAATACAGAATGTCAAATTCTCTAGGTCTAAATATACATACCCTCACGCCTCTTTCCCACAGTGGTAGGTAGAGCCTAAATAAATCCCACGGCTGGACACAAAGGCTCCTCTCAGAGTGAGAGGGCTTGAGTTATTTCCCATGCGGACCTAATGCGGATGCTTCGCAGATGTGTTATTAGACTACAGGCCCACGTACAAAAAATGTGGGTCATATGAACCACCAGGTGACGTATATAGGACGATATAAGAGCATAAAATAATAAGATTCAGCACTATGCCGTCACTTTTAAGCTGTCCAACTGGGTGCTGGTGAGAATTCAAAAGTGCAACCCTCGATTTTTTCCCCTTGTCGCATGATTTTTGTACGGCGTTGCGGAATAATGGATTAGAAGCTGTATTGAAACAGTATGAAACTGATGCCGTACAAATGGTGCGAATTTGAATTCTCACCAGCACCCAGTTGGACAGCTTACAAGTGACGGCATAGTGCTGAATCTTATTATTTTATGCTCTTATGTCGTCCTATATACGTCACCTGGTGGTTCATATGACCCACATTTTTCGTACGTGGGCCTGTAGTCTATATCACATTCTTGTTCGGTCTCAGTATAACCGTGGCATTGATATGGTACTGTCGTCCATTCCGGATAACGATCGAGAATGCGAAGTCGCATGAGTATATGCCTTCTCGGTTCTCGCGAAACTTCTCGCGTGATTCTGTAGCCGCTACAACGGTAGTTTCATGTTGTACCTCTTACCTATCCGTGTTCTAGTCTCATTAGAAATTTAAAGCATCGCATAAATTCAAAGCTAGGTTCGTTACGACGTTAATTGATCAAGGTTTTAATTGGTTAAGACTGTCCGGTCTCTCGGTCATCTATTGTGTCAGCCAAGGTCATATAACAATGGCCCAGAATTTATACTGGCTCTAGCTACAATGACAGAGTTGAATGTTATTTCCTACCCAAATTTCAGTCTGAATTTAATGAATTGATTAGGGTGACGGTACCAGTAATGAACGAGGTCCAATTATACACAAAAACTCTTATTTAAAATGTAATGTCCAGGGAAACTTCAGGAGACACAGAATTTCAGGAGCACAATTAAACAGCCTGTATGGTATTCACGTATATTGCAAACTGAACCTTTGGCTTAAATCTACCCGCCACCTTATAAGTTCTCATCTACTTACATTATATAAAAAATAAGGGATAGTGATTTATTTCACATACATACATACACAAATCACGTCTTTATTCCTTAGGGAGTAGACAGAGCTAAAGCTAACCAGACCTAATGGCCACGGTTCTAGATAAACCGCTTAAGTGAATTCTCGCCCGCGTGGGTACAAGCACGAGGTAGGACGACAAAGGAGACCGAGAGGTGCGGGTGCGCATCTCTCTTGGTGCCCTTTGTCGCCTACCCCGCGTCCCTGTACCGCGCGGGCGAGGACTCATTTAAGCGGTCGATCTATAACATGATTGTGGGTGTATAGGTGGAAATGGGATTCAAAGGCACCGTGTGTTATGTCCAGTCCGTCAGTTCCTAGATTCCTATCAAGTATGTCTTGCTATCTCCCTTACTCTTATTGTAATTTTAATAATTAACGCGCGTCTGCAAAGAATAAGTTTATCACTATCCCGCGGGAACTACGCAATTTTCCAGAATGAAAACAATCCTATTTATCCCGGGGCTGATCCTTGTAGTCCAAAGCAACCCAACAGGAAAAAATAAGTTCAAGTGGTTCGATCGGTAGGACAACGTGGCCAAAGGGGGAACTAAGATACTAAATTTATACATATATCACGTCTTTATCCCTTACGGGGTAGACAGAGCCTAAGGTAACAAGACCAAAGACCACGTTTAACATGATTAAGAGCGAATTGGTGGAAAAATCAATATATGATGGGTTGCTAGCCACATCGCCTATAACATGATCCCTAAGATTTTCGCCCAATCCCTCGATGATCTTTTACCATGTACGCTATAGCTATTTAAGTATACTAAACAAGTAAATTTTCCAGATTACCTACTAAAATCCTTGCAAAGGAAATATGAATTAATTACCATTTACCAGAATCCTCTTGTAAGCTGTACCGCTTATCAGTTGTTTGGCCAGCTCCAACTCGGTATTGGACCAAGTTCTCCGTTATCAGGAACCTCCGGACCGGTAAACGGATTTCGGTTTACAATGAACTCAAGGTCAGCAGTATACATTATTCTTCCAACTAGCTTTTGTCCGCGACTTTGTCTGCAACTTGCTATCCCACGCGGGAACTACGCAATGTTCCAAGGTAAAAAAAGCACGTGTTATTCCAGACTATATTTTATCTCTGTGCCAAATATGATCCAGATCTTAGCATCATGTCTTAATGCGATTCCGTTTAGGTTCATATTAAAAATGACAGTTAAAACTTGTACTGAGTCGGAATTGAATCACATTAAGACGTCATGGTGAGCTGTGAACCCTGTGAGCCTTCCTCTCGAACCCCTCTATTTATTGAAGAAAACGGCATTGAAATCTGTTCCGTAGCTTACAAAATCTAAGCGTACGTACAGAAGGTAAGTAAGTAAGTTAGAAAGAAGAAAGAAAGAAAGCATTTATTCCTTTTTGCAAGACACACAAATATAAGAGAATATACACAATTTTATAGAAAATAATCAAAACATGAGAATAGATCATGAGCGTTGTGTGTGGCTCAGCATTACGCTGAGGTGTTAGACACCTGCAGCACTGATTTTCAGCCAGAACCGAACCGAAAATTCACAAAAAAATAAAAAAGCCTAAGTGAACAAGACCCAAAGGCCACGTTGAGCATGATTGTAGACGCATAAATGGAAATGGGAATCAAGATAGTGATTGGTTGCTAGCATCGCTTATAACATGACTCCTAAGGTTTTCGCCCATTCTCCTGATAGGCTTGTACGTGCGGGAAAGAGAAACAGCAGGTTCATTCTATGTTTTTACTTTGCTCCCAGACCAGCATGGAAGTAATATTTTGATATTTTGCCATCTCAAAACCGATTCATAGCCGACTGAGATTGGATTTTATGTTCTTTCGACCGCGTTTCATAATTGAACAGATTGTTCGTTTTATTACTGTCGTATTTCATATTGGAAAGGCATAAAAATATACGAAGAGCTTTGAAATAAGTCACTGCGAAGCTATTTTAAAGAAAGTTGGCAGCGAAGTTTAATGTTGAATATTTTGGAGAAGGATTAACATTAATATTTTTGGCGATTAATAACGGAAATAAGGGAAACTGTTTTGAGTCAAAGAAGTTTTGTTCACTTTTAAGTGGTGCGTAGTTTCAAATAGCACCCGTCAAATTCATCATCACTACATAGTATATAACAAAGTCGCTACCTCTGTCCCTATGTCCCTATGTATGCTTATATCTTCAAAACTACACAACGGATTTTGATGCGGTTTTTTTAAATAGATAAAGTGATTCAAGAGGAAGGTTTTTATGTATAATTCTACGCAGACGAAGTCGCGGGCAGAAGATAGTTGTCAATAAAACAATTTCTTTAGCTGTTTCTAGAGTTCCGTACCCGAAGGGTGAAAACGGGACCCTATTTACTAAGACTTACTAAGTCTGTATCTTCCATGCTGGTCTGGGAGCAAAGAAAAAATAAAGAATGTACAAGTTGCTTCTCTTCCCGTGTAGATGGTAAAAGCCCATCGAGGGGATGGACGAAAATGGGAATCGTGTTATAGGCGTCGGCTAGCAAGCCATCACTATTTTGATTCCTTTTTCCACCTATACGCCCACAATCATGCCAAACGTGGCCTTTAGGTCTTGTTACCTTAGGCTCTATCTACCCCTCTTTTATGAGTCCAGGGGCTTTACCATGACGTTTTAATGCGTTCCAATTACGACTCAGTTCAGGTATTAGCTGTCATTTTAGTATGGATCTGACAGCGAGCGAACCAAAACTGAATCGGAATTGAATCGCATCAAGACGTCGGGGCTACCCCAGTGTTCGAAATTGAATAAACATACATACATAAATCACGTCTTTATCCCTTACGGGGTAGATAATGCTTAAGGTAACAAGACCTAAAGGCCACGTTTAGCATGATTGTGGGCGTATAGGCGGGGAATCAAAATAGTGATGGGTTGCTAACCGCGTCGCCTATAACATGATTCTTATTTTCCTCCATTCCCTCGATCGGCTTTTACCATCTGCTTGAATATACGTGCGATTAAAATCTCACGCGGCGTAAAAACTAGAAGTTGAATGTTACAATTGGCGTTTGAAACTTTTGAAATGTTCGGATGCGATGGCTGCTGTGAAAAATGAAGGTTTTTGCAGAAATTGTTTAAAAACAGTACGTGACCGACAGCGAGTAACGAGACCTTTTTCCTGGTATTTCATTGTTAAAAATTGATTGAACCGTTCGCATGAAGTTTATTTATAAACCATGAATATTTGTTACCATGTTTTTTTTTCCATGTTTTGATTCCTATTATTTTCGCCCATTCCCTGGATGACATTTACCATCTGCGCGGGTGGTGAAGCAACTGGTACATTCTATGTTTTTTCTTTGCTCCCATTGTGTCGCATTAAGACGTCATGGTAAGACCCCGGAACTGAGTCGCAATTGAATCGCATTAAGACGTCATGGTAAGACCCCGGAACTGAGTCGGAATTTAATCGCATTAAGACGTCATGGTAAGACCCCGGAACTGAGTCGGAATTGGATCGCATTAAGACGTCATGGTAAGACCCCGGAATTGAGTCGGAATTGGATCTCATTAAGCACGGTACGGCCCCAGGCGTGGTTAGACAGTAATAGATTACAAGGTTATATTTTCCTAGTCTACCTAACCCTCATCTCGTACCTTTTCTACTCATGTCCAGATATCAAAAGTGACGTCAGTTGTCCCAGGTCTGTGGGCAAACAAATAGCGACACGAGTACTGTGTCGCTTGAAGCTATCTCTTTGTAATTGTATGTATGTATGTATGTAAACTCTTTATTGTGCAAAATAAACAAGGCAAAATACAATTGACAAACACTGAGATACATGCACAAAGGCGGACTTATCCCTTTAAGGGATCTCTTCCAGTCAACTTTTGAGTGGATGAAAGGAGTATTATATTAGGAATGGACGAGTGAGTTTAAAATTGCAAACACTGAGAGCCACAATACATAACTTTACCGAATATAATATATAAACTCCTAAAACCTACCAGTCAATAAACTACTTTATACTACCTATTTAATTTAATTTAATATTTACCATTGATTTAAGAAGATGGTGCGAGCCACATCTTCAAACCTTCCCTGAACGACACTATGGAATTGTGACTTTAGCTTTGAAGTAGCGGACCAAATTATTCAAAATTATGCACTGTACTCGTAGTTTACACATTATAATTTTACATTAAATACATTCATACATAAATCACGTGTTTATCCCTCACTGGGTACAGCCTAAGGTAACAAGACCTAAAGGCCACGTTTAGCATGATTGTGGGCGTATAGGCGGAAAGGGGAACTGATGGGTTGCTAGCCACATCGCCGGTAACATGATTCCTATGCCCATTCCTTCCATGGGCTTTAACCATCTGCGCGGGAAGAGAAGCAACTGGTACATTCTTCGTTTTCCCTTTGCTTCCAGACCAGCATGGAAGTAAGTAAATAAATGTCAATGTCAACTGTAAATAATCTTTAAAAAATTATAATAAATAAATAAATAAATAATATCTTGGGACAAACTACACCAATTGACCCAGCCCCAAACTAAGCAAAGCTTGTGCTATGGGTACCAGGCAACGGATAGACATACTTATACAATGTAGATAAATACATACTTAAATACATACAACATCCATGACTCGGGCACAAACATTCGTATTTACCATACAACTGTCTGCCCCTACCGGGATTCGAACCCAGGACCTCTAGTTTCATAGTAGGCGGGTAGTAGGGCCTTGTGCAAGGTCCGTCCGGATCGCTACCACCATCTTACTCGCTAATCCTGCCGCTAAGTAGCAGTGCTCGCACTGCTGTGTTCCGGTGCGGAGAGTAAGACAGCCGGGGAAATTACGGGCACAAGAGGCATTTCATCTTAGTCCTCTAGGTTGGCAACGCATCTGCAATCCCTTCGGGGTTGCGGGTGTCTATGGGCAGTGGTGATCACTTACCATCAGGTGACCCACTTGCTCGTTTGCCTTCCTATTCATATAAAAAAAAAAAGTCAGGGTCACTAACCACTAGGCTATCCGGTCGTCAATATATATCTAGGTAATAAAAGTAAAATGTTACGTGAAATGGGGTTTTCCGCAAAACGTTTCAATATTTATAATGCACCTGTGTTGTCAGGAAATAGCTTTTGTCTATCCATCATCTTGGAATGTCCGAATAATATTACTGCTCTGAAACAATTAGTCTCCTCGAACTCCTGTAGCGCGTATATTGTGTGGAATTTCGTGAAATGCTCCATCTACAGGTACGCTAATACGTATAGTTGTATTGTTAAACCTGCCACGGTATGTTCCTTAATTAATACAAGCGTGTCTAATAGTTCAGCAATACCCGTACACCGGTAACACAAGAAATAGAGGATTCTTACTATTGTGTCTTTGTATCTCTACCGCTTGAGGGTCCATGTTTTCGGAAGCACGCATAAGTACCGCGCAGCCAGACAAAACAGCTATATAGATCTTAGGAGCAACAAGAAACTATAACTCTGGCATCTCTGCGGGTGTCTATGGACAGTGGTGATCATTTACCATCAGGTGACCCACTAGTTCGTTTGTCTGGCCTCTCTAACATAAAAAAAAAAAAACTGGTCCTTGACAGGTCCCATTTTGTGCATTTTAAGAAAAGCTTCAACAACATGGCAATTAAAGTAAACAACAATCTTGTTGTTCTAAAGTAGTCCACAATGTTGCGGGGAGTACGTTTTTAGGTTTATTTTAGCTTTAGTTTAATTAATTTAGATACATTTATATTTTTATATTAGCCTTCCGTCCGCAGCTTCGCCCGCGATAAATTAATTTTCCCGTAGGAATAGGTATTTTCCAGCGGTAAAAAGTAGCCTATGTCACTCAGTGATAATGTAGTTTTCTAACGGCAAAAGAATTTTTAAAATCGGTCCAGTAGTTTCGGAGCCTATTCAATGCAAACAAACAATCAAATTTTTCCTCTTTATAATATTAGTATAGATTTAAGTAATTACACATTAAGTTTAAAAGTGTTTACCTCCACTTACATTGCCTAAATTTGCATAATAATGACATCCTATCGCCAAAAGTTTCCCGAAAATCGGAACTGAAAAAAAACCAAACCAATTCTTTTCAAAATTGAACGGCTCGTCTATCAATTTTGTTCAAAAATAGTTACATTTAACTAGTTTTAAAGGGTACGTATTAAAATACATAAAGTTTAAAATGTATAATGGGTTAAAATACATAATGGTCTATAATATATAATGCGATTTTTCAGAAAGTTACAAATTAACAGGATTGTTATAAAACAAACATAACCTAACCTAAACCAATCTATAGATTACGATATCAAAAAAGTTCATTTAGCTAATAGTTTTACAGAAAATTGCGTTATATATTTGAAACCATTATGTATTTTAACCCATTATACATTTTAAACTTTAATGTATTCTGATCCGCTCCCGTTTTAAATGCTAAGAATGTGTATTTCCCACAATTTTAAAATACAATGCTGATAAGCACCAGAACTCTCATCTCTATGTAAATCACAGATTTCTGGCCACCGGAATACTACTGCACTCGTAATAAATATGCATGTTTGTACAGACACACAGAATATTAAGACTAACGATAATAACTAAGATATTCTGAAACGGAAATTATATGAATAGTTTTGGCCTGTTAGATCTTGTTTAGGGATTGCATGAAAAACATATATATTTCACACAGCCTTACAAGGGCGGATCCAGCTTTGGCGCCAGGAGGGGGTCACATAGTCGTGGTCAAGTCAAGATTCCAAGTTACATAAAATCTGTATGGTGACAAAATATAATTATAAATAAAATCATTATGTTCAATTAGTGGTCCACCTAAGTCCTGGAACCGGCTCAGGGAGGGGGTCATGACCCCCATGCCCCCCCCCCCTGGATCCGCCCTTGCAGCCTTAGTTATCTTGTAGTAGAGGGTAAATATCGGAGTAGCAGGGTAAATATTTTTTTGTTCATCAGTATGTATGTAAAAAAACTCTACATCCAAACCATTCAATCCTCACATTTTTCCCAGAAGAATCACCACGGTAACCTTTTTGCGGTCAAAGATGGCGTATATATGTATATCTGAATGCCAAAACGTTCCTCGAGCTTAGGATTCCGGTCAGGTCATGCGGCGTGACTTTAAAAATTCAGGCTTCATCCGGCTACTGCCTTTAGGTACACATCGGGGAAGTATTTATTCTCTTTACCTTAGAATTTAGAGCTAGTCATAAAACAAGCAAAACTAGAGTGTGTAAGTTTTATCGCTGTTTGCGATCACCAGTTTTAACCTCCGACGCAAAAGGGAGTAATAAGTTTGACACCAATGTCTGTTTGTGTGTGGCGTCGTAGCTCGCAAACGCATGGACTTATTTCGATGCGGTTTTTTCTTTCGAAAGCCAGGTTCCTTGCGGTGGTTCTCAGCCATGTTTGGTAAAAATCGGTCCAGCAGTTTGAAGAGTATGAGGTCTTTTCCAAGATGATGTAAGGTATTTTTGGCAAAAAAATGATTAAATATCTTTGATCTTTAACACACACACAAATTTTAATCACGTCTTTATCCCTTACGGGGTAGACACAGCCTAAGGTAACAAGACCTACAGGCCACGTTTCGCAAGATTGTGAGCGTATGGGTGGAAAATGGAATCAAACTAGTGATGGATTGCTAGCCGCATCGCCTCTAACATTATTCCTATTTTCGCCCATTCCCTCGATGGGCTTTTACTATCTGCGCGGGAAGAGAAGCAACTGGTACATTCTATGTTTTTTCTTTGCTCCCAGAGCAGCATGGTAGTTCGATCTTTAATAACTTTTTATATACGTCGTGGGTTTTTAAAAAAAAACATTTTTTTAGTACTAAACGTTTCGTTTATTTCGTTCTTAATCTTCTGTATATATTTAATGGTAGGTACAAACATACTTACTATAGTCTTTCCAATCATTTATTTTCTCGATGACAGATGTAGTTTGATAGTTATAGTGTTGTGACCTAATAAGTGATCAGTAGATACGATATCGATCCAATTTTATTATATATACGAGTAGTTGAGAAGTACACAGCTATGGAGCCAATAAAACAACCGACTTGAATGCTAATTCATTACTAAGCATGCAAAATGACCGAATGACAGTATATTTGTAATGAATAAACTAAAAATTACTGGACAAACAAAAAATATTTCACCATTAAAATGCTAAATTATTCCTGAGTAACATAGGCTATTTTTTATCCCGGTAAAAAATTACAACGTGTACAGAGTCGCAGGAACACATCTAGTTCAATATATACAATACCGATACAATATCGATATTTCAATCATAACATCACTATTTGCATTCCCATAGAATGTAACTTTACTAAAACGTTTATTGTTTATCGTACTTTAAAAAGATATTACTGCATATCTGGACTCAATTTGTCTTAGATGCATATTATTATGGGATCAAGGAACAAAATTAGGCATTCGTCATATTTTCTATACCTCGCATTTAAAAGTTATTTTTTGCGTAAAAAGCGCAGTTACATTCTACGGGAGCTGTCATCGAGAAAATAAATTATTGGAAAGGCTATAACAAACAATTCAATCTAAACATGGTTGTTACAATATTATAATGCAATGTTTTCTTTCCATCTGTAACAAACATTCAGAGACCATTAAAATTTATGAAGAAATACCCATCCAGGTTCACACAACACTCATACATAATTTAAACCGAGGATCTTCAGCTTAAGAGGCCGTGTCGGAATCAATACTACAGCGACATCTCTTGACAATGTGAGGCTTTTTTTTTTATATATATAAGAGGGGGAAAACGAGCAGACGGGTCACCTGATGGAAAGCAATCACCGTCGCCCAGGGACACCTGCAAGACCTGGGGAATCACAAGTGCGTTGCCGGCCCTTTGAGGAACAGGAAGGCTCGCTTTTTAAAGATCCCTAAATTGTACCGCTCAGGTAATGTTGCAGGAAGTTGGTTCCAGATCTTTACCGTACGAGGAAAGAAATTACGTTTAAAACGCACGGTACTTGACTGCCAACCATCAAGATGTTGAGGATGGAAGGACAGACGGCTCCGCGAAGTACGGTAGTGGAATTTAGCCGCAGGCAGCAATCCGAAGAGTTCATCGGAGCACTCCCCATGATAAATACGTCCCTCCGCACAGCCAGAGAATCGAGCCGACCAGAAAGAGCCTGGTTATCGACAAAATGAATGGATGGATTTACAAAGGGTTTTGAAAGCAAGTGTGTAAACTATAGACATGCGGGTGGCAGGCGCACTACCCGCCCGCACCGCTCTCGGTCCCCTTTGTCGTCCTACCCCGCGCCCCTGCACCGCCCGGGCGAGGACTCATTTAAGCGGTCGGTCTATAAATGTTGGATAAGTTGAAGGTTCCGTCAATATAAAATTACTAACTGTATCTCGCGACTTCGTTTCAAAAGAATATCTTTATATCCCGCAGGAACTGGGCAATTTTCCGGGATAAAAATTAGCGTAGGTATGTGTAATTTTTTTTTAATTGCAACGCAATTGTTCCAAATTTATGCTGTATTAGCGATTGCCTGCGGCTTCGTCTGCGTGGAATTCGCTTATCGCTATTCCGCGGGAACTATCCAATTTTTAGGGATAAAAACTATCCTATGTCCTTCACCGAGACTAGAACTATCTCTGTACCAAATTTCATTAAAATCGGTTCTGTCGTTTAGGTGTGAGAGCGTAACAGACAGACAAAGTTACTTTCGCATTTATAATAATAGTAAAAATTGACAACTTTAGGCATAGACACAAAGAATTTAAACTTAATCATCGTTAAAGCATTGTTTTAAAGAAACAGCGACTCCGAGATCGGACTAAAGTAAGACAAACGGTGTTTTATCTCATATTTTAAAATCTATTCTCATGAGACCACTTCGTCTGTGTCATTAATTATTGTTCTTATTTAGAACTAGCTTCTGCCCACGACTTCGCGTAGATTTAGACTTAAGAACTGATCTTGACAATGATTATTTACGTTGCGAGTCTAGGCAGCTACGACCTTTGATATGTTTGTCGCTATCCCGCGGGAACTATGCAATTTTCCGGGATAAAAAGTAGCCTATGTTTCAACCTAGTGTACCAGATATCTCCGTTCTAAGTTTAATGCAAATCCAATAGTTTCGGCGTGAAGAAGGAACAAACATACACACTCACCCACATCCTCACAAATTTTCACAAATTATGGGATTATAAAGTAACATTATTGATGTGAGATGTGTGTGTGTTTTGGATCGGAAGACCAGCGCTGGCTGCAAGGCCAGCATTATGCTGAGATGGGACCATTTCGTGATATATGTCCTTATGTTTTTTACCTCTTTTTCTTGTCTTTGTAACTATTATCTATGTCACGAATAAATGTTTTCTTTCTTTCTTTCTTTCTTTGTTTCCTTTGACTCCGATTGAGAGAGAGAGAGAGAGAGATATATATATATATATATATATATATATATAAATATATATGTAGTATTTTAAAATAAAACCCCAGAATTAACACAGACTGCTTTTAATTAATTTTAAAACACATAGAAATAATTACAACAAGCTTTGTATTTTCAAGCGAATCCCCCCTCCCCGCTACTCCCATAGACTCAGACATAACTTTTTTTTATAAAATTATAATCCTACATATATATATATCTCTATCTATATAGGGATATATTGCGTCTTTATCCCTTACGGGGTAGACAGAGCCTAAGGTAACAAAACCTTAAGGCCACGTTTAGCATGATTAAGGGCGTGTAAGTTATATTATATTAAGTTAAGAAACAGTTTTTTTTTTAATTTAGGAAATAAACGGTTACATTTAAATATTGTAACATGCAATATAAGTTCATAAAAACCAACAGTTCCATATATTATAAACAAACTTAGGAATCATGCCTACGCTAACAAAACAGTTTTACCTACATACATTGCTTTACACTGTTTTTCTCGCAATATCTTTTAAACCTACGTGAAAACATTGAACAGCTACAACATAACCTCTAATCATAAAGCAAATTACGTATTGAATCTCTGTACCTCTGCAGTGATGATGAAAAGATGTCCAAATCCATAAAGCTTCTATTGTAATCGCAACAAGCTCGTCTGAAGAAAGTGTTACGCGCGTGATTTGATCGACAAAAACTAACGTGAAAAGTGGAAAAATGTCATGAGGGGATACGACGAGGGGCTCGGAGTTTAACCTCTGCAAGAAGGGTAGTTTTAACAAAGACATCAATATTAGAAATAACAACGCTTTATTCACAGCACACGGTAACCCCGGCCCCCATGTTGTGTCTCAGCGATAGCAAAGTGAGATTGCCTAATTAACAGACCTCAGTAATTGGAAAACAAGAGGTAGGAGCTCCGCCAGGCGCGGCGTTAGATTAACAAATACGCGCATGGAGGCCAATACTTTTATCCCAAGGGATAGAAGGGTAACAAACCCTATCAATGATTGTGATTAGGTTTCCTTACTGAAAAGGATACGTTGTTAATTTTAATTGACTCGATTTCTTTACGTTGTATGTATGTATGTATAGCTCTTTATTGTATGTACATAAAACACAAGAAAAAGATGAATACAGGACAACACACATGCACAAAGGTGAACTTATCCCTAAAAGGGATCTCTTCCAGTTAACCTTTGAAGGATTGACATAAGTGTTAAGCAAGAGTAGACACACAGAAAAAGTAAAAGAACCGATAGACATACATACATACATACCGTCACGCCTCTTTCCCACAGGGGTAGGCAGAGACTACTTTATTCCACTTGCTACGATCTTCACATATTTCTTTTGCTTCAGCCACAGTCATCAATCTCTTCATACATGCTCGTCGGTTTCGGATACTCCTGACCTGACCTGAACCGATAGAAACCTAAAAAAATCCTAAATGTCAAAATTTTTTTTTTTTTTGTTTGATTGTAAATAATTTAACTTTTAAGGGATTTCATACCTTAAAGGAATATAATAGAATCCTATAATAATAATAATAATATATATAATAATTCCACGCTGGTCTGGAAGCAAAGGAAAAACATAGAATGTACCAGTCGCTTCTCGTCCCGCGCAGATGGTAAAAGCCCATCGAGGGAACGGGCGAAATACTTAGGAATCATGTTATACGCGTTGCGGCTAGCAACCCATCACTATTTTGATTCCCCTTTCCACCTATGCGCCTAAGATCGTGCTAAACGTGGCATTTAGGTTTAGGTCGCTGTTAACTCGATGCTGTTGTGTTTGTGATCATTGCTTGATTTTTTTTGGTAGGTGTATCCGCGACCGTCTCCTGTCGTAAGTGCTTGGGTGCAGTAGGCTCTGGTTCTAACGCAGATGGACAGGCGGGAAGCCTCCCTTTTTTCGTTCGTCAGCGTCCTGTCCAACTTTTTGCATTCCCTTACCGGTATCGCTCTGTGATCGAACATACAGACTAAATGAAACACAGCGAAGTCACTCCAAAAAAAAAACGCTCAGGAATTCGTAATACTGAAATGAAAAAGTGAAGAGCTTTACTAAGTACAATTTCTTCTGTGTTCTGTGAAAATGTTCATCAGACAAAACACAAGAAAGGAATGCGGAGGGAATTGAATTTTAGGACGACACCACGGGTAAATTTTACAATTTGACAGCTTGCTACTACTTAGGTACTTAAAGCTAAGCAAAGCTACTACTTACTAAAGTTACTTTACTAAGCAACAGATAAACTTAAATACAAATATTTACGCGTCTTAAAAAGGAACATTTGTATACTCTATTAGTAACTTCTTCTGTGTTACTCATACCAAGATATGGCAGAGACTAAAACCGCTGAGTTTCTCTCTCAAGTTGCCTTGCATCATATTCTTGTTTATATAATTGTTTTCTTTCTTTGTAATCTTTACCTGTTTCTTGTGTAGGCCAATAAAAAAAATTGATTACCGTTTCCACCTACCTGTTACCAAATGCTTTGTCTGCCCCGTAAAGGATTACAGACGTGGATTGTATGTGTGCTTATGTTTAATCTTACAACGTCGAAAACTAAACAAAAGTTGAAAACCGGATAGGATTCAACGAAATGTCATAGGAAAACTTTATTCACCACGCCTGTATTTAGTAGTTTTGTCAGTATGCGTGGGAGAATATTCAGCGTTTTTCGGCGTTTGTTTTTCGTCATTATCGCATCAGCCATTAAAAGAGAGATGATCATGAGACTTTACTTTTTATGACAACGAAACATGGATGCTGCATTTAGCTTGTCCAAAGTTATTGCGGCTTGTCCTTCTGTTTGACGACCGGATGGCCCAGTGGTTAGAGAACCTGACTATGAAGCTTGAGGTCCCGGGTTCGATCCCCGGTCGGGGCAGATATTTGTATGAAAAATACGAATGTTTGTTCTCGAGTCTTGGATGTTTAATATGTATTTAAGTATGTATTTATCTATATAAGTATGTTTATCCGTTGTCTAGTGCCCATATTACAAGCTTTGCTTAGTTTGGGGCTAGGTCAATTGGTGTCAATTGTCCCAAGATATTATTATTATTATTATTTTGTTAGGATAACAACCGTGGGACGACAATGGCATGAGCCGAGCGGTCGAAACGCTTCAATTGACCCGCGGGTATCAGGAGCGTTTATTTTAATGTGCTGCAGCTGTTTTAAGCTTCTCAGTATACCGTGGACTGAGAGAATGTCGCTACACCTCACGAAATCTGCAAATCGCACGGCAGAATCCGCCAGTTATTTGCACGGTACTGCATTCATTTACAACTCGTTCTGATATCGACTAGGAATTTAAATTACTAAAGCAAATTACTTTTCGTGTAGAACTGTAGCTGGTCACGAGGTGAGTTCGTTTCTGACTTTATTCTGTTAAGGTGCATTGGGGTAAATTCGAAATCCACTAAACTGGGAACAATACCATTTTTTTTTATTCGGAGGGAAAATGCATTACGCACTATCCACCGCGCCGTTGGGACGACGCGGCGGGGTGTATGGGGCTCTCCTCCATTCCTTCCCTCCTTTGGGAGCGAAGGAATGTAGAAGGCATACCCATTAAAGCCTCCGGTATTCCCTCGACTGCCAGACAGCGGGTGCTATGGGAGCATATTGTGAACCACGGCACCCGCTGGCCGGCCCAGCCACCCAAGCTGGAGCTCCTCTCCGAGAGGGAAGAACTGGGAACAATACCATAATCTGGCAACGCCAAAGACATTGGAGCTTCTAGGTAAGCGTTGCTAAATCCTACTATCCTACTATATTATAAACGCGAAAGTTTGTAAGTATTAGACTACAAGCCCATGGACAAAAAACAACATGTGGAATGAACCAGCGTGAATGAAGCTTAGAAGGCTGTTACTGTATCATAAAATAACTCTGAGCGCTAGGCCGTCTTTTCTGAGCGGTACATTTATGGATGGATGGATGTTTGTTACTCTTTTATGCCAGAACGGCTGGACAGGTATTGATGAAATTTGGAACATAGATAGATTATAGTCTAAAATAACATATAGGCTACTTTTTATCCCGGAATATTGCGTAATTCCTGCGGGATAACGATAAACCAATTCTATTCTACGAAGTTGCGGGCCACAGCTAGTCTATCATAATTTTCTCTAAACCTATTAAACAGATATGCGTCCGTTTGTATTAGGATGGCAGTATAGTTCAGTTGTATTGGCACAGGTACTATCAGCCCCAAACAGAGGCAATTGGGGTGTATACCTTGGCCACGCTTGATTGTACAGCTATTAAATCGGATTTGATGCCCGGGTATTGGTCTGCATGGAGGAATTAAGCATAGAGTTGCAATACACCGATTCCGTGTTGCAATAATGATTTGATAACACACCGTATACCACAGATATTAGATATACCGTTAAACAAATATCACGATTTGTATTCATACATACATACATATATATTATCACGTCTTTATCCCTTACGGGGTAGACAGAGCTTAAAGTGACAAAACCTTAAGGCCACGTTTAGCATGATTAAGGGCGTATAGGTGGAAAGTGAAATCAAAATACCTAGTGATGGGTAGAAGCATCGCCTATAACATGATTCCTAAGACTTTCGCCCGTTCCTTCGATGGTCTTTTACCATCTGCGCGGGAAGAGAAGCAACTGGTAAATTCTATGTTTTTTCTTTACTCCCAGACCAGCATGGATTTGTGTTCTGCCGTCCTAATTTATAAGTTTTTATGCTTTTTTCTATACGTCTAATTTTTGATAAAAAGTTTTGTTTTTCAAATGTCCGTTGCTTCCCAAGTCATGTCAATACAGCAAACCTAAATTCCTCAAAAGTTTTCCAACAGGATGTTTGTCCAAAAACACAGGTTCAGCTTTTTAACATTTTTGAACAGACTAGCTTCTGTCCGCGACTTGGTCCACGTAGAATTAGACTTAAGAACTGATGTTGATAGTATTCTGTAATAATTAACTACGTTACGACTCTAGGCAGCTATGACCCGTGACGTTTATCGCTATACCGCGGGAACTATGCAATTTTCCGGGATAAAACCCCCTTCTTTTTCTTAGTGTTTATTCTAGACAGAGACGGGTAGTGTGGGTATTGTTGTAACGAGGGTAGTTGTGCGCCGCTGTCAGTTGCGTCGAGCAGCCGCGCGAACAGAGCGCTAGCGCGCAGTGTTCGTTTCGCTGCCGCCGGGGCGAGCGCTCCAGGAAGAAGGACTACGAAATAGTCCGAAACATGTTAAGCATCACTTGACTTTTTATACGTGAGTTATCCGTTTAGAGAGAGAGAGAGAGAGAGAGAAATATTTATTTACACACATTCGATACACTGTGGCAAAGAGGCGTGACGGTATGTATGTATGTATGTATTCGATACACGTAGATATATAATAGGAAGAAGAAATACAATATACTTAGCAATAGTACCGATATGGTGTAAAATGGGCCCCACTCAGCATAATATTGCGGCAAGCCGCAACGCTGTTTTTCAGTAGGACCCCGATAAAATTAAAACTAAACATATAAAATACACATACACTGTGGCGACACGAACGCCAGTGGAAAGCACTATACAAACAAGCTGACAAATATAAGGTTTAGGTGTAATTACGGGTAGTCTAACTCGCGTGCGACACAGCTCTCGCTCGCTCTCAGAGCTAGCCTTGTAGTATTTTTCAAGACAGCCTAGCTTTAGAAAACGCGCCGTCACCCCCCAAATTACCAAGTCTTTGAGGACATCATTAATCAGCCTAAGGATGTGATCGAGTGACGTCATCAATTTACGGGATCACCAAATTTGTAGTGAGGTTTATTGTCAAGCAAGATAATGCCGGTGTTATTTAAAGTGACTAAACAAATACGTAACCTTTGAGTTTACAATATAGTTACTATCAGTAGTGTAAGTTTTCGCACATAAAAACGTCTTAAACGCGTTCACGTAAACGTCTCAATTACTATGGAATAATTGGCAGCGCCACTTGCGGATCGAAACGGCAACTGTTCTCATAGTATTTGACATTTTAACGCAAACGCGTTCGAGACGTACTTTAAGAGCGAAAACTTACACTAAGCAGTAGAAGTTGATAAATACTATTGCCAAGGGGACAATATCCAAGCGTTCAGACCGCTCGGCGCATGCGTCATTGTTGTCCCACGATAATTATCCTATCAGAGGACAAGCCGCAACAACTTTGGACAAGCTAAATGCAGCATCCATACTATGTTTCGTTGTCATAAGAAGTTAAGTCTCGGGATCATCTATACTAATATTATAAAGAGGAAAGATTTGTACCTATTTTTGTATGTTTGTAATGAATAGGCTCAAAAAGTACTGGGCCGATCTGGATGAAATTTGGAACATGGATAGATTATAGTCTGGAATAACACATAGGCTACTTTTTATCCCGGAAAATTGCGTGATTCCCGCGGGATAGCGATAAACGAATTCTACGCAGACGAAGTTGCGGGCAACTGCTAGTAGCTTATAATGGTATTTGCTGAGACAATTATGACGAAAAAACGCTGAATATTTACCCCAAGAGTCCTCTGTCCGTCCGTCTGTCTTTCACCAGGCTGTATCTCATGAACCGTGATAACTAGACAGTTGAAATTTTCACAGATGATGTGTTTCTATTACCGCTATAACAATAAATATTGAAAACGCAACATTTCTATGATACCGATATAAAATAATACACTGCCTACATTTTTATCTGTAGCAGGGAGGGCTCTAGTAACACTGGATTTTATTACTGCCGAATTTGTAAGGAAGTCTCGGCGCGCGAGGCCAGTTTTTTATCTTAAAAAGGGAAATATTTTCACTGTGTCGTAATCCTAATAAACTGTCTTCCACGTACGATAAAAATAAATCCTTTTATGAATCTTTTATGGATTTTGCCAAAATATAATCCGTATTCTCGCTTGGCTCGAGCCTGATTCCGGGAATGCCGACATCGCTAACAAAGAAGGGATAGAAGCGTAAAGTACGGAGAACGGTACGAGGAAGCAGGTGCTAAGTAGAAACTTGTGTCTTCGTCGTTCCGAGATTTTACGTTTTTATCATAACACTGCGAACATTCTGAAGTTTAACAAGAAGAGTTTGTATAACATACATACGTAATACATACACGAATCACGTCTATATCCCTAAGACAGAGCCTAAGGTTACAAGAAAGCTACGTTTAGCATGATTGTAAGGGTATTGGTGAAAAGGGGAATCAAATTAGTGATGGTTTGCTAGCATCGCCATAACATGATTCCTAAGATTTTCTCCCATTCCGTAGATGACCTGTGATTCTACGATTTTCTTTGGCTACCAGACTAGCTTGGAAAATTATGAAACGAAATTTAAAAAAAAATGGAACGAGGGCGTCGCCGCGCACAACAGACCTATGAAAAATGAAAAATGAAAAAATATTTATTCAGTAACTTAAATTAGAACAACAATATCAGTGCTGGTGGTATTGTATCTTACGATTTAAATAGGTGTAAGAATTTATTTTACAAGCTCTAAAAACCTAAAACTCCAAGAAATCTGTAAAATTGAAAACAATTTTCAAGAACAGAAAATTAACTAAATTAAAATGAAACAAAAACAAAGGCAGATACAAATATGTGCAATTAAAGTATTCAGTCTGCGTTTGTGTGTGTGGGGGGAAGGATAAAATCATCATACAGGTTTTTGAAATAGATTTTCAATCTCAAAATACCTTTTAGATGAAATAAGTAGGGGACCCTTAGAAATAAGTATCACGCTGAATATCCCTGTATTCATCAATATATTATGATACTGGGAGTGTAATGTACGAACAAAACCATCCCACGATTCCTTCACACATGCACACGTCAATATTAAAATGGCCATCAAAAGGTCAGCCCGGGGCATAGAGCAATTAACCAAAAGAGTGATCCGAGCTATACAATTCTGCAATACATTTTTGACGGTAGTTTCCTTTCCTACATAGAACAAAGCACATGTAGTTAGGGGCCATTCAAGTATTACGTAAGCAGATTTTTTACAATTATTTACCCCCCCCTACCCCTTGTCAGCAAAAGTAAGCAAACCTCTTACCCCCCCCCCCCCTCCCATGCTTACGTAACCATTGGTACCTATATGCATTTTTCTTTTAATGGATTCTGTTTTTTATTGATTTGTGAGCAGCAGTTCGAATCGAAGCTAATCACCATATCGACCCCCCTCCCCTCATGTAATCAAAAATAAGCAAAGCAATAACCCCCCAGCCCCCCTCAAGCGCTTACGTAATACTTGAACGCCCCCTTAGTTACATACACACGCACACATTTTCATTTTTTTTCTTTTAAGTTAAATTACTATATTTAAAATAGAGATAAAGTTGTATCATTAGTATAATTGTTGTTTGTGGCAATCAATTATATTTTATTAGAATTACAGAATGCAGCAATCACACAGATTATTAAATTTACCTACACACACAATATTGTCAATTAAAATCGTAAGTAGTGACCAGCATTACAAAAATAAGGAGCGACCGCACCGCCGCGTGTGCGCACTGCGCAGTGACGGGTCGTAGGCGTCACGTTTTCTCACCGTTTTTTTTATACATTTTGTTGCGTAAACGCACCGTCAACGGCTTTTACGCACCGGTGTGGTCGCACCTTTAAAGGTTTTTTATTTATTTTCAAACCTATCATATTCAGTCCCTACTAAAGAGACCTCCTGTCTTAAGTTATTACGTAATTAGCTAACCTAACAACATATAATGCCTATATCAAAATTAAAAATCGTTTATGTTATAAATAAATAAATTGACTTGGCATTCGCATTAAACCATCAATTTAATATGATATTTATAAAACACAATTTTTCTCACAAGTAATGCAGATTATATTAAATTGATGGGTTAATGCGAATGCCAAGTCAATTTATTTATTTATAACATAAACGATTTTTAATTTTGATATGGGCATTATATGTTGTTAGGTTAGCTAATTACGTAATAACTTAAGACAGGAGGTCTCTTTAGTAGGGACTGAATAAATTAACCGACTTGGTATTACATACATGGATCTCACAACTTTTTACAAGTTTTGTTTTTGATGGGATTATATTTGTACAGTCAAGGGCAAAGATATGTATACACCACAGAGTGTCAAAAAGCATGGTCATCTAAATGGTCATAAATTTGGCAACATATAAAAGTACATAAATTAGTATACATGATTTGAGAGATAACTATGTATACAACATTTGCAATAATATGTCCTCATGTATTAGGCCATAAACTTAGAAACACCGTAAAGTTCAAAAATATGTATACACTATTTAACCATTAATTATGTATCTAATATGGTAACCAAAAATATGTAAACAATCCAAAATTCTATTAACACAACTTTATTGTCAGGAGCTTATGAACGTATTTGCGTAACATCGAACTCTGTAGTCTTAATGTAATCAGCCAACCACTTGAAGCTTCAAGTCGTATACAACAACTGCTATTCCAAACTCTTTAACTGATAATTACCTACTCTATTTATTTTAAATCATGTCATGTGCCCACAATCTTGCTAAATGTGGCCTGTAGGTTGTAGGTACCTGTTACCATAGACTCTGTCTACCCCGTAAGGGATAAAGACGTGATTTGTGCATATGCTATGCATGTGTCATGTGTCACTTTTGGATTTTTTAATTCCATTTGACTTACCGTTTCTTATGGTTTATCTGGCGGCTTTTCATTAATTTTGAAGGAGAAAATGTATCGTTTAAGCGATCATTTAAAACATAGGATTGTTGCCTTATGCGAGGAAGGTATATACGTGCTTGATATAGCTCTGCTGACGAATTAGGCATCACGGTAAGAAATATTAAACATGTTAATAATAACGTACTATAGAAAATATTACTCTCTAATCACTTTGTCTTAAGTTTAAGGAGTGGTTTTCTTTATTATACAGTTATTTTAAGTATATTTTGCCTTTTATTAAGTAAAAAAAAATTAGAAAATAGCGTAAATCGCCAATTACTGTATGATTTGATATTGACGACACGGATGGCTCAATGGTGAAGCAACCGCTTTCTGAGTCGGAGGTCCCGGGTTCGATACCCGGCCAGGGTAATGTTTGTGTGATCAACTCGAATATTTGTGCTTGGTTCATGGATGTTCTACATACATACATACATACATACATACATACATACATATATCATGTCTTTATCCCTTACGGGGTAGACAGAGCCTGAGGAAACAAAACCTTAAGGCCACGTTTAGCATGATTGTAAGCGTATAGGTGGAAAAATTAATCATAATAGTGATGGGTTGCTAGCCGCATCGCCTATAACATGATTCCAAAGAATGTCGACCATTCCCTCGATGGACTTTTACCATCTGCGTGGGACGAGAAGCAACTGGTACATTCTATGTTTTTCCTATACATACATACATTCACACATACATTCATACATACATACATTCTATGTTCTATATATTTAAGTATGTATTTATTTATATAGGTATGTATATCATCTACTCGTAACTAGTACCCATAACACAAGCCTTCTTGAGTTTATGTATACATATTTCGATACTTTGGGTATATATTTATTTTTTGTGCCTGAATCTAGCGTTTTCATCTTCAATCAAAATCAACGAAATCTGAATCTGTAAAATCTGTTAAACATGCCGATTGATAACGTCGTGGTGACAGGTCAAAACATGCGACAAACATATGCAATGACAAGTCTGTACTGTTTTCGTGAATTGTCAAAACATACTTTACAAATTTGTTTCGTGTGACTAGGCCGTAAAGTTGATATTCGCAGATTACATTTTGTATACATATTTTCGTAGCAATTACTGAATCTATATATAATGACATAAGTATGACTATAATATTTTGCATTATTTGCAGGATACTAATAATGGAATTTTGATTGTATACAAGTTTTTGGACTTGCTAGGTACATATTTATGTTGCCAGTGTAGTTTCCATATTTATTACCATTTGAATGAGTATATATCTTTTTAACTTTATATGATTACTTATTTTCTTTCACTTTACTTGCATATATATCTTTGCCCTTGACTGTACAATAAAGCATTTACTTGCTTACTGACTTACTTTTTACACTCTATTATCTAATTCATCTGTGGTCTGGAGTTTCTTTTGCTTACATTATGAATTACTTAAAGGCCCCTTTTTCCCGTATTTTTACTGATTCTCGGGCAAGCCTTGGTTACCTTACAGGTCACATGGAAATATAATCTCTTTTGTACCCGAGTTTGGAAACCTTTGAATATTCATCAAAATAAACACAGGGAAAACCGTTGCTGTTAAAACGGTGTTTTAGAACCGTTTTCCAATTTCAGATAAGGTTTTTAGAAAACGTATAAAAGAAATACATACACACATACACAAATCACGTCTATATACGGGGTAGACAGTCCAAAGGCCACGTTTACCAGGATATATGATACCGTATAGGTGGAAAGGGGAATCAAAATAGTGATGGGTAGCCGACGAGATTTGCCTTCTGAGCAGGAAGATAAGCAACTGGTACATTATATGCTCTTTCCTTTTTCACACAAACAGAACTTCAATTAAATTAGATCAAATCGTTGCCGAATCTGTTTCGTTTCTCCAAACGCTCCGATGCATTACTCAGCGGAGATTCAACTTTTAAAAGTCGGGATTTGAAACTTCCCCCAACTTTGAGGTACCTAAACAAGTTCAGACAAGTTAGAAATAAGTGGGTCATGAGAATTCTAGGTTTCCGAGTACAGAGCCGCTAAGAATTCACGGTTATCGACTTTATGCTCGAATTATGTACCTATTTAAGTATTATTGTGTCATGGTCTTGTTGCCTTATAGACTACAAGCCTATGGAAAAAAAAAACATGTGAAATGAACCAGGGTGAATGAAGCTTAGAAGGCTGTTACTATATCATAAAATAACTCTGAGCGCTATGCCGTCATTTCTGAGCGGTATCATTTATGGAATTTCTCAGGTACAAGTGAGGAATTACGACTAATTATTAATTTACGGCGTTTTTATAGCTTATAGATGATTAAAAATAAATGTCGAAAACCTAGTGCCGCTTTAAAGTGGTGGTGCCGGAAGTTAGTGCAATTTTTTTTTTTAATGTGTGATAAAAAATCTGTAGGTACCGCTCAGAAATGACGGCATAGCGCTCAGAGTTATTTTATGATATAGTAACAGCCTTCTAAGCTTCATTCACCCTGGTTCATTTCACATGTTTTTTTTTGTCCATGGGTCTACCTAGTAAGGGATAAAGAAGCGATTTATGTAGCATCTTTGTATGTAGTTTGTGTTTTATTTGTACAATCGTACACTCGTGCTTGACCGCTTTTTGTGTGATAATAGAAATGAAAATTGCGAAAGTAGGAAACGCTTTCACCTCAGCAAGTTAGGTGGTGAAAAGTGTTCGGAATCTTAATTCTAAGTTTTAATTGCTAGGCTTAAAGCTGAGGAGAAAGGATTTTGCTAGATTGAAATATTGAACTCTATTGATCAAGTTTTATAGGATTTAGGTCAGCCAAAGTGCTTGGATAATCGAGCCACTTATGAAAAGTAAAAAGCGGCCAAGTGCGAGTCGGACTAGCACAAGAAGGCTCCCGTACCACTATCTATATGAATATCAATTAACCAGTGTAAGCAGAGCCCTGCTCCAAAGCAAAATGTACGCAGTGTGGGGTCACTTTATTTTGGTCGTTGATATATACAGACACATTATTCCGCTATTATGCTTCCGTGCTGGTCTGGAAGTAAAGAAAAAACATAGTTTTTTTTTTTATATAAGAGGGGGCGAACGAGCAGACAAATCGCCTGATGGAAAGTAATCACCATCGCCCAGGGACACCTGCAAGACTTGGGGAATCACAGGTGCGTTGCCGGCCCTTTCAAGAACAAGAAGGCTCGCTTTTTAAAGATCCCTAAATTGTACCGCCCAGGGAATGTTGCAGCAGGAAGTTGGTTCCAGATCTTTGTCTTGCCGATGTACCGGTTCTTTCCCTTTCCGCACATATGGTAAAAGCCCATCGAGGGAATGGGCATAGGAATCATGTTATAGGCGATGCGGCTAGCAACTTAACACTGTTTTGATTCCCCTTTCCACCTACACGCCCACAAATGCCTTTAGGTCTTGTCTAGGCTCTGTCTACGTCGTAAGGGAAAAAAACGTGATTTATGTGTGTATGTATGTATAACATTACTCTGGTTTTTAGTATTTTTTGTTGTAGCAGCAACAGAAATCTGAAATTTTTAACTGTCTTGTTATCGCTCATGACATGAGATACAGCCTGGTGACAGACGGATGGACGGACCGCTAAGCCTTAGTAATAGGGTCTCGTTTTTACCCATTGGGTACGGAACCCTAAAAATCAACCAGCGAGGATGTCAAAAACCATAAACCCTACTCAAAGACGACAGTATAATTCACATCCCAAAATTTTGTAGATGGAAGCTTGGTCATGTAGCCCCTTCTTCTTCTTCTTTCTTCTTCTTTTTTTAATATGGCCCCATCGATCGATGCACTGATTTCGCCAATGTCAAAGTAATAAATACAGCATTCAAAAATCTTGTGACAATAACGTCGGCAACGTTGTACGGTAGAACACGGTCAAAAGACCCCTCCCCCTGTCGGGCTCTTAGCCAACGGTCAATGATATCCCTCAGAATCTGCCAGGAAATCATTAACCGATGCCCAGGGTGCACCGGAGCAAGCACTGCTCTTCCCCTCGGACGGATCCAAAAACGAACCGCAGCTCTTGAACACACGCGGAGGTAACCCGACTCGCACCCCCATTATAGCCTCTATTTGATTGCTCTTTCTGAGTATTAATAAAAACAGTAGGTTTATTGTCTAACTCGCTCGCAATCGCGAATTCATTTTGACAGTTCTTGTATGAATGTGACAGCTAGCTGATTCCGATGCCAATTGTCAGCCCATACATGATGTCAAAATGAGCACGATGGCGATTGCGAGCTAGATAGATAATAAGCCTACAGGTCTGAGTCCAAATTATTTTTTTGTGAAAAATAAGGTTGTTAAACACACAAAACCTTAAACAATATAGACCAACGAAATAACCAATCCTAAGAAAAATATGTTTAATGAAAGCTTTTTTGCTGACTGTACTTTCTGTTGACTGTACGTTCATTGTCATCTATCCAAAGAGAACATTACCATGACGACCATCTATCCTGCATAACATTATACCAAATTTTAAGTCAATCAGACAAGCCGTTGAGGCGTTCTCTTCTGCGGAGACGGTCGTGGGGCCCATATTTATATAGTACTAGCTTCTGCCCGCGACTTCGTCTGCGTAGAATTATACATGAAAACCTTCCTCTTGAATCACTCTATCTATTAAAAAAAAACGCATCAAAATCCGTTGTGTAGTTTTGAAGATATAAGCATACATAGGGACATAGGGATATAGGGACATAGGGACAGAGAAAGCGACTTTATTTTTTACTATGTAGTGATAAAGAGTTATACCCAACGACCCATCTGACGAGGCAGTTAGATCCAAACTGAGAAACCTTTTGTTGGATAAACCATTATACTCTGTTTGTGAATTTATATTGACATGATGAGCACTTCTTTTTAATATTTTATTGTGATTTGACATTTTGTTTTGACATTGAATTGTACTCTTGATATTAATTTTTTTTTTACTGAACATTGTTATTTTAATTATTTTATGTATTTTAATTGGATGATCCTTGTTTGGTGACATCCATATAGCTATGACGATCCTGAGTGGAGAACCTATGTAAATGTAATGATTTGTTACTTCTTTATTATTTTATACAATTCCAAAATTTTGTGACATTCAACTAATTTTTCAATTTTTATTTTTTATTTTATATGTGTAATTTTTGACGATTTCAATATAAGTTCTCGTAACTTGACATTGTACAATTTATGATGTAATTTTATACTGAATGAATAAATAATCTAATCTAATCTAATCTAATCTATACATACATACTTCATGGGGACAAAGCCGCAGGCGTGAGCTAGTCAATACTATTATCGCTTTATTTCATCAGAAAGTCACGGAAACGTGAATACGTTACTACGAGGCGTGGTTGATACGAAAATGAACGATTTCTGGTTGTGACGTGTCACCAAACAACCTTCGCTTAAACATGACTAAGGCAAACTGAGTTCAATCTCAAAACCACAAGGCTCATCAGAACTGCTGATACAAGATTGCGGGAATACGTGTTGTCTTGACACTGGGTAATTTGTGGGGGCATGTGAATGATGAATTATAAATTTCTTTATAGGTAGGTCATTGTCAATTTTCTTCCATGCTGGTCTGGGAAAAGAAAAAACATAGAATTTACCAGTGGCTTCTCTTCCCGCGCAAATGGAAAGGCCATCGAGGGAATGCGCGAAAGTTAGGAGTCATGTTATAGGCGATGCGGCTACCCATCACTATTTTGATTTCCCTTTCCACCTATACGCCATTAATCATGCTAAACGGGGCCTTACAGTTTTGTTACCTTGGGCTCTGTCTAATCACTACATAGTATAAAACAAAGTCGCTTTCATTTCATTCAGTTCATTCAACTTTAATTTAACTTAATTTTCACGCAGTTTTACACCATTTTCTGCTAAAAAAAAATACGTGATATTTGCCAAGACCCCCCTCTCCCCCAGGTGAGATTTAGTAAGATTCGGCTTGACCCCCTCCCCCCCCCCCCCTATATACCTCACGTAATTAATGGACGCCCCCTTAGTAAATTAAATTTGTATTACCAATTTGAAACCATCCTATATAGTAAAGTTATATTGTTTCATTCTATATATAGGTAGTATATGTATGTATGTATGTATGTATGTATGTATAACTCTTTATTGTACATAAAACACGAGAAAAAGATGAATACAGGATAACACACATGCACAAAGGCGAACTTATCCCTAAAAGGGATCTATGTATATGGGATGTGTGTATGGGATGTATGTATATTAATAAGAAATTTAAGTCATTTCGACCACCAGAAGCGGAAAAACTCGACCGGCAAGATTTGTCCTAAGCAAACACATACGTTGCAAGTTAAAAGATTGGAAAAATGTTGCACGACGAACGTTCTTGAGTACGACATTAAACAGTAGATATTGGACAAAAGAAAAAAAATACATAAATGCATTGCAACCAGAGGTAAAACAAAGTATCTCTTAAAACTGTTGCGGTATTTTTGTTCTTTCATGCTGGTGTGGGAGCAAAGAAAAAACATAGAGTGTATCAAACATAGTTGCTTCTCTACCCGCGCGGATGGTGAAAGCCTATCGAGGGAATGGACGAAAATCATAGGAATCATGTTATAGGTGATGCGGCTAACAACCCATCACTATTTTGGTTCCACTTTCCACCTCTACGCCCTCAGTGTCTTGCAAAACGTGGCCTGCAGGTCTTGTTACGTCAGGCTCTGTCTACCCCGTAAGGGATAAAGACGTGATTTATGTATGTACCTATGTCTCTATAGTAATATTATAAAGAGGAAAAATTTGTTTGTTTGTTTGTTTGCATTGAATATGCTCTGAAACTACTGGTCCGATTTCAAAAATTCTTTTGCCGTTAGAAAACTACATTATCACTGAGTGACATAGGCTACTTTTTACGGCGGGAAAATACCTATTCCTACGAGAAAATTAATTTATCGCGGGCGAAGCTGCGGACGGAAGGCTAGTTTTTTAATAAAACCAGTGAAACTCAAGAATAGTTCATTATTCAAGGTCCTTCAGCAATTCAGACTTCAGAGCACACCAAGTTGGTTAAATCAAGTGGCACGATTCGAACCCCCGACCACTGAGCCAACACATTTCGAGTCCAGATGTCGCAGCCAATACAGCAAAGTGATATTTACTTAACACTTTAGCGTAATCGCCAGTAAATAAAATAGGATTTGTAATACACATGAGTGTTAGTAAACGCGCACGGCGGGCGAACGAAGTAATATCCGGAGGTTCTCACGGAAAACACGTTAATTCGTTGAGAGTTACAGAGTATCTAGCGCGGCCAGTCTCAAATAAACGTTCCTTGGTTACCGTCACGCTTACCGTCATGACTATTGGTAAGAATAATTGGAAGATCAGCAGCAGTTAAAGTTTCCGCCCACAGCTTGTATTACTGGAACTTTTTTTTTTTATTACGAACTGACCAGTGATTGACCTCTATCTCACTTGGTGGAAGGTGCAGATGAGGCCAAAGGTGTAACTCACTGGTTCAGTAATAGCCTTATTCACTCTAGCCTTGAAGAGCCTGCAAAGCAGACTTACTCCTTAGATAATTGTATGTGTGTAGGGGAGACGGAGGAGAGTTGAGACAGAGGTGAGTTGATACAAAGCCGATTTATCTGAACTGTGACAGTTTATCGGGCTGGTAACTTCGCTGATTCGTTGCTCTTTCTACACTCCACAGTTTGTGTGAAGTTGTGACCTCGCTAACTGTCATAGGTGCAAAGAAAAAGGCTTTGTATCAACTCACCTCTGTCTCAACTTGCCTCCGTCTCCCCTACTCTTACCCCCTTATTCATAAACACTCTGTAGGCCTCTGCTAACTTAGCAATTGTTTGTCCTTATCTGTCACTTTGACATTCACCTTTCACAGATAACGACAAAACGATTGCTATGTTAGCAGAAGCCTATAGAGCGTTTATGAATAAGGGGGTTATTGTATTTTGTATGTATGCATGTGTGTAATGATATTTAGTATAGTTTATTTTATGATTTGTTTATTGTACTTAGATATGTACGCTCTATTGTGGCTTTCACTATCTGGAATTTTAAACTCACACGTCGGTCCCTCGTTTAATGCTCCTCTGATCTACTCAAAGGTTAACTGGTAGAGATCCCTTATAGGGATAAGTTCGCATTTTTGCATATATTAATGTTTTTTTTTTTGTGAATTGTATCTGTTTCTTTATATTTGTACAATAAAGCATTTACTTACTTACTTACTTACTTACGTTTGATCACAACGTCTTGTTACGCAGCGAGATTGTAACCTTCAGGGAACACAAGCAAAGGAAGTTAACCAACCTTGTCCTTTCGATCGGCTGTCTTACTCTCCACGCCGGAACACAGCGCAAACACTGCTGCTTGGCGGCAGGATTAGCGAGTAAGACGGTGCTAGTTGGTGATGTATGTATTTATACAATACTAGCCTTCCGTCCGCAGCTTCACCCGCGATAAATTAATTTTCCCGCGGTTAAAAGTAGCTTATGTCAATCAGTGATAATGTAGTTTTCTAACGGCAAAAGAATTTTTAAAATCGGTCAAGTAGTTTCGGAGCCTATTCAATGCAAACAAACAAACAATCAAATTTTTTCTCTTTATAATATAAGTATAGATAAGTATGTTTATCCGTTGTCTATTAGGTACTCTACAAGCTTTGCTTAGCTTGGGACGTCAATTGTTCTAAAATATTTATTATTTATTTATTTATTATTATTATTCTCTTTCTAAGAAGAGGCCTGTGCCCAGAAGTGGGTCGTAGGTAGATATGCTGGAGATGAGATTTTGAACATATAATCTGGTCGTTTTTCTCCATACGTTTAAGCTGTTCTAAGTTATTTCTAAGGCTTTTAGGGGCGGAAGTGGCCGAAGGCAGGTTCGGCTTCTGGAGGGTTTTGTAAATTAACCGAATTACGCTCGCTACCTCGCTACAACAGCCAAAACGCACTATGACATTCACAAAATCACCAAAACTATACCCTGTCTTTATAAACACAAAGTTCAATTTGGAACACACAGGAAACGGCGTATAGAACGTTACATTGGCCAATTGGTAACTTAGGACAAGAAGAACCATGAAAAGAAAGCAGACATCAAAGGGCTTATGGGGTCTCCTCAAGGTAGTTTATCCCGTAAAGAATGGTATTTGTCGTTGTGCTTTACGAGTGAAGACTAGTTATATGGAGACAGGCTTAGGAGTGTAATAGTGTTTGATCTATGCAGTTTAATACACTGTCGAGTCTGTTTATAGTCTTGGCATTGTACTGAGATCTCTTTGAAGATAAACGAATTTATCGCCATCGCCATCGTGTTCATTTTGACAGTTCATGTATGGGCTGACAATTTGCATCGGTATCAGCTAGCTGTCACATTCATACAAGAACTGTCAAAATGAACACGATGGCGATTGCGAGCGAAGGTAATAAGCCAACTGTTTCTGTCTGTAAATTGAGGGGCTAATACATTGTAATAGCAGTCTCAGAAACCTGCTTGTAGAAGCTACACGACGAGCCACTTTAAACTTTCTCAAAAAGGTCTGAACCAATCCGGGAGTTTTTAACTGTTTTCTTGTTTATTTATTTTGTGACATTTAATAGAAATTCCATTTTTTTTTCTTTTATAAATGCTCTTTTCATGCATATTATAATGTGTTATGCGGATCTGGGAGCAAAATAAAACATAGAATGTACCAAATGCTTCTTTTCTCACGCAGATGATAAAAGCCCAACGAGAGAATGGGTGAAAATCTTAGGAATCATGTTATAGGCGACGTGGCTTGCAACCCATCACTATTTTTAATCCCCTTTCCACCTATACGCCCACGATCATGCTAAACGTGGCCTTAAGGCCTTGTTACAGACGTGATTTATGTATGTATGTTTGTGTTCTATTTGTACAATCATACTCCGACTTGCGAAAATTGCGAAAGTTGGAAACGCTTTCACCTCAGCCAGTTAGGTGCTGAAAAGTGTTCAGAATCTTAATTCTAAGTTTTAATTACCGAAGTCTTGTTATTACGCTCTGTCTATCCCGTAAGGTATAAATAAGTATTTTAAAATATGCCTTTTAATTTTTAATACCAATAAGTCGTATAAAATATTTAGCAACAACAAAAAGTGTTACGACAATATTGCCTGCAGCCTTTGTTCAATTTTAACTTATTATTCGGCCACGCGTCGATACAGCAAAATTTCGACGCCCGATCGCAAAACCTTTTCACCAAAACTAATATCGGCCAAAACAAATGGCTGCCAACTCAATAGCACGAAACCTACACGCAGCCGAACGCGGCCAAAAGCATTTTATATATCTGGAAACGGCCAGAATAAACACGACAGCCAATTTTGTCACAACTCATTGAGTCTTATCTTGACCACGAACCACGCACCATTACAGACCACTATTACAATAGCCCACGACAGTTCCAACTGCACAACACCTACATTGCCGACGAACAACGGACCAGCAGAGCGCAGACGTGAAATAAGAAAGCAATGGATGTTTGGCGTCGTGAGGTGGTCGTTCTCGTCGAGGATAAAGGGAAACGCCGAAAGGAAAAAGCGTCCATAACCGCCCCACAATCGGCGATATAGTTCTGAATCTCGTTTTATTTGTTAATAGGAAAAGAAAATAACTTTGTCGGGTAAACCGGGATTTGGTTAATAGTTGACCGTAGATTTGCGGTCTCTAGGAATTAGTGGGGCTATAAAACACTTGGGTTGACTTAGTGGCCAATTAGTGGTTTAGCAGAGTTATATGGGGATTTCTGGCAAGCAAAATAGAAACAACTATGGCAATATTGTTGCACGCGAGGAAAAAATCTTTGGCACACGAACAAATCTTTACTAATATTATAAATGCGAAAGTAACTGTGTCTGTCTGTTACCTTTTCACGCTTAAACCGCTGGGCCGATTTAGTTGAAATTTGGTATACAGATAGTTTGAGTCCCGGGAAAGGACATAGGATAGTTTTTGTCCCGGCAAATTGCATAGTTCCCGCGGGATAGCACAGCCCAAACCACTGGACTTAGAGACTTGAAATTTTGCACATAGATACCTTATACAATGTAGGCATCCACTAAGGAAGGATTTTTGGAAATTCCCACGGGATAAGGAAAAAACGGGAATTACAATTCGATTCCGAGTGACGCTATCTCAGTAACTATTATAACTAGACTCTTCAAATTTGATACAAAAGTAGGTGATTACAAAACTAAGAAACTAATTTCAGGATTTTTGGAAATTCCCAAGGGATAAGGAAAAAAACGGGATTTATCTACGCGGACGAAGTCGCGGGCATAAGCTAGTTAGACTATAACAGGTTTAAACGATTCAGTTTTTACAACATTGATAAAGAGGACTGCGGCATATACCTCTTCTAATCAGCCCACATCCACCCACTGCTGGGTAAAGGCCTCTTTATTTTCACGCCACTCCTGTAACTCTCACGATGTCGTCGGTCCACCTAGTGGGAGGTTTGCCAACACTGCGAGTACACGAGTACCTACTATTACTGCATCGTAGTATTCGTAGCAGTGACGCAATCTTTCCATAAATGAAAAGGGACGAATCACTCCATTTGATTTGTCCCTACTAATAAAATGAAAATTTACTTTTGCAAATTGACCGCCAGGGGCTCTTTCACATGTCATTTTGAAACTACCAGCGCATTCGGAAAGATCATCATTGCCAAGAAGAATGCGCCGCAAGAAACTTGGCAGAAAGTCATTTTTTCAAAATAAAATATAGTAAGAATACTTAAATTCTACGTAAATTAAATACATTTATAAAAGGGATGTATAAGGCCCGGGCCTTAAATTATATTAGTCTATAGTAACGATGTATAAAGTCTCTACTAGTCAACCAGTCTCTAGTACTAGTCTCTACTACACAGAGATAAAATAAACCTTGGGAACTTACTACTTAGGCAATTATTTAATGAAAAAAAAGTCTTCAAGGGGCTGAAAGTTTATGGAATTTCGTTTTGAAAGTAGAAGCTAGAAAGTTTATCTTTCAAGCTTTCGATTATAAATAAACATGACATTCATAGTTTATAAAAGTTTAACCTAAGTAAATTAGAAATTGGGTTTGAAAACTTGTATAAAAGTTTTGTGATTTTTGAACCGTGAAACTTTATTTTTAAACTTTTGGTTAAATTAAAATAAACATAGTGTTACGGCGTTTTTTTAAAAGAACTGGAATGGTGTGTAAAATTGAGGATCACAATCAGTACCTATAGAAGTTCTGTCGCCCATCCTAAACCCATAGACCTAGCAAGCAAAAATTTAGCACATGGGTTCCTTTTATGATTTAAAACCATTTTGCGAAAATTTACACTGTTAAGAGGGGGAATGGGGAAAAGCTTATATGTAATGAATGAATCGCTGTTCGTTTGCCTTAAATTCGAGAATGGCTGTACCGATTTGAATAATTTTGGTTTTGAAACATTTCAACAAACCAACTCACGAGCTCACCCCCTTCTATAAGACGTTTCGAGGCGTAAATATATAATAGTCCCAATTATAAGCGATCTCATCAGTTCTTTGATTCCAATGTCACTTTCAAATCTTCCGATAACCTCCAATTCGTTTACTGGAATCGGGCATTTATCAGGCAATGGCATGGATGAATAATCTAATAGAATACATAACTGAAACTCTAGAATCATCTAGCGGCACCAATATTTCCGGACCGGTGCAAATTAGGGATCTTCAAAAGACGAGCTTCAAGGCACCCGTAACTCATACTCATGTAAATTTCCTTTTTTTCTTCTCTTCGGCATTGGAGATATCTCCAATTAATTTATTTGAAGGTGGAGGCGTTTTACACCTCCACTGAACTTAAATAAATTTTATTAGCTTTGTTTTTTCTCTTCTTTCCTTTCATATATTTTGTTTTACTTTGACGTGTAAGGACTTTATACATCTCTACTGTAGACTAATATAATTTAAGGTACCTACTTAATATGGGGACCTTATACATCCCTTCCATAAATGTATTATAAGTTAAGTAGTATTTAAGTATTGTAGTAAACGTATTTTATTTTGAAAAAATTACTTTATGACAAGTTTCTTGCGGCGCATTCTTCTTAAATTAATGGTAGTTTCAAAAAAAGAGTTGGCGGTCTATTTGCAAAATAAAGTTTTGAATTCAGAATTTAATTTATGCTATGGGTGTTTATGGACGATGGTGGTTGCTTTCCTATGTGTATCGAATGTGTGTAAATAAACATTTCTCTCTCTCTCTTCCCATGACCTACCTGCTCGTTTTTCCCTTACTTTTATTCACTGTGCTAAGCCATAATCAAACATTTTACTGTCCATCATAACATCTGCTTACCCAAATCAAAATGCGTTCGCTGCAGCGCTTGAGCGATCTTTTTAAACAATTGCGTGAAGTTTCTACTCTATTGGATAATTGCTCTCCGGCCATGCGGACTCGCGACAATCGATGGCCGGGCCAGGCAATATATCGAAACCCCGTTGTATGGCTTTGCTAGAATTGATAGGGTGCGTTGTGGACTGTGCTATAATAGATAATGGAATTACTTTTATGGTTTTGGTATGTTTACTATTGTAGACTAGAAACTCGATAGGGAAGGCCGCGGAGCGTTTCAGCCTAGTTTGTGACGCACGTTGCCGTTTGTGATGTAGAGCAGCGTTTTTTAAGCTGTGGGTCGCGACCTCCTGGGGGGTCGCAAATCCTCTCCAAAGGGGTCGCGAGAGGTAGCCGAAGCTACCTCATTAAAAAAATGTTGCAAACTATGCAAATGCATAAATGGGTCGTATTGATTGATTGAATATTGATTGAATAAAAGAAGAGCGGGGGTCGCTAAATATTTTTTCGTACTGGAGGGTCATATCATGAAAAACTTTGTTTTTTTTTTTGTATATTTACAACGATTCTCATGAAATTTATTATGCAGGTTTTAGCTGTCATTTTTAGTAGGTATGGATCCTATTTCACCAATGCGACAATTGTCGGTGACAACTGACAATTCTGTCTACATTACAAACTCTACAAGTATCTACGCCGGTTTAGTGAATTTATTTATTCAGAAACAATATACATTGTGTTTGAAAAAACAGGATAGGAATTAACTTAAATATTTACATTGATAATACAAATTTTACAGACAAGATAATGATTATACATTTACACATGTCAATTATAATCTTAGGACAATATTCAATTACAATTCATCATGATTATCATGTCAATTAAATTAAGTTATATTCAATTTACTATACTTAATTTTTATTCGACCGGCAGTCTCGTTCTAAAGTAAGTATTATCAAACATTATATTCAAGATCTATTTAGAACGCCACGTTAAGGTTACCCTACTCATTCCTTAGTGTCATACATTCCTCCACACAGTAGAAACACTCCTTCAGCAAAAAAGCTTTTAATTTCCCATTAAAGGTATTGCTATTTGTGAGTGACTTCAATTCAACGGGCAACCCGTTGAAAAGAGAAACTGCCTGATACCCTGCATAATGTTTGACCACTTCCAGCCTGGCCACAATCAACTGAGGCAAGTCCTTTCGTCTTGTCGCCAAGCGCTTCATACTGCTTGCGTTTCTATTTTACTGATTTGCTTCATTAAATCAGTAAGGACTACGAGTATATATAGACTGTGAACAGTGAGGATCGCATACTTCTTAAAGTAATCTCTACAAGAGATCCACTGGGGCACTGAGGTTGGCTTATAGACCACGCGTTGCATTTCTAATTGTCGACGAAATGGCCCCTTTTGTCGCCCTACCCCGCGCCCCTGCCCCGCGCAGGCGAGGACTTATTCAAGCGGTCAGTCTAGCCTGTAAACTTAAGCCGTGGTTAGCTCCCCGTATGAGCTCCGGCAGCACCGGTCCCGGCAGTAAAAGTCGCCAAACGTCATAACTTCTAGTTTACGGCGCCAACACGCGGCATTTTGTGTTAAAACAGCTATATATCACTGTTTAGTTAACTTTTAAGTAAAATGTGACCTTTAGTCGAGAAGCATAGTTTAGCCGTTAACACAGGGTGTTAAAATGTACACTCGGCCATGAAAGTGTTGACTTTAGGATTTTGTCTGATTTATTATCAGGCAAATAAAACAATAACGTTAACGGCCTGTTTCACCACTCTCTGCTAAGTTCCAGTTATCTTAAGTGTCAGTTATCTATGATAAAGTCTTTGTCTGTGTCGTAGTAATAATAACTAAATTTTAAATAAATTAAGATAATCTTATCTCATAAAAACGTGTCTATTAAAAACTAAGGTGTATTGTGTATGGAAAGAAAGAAAGAAAGAGAAAGAAGACATGTATTCCTTTTTGCAAGACATAAAAGAATTATATACAATTTTATAGCAAATAAACAAGAAAAAAAACACAGACATGAAAAATTGATCATCAGCGCGTTGTGTGTCTTCGAAAAAGTCGGTCGTGTGACCATGGCTGTATGACCTATTTGCTTCAGCTACAAAATAATAAATTACTTTATGCACAAGACGATTAAAAGCCATTTTCTCTTCTCTTGACATAATGAACCATTTTACGAGCATGAGAAGTGAAAACAACTTTTTAAAGGCACTATCTCATAGTTCACCACATTATTCCCCGCGGTCAAGCAGTTCGGCGCTCCGCGTACGGGCGCGGCGTTAGACACCGCATTAAGAAGTTCACGCCATAAACGGTGCAAATGCAGGAGCCGTGTCGGGAATACACCAGTTATTACAACTTTATTGAGATAAAACCTGCCGAGGTGCCCCCGCGCAGGCTGTAACACAAAAATAGTTTTTCTGTGTTGTTTTTTTGTGGATTTCTAACGTGCCAGCATTAAATAAAGCTGTGTTGATAATTCTAAGTTAAGCTAAAGGTAGGTAACTTCTATACAATCCGAAATTAACTGCTGCTTTAGCAACCGTGTAGACTGTCAACACTAACAGCGCCATCTATGGAGTCAGGTATAACATTACTATTTTACCGACAGAAAGGCGCTGTAGGTACAAATTAGAGAAATCTGACAAGTTTTTACATTTATATAAGTGCCTGGTTGACCGAGTACATTTTTAGCAAGTTTTCTAAAAATGAAACGTAGCTAGATCGATTTATTGCCCCGAAACCCCCTGCATGCCAAATTGCATGAAAATCGTAGGAGCCGTTTCCAAGATCCAAATATAAATATAGTTTTTTTTTAATACAAGCCTTTTTTGTTGACTGTACATAACATTGTCATCCGTCCTACATAATGTTTACCATATTTCAAGTCAATTAAAGGTTGTCAAATAATTATTATTTTATCGAACGATACATTTTTATCAAACGTTACGATACCGGATTATTCTGTAGTACTGAGGCGTTAGGGGGCGGTCAAGTATTACGTAAGCGCTTGAGGGGGGCGGGGGGTCTTTGCTTTGCTTATTTTTGATGACATGGGGGGTGGGGGGTCGATCTGGTGATTACGTCAGCAGTTTCGATTAGAACTGCTGCTCACGAATCAATAAAAAACAGAATCCATTAAAAGGAAAATGCATATAGGTACCAATGATTACGTAAGCATGGGAGGGAGGGGTAAGAGGTTTGCTTACTTTTGCTGACAAGGGGAAGGGGGGTAAATAATTGTAAAAACCTGCTTACGTAATACTTGAATGGCCCCTTACCATGACGTTGTAATGCGATTCAATTCCGACCCAAAGTTAGATTGCTCGCTGTCAGGCCCATAGGTACTAGATGTGTCAAAAATGACAGCTAAAACATAAAATTGAATCGGAATTGAATCGCATTTATTTACCTAACTCTAATATTTGTTTTAGATTGGTTGTGGCTGGTATTCCACCGAACACTTACCTTACCGCACTCATCAAGAGTCGTCTGGTGTCTTATCCAACCTCGACATCGTCGGAATCATCGCACTGTTCGATGGGGTCATTATTATCCCAAAAAAAATAATTGGATTGAATTATTGAACTGAATCGCTTTAGACGTTATGATAAGGCCCTTGGTAATTTAAAACAAATACCTACTTACATTTTAAAGAGCCCTTCGTGGCCTGTTTGCAAAATAAACGTTTATGTTTTTTTTTTATCATGCGCTATCTTCATTTCAGTATAATAATGTATTTTTAAACTTTCTGTGAGCCATCGGTGTTACAGTGAGTCGTAAAAGCCGGCGTATGTTTTTGTGTAACTTAAACACTAAAATGTACTTAGAATAATATTTCTCTGGAACATCTGAATAAATAAGGCGAGAGCTTTTATACGAACAAGTATAACGTTGAGTTTAAGTCAACAAAAGCTATGTAATGATTTAAATAGTTTAATTAAACATGGTCCTTGTGTTTGTTGAAGACTAATGATTTCATTTATATAGTAACTAGCTTCTGCCCGCGACTTCGTCTGCGTAGAATCATACATAAAAACCTTCCTCTTGAATCACTCTATCTATTAAAAAATCCGCATCAAACGGTGCTTCGACTCCGGTTCCGTTAAGTCGGAACTTCCGATTATTATTACACCTTCGGTTCCGACTTCGGCTCCGACACTTTTAAATCGAAGGTTTTAATTAGACGTCGAAGCATAACATAGCGGTGGCGGCGGCCTGTGTCGACTGTTATGAACAGGTTCATACATGTCGCGCGGGGAATCCCCCCCGACTCCCACTACGTGCACTCTATCGTCAATTATCCGACCCTGCCTCCGACTCCGATAAAGCAAATTTAAAAACTCCCACTCCGCCTTCGGTTCCGATAAAACTGCCTCCGTTACATCCCTGCTTTAAACTTTCTGAAAAAGGTCTGAACCAATCGGGGAGTAATTTAACTGTTTTCTTGATCTTAATTTTGTGACATTTAATAGGAGTTCTATTTTATATTTTTCTTTTATAAATTCATGTATGGGCTGACAATTGGCATCGGAATCAGCGAGCTGTCACTTTCATACAAGAACTGTCAAAATGAATGGTGATTCATTTTGACAGTTCTTGTATGAATGAAAATGGTGATTGCGAGCGAGTTAGGTAATAAGCCTACAGGACGCTGTGTCTTTTCAGGTGGTGTTTTTGAACATCCTGGTATCTTAGAAGTTGCCCGCCTTCTTTCCGCATGCCCTCATCCAGCTCAGAGAAAAAGACGCGTTTCGGTATTCTCTTCTCTGCAATACGCGATGGCCGCACCACCGAAGCTGTCGACGCATCAGATAGCGACACTACGAAAAGTAGTCTCGGAATAATTGCGAAAAACTTCGATAACTCTCTTCTTACTATTATATATCTACCTACATGTATCGAATGTGTGTAAATAAATGTTTCTCTCTCTCTCTCTCTCTCTCTCTCTCTCTCTCTCTCTCTCTCTCTCTCTCTCTCATAAATAACTGTAAGTTTTATTTCTGGGACACTAGGCGAGGGCTCTTAAAGATGACGCCGTAAATAACACAATTTTCAATTTCAACTGAAACGAGAAATCATAGGAAACAGCTGTAAAATAAAACTGGGAAATATTATTATAAAAAAATATGAAGCAACATCGCTTATTGAAGGAAGCCGCGAAGCTCTTCCGCATAACCTTTTATGATTAACTAGCGACCCGCCCCGGCTTCGCACGGTATATTATGCATGTATTATACATATAAACCTTCCTCTTGAATCACTCTATCTATTAAAAAAAACCGCATGAAAATCCGTTGTGTAGTTTTGAAGATATAAGCATACATCGGGACATGAGGACAGAAAAAGCGACTTTATTTTATACTATGTAGTGATAGTGATTACGTTTATTCGGAAGAATGTGCCATAAAATACTTGATAGAAACTCCTGTTTTCAAAAGCCATTTGAACTTTTATCATAGTACTTTTAATGTATTTATATAATTCTTCCTTATTGAAACAGACCGTAACTTGACCAAACCAAAGACAATCCCAACTTATTTTTTTAAATTCGTTTCAATTATTTTACTTAATTTAACGAATCTTGTCGTAAGCGCTATCTATGTGGGTTTTCTTAATGAAATAGAAAATTAACCGATGTTGCACAATAAATGTTGGCACTGGGTTTCCGTGCATCACGACTGGAATAGAAAGTAACTTTCTTTCTTTCTACTTCGTAATTCTCGTTAGTGCCTTTTTATTTTATTCTTAATTTTTTTTTATTTTTTTTTTATTGTACTTTTTTTATGGCTGGTATGCTTTTTATATTGTATCGTTTTTTGTTTTTAATGTAATGGGTTATATCTCTAAACGACACTGAAAGATGGCAGGGAATCAGACCCTGAACCTCATCATACAAAGTCTCATTACAATGTACTGCTATTGATGCCCCAAATAAAATAAATAAAAATAAAATAAAATAAAATTCCGTGATGCGTGCTATACCGTTACACTTTTTGCGTCATCTTTTTGAATGATGTGTCTGTACGACACAATTACAATCTCCCGTGGAACATCTACTGCTCACCAGGGACGAGAGAACGCGCTGTTTTTCAAATGATAGCTACTATCAAGTGAATTAAGAATTTTACTTCTTTATTATTATTATACATACATACATACCGTCACGCCTCTTTCCCGCAGGGACTACTTTGTTCCACTTGCTACGATCCTGACATACTTCTTTCGCTTCATCCACATTCATCGATCTCTTCATACATGCTCGTTGGTTTCGAGTACTCCTGACCTGACCTTTTTCCAAAACGTCTCCTATTTGGTCTCAGAACGTCCGTCTAGGCCTTCCCCTCCCAACGCAACCATTCACACTCCCCATATAGTTCTGTTTAGTTAGTCTACTTTCATCCATCCGCTCTACGTGACCAAACCAATTAAGTATAGGTACTTTTTTCTATCCTAGTCACTATATCCTCTTTCACACCAGCACGTTCCCTTATCACACTATTCCTTATTCTATCTTTCAGTGATACACCTTCCATACTTCTTAACGCTCTCATTTCTACTGCATTTATTCTACTTTCATGCTTCTTTTGCCATGCCCAAGTCTCGCTACCGTACATTAATGTTGGAACGAGCACCACTCTGTGGACAGCCAGAAGCGCTTTCTTTATTATTATTATAAATGGCTGTAATGTTATATGACACAGTCGGGTGTACTCGATAGAGTATAGCCGTAGTGCTAATAACCGTTGACGGCAACCGGTCGGCCATCGCTTTCATCCCACCGGTGTAGCCAACATTAAAAGCCAGATAGGGTTGCCATGCCAAAGTATAGAAATACCCACTGTGTTTTAAATTAAATCCGGAACGCTACAGCGGATCGTTCAATTCGACTTTGCGAATTTTTAGGGATTATTGCCTTGCAATGTTTGTATTTATGTAAGCAATGTAAGTAAGATCTTCCATGCTGGTCTGGGAGTAAATAAAAACTTAGAATTTACCAATTGCATTTCTTCCCGCACTGATGGTAAAAGCCCACCGAGGGCATGAATGGGTGAAACTCTTAGGAATCATGTTATAGGTGATGAGGCTAGCAACCCATCACTAATTTGATTCCATTTTCCACCAATATGCCCACAATCTTGCAAAATGTGGCCTGTAGGTACCTGTTGCCTTAGGCTCTGTCTACCCCGTGAGGGATAAAGACGTGATTTGTACGTGTATGTGTATGTATGCAAGTAAATTCGGGTGGAATCTTGCGACTCAGTTTTTGAAGCAGATATCCTCATCCGATTGAGTTGAAATTTTGCATAGGTACTCGTACTTAAATAAGTCAGATGGCAATACATGTCATGTCTCGTAGTAGAATGCTGGTGGTCCGGCCAGAACCGTCTCCGCTGGAGGGAACTCTTTAACGGTTGGTCCGATTGACTTGAAATTTGGTGCGTATGTGTAGAATGGATGACAATGCAAGTACAGTCAACAGAAAGTACAGTCAGCGAAAAAGTTTGAATCAAAAATGAGATTTTGGTTAGTTTATTTAACTGTGGTTGGTTATGCCGTAATATCTTCACAGGGTTCTTCAGTAATAACCGAACCAGCTGCTGAAGTAGTCCAAAAAACAAAAAAGGTCCAAAACAATTTAAGCCACATTGCATTTTTTGCATGTTACTCTCAAACGAATCAAGAATTTTTCCTTCTTGATTTTTTATGTTTACTTTTACGGTTTTACTGACACTGAAAATTAGAATACATAGAAAAATCCGAAAAGCAAAGCTATGGCCGGGAATCGAACCCGGATCCTCGACATTCCGTGGCGCGTGCTATACCCCTACACCACCCATAGTTGATACGTTTACACAATCGTGTTCTAGAAGTTTCTTATGTAATAGAACTTACGATCAGTCTCAGTTTTCTCTGAACAGATGGTGAACCTACACCAGCACGGTTGCAACGCATTAAATACACAGCGGAGTATTAGTTATAAAAATAACATGGAGCAATCAACCAATAAAGTGGAAATGCCATTAATTTAAATAATTTAATTTAAGAAACAAAACGCCAAATCACTGCGAATGCTGCGCTCGGATTGGTTGGACCAAGATCAAGTAAAACACTATAGTTGAGCAAGCAGAATTCACAATCGATAATAATATTGAAGAAATTATGAAACAAAGTACACAAATGTTTAATCGCTATCTTTCTAATGCCTAAAATAACTTTTTCAATTTTGTACTTCTTTCCTCGCACGGTTAAACTCTACAATCAATAGACTTATTGTCTAACTGGCTCGCAGTCGCCATCGTGTTCGTTTTGACAGTTCTTGTATGAATGTGTGACAGCTAGCTGATTCCGATGCCAATTGTCAGCCCATACATGAACTGTCAAAATGAACCCGGTAGCGATTGCGAGCGAGTTAGGTAATAAGCCTCCTGCTAGCGGCACCATTTTCCCGGACCGGTGCGACTTAGGGATATCAAAAAAGAAGGCCTATTTTTTTCTTAAAGGGCCGGCAGCTTACTCTTAACGCCTTATGTTATGAGTGTCTATGGGCAGCGATGATTACTTTCCATCAAGTGACCCGCTTCTTCATTTTCCCCCTGTCATATAAAAAAAAATAATGAAAAAAGCTACCGCGAACAAACAGTACCAAGTACAATACAATCAAATACAAATAAGCTTTATTAAATACCACAAATCAGTACAAAACAATACAGAAACAAAAAACAAGGTAGAAAATAAGCAGTCTTATCGGTTAATAGCGATCTCTACCAGACAACCAATAAAAGAAAGAAATAAGTCGGAGACAGTTCCACCACCTTACCACGACATTAGCATCAAATCCCTGATTATGTTACCGTATCGGATATAAAACCGGTAATACCACTCTATTGATCAATTCCTCTTAACTGTAACAGCAACCAGGTTGCAATCGCGGCATCTTTAAATTTATTTTAGCGCTGCTCTAAAAGCTGTAGCCGTTTATACTTGTTACTCTCTTCTAAATCATCAAGTGGCATAATGTACTTTAACGTACTCATTTAAGCGGTTTCTGGAATCGACGGTTAAAATTGGTCGGGTACCTCTAGGGTTGCCAACCGTACTGTAATATATAGTATTGTACTATATTTCCGGTCTGCATACTATATACTGTTCAAGAAATATTATAGTACGCAAAAATACTATATTTTCAACACCGAACGAAATCTGAAAAACGAATATAGTTTAAAAAAAAAATAAGTAACAAATTTTTAAATTTTTCCATAAAGTACATACCTACTATATTTTATGTAGGTTATTTTGAAAAAAACTGTATTGTTGAATGTAATGGAAATTTTGGAACACATTTTTCGTTGAGGATCGATAGGGTAAACGATTCTGAGTAAGAAGATTCCAAAATAGTTAAATTCTGAAAAAATGTATACGTGGACCTTTTTTTTTTAAAACGCTCAAATGTGTAGCCTTAGCACTAGCGCATAAACTGTCAGATGAAGCAGCAAGCCAGGTTTACGCAACCTTTCACGGAATCGAGGCCAGAATCGAACCCCGCCGGCCGAGGCCACATCGCTCCCCGCTGAGCGATCACAGCTTATTACATTAAAAATGTATACTTTTCAATGCCGGCTCCTTCGCGGGTGGAGTGGTGGGCTAACTTACAAACAGATCGTCCAAATTAAATAGATACACATACATACACACAAATCACGTCTTTATCCCTTACGGGGTAGACAGAGCCTGAGGTAACAAAACCTAAAGGCCACGTTAAGCATGATTGTGGGCGTATAGGTGGAAAAAGGAATTAAAATAGTGATGGGTTGCTAGCCACATCGCCTATAACAGGATTCCTAAGAATTTAGCCCATTCCCTTGATGGGCTTTTACCATCTGCGCGGGACGAAAAGTAACTAACACCTAACATCAACTAACATCTTGTTTATTTTGCACAATAAAGAGTTTACATACATACATACATACATATTTTATCTGTGTATCGTTTCGTGAGTCATAGACGGTTCTGGCTGAAAATCAGTGCTGCAGGTGCCTAACACCTCAGCGTAATGCTGAGCCAGCGACCGTTTCACTTTTGCGAAGACACACAACGCTGATGATCTATTTTTCATGTCTATGTTTTTTTTTTGTTAGGTATACCTTGTTTATTTTCTATAAAACTGTGTATATTATCTTATATTTGTGTGTCTTGCAAAAAGGAATAAATGCCTTCTTTCTTTCTTTCTTTCAGCTGGTACATTCTATGTTTTTCCTTTGCTCCCAGACCAGCATGGAAGTTACACATACATAAATCCCAGAAAAATACAGGACATGGGCGTGGGCGACACGACGAACGGTAGAGCATGCGCGTTCTGGACTGGAGACCCCGGCTAGGCAGAAGTGTAGGCAGACCACCTGCCCGACGGTCCGATGACTTTAGAGAGACAGGAGGACCAGTCTGGAAGTGGGAAACGGGCAACCGTTCGGGATAGAGACGGATGGGAGAGGCGTATGCCCAACTGTGAGCAAGGTAATAAGGCTTAAAGGCCACGGCGATTGTGGGCGTATTGGAAAGGGTAGTCAAAATAGTGATGGTTTGCTAGCAGCATCACCTACATGATTCCTTAGATGTTCGCCCATTTCCTCGATGGGTCTTTATCATCTGCGCGGGAAGACAAGCAACTGGTATATTCTATGTTTCTTTTTACTTCCTTTTAACCATCCCAAAAAGTGCACAATGCTGCTAAAAAAGTTGAAAACTTCAAAAAAATAAAAAAATCAAAATGTTTCCAAACATTGTTCCATGTTCAAACTGTACCGCGTCAAAGAGTGACTTAACTAAAACAAGCTTTTATTTTACTTGCAATACATATATCTCGTCTTTATCTACGGGGTAGACAAAGCCTAATATAATGGTACCTTAAGCCCACGTTTAGCACGTTAACTTGCAATGCATGTATTTATGTCCGGGTGGAATCTTGCAACTTGTAAATTATTCTACTTAATATTTTATATGACTAAGTCTACTTTAAAGCAAGTCTGTGGTCAAAATTATTCCATTTGATCGATGGTAACACTCTTTCCCACAGGGGTAGGCAGATACTACTTTAATTCCACTTGCCAAGATCCTGACATACTTCTTTCGCTTCATCCACATTCATCAATCTCTTCATACATGCTTGTCGGTTTCGGGTACTCCTGACCTGACCTTTTTCCAAAGCGTCTCCTATTTGGTCTCAGAACGTCCGCCTAGGCCTTCCCCTCCCAACGTAACCATTCACACTCCCCATATAGATCTGTTTAGTTAGTCTACTTTCATCCATCCGCTCTACGTGACCAAACCAACTGAACATACTTTTTTCTATCCTAGTCACTATTCTCTTTCACACCAGCACGTTCCTTTATCACCCTATTCCTTATTCTATCTGCCAGTGATACATCTTTCATACTTCTTAACGCTCTCATTTCTACTGCATTCATTTTACTTTCATGCTTGACAGAATACATTTTCAATAAAAAATTTCATGAAAAATCTTTGTAGTGGTGTTCCATCGAACTCAACCGCCTGCTGGAACATTCTGGAAAAATTAAAGAACCAAACTTCGTTACTCGCAATTATTACTGTGGAAAAATTTATTGTGACTGAGATTCGAAACTGCTGTCGCCTCAGTAGTCTATGCCGACGCGCAATAACTCGAGTGGGGCAAAATGGAAGACTTGGCCATCCCCTTGCTTATTCATAAAACGGAGAACGTGTTTATTTACTCCCACTTCATTTTTAGAACGGAAATATCGAAGTGCCGGATCGCTGTGATGTTTTTTGTGATGCTTTTCGGTAGCAAAATCTGAATAAAGTTGCCGAGTAGAAATAAAACTACCCAGACAGGCATAATTCTTGATTGAGTCGTACAGATACATCATTCAAACAGATGACGCTTGGCGACAAAAAATCGCATAGTAACAAGGTCACGTGACATATAGTAACAGATAGAAAAGTTCGAATGCTTACCCACCTGCTATGGGTGGTGTAGGGGTATAGCACGCGTCACGGAATGACGAGGATCCGGGCCATAGCTTTACTTTTCGTATATTTTTATGTATGCTAATCTTCAGTGTCGTTTAGAAATATAATTATATTGTCAAATTGTATACGGGTTAGTCGCGTATTTATAGTTATCATTATCATCATCATATTAGACAAATGACGTCCACTGTTAGATATAAAGGTCTCCCCCATAGACCTCCAGTTGCCTCGGTTGGAAGCGGCTTGCATCCACCGTGAATCCGCGACTTTAACCAGGTCCTCCGACCACCTCGGAGTCATGGTATATTTTGCGCCAATCCTTGGTTATTTTTCAAAATGGAAAGCGAATCGAGAATTGGGGCCCGATATTGACACCAAATTTCTCGAAAGTTCCATTCGGAAGTTGTACCTACCTAAAATTTTGCGTTGCAATAAATTACACAGAAATATTCCGAGATTCAAGATTTGCATTTCATACTAAATATTTGCGTTTTACGTGTCAGGAACGCCAAATGTCAGTTAGATAAAAAGCCAAAAACGCAGAAGGCCTGAAACACGAAATGCCAGGAACGCAAAATGCTAGAAACGCAGAAGGCCAGAAAAGCATGTCAGAAATGATTGTTTAGTTTTCTTTGCCTGAATTCTTCCTCTATACCTAATATTACCCGTAGTCCCACTGTTATAAAATACGACGAATTACACTCCACCATAAGGCCGACGGAACCCCGCTTTTGCGGGGATCCTATTTCTATTCGATTTGCCCTTCAAGATATACCTAACGAACCTAAATTTATTTTATTATCTCTAGTGAGGATTTATTATTACATACATACATTCATACATACATACCGTCACACCTCTTTCCCACAGGGGTAGGCAGAGACTACTTTATTCCACTTGCTACGATCCTGACATATTTCTTTCGCTTCATCCACAGTCATCAATCTCTTCATAACATGCTCGTCGGTTTCGGGTACTCCTGACCTGACCTTTTTCCAAAACGTCTCCTATTTGGTCTCGGAACGTCCGTCTAGGCCTTCCCCTCCCAACGTAACCATTCACACTCCCCATATAGATCTGTTTAGTTAGTCTACTTTCATCCATCCGCTCTACATGCCCAAACCAACTAAGCATACTTTTTACTATCCTAGTCACTATATCCTCTTTCACACCAGCACGTTCCCTTATCACACTGTTCCTGATTCTGTCTTTCAGTGATACATCTTCCATACTCCTTAACGCTCTCATCTCTACTGCATTGATTATTACCTATATTATATTGCTTTTCTGGCCTTCTGCGTTTCTGGCTTTTTGTCTAACTGGCATTTTGCGTTCCTGACAAGAAGCGTGTAAATGTATACTGGCTCCAACGGAGGCGTAAGTTACAAACATGTGAGCTACAAATCCTTTTAAACCATATCCCAGCTGAAAAATCGCCTGGAACCGTTAAGATAACTGAAACATATGTACCAGGCGAACAGGAACCCGAAGCACTTTGAAAAATGAACATTTATGATGCACCCGGCGGGTGTCTTATCACTACCGGGTAGGTACCAGGAGCGCATAGCGTATCGGGAATAGCACAGAAGCTGACGTAAGATGCTAGATGCATTTTGTGAATAAGTTTTTGATATGTCAGTAATTATTATTTCAGATCAATCATTCAAAATGTGTGGTCCTGGTCACTCTAAAGTCGTGTTTCTTTTTCTAAGCGTTCTAGTGAATCTTTCTAAATAAAATCTAAAAAAAATCTAAATCTTAATCGGACTACTCTGTAAAAATCGATGCGTGGTTATACATAAAAAATAAAGGTATTAAATAAAAAAACATACCCGTTGATTTGAGAACCTCTTCCGTTGCATGAATTGTGATGTTTAAAATTCCTTTATATTACAACTTCTTATTTGCGAGTTACTGTCGTTTAAAGCTGTAGAGATGGAAGTGATTTTTATTGTTTTATTCATTCTATTTCAAACCTATCTCAAATACATGTTTCTCGGGAAGAATGTGTACAATAATTCACAATATTATAGCGTCTAGTCATGCGCAGTAAACATTTCAAAACAGTAACACTAAGAATCAAAATAAATGTTTCTATGAGAAAGTATGACGGCGCGCGACATGAGCGCCATCTATCCGAACAAGAATGAACTCGCTCCAGTGAATCATTGCGTTAGAAGCCAGTTCATTCTAGCGGAGCGTCGTATCTATGGTAGCGAGGCGGCCATTACGTTCAAACAGACTTGTCAAAGTAACGGCCGCGAGCGCACCAAGTCCGCGACGAATCGCTTAAATTCGACCTAATCTTATTGAAACGTAGATCAATTAATAACGTAAATGATTAAGGAAATCCTAATAAGTCAATTAGTGTTCATATTTTAAGTTAATTTGAGATTTTTGTGTGTGAAAGTGAAAATTATATTCAGAAGATCATATGAAGTGTTTTATTTTAGCTCATTACCCTTAAGTGCCAACGCCTCACAATGGGTGACCGTGACAAGGCCGATCCTGATCCTATATCATTTGTGGGATCAAATGGGCAGCAAAATGAGCAGAACGAGCAAGATCATTCTCGTACGGACGCAGCCCCTGCCTCAAATCTGCTGGGCAACATGGAAGCGTTACTGACACGTTTACTCTCGATGCCACAGAACGTAACTGTGAGTAATACATCACCTAAGCTTTTGGAATTTAATCCTGATGATTTAGATGCCGATATAGACGGCTGGTGTAACGTGTCAGAAGTCATTATAAAAGCGAAGAACCTCGGAGGTGTTGATTTACTTGTTGCGCTCACTAGCGCTTTAAAAGGCCGCGCAGCAACATGCCTCACAAAATTAAACTTAAACGAATTAACTTGGGATGTTGTTAGGCAAACTTTGATTGCTAGATTTGCCAAACCAAAACTATACCAAGATCATTTCGATGATGTACTGCGCTTTGAAGTGGGTGTTAAAGAAACCGCTGCCGAATCAGCCATGCGTTTATGGAATCTCATCGAGCGTATACCCAAATTAGAGATGGCTGAGGAAATTATAACCGGATTTGTCATATCAGTACTATGCCAGAAGGATAACATCATACGTCGGGAGTTGAATGCTCATACTATCACTACTAGAGCTCAACTCTTTAGAATACTTGGTGGAGTTTCTCTGAAGCGACGATTTGAAGGAACAGATAAACAGGAACCGGAAATAAAACGAGCTCGGATTGCCAATGATAAGTTTATTGGTAAATGTCACTATTGCGGATTGACAGGACATCGTCAAGCTGATTGCAGAAAACGACGACAAGATGAGTCTGGATCATCATCATCATCATCCAAATCGCAAGAATCTTCGAGTTCGACGCGTCCACCAGAGAGAACACAAACTGTATCCTGCTACTCGTGCGGCAAACCTGGACACCTTGCACCTGCGTGCCCAGAGAAGAGAAACGGTAACGGGACAGCGGCCAAAGTAGTCAGCCTGTGTGAACATCGACCTTCCAGTGGAGCTTTGGACACATCTTCCGGTGAGCGAGTCTCCTTTTTGTTTGATAGCGGATCATCTTGTTCTCTATTGAAAGAAAGTTACTGTCACCTTTTTCCGGGTACTGTGTGCAATAACGTGGTGTATCTTAGCGGTATCGGGGGAGATGACATAAAGTGTACGTCTCAGATCTTTAGTAGAGTTGTGATAGGTAACATTACAACAGCCTTGCTTTTTCACGTTGTGCCGGATAGCAGTATAACGATTCCGGCTATAATTGGCAGAGACCTTTTGGAGAAAGGAATTTCCGTGCACATTGATAATGATAATCTTTCATTTAGCTACAAAGAAAGCGCACATTTTTGTAACTTGTCAAAAGAAAAACCTTTTACAGATGTAGACACGGATTTGCAAGGGAAAGATAAAGAGGCGCTTCTCAACGTCCTAAACAAGTATTCTGATCACTTTATAGATGGTATACCTACTAATCGAGTTACAACTGGAGAGCTGAAGATAGAGTTAACAGACCCACATAAAATTGTAAAGCGTTGTCCTTACAGACTAGCACCAGTCGAGAAGCAAATAGTAAGGGAAAAGATTGGGCAGCTTTTAGAAGCTGGGGTGATCCGAGAAAGCTCCTCGCCTTTTGCTAGTCCAATACTTTTGGTAAAGAAAAAGGACAATTCAGACAGGTTATGTGTAGACTACCGCGAGCTCAATTCCAACACACGGCCCGAACATTACCCGTTGCCTCGTATCGAAGAGCAGATTGACCAACTTTCAGGCGCTAAATATTTTTCGTCTTTGGATATGGCATCAGGGTTCCACCAGATTCCAATTCATCCTGAATCTGTGGAAAAAACGGCATTTGTAACGCCCGAGGGACAATACGAATACCTTACTGTTCCTTTCGGACTACGCAATGCACCATCTGTGTACCAAAGGTGTATTACTAAGGCGTTGCAACACGTTAGGGATAGACCTTTGATATACATGGATGACGTCCTGTGTTACTCCAGCGATGTGACTGAGGGTTTGCAGCGTCTTGACGAAGTTTTAGGCGCACTGTCGCACGCGGGATTTTCATTCAACCTGCGAAAGTGTCAGTTTATGAAACAGAGCATTGACTATTTAGGATATTCCATTCAATCTGGCGAAGTTAGACCAAATGTTCGAAAAATCCAAGCTCTGATCGACTCCCCTCAACCCAAAACAGCTACACAAGTTAGGCAGTTTCTCGGACTTGCCTCTTACTTCAGGAAATTCATTCCCAACTTTTCACACTTAGCTGGGCCATTATATCCATTAACAAAACTAAAAGGAGCCATTACATGGACTGCCCAACACGAAGGAATTCGCAATTCCATTGTTAGTATCCTCACATCAGAGCCGGTTTTGACAATTTTCAATCCAGAGTTGCCCGTGGAATTACATACCGACGCGAGTTCCGAGGGTTATGGTGCGATCCTTATCCAGAAGAAAAATGATCTGCCTCACGTTGTCGAGTACTTCAGTCGCCGCACGTCCGAAGTTGAGTCGCGCTATCACTCGTATGAGTTGGAGACACTTGCGGTTGTGCGTGCGGTTGAACACTTTCGGCATTATCTGTACGGACGCCGGTTTCAGGTATATACTGATTGCAATTCGCTTAAGGCATCGAAGTCGAAAGTTGATCTCACTCCTCGCGTTCACCGTTGGTGGGCCTACCTACAAGCGTACGACTTTGATATCATTTACCGCGAGGGTCGTAGCATGGAGCATGCCGACTATTTTTCGCGAAACTTGCAATCGCATGAAGGTACGCCCACAACGGCTTCTGCAAAGACAAAAACGGTTCAGTTTGTCGAACTTCACCAGGGCTGGTTGTCCGTCGAACAGAAACGTGATTGCGAAGTTCAGGATTTGATAACAAAGCATAGTAATGACCAACTACCTGAAACCGTCGCTCATACTTATGACGTTAGGGATGGTATACTGTACAGAAAAGTGGTTAGGAACAAAGTTGTCTCGTGGTTGCCAGTAGTCCCACGCTCTCTAATCTGGACGTTGATTAATCATATCCATAATGAGGTACAACACTTGGGTAAAGACAAAACCTTAGACAAATTATATGAACAATATTGGTTTCCCCAAATGTCAAAGTGTGTCCGTAAATTTATCGACTCTTGTATTATTTGCAAGTCGTCGAAAGGCACATCCGGCGCTCAACCCATCCAGTTACATCCAATCCCGAAAGTAGCTGTGCCTTGGCACACTATTCATGTTGACTTCAGTGGGAAGTTGAGTGGGAAGAGCGACCGAAAAGAATACTGCTCGGTAATTATAGACGCATTTACAAAGTATGTTCTACTTGAGCATGCTTTGTCCGTTGATGCAGGGAGTGCGGTAAACGCGGTAAAAAAGGCCGTTTGCCTTTTTGGAGCCCCCAAAAGAATTATTGCGGACCAAGGGAGGTGTTATACTAGTTCCGAATTTAAACAATTTTGTACGGAACATAAAATTGACCTCCATTTTATCGCTACGGGATCCAGTAGGGCTAACGGCCAGGTCGAACGCGTGATGCGTACACTAAAGAGCCTGCTCACGATAGTTGAAAACGATGTCAATAAAACTTGGCGTGATGAATTAGGAAACATTCAGCTCGCACTTAACAGCACTAAGTCTGCAGTGACCAAATATTCCCCAACAGAATTGATGTTTGGGATTCATGCTCAATCGTTAGGGATATCTAGATTAAACCCAGAACCAACTCAACCCCAAAATCGATTGGACCTTGATATGATTAGACGGGAGGCCTCTACTAATATTAATAGAGCTGCCACATCCGAAATCGAGCGTTTTAATCGCGGTCGTGCAGTAGTAAAACCATTTACTAAGGGCAACTTCGTGTTCATAAAAAGCAGCGAGCGCAGTCAAACAAAATTAGATAAAAAGTTTAAAGGTCCCTATGTAATAACCGCTGTGCTGGATAACGACCGCTATGAGCTTAAGAGCTTAAGCAACTGTCACCGAACCTTCAAATACGCTCATGAGAACTTGCGCGCAGTACCTCCGGGTCATGAGGGGTTGCTTGAAATTTCAACTAGCTTAATGAATGAAGAGGAGACCGTGACGGCGCCGATAGATGTCGATGATTGCTTACAAGTAGACGATAATACTGATGATACTCGTAGATTATCAAGAAGTAGTTGCGACACTTTGACCGCGTGTTCTGACACCATTTCTATAGGCCGCTCTGATACACTTACCGCTGGCTCAGAAACTGATAGTGTCTGTTCTGATCCTGAAACGATGGAAGTACAATGTGAAGTGGAGGTTCATGCTGAACAAGATGGTCCGCAACCATAGGTATGATATTATAATTATTTTGTGTGAAATGTGTTTTTACAGTACTTAGTTCTGTGGTTGAAAGGACGGTGCTATCTCAGCCAGAGTCTGGTAGAAGGGATGCATTCGTCCGGTCTAAACTGATTGAGTGTGCTGGTTGTTGGAGAGTGTCATTCGAGCCAAAGAGCATTTGGTTGAAGGGATGCACTTGTCCACTCTAACCATGTTGCGTGTTCGTTGATTGGTCGAAGGGACAGTGTCGTCCGGTCCATGCCCTGCTTTTCACTAAGTTATCGCTGGTCGAAGGGACACACTCGTCCGGTCCATATCAATTAGACACCAAGCGTCGAAACTATATGAGTGCATACATTCTGATTTAAGTATTGCCTTCTTAGGCTTGTCAGGCTGGACGAGCGGATAACTTGGTCATGGTAATTGGTTTGTTTCAGGACCATTCACAGGAAGGCGCCCGAGGACGGTCGATAGTCAGTCTGGCCGTGACGGCGCGCGACATGAGCGCCATCTATCCGAACAAGAATGAACTCGCTCCAGTGAATCATTGCGTTAGAAGCCAGTTCATTCTAGCGGAGCGTCGTATCTATGGTAGCGAGGCGGCCATTACGTTCAAACAGACTTGTCAAAGTAACGGCCGCGAGCGCACCAAGTCCGCGACGAATCGCTTAAATTCGACCTAATCTTATTGAAACGTAGATCAATTAATAACGTAAATGATTAAGGAAATCCTAATAAGTCAATTAGTGTTCATATTTTAAGTTAATTTGAGATTTTTGTGTGTGAAAGTGAAAATTATATTCAGAAGATCATATGAAGTGTTTTATTTTAGCTCATTACCCTTAAGTGCCAACGCCTCACAATGGGTGACCGTGACAAGGCCGATCCTGATCCTATAAGTATTTAAGCACACGATAACTCCATAATGTCTTGTTTCAGAGTTCTTACCGTGGTGTCTTAATACGATTCGATTCCGATTCAATTTTACGTTTTAGCTACCTTTTTTTGGAAGAGATCCCTTTTAGGGATAAGTTCGCCTTTGTACATGTGTGTAGTCCTGTATTCATCTTTTTCTTGTATTTTATGTACCTACAATAAAGAGTTATAAACACATACATACATACATTTTTGACACTTCTAGTATGGATTTGACAGCGAGCGATCCAACTTTGGTTCGGAATTGAATCGCGTTAAAACGTCATGGTAAGGCCCCAGGTCGCTCAATGAGCCTTTGCTTTACATTAAAATAGAATTTAATCAATGAAGATATGGGAATCGTTTTGTGAACGATTAAAAATTACATAGTACACTATTATACACAATTTATTTACAAAACTATTTACAAATAATTATTTTAAGACGGAGCGATATTGAAAAGCAACTACACGCTTGCAAGCCTAAACAGAAGACAGAGCAGAGCGCGCATGCGCGAGTTTTGTCAAATTCCCAGTTTCCACTGAAACCGGAATTGGAAGTCAAAAAAAACTTACTTACTAAAATATTATATACCTACAAAAATAAGGCAGTCGACACAAAGTTTTTTTTTCAATTTTAGTAATCTAAGACAATTCTTAACTGTCACATTTTAAGGTTTGAATCTCGTATACCTTTTCAATGCCAAGTCTTCGTCAACAACCAATTTGTCCCACCCGGAAAAAATGCTACTATTATATCAAATCACTCATTAATATGTTAATACAAAAATAAGTAGGTTAGGTTAGTTAAGTATCTTCAGTTACCTACACAAAGGGCAAAATACCCAAAAAAGGAGCTCCGCCCTTGAGCGGAGCTCCGTCGAAAACTAGGGGGACAAACTGTACGGGAACCACGGGTATGTGCCTGTTGTACAGTGGCATTGCGTCCATAGAACTCGATTCCCACCGGCTTGAATTAGAGAAAAAGGCTAGCTAAATGCCCTTCCGCTTGCCTTCTGATATACTTGACGCCACGCCACTGCTGTTGTGTTACTGTTTTTCTCTAGACTCTGTATATCGTAAAGCACTTGTTTTACAGCTCGTAAAGGCAGAGCACTTGTCCGAGCCGTTTTATTCTCTTGCGAGGCTCTTAGACTAGGTGAAGTAAATATTCGATATCTGACTTTATCGTATAGTACAAGAGCCGTTACTATAAATTTTTACTTAATTAGTTCAGCCCTATATTGAGGAAAGTAGACTGCGAGTTGATCTTCAAATCATCTTATTAATTATCTATCTATCTATCTTATGCCTTATCTATTTATCTTATTTAGCTATGTATTATATTTATGTTGGTATTGTTGTTTTTATTATCCCGGCGTTTATCCTGTCTATTTTGTTTCCGCCACCTACTTAAACTGTCTCCAACTTATTTCTATTATTGGTTGTCTGGAAGAGATCGCTATTAAGCGATAAGACCGCATATTGTCTACTTTGTTCTTTGTTTCTGTATTGTTTTGTACTGATTTGTGGTGCTCAATAAAGAGTATTTGTATTGTATTGTTATGCCTTTAAACGAGCAATTTTATTATCTAAATTATCCAATCTGAATCTCGGAAACGGCTCTAACGAATTTCATTAAATTTAGTACCTATGAAGGCGCGGGAGCGATAAATCCATCTAGCTAGGTTTCATTTTTAGAAAACGTACCAAAAAAAAATACAAAGCAAAGCTCGGTCATCCAGGTATATAAATAAAGTGCCATAAAACATAATATTACTGCCATAGTGTAATAATTATTGTGACCGCACTTTTTTTGCCTCACCTCACCTCACTTTACCTTAGGCTCTGTCTACCCCGTAACGGACACAAAGACGTGACTCACATTTAAGTCGGTGCAAAGGTTTGCGAAACACACTATGGAAGTGGACAGATGACCTGGTTAAAGACGCAAGTTCACGGTGGACGCCCCTTCCAACCGAGGCAACTGGAGGTCTATGGGGTCTATGTCCAACAGTGGGCATTCTCTGACTGATCTGATGATGATGATAGACTGTTGATGCTCTGCCAAAAGTCTAATTAGTCACGCGTCCCCGCGTTTCAGTATTCACTCCAACTGGCCATATATTGTTTGAGAGGCTCTCAAACCCCCAATCAGGGGTTTACGCCCCTCTTTACGCCCCCATCACCCCAAGGGCCGTCACTATCTGAATGCCCTCGTAAACAACGTTACAGACGTATCTGAAAGGCTTTAGTATCTTGGATTGTGATTTGAGAAGGTGATCGTGTTGTGCGTGAGTAATAAATCATCTGTACTAATATCTAACAGTAGAATGAGGTACTTTGAAGAGTCTGATCATCGATAAATATCAAATGAATCAAATTTTTTTAAATGTAATTTTTCTATCTGTTACTATCTGTCACGTGACCTAAAACCTAAAAAGAAGACGTAAAAATTCTCGGTTCACTTGATAGTATTTATCATTTGAAAAGCAGCGCCTTCTCTCGTCCCCGACAGCAGTAGATGTTCCACGGGAGTTCGTAATTGTGTCATACAGACACATCATTCAAACAGATGACGCTTGGCGACGAAAATTCGCATAGTAGCAAGGTCACGTGACAGCTAGTAACAGATAGAAAAATTCGGTGTACCCACCTGCTATGGGTGGTGTAGGGGTATAGCACGCGTCACGGAATGACGAGGATCCGGGTTCGATTCCCGGCCATAGCTTTACTTTTTGGATTTTTTTATGTGTTCAAGTTTTGAGTGTCGTTTAGAAATTTGAGTCTGATCATTATACAAGCTTTTAAACACCGGTGCGTAAAAGACGTTGACGTTGCGTCTACGCAACAAAATGTATAAAAACCGGTGAGAAAACGTGACGTCTACGACAAGTCACTGCGTATACGCGGTGCGGTCGCTCCTTAATAGAACCTGCTCCTTTATCTTCCGTGCTGGTCTAGGAGTAAAGAAAACATAGAATGTACCAGTTGCTTTTCTTCCCGCGCAGATGGTGAAAGCCCACCGAGGGAATGGGCGAAGATCATGGGGATCATGTTATAGGCGATGCGGTTAGCAACCCATCACTATTTTTGATTCCCCTTCCCACCTATACACCCACAATCATGCTAAACATGGCCTTAAAGGTCTTGTTATCTTAGGCTCTGTATAAAGACGTGATTTGTGTGTATGTGTGACTTTCTGCCAAGTATCCTGCGGCGCATACTTCTTGGAAATAATGGTATTTCCGAATGCGCTGCTAGTTTCAAAAAACACATGTAAAAGAGCCCTTGGCAGCCAATTTGCAAAAAAAAAATTTTTATATTTAACTAAAATTTATACCACGGGAACATTTTATATGTACAAAAACGGTACTTGCGGTATTTACCGTATGCTCTCTGGAAAAACGAGTCTTCTTATTTTGCAAACAATAATTTGCATGATATTAATACGTAATATATTAATAACTATTACAACAGACTAGAACCTTCCATATAGAAGCGTCATCTGACACATTCAGACCCCGTACCGGACGCACCCTCTTAAGGGTACAGTGACTAGTTCTATAGCACAATACGTTTTATCACGGACCGGTAACTAGCCGTACCGTTACCGTGTGTTGTACCGGTAAATATACTTAATAATAGGGTTGCATTCCGGCTTCGCCCTTTAAAATCGTCGAATGATAACAGGGGTGCGATTCTCTGAGGCTCTGGTTTAGTTTTCACACAAAAAACTTCTCAATTATACCTGGCCTTGTCCCATTAGTACGATTAGACAAAGCAAGGTGTACAATTGTCGGTGACTGTTGACAATTCGAAATGCAACGCGTATTCAATACGAAGCCAACCGATGTAGATTCTCGTCGATTTTTTTTATGTAAACAGAATGGGTGTGTAATGATCGATATAAAAATATTTAATTTATTTTCTATCGATATATCAACATTTGATATAATTTCAAAGGGTATAATCACTCATTGTGTATAATAAACGTTTGGTATAATTTTAAAATATAATACATTTATTTCGTATATTTATCGTTCGGTATAACGCTTATTTCTTATAACGATTATTATATGGTATAACGCTCATTTTATATACAAAATAGCAGTTCGTTTTTGTTGGGGGACGCAGTTCAAACCTAACCTAACCTACTTTTTGATAAAAATAACGTTATACCATAAGTTCATTATAGGAAATAAGCATTATACTTAAAGATTTTTTTTTTTTTTTTTTATATGAATTGGAAGGCAAACGAGCAAGTGGGTCACCTGATGGTAAGTGATCACCACTGCCCCACTGCCAATGTTATATTAAATGATATTATATCAAATGATCATTATAAGAAATTATAATTATGTCATATATGTAAACATATTAAGTGTTGTTATATGATTTAATAATTATATCTAATGAGCGTTATTGCTACTAATATTATACCAAAAAATTTTATAGCCATCGTTACGCACCCAAACAGAATTGTCTCTTCTCATAGTATGGTGCGGTGTAGTGGACAAAGACCTTATTATGGAAAAATTGGCATACGTAGGTTTTTAGGATTAGTGTTTATATATTTTGATTCAATACTTTTATATAATAATAATAATTACTCAATTGATTGGAGAAGAAAATACGGTGAAGAAAAAAATTACCTTGCTACTCCGCTACTCACAAAATCATAAATAAAAGGGTAGTTTGGGAAAAAGTATATGAAGGTACGTTATGCTTATTTATACGGTTTCGAATCAGTACGACGTTGATTTGCATGTGTAACAGTTGTGCTCATTAAACTTGGATAATGATCCTGTAGAGGGATCGAAACGCGTCAGTGTTTGTGTGGTGTAAAGGATAATTAAGTTTGTGGGATTTATGTGTGTTTTATTGGCAGTAGTGGAGGGAGGGATTGCATGAAAAAATATATATATTTTACACAGGCTTGGTTATCTTGCACGCGAGTAGCGGAGTTGCAAGGTAAATATTTTGTTCATTGAAATGGACCTCCGTAAAGTAACGCCTGATTCAATAAAATAAGAAATACGGTGTTTAATAAACATTAAATACGTGTATTATAATTTACTTATATTGTTGCAAATCCATTTCTTTCTTTTATAAGACTTGACAGACAACAAGGTAATCCCATAAGGGTTCAGCTACTTTCCTTTTGAAATATGGAACCCTAACAACCGAATTAAATATCTTCCCTAAGTTTACAGTCCCCTAGCAACAGTAAACTAAACTAACACTTCATCAAACACTTCTTTGATGCGAACTTCGGCCAAACTTCGCCGAACTCTCGTTTTCGGCCAAAACTTCGGCGTTGGACACTAGTCTCACTGTAGGGTGACTAGGCGCCCGGGTTCGACCGGACATGACAACTTTCGTCTTTTTGCAGGGCCGTCGTTCGTTTTTAACAAAGTATTTTGCTGAATTCGGTTGCAAAATTGTTTCTTTTAACGGATTCATTTTAGAAGTATAGTATTTTGATATATATCTTCTGATATTTATGATTTGGTTACTTCTTGAACAACACAGAAGCTTGCTTCTTTTTAATTACAGACATTCCAATATTTCTATAATGTAAATATTTATTGTATTTTAGTAGAATAAATGCAGTAGAAATGAGAGCGTTAAGAATTATGGAAAGGTTGACACTGAACGATAGAATAAGGAATAGTGTGATAAGGGAACGTGCGAGTGTGAAAGAGGATATAGTGACTAGGATAGAAAAAGTATGCTTACTTGGTTTGGTCACGTAGAGCGGATGGATGAAAGTAGACTAACTAAACAGATCTATGGGGAGTGTGAATGGTTACTTTGGGAGGGGAAGGCCTAGACGGACATTCCGAGACCAAATAGGAGACTTTTTTTAGGTTTCCGTACCTAAAGGGTAAAAACGGGACCCGATTACTAAGGCTTAGCTGTCCGTCCGTCCGTCTGTCTGTCTGTCACCAGGCTGTGGACTGTCTCATGAACCGTGATGGCTAGACAGTTGAAATTTTCACAGATGATGTATTCCTGGTGCCGCTATAACAACAAATACTAAAAACAGAATAAAATAATATTTAAGGGCTCCCATACAACAGACATGTTTTTTTTTGCCGTTTTTATACATAAATGGTACGGAACCCTTCGTGCGCCAGTCCGACTCGCACTTGGCCGGTTTTTTACTTAAACTAAATATAAATATAACGAATAAACCTTGAAGTCGGCTGAAAATGGTAACCCTATCCGTATCGTTGCGAGCGGTGCCCACAAAGCGGCGGGAAGGCGGGATAGGCCTGTAATTAGAAGGAACACATGGGCGCAACAGGGACCACGCGTTATGAGAATTACGGACTTGTTATTATGTCTTTATTTTGTTTCGTACTCAAAAGTTGTTGGTTTACGTTTATTGATACTTTTGGTTTTGTAAAATGATTGGTGATCCCGCTAAATATAAATAAGTAAAGTAAAGTAAAGGTCAATTCATGTCATATATTTTTGCCAGATGAGAAAACGCATTGCCATCTAAACTGCACCCATGACTGATAACCTATATATTTATGCACTAACAATAATCATCATGATTCATGATCATCGCATTTCTAGAGTTGTGGATGTTGGAACTAGGATAACACAGCTGAAGTGGCGATGGGCGAACACTTGGCAAGACGGAACGACAACAGATGGTCGAAGGCGGTTACAGAGTAGTGGCCAAGACTGGGTCGAAGGTCAGTGGGCAGACCATCAGCCCGTAGGTCAGGTGTCATGTGACATTCGGCTAGAAAACTGTAGATGAGACTGGCACGGGCCCGGGCAAGGTGGCGTGAAAATGAAGAGGCCTTTACTCAGCTGTGGGTGGATGTGGGCTGATGAGGTAAATAGATCATGTCATTCAGCCTATATACGTCCCACTGTTGGCCAAAGGCCTCCTCTCAGAATAAGAGGGCTAACAATAGTAACAATATAAAAAAGGACGATGTAAATATCACGTCTATATCTATATCCCTTACGGGGTAGACAGAGCCTGAGGAAACATAACCTAGAGGCCACGTTTAGCATGAGTGTAGGCGTATAGGTGGAAAAAGGAATTAAAATAGTGATGGGTTGCCAGCCGCATCGCCTGTGACATGATTCCTAAGAATTTCACCCATTCCCTTGATGGCCTTTCATCTGTGCGGGACGAGAAGCAACTGGTGCATTCTATGTTTTTTCTTTGCATCCAGACCAGCATGGAAGTTACTTATCCCAAATTTAATTAAATTTCACGGCAGCATGGCCACCCCAGCGGCCACCGCAGCAATCTCCCAGATTTATCCTCTCTTATTGACATGAACTAAATGCATCTATTATTTATTCTGCTACGTACAATGTAGCGGTTGCGCTGGGTGTAGTGAGAAAATGGAGGTACCTTTAATTGATAGTTAAGCTTAGGCCGGTTTCACAACTCTCTGTTTCAGAATTGGGGATGTGGTCAAGAAGCTGTTGCCCACAACTTCGTCTGCATAGAATTCTTTTATCGCTATCCCGCAGAAGTTACCTACGCAATTTTCCGGGATAAAAAGTAGCCCATTTGATATTCCAAATTATAATCTATCTATGTTCCAAATTTCATCCAGATCTGTCCAGCCGTACTGGCGTGAAAGAGTAACAAACATCCATCCATACTTATAAACTTTCACGTTTATAATATTAAGTAGGATAGTGTGGTATATACCTACATTAAAACATTTTGGACCTGTCTCACCACTGTCTGTTAAGTTCCAGCTATCTTAAGTGTCTGTTATCTATGATGGCTCTGTTTCGTAGTAACAAATAGGGACGGAATCATAGATAACTGACAATCAAGATAGCTGGAACTTAACAGATAGTGGTGAGACAAGTCCTAAGAATAGAAAAAACTCAGCAGGTCGACGCGGAAATAATTTTTATTTTTAATTCAATTCCCCGCGTGGGAGCTGTAGCCCAAGCCCTCTCATTGTGAGAGGAGACCTGTGCCTAGCACTGGGATATATACAGGCTGGAGAGGATGAGATGGATTTAACAAGTCCTCGGCAACACCCTTTACGTCCACAACAAAAAAAAAAACAGAAGCTTTGACATCGCTCAATCTGCCTTCACCAACATGGCGGCGAAAAAAAAACAAACCTTGCTTTTGGAGTCCCGCACGAACTTTTGAACTTCCCCGTCTTGACTCTATGGTTTCGGCGCGCGTTTTTTGCGCCCAACTTTTTCATGTAATCCGGGCAAAGGAAGTTATGTCGGTAATGACAGCTGTGCTTTCAAAACTGAGGGCGAAGTTCAGAAGTTTGTTCTGTTCCTCTCATGTTATTCTGTTCGTCATTATAATGCTTACTAGCTTATGCCCGCAACTTACGCGTAGACTGTTTTTAATTGACATAGACTACTTTCATCCTGAGAAAGTGCAAAGTTCCCGCGGGATAGAAATAACTGTCTTGACCTTCTTCTTCTTTTTAATGTGGCCCCATCGATCGATGCGATGATTTCGCCAATGTCAAAGTAAATAAATAAATACAGTATTCAAAAATCTTGTGACTAAAATGTCGGCAACGTTGTAAAGCTTTTTACAAATGCTTTGTGCAAGTCTGCAATACTGGAGATGCCTTTCATAGCGTTTTCATTGCCAGCCAATAATAAAATTCCTTGTTCAGGCAAGCTTAGCTTAAATGAAAGATCACGGTACACCTCTCAGATTTTAGTAACTCCAACTCGTCTTACTAACTTTTCTTATGAAATCCGGAGCAAATTCTAATCTACGGTGCGCTAATGTCTTTGGCCGAAAATGAAGTCCAAGCTTAAGGTTTGCCAAAAAGCGAAGGAACGCGGCATATTATTGGAGAGAAGGATAGATAGAATCCGAAACACCACGCGTTCAAAAACACGCATTGCTGACGTCAGGAAAAGGACTGGGGCTGGGCTGGATATGTCAGCCACTACCCACAGAGGGCCAGAGAATGGCCAGCGACGATGAGGCAGACCAAGAAGGCGATGGCGGGATAATTTGGACGCGTATTATAAAAGACTGGCCTGACATTTTGTCGGACCGGTGGTTGTGGAGGTTGTGGGGGCCTTTGTCAAGCAGTGGGACACCATATAATATAATTTAAAATAACATACCTATAGAATAAATTCTTCCATGTTGGTCTGGAAGCAAAAAAAACATAGAATGTACCAATTGCTTCTCTTCCCGCACATCTTTTACCAGATGGAAAAGCCCATCGAGGGAATGGACGAAAATAGGAATCATGTTATAGGCGATGCGGGTAGCAACCCATCACTATATTGATTCCCCTTTCCACCTTTACGCCCACAATCATGCTAAACGTGGCGTTTAGGTCTTGTTACCATAGGTTCTGAATGACTTTCTGCCAAGTTTCTTGCGGTGCATTCTTCTTGGCAATGATGGTCTTTCCGAATGTGCTGGTAGTTTCAAAAAGACATGTAAAAGAGCCCCTGGCGGCCAATTTGCAAAAATAAATTTTCATTTTCATTTTCTCTGTCTACCCCGTAAGAGATAAAGACGTGATTTATGTATGTATGTATGTATGTATAGAATAAATTTCCTGTGGGGTAAATGAGTTCTTGAGTGGAGACCACGACGCGGCCCTCCAGCTATAGACCGACCGCTCAAATGAGTCCTCGCCCGCGCGGCACAGGGGCGCGGGGTAGGACAACAAAGGGGAGAGGGCGAGGACTCATTTAATCGGTCGGTCTGTAGGTGGAGTGACGATTTGCGGAAGGGCTTAATGACTAGATGCGACAAGCCGAAGACAGGGGGAAAATGCGTGTTTTAGAGACCTATTGTCCAGTGGACTGCTACAGGGACTGCTAAAAATTCATAGAGTCAGTGAAACAGCCAGAGAGGCCCGGAGGTCTTTTTAAATGCACTTTGTACACGTGTCATAGATATTGGCACCGAGCGCGACGACAGCGCCACGTGACAGGCGGCCATTATGGACAATATTGTCACCGCTGTCAAACAAGAAGTAAGTAAATATTGTGAAAAATATTAATGAAATCTTGTGTTATTTTACTATATTACAATTCACCGTAACTTTTCAATTTAATACTTGTATCAAATGATAACGTACTTTAAGTAAAATTTTAGAGGTTAGGTAACTTACTTTTTTTTCTTACGGCAAATATCCACTTATTTCTTTGGTCTTGTTTCCACCATGGTCTTGGAAATTGGTAAAATTTACAGTCGCTATTGTTCTTGGTGTTATTACGATTCACAACAACACATCTTACCAGGACCATATTTTTATCTCAAAAACGATTAGAAAATGTTTACTACAATATGGATTTGACAGCTCAAGTCAGCGACAAAAATGACAATTTTAGCCGTAGCGAGCGTTGTGATCGTTTAGGCTACCCCCTCCACCCGCTTTGCACTCTGCCAATACATCATTTTCGTATACGTTGCTTAGTATAGCGATACTTTGCCTTAACGACGTGCCCACAAAGATACAATTTGTAGAGTCCGCAAGCAAATAAATCAGACCTGCTTTGTTGTAGCTCGAGCTAATTATCTTTTATTATATCCTCGGCCATTAGCTTGCTGCATAAATCGGGGCTAAAACCCTGTTGAATCCAGTACGATCGCAACGTTCGGCACTGAAGCATAATCTCATCAAAAACATCATTATGTAAAAAGATTGAGGGTTGACCGTCAGTTTGCTTTCTGTCGTATAAAAAATGCAAGTCTGGCAACGGAATTCTGAACCAAAGTCGGTTATTTTTAGTCAGTACCGGGGCGTGTTCATTGAATTCGTTTCCACCACATGCCTTGTGTACAGCCGCGGAGAATTTTATAATTCTCAAACTTACACTTAAAACAACTCTAAAGAGTTTTGCTTTAAAATAATATATTTTACTAGGATTACGTATGGATGACTGTTATAGTTATAAATATAAATTATAAAAAAATATATAAATTATCTGTAACGGAAAACTTATAGGAAAATTGCTACCTTTCCGGATAAAAGGCGTCTTTCTTTTTCACAATATACGATCTACTTCCCCATCAAAATTCGTCAAGTGAGAGAGAGAGAGAGAGAGAGAGAGAGAGAGAGAGAGAGAGAGAGAGAAAGAGAGAGAATTTCTTTACACATATTCAATACACGTAGATATAAAAGAAAGCGATATAATATACTTAAGAATAGCACCGATATGGTTTAAAATGGGCCCCACTCAGCATAATGTTGCGGCAAGCAACGCTGTTTAAAATGACCTTAAAGAAATAACAGAAGAAAAGACAGTTTTTTTCCCATCGAAAGTACGTATGAATATTACTACAGATACCGACGTTTTTCAGTTTATTTGTACAAACTGTGGGACACACCGGATGACCTCATTGGTTTATGACGCAACGAACGGTGCGTAAACTGATCCGGTTTGACGACTCTAGCAAGCGTACACGAACGGATGCGATCGTTTCAGTCGTATTGGCTAGAACAGTATTATGGTGAAGCCTAGACGGTATTGAGACGGTAATTTACCACTGATTGGGTACCTTGTGCCTAAATCTGATCTTATACGGGATATGGGTAATACAAGGTAATTGTGGATCGCAATTTGGCGAAATTAACAGGTAAACAACGCCGTTAAATCATTTGTAAAGTTAGGAAAGGATAACTAAATGATATTACCGATACGATTCCGAGCGGTCCTGAAAATAACCCTGCCTTTAGTTAATAAGTTCGCCTTTTGTCGCGAACTCCTTAGTTTTGATACTTTTATATATTATCTAATCATTTTGTTTTTTGAAGTATATTGTCATATTTTAGTTCTTACGTATCAGATGTATGTATCAAAGAAGCAGTTCAATTTCCTGGTGTTCTCACTAGCCATCAATTATCCTTCATTTTCCTTACATTATCATATAGTCCACACGTCGTACGCTTTACCTTTGTACGTCTGTTTATCTCATTACCTGTAAAATTAATGTAATATACACAAGAAAGAATCCTTCACAGTTCACTCTGCTAGGCTGTGGAATCGGTTACCGACCTCCATCAGGCAGTCTGCCTCCGTGGCGTCGTTCAAGGAAGGCTTGAGGAAGATATGGCTCACACCATCTCCTTATATATTGTGTGTGTACTCTTATTGTATTTTGTATGTATGCATGTGTGTAATGATATTTAGTAGTTTTTTATGTTTTGTTTATTGTACTTAGATATGTACGCTCTATTGTGGCTTTCACTATCTGGAATTTTAAACTTTCATTTTGTCGGTCCCTCGTTTAATGCTCCTCTCATCTACTCAAAGGTTAACTGGTAGAGATCCCTTATAGGGATAAGTTCGCCTTTGTGCATGTATTAATGTTATTTTTATTTTCTTGTGAATTGTATCTGTTTCTTTATATTTGTACAATAAAGCATTTACTTACTTACTTACTTACAAGAAAGCGTTATGCATATTTACACAAACTTTATTCTCAACTTCTTTTTTTAGCGAGGTACAGTCTCACCCAAAAGAAAGACCCAGAAAAGCCGAGGAAACGCTTGGAATGATAAAATATGACACAACGGGGAACAATACGTCCGAACGAAATATTTTCGTAACCGGAGAATTATACCCGGCCCGGATAACCGGCCCACGGATCTTTTAGGGATCCTTATCGAACACATCCTTTCCTCCATGCTGGTCTGGGAGCAAAGAAAAAACATAGAATTTACCAGTTGCTTCTCTTCCGCGCACATGGTAAAAGCCCATCGAGCGAATGTGCGAAAGTTTTAGGAATCACGTTATAGGCGATGCGGCTAGCAACTCATCACTATTTTGATAACCCTTTCCAGCTATACGCCCTTGACCATGCTAAACGTGGCCTTAAGGTTTTGTTACCTTAGGCTCTGTCCCCGTGGGGTGCTATGTCGGAAACCTCCTCGAAAGCTCTAGCGTTACAGTTCCCTTCTATCAGGGGCACTTGGCCCCATGGGGGGGGGGGGAAGGGTAATGCTTAGGCCGGTGCACCCTGGGCAACAACGGCTGATTAACCCACTCGTGTATTAGTCAGCTGGTGGCAAATATCCGACCTGCCATAGGGAAGGCAGCGGCGAGCTGGAGAGCCCGTCATACCCCCGTTGCTGCCCCGAGCGCGGGAATGCATAAGGCGCATTTTCCACACGTTGAAAAAAAAAAGGCTCTGTCCCCGTGAGGGATAAAGTCGTGATATATACATGTATGTATGTAGCGAAAAAAAACGCCATGTTGGATTATAACGCCACCACACTCGGAATCACAATCGTCATTTCATTCTGTCAAATGATAAAGTACCTAGTCATTAGACGAATCTTGCACCAAATCAATAGTAACAATACATAACCTTTTTTTTAATGTCAAAAACTGCTGAACGGATTTTACCAAACCTGGCTAAGAACCGCAAAGAAACTGGCTTTCGAATGAAAAAACCACATCGAAATCAGTCCAACCACTTGAGAGCTACGATGTCACAGACAGACAAACACACAGACATCGACGTAAAACTTGTATAACCCCTCTTTCCGCATTGGGGGTTAAAAACAATAATTGCTGTCTGTTCCTTTTCTTACGTGTAGGTACTTGCATTGTTCCAAGCCACAAATGTATACCAAATTTTAAGTCAATCCGATAGCTGGAAATAAGTGAAATTCGGCAGATTTGAATCGGACCAAATTATATTTTTACTGAAATAATACATTTATTTAAACAACTAATCTAATATTACAACACACAAATAACATCGAAACCTAAAATTATCTTAAACTTAATGTACTAAATGTAAGCCTTCGATTTTTTGTATCTGTTACTAGCTAACCCACCTGCTAGGGTGGTGTAGGGGTAGCACGCGTCACGGAATGACGAGGATCCGGGTTCGATTCCCGGCCATAGCTTTACTTTTCGGATTTTTCTGTGTTCTAATTTTCAGTGTCGTGTAGAAATTTAATTTCTAACGGTAAAGCCGTAAAAGTAAACAAAAAATCAAGAAGTAAATATTATTGATTCATTTGATTGTACAAAACATTTCAAGTTAAACATAATGAAAATGAATGAAAATTAAAATAAATTTATTTCCATAAATATATCGCTAATCATAAAAAATACAAGGAAATTAGTACATTAAAAATTAACAAATTAACAAACACTAATCCTAAAAACCATATATCTATGCTAAAAATAACTATAAAAAACCTATATTTACAAATAAGAAAAGTTATAAAAAGAAAACCCCGTCTAATTTATTTTTGTAAATTGGTGCCAAGAACAATGCGCCGCAAGAAACTTGGCAGAAAGTAATTTTTTCAAACCCTTTACAAAACCTTGTTTAAAAAAAAATTTCACACGGAACCCTAATAAAGCAAAGCCGGCGTCCACTTGACATCTTTTTCTTTCAGCTCTTGTCATTCTATTGTCGCTAAAAATACAAGTTTTTCTCAAAAAAACATACTTATGCTGTTTCAATATTTGTTTGTTACTTCAAGTAGATTGTACGCGGGAGGAAAACGTCAATGGGGCTCCATGGATAAGTATGTTTCTTTTAATTTTTTTTTTATGTGACCAGGAAGGCAAACGAGCAAGTGGGTCACCTGATGGTAAGTGATCACCACTGCCCATAGACACCCGCAACCCCGGAGGGATTGCAGATGCGTTGCCAACCTAGAGGACTAAGATGAAATGCCTCTTGTGCCCGTAATTTCCCCGGCTGTCTTACTCTATTATCTATTATCCTATTTAATTATATGAATCTATAGCATTTATATGTAAAATGTAATCAATAAACGAAATAATACAGTAGAGAGGAAACTTTGTACGTTAAAGGTAATACTTAGAAAAACTACTCTAGCTATTAGAAACGTTGATAGAAGAATACGAAGATTTTTTGAAATTTTGTCTGTTTACCTCGAAAACTTTGGGACATATTTAAATGGCAGATGCACATGCACAAATCACGTCTTTATCCCTTACGGGGTAGACAGTCTATGGTAACAGGTACCTACAGGCCACATTGAGCAAGATTGTGGGCGTACAGGTGGAAAGGGGGAATCAAAATAGTGATGGGTTGCTAGCCGCATCGCCTATAACATGATTCCTATTTCTATTCATATTTAAAATATCAGCAAACATAGATAGGTACATATAAATGACGTGTTTATCCCTTACGGGATAGACAGAACCTTAGGCAACAAGGCCTGAAGGCCACATTTAAAAAGAAATCAAAATAGTGATGGCTTGCTAGCCGCATCGCCTATAAGATAAGTTTTGTTAAAAAATACTGATATCGATTTAGTTTGTCTACAAACTAAAACCATCTCTCTCTAGCTTTAAGACGTAATTTCAAATACAAATAGTTTTCAAATTCGGATCACTTAAACTACGTGTTAAGCGGTATTTAACAATTCAAATCACTATGCTGAATTCTGAATAGTCCACATACTGGATCCACAGTACATATATAAGCTAAAGCAGTAAGGAAACTACGAACAAAACGGTCGAAACGAACGCACACATAGACGCGCGTTTCTACAAGCGAAGCCTAAGCGGATCTCGCGGTGGCGTCAGTCGCGAATGCCGCGTTGGGACGAGCGGCCGTCTGTTGCGTGCGCCCAGACAGTCCGCGATCTTTTCGTTTTCAACATGCCAAGAGCGTATTGCGCAGTATGTCTATGTTTCCCAATAGTTTATTTAAGAAAGCTATTTATTCGGATGAGAATTTTTCAAACCATAAAATTTAATAATAGAGCTTTCCGAACGTGTCGTGCGTGGCAGGCGAAAATATTGTTCACTAAGTAATGTTGTATAATACTTTTCTACCGACGAATAAAGAAACGTTAAGCTGTTGAAGTTTTTTTTAAATACCCTATTTTATTTATAAACGAGTTAATGTATTCGATTATTTAATTATATTATAGAACCCAAATAAACGTTTGTTTCTTTTTTACGGAAATTAAGGGTGCCAACCCTAATACTCTTAATTAAGTGTAGCTAGTTACTTTAAAACAGGCCTTACTAGCTGAGATAGCGCTAAACAAAAACGGTTAAAATTTTACAAAAATTAAATCGACAACCCTAACGCTCTATTGGAGCGAAGGTATTTATTTAAAAAAATAAGCCTAGTTTCCATACTGCTCTATTTATTTACTGTGCTGGATCTCTCAGTTGTAACAATTGGCTAATTTACAGGCCAATTACTGTGGAGGACATTAGGTTAGCGAGATCAGGGGACCCAATATATAAAAGCATATACATACATAATTATAATTATAGACCGACCGGTTAAATGAGTCCCCACCCGCGCGGCATAGGGGCGCGGAGACGACCGCGGGGGCCGAGAGACAGGCGGCAGGCAGCGTGGTGCAGGGGCGCGGGGTGGGACGACCGCGGGGCCCGAGAGACGTGCGGGCGGCAGGCGCACTACCCGCCCGCACCGCTCTCCGGTCCCCTTTGTCGTCCTACCCCGCGCCCCTGCACCGCCCGGGCGAGGAGTCATTTTAGCGATCGGTCTATAGTCACGTCCTCACTGGAGTAGAAAGAGATTAGGGTAACAAGACCTAAAAGCCACGTTTAAAATTTTATTAAATCACACTAATATTATAAAGGCGATAGTTTGTGAGTGTGTGTATGTTTGTTACTTCTTCACGTGGATTTGGATAAAATTTAGAACGGGGATAGCTGGTACCCTAGATTGAAACAGGCTTTTTTACCTCGGAAAATTGCATAGTTCCCGCAGGATAGCGCTAAACACGTCAATTGCTAATTTTACGCGGGCAGAAGCTAGTTTGAAATTGAGGGGAAGAGCAGTGCTTGGTCCGGTGCACCCTGGGCATCGGTTGATGATTTCCTGGCAGATTCTGAGGGATAACATTATCTGTTGGCTAAGAGTCTGATAGGGGGGGGGGGGGGGGGTCTTTTGACCACCGTGTTCTAACAACTTTGCCGACATTTTTGCCACAAGATTTTTTAACACTGTATTTTCCATGCTGGTCTGGGAGTAAAGAAAAAACATAGAATTTACCAGTTGCTTCTCTTTCCACGCAGATGGTAAAAGCCCATCGAAGGAATGGGTCAATGTCATAGGAATCATGTTATTGGCGAATATGCAGCTAGCAACCCATCATTATTTTGATTTCCCTTTCCACCTATACGCCCTTAATCATGCTAAACGTGGCCTTAAGATTTTGTTACCTCTGGCTCGGTCTACCCCGTAAGGGATAAAGACGTGATATATGTATGTGTGTATGTATTTATTACTTTGACATTGGCGAAATCATCGCGTCGATCGATGGAGCCATATTAAAAAGAAGAAGACATTTTGTCTAATGACATTTGTATCGGCAGGTCCAGTGTTTCTCGGTAAAGGGAGCAAAGTAATAACAGGACTGGCCCATATGTATAGTACATATCGACACCTCCGACGCAAAAGGTCGTAACCCGTGTTTTATGCAAAATGAGATTTTTCAATCGTCATAAAGCCATTAATCCAAGCTATAACTTCCTAAAACTCAAGTTTAAATATTTTTGATAATTATGGAGTTTTGTGATTGCTAATAGTCGTATCATTTGAACTTTTCCACGCAAATCGTCGCATCACAACATTCGACGATTTGCGCCACTCCATTAGTGTTCATTACACCCCACGCAAATAGTCTTAACTTCTAAGTTACGACTTTATGCGTAAACAATAATAGTTAGGTACGACTTTTTGTTGCAGTTTTTTTACAATCATGGGTCGTAACTCGCACTTACGACTATATGCGTTGCTTTAGTGAGAAGGTATATCCGTTTATATAGTCGTATTTATAACATACGACTTTATGCAATGGACGTGATCAATCGCAAAAGGTTGTAACTTTCTTATACGACGTTTTGAAAACGAGCACAAAGTCGTAACTTTAGGTTTTTTTGCCATAATTTTGAAATTAAGATATTTATTTTAATAAACAAAATTGCTTCGTGTTAATTAACCCGCTGCGGACAGATATAACTACTGCTTTAAACTTTGGAAATTTTTCAACTTGAAAAAATACAAGAAAAAATCTTATAATCGCTCTCCTGAAAAATCGACGATTTAGGGATACGACCTTATGCGTAGGAGGTGTCGATATATGTACATATATAGTATATAGCAGTCCGGGAGCCGGGCAAACAATGCTTTCATGGCGCTTTGAACGTGTATGCTGTAGCATGCACTCCAGTAATTATGCACTCAAGTTCTCTACTAATATTGCCTAATTATTGTAATACTTGGTTTGGTTGGTTTGGGCATGTAGAGCGGATGGATGAAAGTAGACTAACTAAACAGATCTATATGGGGAGTGCGAATGGTTGCGTTGGGAGGGGAAGGCCTAGACGGACGTTCCGAGACCAAATAGGAGACGTTTTGGAAAAAGGTCAGGTCAGGAGTACCCGAAACCGACGAGCATGTATGAAGAGATTGATGACTGTGGATGAAGCGAAAGAAATATGTCAGGATCGTAGCAAGTGGAATAAAGTAGTTTCTACCTACCCCTGTGAGAAAGAGGCGTGACGATATGTATGTATGTATATGTATTGTAATACGTTTCAATTATCCTTCATTTAGTATCGACTTCGTTGTAACAATTTAATGGTCTGTGAAGTTCCCACTATTACTCCCATGCTGGGAGCAAAGGAAAAACATAGAATGCACCAGTTGCTTCTCGTGCCGCGCAGATAGTAAAAGCCCATCAAGGGTATGGGCGAAATTCTTAGGAATCCTGTTATAGGCGATGCGGCTAGCAACCCATCACTATTTTGATTCCTTTTTCCACCTGCCTACAATCATGCTAAACGTGGCCTTAAGTTTTGTTAACTCAGGCTCTGTCTACGCCGTAAGGGATATGGACGTGATGTGTGTATGTATGTATGTGTGAAATTCCCGCGCGAACGCCCAAGCCCTTCAATTCTGAGAGGACGCCTGTGTCTAGCATTGGGACAGCAGGCTGAAGATGATGATAACAGTTGTTAAAGCTATCCCTTTTCTCTTCAATAAAATCCGGCTTTATGTTGCCGAGAGTTTATTCACATACACATACACATACATACACAGATCACGTCTTTATCCCTTACTGGGTAGACAGAGCCTAAGGTAGTAACAGGTACCTACAGGCCACATTTAGCAAGATTGTGGGCGTATAGGTGGAAAATGGAATCAAAATAGTGATCGGTTGCTGGCCTCATCGCCTAAAACATGATTCCTATGATTTTCGCCCTTTCCCTCGATGGGCTTTTACCATCTGCGCGGGTAGACAAGCAACTGGTACATTCAATGTTTTTTCCTTGCTCCCAGACCAGCATGGAAGTTCACGGAAGTTCAAGTTTATTCACATACCTTATCAATTTAAAGACAATATTAATATTGAAGTTGCCAGGTCCTCCCAAGTCTGAGGATCCCACAGTCCAGTGGCGTAGCTACCTAGTGACTATTCGGTGCAGTGCCCCGGGGCCCCCAAGCCCAGGGGCCCTCGAATCCTTACCAGAAGTAATCTACCATATAAAAATAAGTCGGGTTTTCCTTCCTGACGCTATAACTCCAGAAAGCACGAACCGATTTCCACGGTTTTGCATTCGTTGGAAAGGTCTCGGGCTTCGTGAGGTTTATAGCAAAGAGCGAATCCATCGCAGACGGAGTCGCGGGCAACAGCTAGTCTACTATATAAAAATAAGTCGGGTTTTCCTTCCTGACGCTATAACTCCAGAACGCACGAACCGATTTCCACGGTTTTGCATTCGTTGGAAAGGTCTCGGGCTCCGTGAGGTTTATAGCAAAGAGCGAATCCATCGCAGACGGAGTCGCGGGCAACAGCTAGTATGTAATATTTTTACTTGATAATCCCTAACCAGTTTAGATAGTAATGGAGCCCCATTTTTTTATTTGCACCAGGGCCCTTAGTTACCAAGCTACGCCACTGCCACAGTCATCGTATCCGAAGATGCAGTCCAGCTGGCTACTGCTTCGTTCCCCAACGGCTCCGCTGGAGGTTTAGATGGATTGTCTCCTCAGCACCTAAAGGACCTAACCTCAGCGTCCCTGGGCGACGTAAGATCTGCAGATAAAGGAAGTAACGGCGCTTATTAATCTGATGTTATCAGGATGCGTGAACGACGAAATCTGATTATCTGTTTCATCTGACAGACCAACCTTTTCCAAAAAGTTATTAGTGACTTAAAGCTTTTTATTTAATCTCCTTTTGGCCTGTCCTCCTTCATCTTCCAAAACTTACTCCAAATCCTTCACAGTTCACTCTGCTAGGCTGTGGAATCGGTTACCGACCTCCATCAGGCAGTTTGCCTCCGTGGCGTCGTTCAAGGAAGGCTTGAGGAAGATATGGCTCACACCATCTCCTTAGATATTGTATGTGTGTACTCTTATTGTATTTTGTATGTATGATATTTAGTAGTTTATTTTATGTTTTGTTTATTGTACTTAGACATGTACGCTCTATTGTGGCTTTCACTATCTGGAATTTTAAACTTACACTTTGTCGGTCCCTCGTTTAATGCTCCTCTCATCTACACAAAGGTTAACTGGTAGAGATCCCTTATAGGGATAAGTTCGCCTTTGTGTGTATATTAATGTTATTTTTATTTTTTTGTGAATTGTATGTTTCTTTATATTTGTACAATAAAGCATTTACTTACTTACTTACTTACTTTTGCAAATCTTGGTGGCGAGTGGGCTTTATTTGAGCTTACAGTGCTTATTTCTATTCTTTTTAGTGGCCCATCTTACACGTCTCCAATCCGGCTTTACCCTGAAAAAAAGAACAAACAACTAGTTCCACTATCCCAAAAACTTCATTCCTAGTTTCAAACAAGTCAATATTTGTGGGCATGCTTTAACAAAACTTTCCGCTCCCACTAAAAGCTTTCGCAAGTGCTTTTAGAAGCTTTGTAACGACGAAACCAAACTTAAAGTGCCGCAAAATGATCTCTTAAGGTACCTTTAATAAGGTACTTGAAGAGTTAACTGTTTACGAGAACACTTTAATATTAGATTGGCGGTTTACAAGAGTATCGGGTAAACACACAGACGTACCATCGATATAGACCATGCAATTGAATATACTCATAGCAATTGCCTTGCTGCTCCGCTACTACCTATACGTGAATGACCGCTACAGCCCGTGCCGTGAGCTCTTAGAATTCCAACAGGGTTTGTCTTATTGCCTATGTCACTCAGCTAATCCTACTTCCTGCTAATATTATATCCTACACACACACACATATATCACGTATAATCCTTTACGGGGTAGACATAGCCTAAGGTAACAAAACCTTAAGGCCACGTTTAGCATGCTTAAGGGCGTATAGGTGGAAAGGGAAATCAAAATAGCGATGGATGTAGCCCCATCGCCTATAACATGATTCGTAAGACTTTTAGTTTTACCACCTGCACACCTGTTTTATACTACTAATATTATAAATGCGAAAGTTTGTGAGGGTGTATGTATGTTTTCACATGTGTTATATGTGCTAACTCAGTCTATTTTAAAGCAAGTCTGTGGAAAATACGTCAGTAAATTATTTGGCGCGAAGAAAAGCCGTTTCGACCTCAGGTATCGTTTGTCAACCCTCGTGTCGTGACCCTCAAGGGAGTCTGAGGCATGTCTAAGGTCACCATCGACACATTGCGGTCCTCTCACTAATTATCCTTGAGGTATCTTGATCCTTTAGACTCAAAATTAAAGTAAAAACCTTTGTTTTAAGTAGGCCATATCGACGGTGAAGAACCAAGACCTCCTATCTTGTAATTTCGGAATAATGTAAGATAGGAGCTATTGATTCTCTCAATAGAATTAAAACTACAATAATTCAAATTTGTAAGATAAGGAGATCTTAGTTCGTCCCCGTCGATGTCATATCTGGCCTTTAACATGTCTTGACTTGAAACTTGACGGCAATTAGGAAAAAAATCGATAATTTTTGAGACACACAGGGAAAACAGATCCATAAAAAAGGAATAAGAAATAAACATGCTAATTTTAAAAACATTTCTAGAATAAGAAATGTACTGCACAATCTCAGAGTCACTGTTTCTCTAAGCAGAATTTATCCGAATCCATGCATTCCGTCCATGCTTCGTCATTCGTATTTATTAGCGATCCAACCACAAACAAACCAACAAACTTTTACGTTTACTATATCAATTTAACTAGTTAAGTTCGCTTCGCTAAACTAAATTAAATTGCATCGATAACCGTCTAACAAGCAACAAAGTAAACCAATATCCTGTCAGCTAAATTTTAACGCGCGCTTACAACCGGGCGCCGTTATATTCTGTTAGCCGCCATTTTGTGCTGGCGGCCATTTTGAAATTTGAACTGACCGCACGGCACTTCGGAAATAGAGTATGAGGTATCCTGTGTTACCAAACCAAAATACAGGCAAAATATATAATTGTTTAATTATGATTTTCCATTGTTTTTTTCTTTACAGCTGTTAGGTCAACAGCGGTAGTTAGAAGATGTTTCCTTAAAAGAAAATACATATTTAACCGTAGCTATGTATAGGAAAAAGTACGCAGCTAATTTAAGATAAAACACGTAAAAACGTATGTGGTTTTTTAATTAGGTATAATGCGTTGGGGTAAATTCGAAATTGGGGGAATTTCGAAACTCGTGGATATCCACTAAACGGGGAACAATTACATAATCTAGCAACGCTTACCTAGAAGCTCCAATGTCTTCGGCTTCTAGATAAGCGTTGCCAGATTATGGAATTGTTCCCTGTTTAGAATATCCTCGATTTTCGAAATTCCCCCAATTTCTAATTTACCCCAATGCACCTTATTTATATTAGTTTTACAAGAACCTAATGAATGAGGCTTGAATAGAGTACCTACCTACACTTGTTCCTGCTTGTGAAGAAAAGATTGAAGTGAAGATGTTTAACTAACTTTAAAGTTACTACTTCTCCCTAATATCGCCGTTAAAAATTAAATTAGGTACCTTCAAATAGAAATGTTGGCGTGCGTCAGCGGAAAATAAAGCTATTTTCACGTTGAATCATTGCTTTTTTTATTAATGTAACGTCATGTTTCGTCGTACGTGTTCGAGTTAATCTTGACACACGTCGTAGCACGCTGTCATCCGGCAGGAACGCGTGTCATCTGTTGTCATAAATGTCATTTTGTGTCAACACGCTTCGTGATATGATAAATATGACAGCCGAGCAATGGCCAGCGCAATTTGAGAGTAACTAAACCGAAAATGTAATCCTACTGCAGACCGACCGCTTAAATGAGTCCTCGCCCTTGCGGCACAGGGGCGCGGGGAACGACCACGGGGGCCGAGAGAGGTGCGGGCGGGTAGTGCGCCTGGGCTTGGGCCACAGTTCCCATGCGGGCCCAGTGCGGATTGGGAACTTCACACACACCATTGAATTGCTTCACAGGTGTGTGCTGGTTTCAGTTTGGTAAATTTCGGAAATCTCAGAGGTTCGAACCCACGACGCTTTGCTTGAGAGGCCACAGGTCAATCCACTAGGCTACAACGGCTAAAACTAGAATTCAATAAACGAAATTCAGCCACTTGGCGTAGGTGACAACTGTTTCCGTTTGACGACATTTCCTTATTCCATAGACATTGGAAAAGAGTTCCAACGGCCGTAAGTTCAAATTGGAAGCACATAAAATTCAACTCAAAACTTAAAGCGATAGAGTGTAACGTCTGCTTCCCATGTACGAATCGAACCTTGTCGCTGTGAGTGCATTATGGAATGGATTTATGTCAGGCACGGTTCATATTCGTTCTGTACTAAAGGTTTTGGCATGTATTCGGCCACGGAAACGAGTAATACTACCTAATCCTTATGTCAACGGTTGAAGGTATATTGTCGTTTGAATTACAGACATTGTTAACGTGGTTGTAGCCTAGTATTGGTGCAGCTGGTTCGTGAGACCATCTTTGAGCTTGATATTAAAGTGAAACTTTGTTTCTTCTCCATTATCATCATCATATATCAGCCATAGAACGTCCAATGTTGGACATAGGCCTCATAGACCTCCAGTTGCCTCGGTTGGAAGCGGCTTGCTTCCACCATGAACCTGCGACTTTAACCAACCCGTCCAACTCGTTGGTGGACGTCCTGCGCTGCCCTTGCCGATCCGTGGTCTCCACTCGAGAACCTTTCGGCCTATGGGCTGACAATTGGCATCAGAATCAGCTAGCTGTCACATTCATACAGGAACTGTCAAAATGAACACGATGGCGATTGCGAGCGAGTTAGACAATAAGCCTACTGTTCTCCGTGCTGTATGGCCTGCTCATTGCCATTTTAACAAGCTAATTCGCTCAGCTATGTCGATGACCTACTACCTACCGGCTACTATTCTATCCTTACTTTGGTGTCAAATAATTAATATGAACACAATACTCAATTTTCTCTAGGGCTCCGTACCTCAATTGGCAAAAACTGAGCCCCTATTGGATCACTTAGTTGCCTGCCTGTCAAGACTCTTTTTCTCAAGAACATCTGGAACTATCAAACCGAAACTCAATACCAAGTACTCGGGTCTGCTATCCCTAAGAGCAGTGATAATCAAACTTCTAAGTCAACGGTATAGAAAAAAGTAGAAAACTAAAAACGAACTGCGAAAAAACAACGACGCTGAAAAAGTACGAAACAAGTTGACAATAATATCATACTATATGATACTATAGTTACACAATAAGCATTCTATCGAAGACCTACTGAACTGTGTTTATCCGTTGTCTAGTATCCGAAGAATATTTGTGTTTTGCTTAGTTTGGGGCTAGATCTTGGTATCAATTGTCTCGAGATATTTATTTATTTGCCTCTTCAAAGATATTACGAAGAGGCTAATAGACGCTACGTGTGACCGCAGAGCTGGCAGCTTCCTTGGACAGCGTGTTAGTATCGCTGTCCAAAGGGGGAATGCTGCCAGCGTCTGTGGTACTATGCCACGAGGGCCCCTCCTTTTTAATTATTTTATTTTAAGATTAGTTTTAGTTTAGTTTTTAATTTAATCATAGTTTAATTTTCTTTTAATTCCCCTTATATTTACGTACAAAACTATATCTAAATAAATGCAGCCGTTACCCGCAATTGAGTCATCGACATAAAAAATATGTGTCTCATTTGTTGTATTTGTAGGCGCCACCTAAAATCATGTAAATGTTTTGTGAATTTCAATAAATATGCTGTGAAATATGATCTGTGCGGAGACGTATTTTTGCCATAAAACGTGTTACCAATCCCATACAGTGCCATTACGATAAGCAAAGACCTCTACAGGGTTGTGCACGTTATACGCAACACAATATTAGACATACTTACATAATTATATCACTAAGGTAACAAAACGTTACGCCACGTTTAGCATAATTAAGGGCGTATAGGTGGAAAGGAAAATCAAAATAGTGATGGGTTGCTAGCCGCATCGCCTATTACATGATTCCTAAGACTTTCGCCCATTCCCTCGATGGGCTTTTACCATCTGCGCGGGAAGAGAAGCAACTGGTGAATTCTATGTTTTTTCTAATAAAGAACCCATACTAATATTATAAATGCGAGAGTACTCTGTCTGTTACGCTTTCACGCCTAAACCACTGAACCGATTTAATTGGAATTAGGTATAGAGATAGCTTCAGCCTCGGTTTTTCAGGATAAAAAATATCCTATGTCCTTCCCCAGGCCTCAAACTATTTCTATATCAAATTTCATTAAAATCGGTTCAGTGGTTAAGCATGAAAGCGTAACCGAGTGACAGACGGACAGAGTTACTTCGAATTAATTTTAGGTACTATCAAATAAATCAAGAATTTTTATTTCTTGATTTTTATGTATACTTTTACGGCTTTACCGTTAGAAATTAAATTTCTAAATGTCTGTGAAAATTAGAACACACTAGCTGTTGCCCGCGACTTCGCTCCCGTTTTTTTCTTCTAAATTTCAATATTTTCTCACCGTCTATACCTTCCCTGGGCTTCCACAAATATTTCAAGACTAAAATTAGACAAATCGGTTTGTGCGTTCTGGAGTTTTTTTTTTTTTTTTTTTTTTTTTATAAAAGAGGGGGCAAACGAGCAGACGGGTCACCTGATGGAAAGCAATCACCGTCGCCCAGGGACACCTGCAAGACCCGGGGGATCACAAGTGCGTTGCCAGCCCTTTGAGGAACAGGAAGGCTCGCTTTTTAAAGATCCCTAAATTGTACCGCTCAGGGAATGCTGCAGCAGGTTATAGCGTCAGGAAGGAAAACCCGACTTATTTTTATATAGTAGATAGCCGTTGCCCGCAACTTCGTCTGCATAGAATTCGTTTATCGCTATCCCGCGGGAATCACGCAATTTTCCGGGATAAAAAGTAGCCTATGTGTTATTCCAGACTATAATCTATCTATGTTCCAAATTTCATCCAGATCGGCCCAGTACTTTTTGAGCCTATTCATTACAAACATACAAACATACAAAAATAGGTACAAATCTTTCCACTTTATAATATTAGTATAGATAGAAAAAGCCGAAAAGTAAAGCTTTATGGTCACATTTAGTTATGTTTTGATTCCTCCTTTTCCACCTTCAAGTCTTATTTGTAAACTTACACGCTATATTTATCGACACACTCCCCAGGTAATCCCTTCCCCAGGTATCCAAGAGGCAGCCCTACTCAACATCAAATATTTCCGTGCTAATATGCAGATGGTAAATTTATAGGCGCGCTGTGACCCAGTAGGGTCATAAATTTCCTCAATAAAATGTTTTATTCGCAACAAAATTCCTGTTTTACGCCCGTGACGAAATTTAAGCCTCGCGGTACGCTGGCGAGCGCTACGTCGGTCAGTTATCGGGGAATAGCTTTGCGTGTCAATATTATTGTGATCCAAGCATACCGCGATCCGTATCACGAAATATTGATGAGTATCGCAACGAATCCGGTTTAGCAAGCAAGTTGCAGAACATTCTCAAAACAGCAAGAAAAAATTCTAAACGACATTGAAAATTAGAACACATAAAAAATCCGAACAGTAAAGCTATGGTCGGGAATCGAATCCGGATCCTCGTTGTTCCGTGACGCGTGCTATACCCCTACACCACCCATAGCAGGTAGGTAAGACTCAGAAATTTTCCAGAAACTATCAATAGGATTTATGGTAAGTTCCCGTAACGAAAGTTTCTAATCCGAATTAAAAAAGAAAAACTTGTTAATTTTATTTGAATAGCATTTTAATTTTAATAAGGACTTACGAGTAATCTACAGTGGCGCCAACTGGTGAGCACAAAACCGGAAAAAAGGATAACCTTACTTTGCTACTCCGCGATATAGCGAGGTCAAATCATGCAAAGCAGTCAAAATCATATTCGGAATATTCTGTGTTGGTGGTGGTTGTGGTGGTCGATTCTGTTGTTTTTCCGTTGTGTTTTGTTTTCTGTTGTCATTGTTTTCTTAAACATTGTCTGCATGAATAGGATTCGACGGGAGCGTGACTGTTTTGCATGATTTGACCTCACTATATCACGGAGTAGCAAAGTAAAGTTATCCATTTATTTTTTGACATGGACCTCCGCAAAGTAATAATAATAATAATAATAATATATTTATTTACTTAGGCATTAATCCCATTACAATTACAATTATCAAAAATTAATTAACTAAAAAAATAATAATAATTAAATGACATAAAATTATATAAAACAAAAATCACACATTAAAAGACGTCATGGCAAGGTGACATGCATCGCAAACGTTCCTGACCAGTACATTACTGGATCTGTGCACTCTTTCCATAAAAGACCACTGGCGTTTCCTCATAACAGCAAAAAAGTCATCCACTCTGTTCGAGGCAAACATGCCAGACGCACTGCAACGCCAGGGTAGCTTCAGCATGGCACGAAATGCGGTGTTGTATTGCACTCGTAACGAGTTAAGCGACCGTTTAGTGTAATTGTACCATAACTGACTCGTATAAAACGCCTGACAGTACGACCCGAACAGAGTGATCTTAGCTTGATCTGAGCATTTGGCAAACCTTCGCGCCAGCATATTGCTCTTCACAGATAAGGCACGACGTTGTCTCTCTAGGTCCTCTAGGTAATGCCTGAATCTATACAGTTTTTACAAATACGGTTCTCATGACCATTTCATTCATAAATAGTGACAGCTGTCCCTTGTGCAGTATTAGGTCTAACAATCAATTTCAGAGCCACTAACCTTGAGGAAGCCGGCTACGACCAACGCTGTGTAGAGTCCGTGTGTAGAGTCTTTTAGCCACTGCCGCCGCTTAGTAAATGTCTACACACCCGCAAAGACTGTGATGTTATATACACTAATTACACTATTACACCAAACATTACACACATTAATTAAAATTTGCAATAGTTTAAACATAAATCCGCATAAAAGACCTACCGTGCACCGACAATTTAGAAAACAAGGTGACAGCCGCCTTATTGTTATTTTTATTCGGTGCCGCGGCGCGTGGCAATGGACTAGCGCCAGCCAGCCACCAACAGTCAAAAAGGTTGAAACCCTAAAAATTGACAATTATTCAAAATATTTGTACAAAATGTCACCACCAAAATCCTGTCTGTCTACTTAATACTAGTAGTCTATTTACAGACAGTGCCCACATTCGGACACACGTTTGATCTCGCCTCCCAAAACGTGGTGTTGGGTGACAATGAATCCCTTCCTTTGTTATCGAATCAATCGACATTGCTTTCTCACAGCAAGTGGGTGTAGGGTAGCGATGTAAAGGGCTCTCAGATTTAGGATATTCCCTTTTTGCTTTGAAAGGCTACCCCTTTAATATTTGAAACCTTTTAGGCGATATTGGCCTAAAGAATGATAAGCGTAGCATTGTGGTGATAAGGTAATAGAATTGGGTTTTTCCTCTGTAGCGGTTCGTTTGTTGTTTGCGGATAGTTTCTTGTTCTCATTTGATTGATCCATCCATCACCAGCCTATCTAAGTCCCACTGGGCACGTGCCTCTTCTCAGAATGAGAGGGCTTGTGCTATAGTTCTGGCGGACCCATGCGGATTGGGAACTTCAGGTCTCAGTAAAGCTATCGGTTATATGTGCTTATTTAACCCCCGATGCAAAAAGATCTCCAATGGCGCCCACAATCATGCTAAACATGGCCTTTAGTTCTTGTTGCCTTAGGCTCTGTCAAAAGACGTGATAAATGTTTGTATGTATTAATGAGTAGCTTGTGCCCTCTGATTCGACCTAGTTGTAGAACTCTCTTTCTATTCCGAATTTTGGAATATCCGTTCTTATACTTTGTCTAATAATAAAAAAAGGAATACCTAAGCTAAATTTTAGTTTACTAGGTTCTAGGGTTTGAAGTAATCGGTGAATTAGCAGTCCGTTAGTCTACCGACCCACCAGTCTGTCGAATCGTTGGTCAATCGGTCGATCTGTTGTTCGGTCAAATAGTTGGTCAATCGGTCGGCCAGATAGTCGTTCGGTCAGATGCTTGCTCGGTCGTATGGTCTATTCATTGGTGAATCGGTTGATTGGTCAGTCGGTCGGCCAGATAGTCGTTCGGTCAGATTGTTGCTTGGTCAATCGGTCAGCCAGATAGTCGCTCGGTCACATGGTTGCTTGGTCATTTGGTCTATTAATTGATGGATCGGTTGATTGATCAGTCGGTCGGCCAGATAGTCGGTTGGTCAGGTGGTCGCTCGGTCAGTCGTCGTTCAGGACTTTAAATTTTTTATAATCACTACAACTATGTACAATCATCCCAGATCTTGTTCCAAAATGTCTGTATTTTTTCTTAGAACAAATTGCGACATTTTCATTCAGATATTACAATATTATTCAAGCTTAGGGTGTTGTGTGGCGGGCTACCGTCGGCAGCCGCGCCGGGTCGCCAACTTCCGCGCTGACTGTACCTGGAAGTTGGGAACAGTTCATGGTAGCTGTACATTGCTGGTTAAATAAATACATGGGAATTTTTGCACGAGTAAACAATGTTTATTTTGTTTTGGGCATCCATAAAGATTTCCTCTCGGTTAAAAAAAAAAGCTCTGTGTACCCCTTAAGGGATAAAGACGTGATATATGTATGTATGCTAAAAAAATACTGTTTCAGATAGAAAATGTTTCGTACCTAACGAAAATAATGACAAACCGCATTCGGAACTTTAATTTTATGGGAAAAAATATAGATCCAAGAACAACTCTACATTACTTTCTTCCAGGCTGGACTGGGAGTAGGGAGACCGAGGAGAGTTGAGACAGAGGTGAGTTGATACAAAGTCGATTTCTCTGAACTGTGACAGTTTATTGGGCTGGTAACTTCGCTAATTTGTTGCTTTTTCTACACTCCACAGTTTGTGTGAAGTTGTGACCTCGCTAACTGTCATAGGTGCAGAGAAAAAGGCTTTGTATCAACTCACCTCTGTCTCAACTCACCTCAGTCTCAACTCACCTCAGTCTCCCCTAAAGCAAAAGCCTAGAATTTGCCAGTTGCTTCTCTTCCCGCGCTGATGATAAAAGGCCATCGAGGGAATGAGCGAAAGTCTAAGGAATCATGTTATAGGCGATGCTTTTTTTGATTTCCCTTCCCACCAATACGCCATTATCATGCTAAACGTGGCTTTAAGGTTTTGTTACCTTAGGCTCTGTCTACCCCGTGTCCATTACCTAACTGCATTGCACGGTCTCATTGTCTAAAGGAAGACGGGCCCAGCGTACGGGCCCTCCCCTTCTTGGCGCGGACCTGGCGAAAGCCGGGGCCACCGGGGGGGGCGTTTGTGGTGAAACTAGAGTGGCACCCCACTGCGTCCCCATCACACCGGATTGAGGCAAAGCCGGAGAGTTTTCAGTTTGGGTATACCCGTTCGGGGGGGAGTCCCACATAACCCTATGCAACCCCGTGCCTAGGGCATCCATAAAGATTTCCTCTCCGTTAAAAAAAAAAGGTTCTGTCTACCCCGTAAGGGATAAAGACGTGATATTTTTATGTACTTCATCTCCATCCACATTTTTATTATTTTCAGCAGAATTTCCGCGCACGCAATGTACACGCCCCCAAAATCAGTAGGGTGCACGTACCATTTACGGACGTCTGTTAAATTATTCATAGACACATGTATCCAGCTTAACGCATCATTTTTCCTCCAGGTGGGATCGCACACGTAGTACTGTGATAATATATGGGCCCGCGCAGCTATTTGCCTAATGTTTTATTTAAGGGTTCAGAATGAATTAGGAACTGTGAGCTTAAGACGTGGCTGTTTAGAGTTGGCGCGATGTGGATTTATGTTATTGTGTTCGAAGTACTCTGCGAAATGGATGCCACATTAAGATGTTTAGTACTTTTGATATTGTTAGAAATATAATGTCTTACTGGTCTGGGAGTAAAAGAAAAACAGGATGTACCAATTGCTTCTCTTCCCGCGCAGATGGAGATGGTGTTCTATCTCACAGTAGTTCTTACTTTATAATCAATTACCAACTTTACTTCTACACTCCTAATAACTCAATGAGTATATATCTCTTTATTGAAAAGATTGTACAGTTTTGCTGATCGATAATTAATTAATTATCTAAGATTATAAGCTAGTAACTGATCTTTAAAGAAGACAAATTTAATACGTTAGCGTCCCTCATATCCTATTTAATTTATGATCTTGAGTACCTACTTAATAAATTCATAGCTATGATTCACGTTTTATCACAAAGAACAATGTCATTATCACACATTAATGACTCAAAGCATCGTAATTGATTCCAACAAGACTAAATACGCGACGGCGCGGTAGTGATCGTAATTGGCACGTTTACCCGAAACGTTGGACCGCAAAATACTGAATTAAGTGGCACAATGTTGACAGCACCTGTCAATTTCAAACTATAACGGCGAGCAAAAATAAATGGTCGCTTTTCATAGAGCTGTGTACACGAACCAACCCGTTATTTTTGCACGTCAGTGTATTCAAATCAGCGGATTAATTGAGGAAGACAATCAGTCTGTTTATTTTATGGCTGAAGTATCGAACATATTGTCAACGGATTTAATGAACATAGCTAAGTACATTGTAATCCAGGAAAAGAGATAAAGAATCCATACACATACACAAATCACGTACTTATCCCTTACAAGGTAGACAGACCCTAAGGTGGCAAGACCTAGGCCACGATTAGCAAGATTGTGGGCGTATAGATGGCAAAAATGGAATCAAAATAGTGATGGGTTGCTAGCCGCATCGCCTATAACTTGATTTCTTTCGCCCAGTCCCTCGATGGGCTTTTACCATCTGCGCGGGAAGAGAAGCAACTGGTACATTCTATGTTTTTTCTTTGCTCCCAGACCAGCATGGAAGTTAAATCCTACTAATATTATAAACGCGAAAGTTTGTAAGTATGGATGGATGGATGTTTGTTACTCTTTCACGCCAGAACGGCTGGACAGATCTGGATGAATTTTGGAACATAGATAAATTATGGTCTGAAATAACCCATACGCTACTTTTTATCCCGGATTTTTTTTTATTATTTATTTATTGAAATGGGAAACAAACAGCATCAAATTACACGTATAGTTAAATGAATAATATAGTAAATACATAAGCCAAAACAGTTTCCGTAATCCGTAATTCGTTGCGTAATTCCTGCGAGATAGCGATAAACGAAATCTATTCAGACGAAGTTGCGGGTACTTTATTTATTATGTTCATCACAAAACGTAGTGCCAAGTAATTTTGTAAAGCACAGCAATAAAATTGGGAGTAATTGCAATTAATTTCACGCCTGCGGCCATGCTAAATAATTGGCTTGGATCCATATTACGGCACACCTGCACAATATGGCCACGTGTGCTCACAGGTTTATAATACACATACATACATACACTTCATGCCCCATGGAGATAGGCAGACTGTACGAGTACATACTACCTTTTAGTGCTAGCGCACCAGTTCACACGCGTCAGCTATTAAGAAAGAAAGAGAAAAAAACAGACATGGAAAACAGATCATCAGCGTTGTGTGTCTTCGCAAAAGAAACGGTCGCTGGCTCAGCATTACGCTGAGGCGTTAGACTGCAGCACTGATTTTCAGCCAGAACCGTCTGTGACTCGCGAAACGATACACAGATAAAATATACTACATAATCCATAAACTTTTACGTAAACAGAGTAATAAATAGATAGTAGATAGAACCCGACATAATGTCTAACTAAAAAAATACATAAATTAATTAAATAGTTTACAATAAACAAAAGATAAAAAGGAGGGAAAACTAAATTGTTCAAAAGACATATTTGGTTTACCTTATAACATTGAATTGTATAAACTCAATTAACCTTCGCAGTTGTCTTATTCTAGATATCTCTCGCTACCTAACCGAACCTAACCAGTCAATGTAAAGGGTTAGTTCTTGCCCTTACACAGAGACTACTTTGTTCCATTTGCTCCGACCCTGACACATCTATCGCTTCATTCACACTCATCAATCTCTCATACATGCTCGTTGGTTTCGGGTACTACCAACCTTGGGCCTTACCATGCGATTCAATTCCGACTCAGTTCAGGTTTTAGCTGTCTTTTTTAATATGGATCTGACGGCGAGCGAACCTAAACTGAATTGGAATTGAATCGCATTAAGACGTCATGGTAAGCCCATGACCTTTTTTAAAAATGTCTCCTTTTCCCCTCCCAACGCATCCATTCGATCTTCCCTTATAGATATTAGTTCTTCGTCTTCATTATGCATCTTTGAAAAGACTAAAAGGGTAGAAATGTGAGGATTTCAATGTAACAGTTGCATATTTGTTTGGAATATCACCGACAGATGGTATTATCAAACGGCTATAAAAGCGAATGTATTAGTATGTGAGTATCTCATTATTTCGATTTATTTGTAACGAATGAACAATACAAAATAATTATCCCTAAATCTTTCCTGTTTCATTAGCCGCCATTTTGTCCTCACACTTGAACAACTTCTTTTTAGGACTTTTGGGAGAGTCACTGAACGCCTATTCCTATAGTCCACTTAACATTCGATACCTGCCTTAGACCAATTACACATTACATTAGTAGAGATCCTTTATAACCTTAAAAGAGTGATGAAACCCCTAAAATGCTGCACATTCAATAAGCTTGCAAACAAAAACTTGTTATTAACTTCAATAAACGTACAACTACCAACACAATGGTACAATGAGCTCGTAGCGAACGCAGCCGCAGAAGGTGTCGCAGTGGCCTAATGGAGGCATTACACCGATTCGTAACGCAGTGTAAGGTATCTCACAATTATTCACTTCCATACTGGTCTGGAAGCAAAGCAAAATATATCTGTCTACCCGTAAGGGACGCGATCGCGGAGCGGCGTGGCTTCGGCCACTGTCGTTCAACACGTAACCCCGGCCCGTAGGTGCCGGGGGCCACTGTCTTTTTCAAGACGGGGGCCACGAGGAGACAACCTCTATAAGTAGCCAAGCGGCACCAGCGGGGGAGGGCGGGATTTCCCAAACCTGCATTGCACAGGTGCCGCGACAGTCGCTGCGACAGAACGATAGTATTATGCAATATGAAAATGTATGAAGGAACTTCCGAACGCAGCGTCACATTCGCGCGTTACTGTTGCCGGGGCAGCTATGCTCGGAGGACCAGCTTGTATGCTCAACCGACGTCAGCGGCCCACGTCAGCGTAGGAGGAAATCAAGCCTTACTAATTATATTTAGAAATTACGCTAGCTTCTATAGCGATGCAGCGTTTGCAATTTTCGCCATCGGTGTAACAGAGCCGTAGGCGAGGTGCATCTGCTAATTAGCGAAGTTGACGAGCCGCCATTTTAATGCAGCATTAATTGCCCGTTTGTATTGTTTGCCATCCGCTCTCTGATTGCTATGATGTGATAATTATGTTGGTTGATAATATTGAATTAAAAAGACCAAAATCCCCATCGTATTATTTACATGCCTTACATCATTTTGGACAAGGAGTCGCACTAATGGGCCGATTCTTACCAAATAAAGAAAACAGAAATGTTTATTTGTTTTTTTTTACATTTGTAGTAGCCCGCTAGCTTCGTGGTGGACAGCCGTAGCCGAAGATCTGGAACGGGCACAGCTGAAAACAGAGACAACCCAGGACAGGTGGTCCTGGCGCCTAAGGATGACGAGAGCCGACCCCAAATGAAGGGATAAGGCAAGGAAGAAGAAGAAGACATTTATAGTTTACAGTCATATAGGTTGGCATAAAAACGTACTTATATACCTATGCTACTGGATCGAGTATTCCTTCCATGCTGGTCTGGGAGCAAAGAAAAAACATAGAATACCAGTACCAGAGTACCAGTTGCCTCTCCTCCCGCGCAGATGATAAAAGCCCATTGAGGGAATGAGCAAAAATCTTAGACATCATGTCATAGGCAATGTGGCTAGCAACCCATCACTAGTTTTATTCTCCTTTCCACCTATACGCCCACAATCATGCTAAACTGTATACTATGTACCCTATAAACCACCAACCCTAATACGAAGGAGGATGGCAAAAGTTGCTCCTCTACACCCTAGCAACACACACACACACGCTTTGCATGTTCGTAACTAATAAGCTTGTTTTTAAGCTAGTATAATTTCATTTATAAACTTTTATTTTCAAAACTGTGGACCTATTGTTAAAATGTGCTATATTTGGAAGAGCGAGACTTCTCAATACAGGTACATATATGCCTACTGAGAAGCCTCAACCTTGGCTTGTTTGTAACCACTTTGTTGAAACGAATAAATGAATTTTGAATTTTTGAATTTTTAATTTTGAATGTATGTATCGAGTATTCCAAGCTTTGTATTTCGGGGCACACGAAAGCTGCACCCGTGCGTTTTCCTGGCATGAGCGTAATGCTTAAAAACACTGTTAAAACACTATCAAGATATTCTTCAGCGCCTGTTTAAACGTCAGACGGCGGTGACGGATGAGCCAACGGCAGCCGGGTCAGGTTGCGGCGACAGTCATCCGTTTCGCTAAGTTCCACACAAGTCACGTAGAGATTTCATAGAGCAATCAAAATACCATCCCAGCTGGTCTGGGAGAAGCATAAAATGCAGGTACCATCTGCTTTTCTACCCGCGCAGATGGTAAAAGCCCGTCGGGGAATGGGCGAAAAGGGGTATCAAAATTTTGATAGGTTGATAGCCACATCGCCTATAATAATATTTTTTTTTTTTTTTTTATATGAATAGGAAGGCAAACGAGCAAGTTGGGTCACCTGATGGTAAGTGATCACCACGGCCCATAGACACCCGCAACATTTCGAGTAAATAAATAAATACCATGAAAGAAATTACACCAATTGACATAGTCCCAAACTAAGCAACGCTTGTTCTATGTATTGGTAACAGGCAACGGATAAACATACTTATAAATAACGTCTTTATCCATTACGGGGTAGACAGAATATAAGGTAACAGGTACCTACAGGCCACATTTAGCAATATTGTGGGCGTATATGTGAAAAATGGAATCAAAATAGCGATGGTTTGCTAGCCTCATCGCATATAACATGATTCCTATTATTTTCACCCATTCCCTCGATGGACTTTTACCATCTGCGCGGGTAGAGAAGCAACTGGTACATTCTACGTTTCTTCTTTGCTCCCCGACCATCACGGAAGACAACAACATCCATGACTCGGGTACAAACATTCCTATTCATACAAATGCCTGTCCCTACCGGGATTCGAACTCGGGACCGGGAGCTTCATAGTCAGGGGACACTAACTGGGCTATCCGGTTGTCAAAAAATGCTTTTAACTTGCATGCTATTTTTATTTTTTAAAAAGGAACTTGCCTTTTATTCAATTCTTTAATTATTTCTATTGAACTAACTTCTGCCCGCGACTTCGTCTGCGTAAAATTATACATAAAAACTTTTCTCTTGAATCACGCTATCTAATAAAAAAAACACATCAAAATCCGTTGCGTAATTATAAAGATTTATGCACACATTACATAAAGACAGACAGACAGCGACTTTGTTTTATACTACAAGTATGTGATAATGACTGTTCATCTACTAACATCACAAAGGCGGTAATAACAACTCTATGATATTAACCAATGTCATATGTGATCTATTACTCTACTCTACTTGTAACGATTCAATTTCGTTGTATCATACACGTAACGCCATCTACCTTGAAGCGGAAACACTACGAAGTACATTATTTTCAGCGCCATCTAGCGTGTTGGTGTGACTCCTCATCGTCTCTTCAGCAGGCAACGATTGCTTTGTTTATTTGTTTATTTTTATAAAATACAACTTATTATTTAGATTTAAACTAGGGCATCAAGAGGGGACATTTTATTATTATTTTACATGTCAAAATAAACATTGAACTTTGAATGTTTCGAAGAAACTTCCTATTTGTTGCAGTACCATTGCGCTTGTCTATGGCAAGGCTTCACTAGGGCTGTGACGTTTGGATATTGACATGGCATCGATCCGATCATTTTATCAAGCGTGCCGTGTTATTAAGTTTTGCTTGCCAAATCTTTTTGGAACGCCTTTCGTGGAAGTTTCGTTTTGTGTTTCGAGAATGTTGGACTATTCCCGGCAGGTCAAGGAGGCTTGCAGTTATTTGTTAGTTAGAATGCACTTCATCGAAATTTCTAACCCATCGATAGAGATTGTCGACCAGGGCACAGCACTAGCGGCTTTTGATGCTTTATAACATCACTGCAGGTTACTGGTCGGTCTCTTTTGGCTTCGGGTCTCAAATAATCCAATACAAACCTTTCTTCTGCTTGTGACGGTGTGCCTACTTCGGGAGCTGGTGAGTTCTACCTGAAATTTGTTACTTTGCATCGTGGGCATCATATTTCGCTTGCACAAATCCCTAACCCAGGATTTGTTTCAGTGTGTGACGCCTTGTTATTCGAATCCGCTGCTTGCTGGGAAGTTCTGAAGCTACGCTAATACAAATCCAACAGTTGTTTCGAATCCATTTCTTTCTCCGAGTAAGTAATATGCAAACTCATCTTCTGCGACCTAAAACCTACCCTCTTCTCTCTGTTTCCTATGCTAAGACCTTGTTTCGCTTACAGACTATTTGTTCGGTCGCTTGGCGTGGCCAACTTTCTCCGTGGACTCCGGGTATCGTTTCGGTGTGCTGCCAGGGCACAGCAGCTGACGACGTGGCTCGCTGTAGGGCCAGTCTACCCACACACACACATCATATACAATCAGGTGATCACGTTCCTTTTTGTTCTGCGACTTCATGAACCGTGATTAGCTCCCGTAACGTCGGTACCCTCTTCCATCCATTCAATTTTAAGCTGTCCTTGTCAGGCACCATTTAAACCTTTCTTTTAATTTTTCTGTCTAATTATTCGAGCCAATAGAAAGGCCGATTTCATTACCTCCATCGCCGGACCTATCGCTAAGTAATTCTGTACACTAGATTTAATTTATTTTTGGTCTTAGCGCTAAGTTGTATTCTAATTTTTAAGCAAACATTGTTCCCGTGACCCGATCCAAGAGCGTTGTATTTTCTTTATTATAATATAATTTATTGAGTGAAAGCAAACCTATTATTTTACTCCATTTCTCTAACAACCTTTCAAGCTTTAGGTTTTTCTCTTATTTTTCAAAGCTTGTGGCGCCTACTTCTTTTCTCTGTTTAGTTTTCTTCCTTTTTTTTGTTTTTATATATTAGTTTAGTCTATTGGTAGGCTGGTGTCGAGGAGGCTCTGTTGGGACCCACATCCTGAAGAGCTAGCAGGCCCAACACCAAGCGTGGAATAGAACTAGTACGCCACACGCCTTTTACATTTGGCGCCCAACGTGGGGCCACCTCGACTAAAACTACCCCATTCTTTTTTTCTCTTCTTTTCTTAACGTTTAATTCCTTGTTTGCTTTCTCTCAGTAGTTATTTGCTACTAGGTAGGTTTTAAAGGCCTGTGTGACCTGAAACTTGTGCGTTTTGGTGACTTAATAAATTTTGCTGTTATTTTTTTTTTTTAGCAAAATCTACCCACAATTTTTTTTCTTTTCTCCTTTTTTTCTTTGGGTTTGTAATAGTCTCAAAGCGCACAATCTTCTTTAAATCTGTCCCTACTGTTTTTTTATGTACATTGTCACACACTTTTGCCGGTGGTAGGACTTTTGTGCCAAGTCCGTCCGGGTTGCTACCACCATCTTACTCGCTAATCCGACCGCAAGCAGTAGCTTGCAATACTGTGAAACGGTACGGAGAGTAAGACAGCCGGTTACATCACTTGCACTATAAGGCACTAACATTTCAGCCTTGAGGGTAAGCAGAACAAGCACACAGTTATCTTACATTCTGGTTGCTACCAAGATAATTTAAAGCTTTGGCATTAAATTTTTTTTCTCTTGCTGCTTGTCTGTTTGCCATCTATTTTTTTATTTTTTTTGTTTTTTTATATGTGTAAAAAGCACATATCCACTGGCCTGGTTGCCACCTCATTCTCATTTTTTTTCTTTGTCTTTTTAATGAGGGTTTTAGGCAGTAAGTAATTATCCTTTGTACCGCCTGCCTGTTTTGAACTTAATTTTTTTTTTTTGTGGTTGGTTATTGCTATAGCACATTGGACACTTGCCTGTTTAACAATTCATTTTGCATTTTTGCCTTGCTTTGATTAAGCTGTATAAGCTCCTGTATAACAGTAATTTGAACTGTAGAAGAATAATTCTACCCACTTAATGTAACCTGACTCAACACTTTATATTTTTTTTGAACTATTTTTTTGAACTTGCAATTTCATTAGAGTTTAAACTCATTTGGAACACTGTTTTAGATTCAACAGTTTAGCTTTTCACTTTAGTACTGAACTGGTTGTTTGTACTGACATTGGATCCTTATACACACATCAATTTTTTTTTAATTTTTTTATCATGTCACTTCATGTGGACGTAGATTGCCTGAACAAGGATGAACTAATATTTGAGTTGAGATCGAGAGGGATAGACCTACCTAACGTACAAACGGTGGATGAACTCCAGCAACTTTTTAGAAAATCAAAATCACAACAAGACCTCACAAAAGCATCTGGTTACATTTCAGCTTTGTCGCTTGACGAGGAGTTCCAGGCATGCGAGGAGAAGCTGAATGCAGTGCTGGGCGCAGATCACTCGTCGTTGTCATGCAGGCGTCGCTGTCTGTCTCGACTGTCACATGTCATTTTAAGGTTAGAGCGTCTACACATAAGTACCAAAGAACAACAGCTTCGGAAAATTGCATTGGTTACGAAGGCCTATGGGTCCCTTCAAACTTTGAAATGTCGCAAGGAACCTGGTGATTCATCGTCCCATAGTGCAGATGTTCCTGAACAGACTGTAACTGCTGTCGATTGTACATTCAAACGTAGCTCGCAGGTGTTAAAATGGAATCTGTCTTACGATGGCAGATCTCCGGTCTATGATTTTCTGGTTAGGTTGAAGGAACTAATGTTTTCGTCAGGCGTGTCTGAAACCGAATTGTTGAGAAACATTGTACACTTGTTAGCCGGGGACGCTTTGTTATGGTTCCGTAATGGTGGGTCACACATGAATTCCTTTGCTGACTTTGAACACTCTTTAACCACTGAATTTCAGCCAGTAGAGTATGAACGATGTTTACTAAATCAAATTAGGGCTCGACTACAGGGTCAGAATGAAAGCATAAAAGGTTACATAAACATTATGGAAAGCTTATTCTCTAGATTGACCAGGCCATTGACAGATACCGAGAAGTTAGACATTATCATGACCAACATGGATCCATTCTATATTTCCCGTTTAGCGTTAACTGAGGTCAACTCAACTCAGGAACTCAAGGCCATTTGCTCTCGACTAGAAGTAGCTCAATTCAAGTGCCAGTTTAGAGGCTTTTCTAATGTTGGTGATAATTCTGTCATTCCCAATATATTACAAAACCAAGTTCCTGTCACTGAGTCACATTCACATTCCAGGCCTAACAACCAAAGGTCTACTGTCACATGCTTAAAGTGCAATGGCCCTCATCACTATAGTCGATGCAATGTGTATGTAGGTCAGCATTGTTTTAGATGCAAAAAGCCAGGCGTAGATTCGCGATCCTGCAATTGTTCAAAAAACTAGGTGTCCGGTCAGCTGTATCATCGAGTGCTGCCCTTGATGCTTCTGACCGTAATTTAAAAACTAACAGGAATTTCACTTGCACACACAGAACTAAACCACTATTTAAAGAGGAGGCTGGCGATTCCAGACCTTACCTCTCAATAGGTATATTAGGACTTGAATGTAATGCATTGGCTGACTCTGGTTCATCCGTGTCAGTGATGAGTGAGTTAGCATACCACTCATTGCAAAGAGAGGGTCTAAACTTTCCTTTGCAGACATGTGATAATAAACTATCAGTTGGCAATAATGCCACACTGCAGGTGTTAGGTAAAGTTTCTGTTCCTATAGAGTTTAACATGCAGGTGAAGTTCATGGAGGTTTTTGTTTGTAAAGACATAAATATTTCAATTATTCTAGGTGTAGATTTTCTGAGAATGTTCAACCTTTGTCGTGACATATTAAATTCTAAGTCGACATGTGTGCGCACAGGCAGGATGAATCTTCTTAAAAATAGTGAGGTTCATCTGCATGACTTTGAAGATTTAACTTCTCAACAAAAAGAGGCTTTGAAATCTGTTGTGGATAGTTTCAAGCTCATTGCAGCGTCTGATGACACTTTAGGTTGCACTAGCTTAGAGGAACACGAAATAGATACGGGCGATCATCTTCCGGTGAAACAAAAATATTATCCAATTCCATTTCACCACAGAGAGTATGTCAAACGAGAGATAGATAGTATGTTGAAATTGGGTATTATTGAAAAAAGTACTTCTCCATGGAATAGTCCTATTCTTTTAGTGCCTAAAGCTAATGGTGAGCTCAGGATGTGTCTGGATAGTCGAAAACTAAACAGCCTAACTAAAGTAGATACTTATCCAATGCCTAGAGTTCAGGAAATATTAGATTCACTTAATAATGCCAAGTATATGACGTCGCTGGACCTTAAGTCCGCCTTTTTTCAAATTTTACTTAAGCCCTCTTCTAGGGAAAAAACTTGCTTTTCAGTGCCTGGCGTAGGAGCTTTCCAGTTCCGACGAATGCCTTTTGGCTTAGTTAATGCGACTGCAAGAATGATGCGCTTAATGGACAAAGTATTTGGACCTGAATTCAGCAACAACGTCTTTTATTATGTTGATGATGTAATTTTGATATCTGATTCGTTTGAGGAACACATCTCACTATTAAATAAAGTACTTTCAAAATTGAGACAAGCAGGACTCACCATTAACTTGGACAAATCGGCCTTTTGCCGCTCATCATTAAAGTTTCTCGGCTATGTTATTGACAGACGTGGTTTACGTACAGATAGTGATAAGGTAAAATCCATAGTTGAATTCCCGGCTCCTTCCAGTCAGAAAGAACTCCGCAGATTCTTAGGAATGGTCTCTTGGTATCGAAGATTCCTCAATAACTACTCAACTCTGAGCGCACCGTTAAATAAGCTTACTAAGAAGTTGCCCAAGGGAGTTTCATTTTGTTTGGATGAGAAAGCTTTAGCAGCCTTCAACACCATTAAGACCTTGCTTATCTCTGCTCCCATCTTGAGTGTGCCGAGGTTCGACCGGCCATTCACTGTCACGACGGACGCCTCCGATGTGGGTCTGGGTTGTGCCCTGTCTCAATTTGATGATGAAGGCTACGAGCATGCAGTGGCGTATGCCAGTAGAACTCTCTCTAGCTCTGAAAAAAATCATTCCACAACAGAGAAGGAGTTGAATGCCATAATATTTGCCCTTGAAAAGTTCCGCGGATATATTGATGGTTCCCCTTTCAGAACCAAAGTTTATACTGACCATAGTAGTCTGAAGTGGTTGGTCAGTCTAAAATCACCTACAGGTCGTTTGGCACGATGGGCACTCAGACTCTCACAGTTTAACTTCGATGTTGAGTACCGGAAAGGCTCAGAGAATAAGGTTGCCGATGCTCTTTCCCGAGCACCAGTTGTAACTGACAATGTTAATGTCATCTCTCCTTCTGACTCACCCATAGATCTATGGTATGACAAACTGTTTGAGAAAGTTTCAAAAGACCCTCAAAAACATCCTGACTTTAGAATTTTAGATGGCACCCTTTTAAAACGTATTCGTAGCAAAAACCCCCTGACAGTCGAATGTGAGTGGAAGCGAGTGATTCCTAAACATATGAGAAACTCTATTTTAAAGGAATGTCATGATAGACCTGATGCAGCACATCTAGGCACCTTCAAGACTTTTAAGAGGATTTCTCAAAGTTACTTTTGGCCAAAAATGCTCGGTGACATAAAAAAATACATTAAAGCTTGCTCAATCTGTCTGGCTTATAAAAGTACAAATTTACCACCTTCCGGGCTAATGGAACACCCCAAGAAGGTCCAACGACCATGGCAGATGATTTCAACCGATATTCTGGGTCCATTACCCAAAAGTTATTCTGGTTACCAATATGTTTTAGTAGTTTCAGATTATTTCACCAAATACACTTGTTTATTTCCCATGAGGAATTCATTGGCCAAGACTGTGGTACGTTTAATTGAAAATGAAGTACTAATGAAGCACGGTATCCCTCAATGTATCACTATGGATAACGGGCCCCAATACATCTCCAACCATATGAAGTCTTTGAAGGAAAAATACAAGATTAAGACTTTCTTTTACAATTGTAGGTTCACACCTCAAAATAATCCTTCAGAACGAATTAACAGGGTTCTATCGACAGCATTAGCATCATATGTTGGTGATAACCATCGCACCTGGTCCGATCAGTTAAGTCAAATAGAGTTTGCTATTAACACTGCAGTGCATCAAGTTACTGGGTATAGTCCGTATTTTTTAAACCATGGACGCGAAGCTATCCTTTCTGGAGAGTGGTACCCAGCTCGATCACTGGATGACCTGGAACTGCAATTTTCAGACCGAACTTTATATGCCTCTTTATTACCCCACTTGAAACCAGTTTTCGCCAAAGTCAACAAGTGCTTAGCTGAATCCTATCACAAAAACAGAGTTTATTATAATAGGAAGAGAAGGATTGTAGAATATGATGTAGGTCAGATAGTGTGGAAGAGAGAATATCCTCTTTCTGACGCTTCAAAATTTTTCACTAAAAAACTGGCACCTAAATTCAAAAAGTGTGTTATTTCAAATAAGATTTCGAGTGTGACCTATGAATTACGGGACCATGACTCTAACAAACCTATTGGTGTTTGGCATGTCAAGGATATTGTCAAATCAGACCTAGGTAATTAGCGGGTTGTTTGTTTTCTTTTTTTTTCAGGACCCGGACAAGTCCTTAAACTGTGACCACATACACACACACATACACACACACATACATACACATACACGCACACATACACACACGCACACATACACACACACATACACACACACACACACACACACATATACACACACACACACATACATACACATTTATCACCACATTTTTTTCCTTTCTTTATTAAGTTGGTATGGAGTTAGTGTTTCATCACCTGCACAAGGGAAAGAACACAACAATTTTGATATATCATAGTATTATCATACCCTAACACTCCTGCTTGGGTCTAGGGTTGTCACTCAGCACGAACATTAAAAAAAAAAAAAATTTTTTTTTTTTTTTTTTTTTTTTTTTTTTTTTTTTTTTTTTTTTTTTCAAATTTTTTTGGTAAGGAGGTAATGTAACGATTCAATTTCGTTGTATCATACACGTAACGCCATCTACCTTGAAGCGGAAACACTACGAAGTACATTATTTTCAGCGCCATCTAGCGTGTTGGTGTGACTCCTCATCGTCTCTTCAGCAGGCAACGATTGCTTTGTTTATTTGTTTATTTTTATAAAATACAACTTATTATTTAGATTTAAACTAGGGCATCAAGAGGGGACATTTTATTATTATTTTACATGTCAAAATAAACATTGAACTTTGAATGTTTCGAAGAAACTTCCTATTTGTTGCAGTACCATTGCGCTTGTCTATGGCAAGGCTTCACTAGGGCTGTGACGTTTGGATATTGACATGGCATCGATCCGATCATTTTATCAAGCGTGCCGTGTTATTAAGTTTTGCTTGCCAAATCTTTTTGGAACGCCTTTCGTGGAAGTTTCGTTTTGTGTTTCGAGAATGTTGGACTATTCCCGGCAGGTCAAGGAGGCTTGCAGTTATTTGTTAGTTAGAATGCACTTCATCGAAATTTCTAACCCATCGATAGAGATTGTCGACCAGGGCACAGCACTAGCGGCTTTTGATGCTTTATAACATCACTGCAGGTTACTGGTCGGTCTCTTTTGGCTTCGGGTCTCAAATAATCCAATACAAACCTTTCTTCTGCTTGTGACGGTGTGCCTACTTCGGGAGCTGGTGAGTTCTACCTGAAATTTGTTACTTTGCATCGTGGGCATCATATTTCGCTTGCACAAATCCCTAACCCAGGATTTGTTTCAGTGTGTGACGCCTTGTTATTCGAATCCGCTGCTTGCTGGGAAGTTCTGAAGCTACGCTAATACAAATCCAACAGTTGTTTCGAATCCATTTCTTTCTCCGAGTAAGTAATATGCAAACTCATCTTCTGCGACCTAAAACCTACCCTCTTCTCTCTGTTTCCTATGCTAAGACCTTGTTTCGCTTACAGACTATTTGTTCGGTCGCTTGGCGTGGCCAACTTTCTCCGTGGACTCCGGGTATCGTTTCGGTGTGCTGCCAGGGCACAGCAGCTGACGACGTGGCTCGCTGTAGGGCCAGTCTACCCACACACACACATCATATACAATCAGGTGATCACGTTCCTTTTTGTTCTGCGACTTCATGAACCGTGATTAGCTCCCGTAACGTCGGTACCCTCTTCCATCCATTCAATTTTAAGCTGTCCTTGTCAGGCACCATTTAAACCTTTCTTTTAATTTTTCTGTCTAATTATTCGAGCCAATAGAAAGGCCGATTTCATTACCTCCATCGCCGGACCTATCGCTAAGTAATTCTGTACACTAGATTTAATTTATTTTTGGTCTTAGCGCTAAGTTGTATTCTAATTTTTAAGCAAACATTGTTCCCGTGACCCGATCCAAGAGCGTTGTATTTTCTTTATTATAATATAATTTATTGAGTGAAAGCAAACCTATTATTTTACTCCATTTCTCTAACAACCTTTCAAGCTTTAGGTTTTTCTCTTATTTTTCAAAGCTTGTGGCGCCTACTTCTTTTCTCTGTTTAGTTTTCTTCCTTTTTTTTGTTTTTATATATTAGTTTAGTCTATTGGTAGGCTGGTGTCGAGGAGGCTCTGTTGGGACCCACATCCTGAAGAGCTAGCAGGCCCAACACCAAGCGTGGAATAGAACTAGTACGCCACACGCCTTTTACATACTGATATAAAGAATAACAGGAACAAATTTTTGATGTTAATTCCATTAAAAAATACGACGAAAAGTATAGTCGGCATCAAAAATTAAATAGAGAAAACTGTTAACAATTACCAATAGTTTATTTAAGTGTTTGAATATTGAAGCCCATCGAATCGAGGGAATGTGAGTCTTAGAAATCATGTTATAGGCGATGCGGCCGGCAACCCATCACTATTTTGATTTCCCTTTCCACCTATACGCCCTTAATCATTCTAAACGTGGCCTTAAGGTCTTGTCAGTCTACCCCGTAAGGGATAAAGACGTGACGTATGTATGTATGTAAGTTGAATAATTAGTTTATTTTGATCTGATATTTAATTGGGTCTGAGTTACGTACTTAGTACACAGTACTGTAAAGACTCCTTTACTCTTTATCGAATTCGAATCTAAATTAAAAATAAACTAGAATTCAAAACAAGAGAAAAGTGAGTCGGCTTAGGGCTTCCGTTGGAAGCAGATGTTTAAATAATCTAAAAAGATAAATAAAATACTGAACTTATATTCAAAGTTTAATTAAATAGAATTGTGAGCCGTCTGAGCTACATCATCCCGTCGTAGAGTCTGAGCCTCCTCCAGGCTCTTACAGTACCTACCCAAGTTTAGATGTAAGTAGTCTATACTAATATTATAAAGAGGAAAGATTTGTACCTATTTTTGTATGTTTGTATGTTTGTAATGAATAGGCTCAAAAAGTACTAGGCCGATCTGGATGAAATTTGGAACATAGATAGATTATAGTCTGGAATAACACATAGGCTACTTTTTTATCCCGGAAAATTGCGTGATTCCCGCGGGATAGCGATAAACGAATTCTACGCAGACGAAGTTGCGGGCAACTGCTAGTTAGTTAATAAAATAAAAATATATAAAAAATTAAATACTTGCAGTGCCCTTACAGGGTTTGATCTTGTATCTTGTATCAAAGCAAATAAATGTTTGATTTTGAGTTAAACAAAAATATTCATGTTTAATAAGGCCGCAATCCACTGTTGGCTGTGCTATGGTATTTTACAGCGTCGTATCGCTCTCATCGGCCACACGTCAGTAATAAAGCGACGAGCGCGTCAGCAGATTGCTCTAGAAGGCCGGCTGGGTAGTGGAAGCTAAGCTAGAGAGCTGTAGGCTTATTATCTAAATCGCTCGCAATCGCCATCGTGTTCATTTTGACAGTTCTTATATGAATGTGACAGCTAGCTGATTCCGATGTCAATTGTCAGCCCACACGTGAACTGTCAAAATGAACACGATGGCGATTGCGAGAGAGTTAGACAATAAGCCTACTGATTTACTATGAAGCTAGAGGTCCTGGGTTCGAATCCCGGTTGGGGCAGACAGTTGTATGATGAATACGAATGTTTGTGCCCGAGTCATGGATGTTGTATGTATTTAAGTATGTATTTATCTACATTATATAAGTATGTTTATCCGTTGCCTGGTACCCATAGTACAGTACAAGCTTTGCTTATTTTGGGGCTGGGACAATTGGTGTAATTTGTCCCAACAAGATATTTATTTTATTTATTTATTATTATTTCAATCGGCCAAATTCGACTCCGAAGTATAAAGTCCATGCTGGTCTACTTCCATGCTGGTCTGGGAGCAAAGAAAAAAACATAGAATGTACCAGTTACATCTCTTCACCCGCAGGTGGTAAAAGCTCATCAAGGGAATGGGCGAGTCTTAGGAATCATGTTATAGGCGATGCGGCTCGCAACCCATCACTATTTTGATTTCCCTTTCCACCTATACGCCCTTAATCATGCTGAACGTGGCCTTAAGGTTTTGTTTAGGCTCTGTCTACCCCGTAAGGGATAAAGACGTGATATATGTATGTATTTCTTGGATATCAATATTCGTTTTAAAAGCCTAGCTTAGCTGTTACTGGTTTACCTTCCTACTCATTGTAGACTCAGTTAGATTGGATTGCAAGAGAATTTAATCTGCAATGATATCGATATCTATCGCTATCTCTGTCTGTCTGTGATGGACTGATCAGACCTAGTTCATTTTCGGTTATGAATTTTTGATATCCGTCAAGTGCTTTCCATTGAGTACCTAGGAGAAACCAGGAGGGATTTCATTATTTTTATTTTTAGAAAATTTTACGAACACATACCGTCGCCCGTCGAGGGATTGGGCGAAAATTAATAGGCGATGTCGCTAGCAACCCATCACTGTTTTGATTCCCCTTTCCGTCCATACGCCCACAATCTTTAACGTGTCTTTAGGTCTTGTTACCTAAGGCTCTGTCTACCCCGTAAGGGATAAAGACGTGTAATATGTGTATGTATGAATGTATGTTAACATTTTAGATTATATTGTTTAATTTCCAGCAACTCCAATAGTTTGAAACTACACTAAATGAAAATCTTAAATCTGATTAATATTATGATGACTAGATTCTGGAGCTTAGTTAAACATTTCAAATTGCGAAAGGCCTTCAATCCTCCAAAACAATCTGTTCGAAGTATTTACATTGCATTCAACGGGGCTCGATACCGGTATTTGGAATACCGGTTTTAGTAACGCTATACCGGTATGGTTATGGTACCGGTTTATTTAGGTTTGATTTTTATGACAACTGCACAAGAACAAAATAAGTATGCTACACATTATACCGTGGGCTCACGCCGTGAAACCCAAAATGGTGATAGTGTTTCACCGTCGTTCATATTTACGTCTAGTTTTTTGTTCATTACTAATGTAAATTAGATCACAATATAAGTAGAACAAACAAATAAGTACAATTAGCAAAAACAACTTGTATTTAGAACGATGAAACTTGTTAAACTTACTTATAACCTACATTATTGTTGTATTGTTTTAAGTATGTATTTATCTACATTATTATAAGTATGTTTATCCGTTGCCTGGTACCCATAGCTTTGCTTAGTTTGGGGCTGGGTCAATTGGTATAATTTGTCCCAAGATATTTATTTATTTATTTATTTATTATCCTACCAATATACACGTTACCTGTTTGGTGTAATGTTTTGCGAGAACTCAAACGTACTCCAATGCTACATTGCTCTGACACTTGATAAGCTAACGCTTGGTACTGGTATTAATACCGGTATGAGACAATTCAAAAACCGGTAGCCAGACAAAATTGTGGATTATTAAACAATACTGAAGCCTAAATTTATAAACTTACTAAAGTAATTAGTTCCAAGAAGATACTAATTTAGACGGCCCGAAAACAAATTCTTTTACTTCAACTTTGAACCGGCGTTACAAGCCAAAAGGCATGTCTTAAGGATAATTGCTTTCTAAAGGAAACACGGCTGAGCGAATATTAATACCGGTACCACAAACCGGTATTGCCAGCGCTGTCCGCGATGTAAACTCATTACGACGGGCTTTGCGGCAAGCCGAGCGCGAAATAATATCGGATTGTACTTAGCAATTTAACTAAAACTCCATTTTTTTCTATCGCAAAAAACACTACCAACCAGGAATGCAAATGTTTAAAATTCGCTGCGCTGTGACCCGCGATGGTTATGGATTTTGTTTGAAACTGTTTGAACGGAAAATTTACAAATATCTATGAGCAAATTAATCCATACAACGGTCTGTTTCATTAAGGAAAGTATGGCTGACAGATCCAAGGACTGTAACTGTCAGCGTTCACGAAAGTTTTGACAGCAAAATAAATACAAAATTGAATTACATAGAAATAATAATACTTGGTACTGTACATTAATAGCGGTCTTATAAGTTTTCCAATATTCCTTTACAGGCGCGGTACCTTTCGAATATTATTACTCGCCGAATGAATTTTTAAAACGGAACCAAATGGGCATGGCTAGCTAAAAAACTGGAAAATTATTGTTTGTCGAAGTATATTATTCTACTATTAGCCACTATTTTTACATTCACAAATTTTTACTGTCAGTCAACTATTTATTTAGAACATAATGATATACCTTTATATACATTTTAATGTACTTACACTGAAACCCAATAATAAGATTAATTAAATTATTAAAATAATAGCATAAATTAAATTGATAATTGCAATAATTTATTAATATACAATCTGTTAAAAACTAAATAACAATAAGGAACACTAAAACTAGGAAAGTTTATTTAAAGTAAATTATGTTAAAAATGATTAAAAATTAACCTAAAAAATGTCCCCCTGTTTCGTGTCTGGTTCAAAGGTTCACATTATTTATTTATTATTTATTTATTTATTATGCTGGCCACGTTGCCTCTTTGTACTGCAATGGCAAACCTGTGAACCAGCCACGAACCAGAGCGGGGATCGCAGCCCCTGTCTCTCAGTCTGCGGCCCAGCTCCCTGAAAAGCTCCTTTGCCTCCGAGCCCCAGGGACCCGCTGTCTCGACGACAAATTTCATTTTTTAATTTTTTTTTTATTTAAATTTGTTGTCATATAGTGACAAAATATGTGAAACTCTCTTCTTTCATACCACAATATACCATGTTTTATGCAAATAAATGATTATGATTATTTCGATTTTGATAATTTGCAGAACCCTAAAAAGTCGTTAATTACAGCAGCCAATCGCAGACGAGAATGAACAAACTGAAGAGCCTGATTGGTGTTTGTTGCTAGTGACGAGACAATTAGCGTTCTGTTGCGACGGATTCCGAATTTGAATGCGTGGCAATGTTTGCAGTTATTAAACCGTTGCGTTCTGATTTCAAATTTGGTTGTAATTAAAAGGTATCGTAAAATAAACCTAGATACCGATATACGTTTTAAAAGTAGGTAACTACGTACTATAAAAGTTGCATTCGGGGTGCGAGTCGGGTTACCTCCGCGTGTCAAGAGCTGCGGTTCGTTTTTTGATCCGGCTGAGGGGAAGAGCAGTGCTTGGTCCGGTGCACCCTGGGCATCGGCTAATGATTTCCTGGCAATTTCTGAGGGATATCAATGACCGTTGGCTAAGAGGCCGACAGGGAGGGAGGGGGGTCTTTGACCTGATGGTCCCATTAATCCGTACAACGTTGCCGACATTTTGTCACAAGATTTTTTAATTATGTTTATTACTTTGACATTGACAAAATTTTCGTCGCTACAACGACTTGATACGCCACAAATAAAAAGAAGAAGAAGAAAGTTGCGTTCGAGAGCTGTATATGTAAAACGACACATGAGCGTAAGTTTTCGCATATAAAAACGTCTCGAACTCGTTCACGTAAACGTCTCAATTACTATGGAATAATTGGCAGCGCCACTTGCGGATCGAAACGGCAACAAACTGTATGTTTAGTAAGTTTTCGGTCCCAAAACACGTCTCGAACCCGTTTGCGTTAAAATGTCGAATACTATGAGAACAGTTGCCGTTTCGCTCCGCTAGTGGCGCTGCCAATTATTCCATAGTAATTGAGACGTTAACGTGAACGCGTACGAGACGTTTTTATATGCGAAAACTTACACTAGAGGCTCTTCTTTAGAGGAAATTAACAAGGTCACGTCACAGCTAGTAACAGGTAGAAAAATTCGAAGACTACCCACCTGCTATGGGTGGTGATGGGTGGTGGGCGGAATGACGAGGATCCGGGTTCGATTCCCGGCCATAGCTTTACTTTTCGAATTTTTCTATGTGTTCTGAATTGCAGTGACATTTAGAAACTAGAGGCTCTGTTGTCATAGTATTTGTCATTTTAACGCAAACGCGTTCGAGACGTATTTTGTGACGGAAAACCTACACTAAACATACTGGTTACGAGTATCTTCGACATTGCAGTGAAACGTGGGTAAATAAACGCTTTAATAAAATCATATTTTTCCCCCTTGACCCGGCCACCGAATTAGAACGCATTGTAGAAGCGACCAATCCCAATTGGAGAACAAACGGCGCATGATTGCCATTCACGAGGCCTCGGAAAAAATATCGAGCACTCCGTGAATGGCCCCCGCAGCCGTGCGATATGAAAGGATCACGTGCTATCGCCTACGCCACAGGTAAATAGGGTTGTCAAATTACCCCGCGAAACAACCGGCGAACCGGCCGGCCACAAAATTCACCCCCAAGCAATTGCGAGTGTGAAATATAAAATGATATTTTTGTCGCGTGCGCGCTTTTGTATTGTTATGTTTAAGGTTACAATGTAAAATGTAACTGTTTTTCGGCGTTATGCGGCTGCGTTGTGAAGGTTTGTGTTCGATTTAAAATTTGTGTGTCCATTTTAAGCTTAGGCTGAATTAAATTTGTGTATGTTGCGTGGAGAGCAAGACAGCTGTATGTGTAGGACGAGGGCGCGTAAGAGAAGCGTCGCGCGCGAGATAAATTGTCCGTCTTTTTCTTACTGTTTGTTCTAGAAAGAGATACCCATTCGCGCGCTCTCGTGTTAGCTGGGATGGTGAAATTGCTCTCACACGAGGTATTTTATCTTAGCCCTCTAGGGTAACGCTGCAAACTGCAATCCTCTAATAAGTGCTCCCTTACCATCAGATGGTTACTACTACCACTTGCTGGTTTGCCTCCCTTGTAGTGAAAAAACTAAAAGGCCCGAATAGATTACGACGCAAATGGGTGATTTAAAAAAAAAGTCAACGTAAATATTTGTTCCAGGAGAAAATTTAACAATTTTTCCCAGAATTGAACTATTTTGTTTTTTTTACTCGGAATCGTTGATTTTATTGTTATTGTGTTGGTAAACTTTTTTGGAACTCATGACTATTGAACTTGTGAATTTATTTATTACTAGTGATTTATGATGTTATGATTGTTGTGATTTTAATGTATCTTAATTTTATAATTTAGGGGTGTAGGGGGGGGGTGAGTACGCCTAGGTATGCGGCGCTGGGCTATTGGCTTGCCCTGCCAAGTCGGTCATGCGCGTCCACGTCGTCCTCGAGCTCGCCGACGCACGGGCTTGGGGGCGAACCCACTCCGGAATCCCTTGTTGAGTGGGTCGCACACCCTGGAAATACTGCGGTCGGTAACGGGCGTCGCATAACACCATCAACCCCGGACCAAAGTAGCTAAGTATGACTGGCCATCCGCCTGGTGTAGTAGGTGACCCGGTGGATACAACTACAACTGCCTACCTGCGTTTGTCCTGCGCAGTTGATCGCCGTACGCAGGGATGAAGGAGTCCTGGGGGGTTGAGTCGAACGGAGTCGGGGTTAGTTATTCCGGGAGACAACACGCCCTCTTTGGTCCGGATTTCAGGCCAAACGGTAGCCCCGCAACTAGCCACTGTGGGGAAATGGACACGCGTAACTGCACGGATGAGCCGGGTGCTTTACGCTGGCGAGATGGGGTAGGGCCCTCTGGGAGGGCTGGGTCCGGCCATGCTGACGGGATAAGGGAGTCGGAGTACCTGATGCCGGTGGGTTTGCTGGTATCAGCCGCACGACCGAGTCCCCGATGTCGCGCTAGGAACCCAACCTGCACCTTCTATATCCGCTGCGTAGCCCCGATGTCAGTACCACGACATCCCCAGGTGCGGGCTCCATGGAGGGTAGGGAGCGTGGCGGATGAAGCTTTATTACCGGGAAATGGATCTTTCAAAAGACAAACCCGACAGGGGACCAGAAAGGAAACTGGACGGTACCCAACGGGCGGCCGGAACCGCGAAAGCGGGTCCGTCTGCCAGACACTCAGGGTCTGCGCAAGCAGAACCTACAACACAGGCACAACAGGGGGGCAGAAACACGAAAGTGGATCTGCCCTCCTTCACACGCGGGGCCATGGCAGCGTTTACGACCAGGGCTCCCGCAAGCACACACACACACGGGGGTGGGGCTGCTACGGCGGCACCACCACACCCAAAGCGCCGCAAGTCCGGCAAGGCCGGTAAAGGGAAGGCTTGGAAACAGGCTGAACCGATACCTTCCACGTCGACTGCGGTGTTCCACGCTGGCTCGGCGCCACCCTCGGGAGGTGCTAGGCCAAAGGCGGCCGCTACCACCAATGTCCCCAAGGATTCGGCGAAAGCCGGAACCAGCAGGTCGACTGCGGAGGAAGCGGCCGTCCTCGAACGACTTGACGAGGCGTGGACTCTTATCGACCGCCGACGAGGCAAGGGGAAACCCTGCGCGACGGCGGTCGGCGCTTGTGGGGCGGGAAACTCCCAATCAGGGAGTGGACCAGCACCCAAGCGTAAAAGTAAGAAGCAGCGCCAACGTCAACGCGAGCGCGAGCAGGCGGCGGAAGCCGCTAAGCGAGCGCAGAACCCCCGAGCCAAGGAACCCAAAAAGGGGTCCGCCAAGTTCGTGAAGGGGGCGGCTGGTAGCCGGGGCAACCCAGCAGCCGGCCAAGCCCGACGCAACATGGCACAGGCAAAGGGAAGACCGGGGGTTGGTAGTACGACCCAAGGAACGGCCAAACGGGCTCGCCCGGACGACACACAGTCGCCTAGGGCGGAGACCAAGAGGCCGCGAATTGAGGACGGAAACCAAGCCCCGTACGCAGAGGCTGTGCGGTCGGACTTCCTAGTAGCGGTGACAACCGTGGACGGAAGCCCCCTGACAGCACAGGGTGCCCAGGAGATCGAGGCCCTGATACAGCAGCGTCTTATAGACGAGGCTATAACGGGGACCAGCGTGCCGGGGTGCCCTGGCTTCAGGGGCAGACCAACACACACCAGCGGCGTCCTGAGACTATGGTGCGAGGACCACGAGTCGGTGGAGTGGCTCGCAAAAGTAGTGGAAGGACACACCTCTCCCTCGGGAACTGGACTTGTGGTCAAACGCCAGTGCGACCTAGTCCGGATGGTTCGCTGTGGCGTCCTGCTACCGGGTACCCAACCGGATATCTGGATAGTGGGGCGCGTTATGCGACACCAGAACCCGTGGGCGAGCGTGGAACGCTGGATTCTGCACAGGGTGGACAGACAGGACGACGGCACGTTCCTGGTCTTCTCTGCTCCGGAGGATGTGGTGCAGTCCCTGATGGGTCGCGGGCGCCGACTCTGCTATTTGCTGGGGTCGGTGTATGTGAAGTTCCAGGGACCGAGAGGTAAATTTACCGAACACCTGCCGAAGGAGCAAGAAGTGGTACACCCTGAGACCGATGTGGGACCGGCGAGGGAGCAACCCAGGGAAACCCGGGAGGCACCTGAGCCCCCCCCTTTAGCGCGGTCGAGTCCTGCGAACCCAGCCGACGAGGCACTGGACGAGGAGGAGTTGCTTCGTGGTTCGGGGGAGCGGGCTTGTACAGCGAGCTTGGGTGACCTAGCCTTAGGGGGGCCGGACTGGGAAGAGATGGTGGTGCTGTCGGAAGATGGCGAACCTTCCAGCTCTGACCGTCTGTGAGGTCCTACAGACAAACCTCCACCACAGCATAACCGCAACGGCTCAAGCGCGGAAATGGTTGGAGGTCAAAAACACAGCCATCGCCCTGATCCAGGAGCCGTGGGTCAGAGGTGGCAACATCTGCGGACTCCGAAACATGGGAGGTAAGCTTGTCACACATACGGGCCCGGAAAATCCGAGAGCCTGTATATACATTACCAATAACATACAGGCGCATGCTCTAACAAGCTTCTGTTCTAGAGACTTGTGCGCCATAAAGGTGCAAGGCGCACCGAACAACAGCCTGCCGGAGATGGTCGTCGCCTCGGTCTACATGCCGGAGGGTGACGAGCCACCTCCACACAACATGACGCGGCTGGTAACATACTGCGAGGAGGCCGGTCTGCAGCTCATCATTGCCACCGACTCCAACGCACACCACATCCTCTGGGGAATGCAGACCACAAACGAGAGAGGTAAGCTCCTTGTTGAATACTTGATGACTACAGACCTGAACATCATGAACAGGGGCTCAGAACCCACATTTGTGAACAGGAGAAGTAGAACGATCATAGACCTAACACTAGCTACGGAAGCGGTATCGAAAACCATCCTCAATTGGCATGTGTCAAGAGAGGCGTCATGCTCTGACCACAGATGGATCCGCTACGATATGCAGGTAAACACAGCCCCGCCACTTCCCAGGCGTAACCCACGTAAGACCGACCAGGTGATATACGCCAATAATCTGGACAGACTCCTCAGTGCGAAGGAATGTCCAGGAAGACTCACGGGAACGGGACTGATAGAAGAACAGGTAGACATACTCACTAACACAATCATAGATTCCTACCATGCTGCATGTCCCTTATCGACCCCACCTGTAAAAGACACTCACAAAACCAACTGGTGGGGACCTGAACTGGAAAGGCTCAGGAAAAAGGTAAGACGACTACTAAACAGAGCGATGAATACATGCGACGATTTGGACTGGGACAGATACAAAGAAGCCAAGTCCAAATACAAGAAACGAATAAGGTACAGAAGCACCAACTCGTGGCGCAAATTCTGCAGCAGCATAGAGACCTGCGAACAGGCCAACAGGGTAAGAAAACTTTTATCTAAACAATCCAATCAGGTCGGAACTTCCCTAAAAAAGCCAGATAACACCTTCACCAGCACACCTGAGGAAGCAGAGCGTGTCTTGATAGAGACACACTTCCCTGGATGCCATATTGCGCAACGGGTCGACTGGAATGAAGAAGAGACAGACACTACAGAGGAGCACTGGAGGCTAGCACTCGAGGTAGTTAACACACCCAAAATCAAATGGGCCATCAACAGCTTCAAATCCTTCAAGTCTCCCGGCTTGGATGGGGTCTTCCCAGCACTGCTGAAGTGGGGAGGGAACCGTCTGATCCAAAGACTAAACACCGTTTTCACAGCATGTCTAGCATACAGGTATGTACCAAAACGGTGGAGGGAAGTCAAGGTAATGTTCATCCCGAAGCCGGGAAAAAGCGACTACTCAGAACCAAAATCACACAGACCGATTAGCCTCACCTCGTTCCTATTAAAGGCCCTGGAGAGACTGTGTGATCGTGATCTGAGAGCGAACGCCCTAGACAAGGTACGCCTGCACTCGAACCAACATGCGTACAGTCAAGGTAAGTCAACAGAGTCAGCTCTACATGCAGTGGTCTGCAAAATAGAAGAAGCCATCGAGAGCAAATCGATGTGCCTCGGCACCTTCATAGACATAGAAGGAGCCTTTGACAAGACCAACTTTAACAGCATCACGTCGGCACTGGTAAGACACGGGGTAAACTCGGTCATGGTCGGCTGGATAGGTAACATGCTCAGCAAGAGAGTGATCAGATTCAACTCGACTGAGACACAACAAGCACTGGTAGCCAGAGGATGTCCACAGGGAGGAGTGCTGTCACCGCTCCTGTGGAACATGGTGGTAAATGAACTCATCACCAGACTAAACATGCACCACTACCACGCGATTGGATACGCTGACGACATTGCCATACTCATAAGTGGCAGGGTGTGCAGCGTGATCTGCGATGTCACACAGCAGGCTCTGAGAATCGTGGAGTACTGGTGCAAGGAAAACGAACTAACTGTCAACCCCAACAAAACGGAACAGGTAATGTTCACAAACAAACGGATACTAGGCAACTACAATCCCCCTAAGCTGTTTAACACGGAGCTGCAGTTCGGTTCTGAGGTAAAGTACTTAGGAGTCATACTAGACAGCAAACTGAACTGGAGCAACCATCTTAACAACAAAATCGACAAAGCCACGGTGACCTTCTGGCAATGTCGTAGAATGTTAGGCAAGCAATGGGGGCTGACCCCAAAAATCACGCTATGGCTATATCAGGCAGTCATCAGGCCAATCATCAGCTATGGAGCGGTGGTGTGGTGGCCACGCACCAAACTAATCACCGTAGAAGCCAAGCTACAACGACTCCAAAGACTAGCTTGCATGGCGACCACGGGCTGCATGAGGACCACTCCAACTGCGGCCCTGGAAGCCCTGCTGAGCCTACCGCCGCTGCACTTGTTCATCCAACAGGAGGCGGGAGCGGCTGCAATCAGGCTCAAGAAGCTAAAGCTCTGGAAAAACGCGAAAGTCAGTCACACACGGATACTTGACGATCTGGTAAGAAGGGAACCACTCATGGAGGCGGCCACCGACAGGATAGCCAAGCAGTACGTGTTTGACAAAAAATACAGAATACAGCTGCATGAAGACCCAGGTGAGGGACTCAACCTGAAGGAGCTGAGGATCTTCACGGATGGGTCAAAAACAGCAACAGGTACAGGCTCTGGAGCGCATTCGGAAGACCTGAATATCAATATTTCAACACCGCTTGGGGCCCACAACACCGTCTTTCAGGCGGAATGTATGGGCATCATAGCGGCTACCACAGCGATAGACACCAGACAGGTAAACTATCCCATCCGAATACTATCTGACAGCAGATCGGTTCTACAAGCCCTGCAGAGCGACACAATGACTTCAGGATTAATCCACGAATGCCATAAAGCTCTGACGAGGGTAAGCGAACACAGCGCAGTAACCTTACAATGGATCAAGGGTCACAGCGGTTCGCGAGGAAACGACGCAGCCGACCGACTAGCGAGAGGGGGCTCAGAGGCGAACGCCATAGGACCTGAACCCATCATACCTCTGCCGTTCGGATGGCTGCGTGGTAGGCTACGGCACAACACCAAGGTAATGCACCAACAGCTCTGGTCAAACCTGGACACCTGCAAGCAGACCAGAGAGGCGCTCCCGACGATCAACCCCGGATTGTCCCGCAAACTTCGCGAGTACGGGAGACCCCAGCTCCGACTACTAACCGGAGCTTTGACTGGGCATGCCTTGCTCAACAAACACTTACACAATTTAGGTGTTACAGACAGCCCCCTATGCAGAGCGTGCATGGAGGCAGAAGAAACAGTCACACACATTCTGCTGGAGTGTTCCGGAGTGGCGAACTACAGGGCACAACACCTCGGGTCACCGAGGACGCTCCAGGAAGTCGTCGGCAACATAAAGGGTCTGCTAGGCTTTCTACAGGAGCTGGGCTGGCACGAATAGTGCCGCAGCCCACCACGCAAAATAGGCGCAGTTAATAGTCGTCGAGTTGCGGAAAACAGCCCGTTACAACATAACATAACATAACATAACATTTTATAATTGACATGGACAATTTGTTTTTTTTTAATTAATCGCCTTTCCATAAAATATTTGCGCGCCTGCATGCAGGCTGAATATACTGTCAAAAACCACAATGTAAAACCTTCCTGTACTGTATTCTGGCAAATAAATACTTTTGACTTTGACTTTTGACTTTTGACCGTCGTATTTTACCTACTCCTAACTTGAGACCTTATTCTGTTAGGTACTCTAAAAACAAAACGTTAAAAGTGGTATATTCAAATCAATATTGGATCATATCGAACTGTCATTCGAGAAACAACTCATATAGAAACTAATTATGCCTAAAACAATGTGTGATTCTCAGAACACTTACTAATTATACACGCAGACCCGAGGGCAGCATTTAAATTTCAGCCAATTTTGCTGCCTGAAGTAACTAACAATAATAATAAAAACATTATTAAACCATGATTTTAATATTTTATATACACTACGCTGAAACAACAAGCAAAATTACCAGAAAGGGTCACGTCAAATGTTTCGCCATCCACCACCGGTCAGACCCTAAAATTAAATGTAATGTCGACAACCCTAGCGGATAGAGCGATACGAGTGCACCTTAATTTTAATCGACGTGATTGTCGAGCGGTTTAGAATGGTCCCCCGGCCCATTCTAATGTCTGTGTAAAAATAAATAGCTACGAATGCTGATATTTGGCAGACAGTCGGATCTCCAGATTAACACATAATATTCCGCGGCACAAAAACATTTACACGTAAATTGCATATGTCGAAGATTCCTCCTTGGGCTTGGCTGGTACATTTTATTTTTTTGGTTTATGCGTGATTTGACTACAAGTAAAAATGGCGATGTATAAAAATGTCCACTTGCATAAGTTCATGCGTATATAATTTTGCCAAAGTATAAAAATGTACACATGTATATTAGACCAAATATATATATGTTGCGACAATAGACTAAACGAAAATATGACGATGTATTTAAAAAAAGTAGTCATTTTTATATTCCGACTTGATAAGACTTAGACATATTTGTACACTTTGAAAGTAGTCATTTTTATATTCCGACTTGACAAGACTTAGACATTTGTATACTCTGAAAGTAGTCATTTTTATATTCCGACTTGATAAGACTTAAACGTTCTGAAGTATTAGCTTCCTAATACTCAGACAAATTTATGTTTTACAGGTAGACATATTTATACATCGCCATTTTTACTTGTACCATGCATGCATAAACCATTTTTTTCTATGCTCCCAGTCCCAGAACAACATGGAAGTTTCTGTGGGAAAGTTCCAAATGACTTCTTTAGACTAGGTTGCAGAATTGTATTAAGAGTCTCTCAGATTTTTTTCGGATTATTTCAACGGGTGCTTGTGTCGCTTTTGCATTTACGCAGCGATAATGATCCTTCAATTTCCGGTGGATGTGATGCTAATCTCATGCAATAAGTGACTGTGTGGGAATTAAGATAAAATTGGTTTGTGATTCCCCTTTCCACCTATACGCCTACAATCATGCTAAACGTGGCCTTTAGATCTTGTTACCTCAGGCTCTGTCTACCCCGTAAGGGATATAGACGTGATTTGTGTGTGTGTGTGTGTGTGGTTTGTGTATGTATGTGAGCGTTTTCCAAAAAAAAGTTCACATGGTTTTTTTTCCAGAATTTAGATATTTCCATGCTGGTCTGGGAGCAAAGGAAAAACATAGAATGTGCCAGTGGCTTCACTTCCCGCACAGATGGTAAACGCCCATCGAGGAAATGGACGAGTCTTTGGAATCATGTTATAGGCGATGCGGCTAGCAACCCATCACTATTTTGATTCCCCTTTCCACCTATGCCCGCAGTCATGCTAAGCGTGGCCTTTAGGTCTTGTTACCTTAGGCTCTGTCTACCCCGTAAGGGATAAAAACGTAATTTATGTATGTATGTTGAATATTTTGGGTTTTTCTTACCGAGAATCGTTTACCCTATCGATTCTCACACAAGTAAAAATGTGTCCCAGATTTTACTATGGATTTTTTTCCTGTTCATCACGTTCCATACATACCTATATTAAAAATGTGACGAACTAGAATGGAAAATTTGGGACACATTTTTTCTTGTATAATGGTCGATAGAAACGATTTTGAGTAAGAAAAACCCAACAGTTAAATTCTGGAAAACATGTTTATGTGGACATTTTTAGAAAAACGCTCACGTACAAAGGCGTCAAAATGGATACCGTTGGAGAATAAATACGCCGGTTAGTTTTGTTCTTCTACGGAACCTCATTTCTGCTGTATATGCAAATTCGGAATTAAGCGATGCGGTATTCATAGCCAGCTAGATTGGCTAACTAGTCCGGGATTACTTTAGTAATTATTTACTCCGACTGGCTCCTGCAAGCAGAGCATAGTTCGTGAATAGCTGTATTATATATGTAGATTTTGAACTACTTGACCTGTGTTTTATAGATATACTTAGGCGCTGACAAACGCCAATGACTAGGGCCTCTATTCGGCGCTGACACGCCTAAGCTACCAACCATTTGCAGCCTAACGTTTAGTTTGCTGTTCGGCGTCGCCAAAATGTCAGTTTGCCGAACACAATCCGATGAGAACGCGATGAGTTCTTAGTAAGCTATTCGGGGCGCTTCGTCATTTTTACTGGGGATTTTCAACAGCTGTCAAAGTGTGTCAGAAAAAAGAGAAGTTCTGACCGCATATCCTATCAAATCTATAACGAGTTATCTAATAATTATCTATTCAGTGCGATCACATCAAATTAAACAAAATGTAAGCCATAATTAAGAAAACTAAAACCCCCGAATCCCCAAGCAGAGCATCGCCACTTTTCACACGCACGTCTGTTAGAGAAAGAGAAGACACTATTCCAGCACACACTTGTGTTCAAGTAGTTACACATTGTGCCGTAAGGAAGATCGCTAAGTCAGCATGCAGCCCGCGGCCTGGCAACCACGCCGCGACAACACGAGGCGCCGACGCAGCACAACGTGACACCGCGCTACGCGATACATTCATTTTATTAGGGAAACACTTTTGTTTCATACTTCGAGCAATAGGCACCTCTCTTAGATTATAATTATCATTTGTAATTTTTAATTAAATTAGTTTATAAAAGTTTTTGGTTTTTTTTCGAGCCTCCGGAAGCGGCTAACGTAATTGGCGCAGTCGGTAGGATATCTCGAAGCTAGTTCGCGATTCGTTATCGCCGAAATTATCGCAATCGAGCGCGTGCGAACGCGAGCAGTCCGGCTTTCAACGCCCTCATCGAGATCCTGCAAAGAATCTACGAGCAGCAGACCAGGAGGTGAATCCAGCAATTGATTCCCGAGGAAAACCAGAAATGAAGCACCTGTAAGTACACTTGAATCGATCTCGTGTTGCTTGCTTCCTTAGTTCCTAATTCCCTTCCAAAATTTTTCATCCGAAAAATTCGTTTTCCCGAGAACCTGCATCGAGACAGGTCCGCCGGGAAAGATTAGATTTATTTAGAAACTTAGATATTTCAAATTTAAATTCATCTTTAGATTATCTTATTGAATCCGAAATAATGGCCAGGAACCCCGATGACATTTACAAGGCCTTACGCCTGGTTCCTGATTTTGATGGCAACCCTAACGTGTTAACCCGGTTTATCAAAATATGTGACCAAATTGTTGAGGCTTACATGAGTAGTGAAGCTGGAAATGAATTATCAAACTTGTGCCTTTTAAATGGAATCCTTAATAAAATTACTGGATCCGCTGCCAGCACCATTAATGGTAACGGCATCCCCGACAGTTGGGTAGGTATTAGGACCGCCCTTATCAATAATTTTTCTGACCAACGCGACGAAACCGCTTTATATAACGACCTATCATTAGCAAATCAAGGTAACAAGACCCCACAGGAATTTTACGACCATTGCCAGACATTACTTAGTACAATTATGACGTATGTGACCCTCCATGAAAATATCAGCACCACCGTAGAAGCTAAACGATCCTTATATAAAAAAGTGGCAATGCAAGCTTTTGTACGAGGCTTAAAGGAACCCTTGGGGTCGCGAATTAGATGTATGCGACCCGAATCCATAGAGAAAGCTCTTGAGTTTGTTCAAGAGGAACTAAATGTCATTTACTTGCAACAGCGAGTCGAGCCAACAAAAACCCATCAACCAGCTAAGGTGACCACACCCTCACCGAACATGGGATTTTTGCCCCCTCGTCCAATGCACCAACTGCAGGCGCCGGCATGGCCAGCCCCCGCTGGACAACGTTTAGTTCAACAACCCCCACAGCCTTTTAAATTCAATTCTATACAGCCACAACCCCAACATCGCATGCCCAGCAGAACACAACAAATGTTTAGCTCACGTCCCCCGAATTATAACCCCCAGAGTAATACATTTAGACTACCCCCTAGACATAACCCCCAATTTTATTCAGGCCATAAGCCTATGAGTGGAGTTCAAAGTTTTACCCCTAAATTATTACCTCAAACTAACCAACCGAATTTTAAACCCCGTGAAATGAACATGAACGAATGCGCACCCTACACGGAGTATTCCTATTACAACGATTATAATATGCAACCAGAGTACTATTACGATATGACCTATGACAATCAAACTGACTATGACCCTGACGAACAGTATTTAGAGCCTACTTTCGATTGCCAACCGAGCGACGCACATGTGTCTAATGAAAAGGACGAGCAGGATTTTCAGTTGAATCAGAAATCACGAAAGTCAAAATAGAATTAAATTTGCAGTCTCAGAGACAATTACCATACATTAAAATTAACAATCCCCCATTAAAATTTTTGATAGATACTGGCGCTAATCAATCCTTCATTAGCCCCGAGGCCGTTGAACGGTACTTTTCAAATCATCCCCTTAACTACGATCCTTTTGAAGTAACTAACGTTCATGCTGTAAGTAGAAACGATTATTCATTGACCTTGCCCAGTTTTCCTGAATTCAATGACGTAAATGAAATGAAATTATTTGTCTATCGTTTCCATAATTATTTTGATGGCCTTATTGGATTAGATTTATTAACTAAATGGGAAGCCAAGATTGATCTTAAAGATAAGTCCCTGATAACACGAACCTCATGTAACCCGATCCGAATGTATAACTCTGCCAATGTAAATTACTATGAAGAAATTATCCCAGCTAATACATCCAAAATAATTAGATTACCCATTGACGCCCCTGACGGAGAAGTATTAGTAAAAAATCAAATTATCAGTAGTTGTATGATTCACGAATGCCTTACAGTAGTAAAAAATAATAGAGGATATTTAGAAGTCGAAAACTGCAGTCCCAATGATGTAATATTCACACTTGACCAGCCAGCCCAAGCTGACCTATTCAATACAGAGTGCATACGCACTAAACAGCCGCTGACACGAGCACAAGACGTGATATCTCGCCTACGGACCGACCATTTAAACGAAGAGGAGAGAGCTAACTTAAAGTTACTCTGTTCTCGCTTCGCTGACGTATTTTATATTGACGGAGAACCACTGACTTTTACAAATAAAATTAAGCATCGAATCAGGACGAATGACGAAATCCCCGTATATACTAAAAGCTACCGATATCCTTTTATTCATAGACAAGAAGTAAAAAATCAGATCACAAAAATGTTAGAACAGGAAATAATAAGACCTTCTGATTCCGCATGGAGCTCTCCTATCTGGGTCGTACCCAAGAAGGCGGATGCTTCTGGTAGACAAAAATGGCGACTAGTAGTTGACTTCCGTAAATTAAATGACAAGACCATTGACGACAAATACCCCATCCCAAATATTGCCGATGTCCTTGATAAATTAGGTAAGTGTCAGTACTTCACCACCCTCGACTTAGCGAGCGGATTTTACCAGGTAGAAATGGATCCCCAAGACATTTCCAAGACCGCTTTTAGCGTAGAACATGGGCATTTCGAATTTTTGCGAATGCCTATGGGCCTCAAAAATTCCCCGTCCACTTTCCAACGGGTTATGGATAACGTTTTAAGAGGACTCCAAAACGACATTTGCCTTGTTTATTTAGATGATATTATAGTTTTCAGTACATCCCTTCAGGAACATCTCACCAACCTGGAAAAGGTTTTCGAAAGACTTCGTGACTCAAATTTTAAAATCCAAATGGATAAATCAGAATTTCTAAAGCTTGAAACAGCTTATCTCGGCCACATAATAAGTAAAGACGGTGTCAAACCGAACCCTGAAAAAATATCTGCAATACAAAAATATCCTATTCCAAAAACCCCTAAGGAAATTAAACAGTTTTTAGGACTTCTCGGTTACTACCGAAAATTCATCCCCGATTTTGCCCGATTGACAAAACCCATGACGCAATGCCTGAAAAAAGGTAAAAAGATAAATTTCAATCCTGAATATGTAAACTGTTTCGAAAAATGCAAAACCCTTCTTACAAACGATCCTGTCCTACAATACCCCGACTTTACAAGAGAATTTATACTGACTACTGACGCCTCTAATGTAGCCTTAGGCGCCGTCCTTTCCCAAGGAACCATAGGTTCAGACAAACCCGTATGTTTTGCATCCCGCACCCTTAATGAAAGCGAAATCAATTACAGCACAATCGAGAAAGAGTTACTAGCTATTGTATGGGCAACTAAATATTTCAGGCCTTACCTCTTTGGAAGGAAATTCAAAATTTTAACTGACCATAAACCCTTACAATGGATGGTAAATCTAAAGGAACCTAACTCTCGACTGACAAGATGGAGACTTCGACTAAGCGAGTACGACTTTACAGTAATCTACAAAAAGGGAAAATCGAACACCAACGCAGACGCGCTATCAAGAATTGAAATTCACAACGAGGAAGTTGAATCAAATATTATCGACGAACTATGTTCAATTATGCCTAACCCCCCATCTTTAGCCAATTCCTCCACAATAACCGCGCACAGTACTTGTAACGAGCAACCCTTACATGACGCACCGCTCTCTTTACATAATAGTTCCACCTTAACCGCACATACGAGCCAAGAGCACCCCATACTAGAAGTACCTATTACCAACGACCCCATTAACAAATTTCACAGACAAATTATTTTCGTTATGGTAGATGATGTAAAACGTAAACCGAGTGTGACAAAACCGTTTGATACGCACACTCGTATCACCGTCCAGATTTCTAAATCTAACATAGAAGATGACATAGTTAAAGCTATAAAGCAATTCGTGAACCCGAAGGTCAAGACCGGTATCCTCATTCAACCCCATCTTGCTATGTACGACATCATCCCCATCATTCAGGATAAATTCAAAAGTTCCGCAATGAACCTAATGTTAAGTAGAATTGATCTAGAAAATGTGACGACCTATCTCAAACAACAGGAAATTATTAGCAAATATCACGAGGGTAAAACAAACCACCGTGGTATCACAGAATGCCATCTTGCCCTTTCACAAAAATTCTATTGGCCTAAAATGAAGGACCACATTTCAAAATTCATAAATTCATGTACTACCTGTGGTCAAGCTAAATATGACAGAGTACCCATTAGACCGAAATTTAATATAGTGCCCCCCTCAACCAAACCATTCGAGATTATCCATATGGATTTGTTCACAGTTCACAACGAAAAGTATGTCACATTTATGGATGTTTTTACCAAATACGGCCAGGCGTATCACCTGCGCGACGGAACCGCCGTCAGCGTCCTCCAAGCCCTCTTGAAATATTGTACTCACCACGGAGTTCCACTAACGATAGTCACAGATAATGGCACTGAATTTACGAACCAGCTCTTTGCTGAATTTACACGTTTTCATAAGATAAATCATCATAAAATTTTAGCTCACTCCCCTAATGATAATGGGGCTATTGAACGTTTTCACTCTACGATATTAGAACATCTCCGTATACTCAAGTTACAGCAAAAAGACGAACCGATTGTCGACCTTATGTCTTATGCAATTATAGCATACAATAGTTCCATTCATAGTTTCACAAAATGCCGTCCCTTCGACTTGCTGACAGGACACTATGATCCACGAAACCCGATTGATACAGATATCACGGAGCGTTTATTGCAACAATATGTCCAAAATCATAAGGAATTAATGGCAAAAGTCTATGAAATTATAAACGAAACATCTCTTGCTAACCGTACAACATTAATAGAAGCCAGAAATAAACATCGCGAGCCAGAAGTTGAATACTCTCCCCAACAACAAGTATTTATAAGAAACCCTTTAGCTAACCGCCAAAAAACCGCCCCACGTTATACCCAAGATATAGTTTTAGCAGACCTCCCTATACATATATACACATCTAAAAAACGCGGTCCAGTGGCTAAATCACGACTCAAACGCGTACCTAAAGAACCCCAATTGTTACAGGACTCTTGTGTTGTTGACGATCCCGCTGACGCTCGCCGACGAGATAAGACTTGAAAGCTTAACAGACGGACCTGGATTACTACCATATAACCTTGGACCTACGAGACTCACTACCCATTACCACACATACCTACAGTACATAGACCTTGACGTTATCAGAAGCAAAATTGACTACACTTCCTCTCAGTTACGAACATATAAAACACAAATGACCAATGAAACGTACCTTCTATTGGAAAGTCAAATAGATTATTTACTAGAAAACCTAGAGAAAACTTTAACCCAATTAAATTCTTTAGAACCCACTAGAGCCAAAAGGGGACTGGTTGACGGATTTGGTTCAATTATCAAAAGTATTACTGGTAACCTTGATCAGTCGGATGCTATTACTTACAATAATTTGATAAAAAATTTACAGCTTAACCAGGACAAAATTGTTTCAGAATTAAACACTCACATGAGTCTCAACAAGGACTGGTTGTCTCGCCATAGTACAATATTAGACACTTTGGTGGAAAATCAAAGCAAGATAAATTCCACCCTTGAATTGATTTTAAATACTAGTAGTTATGGAAGAAACAGTTTAGTTAAATACACGAAAATCGCTCAGCTATTCGTAATTTTAAGTGAAAATGTAGAAAATTTAAGGCAAGAACTTATAAGAATCGAAAATTGCCTAGCTTTTATTCGCGCTTCAAGTACTCATCATTCTTTGTTAGATATAAATATTCTTAGAGATATGTTAAGAAATCTTAGTAATATATATGGGAAAGATAGTATTTTAGACCTAGAATTAAGGGAATATTACGAAATAATTTTACCAGGGTTTTATTATATAGACCATAGAATAGTGATCATATTACAGTTCCCCATAATCTCAAGAGATACCTACAACCTTTTTAAATTAGCCGTTGTACCTAATAAATATCATAAAGTCCTTATTCCACCCTACCCATACATAGCAACTCACGATGACTCGTTCGTGTACATGGAGGCAGAATGCCCGAAGTTCAGCCGCGGTTACCTCTGCAAGAAAGAAGCCAATCTCCAGCTCCGTACTAAGCCTGACTGCGTATACCAGCTCATCATGAAGCAAGATCTTCAAGAATCGTGCCAAATCACCACCGTGCAGCTATCAAAACCAGCTATGCAAAAATTAAATGACAAACACTTCGTGGTTTCATTCCCAGTACCAACTAAAGTGCAACTGGCCTGCGGAGCAGAAGATTATCAATCGCTAAACGGAAGCTACCTGGTCACAATACCAGTCAACTGCTACCTGCGCACAACAGAGTTCACCATTACAAGCGACAAGGATGAAGTGCAAGGCCACCCTTTGAAACTCACCCAAATTCCAGACGACGCTGTGGACAAAGCCACCATATCCACCAAATATAACCTGAAATCCATTGACCTACGGGGACTACACAACACCCAAAGCCAACTCATGGTCGAAACTCCCATACAACTCGATGCAAATCAAACTGCATTATATCATACAACTATACCACTGTATGTTATAATATCAAGTGCATCCGCACTCGTTATATTCGTTATAATAAGAAGATATAAGATTCAAAAATTCAACCCAGGCGACGATTCAACCGGCGACCAAGGAAAATTAGAAGAAATTAACCCTCAACAAGGAATTCCAGCAATTTTTTCACTCAACGTTAGAAAATAATTGCTGATCTGCGGATGGAGGAGTTACACATTGTGCCGTAAGGAAGATCGCTAAGTCAGCATGCAGCCCGCGGCCTGGCAACCACGCCGCGACAACACGAGGCGCCGACGCAGCACAACGTGACACCGCGCTACGCGATACATTCATTTTATTAGGGAAACACTTTTGTTTCATACTTCGAGCAATAGGCACCTCTCTTAGATTATAATTATCATTTGTAATTTTTAATTAAATTAGTTTATAAAAGTTTTTGGTTTTTTTTCGAGCCTCCGGAAGCGGCTAACGTAATTAAGTACTAATCACTACATAGTATAAAACAAAGTCGCTTTCTCTGTCCCTATGTCCCTTTGTCTCTATGTCCCTAAGTATGCTTATATCTTCAAAAGTACACAACGGATTTTGATGCGGTTTTTTTTAATAGATAGAGTGATTCAAGAGGAAGGTTTTTATGTATAATTCTACGCAGACGAAGTCGCGGGCAGAAGCTAGTTTTTATATAAAAGAACATTATGAAGTCTTTCTTTAATACACATGAACATAATTGTATGCAAGGGAGGAGCGGTGTTCCAGCCACTAAAATAATGTTAAAATGTTGTGAAAATAAATCATTTTTCATTTTCATTTTTTCATTTTCACACCATATTCTTAGAAATGAAACACAAATAATAAAAAGGTGAAAAAAGGTGGACTATTAAATTTCTAAACGACACTGAAAAATGCGAAAAGTAAAGCTGTGGCCGGGAATCGAACCCGGATCCTCATCATTCCGTGACGCGTGCTATACCGCTACACTAACTGTGAGGAAAACAATGTTTCTTGTTTAAAATCACTTTTAATCCTACTGTCAAATCTTGCATAACAAAATATAAAAAAAATACAATTCTAAATTTAAAAACAAATTATAAAAAAGGTCGCTAGTGTCCTTAGTGTAGTGTTCTTTCGTGCTGGTCTGGGAGCAAAGAAAAAACATAGAATGTACCAGTTGCTTCTCTACCCGCGCAGATGGTAAAATACCATCGAGGGAATGGGCGAAACTTATAGGAATCATGTTATAGGCGATGAGGCTAGCAACCCATCACTATTTTGATTCCATTTTCCACCTATACACCCTCAATCTTGCTAATTGTGGCCTGTAGGTACCTGTTACCTTAGGCTCTGCCTACCCCGTAATGGATAAAGACGTGATTTGTGTGTGTGTGTTTGTGTTGCTAGTGTTTGCGTCCCCAACCATAGCAGGTTCTAATTATCTGTGTCGTTTAGATAAAACCGTAAAAATAAATATAAAAAATCAAGAAGTAAAATTATTGGTTCATTTGATAGTGACAATATCATATTATGAAACTTTTGACTGCCTCAACAAGGAGTAGCCAATCCCCCAAGCCAGACCAGTCTTGAAAAGCTAAGATGCACTGAGGTTTCTTAACTATGTAGATAAAGACTGATACATTTTGCGATATTCCCGCGGGACAAGGAACTAAACAAAACTACTCGGCCCCACTCAGGTGACCACAAAGGCTTTGTAATCAGCAATATCACTTATTCATCAAACACAATGTATGCCAAGCGGTCATCTCGGAAGGAGCACTCTATGCATTAACAGTTAGGGATAAGCCACACTTTTTTCTCTTTCTTTTTTTCCATATCTACTTTCTTTTACTTTGACTAGTAGAGACTTTATACATCTCTACTATAGACTAATATAGAGGCTCGGGGACCTTATACATCCCTTTTATAAATGTATTTAATTTAAGTAGAATTTACTGTATTTTAATTTGAAAAAATGAGTTTCTGCCAAGTTTCTTGCGGCGCATTCTTTTTGGCAACGATAGTCTTTCCGAATGCGCTGGTAGTTTCAAAAAAGACATGTAAAAGAGCCCTTGGCGGCCAATTTGCAATAATTAAAGGACTTGTGTGACATCATCTACAGCTTATATACCTCCCAAAGACGTGATTTGTGTTTGTATGTATGTAATCAATACACAGTATAAAATAAAGTCGGCTTCCGCTATCTGTCTGTCTGTCTGTCCCTATCTTTAAAAGTACGTAACGGATTTTGATGCGGTTTTTTTTAATAGATAGAGTGATTTAAGCGGAAGGTTTATATGTATGATTCTACGCATACGAAGTCGCGGGCACAAGCTAGTTTCCAATATAACTAAAAACTCGAGACAATTTGACACATTAAATAAATCCTACTAATATTATAAACGCGAAAGTTTGTAAGTATAGATGGATGTTTGTTACTCTTTCACGCCAGAATGGCTGGACAGATCTGGATGAAATTTGAAACTTAGATAGATTATAGTCTGAAATAACACATTGGTTACTTGTTATCCCGGAAAATTGCGTAATTCCTCCGGGATAGCGATAAACGAATTCTATGCAGACGATGTTAACAAAATAAGAAACTATGCCGATGTACACTCACCCTAACCCCCCCCTGATCTCCCCGGGGGGTAGTTATGGTCATTTCTTTTTAGAACAAACCTTCAGTAACACACGGCCGCCCCACATAGCGGAGATTTTCATGCAACCTTTATATATTTTCCCTTCCCCAGGCATTAATTCAGCATGATGGATCGCTTAACGAAACTTGTCCAATACATTTTTAACGGGCAGTCTTATGCGAGTTGCTTGAAGAAGATGTATTAGTATCGCCTTTTAAAGTATATTCTTTATGTATTAGCTAGCTTCTGCCCGCGACTACGTCCGCGCAGAATAAAAAATTGCCACACAGAGAGAGAGAAAGAAAGAAAGAAAGAAAGTTTATTTATGACAATCACAAAACATCAAATAAAATAAAATAAATTAAATACACTTAAAACAATACAATAAATTGTCACAAAATGGTCCCAACTCAGCATTTGCTGGCCTTGCAGCCAGCGCTGGTCTTCCGTTGGGACCATAGGGTGATTACATTAAAAATTACAAAAGAAGGTTACATTAAAAATAAAATAACAGTAAGAGATAGACACTAAACATAATAAAATATAGTTGGATGTGGTTGCCCGGGCACAAAGCCTTTTATCTTTAAAAGGAAATAATGGAACAAAATAAGCATAGACAACCACATCACAGACAATAGAAAAATAGAAGGAAAGGAAGTGAAGAGAGAGAGAGAGAGAAAGAGAGATATATAATGGACGTCAAACATATAACACCCCTTTTTTATCGGGAATTTGAAACTCACACTTAGACGGTCCCTCGTTAAATGCTCCTCTCATCTACTCAAAGGTTAACTGGTAGAGATCCCTTATAAGGATAAGTTCGCCTTTGTGCATATATTAATGTTTTTTCTTGTGAATTGTATCTGATTCTTTATATTTGTACAATAAAACATTTAATTACTTATTTACTTACTTTTTGCGTCGAGGTTGGAACTTTTCTCATTTCCGACATAGTTTGAAGAGTATATATATATACGTTGAAGTGGCAATGGGCAGGCCACATCGCTCGTAGAACAGACAACCGTTGGGGGAGAAGTACTCGAGTGGCGATCACGAACCGGAAGACGCAGTGTCGGCAAGCCTCCCACTAGGTGGACCGCCGACACCGTCAAAGTTGCAGGAAACCGTTCATTACGGTGTGCTTTAGACTTTGTTTAACAGTAGACGTCTTCAGGCTGATGATGTTCCCGAGGGCTGCGTGATCAAACCCGATAAGTCAACATAACATTCCATATGAATTTTGAAATTATAGATACGTTACCATAGTGTTCTTTTTTCAACTGTGAATTATTTCGACTTATTGGGTTCGACCACTCAGCCCTCGCGTGATTAATCTCTTCTTTAACAGTATATAGGTCAATGCACTCGAGGGTTAAAAGTTGCCAACTCCGCTATCATACGAGACACTGATTTAAGCTCTTGTGAGAGCCAGTAAATTTGGAAGCTTCCGAACAATATAACTTGACAGCATCTTGGAGAGCCGATAAACGCTTACTGGATACAGGCACTTGGTAATCCTTGTACGTCACAGCAGGAGTTATAAGAGGCTGGCAACATATCGTTGAAATTGCAAACAAACTTGGCTTTACGTCTTGTTACATTAAGCTGTGTCTACCCCGTAAGGGATAAAGTAAGTAAGTAAGTAAGTAAATGCTTTATTGTACAAATATAGAGAAGTAGAGACCAATCACAAAAAAAGACCTTAAATATATGCACAAAGGCGAACTTATCCCTATAAGGGATCTCTACCAGTTAACCTTTGAGTAAATGAGAGGAGCATTAAGCGAGAGACCGACAAAGAGAGAGAGAGAGTCGTGATTTAGTATGTATAAGATTTAGCAGGGGGGATTATACTAAGAAGGGTGAGGGTAAACATTTATTTTACCAGTATGAAATCATCTGTGTTAGGTACTAAAGAGTATCATAGTATTGTACATAGGTATAGTATTCTTCCATGCTGGTCTGGGGGTAATGGAAAAACATAGAATGTACGAATTGCTTCTCTTCCCGCGTAGATGGTAAAATCCCATCGAGGGAATGGGCGAAAATCTTAGGAATCATGTTATAGGCGATGCGGCTAGGAACCCATCACTATTTAGATTCCACTTTCCACCTATACGCCCACAGTCTTGCTAAATGGTGCCTTTAGGTCTTGTTATCTTAGGCTCTGTCTACCCACTAAGGGATACAGACGTCATTTGTGTGTGCGTGTGTGTATAGTATTGCTACAGAGACATAAAGTCGTGTTGGTACAAAACTTACATATACATAGATATACATTTACATAAATCACGTCTTTATCCCGTACGGGGTAGACAGAGCCTATGGTAACAAGAGGTAAAGGCCACGTTTAGCAAGTTTTTGGGCGTATAGGTGGAAAGGGGAATCAAAATCTATAGGTAGCCGCAGCGCCTATAACATGATAATTGCCTTTCTGCCACGGTTGCGAGCGGACGTGTGACTGATTTTACTTTAATTATTTAATTTCTTAATTGTGATTGGTTAGTTTGTGAAGATTCCGATTCCTTGTTGCTCCTACGTTCGGCTTACGGATCGGCTCCGCCTACTGGGCGTGTTCAGAAGAGGATATCACCTGTTTTCTGCACGCCGTGCTCTGTAAGTTCCCCCCTGTTCTTTAGAGCAACTCGTCGCCCTTGCGAAGAAACTTACAAAAATTTCAACTTTTCTGGGATTCGAACTTGCGACCTGCCCGGGGCGACCGGTCTGCAGTGGATTTGTCGAGCCTGACCGCACTGAGCCACGGGAGGCGTAGCGGCACCGCGCGAAATTGACCACCACTATCGGCAAAGTGCTACGAGCCTACGAGAGTGCTACGAATTGGCGTAGCGCATGCTGCCGCGAGCGCCGCTTATGTGATTGCGAATTTGTGTGTGACGCCTAGCTCGGTTTGGTGTTTCCGAATAAGTGAGATTTGTTGCTATTTATTTGTGCCAGTAAACTTGAACTAAGAATGGGGCGATGCGGAGCATGCAAGAGGTTCATGGCGCCGACGGAGGGCGTTACGTGCAGTTTGCCAGCATGTAAAACGAAGACTTATCATCGTGAATGTCTGGGAATGACATCTAAAACAAAAATCAATGTGTCAACATGGGTATGCCCAGCCTGCAAAGCGAAAATACCTCGTGACAACAGGAATTCAACGCCCGCAAAAGGCATCGAGTCGGGCTGTGGGGATGACGGGCAGTCACCATCCCAGATACCTACAACTCAGACCCACGACGAAAAGGTTCTATCACCGGGGTCTGCCGATGAAGAAAAACCGGTGCTGGTTGAGGAGAATCCTGATGCGTCTGAAGTTCTTGAACAGATCCGCCAATTTAGAGAGGAAATTGGTGCCTTACGCAACGAATTCCATAGTCACCGACAGGAGTTGCGTGATTTAACTGTAACAGTGGATCAATCTAAGGGTAGAATGGATGCAATGGAGTCGAGATTAGATGTCATGGAGAACCACGTACGCGGATTCATCTCGAATATGGAGGTGATAAAAGCGATGCAATCTACTATCGCAAGTTTACAAGACGACCTAAATGACTGCCAACAGGATGATCTCTTAAACGACGTGGACATCACGGGCATTCCTGAAACTACTTCGGAAAACCCAGCCCATTTGGCCATGTTGGTGGCGGCTAAGATTGGCTTGACCTTAACTAATAACGACATAGTATCGGCTTACCGCGTTGGTAGTAAGGAGGAAAAAAGCGATGGAAAAATACGGCCTCGGCCTATTGTAGTCCGACTAGCGCGGCGTGATTTAAGAGCTCAGATGCTCAAAGAAGCAAGAACCCGGCGAGGAAAAATTAACACAGCCGAATTTGGAGTTCCTGGAGGTACAAAAAAAATTTTTGTTAATGAAAGACTCACGGCGCAGAACAGGAAGTTGTTTCGAAGGGCGAGAGAGGAGGGTGAGGCAGCTCTTTGGAAATATGTCTGGACGCGAGACGGGAGAATTCTTGCTAGAAGGGAGTCGGGTTCTCCGGCTTACCGCATCAGGAACGAGCAAGAACTCGCGAGTGTCTTTGGCCTGCCAAAAAACTTGTAAGGCCCACTATGCATGCTTTAAATTGAAATCAGTTGCAACTGATAGGGAAGGAGTAGTATATAACATGTCTTTTTTCTTTTGTTTTGTAACTAAACTAGTAAGCTGCTATACAATTTATAAAATTTGGTCTTATAGTTCGAAAAGTACGACATCACTGTTCGCGGGCCTGACTGTGTTGTGTTACTTGTGCTTTCAATGTAATGTTGACTTGGTTGTACTGGATTGGGAGGCGTTTGCTTGTACCTGTACCGAGCATCTATATTATTACTGGGTAAAAAATGGCGGTTTCGAAGGTTAATAAAAATATATTAAAAATAGGGCTGCTGAATGTAAGGTCGTTGAATACGGGTAGAGATGAGCTTTGTGCAACTTTGGCTTCACATCAGCCTGACATTTTAGCGCTCAATGAAACATGGATAAGAGAAGGAGCGGAGAATACTGCTCCAAGCATGCCAGGCTATGTACTGAAATTAAAGGCTCGCCCAAATGATAAAATTGGCGGAGGAGTAGGTTTTTACGTGCGTCGTGGTTTAAGGGCGAAAATTAAAGAATACCCAAGTTCTACCGCCATCGAGCAGATGTGGTTGGAGGTTGTGCTCCCAGGTGCGCGCTTGGCTGTTGGAACTGTGTACAGACCGCCAACTGAGCATTTGATTGAGGGTGCAATAGATGCCTTGGAGGAGTCTATTAACTCGTTTTCCTATTGCGACTACATGTGTGTTGCGACGGATTTCAATGTTGATCTACTAAGACCGGACAAAAAGCAGGCGCACGACCTGTTGACTTTTATAAGGTATCGTAATCTGGAGCAGCTGGTCACGGTGCCGACTCGTATCACGGATGTGTCTCGCTCGCTCTTGGACTTGGTCATTACTGACTCTCCAGGTCGTTGCCTAAAAACAGATGTATACCACAACCCGAGTCTAAGTGATCACGCACTGGTCGTGACGACCTTTAACATCAAGCGACAGAAAATAAAATCACGTTGCATCACTACCAGGCAACTCAAAAATATTGACCCAGAAAGTTTTGACTTCGATCTAGCCTCTGTCCCATGGAACGATATACTTGACAGAAGTGATGTCAATGAAATGGTAAACATGTTTAACGATTTCATTTGTACTCTGTTCGACAAGCATGCGCCGCTGAAGAGTAGGCGCGCACCGGATAGGGTATGTCCTTGGATTACCGATATCATAAAATTGATGATGTCGCACAGAGACAGAGCTCTGAAAAGAGCCCATGACTCTGGATTAGCCGCGCACTGGGATTATTACAAGCAGTTAAGGAATTTTGTTACAGCGAGCATAGACAGGGAAAAGCAGGCATATTTTTCACACTTCGTTAATAACAACAAACACAATTCTAAGGCCTTATGGACTAACCTGAAGAAAACAACCATCTTTAATGATCCAAGGGCTGGAAATATACCGGCGGGTCTTAATAATCCTGATGAAATTAACGACTTCTTCGTAAATGTTCCTGGGGATTCATCTCCGTGCCCGGATACACTCTTATATTTCTCTAAAACTAAAGCCGAAATTATCAGTGAACCTTTTGAGCTTCAGCAGGTGTCAGCTGATGAGGTGAAGAAAATTATTAATGTCATAAAAACAAATGCTTGCGGACACGACCATATCTCAGCTGAGATGATTTGCATGACGCTCGATGTCACGCTGCCAGTGATTACAGCGATCATGAATGTATCAATAAGGACAGGGGTGTTTCCTGACTTGTGGAAGCGGGCACTAGTTAGACCAATTCCGAAAAGCTCAAGCGTTGAACAGCTCAAGGATTTACGACCTATAAGCCTGCTCCCTGTTATGTCTAAGATACTGGAAAGGATTGTGGAAAAACAGTTGAAGGCATTCCTGGAACGTAACAATATATTACCCACCTTACAGTCGGGCTTTCGAGATGGTCACGGTACTGCTACAGCTCTGGCCCACGTCACCGACGATATAATAACAGCTTCGGATGAAGGAAAAGGTTCAATTCTAGTTCTGCTTGATTTTTCGAGGGCTTTTGACTGCCTAAACACAGAGCTTCTCCTGGCCAAGTTATCACACTATGGTGTGGCTGATTCTTCACTTGAATGGTTTAGATCGTACCTGACAGGTAGATGCCAACAGGTGATAACAGAGGATGAGGAAGGAATTGGTGCTTTGTCCGAGATAAAACCATTGACTAAAGGCGTCCCGCAGGGCTCAATTTTGAGTCCACTGCTGTTTATAGTTTTTACGAGTGACTTGATGACAGTTCTTCGTCATAGTAAGGTGCATTTGTATGCGGATGATACGCAAATTTATAAATCGTTTCAACTGCAGGATGCTGAACAAGCGATAGAAGAATTAAATATGGACCTAAATGCCGTATCACATTGGTCAAAAAAAAATACACTGGTTCTAAATGCTAAAAAAACAAAATACATGATTTTGGGCACGAAACACCAGGTTTCAGGTCTATCGGAAAAAGGCCTATCGGTTCAAATGGGCAATGTTTCTGTGGAAAGAGTGTCATCAGCCCGAAATCTGGGGCTCATAGTGGACGAAGAACTGCGATACGTTGAGCACATTAATAATAAAATTAGAAACGCATTTTTTAAATTAAAAGTGCTCTATAACATCAGAAAACATCTGTCATATGATGTAAGGGTGTTGCTAACGGATTTGCTTGTTTTGTCCCCTTTTAATTACTGTGACGCTGTGTACGGCCCGAGACTGCACAAATATACAAAGAAGTCAATTCAAAGAGTGCAGAATGCTTGTGTTCGCTTTTGTGTTAACGTTCCAAAGAGAGCTCATATCTCACCTATACTTATCGAAAAAGGAGTGTTAAATATGGAATCGAGGCGCGAGCTGCATTTGGCATGCCTTATTTATAGAGTTGCTTATGGAAAAAAACCCGTTTACTTATTGGATAAGTTGTCTTGGTACAGGGATATGCATAGATGCCATGTCAGTCTCACAACTAGGTCCCAGGTGCAAATGAAGTTGATAGTCCCAAAGCACCAGTCAGCGGGTTTCAGGGGTGGTTTTAGATATGCGGCCTCGAAGGTGTGGAATGATTTACCACCCCCAATCAGATTAAGTACTTCATTGTTAAGTTTTAAAAGACAGGTGAAAAAGATTTTATTCAATAAGCAAAAATGAAGGCCCCATGTCGAGAATTTCCCGGTTCTGGATCCCGCGATTAGTACCTATTATATTATATTAGTGTAGTAGTTATTGTATACCTTCGTACTTAATGATTTTCCCGTTTTTGTTTTATTTATTGTTGTTTTTTTATTTAGTTTTTTGTCAATTTGTCACCTCGTTAAATTCAAAAACGTTAATTTTAATTTTAAATTTTAATTCGCACCTGGCAGGACTGTAGGAGTAATAAGTCAGGGTGTCGGCTGAAAACCAGCGCTGCGGGCGTCGCCCTCGGGGCCGGCACCAGCAGCTTATGCTGACGCCGACACCTTTTGTCACAATACCGTTCGAGTATTTTTTACCTAATTTGTTTTTTTTTAATACTTTTTTGTGGCAATAAATTGTTTTTTCTTCTTTCTTTCTTCTTCTATGATTCCTGAAATTGTCGCCCATTCCCTCGGCTTTCACCATCGAAGAGAAGCAACTGGTGCATTCCCTTTATTTCCCGTGGCACTGAGTGGTACTACTGTCCAAAGATTTCTATTTCAAAATCAAGTTTAACATAGTCGACGGAGCTCCGCTGTCGCGGAGCTCCTATTTCTGAGTATTTTTGACCCTTCGGGCCTGCTGAAGATCTAACATAACCTAAACCTACCTCCCATTTATGATATTCAATTTGGTCTGTAGTGCCACGTAGTAGTACCATGGGTACTCTGTGCATTCTGTGTTGTGTCAAAGAAAACTTTGCTCCATGGAACTAAATTTTACACTTTTAAAACGAAATACTAAAGACAGAGCTGACCCGTGTAAAAACAACGTGGCAGCAAACCAAAATGACAAAGGTTTATGTGAACTAAAAAAATAGAAAGCCCCAGTTATCCTGCTCTGCAGGTAAAAAACGAAAGCGGCGCAAAGGGTTGACGGCTGCGATCAAAAGCTCGGGAGCTTTCAGTGGTGTTAAGTAGAGACACTGTTGAAAGTTCTTGTTCATGATTTATGATTATGAGTATGATTCTTTTACGAGGTACGGTGGCAAACGGCTACACACACACACATAAAAATTGAACTTTTAATAGAACTACTGAACAAATCCTAAAAATGTCCCACTTTATGTATTTATAATAAAATGCGAATAACTCACGACTCTCTCAATGCTCGACATGTTTCGGACTAGTACGTAATAGTCCTTCCTTTTTTTAACGCTCGCCGCGGCGGCAGCGAGACGAACACTGCGCGCCAAGAGGACTACGAACTAGTCCGAAACATGTCGCGCATTACTCGACTTTTATACGTGAGTTATCCGTTTTTGTAATTATGATTGAGTCTCATGGTAGTTCCACTTATAAAAAGCTACACTAGTGGCCTGTCTCACAACTCTTGATTAAGACCCTGATATTTTAAATGTCGGTTATCTATGATGTCGTCTCTGTCTGTTTCGTAGTAAGAAATAGAGATGGAATCATAATTATAACTAACACTTGAGATAACAGGAACTTTAGAGAGTGTTGAAGCTGGTACATACACACATACATACACACATACACAAATCACGTTATTATTCCTTGCGGGGTAGACAGAGCCTAAGGTAACAGGTACCTACAGGCCACATTTAGCAAGATTGTAGGCGTATAGGTGGAAAACGGAATCATTTTTTTGTGGTGTGGAAAATGCGGGTTACAGGGTATGTGGGGCTCTCCCGCGGCAGGCATACCCACTAACAACCACACGGATTCCCTATTCGGTCGTATGTGAGGCGTTACGGGAACACTCGGTGTCACCACGCCTGACGACCACCCCAGGATGGGGTTCCCTCTTCGCGGCACCTGTGCAATGCTGCTTTGGGAATTAGTTGAAACTGGCCCTAATATGAGCCTAGGATACTTGGAATCCCACGTAAAAGCGAGGTTCCCGGGAACACAGACGATTTTAGCAATATCTTGTAGTTGAATAAAATTAATTACGGAATGAAGTGCTGTACAAACGTAGACGCCTGTCCTTGTTTGGAGTTTGATGTCTATAGAGCCGACATGTTACTTCCACTATTGCCCAAAGTCATTTATAAAAGATAAGACCGAAAAGCTTAGAAATTGTTTCAATCAGTTTTGCTGACTGTATTTTTGGTTAACTTTACTTGCATTGTCACGTACTACGTATGTAGTAATACGTAATCGTCTGTCTACATAAGCATCCAATATAAAATGATCGCACACTGCCTATATTTTGCTTAGGAAACACTGGATATTATTTTAACTTGGCGAATGCGCGCGTCTGAATGACTAGGCCTAGGCTAGGGCCAGCAACGCACTTGTGATTCCCTAGGTCTTGCAAGTGTCCCTGGGCGACGGTGATTGCTTTCCATCAGGTGACCCGTCTGCTCGTTTGCCCCCTCTCATATAAAAAAAAAAAACTAGGCCGCTTTTACTAGTTTTAAAGCTGAAAAAACATTCAATACATTACATACATAAATCACGTCTTAATCCCTTATGGGGTTGACAGAATCGAAGGTAACAAGACCCAAAGGCCACGTTTAGCATGATTATGGGCGTATAGGTGGAAATATAGTTTTGAAATACTACATACAAAACATTTGATAATAACATCATTTACGTTCTGATTGTATGTAATTATGCCACGCAAGTTCACCACTGTCACGGGTACTACACAAACCAAAATACATACATACATACATATTTATCCCTTACGGGGTAGACATAGCCTAAGGTAACAAAACCTTAAGGCTATATTTAGCATGATTAAGGGCGTATAGCTGGAAAAAGAAATCAAAATAGTGATGGGTTGTTAGTATCGCCTATAACATGATTCCTAAGACTTTCGCCCATTCCCTCGATGGGCTTTTACCTGTGCGGGTAGAGAAGCAACTGGTAAATAATAAAATAACAAATAAATAATAAATAAATATCTTCTGACAAATTACACCAATTGACCCAGCCCCAAACTAAGCAAAGCTTGTACTATGGGTACCAGGCAACAAATACACATACTTATATAATGTAGATAAATACATACAACATCCATGACTCGGGCACAAGCATTCGTATTCATCATACAACTGTCTGCCCCTACCGGGATTCGAACCCAGGACCTCTAGTTTCATAGTCAGGGTCACTAACCACTAGGCTATCCGGTCGTCAAATTCTATGTTTTTTCTTTACTCCCAGACCAGCATGGAAGACGTGTGACAATGGAACCAAAATACGTGTCCCTACTCCAACAGAATCGTAGGTTTTTGTACACGTGGCGAGGGTAGACATTAAATGTGTTTACGGTCCCTGCGAGCTTAAAACGTTTCAGGCTTTGAATTGATAACTAAATATGCCACGTCTATTTATAGACACAATAACACAAGCACATACATACATACATAAATCACGTCTTTATCCCTTACGGGGTAGACAGAGCCCATGTATATCATTATACGTATACGTCCACTGTTGAACAAAGGACACCCTTAGCTAGCACACCATAATGAATGACTACTCGCTACCTGCAACCGGTTTCCAGCAACTTTCACGATGTCGTCGGTCCACCTAGTGGGAGGTCTATAGGACAAGGCTTTTAGGTCAAGGTCAGACTAACCTGACCTGCTGGAATAATTCTCAGACACCTTGCTATCGGTTAAGTCCATCACGTCTAATTCCCAGAATAGCTAGTCGCCATACGTCTATTCCCTGAACGTCTAATATCCACAAGTATATTTCCTCGAATATCTAGTCGCCGTACCTCCATTCCCGGAACGTCTAGTCAAGGTATAAAAATGTCGGTTCACAAAGTATCGCTTCGCGGGTTCCTATTTTTATTGGATTTGCCCTACGGTCATCTGTAGATACCTAACCTAAATTCGCGGAATTAGACATTCGGGGTATTACACATCATGGACCAATTAGACGTACTGGACCTATTCCCTTGTTATTGGCCCGTCTCCTTAGATCGTAACGACGGTCTCTCGGTGAATAACAGATTTAATAAAATTCACTGCCTTTATATACTTTCTCGGGAAACTCTTTACACCGCGATTTAGGATTGGGACTGCCCAATACAGCGTCATCTAGTGGCCGATAGGAGCACCAAAACAAAACATTTCGTCGCTGTACGCCTGCATACCGTCGACCAAAACTCCAACAGGATATAAACGTAAACATCCCGAGGATAAAAGCCCTAATCAACAGTTTAATGGACTGCCTACGCATGCATATTCACGAAAACCGGCCTTAATTAAAACTCACTTTCAAAGGTATCTTTAAAAATGGTTATTGATAACAAAAACTCGGGAAAACGCGCAGTCACCCCAGAAACATTTACCTTCCTTATATTTTTTGGACTCAAAACGTTTTCAAAGGCCTTGGACAATGGGGGCTAAACAAAGGTGTAGAGCAAAATGTTAGGGGGTGTATTATTGTCTGCGAATGATAACGTATTGCGGAGGCGGATCGGTTGTCGCGAGGTATCATTAACATTTAAGGGTCGTTTGTATTACACCCCCTTCCATGCCTTGCTGGTCTGGAAGCAACGAAAACAGTGTGTACCAGTTGCTTGTCTTCCCGCGTAGATGGTAAATGGCTATCAAAGGTATCGGCTAGGAATCATTTTATTGGTGATGCGGCTAACAACCCATCACAGGTTAGGTTCACCTTTCCACCTATATGCCCACGATCATGCTAAATTTGTTGCTTGTCTTGTTACCTTAGGCTCTGTCTACCCCGTAAGGGATATAGATTATGTGTGTATCTTTAATTATAACGACGGGCGTGCGAGTATGCACTATGAAGGGATATTTAGAATTCCTAATGGATAAAAGGACGGGATGCAACAAGATTCTTGAGGATCACGTAGGTGCTCTAAGAAGGGATACTTCGAATTTCCAACGGGACCAAGGGACATACAATACATACATGCATACATACATAAATCACGTCACTATCCCTTACGGGGTAGACAGAGCCTAAGGTGACAAGACCTAAAGACCACAAGAGACTACTTTGTTCCACTTGCTACGACCCTGACATACTTCTTTCGCTTCGTCCACACTCATTAATCTCTTCATACATGCTCGTCGGTTTCGGGTACTCCTGACCTGACCTGTTTCCAAAACGTCTCCTATTTGGTCTCGGAACGTCCGTCTAAGGCCTTCCCCTCCCAACGTAACCATTCACACTGATAAAGACTGTACAGAAAGACAAGGCGCTGGCAATTCTTAGTGCAAATTGGTTGCTCATTCAATTCAGTATTAAACAGTCCTAGCTTTTAAACTCGCGTAACTAATATACATAATTTAAACTTCAACAAAATTCTCCACACCCCACTTAAATACAAAACGCCGAAAGCGAAGTATATGCATACGAGCGCTGACTACCCCCACGGGGGTGAAGTCGTGAAGGTATCCATAAAGTTCCACTCTTAAATGGGAGGCAAGCCCTCAGGCCCTTGGGAGGCCTCTGTACGACGACGAATGTGGTGCGTGTGCGTGATATTTGTGCTTTAGTGTCTGGTGTGTAGACTAGCTTGCGCCCGCGACTTCGTCTGTAAAGAGTTAAAAGTATCCCACGCACTTTAAATTTTCCTGACACTTCCAACAATTAACGTTATATTGGCAACAATTTACACCTTCCATGCTGGTCTGGGAGTTAGAAAAAAACATAGAATGTACCAGTTGCTTCTCTTCCCGTGATGGTAAAAGCTCATCGAAGGAATAGGCGGAAATCTTGGGAATCATGTTATAGGCGATGCGGGTAGTAATCACTATTTTGATTCCCCTTTCCACCTTTACGCCCAAAATCATGCTAGACGTGGCCTTTAGGTCTTGTTACCTAAGGATATTTGAATTCAATAAAAAAAAAACTCTTTTTCATTATTTTTTACCTACATTAACCTTTTATCCTCAAAACTCTTGCGTATGATACAGCTGTCTTAACTTTTTCATCCTTATTTTATTCTTTTAAGTCCCAGAGGATCCTCACAATCTTACTTTTGATACAATTTATTGCTGTAGGCTTATTGGTTTGAGGGAATCTTAGGAATCATGTTATAGGCGATGCGGCTAGCAACCCATCACTATTTTGATTCCCCTTTCCACCTATACGACCACAGTTATGCGAAACGTGGCCTTTAGGTCTTGTTACCTCAGGTTTTGTCTACCCCGTAAGGGATAATGACGTAATTTATGTGTGTGTGTGTGTGTGTGTGTGTGTGTGTGTGTGTGTGTGTGTGTGTGTGTGTGTGTTAAAACATCATTTTGTTTTATCTACACACATATCATAAGTACTCTTAAGACAGGTTCAGAAGTAGAAGGGAAATGACCAGCATTAATTGCACCCTTAAAAAATCTATACACAAAACAGTACAAAAATTTGTGCTTTAATGTTATTACAGTAAAGACTTTACCATAACCTTACAAAAATCCATACTGTAATAACATTACAGTACAAAAATCTGTACTTTAATATTATTACAGTACAGTTTTTACCATAACCTTACAAAAATCCATACTGTGATAACATTACAGTACAAAAATCTGTACTTTAATATTATTACAGTACAGTTTTTACCATAACCTTACAAAATCTATACTGTAATGTTATTACAGTACAAAAATCTGTACTTTAATGTTATTACAGTACAGATTTTACCATAACCTTACAAAAATCTATACTATAATAACATTAAAGTACAGAATATTTTACCTTATATATTAAATCACGTCTTTATCCCTTACGGGGTAGACAGAACCCAGTATAATTTGTTGTAATAATGCTGGTCATTTCTCTACTGCTTCTGAACCCATTTTAGAGTACTTAGATATGTGTGTAGATAAAGTAATACAACTCTACATAATTAGGCCTAAAAACACTCATTATAAAATACTATTATTTCATTAAATCCTAAACCGTATTCGGATCAAATACAGTGAAATAACCCCCAACTGAAATTAACGTGATAACTTTTCAGTATTGCGTGCAGAACGCACTGTTCTATTAATTAAAGTAATAAAAACACTACATAGACGAAAACTGCCAACGCGAATAAAAGTTTTGATTTTCGCCGCAAAAAATTACCACAATCAACCAAGTATGAAGAACCTATTCACTTTATCGTGTGAATTTAAAATAACTATGTTTACAATGATAACTTCCATGCTCGTCTGGGAGCTTAGAAAAAACATAGAATTTACCAGTTGCTTCTCTTCTCGCGCTGATAGTAAAAGCCCATCGAGGGAATGGGCGAAAATCTTAGGAATCCATCCAATCCGGCTAGCAAGCCATCACTATTTTGATTCCTCTTTCCACCTATACGCCTACAATCATGCTAAACGTGGCCTTTAGGTCTTATTATCTTAGGCTCTGTCAAGCCCATCGAAGAAATAGGTGAAAATAGGAATCATGTTATTTGCGATGCGGCTAGCTACCCATCGCTATTTGTAATTGCATTTCCACATGTACGCCTGCGATCATGCTAAACGTGGCCTTTAGGTTTTGTTACATTAGGCTCCATCAAAACAGTGATGGGTAGCTAGCCGCATCGTACTAACATCTTACTACGGCTGCGGCATACCAAATTACAAGAAGAAAAAACGAAAAACTGAACGAATGATTACTTCATCGATTCTGTATTAATCTTGACGGACTATTTGATGCCTCATTTACATAGCTATGAAAAACACCTTATTGTATCATGGAACGCTATTCAGATTAACACCTAAACGTCCAAAAAATAAAGTACATAATTAATCTTTGTCCTAAAGGAGATGGGTCGTTCTGATGCGACACTGTTCCAAACAGGCTTGAAAATATTTGTGTTCTTTTGAAAGCCTTTTACTATTGGATAAAAGCCGATCCAATTATGAACGGGAGAAAAAATGTAAACAAAAGAAATGAGGAAAAACCTCCGATGGTGTAAGAGAAACCTGTTAGAGTAAATAAGTCCACGACACAGACCTAGCCCAAAGATATAGAAGCTATAAGATGCGCCATCTTTGAAAATTCAGAATTGTATTAGGGGGCGTTCAAGTATTACGTAAGCGCTTGAAGGGGGCTGGGGGGTCTTTGCTTTGCTAATTTTTGATGACATGGGGGGTGGGGGGTCGATCTGGTGATTACGTCAGCAGTTTCGATTCGAACTGCTGCTCACGAATCAATAAAAAACGGAATCCATTAAAAGAAAAATGCATATAGGTACCAATGATTACGTAAACATGGGAGGGAGGGGTAAGAGGTTTGCTTACTTTTGCTGACAAGGGGTAGGGGGGGGTAAATAATTTTAAAAATCTGCTTACGTAATAGCCCCTTATGTTGTATCTTAGAATGTATTACCAACATTGTTTCTTACATTATAACATATGCGCGCGGCTTCGCTCGCTCACGTGAATAAGCATTCAGAATAAAAAGTAGCCTATGTATTATTCCAGGCAACCAGCTATGTGCATACCAAATTTTATCCAAATCCGTTCTGCTGTTTTAGCATGAAGGAGTAATTAAAACTCTTTCACATTTTTTCTCGTTTTACGCTCCAGTCTTTTAAATCTCTTCGTCTCGTCTTGTGTGTTCTTTGTCGACTACTTTTTATTTTATTGAGCATATAGATGGAAAGGGGAATCAAAATAGTGATGGGTTCCAAGCCCCATTGCATATAACATAATTCCTGAGATTTTCACACGTGAACTTTTGACATATGCGTGGTAAGAGAAGCAACTGGTAAATTCTTTGCTCCCAGACCATCGTGTATGGGATGGTTTTCAATTTATTCTCCTTAAAATATATTTCCACCTCTACGCCCTCAGTGTCTTGCTAAACGTGGCCTGAGGGTCTTGTTACCTTAGGCTCTGTCTACCCCGTAAGGGATAAAGACGTGATTTGTGTATGTGTGTATGTGTAAATATTTTTTTTCTTATGCACCTTCCTCTTTTTCTTGTTTCTGTGGTCTGAGGTCTCATCAGGCAGTGTTTGCTTTACGCCGCGCAGTGGTGGACTTGAGCCAATAGTTGGCGCTAACTCACTGTAAACTGATTTAACTGTGAAATCACATCGGTTTATTAGGTTTTACACAAGGAAGACAAACGAACAAGTAGGTTACTGGTAGGTAATTGGTACTTACCATCACCACCACTATTTTTTAAGGTTTATTATGGTGTCAATGGTGTGTGTTGAGTTCCGCACTAGACATGCGTGGGAACTATAGCTCAAGCCCTCTCATTCTGGGAGGAGGCCTGTACCCAGCAGTGGGACGTATAAGCTGGAGATGATGATAGTGTTAATGTTAATTAATTACAACCTTTTGGAATTGCACTAATTTCATATATATAAACCATGAGTATCAAAATATTATGGGGTACTTTTCGTTTACATACATACGTACATCAATCACGTTTTTATACCTCACGGGGTGGACAGAGAGGAAACAAGGGATAAATAAGTTTGCGGGATTTATTATGTGTTTTATGTGGCAGTAGTGGAGGGAGGGGTTGCATTAAAAGCATAGATATTTCACTCAGGCTTAGTTATCTTGCACGTGAGTAGCGGAGTAGCAAGGTAAATATTTTTTGTTTAGTTAAGTGGTTGAAATCGACGCAGTCTTGGACATTTATTATTTGCAGAAAATCACTGGAAACTGAAAGTTCTATGATATCTGGCACCGAGCTACAGTTAAAACTTTTTGATTGCACATATACGCTGGCGCGGTAACTGACTTGTTTATTTATAACAGTTAATAAACACAAAAAACGGCCAAGAGCGAGTCGGGGCACGCGCTATATAGAATTCCGTACAAATCACTGCATAGTATAAAACAAAGTCGCTTTCCTGTCTGTCTGCCATATGTATGCTTAGATCTTTAAAACTACGCATTAGATTTTGATGCGGTTTTTTAATAGATAGAGTGATTCAAGAGAAAGGTTTATGTGTATAATTCTACGCAGACGAAGTCGCGGGCAGAAGCTAGTATTCTATACTACTTAGCTGTTGCTGTTACTTCGCTTGCAGATAATTCGTTATCGCGCGCCAGCGGGAACTAACAATACAATACAATACTAAATACTCTTGATTGAACGCCACAAATCAGTACAAAACAATAACAACTATACAAATTTTGAGATAAAAACTCCAAACGCATTAACAAGAAAAAAACAATTTTATTTCGAAAATTCCTTACGTTATTTTGGAAAAGATACTCTTCAAACTGCTGGACCGATTTTTACCAAACATGGCTAAGAACCACCGCAAGGTAACTGGCTTTCGAACGAAAAAAACCACATCGAAATCGGTCCATCCGCTTGGGAGCTACGGTGGCATCGTAGACAGACAGATATGCACACACACTTACACACCGACGTCAAACTTACCCCTTTTTTGCGTAGGGGGTTAAAAACTACATGTCCTTCCCGGCAAGGCTATCACGAGAACGCGCGAGGGCTGTGTTGCGCACAAGATTTACCCGTCTCCTTCCAGAACGAACAATAAGAAAAAGATGGATAGTTCATCTCGCGCGCTCTCGTGACACCAGGGAGGGGGTACCCGATTTTCGAAGTCCGTGTTCCGTCTCTCTCACTCTCAAATTAATGACCATTAGTAGAACCGGAACGGCACCAGCACCATACGAACGTCGAAAATCAAATTTTACAGTTAAGCCAGTACCTTACGCACACTCGTGTCAATAGTATTAAGTCTCCAGGCTGTGGAGACAACCGTTTGGGGGAGAAAAGTTCTCGAGAGGCAACCACAAACCGGGAGAGGCAGTGTTGGCGGGCCTCCCACTAGGTGGACCAGCGACATCGTGAAAGTTGCAGGAAACCGTTGGATGGCAAGTTGACGTTCATTATGGTCTTTGTTCAACAGTGGACGTCTTCAGGCTTCATGATAATGATGGTGATGTGGAGCTATGGCACAGACGGAGAGACGGACGGATGGACATAGTGAAACTAGAAGGGTCCCGTTTTTGCCATTTCACTACGGCACTCTAAAAACTGATGTTTAACAACTGCCGACCGTACAAGTAATACTTATTTTCAACGTTTTTTACCACCAATAACTGAACACATCTGCTACAAAGGGTATGCTTTCTTTGTGCTAGTACAACCATAGCTTTGTTCTTTTTTTAACATAAAAGGTATATTATTGAATCAGGCGTTACTTTACGGAGGTCCATTTTAATGAACAAAAAATATTTACCTTGCTACTGCGCTACTCACGTGCAAGATAACCAAGCCCATGTGAAATATATATGTCTAATAAAACACATAAGTTTGTGGGATTTATATGTGTTTTATGTGGCAGTAGTAGAGGGAGGTTTGCGTGAAAAACATAAATATTTCACACAGGCTTGATTATCTTGCACGTGAGTAGCGGAGTAGCAAGGTAAATATTGACCGCAACATCGTCTACGTAGAGCTCGCTTATCGCCATCATGCGGGAACTGCGATTTTCGGGGACTGAAGCTATCTCTATACCAACTTCAAACTAAATCGGTTAGTGTAAGCATGAAGAGGTAAGAGACAGACACACGATTTAATATTAGTAGGATTAGCCCGTCCTTTTCTAACGACTTGCGTGTTAAAGGGTCAGCTATGGCCGGCCATGCTTATAACCACCGTAATACTCGGTATACTGAGTATTACTTCGATGGCGGGTCGTACGTTATGCGAAGTGTAATCTGTTATACCTTTTAGCCAGATTCAACCTTTTGAGGGCTTAACGGATAACGCAACGTTTCAGGAAGTTTTATTTTACGATAGATTTATTAGCGGTCATTTCGTGCGCTTTGAATATACAGTGGAGAAGCTCTTGGAGCACTTGCTAAGCACGAGGATCTATTTTTTTTTTATGTTAGAGAGGTCAGACAAACAAACTAGTGGGTCACCTGATGTTAAATGATCACTACTGTCCATAGACATAGACACCCGCAGCGCTATTAAAGTATTTAAGTTAAGTTTAAAGTGTTTATGGCAAACTGTGGTTGCTTAAGGCCGATCTACTGAATGGAAATTCAGATATCACATTAATAAACTGCTTTGTTTATGTTTAGATATTGTCACTAATATTAGTCCGGGATGCTTTATCAAGCCCGGTTCTAGCAGATCTCCGCGAACGAGTGTTCGATTTACAAACCTAGGGCTCACCGACGAGCCAGCCAGTCAGTGGCGGATTTACCATAAGGCTGAGAAGGCTCGAGCCTAGGGCGGCAGATTTTGGGGGCGGCCAAATTTGGGATTTTGGGGGCGGCAAATTTGGGGCACGACCTTTTTTTTTTTTTACCTCATAATAAAACAGATTTTGCAAGGGCGGCAAAAATTCAGCCTATACCTTGAAAATTTGTAAATCCGCCACTGCAGCCAGTTCGTAGATCTATACTCGTATAACGTACAACAATGCCTCTTCTTCTTCTTTTTCTTCTTCTTTAATATGACCCCATCGATCGATGCGATGATTTCGCCAATGTCAAAGTAATAAATACAGTATTCAAAAATCTTGCGACAAAACTGTCGGCAACGTTGTACGGTAGAACACGGTCAAAAGACCCCGCTGTCGGGCTCTTAGCCAACGGATAACGATATCCCTCAGAATCTGCCAGGAAATCATTAACCGATGCCCAGGGTGCACCAGACCAAGCACTGCTCTTCCCCTCGGACGAATCCAAAAACGAACCGCAGCTCTTGACCACACGCGAAGGTAACATGACTCACACCCCTACCACAATACCTATATATTACTTCCATACTGGTCTCGTAGCAAAGAAATAACATAGAAGGTACCAGTTGCTTGTCTGCCCACGCAGATGGTAAAAGCCCTGAGAATAGAGCGGAGGCACTTGTTGAAGCATACTTGGAGCTTACGTGAGAGTGCTTTCGTGACCTTTCACACGAAGCACGTTTTTACGTTGCTTTCGAAAATCCTGGTAGGTACTGTTCCATATTGGAGACAGTTGATCAAAAGCACCTTTCTCTTAATCCTGCTGTCTTCGACCGTTCCTCCTGTAGGGGTGAGCATGCTCCTTAGATAACAAAATTGCGGTAAGTCCTCTGTGTTACAACCACCAATCTTTATGCTGCTCTGGACACTTGTCGACACTCTCAATGACACCGTTTTCTTGGCAAATGATAGTTATGCCAAACATTACGTTATAGCATATGAAATTCGGGGAAATGAAAGGTTTCGTAATACACCGTACCAAGAAAATGCGGGTTCATGAATTTTACTATCCTCTTCAAAAACAGGCTCCTTTTATCTTCAGTTGGGACGAGGTGCTCCGGCCTTATCGCCTCCGACGCTATCTCCATTGTGTTCAAAACACACGAATTAACGCTTGACAGTCCTCTCTTCAGAGCAAGGAACCTAACGGAGGCGTCACGCACTTCGTAACACCACCAATTGACTTTTTGCGAGCTGTTAAAATGCGGTTTGGCCTTTTAGCGTGGCATTAGCAAGCTGAGACGTCATTTTATTTGTCTACTCCATTGTGCATTTTAATTCAAAGTAACTTTTAGAGTTATAAAGAGAAAAAGGAACTCTTATGGTTCGTTTGTCGGTCAGTCCGTCCATTCGTCCGTTTTCTCTGGAACGTGTGGAGGTATCAAGTAGGGTCCTGCAAAAAATTAAGTTCAAAATAAACGATTCAGACTTTTCGATAACTATTAAAAATGCCATTTTGCCGAAATCTATTGACTTTCTGTGAATACGCATAGATGTGCTACGCAGATCATATTTTAAGCCACTAAACTTAAACATTTTTGGTCTGAGTCATAAGAATATCGACACTGTATAAATATAAAGAACATGACCGCTTATCATGTGATGTGGGACAACGTTGTCCTCTCCGGTCGACTTCGTTCTCTAAGGTTCACTCCCTACTCTACCGACGTTCTATGTCACAAAAGCTTAGACTCAAAATTTCAACCCTGTATACAAAGCGACAAGGTTGAATTTTAAAATGCACTAAATAACACGTTCATAGGCGCTGTGAAAAGCAACGAATCTAATCTGTTGGCGTTTTTTAAGTCTATGAATGCGAATGCGTACGTTTGAATTCATGCGTTCGGATCAATACCACCATCTTACTCGCTAATCCAGCCGCCACGCAGCAGCGCTTGCGCCGCTGTGTTCCGACGTGAAGAAAAAGACAGCCGGTGAAATAACTGACACATGACGTCCCATCATAGCCCTTAGCTGGCACATCTGCAATCTGCAATGCTCCGGTGTTGGTTACTTTTTTGATGTCAAATAAAACTGGCGCCATTAGAGACATTTCCTTCACAGTCGCTGTCACGTCGCAAATTGTCGCCATCGCTTTAATCTGGGACACAATGGAAGGAGGCAATCATAACGACAAGGAAGAAATGGGAAATCCGTTAAGGGTTAATAAAGGGTGGACAGCTTCTACAAATAACTCTGCAGACGATTTATTATGTTGTGTTTAACTCGCGGCAAAAATAAATTATTTAGGGTTAGAGTTCATGGTCGTTGAAAGACAGAAAGAAAGGAAAAAGGACCACCTTGAAATAAAACAAACGGACATAAGAATCAAAAGTGCAAAAGTTCAAAAGTACAAGAGCCTTTACAGCACTTTTGAACTTACACATTTTTTACAGCTGCATTGCAGTCGGTTCAACTGCACGCTAACTGCCGTTGAAACGTACGGAAAGACGTCAGTTGCAGTTACGTAGCAGTTTGAATGCAGTTCGTCTATAATAGCACTATAAATGTAATTTGTGGTGACATTTCATAGTGATAAACGATTCGCAGACAAAGTTGCGAGACACAGCTAGAATCACACTAATATTATAAATACGAAAATTTGTGACGATGTGAGAAAGTTAGTGTGTATGTTTGTTCCTACTTCGCTGAAACGACAGGACGGATTTAGATAAAATTGGAAACGAAGATAGCTGGTACCCTAGGTTAAAAAATAGGCTACTTTTTATCCCGGAAAATTGCCTACTTCTCGCGGGATAGCAATAAACATGTGAAAGGTCGTAGCTGCCTAGAGTTGCTACGTAAATACTGCAGTTCTTGAGTCTACTTTTAACGAAGTCGCGCGCAGTAGCTAGTGTTCTATAAATCTCTCCACCATTCTACCCCTACAACAAACCATATTCTGTAAACTTATCTCAATTCTAAACACAACTCAATTTGTTCACTACAAGCAACACAATTCCCTCCGTCTCGGCGCTAGGGTCCAATTTCATCGAACCCAGTGCTACCACAACATCGGACGTCCAAGGCATTACTTACCTGTCAAGTTGGTGCACTGTACACTACCCGATTAATTCCCCTTATTCTCTGAAAGATTTCTCATGTTGTGGAGAGCATTGAAATTGGAGGGTACTACGAGCATTTTCTTGTATAACCTTTCTAACGTGTTATTTTAAGCATAGTAAATGGGACTTTAATGTCGCTATTAAATTACATACGAGCATTTTCTCATGTAACCTTTCAACCGTGTTGTTTTAAGGATGGTAAATGAGACTTTAGTGTAACTTCGAGCCTTCAAATTACTCTTGGAGTTCGTTTTATCAAAACTAACATTTTAATTGAATCGGGCGTTACTTTGCGGAGGTCTATTTCAATGAACAAAAAATATTTACCTTGCTACTCCGCTACTCACGTGCAAGATAACTAAGCCTTTGTGAAATATATATGTTTTCCATGCAATCCCTCCCTCCACTATTGCCACATAAAACACATTTAAATCACACTTAATTATCCCTTACACCACACAAACACCGACGCGTTTCGAGACTTGGTTATCTTGCACGTGAGTAGTGGAGGAGCAAGGCGCATCCTTCTTGGCAATGATGGGGTCTTTCCGAATGCGTTGGTAGTTTCAAAAAAGACATGTAAAAAAGCCCTTGGCGGCCAATTAGCATAAATATTTTTTGAATTTATATGCTCAACCAAATCAAATTAATTTTGGAACGGAATAGATGGACGGGTAAGCATTGTTCCTGCGATTTTCTATGCGCAAAAGCCACCAGTCCGTCATAGCCTACCGACTGGACACTCATCTCATCTGGCACTGGACCAAAGTGCACGCAATTGCTGCCACCACGCTTTAAGGTAATTTGGGACAGTGACGGTGACCATGAATTTGTAACATTTAATATAGTTTACTTGTATCGACCAACAATAGGCTGGGACATTTTATAACTAACAAATTATGGATCAACGAGGTCTGAACTATCTGTTCTTGCAGCAGTTATTCGGGGGTGCGAGTCGGGTTACCTCCGCGTGTGATCAAGAGCTGCGGTTCGTTTTTGGATCCATGTGGGGGGTTAGAGCAGTGCTGGGTCCGGTGCACCCTGGGCATCGGCTAATGATTTCCTGGCGGTTTCTGAGGGATATCATTGACCGTTGGCTAAGAGCCCGACAGGGGGGTCTTTGACCGTATTACCGTACAACGTTGCCGACATTTTGTCACAAGATTTTTGAATTATATTTTTGTTACTTTGACATTGGCGAAGTGGTCGTCGCTATAACGACTTGATACGCCACAAATAAGAAGAAGAAGAACAGTTATTTGTTACATTACTATGAGAATATTGTCACCATTGTTGTTGTTTGCGGGTGGTAGGGCATTGTGCAAGGTCCGTCCGGATCGCTACCACCATCTTACTCGCTAATCCTGCCGCTAAGTAGCAGTGCTTGCACTGCTGTGTTCCGGTGGGGAGAGTAAGACAGCCGGGGAAATTACGGGCACAAGAGGCATTTCATCTTAGTCCTCTAGGTTGGCAACGCATCTGCAATCCCTCCGGGGTTGCGGGTGTCTATGGGCAGTGGTGATCACTTACCATCAGGTGACCCACTTGCTCGTTTGCCTTCCTATTCGCATAAAAAAAAAACCAAGCGTCATCTATTTTTGTTTGTTGTAAAAAACGTACAGACCTCTGTTCTTTCATGGACTAACTTGTTCAGTTTAACTCTTCGCATGCTATTTATTATGTATGCACATTTTTAGAAGGGCGGTGGCGGGCACCAGATTTAAAGGGAAGAGCTTAATAAGGGACTTTTTGGGGACTTAATTTGGAACGGCTGATCTTTTAGGAAATTAAGACCGTAAATTGCCTCGACAGTTAATTTTGGGATGTGTGGCGCGCCTGGCATACGTCGTGTTTGAAGCATGTCGGGTTTTGAGCCTTGTACGGGATGAGGAAGGTTCGATTCTGATTGGTCTGTAAGTAGGATTTAAGATCTTGTTTCGTGGATGGGTAACGTGAATGTGGCCTTGATAAGTGTCATATGTGTTCGGGTTTCTGGGATGATAAAAACGTTCTCGAAAAATTACGTAATGGTGTTTTGCGGTAAGTTTGCGGTAATCAAAATTTTGGCGTTTTACAGGATTTAGTTCTTTGTATGCTGCAGATATATTCAAAAATAGATTTTGCAATATTTAAGTTCTACAATATTGAGAGACTGCTACAGGTCAAAAGTCTAGTTAAGTATCAGAAATAATTATGTTCAAAGCCACTTGAACATGATAAATAAATGTGTGTATTCTATGTCTATTCTTATAATGTTCAGGCTTTACTGTTGTGGAATTCCTTGCCTATAATTTTCACTCATATTTAAAACTATGTTAAAGGAGCACCATCTGCCATCTTGTGCATGAATCTTGCAGCTGACTTTTTTAGGTATGTGTATGTGTCTATTTATATCTCCATTTATTATAAACTAGTTTCTGCCCGCGACTTCGTCTGCGTAGAATGATACATAAACGCCTTCCTCTTCAATCACTCTATCTATTTAAAAAAACCGCATCAAAATCCGTTGTGTAGTTTTGAAGATATAAGCATACATAGGGACATAGGGATATAGGGACATAGGGACAGAGAAAGCGACTTTGTTTTATACTATGTAGTGATGTGTATTTCATGTATAATGTATTATGTATTTTCACCACTTAGTATATTAATATATATTCTAAGTTGCACCATCTGCTCAGATCTGTTCTTCTCCAGTCCATTATGGTTACCTGGTAGAGATTGCTCTGTAGTTACCTCGTAATATTCTGTATACCTTTTTTCTGTTTTGGTTGCTGTACGTGATATTCAATAAAGAGTTATTGTATTGTATTGTATTGTAAGACGCCGATCTATCCAACACCCTTGGTTATGACAAAATATATGTGTGTCGCGAATCACAGCATGACAAAAACAGGCGTGTTGAAAAAACAACATTGCAGGCATTCCGTGACTTAGAATGTTCAAGTCATCCGACCTTACTTTGCCGCAAACCCCACGTGTCAACATCATTACTTCAGCGATTTAATCGAGCACGCCCCTGAGGTCAACTTTAAAAAAACTATATTAAGTCTGAAGGTGATTGCCGGATATTGGCGCGCGTGCCGGCGGCGGCTATATTGGTGGACGTTTGCTGAGAACCTTTAGATCTTTAATGGCTACTTTAAGAGAATTCTGAAGTTTTTGGGGTTAGTTTCTTGCGGCGCATTATTATTGGCAATGATGGTCTTTCGGAATGCGCTGGTAGTTTCAAAAAGACATGTAAATGAGCCCTTGGCGGACAATTTGCAAAAATAGATTTTGAATTTTGAATTTTGGATTAGAATAGAACGCAAAGAGTACTATAATAATATCTGTAATCGATGTTTTACATGTTATATCATGAGGAGAGCAAGAAGGAGACAACTGATTAAAATTTTCACGATTTGCACTCATTTTAATGTCTTAACTGTACGTTTTATTATTTACCTCGACGTTTCGGAAATGCTCCAACGTTCTGGGGGGATACCATGTCTTAATGCGATTCAATTCCGATTCAGTTTAAGTTTGCTCGCTGTCAGATCCATACTAAAAATGACAGCTGGAAACAAAACTGAGTCGGAATTGAATCTCATTAAGACTGAAGAAGTAGGTATCAGATTTGTAACGTGCGAGTTTTTCAAACTACCCGCACACTAGAATTCGCTCACTAAGGTTATCACATATTTTTCATGAAGGAAAAGAAGAATAAGTACATAAGTGAATAAGTCGGCCTGCAAAAAAAATTATTTACTTTTCAAATTTTAAACATTACCTGAATCTGTGCGATCAATAATTGCCAAAATTTCCCCAGAGATGGCGCCACTACCTATCAAAATTAAAACATCTACCTGAAACGCGTCAGCTTATTCCAATCACATTACTGCTATTACTTCCCTCATTAAACTATTCTCGTGATACGTGTCACACCAACTCAGGTCTGAACAACCCAGCGGTTTAATATCCTCCGGGGGCGTTGTATTACTTATTACATAATAAGGGTCGCACGCACGTCGAAGCGCAGTCATCAGCGCGCATTGTCGCGGAAACGCGCGTCTCCGCTGTCGCACGACGAACAGCAAAGTCGTATTTTACTTACCGGAGTCCTGAAAAAGTTGCCAGGCCTGTAATGTAGGATTTTGGCACAAAAAACGTGTGGAACGCGTTCGCGTAAATATCTTTTTCTTAACAATGCTACGAAATGTCGCCTTTACTTTAGTGAAAAAGAGCCAGAATGTTGAACATCCTGGATGACTAGTCATTTTAAAACCTAACCTAACATGAGTAACGTCACATTCAATATTTTTTTTTTTTTTTTAATACTTTAATTTTACTAAATCTTCCCGCTTCATTTTTAAGAAAAGCACTATATTCCAACATGAAACTACCGTGAGACTTAATCATTATTACACATAAACGGATAACTCACGCCGCCGCCGCCGCCGCCGCCGGCTGCCGCCGGGGCGAGCGCTCCAGGAAGAAGGACTACGAAATAGTCCGAAACATGTCGAGCATCACTCGACTTTTTATACGTGAGTTATCCGTTTATGTGTAATAAAAGCACTATACTTGCTTTGACCGTAATAGCCATCCTGGACTCTTACTATCTTACTATATATGTATCGTTTGCGGGTGGTAGGGCCTTGTGCAAGGTCCGTCCGGATCGCTACCACCATCTTACTCGCTAATCCTGCCGCTAAGTAGCAGTGCTTGCACTGCTGTGTTCCGGTGTGGAGAGTAAGACAGCCGGGGAATTTACGGGCACAAGAGGCATTTCATCTTAGTCCTCTAGGTTGGCAACGCATCTGCAATTCCTCCGGGGTTGCGGGTGTCTATGGGTAGTGGTGATCACTTACCATCAGGTGACCTACTTGCTCGTTTGCCTTCCTATTCATATAAAAAAAAATGTATGTACATAAATCACGTATTTATCCCTTACGGAGCCTAAGACCTAAAGGCCACGTTTAGCATGATTGTGGGCGTATAGGCGGAAAGGGGAATCAAAATAGTTTTGGGTTGCCAGCCGCATCGCCTATAACATGATTCCTAAGATTTTCGCTCACTCGATTTACCCTCGATGGACTTTTGCCATCTGCGCGGGAAGACAAGCCAGGTACATTCTATTTTTTTCTTTACTCCCAGACCAGCATGGAAGAGACTTTACCAGACACAATTTAATATTGTTTTGATTTAGTTGTAACAAGTTTCGTGGAAAATTTATTCAAATTGAGTTTCAATATCTGACTACCATTAAAATCCAATTCGTCTAGAAACTTTAATGTTTTCTGCAATAGTTTTTCTTTGATGTATGCTAGACATGCGACTAAGTGCATGTCCTCTGCAGTTGTTCGGAATTTTCACAAAGTCTGTCTGTCATGACACTTTTCCTCAGGAACGCGTAGAAGTAGAAATTTGTTGTATTAGACGCAGTGTTTGTAGGCCTCCCACTAGGTGGAGCGACGACATTGTCAAAGTTGTGAGAAACCGGTCGATGCAGGTGGCGAGTTGTCGTTCGTTGTGGTGTTGTAAGGGGGAGGCCTTTGTTCAACAGTAAACGTCTTCTGGCTGGTGATGATGATGATGACCGCCTTAGTTTTGCTTAGGAGCAGGGCTCTGCTAACACTAGATTTACTAGTAGATGCACTAGTTGCAGGCTTTCACATACATACACATACACACATACACAAATCACGTCTTTATCCCTTACGGGGTAGACAGAGCCTAAGGTAACAGGTACCTGCAGGCCACATTTAGCAAGATTGTGGGCGTATAGGTGAAAAATGGAATCAAAATAGTGATGGGTTGCTAGCCTCATCGCCTATAACATGATTTCTATTTTCGCCCGTTCCCTCGATAGGCTTTTACCATCTGCGCGGGTAGAGAAGCAACTGGTACATTCTATGTTTTACCTTTGCTCCCAGACCAGCATGGAAGATTGCAGGCTTTCAGTGACGTCAAAAATCAAGAATCACAGGTTGGTTATATCGTTACGTTACGTTACGATATGTTGTTTCGAGTCGTGTCGTGGGCACGCGCGCTTGCCGCGTGATTGCCCGTAGCAGCCGCGCGGGGCTCACTCGATTGATTACATTATTGGCTCCCTCACGCGAGCAGATCCGTAACAACACACCTAGACAGAGAGCCCACCGTTAGGACATGTTCAGCAAAACCATTCCCTATTAATGTCTGCCTAACATAACAGTTCGTGGCAATGGTCAGGCCATATAGCGCGGGGAACAGATGGTCGTTGGCCGAAAGGTTCTCGAGTGAAGACCGCGCGGCAAGCGCAGCGTAGAACGTCGACCATCAAGGACGGATGGCTTGGTGAAAGTCGCGGGTTCACGGCGGATGCAAGCCGCTTCCAACCGAGGCGATCGGAGGTCTACAAGGGAGTCCTATGTAAAACAGTGGACTTCCTATGGCTGAACCGTTCGTTATCGCAAAACTTTTTAACACGCCCGGTTAAACTCTGGAATCTGTTGGTAGCACAAATTTTGCCCCCGTCACATTAAAAAACTACTACAAGTCTTTATCCCTAACGGGCCTGTCCCGTCTAAGCGCCTGAGGTAAAAAAACCTAAAGACCACGTTTATCCACTAAAGGGGAATCAAAATAGTGATGAATTGCAACCCACATAGCCTATAACATGATTCCTAAGATTTTCGCCGATTCCTTCGATGGGCTTGCCCTTGGCAGAGGCAACTGGTACATTCTGGTTTTTCTATTAGGATGATGAAGTTTTTTAATGGACCATCTGCGATGTGTATGCTGTTGCCCGTTCGGAGGCAGTGAATGTCGGTGATAAGATATCTTCATATTGGAGAATTCGCGACGAGTGAACACGACAAATGTATTCCAAAACGGCGAGGGCACATTGTTTGCCGAATTTTGCTAACAATATTATCCTCACGGCTTGAAATTTCATTGGGGTAGCTAGGATTCGACGTGTTTCGAGACTATTGGCATTTGGCTTTAAAGTTCGATTTGGGGCTTTACCATGACGTCTTAATGCGATTCAATTCCTACTCAGTTCAAGTTTTAACTGTAAGTTTTAGGTTGAATCTGACAGCAAGCGAACCTTAAACTGAATAGGAATTGAATCGCATTAAGACGTTTGAACTATGAGGCTCGATCTAGTTTGGTATCCGAGTATGTAGTTGCATTTCAGTTAAGAACAAGGATATTCCTCAATCTTTGTAGTTTGATAGACCGGTATGCTTTATTGTACTTGAAATTATAACCGCGTTCACCGTTCCTTTCTGTTAAACGGCTAAGGTTGAGGTTAGAAAGAGATCGCGAGCTCCCGGTAATGCAATAGTAATCCTTCTGGTGTAACGGATACCAGTAGATGGCCATCTTGTCTAATTTCTTTCTTGTATAACTTTTTAGGGCTTTGTACTTAAAGAGTGTCTGTCTGTCTTAAGTAAACTAGACACTTTGACAGACTAAGGCCAACAACAAAAAATCTTATAATTTTGTAATGTAGTTGTAACAATTTGTATTACTATTGACCATGGGAATTGAAAAGTTTCACGGCAACCGTAAACCTGGCCTTTTGGTTGCTACAACTGGCAATCTTTAAGGAAGACTTAAAATGCCAATAGTTCCTTCAACTACTTACGAGTAAGTTGATAGTGTCTTTAATTACATACATGTGAGTAAGTTCATAGTTTCTTTAACTACATGTGAGTAAGTTGATAGTTTGTTTAACTACATGTGAGTAAGTTGACAGTTTCTTTAACTACATGTAAGTAAGTTGATAGTTTTTTTAACTACACGTGAGTAAGTTGATAGTTTCTTTAACTACGTGTGAATAAGTTGATATTTTCTTTAACTACATGTGAGAAGTTGATAGTCCCTTATGTTACCGATACCTTTTGTCACAAACCTCTTGCTTATTATTACATGGTTTAGTTAATTTATTTTGGGGCAATAAATCGTTTTTTCTTTCTTTCTTTCTTTCTAACTACTTACTAGTAAGCTGATTGTCCTTTCAACTTAAGCTACTGCTTCGTACCTAACCTAATTTTAAACCTTAAACCGTTCTGAAATCGTCAGATGAACATCGAAATTAATTCAGCATTATAGCAGTTATTAAATTCTTTGTAAATAACGGATTTAAAAAGTCACACCGAGCGGGATCGGTTTTTTATTCAAAAGATTAATTCTAGCGACGCTGCGGCGACAAAAATCCTTCTTTCATTAAAATCCGGGAGTGTTAATGCCTGCTAGACTAGCCAGGATATACCCAGTATTTGTACCTACTCAGCATTTTTAAGTATTTCTTCTTTCAAAAATTAAGCGTATAAATCAAATGCTTTTAGTTTAATGTTTCGTATCCATTTAATTTGGTCTAATACGGTCATGTACTTTGTAAAACGGATGGTCAGTATCGAGCCCATCGAGGGGATTGGGCTAAACTCTTAGGAATCATGTTGTAGGCGATGCGGCTAGCAACCCATCACTATTATGTTTCCCCTTTCCACCTATATGCTCACAATTATGCTAACCGTGGTCTTGTTACCATAGCATCTGTCTACCCCGTAAGGGATATAGACGTGATATGTGTATGTATGATCAGCATTGATCATTGTAATGTACCAGGACTTTAAAAAAGGAGGAAAAATAAAGACCTTAAACCACTTGGATGACAAAAAATATTCAAAGGAACTTAAAAGAAGTTAGAACCCTCAACAGCAATACAAATACGTCGGGATCAGAATGTGATGACAAAAAAGCAGGATCCGCACGTGAATTAAAATAACTACCCAACACGAAGACCAAACCACAATATAATAAACAATAAAGTAAACATGAAAACTCATTACTCACTCCACATATCACACCCTAAAGTTATTTATTGATTCTGAATAAACTTTTAAACCTCATTACGTACCGAGATCGATCACCAAAGTTGTCAGAGTATTTATCCCTGTTACATACTCGTCCTTAACCGACTCAAGCCAGTCCGCGCCAGCAATATCGGGTAATAACCGGAAAGAACCGGATTAACAGCTGGCAATATCTGTTATAATTATTTAATACTGGCTGTGGCGGTCTTAATGATCCCAGTTTACGAGCAACGCGTCTGTTATTAACCGACGTAAAAAAGGTGGTTTTAATTTGAACACTGTTGTCTTGAACTCTTCTATTTCACGGCCCAAAGCGCAGCGGGATTTAAATTATATGTGTTTCTTTATTTTTAAAGCTTAATTTAAATTTTTAATCAACGGGAAGCGTAAGAATGGAAACAAACAGACTTCACTAGTGCAGTTGTATCTATGAAACTAACTCTTTCTGTAAGCAAATATATAATAGCTTTGCTAAAACTATTTAGTTCAGGGGATCCATTAATTATTCTAATGAGCAATAGATTGGCTAATAGTTGTGATAAAATCAATGTGCAAAACAGCTGGACAGCGGGTTTTCTTCTATAACAAATCATAATGTATGTATGTATCTCATTTAGTAGTTTGAGATGCATGCACAAAGGTGGATTTAACCCTTTAAGGGATCTCTTCCAGTCAACCTTTGAGTGGATGAGAGGAGCGTTATATTAAGGACGGACGAGTGAGTTTAAAATTACAAATAATGAGAGCCACAAACTTTACCAAATATAAATATATAAACTAATAAAGCCTAAAAGAAAATCAATAAAGTATAATCGTCCGTCTACCTTATGGAATTTTAACTTTGATCATCTCTAGCTTATAATTATTACGTCCCACTCAACTGCTAGACTCAGACAGCACTCAGAGTGAGCCTTGGATTGTTCCCACGCAGGCCCACTCGGGATTAAGTTCACACCTCATTGAACTAAGTCGTAAGTGGGTGTAGATTTCTACTAGATATTATATTTGTTCACCAAAAAGCTTTTCCTATTATTATTATATTAGCCTATATTTGTCTTCACTTCCATGCTCGTCTGGGAGCAAAGAAAAAACATAGAATTTGATTTTAATGTCTATTTGTTTAGGGCATCTCTCTGATAATAAATAAATAGAGGATAATTAAATTATGAAGTTTAGTTTGAAACTTAGCGGTAACGTATTAGCGTCCAGGGTTATTGATGGTCCAATCTGGACCGTTATTGGTCATTAGTGGCTGCTAATTAGAGCTGTGGATTACAGGATACATACTAATTGACTAAGATTCTAATTAATATGGTGAAGCACCGCTGAACGAAACATTCTGTTGGTCTTAATATTGAATGGGCCTGACTGACACATCAATCGCGAGGAACGGGAGTTAGGTGATATTACTGGATTTTACTGTATTTTTTTACAAATTTTTAGATTTTGAATTTTTTATTCGTAGACTTGATCCCGTGGGAATATTGGGATATAAAGTTGCCTATATAACTACTATATAATATCCAACTGTCGATATACTTACTTTTATTGAAAACCGTTCAGCTGTTTTGGCGTGAAATAATAACAAACATGGAAACAGACTTTACTCAAAAACTTATTGTATTCTTTTTTAACACTTTAATAGCATTATATACATACATACACAAAGCACGTTTATTTCCTTTACAGGGTAGACAGAGCCTAAGGTAACAAGACCTAAAAGCCACGTTTAGCATGACTGTGAGCGTATAGGAGGAAAGGGAAATCAAAGTAGTTTATAGTTTTAAGAAGGATTAATCTGGATGTCAGGATAGTGACACTGCATCGGATCATCTGAAGTTGTGGAGGTCGAGAGGAGAGACTTTTGTCTAACAGAGGAACACCATAATAGCCTGATTAAACAAAAGAATTAAGATCAAAGGTTAACGTCAGGCTAACTCAAACAATTCTGTCCTATAACTAGATTCCAGGCACTCTTGGGTATAGTTCATCTATGAAAACGCAATTGACGAGTCTGCTAACTCCACCGAAGTTGTTTAAAACAATCTAGTAACTTGATGAACGCTGGGAATCTCGTTGAAGTTGATTTATAGCGGAGTAGCTTCAGAGATACTCCCGCGTCTCCTCGTTTTGGTGGTATGTGGGAGTGCGGGTTATGATGATTAAAAGCGCTTATTGGATGTCGTGCTTAAAAACTATTTAAACAGTCAATGAGCGTTTTCCAAAAAAGTCTGCATGATCATTTTTCTAGAATTTAACTATTTTGGGTTTTTCTTACTAAGAATCGTTTTCCCTGTTGATTCTCATACAAGAAAAAAATTGTCCCAAATTCAACTAAGTATGGATTTTTTTCCCTCTTCGTCACGTTCCATACATAGAGGAAATTTGAAATGGAGTGACGAACTGGAAAGGAAATGATCATGTGAACTTTTTTTTGGAAATCGCTCCAATACCTCTTTCACAGTTTTTAAAAATTTATACATGTCAGAAAAGGCGGTCAGTTCGAGGATTTATGCACTAAAGGTTCCGTATAAATTTCCTTTCCACCTAAACGCCTACAATCATGCTAAACGTGGCCTTTAGGTCTTGCTACCTTAGGCTCTGTCTACCCCGGGATAAAGACGTGTTTTATGTAAATAAGTTAGTAAATGCTTTATTGTACAAATATAAAGAAACAGATACAATTTACAAAAAAAATAAAAATAACATTAATATATGCACAATGGCGAACTTGACCCTATAAGGGATCTCTACCAGTTAACCTTTGAGTAGATGAGAGGAGCATTAAACGAGGGACCGACAAAGTGAGTTTAAAATTCCAGATAGACAGATATGTATTTATGTAGTTAGTTTTTTAGCCACTTAATTAGACTATATGTATAACAAGCTATATCACCCGGCCAGATCTGTCGCAGCGGGGGGTGTCGTAAAAGCTGTACTTATCAGAGGTTTACGACGCCTGCGTACTTAGCTCGGAATTATATCAAGATTGGGTTTTTTATCTCCGCGGAGGAGACTGACTGTCTGTGCCATAGCTCCGAGTTTATCTCACTGGAGAAGTTAAAATACGGGTTGATATGTAAACAAATACTCGCGTTTTGTCCTGAATATTGTTTAGACTTTGTGGAACCGACATATATTGTGTCTCTGATATCACTACATAGTATAAAACAAAGTCGCTTTCTCTGTCCCTATGTCCCTATGTATGCTTATATCTTCAAAACTACACAACGGTTTTTGATGCGGTTTTTTTAATAGATAGAGTGATTCAAGAGGAAGGTTTTTATGTATAATTCTACGCAGACGAAGTCGCGGGCAGAAGCTAGTTTTTGATAAAGCAGCCTTTTTAATTTCAGCGAATAATGTTTGGTTACGTTATTCGACATCGTGCGTAGCGTGGGGAGCGACGCGGACGGGAAAAGGTAAAAAATCATTTGAGCAACATAAATTTTGGATCCGCGGCTAAACCCGCCCTAACGAGGGAAGCCACAAAAACCAGGAGTATCGCGACACAGGGTTCCGTACAGCAATCCCAAAATAAACAACAAATTCGTGTAGCCCGTGAGATAGAACAAGGAATAGTGTGATAAGGGAACGTGGTGTGAAAGAGGATACAGTGACAAGACTAAAAATTTATTTTCTAACGCTAAAACCGTAAAAGTAAACATAAAATCAAGAAATAAAAATTCTTGATTCATTTGATAGTACCTATCATTTGAAAAACAGCGCCTTCTCTCGTCCCTGGTGAGCTGTAGATGTTCCACGGAAGTTTGTAATTGTGTCGTACAGACACATCATTCAAACAGATGACGCTTGGTGACCAAAAATCGCATAGTAACACGGTCACGTGACAGCTAGTAACAGGTAGAAAAATTCGAAGACTACCCACCTGCTGTAGGTGGTGTAGGGGTATAGCACGCGTCACGGAATGACGAGGATCCGGGTTCGATTCCCGGCCATAGCTTTACTTTTCGGATTTTTCTGTGTTCTAATATTCAGTGTCGTTTAGAAATGTAGATTCGCACATAAATTACGAAAATTTGAAAGATGTGAGCCCCGGATTCGAAGTGACGACCCTCTGCTTTAGAGGCCACTGGTCACAACACTAGCCTACCACGGCTTTTTACTCTTCTGAATAGACCAAAAAAAATATGGAACCCGAACCAAAATCCGCGGCTTTCCGTCGACGCGCCGCTCGGCGACTACTCGGTTTTTGCTAAGATGGCGGACAAATTGACGTTTACAAATGCTTTAAACAAACGGCTTATGCTTGTTTGTTTCCAGAATTAATTGGGGTGCTGTCGGGAAGTTTGTCAAGTTGATCACAATATTTACAGACGGCAGAGAATTCAGACAGAATCGTGATCAGCGGGGTCGAGTTTAAAATGACTTATCTAGTTTTTATTACAAGTTTTTTGGACTGACTGTACTTTTTATTGACTGTACTTGTACAGTACAGTCAACTCAAGAGTTGTCACCTATCTTACATTATTTACATACATACATAAATATACATAAATCACGTCTTTATCTCATAAAGGCGACGTTTAGCATGATTCCTAAGATTTTCTCCTATTATTCCTTCGATGAGCTTTTACCATCGGCGCGGGAAGAGAAGCAACTGCTACATTCTATGCTCCCAGACCAGCATGAAAGCATCTGATATACATAATTTATTTACCAATTGGTCCAATGGAGAGTTGAAGAGTTCCCTCTTGTGGAGACGATCCAGATCGAGCCGTCAGAGTTGACTTTAAGATTGTTACAGTCACAGGACTTACACTAAGTATGTAAAATTTTACGTCAATCTAACTAATGTATACATGGTTACAGACATACAGACAACAGGGCAGGTAAAACTACAAAAAAATATGTAAAATCTTCGAAAACAAAGAGACAAGTAAAGCTGTAATTTTTTTCCGCTTCTCTATAATCCATAAATCACGTCTTTATGCGCTACGGTATAGACAGAGCCTAGGCCTCGCTTGCCATGATTGTGAGCGTATAGGTGGAAAGAGGAATCAAAATAGTGATTTGTTGCTACCCGCATCGCCTATAACATGATTCCTAAAATTTTCGCCCGTTCCCACCACGGGCTTGCACCATGAAGAGAAGCAACTGGTACATTGTATGTTATTCCTTTGCTCCCAGACCAGCATGAAAGGCCTCTATGGTACTGACTCCTTTTTACTGCCAAAATGTATTTATTGCTGGCAGTTGTAAACCTTGTGAAAGCAGCATCTCATTTTTTATAACTGATTCAGTTCCTTACGAACCAGTAGGAGGTGCTGCTGCCACGAGGTCACTCATCTTATGTAGTTCCATTCCTATACTTATTAAAAACAAGTTCATCATCATACGCCGTTTTCATTTATAGACTACAAGCACATGAAAAAAAAACATGTGAAATGAACCAGCGTGAATGAAGCTTAGAAGGCTGTTACTATATCATAAAATAACTCTGAGCGCTATGCCGTTATTTCTGAGCGGTACATTTATGGAATTTCTCAGGTACAAGTGAGGAATTACGACTAATTATTAATTTAGCGCGATTTTATAGCTTATAGATGGTTAAAAATAAATGTCGAAAACCTAGTGCCGCTTTAAAGTGGTGGTGCCGGAAGTTAGTGCATTTTTTTTTCAATGTATGGTTAAAAATCTGTACCGCTCAGAAATGACGGCATAGCGCTCAGTTATTTTATGATATAGTAACAGCCTTCTAAGCTTCATTCACGCTGGTTCATTTCACATGTTTTTTTTGTCCATGGGCTTGTAGTCTATTATAATATACAGTCCACTAGTACGCCACAGGTACGTACAAAATATGGTCGGTCATTCTCCAGATTTGTATACTCCCACTAATTAATTAACTCTAGTTGATCAAAGTTAATATTTTATAAACAAATGAACGTCTTAATCCGGTTGAGGTGAAAGACAAACTGCGGGCGAAGTTGTAGTGGCGAAGGGCGAACTTCGTATTTGTTGGAGAGCGCAGCGCCATCCGTTCTTCATAATTCAAGGTGGGCAGAGACGGGAGATGCGGCACTTTATTATTTACTAGCTACTGCCCGCGACTTTGTCTGCGTATTTATACATAAAAACCTTCCTCTTGAATCACTCTATCTATTAAAAAAAACCGCATCAAAATCCGTTGTACACAACGGATTTTGATTTGAAGTTTGAAGATATAAGCATACATAGGGACATAGGGACAGAGAAAGCGACTTTGTTTTATACTATGTAGTGATGATGATAGTGATAACCATCAACATGACAAAGCCGTGGTAGCCTAGTGGTTTGACCTGTGGCCTCTCAAGCAGATGTTCGTGGGTTCGAGCCCGGGCTCGCACCCCTGAGTATTTCGGAATGTGCGAACATTTCAAATTCACCATGAGCTTTTCGGTGAAGGAAAATTGCACACATCTGCGAAGCAATTCAATGGTGTGTGTGAAGTTGCCAATCCGCACTGGGCCCGCGTGGGAACTATAGTCCAAGCCCTCTCATTATGAGAGGAGGCTTGTGCCCAGCAGGGAGACGTAAATACATACATACATACACAAATCACGTCTTTATCCCTTACGGGGTAGACAGAGCCTAAGGTAACAAAACCTTAAGGCCACGTTTAGCATGATTAAGGGCGTGTAGGTGGAAAATGGAATCAAAATAGTGATGGGTTGCTAGCCTCATCGCCTATAACATGATTCCTATGTTGCCTATTCCATCGATGGGCTTTTACCATCTGCACGGGAAGAGATGCAACTGGTACATTCTATGTTTTTTCTTTGCTCCCAGACCAGCATGGAAGAAGACGTAAATAGGCTGGAGATAATGATCATCATAAGGTGAAGAGTACTCTAAACTGACGAACATGATATAAAGAGATAGAGGAATGTGGATGAAACAAGGTAAGGAACAAAGAAGTATCTGCCTCTGGAAAAAGGCCTGGCGGATTGTAAATGAACAAAAACACTTATTATTGCCGTCTCACGTGGAAGACAGCCAAGCCTTAGCGATATATATTACATGATTCCTAAATGATTTCCAGAGGTAGATAAAAACAAGCAATGTCATGATAGTAAATGATTATAAATAAATTAATAAATAAGTTGTTTAAATCAAGTATAACCTCGACATTGGCAAAATCAAGTATAATAATAATTAATCGTATTATTAGGTTAAGTTATGTCGCAGTGCCCTGCTGCAGGGTTTCATGTTGGGAAATTTATTAACTTGTGAGACCCATGAAAGTGACGAATAAATGACTTAGGACTTAAGATTTTCGCCCATTCCCTCGATGACTTTTTACTGTCTGCGCGGGAAAAGAAGCAACTGGCACACCCTATGTTATTTCTTACAAGCCTTATATTAACTTGCAACGTATGTATGTTTACTTTGTCCGGGTGGAATCTTGCGACTCAATTTTGAAGCATCTTCATCCGATTGAGTTGATCTTTTCTCCCAAACCAGTTAAAGTTAAACTTTCTGCTTCCGTCTAAATTCAAAGCACGGACGTTTCTTCCAACACTTACCGCGTCCAATCTTCGGGCGTCCTGGCGGCGGTTTGTCTGCTAAGAATAATTAGCAGAGAGCTGGTGAGGCCGCCGGATAAATATGAGCCATGCCCATCACAACCCGCGTGACTGACACTAGTGCAGCTAATGGGCTATCGCGTGTGAATTTGCCACTAGAGGCGCTAGTGTCGCGGCCCAATAACATTCACTTTTCACTGGTTTTGGCGGGCTTCGTGACATAAATTATAATTTCTTTCACCTGTTGAAAAGTGATCTCCTTCGTGAAATTATCGCAAATATGGATTATTCGGCGATGAATGTGAACGCTTTGAAAGCGGACTTTTTTTTCGAACAAAACGGAACTGCACAACGTTGCGGCATAGCTACTCGATAGTTAGATAAATAAATAAATAAATAAATAGATAAAGCCACCTTTGACAGCTGAGCCTCTGGACCTTCGTCAACAGTGACGCCAACAGTGATGTTTCATGGTAGATCGAAACATATAGACATACGTCATCATTTCGTCCGGGAGGCGGTGAACAATGGTGCAGTAAAAGTTAATTTTATGCCAACGTCCAAAATGACGGCGGATGTCTTGACGAAACCGTTGTTAGTAGAGAAACATAAGTATTTTGTTAATGACTTAGGTTTGATTAACTAATAGTGTGTATGTAGTTCACAAGATTAAGTTTAAGGGGTGGTGTTAGAGGTTGCAAACCTTTGTATTCTTCTAAACTCTATCATGTGGTCTATTGCTTATAGTGTCCTAGCAACGCTGTGTTCTTTAAGTCAATATACGATTGCCTTCACATGGTTTTTCTTTAATCTCTAATAAAAGAAACGATAGTCATTAGTCCCCATTAGAACCTTTAGAGGTTTATTTACGTAGATGATTGACCCACTGACCCATCTATAGAGCACGATCGGGGACATTAATATGACGTCTGAATGCGATTCAATTCCGGCTCAGTTTAGATTTTAGCTGTCATTTTTAGTATGGATCTGACAGCGAGCGAACCTAAACTGAATCGGAATTGAATCGCATTACGTCATGGTAAGCCCCAAAACGATAAATTTTCCTTCAAGGAGTGTTTTCTATACATATAAAAAAATTACTAACAAAAAATTTAAGAACTGGAATGGAAGGTTTGAGACACACACTTGTATAAGGATGGATATGGTAAACGATTCAGAGGAAGGAAAGCCAAACAAATTTATGAAAAAAAATCATGTAGGCTTTTTAAAAAAAAACGCTCAAAAACGTTTGCCAAAGCGAGTGTTCCATTTTTTGAGGTTACGTATTGCCACCACAATATAAACCACTCTAAAGCAAATTTATTAATATTGGTACTACTATTTATTTATGAACGGTGCTTACCATTCATAAATAAGCCTTCAAATGACTGGAACTGTGGCTATACTCATTTCAATTAAAGCAACAGTTATTAATAACCTCCCGTTCATTCGCGTGTGAACACAAAATTATTAACCGATGGATTTTCCGCGCGCTTAACAGTTCACTTGCCACCGAAACGAGTTTATTTGACAATTATGTGGATATTTAAATGTTAACTCAATCGCATTAGGTTGTACGCAATTTTGCTCGTGTATCGAGTAGCGCTGACAATTTTTCAGTGACCTGGACCAAAATGTTTGTCAATTTTAAGCCAACTTTTAACCGGTTCGAGCTTTCTCGACAAAATTACGTTTACTTACTCTAGGTCATTAAGTTTATGTAGTCCGTTATCAGTGTATCACATTACTTATCAGAAATATTCATGTGGTTATATTTCACAAAATTAAGCTCACAAAAAGATATAATATTCGAACTGTCTCTTGCACGCAAACTAAAGGTAAAGTGAGATAGTGCCTATTTAAAAAGACCTTCGGGTCTATCTTGCTATATCATTCGCTCTATGGGTTTGATACTTAAACCGGTCGATCGTTCAAAAAACCCGAATGTCACACATAATACAAAAGACACAAGATTCAGCCTTCAGAACCTCTAGTATAAGACTGTAGCACAAAAAACTCAATTACTATGAAAAAATTGGCAGCGACACACACAGGTCGTAAGGCAAATAGTTCTCATAGTATTTGACATTAACGCAAACGCGTTTGACGCGTATTTTGTGACCGAAAACTTATATTAAGCGTACACTAGTAACGCGTTAGGAGAAGAAAATATCAAAGATTAAATGCGAAACCGGTTAAAAGCGGTTGAAACCTGTTAAGAATTGAATTTGTAAGAATATTTGTGAAAACTGTAAATACTCTTATTGCGTGTAATTTTATGCATGTATGTTCTGATATTTAGTAGTTAATTTTATAAGATGTTTATTGTATTTACAGATGTGCGCTGTGTAGTAGCTTTCACTGTTTGTATTTTTGAACGCACTCTTGGTCGGTCCCTAGTTTAATAGTCCTCATATCAAATCAAGATTAATTAATAGAGATCCCTTATTGGGATCAGGTCGCCTTTGTGCAAATATCTATTCTTTATTTGTGAATTGTGTATGTTTCTTTTTCAAACATTGTCGTAAATGTCGTCATTGCATTCTAAGTAACATTACAGAACACGAAGGGCCTTGTTGACGGTCGAATTACATTGCAGGCGCGATTTTCTGGCCATAAATTGGATTGCTGTACTTTTTTTCGATTTGTTTTTAACTTTTTTTTAAGTCAAAGAGACTATAGAATAATGAACATGGCCGAGGAGTGCGCGTTTTGTTCGAGTCCAGAGTCCAACGTTTTCATCAATGTCTCAAAAAGCTTACGGTGACAGATGACATAAAAAAAACTTAAAAAAAATTCGGGAACGTAAAATCCACCTAGGTTGCGAGGAAGTTTAGTGCAAAATTTATTTTCATTTCCTCTCAACGTTTGAGAAAAACATAGCTGCCTCAGCTGGAAGAGCAATTGCTGGATTCGTAACTTCAAGAAACACTCACCTGCGGTTCGTGTTTTCAAACAAGTTCATCCAGCAATTGGCTACTTCCCAGGCCTTAATCTACTATTACATGTGTTTGTAAAATAAAGTATTTACATACTTAAAACGTGCACCGTTCTCCAGCGAGTGGGCGGCGACGGCGGCGCGTCGCGGCCGCGTTTAATTAGCGTTTATTGCCGCGATTGCCGCGCGGCGTTGCCGCGTGACGGGAAAGCAAACAAGGCGGCAGTCGCAGGGTTGACAGGCGGCCAAATATGTGCGGACTTCTTAGGCTTTTTGGGCAGTTGTAAGGGTTTTTACACAAGTCTACTTAATCCTACCAGCACGTTAAAAAGGAACATCGTTAGGATTGTTTTTGCACCGAGAGCTAAACGAGTACAAGACCAATTTTATTAATTACTAGCTTTTGCCCGCGACTTCGTCCGCGCAGATAGCGTCAGAGTGACGACATAAAAAATATATTTTTTTTGATAAAAAGTATCCTATGTTTCTTCTAATACCTCCAAGAACGTGTGTAGAAAATTTCATGATGATCGGTTGAGTAGTTTTCGCGTGAAAGCGTAACAAACAAACTTATATTCGCATTTATAATATTAGTAGGATGTTATTTGACGACGCTTTTGGTACAGTTGGTAGTGACCCTGCCTGCGAAGCAAGCGTCCCGGGTTCGAATCCTGGTAAAGGCATATATTTGTGTGATGAGCACGAATCATGAATGTCACGAGTCATGGATGTTTCCATCTATTTAAGTATTTACTTCTCTATATAAGTATGTATATCGTTGCCAAGTACCCATAACACAAACCTTACTTAATATTTCTTCAAATTTGTATTTTTTAAATACGCTACAAAGGTCTTTTGTTTGTTCTACAATAAGTTTGCCAAGAATAATGCACTGCAAGAAACTTGGCAGATTCTTATTTTTTCCCATAATCATACCTGTTACATTCTAATTAATTCATACGAATAAAAATAACTACATGAAATATGTAACAAATTAAACGCAACAACAACAAACAAAATTGCCTCCAGCCTATAGACATACCACAGCTGGGCACAGGCCTCTTCTCAAAATGAGAGGGCTTGGACTGTAGTTCCCGCGCGGGCCCAGTGCGGATTGGGTCACACACACCATTGAATTACAACAAACAAACAAAATAGTCAGGAGGGTTGTGTTTGCCGCGTAAGTATGTGTGTCGATTCCTATGTTCGGCCGTAAGTACTCAATGGCTCGACCGTTTTTGATAGCAAGTGAATAAGCGAGTCTCTTTTAGGCCGAAACCAAAAACTCATTCACATTTAAATTTGTCATGGCAAGCCTGTAAAAGACCTGTCTCCGCCGAGTAAGATATTAAATATGCATTGGATGAATTTCAGTTGTTTACGCAAAATCCAAGCGTTTCTAATTAGTTTGAATAATTAACTCTGGGATTGGGTTAAATAATTATTTGCTGTACCTTAAAGTGACTGTGACTGACAAGATGGTTTGTACGAATATATTTTTTAGGCGTACGTTTTATACAAGTGTGTAAGACGCATTTGATTGCATTTGAGATTTTCATTTGAAATTGGGGAAAATTTTAATTTACCCCAACGCATCTTACGTGTATTACAAGATAAATTAAAACAAATTAAACTATGATTAAATTAAGAACGTATTAAAATAAAATAATTAAAAAATGAAGGGCCCCCGTGGCATAGTAGATACCACAGACGCTGGCAGCATTCCCCCTTTGGACAGCGATAGGTACTAATACGCTGTCCAAGGAAGCTGCCAGCGCTGCGGTCACTCGTAGCGTCTATTTTAACCTCTTCCAAATATCTTTGAAGATGCTAATAGCGCTAGGACCCCACGGACCAAGGGTTTCAACACCGAAAGGGACAAAGTTATATTCGGTGCTAACACCCCTATATTTATTTATTTTGCCTAATTCGGCCGCTTCTGCAGCCGCGCCTGCTCTGCTCGTGGTTCCGCGGAGGTGAGACGAGGCTAGTGTGTCTGTCTACGCACGTTGCATCCCACACCAGCACGCGTCCCAAATTAAAATAAATAGATTTACTCAAATTCACAACTCCAATATTCACTCTAATATTACGCATATCAACTGTTCGACAAATAAATTGGGTGTAATAAGCACCCCGTCCTATATTCCACTAGAGTACTTAGACGTAGCTATTTAATTAGCTACAGAAGCCACATTTTTTTCAATCTGTGATGAAAGCCGCAGAAGTCGCTTTCCGCTGTCTGTCCCTATGTAAGCTTAGATCTTTAAAACTACGCAACGGATTTTGATGCGTTTTTTTAATAAAATCAAGAGAAAGGTTTAGTAGAGACCGATAGCACCCGTGCGAAGCCGGGGCGGGTCGCTAGTTTGTAAATAAATCTGTAAACAAATTTAGCCGGCTCAGACACAGGCTTGACTGGAAAACACCCACATACAAAAGAGTGAAATTGATAATTATCATCACTACATAATATAAAACAAAGTCGCTTTCTCTGTCCTTATGTCCCTATGTCCCTATGTATGCTTATATCTTCAAAACTACACAACGGATTTTGATGCGGTTTTTTTTATAGATAGAGTGATTCAAGAGGAAGGTTTTATGTATAATTCTACGCAGGAGAAGTCGCGGGCAGAAGCTAGTAAGTATTATAAGTATGTTTATCCGTTGTCTAGTGCCCATATTACAAGCGTTGCTTAGTTTGGGGCTAGGTCAATTGGTGTCAATTGTCCCAAGACATTATTATTATTATTCTGTATATTTATTTTCATCTCTAGTTAGGTTTTTACAATATTCATATAAAAATTAATAAAACAATATTAATACAAAATATAAAAACATTATAAAAACCTAACCTAGGGTGCCGCCGGCATCGAGGCGGCTAAGCTACTGGTCAGGGCGACAGAGAGAGGAGCCTCCTGACTATCCGAGCCGTGTCCAGGAGTATTATTATTATTATTATTTAAACGTAGAGCTTCTGTCTCATTAAGATGGGATTGAATCTTAATTCTGAGATGCACAAAGCGACTGTATAAGCCAATGTTAACGGGTGACGGCTCGCTAGTTCGCCTAGTTCCCGCGACAAGTTAATTATAAATTGATACTCAGTTACGATTAGTTACATACGTCTTTATCCCTAAGGGGAAGACAGAACCTAAAGCAACAAGACCTAAAGGCCACGTTTAGCATGATTGTGGGCGTATAGGTGGAAAGGGGAATCAAAATAGTGATGGGTTGCTCGCCGCGTGACCTATAACGTGATTCCTATCGACGGGAAAAACAAGATCTCCTGTCTTACAAATTTTAATTATTGTAGTTTGAATGCTATAGAGAGAACCAATAGCTCATTTCTTACATAAGCCGAAATTACAAAACAGGAGAACTTGATTCTTCACCGTCGCTGTGATTTTCGCCCATTCCCTCAATGGGCTTTTAACATCTGCACGGGCAGAGAAGCAACTGGTACATTCTATGCTTTTTCTTTGCTCCTTTTTATGGTGTGGAAAATGCGCCTTGTGCATCCGCCCGGGACGGGGTTTTTTTTTTTTTTTTTGCGGCGGAAAAATGCGTTACGCATACGACCGCGCCGTGGGGACGGCGCGGAAGTTATGTGGGACTCTCCTCCCCAGCCCCCCCCCCCCCCCGAGCGGGGGGAAGCGGAGGAGGCCTACCCACTAAAAAACCGCCGGTATTCCCTCTCTGCCATTGGAGGGGAGCCTAAACGCCGGGGCTCCCGCGCTAAAGAGAGGGGGGCCGGGAATACTTGCCCCCCCCCTAGACTCGTGGGCCTCTACGCGCTAGCAGGGGATCCCCATCCCCCGCTAGCAGGCACCACTAGGGGAGGGCAGCAGCAAACTGCCGCCGCCTCCTCCCCGTTCGTCTGCGCCGGAGCGGGGGCGCGAGGGGGTCATTCTCGCGCTCCCGCTCCCTCTCCTCCTTCTGCGACATCACGTCCTCGCGGGACGGGGTTACCGGAGGTATGTGGGGCTCTCCCGCGACGGCAGGCATACCCACTAACAACCACACGGATTCCCTATTCGGTCGTATGTGAGGCGTTACGGCACTCGGTGTCACCGCGACGCCCCACGACCACCCCGGGATGGGGTTCCCTCTTCGCGGCACCTGTGCAATGCAGGTTCAGGAAATCCCGCCCTCCCCCGCTTGACCAGCATGACCTGCGTGACCTAATCTATTTAACTACCTTACTGATATATTCTAGAACAAATAAAAAAAGACTTTGTAAAGTGCGGCTCCGCTATTCGGTCGTTAAACAAGGCTTAAGAGAAATGATATAAATACCAGCGTTGTATCCACAGTTCATGCCATTTAGACTCGACCCGTACGTTAAATAGAGAGGAAACGCGTGTCCGCATTACACCTCGTTTATTCCCCGGATTGAGTGGGTCCTTGCGCACTAGAGAGCCCAATAACCTGTCCTATTTCTGTACTATATAATAATATTTACTCGAAAACAGGCCTTACAAACAGGTCTTAATGCGATGCGATTCAATTCCGTGTCAATGATATCTAAAACTTGAACTGAGTCGGAATTGAATCGCATTAAGACGTCATGGTAAAGCCTCAGCAAATGTTTTCGATAAGAAAGCCTCTTGACAATATTTTTTTCACACCTACCCGACAATGGCTAATTATATATCATGTAAACCTTACTCAAAGTAACTCGTTATATTTCAACTGGAAAAAAACACTGTCTAGCCCGTAAGTAGGGTTCATGATTTCTCGAGCTTTTCAATTTCTCGGGTCTCGAGAATTCTCGAGGCCAATTTCTCGGGGCTTCTCGAGTTGTCGAGAAATTTACATTTACGTACGTTTTCTCATATTATTTGGTTCCAATAACGTCAACAAATTCATTATATTCATAAACATTAATCTTATGAATAAACTAATTAACTTTTTCTTTAAATACAGATATAATATTATTCAGACTGATAATTATAATGACAGCACCACTCAAAAGTGGTGCTGTGTAACCAGCCAAAGCTGGTTATTTAGAACTTATAAACAAAAGTAGCTTCTATTAAACTAAACAAAAAATCAATATGAAAGAAAACGTTAATCCATCCATCCGTCCATCCATTCGTCGTTTCTGTATCAGCTCATAAAGTTTTCTTATTCTTATTCTTAATCACGAATGAATTCACTTTTTGTGATTCCATTTATGGTGAAGCCGTCTTTTGCAGCCAGCCTTGCCAATATTTCACCCAATGATTGTATCGGCGGAGTTTTGAAGTTTAGTTTCTGTTGCTGCATACTATTTCTATATAGGTACATGATTTCTCGAGTTCTCGACTTTTCTCGAGCCGAGAATTCCCGGGAATGAACCCTACCCGTAAGGGATAGCCGTGATTTAGTTATGTATGTAGTGATATACAGATGTTTTAATTTGTACGAGTACTGTAAGAAATCACATGAATCGTATAATTAACTAAAGCAGATGACGTATTTTATTTTGGCACGTTTTCTAAAATTGCCTCAATTTACATTAACAAAGTTCATCGTCACTTAACCCCTCGTATGTTCGTCTATCATTTTATGCAAAGGCAACATCCCCGTCTGCTATATTAGGCGCGTTGTGCTGGCGCGATAGACTCGACGAATATTGTCGCGGCTAGATTAGACGTGGGGTAATCCGCGACATAGCGCTATAGCACGAGATAGTCCAATTATATTGTCAACCGCTCACGAATAATATTTTTAATTCAGATAACTTGTTGACAGAGTATTGTGTATAGTCAGTCTATAGATTCTCTGTCAAAAAGTTGAATAATAATGGATTGTACACTGAGGGGATAAAGCATTGTGCTATGTCACGGGCGCGATTTTGCATCCTAAGCGCAGCGAAGGACTCTAGATTTAACTCCCGAGCGTATCCAGGGTGTTTTGAGTTAATTTCCGAGCGTAGCAAGAGAATTAAGATTGAGTCCCGGGTGGAGCGAAGCATTTAAGCGCACCCGCGCGCGCGAGTATACTCTACTTTTCTCACTTTTTACGAGACAATAAAAACCAAGGCAACTAGAAATAGAACACACTCAAAAGTATAAATTTATATTTGAGACATTAGTCCAGTTGTGTAATGAAATGATACAGTAATATTTTTATTTAGAATCTTTATTTATTTATTTATTTATTTATTTATTTCCACATTTACAATTATCTTTACAGGCGATGCCTAATGCGACAATGTGACAAAAAAAACACTTAACTAAGTTAATTAGCGTAACTAATTTTAAACAAAGCTATTCTTGTGAATTCGCTCAAAGCACAAAAGAATAAGTCCAGATCCTCGGCAATAAGGTTCAGAGTGTGAAGCGCGCGCGTGAGCGGCGCCTCGCGCAGCAAGTTGGTGCGCCCGCGCGGCACGGCCAGCAGCGGCAGCCGGCGGCGGCGCGTCGCCAGGCCATTTGGAACACGGAGACTCACCTTCTCTAATACATCCGCATTGTATATTTTTCCCCGTAACAGTTTGAAGATATAGGTCACAACTGCTAGATGCCTCCTAACTTTCAGCTGAGTATATCCCACCATACCCAAAATAAATAAGGTCGGATACATCAACGGATAGTATGGATAAACACCGTATTGCCTTTTGTATATGTACCTTATAAACTTATTTTGTACCCTCTCTAACATTAAACTATATTTTTCTTCGTGCGGAGACCAGATTTCTGAACCACACTCCAACTGGCTTCTTACTAAAGCATTATACAATGCAGTAATAGCATTCATATTCGAGAATCCATTAGACATTCGCAATACAAATCCTAACCTTCTAAATGCTTTTTTACAGATATTAACTATGTGATCGCGAAACGTCAGCTCAGTGTTAAAACGAATTCCTAAGTCTCTTACTTCTGTGACCCTGACCATGGGTATCCCGTCCACTGTGTAATTATGTTGGATAGGAGCTCGTGCTCGCGAGAAAGAAATGGCCATACACTTTGAGGTGTTAAACTGCAGAAGGTTACTCTTGCTCCAGCACACCACTCTGTCAATATCTCTCTGCAGTCTCTCACAGTCTTCCGGGCACTTTATGGCGAGAGATAACTTAAGGTCGTCCGCAAATAACAAACATCTTGCCTCTTGTACGACATTCGGCAGGTCGTTTATCATCAGCAAGAATTCCAAAGGTCCAAGATTGCTACCCTGACTCACCCCTGATCTAGTAAAATATGGTGAAGACCTATGGCCCGCATACTCCACGAATTGCTGCCTATCTCTCATGTAATCTGCAAAAAAATTTATCAGATGTGGCGTAAAACCGAATACTGCTAACTTTTTCAACAAGATGTCATTGTCGACTAGGTCGAATGCTTTTTTAAAGTCAAAGTATGCAGTATCGGCTTGACCCCCGCTGTCCACTGTAGGCGCAAGCTCCGTTACGTGACTGAGAAGATTGCTGGTTGTGCTTCTAGCCGGTCGAAACCCGTGCTGCGCGTCCGTGAGCTGCGAATTTACTCGTTCGTATATTGCTTTATGGATAGCCGATTCAAATACCTTTGCCGGTGACGATAGCACAGCGACCGGCCTGTACTCTTCAACCTTGGTTCCCGAGCCTCCCTTCGGTACCGGTATGACACGAGTTATTTTCCATACCTCGGGAAACACTGCCGACTTGAGGCACAGATTGAAAACATGCAATAGCGGCTCAGCCAAAACCATCCGACAGTCTTTAAATATGTATGGTGGAATACCGTCCGGACCGGATGATCTTTTTGGTTTGAGCCGCTGAAGAGCATGTCGCACATCTCGCGCCTCCAACCTGTCAATGTGCACCCGAGCTGCTCCGTTCTCGCCGCCCGCGTCTATTATTGCTCTTTGCATATCTAGCTTTGGCTTTTCCGAACTGTATACTGATTGGAAATATTCAGCAAATTCCTTAGCCGCTTGGTCACCAGTTAATGTTTCCCCATTTCTCAAAATCTTTTGTGTACTTCTACTACCCCTTTTGGATTTGATGTAATTCCAAAAAGATTTTGGTTCCCTCAAAAGAATATTCTGTACTCGATTCCTATACTGTTCGTGTGCTAGTTTTATCATATTTTTTACTCTCGTCCTACACTGAGCAAACGCTTCGTAATCAATACTAGAACCACCAGTTTTATACTTTTTGTGAAGAAAAGCTTTTTGTTTTATAGTTTTAACTATTTCCCTCGTATACCACTCGGGATATACGTATCTTGTATGAACCTGACCTTGCCTCCTTTTTGGAACACAATTATTTAAAATTGAATTTAATGTATCGTAGAAATAATTTAAACTATTTTCTAAATCCAGTTCATACAAAGGAGTCCAATCGAAGGCTGCCATTCGCGAATACAATAATTGGAAATCGGCTTTATTAAAATTCCATTGAGTTTCCGTGTCCGGCCTAGATGTGGACGCCGTCGGGGCAGCGGGCCGCGTGCGCGGGCGCACGCGCACCTCCAGCGGGGGATGGTGCGCGTCCACCGGCACGAGCGGCGCGCGCGCCGCTCGCACGCTCACTCCCTCACCCTCCGTGAATGTGCTCAACACTAAGTCCAGACAACGGTCATTGCAATTACCTATTCTGTTACTCTGAGCGAATCCGCAATAAGTTTGAAAAAAATTATAATAATATGTACAAACACTTGTTGAGCCAGAATACAAATTAAAGTCTCCTACCACAATTACTTCACCAAAATTATCACAATATTGCTCAATGATTTTAAATAATATCATGTACTCACTTTCTACAGAATTAGGTGGAATATATACAATACACATTAGAAACAAGAACCTGTTACGTAAATACACTGCGGCGCCAACTAGTTCAAATACGCGATCATCAATGCTCACATCCCCCGGTACAGGTACCCGCCGCAGCTCGAGACGCGGTGTGGCCACAAGACACACGCCGCCTTGTTTCCGCCCGTCGGCTCGATCGCATCGTATAATACAGTATCCGGGCGGTGCTATCTCTGCATCGTAAATAGATTCGTTGAACCCGGTTTCTGTTATTGCGATCAAGTCAGTGTCACAAGATGATAAACCCATATAAAACTCCTCCAATTTGGTCCGCAACCCTCTAACGTTCTGATAATATATATTAATATTACCCTTTTTCTGGATGTTTGGATTTGTTTGAAGGTCTGCGAAACCACACCCATTCACAAAATTCAATGTTCACCGGCCAATGTTGCTGTTGAGATAACCAATCATATTTACTCTCTGGCACCCCTATAATAAACGAGGCGTAATCCCTTTCCGTTTTGTGCTTAATTTTTGCAACTGTTACTGTTACTTCCGAGCCACATATATTTTTTACGTATTTTTCTAAATTTTCTTCTTTAGTTTGCTTTTGTAAACGCCAAACATGCAGATATTTCTTTTTTTCCATACCTTTAATATCATTAATAGTGGTGCTTCCGCCTTTTTTCACTTCGCTACTAGGATATCGTTTTTTTCTATTTTTTACTTCTTTCCACTCCTCCTCTTTTTGACCTTCACTATTGTTATTTTCTAAATCATCTTTAGGGTTATCTTTAGAATTGTTGCCGTTCCTTATTTCCGGAATTTTCTCGGATTTCGTGGCCGTACTTTCTGTAGATAGTGTATTATTAGAGTTATTTTTGTCAAGTACCCTCTTTTTATTTTCTTTTGTAACGTCCGAAAACAATATTGGTTTTGGCGACACCGCTTGCCCTTTATCTCCTTGAGGCCTTTCGGCACTATTTTGATCAAAATTTTTCATAATAAGCTTTTGTAACAATTCATTTTTCTGCAACAGAATTTTTATTTCTTTTTCCATCGTGTCCACTTTGTTTGCCTTTTCTTGAACTACCTCCATTATTTTTCGCAATTCATGCAACTGGTTCTCTGTTTTGACAAACCTGTTATGAAGCAGCGCATACTGTTTAGTTTGTTCATCCAACCGCGACATTATTTCTAAGCGAAACTCCCGCAGCTCCTCGTTGGTGTCATAGTGCGCGGACTCGTCCGGGTTGCGCCGGCCGCCGCGCTCAGTGTTTACGTAGCCGTCTCCCTTCGCTGGTGTGAATGTTTTATCCATTATGGTGCTTCCTCGGACTGGTGTATCAGCATTCCCTCTCTTAGGAATAATCCGTATGCATTCTGGACACACCCAGGTCTCCTTGTGTTCCTGGGGTAACGCCTCGAACTTCTCCGTTGTGTATCCTAAGCATTTCAGGTGATATATTTTCTTACATTTTTCTTGAGAACATTCCATGAACAGAATGTCGTAAATAACGGCCGCACAGCCGTTGCATTTTGTCCCCATTTAATAGAAACAAAAATTTGGTGAATTTACACAACAATAAACACGTCTTAACACTTTGACAGCTGTCAAAAATCTTAGCAGTTCTAATGCGTCAGCAAACACTGGCAGCTTTTGTTTTATTTGAATTTTGTTTCATTCGTTCAAAAATCGAACGCCGCTTGTCTCTCGAACTGTTCAAGGATTTATTTGACAACCCGCCGCGCTGCTGTGCGCTGCGGTTGGCTTTGCTGGCATTACTCGAAGTTCGACTTGTAAGCGACTCGAAGGAGATAATTACGGGGGAATACACGCGACACGGAATTGGTAATTAGGAGTTGTTTAGTTGGATAAAATTCTTATGAAACAGCCGCGAATTAGGTCGCTTGTGGCCGTGGATGGCAAGTATAAGGTTAAAGTATCTGGATTTTGTTTTGGTCCTTTTCTAACAATGAAAGCTAGCTAGATCGATTTATCGCTCCCGAAACCCCCAGCGTATTGAAATTCACGAAAATCGTCAGAGCCGTTTCCGAGATTCAGATTATAGATAGAAAAAAGTATGCTTAGTTGGTTTGGTCACGTAGAGCAGATGGATGAAAGTAGACTAACTACACACATACAACAGATCTATATGGGGAGTGTGAATGGTTACGTTGGGAGGGGAAGGCCTAGACGGACGTTCCGTGACCAAATAAGAGACGTTTTGGAAAAAGGTCAGGTCAGGATTACGAAACCGACGAGCATGTATGCAGATTGATGAATGTGGATGAAGCGAAAGAAGTATGTCAGGATCGTAGCAAGTGGAACAAAGTAGTCTCTGCCTACCCCTGTGGGAAAGAGGCGTGACGGTATGTATGTTATACAAGGTGCTAGAAAATCAAATGCAGATATTTTGAGGAACGATTATTTGCATCATTATTAATTAGTATAAAGCATTCTTAATTAATTACAGTTAATATGTGTACGATATTCCTATGGCTCCAAACGACTTACCGCTACTGTCCATCCACCGCCTCGGGTTCCAAGGGCTTAGCAATGAGTCCAGGGGCTGTCGCCGGGCTGAATATAGCGCACACAGGGTTCCTAGGGCACTGGTAAACGTATCTTCCAAAGGGAAAGAGTCCTCACAACACACACACGACACAGGAGTAAATTAAGAACGCAGATGCATGCCACGCTTGCAGCCAACGACTCTCAATCGAAAAGGTTACCTCGCTCCATATATCCGCCGGAGGGCGCTGTAGGCGCGCTGGTGTTGCCATCACCAAAGGAATGGCGGCTTCCGAACATGAGGCAGAAAATCGCTAGAAGACCGTAGGGATACCATACATACAAAAAAAAAGAACGATCTTCCAACTTGTGTTGTTGTCTCATTGTTTAAACTTACATATAAAAATATTACATAAAAAAAAAAGAAAAATAGTGTTCCGGTACGGAACAATATGTAAGGATGATCTTTACGACGGCAATGGTAATTAGAATTTCTGTATGAAACAAACAAAATATTTCTATTTTATATTTATATTTAAGTAATTTGTGTTTTTAATTGACTCTTAGGTTATTAATTACATACCCTGAAAATAATAATCCGCACCAAGTTTTCTAGCACCTTAAATATAATAGAATATGTTTTATTCCATAGTCTATCCTTTTGCCAGATTTAAGCCAGATCTGTTTAGTCGTTATGACGTGAAAAAGTAATGTTTAATGACATGCCCATTAATAATTGAAATAAAAATAAAACAAAATAACAACACATATAAAACTAAATTTTACTTGTTTTAGAGGTTATTTTTAGTTACATAACCTTATAAACTTAATGTGTAATTACTAAGATATAAAAATATAAATGTATTACAAGATAAATTAGCGATAACACCGCCTATTGTCTACTTTGTTCTTTGTTTCTGTATTGTTTTGTACTGATTTGTGGTGTTCAATAAAGATTTGTATTGTATTGTTTGTATTGTAAATTAATTAACCTAAAACTAAAATAAACCTAAAAACGTACCCCGCGGCATTGAGCCAAAGATGCTGGCAGCATTTCCCTGCTGTATCCCAATACTAATTCGCTGTGCGAGGAAGCTGCTAAATTAAATTAAATGTCAAGGCAAGAAAATATTATAATAGGTCCGTTTAGATGAATATCTTTGATCATATTATTATTAATAAGATTATAAAATGTCAATTAGCGTGAGAGGTATCTCTGAAACTCCGTCGCCCGGAGCTCGCGAGGCGACGCATAATTATTTAACTGCGGGCGTCGTTAAATTTAGACTTAACTTGGAGTTAACGGTGGAAGTTAACTGTTCGATCTAGGGCTGCCAACGTTTTAGAATTGTAACATTAAATGAAAAACTTTAGGAACCCCACTCGCGGTAAGCCACACATCGAGTAATCAAACCGTAAATAAAAAAATAAAAATTGCCATAATGCCTTACATCACTTTGGAAAAGAGCTGATATTCTTCAAACTGTTAGATGTATGTATGTATGTATAACTCTTTATTGTACATAAAACACAAGAAAAAGGTGAATACAGGACAACACACATGTACAAAGGCGAACTTATCCCTAAAAGGGATCTCTTCCAGTTAACCTTTGAACGATTGACAGGACATGAGTATTAAGCAAGAGTAGACACACAGAAAAAGTAAAAGAACCGATCGAAACCTAAAATAATCCTAAATGTCTAAATTTTAAATAATGTAAGATATAATAATAAACTACACATAATAGATAAATACGATAAACTAATAAACAACAAATAAAATATACTACATAATATATAAATATATACATACACACACAAGTTACAAAACACTTCACATTCACTTAAGAGGATCCATCGAGCCAATACGCCTTCAAGCGATTGCGCAGGGTAGCAACAGTCTGCGATTGCCTGATATCATTTGGCAACCGATTCCAGAGTCGAACAGCGTGCACGGAAAAGGAATTGGAATAGAATTTGGATCTGGAGACGGGAAAAGCGAGAGAAAGATTGTCACTCGACCGCAACCGGTTCTGGGAACCAGCAGCCAAGTAACTAAATGTTTGAGAAAGGTAGGAAGGGGACTGTGGATTAAAAAGGACGTTAAAAAGCAACGACAGGATGTGAACATTACGACGTAGACGAATAGGCAACCACTTAAGCCGAGCGCGAAAATCAGACACATGGTCATATTTACGGAGGCCAAATATGAATCGAATACAGACATTCTGGAGCCGCTCAAGCTTGTCAAGCAGCTGCTCAGAGAGGTCGAGGAAAGCTACGTCACCGTAGTCGAGCAGCGGGAGAAGAAGGGATTGCGCAAGAGTAATCTTGGTACGAAGGGGGAGAAAATTTTGCAGGCGCCTGAGAGAGTGGACCGAGGCAAAGAGCTTTCGGCTGACCTCGGAGACATGAGCCGACCAGGAAAGCGTCTGATCCATAATGATACCCAAATTTTTGACCGTGGGAGAGAAAGGAATAGGGGTTCCGTCAAAAACTAATTCAGGCATCACCAGGTCACACAGCTTAGAGGTGAAGTATGGGCTTCCAACAACAATAGCTTGCGACTTCTTTGCGTTAACCATTAGACCAAAATTAGCCGCCCACACCCGAATGGCCTCAAGGTCAGCATTAACGCGTCTAATCAGGTCGGGAAAGTCATCAATATCAGCCGCCGCATATATCTGAAGATCGTCAGCATAAAGGTGGTAAGAAGATTTCAGTGATGCCGTAATGCCGTTTATGAAAATAGAGAAAAGAAGAGGCGAAAGCACTGCCCCTTGGGGGACACCAGCAGTGAGACTGTTCCACTGAGAAAAAGCGTCATCTAATCTCACCCGCTGGCGCCTGCCCGTGAGATAGGACTGAAACCAGGACAAGGCCGAACAGGAAATATTTAAGGTTTTGAGAATTCCCAAGAGAATATCGAAATCCACAGTGTTGAAGGCGCTACTGAAGTCGAGAAGAACAAGAACTGTGAGCTTTCTTGGTAGATCGATTTATACCAAACATGGCTAAAAACCATTGCAATGAAAATGCCTTTCGAATGAAAAAAACGCATTGAAATCGGTCCATCGGCTTGAGAGATATGATACCACTAACAGAAAACACACAGAGAGAGAGGGAGAGAGCGAGAGAGAGAGAGAGAGAGAGAGAGAGAGAAATCGAGGTCAAACTTAGAACACCGCTATTTTTCCGTCGGGGTTTGAAAATTAACTCATTGATCATTCTTGACCGGATTTTGACCAGTAGAGACTACACATCTCTATATCACTTTTCCTAAACTTTATTAATAACTTTGGGAACTTAGTTTGTGCAAGGTAATCGCATTAGTAGTTAAATAACGCACAGTAACACTGGATTTTATTCACTTGCCGAATCTGTACAGAACCCTCGGCGTGCTGTCTGTCAAATTGCAACCAGTAGAGTGTCACTGGAGTGAAAAGATTGATTCATGTCTTTAGTTCTTAAAGATATATATCACTCTTTTCGTTCATTTCGTTCAGTTCGCTCAGTGGATCTGTTGACTCAAACTGCTCTTTCATAACATTATATCAGTACGATGTATTCAGTAGGCATACAAAATGGGATAATAAAGTTTCGTTGAAAATGATCAGATAATCATCATACTTTATCAATGTTTATTTTTTGTTTTGAAAGTGTCGTTCAAAGAGAGACACGAAACGGAACGCAGCAAATGAATCGTCCACTCACACCTGCTCAAATGAACGAAAAGACCGACACACATTCATATCTGCTCGTGTCTATACTGTAAGCTAGTGTAAGAGAGACAGGTTAATACGATAGATTTCTAGGTGCAAAAGATAATACTGATATAGTGAGTTGCTTTATCCTTCAGTGAACGACTGAGCGAGTGAACGAAACGAAAAGATATAGTTCATTTGAACCTTTCACTCGCGATTGACACATCTCTAGCAGCCAGTGACAGCCCTCGCTGCCGCGTCTACTTTGTATGGCGGAAAATAATGCGAAACCTAATTAACCGGTTAACAGCTGCCGGATAGGTTACAGAGTATTTAATTTACACCTGCAACAGTATTCTCTATACCTGGTTACTAAATAATAATAAAAAAATTAAGACCCGGTAAAAAAGCGTCAGCATCACGGCGTGTGAACTGTCAAAATGAACACGATGGCCTACAGTTCTTCCTTGTCGGTATCACTCTTGACAGGGTCGCGGTTGCCGACATTTTGTCACAAGATTTTTGAATTATATTTTTGTTACTTTGACATTGGCGACGTTGTCGTCGCTATAACGACTTACATGCATACATAAGGAAGGCTGGAAGAAATCCCTTCTTAGGGATAAGTTCGCCTTTGTACTATTTTCTGTGTACTTCTGTATTTTTTGATTTTTATGTGCAATAAAGAGTTTACATACATAAATCACGTCTTTATCCCTTACGGGGCAGACAGATCTCTCTCTCTCTGGCTTTTGAATGACAGACTTATAACCCTTCTTTTTGCGTCGCCGGTTAAAAATGGCAGTAAAACAGTAGAGCGAAAAGACTGCGACGATTCCACTCAATTCCCATTTATCCGTGTTTGATCCTCTTAACTCCACTTCACACAGCTCAGAATAGTACCCCGTCGATATTTTCCCTCGTAATTTTTCATTACGATGATATAAAAGTTATCGCTCAAGGCGGAAATATCGCATGCTTTGCCATCTTCGATGTTGATGGCCATCATTCGTGTTTTGAGGAAAATATTGCTCAAATTTTAAGTACTTTCTGTATTTGTTTGCAGTTTATGTAGACATCAGGACAAGGTACTTCCATGCTGGTCTGGGAGCAAAGGAAAAACATAGCATGTACCAGTTGCATAGAGGGAATGGGCGAAATTCTTAGGAATCATGTTATAGGCGATGCGACTAGCAACCCATCACTATTTTGATTCCCCTTTCCACCTATACACCTACAACCATGCTAAACGAATCCTTTAGGTCTTGTTACCTCAAGCTCTGTCTACCCCGTAAGGGATATAGACGTGATTTGTGTATGTACCTCAGGAACAACGGTCTCTTATGCTAGGAATGACTTGCTGGAATGGTTTGGCGGCGCAAAAATATATTGGCAGTGGTTATTAAGGTCTTGTCCTTAAGCTCTGTTTACCCCATAAGGGAAAAAGACGTGATTGGTTGATTTAACACGCGCTAAGTCCTTGCCTATCTTTACAAACACACATTCAGAAAAATAATCTGTCATCTTGTTCACTTACTTCCAGGTCTGGATGCAAAGAGAAAACATAGATTGTACACAGTTATTTCTATTCCCGCGCAGAATGTAATGGAATTTCCATCGAAATGGGCAAAAATCTTAGGAATCATATTACATGCGATACGGCTAGCGATTAGCAACCCATCATTACTTTGATTCCCCTTTCCACCTATACCTCCACAATCATGCTAAACGTGGACTTTAGATCTTGTTACCATAGGCTATGTCTACCCCGTAAGGGATAAAGACGTGATTTATGTACGTATTCAACAGAACATACCGGCAACTAAATTGACTCAATATGGTCGTCTCAAACGCGGAATATAACCGTTCTTCTGCCGCCTGCCCGTGACAGCGGCAAATTAAAGCCCACTCGGTTTTCCAGCACTTATTAAATGGCCAAAAAACTGCGCATTCGCCGCACAATGGTAATCCAGGAGCGGACGGCGCTGATATGAAACCTAAACACGGCGCAATCCATAAGAAAACGCACGTGTTTAAGATAAAAGTCAAAAAGCACAGCATATGGATATATAATTTTAAAATGAATCGATGAATGTGTTGCTAAGCGCAAATCTCGAGAGCAGCGGAACCGATTTCGCTAATTCTTTTTTTAGAATATTCCTTGAAGCATGGGAATGGTTCTTACGGAGAGAAAAATTCGAATAATTGTCATGAAAACCCTAAAAACAGCCCTTTTCTTTTTCCCATACAAACGTTTTCTAACTAAAATGTAGAGTAACTTTGAACTTTATTGCTTTTAAAATAGGTAAAATAGGTATGAACAAAAAATTGCCACATTCCAAATCTTTTAGACAGAACGAAGTCTGTCGGGACCGCTAGTAGAATATAAATATATAAGTACTTAATGGATGAGTGGCTACAAACAGGTTCAAAATACAAAATTCAAAACTTTATTTTGCAAATAAGCCGCCAAGGACTCTTTTATGTCTTTTTTTTTAATTACTAACGCATTTGGAAAAACCATCTTTGCCAAGACGAATGCGCCGCAAGAAACTTGGCAGAAAGTCATTTTTTCTGTCGTCTTACTAACTCCTGAAGAGATAAGGGATATACTTTTGACTCTTAAATTAAAGTCTGGTGAAAAGATCTAGTGTGGACCCTGTATTGGAGATAGACAAGCAAATTTTATTACCGAATAGTATACACACAAGAGACAAGGACAACGAGAGTTTCAGAATTTTGCGGGTGGCAAGAGTTTACACAAGTTTGACATTTGCCATTTTGACACTTACTTTTCACAGATACTTAAACCATTGCTAAGGTAGAAGTCTGTAGAGCAGGGGTTCCCAAAGTTGTCGGGGCTACGACCCATCTAATACAAGTTTAGAAACTTGGGACGCACCTCTAAGAAATTCAATCGTTACCAATATGATGAAAGGACTTTTCAAATAACAAACGAACGACGACGAATGACGTGATCAGTGTTGTGTGCTGGCCTACATTTGACAGTAATAAAAATGACGATGAAAACGAGGGTAGTTGTGCGCCGCTGTCAGTTGCGTCGAGCAGCCGCGCGAACAGGGCGCTGGCGCGCAGTGTTCGTTTCGCTGCCGCCGAGGCGAGCGCTCCAGGAAGAAGGACTACGAAATAGTCCGAAATCAACGAAGTGTTAATACATTTTTTTGGTGTGTCGTTCTACAGGCAGGGCCTACTTAATATTCTCAGTTTGGCAAACCCTGCTGTAGAGCGTTTATGAATAAGGCTTGACTGGAACCGCTTCGCTTGGGCCACCGCATCCCGCGTTAATATTAAGCGGTGTTCGTATTATTAAATTAATTTTCGGAAGTGCCAGCCGGCTTGTAAAATGCGCGGTTCTGAGTGGGTCGGATTTGCCCGCGGAGTCCGGCAGTGGCGGGGCTAAGCCGGTCAGCGCGTCGGCACCCGGCCCACAATTGATAGCGTATGTAATTTTTCAACTTATTGTAAGAGTTAAAATGTCCTTTATATGCTGGTCTAGGAGTTCTGGGAGCAAAGAAAAAACAGTTGCTTCTCTTCCGCAAATGGTAAAAACCAATCGAGGGAATCATGTTATTGCTATTTTGATCCCATTTTCCATCTATACGCCCACAATCCTGCTAAACGTTGCCTGGTCTTGTTATCTTAGGGACTGTCTACCCCGTAAGGGATAAAGACGTGATTTGTGTATGTGTGTACTCTACCATGCTAGTCTGGGAGCAAAGAAAAAATATGGAATGTAACATGATTCCTAACCTTTTCACCTATTCCCTTGATGGGTTTTTACCATCTGCCCGGGAAGAGAAGCCACTGGTACATTCTATGTTTTTTCTTTGCTCCCAGACCAGCATGGAAGTTATACTATGTAGTGATATATTTATATAGATAGATGTATAGGAGTATGTATTCAATGTTATGTGAATTGGTGTATACAGAAATATGTTACCTTGTAACTTTCATGTAAATAACTCTCACATTCGCCCAATTTGCGAGGATTTCCAAGCAAATTTCGTCTATTAACATTTTTATTGCATCCATAGGGAAAATAGGGAAAATTGGGCATCAAAGTTATTGGGGATAACAAATTTTATGTTCCCAAGTTGTGAAAGGCCGTTGCCACTCCGAGCGGAAAGTTCAGATATAAAAGTGATAAGTCCCAAACTGAGTTATTTATTGAAAAATATTGAATTCCAAGATGGCGCGACAGCGATCCAATTAGGCAGACCACGGGGACCGAGGTGCGGGCGGGTAGTGCGCCGGCCGCCCGCGCCTTCCTCGCCCGCGGTCCCGCCCCGCGCCCCTGCACCGCCCGGGCGAGGACTCGTCTAAGCCGTCGGTCTATAAGCAAGACAGGGACACAGATACAGGGTCTCTAAAAATCGAATGAAACTCCCCACAAATGGATAACTTAAGTTTGCTACTCCGCGATATAGTGACGTTAAGTCATAACTTATATATGTATGTATGTACCTAAACTCTTTATTGTGCAAAAAAAACAAGACAAATAAATACAATTGACAAACACTGAGATACATGCACAAAGGCGGACTTATCCCTTTAAGGGATCTCTTCCAGCCAACCTTTGAGTGAATGAATAACTTCTTCCGTGCTGTAGGCTTATTACCTAACTCGCTCGCAATCGTCATCGTGTTCATTTTGACAGTTCTTGTATGAATGTGACAGCTAGCTTGATGTTTGTAAAGTTTGATGTTCAAATGCAACTATAATTAAGGGGGGGGGGGGGGGCGCAAATTTTGCCTCAAAAATTCAAACCTGTGCCAGTAATTTCACCGGCACTCTAACTCTCCACGCCGGAACACAGCAGCGCGAGCACTGCTGCTTGGCGGCAGGATTAGCGAGTACTAACGACCCGGATGGAGCAAATATAAAATAAAACCTCGACAAACGCAAACGTGACAATGTAATTCAAAGCAAAACATCAGATATCATCTAAAGCATCGCCACAGTTGTACAGCCAATTACCCGGCTATCCGGGCCCGGGCATGCCCGGGCATGCCCGGGTACATACAGGATGTCCCACGACCATCAAACGTGAAGGGAAAGTACATTCAATATTGTAGGCAGTGAATTTTCCTCGAAGGACACATGAAGTTACATTCACAGTTTTTGCGTGATGCTTTCTACATTTTGAGATTTCACGGTAAGTTTAAGATGCAACGTTTTTTACATAATTTAATCAACATGATTGATTAACGTCGAAAAAGGCTGTTTTTTGGATTTCAATTGGTTCAATTATTCAATTACCAATTCAGACACAATATTTTTCAAAAATCCCTTGACCTAAATTTACTATCTGACATATTTAAAGCACTTTCCCTTGTTGTGCCATATGTGGAACATCCTATATTATACCCGGGATACCCGGTGCAGCGGTGACCCGGCGTGGCGGTGACAGCGCCAAATTAGACCGGGACAATAGCACAAACGAAATTTTTCGAGACCACTCACTCGGACACAAAAATGCGGGTTTTGTGAAATGCTTAGGGCTGCGAACGTTGTTATAGCATATTTAAAGAAAGAAAGAAAGGATAAGTTTATTTATGACAATCACAAAACTAGTTAAAAAACATAAACCATATTAAAAACAACAGATAAATAAACGGTCGCAAAATGGTCCCAACTCAGCATTTAGGACACAAAATTAAAATTTAAACAGATTTAAGATTATGTGGCATTAAATACAAAAATACATACAAAATACAACCAAATTGTGAACCTCCTCCTTCTTTTGAAGTCGGTAAAAAATTTGGTATATTGCATAGACATGAGAGCCACGTTTTTTGCCGTTGAGTATATATCATGTGTAATGTACAATAGTCAAAAAGCATCATCATCATCACTTTCAGTCTATATTCGTCCCACTACTGGGCAGAGGCCTCTGACTTTCGTTGGACATAAATGTTATTTCTGAAACAGTAAGTTTTTTTTAAATTATAGTTAACTAACCTAACTTGTATACTGTTACATTTTTCCAAAATTCCTGAAATGCTTCAAGACAAAAAAATGTGACTAACGATTATTATGACCGACGAAAAGTATGGGACAAAAATGGAACCGAAAAAAAGATTCGGAATGGCGTCTTCCAACAACTACACACTTCAGTTTATTGTCTCCAAACGTGTACTAAGATCCTGGGTTTTATAGTTTCAATCGTACTAAAACCTAACGAAGCACTAAGACTATCAATTTCATTTAACATCTTCCGATAAGTATATCTTTATTCCCCTTAAATTTCAGCGTAGAGGGTCTACGAACGTGCTGCGGTGCTACGAAGCAATCAGCTACGAAGTGCTACGCTGTGAATGCGTACGTGACGGTTGGAAATTATTGAATAGGTACTACCGCTATTTAGTGTCCCGCGAGAATTTTCCCAGGATAAAAACCGGCCAAGTGCGAATCGGACCCGTGTACCGAGGGTTCCGTACAAATTTGTCAAGGTAATGTAAGCAAAATGTATGCAGTGTGAAATTATTTAACATTAAATTTTTAAATGTCACTGAAAATTAACCACAAAGAATAATCCGAAAAGTAAAGGGAATCGAACCCGGATCCTCGTCATTCCGTGACGCGTGCTATGCCCCTACACTACCCATAACAGATGGGTAGTCTTCGATTTTTTCTACCTGTTACTAGCTGTCACGTGACCGTGTTACTATGCGATTTTTTGTCGCTAAGCGTCATCTGTTGGAATGATGTCTGTACACAATTACAAACTCCCGTGGAACACCTACTGCTCACTAGGAACGATATATTGTTAATATTGGTTGGTATGTAAGTACATAGACAGTCAAACAGTAAAAAAACAAATTTTTGAATGAAATATTTCATTAGTTGCGCTATAAGCTACCTTCGTACCAAATTTCTAATACAACTGGGTTAATTTTTTCACAGCTCCAAGGGACCGCAGACCTCAGTTTTAACCTTTTCGCCACCACGTCAAATACAAGAGACCAGACTTCTTTGTTGCGATGCCTTAACCTTTTACTGACGACCTATACGCGCCACAGACGTCATTACTTTTGATTTGACAATATTATTCAAAACACGTCACTACTGGTCTTCCCGCTACTTTGCCCGTTCCACGGCCGCTGTACATGTACCAGTTGCTTCTCTTCCCGCGCAGATGGTAAAAGCCCATCGAGGAATTGGGCGAAAATCTTAGGGATCATGTTATATAGGCGATGTGGCTAGCAACCCATCACTGTTTTGATTCCCCTTTCCATCCATACGCCCACAATCATGCTATACGTGGTCTTTAGGTCTTGTCACCTGAGGCTCTGTCTACCCCGTAAGGGATAAAAACGATTTATGTATGTATGTATGTAGCGTTGAAAAGTTTAAAGGAGTAAAGCGGCGGGCGCGAGCTAGTCCCGACGTAATAGAGAAAAAACATTACTTACAACAAAGCAAATAATAACAACAGTATTTATCTGGGATTCAACAGCGACAAAGTTGCCGTACACGTCGTGCCAGTGAAACTAAACACATTATTATCCGCAAGGAATCCTACGAATATTATAAATGCGAAAGTTTGTGAGTGCGTATGTTTGTTGCTTCTTCACGTTGAAACTAGATGGATTTGGATCAAATTTGGAACGTAGATAGCTGTTATCCTAGATTAAAACATAGGCTACTTTTTATCACGGAAAATTGCACAGTACCCGCGGCATAGCGATAAACATGTCGAAGGTCGCAGCTGCCTAGATTCGCAACGTAAATAATTATTGCAGCATATTACTATCAACAATTCTTATGTTTAATTCTTGACGAAGTAGTACCTAGTATAATAAGTCTTTATTTTAAAGATATTGTTTTCTGTCAGCTCTCTGTCGTCCGAAGAGGTTAAAATTGTTAACCTTTTGTTTACTGAGTGATTTCTCGGTGTATGTTTAACTCCTATTGAGATTCATTTTCATCAAATTAAGAGTTGAAAAGGAATGAACGAGGAACAAAATATTATATTCGTCATTATTTCCATGTTCTGACATTTTACGTTGAATAGATAATGGCGCTTAATGCTTCTTAATCGTGCTCCGTTTAAATTCAATAAACATCAGTTGACTTTGTTTTTACCTTCGTTGACATTCTCCTTTCTTTTCTCTCTGATGTCTAATTTGCTTGTGTGTTTATTTTGTTTTGTTTCATTTTTCTTAGTTACCATAGACTATATACCCACCTGCTATGGATGGTGTAGGGGTATAGAACGCGTCACGTAATGACGATGATCCGGGTTCGATTCCCGGTCATAGCTTTACTTTTCAGATTTCTCTATGTGTTCTAATTTTCACTGACATTTAGAAATTTTAGTTACCATCTTCGTGGTAATCATACATACATACACATACACAAATCACGTCTATGTCCCTTACGGGGTAGACACAGTCTGAGGTAACAATACCTAAAGGCCACGTTTAGCATGATTGTAGGCGTATAGATGGAAAAAGGAATCAAACTAGTGATGGGTTGCTAGCCGCATCGCCTATAACATGATTCCTAAGAATTTCGCCCATTCCCTCGATGGGCTTTTACCATCTGCACGAGACGAGAAGGACGAGGGAATGGGCGAGTCTTAGGAATCATGTTATAGCCGATGCGGCTAGCAACCCATCGCTATTATGATTTCTCTTTTCAGCTATACGCCCTTAATCATGCTAAACGTGGCCTTAAGCTTTTGTTACCTTAGGCTCTGTCTACCCCGTAAGGGATAAAGACGTGATATATGTATGTATGATTAAAAAAAAACGTTTCTATTGCACGGCATTGTACAAACCGGGCCTAATCTATCAGAATATTAATATACTTTCCGAGTAATTTCCCGCTGTATGCCGTGATGCTCGCCGGGAAGCGAACCGGAACCGATGCGATCCAGCCCCTGATTGACTTCGAGACGTGAGCCCAACGGTGGCCAAAGATTATGAGAGCAGATAGTACTTCACTATTTTGATTCCCCTTTCCACTGTGGTATGGTAGTAGTATTGATAAGCAGACGCGTTATACTCTTACAGGCATATAAGCGTGCTTGTTTCGTACCAATACGGGTTGTTGTCTATATGCCTACCCTCTGTCAGAACCCACTGCACGCCCCTGTGTAAGTATGTGTCTAAATATAATAAAACAGTGACTGTAGAACTATTAATAAACGGTCGCTCATCTAGTACACGTGTCTATGAGGTGTGGCGAGGATCAGTGTAGTGATAAGAGATAAGTGCACTAGATGAGGGTCCGTTTATTACTGATTCTACAGTCACTGTCTTACGCTAATTATAACCTAATACTTACTTATCTTAGATATCTAAGATAAGATATCTAAGATATCTAAGATAAGTAAGTATTAGGTTATAATTAGCGTAAGACAGTGACTGTAGAATTAGTAATAAACGGACCCTCATCTAGTGCACTTATCTCTTATCACTACACTGATCCTCGCCACACCTCATAGACACGTGTACTAGATGAGCGACCGTTTATTAATAGTTCTACAGTCACTGTTTTATTATATTTAGACACATACTTACATATGTATACTACTACCATACCACACCTCCCTATACGCCCACAATCATGTTAAACGTGGCCTTTAGTACCTTAGGCTTAGTCTACCCCCATTACCTACCTGCATTGCACGGTCTCATTGTCTAAGGGAAGACCGGCCCAGCGTACGGACCCTCCCCTTCTTGGCGCGATCCTGGCGGAAGCCGGCGCCACCGGGACGGCGTTTGTGGTGAAACCCTAGTGGCATCCCACTGCGTCCCCATCACACCGGAGTGAGGCAACGCCGGAGAGTTTTTAGTTCGGGTATACCCCTTCGGGGGGGAGTCCCACATAACCCTAGGCCCACGTGCCTAAGGCATCCATAAAGATTTCCTCTCCGTTAAAAAAAGAAAGAAAAAAAGGGGGTAAGCCTAATTTTTCTATCTGTTACTAGCTGTCACGTGACCTTGTTACTATGCGAATTTTTATCGCTTAGCGGCATCTGTTTGCATGATGTGTCTGTACGACACAATTACAAACTCCCGTGGAACATCTACTGCTCACCAGGGACGAGAAGGCGCTGTTTTGACAGCATGATTTGAAACCCTCTGTTGTATTTAATCTCTATAGTTTGGCGTTCCGTTGTTTTGTTTCGTAATACAATATATTTTATGTATGCTGTAGTATATTCGTTCAGTTGACATGATATATTGGTCGATATGAGACATGCCAGTAAAAACGTTTAAGATTACTTATTTGGTAACAATATAAGAAGGAAATTAATCTTTTCCTACTACTTCTGCTACGTGTCTGTCATATCATGTCAACGAAATAGTTATAAGTATGTATGTTAGAAACATACTAGTTTTTTTTTGGCATGTAGCACTATTCGGCGTGATTTATTAATGAAAAAAAAATACAAAACTGGAATTAAAAACAAATTAAACTATGATTAAATTTATTTTGTAATAATTTATTAATATACGAACTATTAAAAACTAAATAACAATAAGGAACACTAAAACTAGGAAAATTGATTTATTTACATTTAGTAACAAATTAAAAACTAAATTAAAACTAATCTTAAAATAAAATAGCGGAATTAGCGAATGACACGACACGACTGACAGCTAAAGTAACGAAAAGTAGTAAGTAAGTAAGTGAATTTAAAGTAGCCATGTACAAAACTGTAATTCCGTCAATCACACACATAAATCACGTCTTTATCCCTTACGGGGTAGACAGAGCCTAAGGTAACAAAACGTAAAAGCCACGTTTAGCATGATTCGTCAATCAATCTATAATAAATGCCGTCTGTATTTTTTAAACATAAATTGGCTTTTATAGACTATATTTTAAATATCTGATGTAATATATATTTTTTTTATATAAGAGGGGGCAAACGAGCAGACGGGTCACCTAATAATAATATCTAATGTAATATGTATGTTAAAAGTTGTTTGTTTGTACATTGATTTTGTTTCTGCAACTTCAGAACAGGTTGGAGCTGTCCCTGATTACTATGTGCTACTTTTGTCTCGGAAATGTAAAAAATTCCCTCGGGACAAATTCACAGATACGGGTAAGAGCTGAGACAAAGAAACTGCAAACGCTTTCTTGTTAAACTTAAAGCGCGGAGTTTAGTGCAGTTCATAGTTCCTCAACATTCTTGATAGGGAAACGTCTCGTCTCTCTGGAGCATATGGAACAAAACAGCTCAGCTGTATTTACCTACCAACCAACAAAATTTTGACCTAAGTAGTATTGTCGGAGACCTCCTCGAGAGCTCTAGCGTTACAGTTCCCTTCTAACAGAGGCTCTTGGCCTCACGGGGGGTAAGGGTAACGCTTAGACCGGTGCACCCTGGGCAACGACGGTTAATTTATTTATTTATTTAGTAAGTGTTTATTCATTCAATAAAAATTACACAAATGGAAATTGATACAAATTAAACTATTAAATTAAAAACGAATTAGGTAAAAACTAAACTAAAACTAATCTTAAAGTAAAATAATTAAAAAAGGCCCCCGTGGCATAGTTCCACAGACGCTGGCAGCATTCCCCCTTTGGACAACGATACTAATACGCTGTCCAAGGAAGCTGCCATCTCTGCGGTCACCCGTAGCGTTTATTAGCCTCTTCGAAATATCTTTGAAGAGGCTAATAGCGCTAGGACCCCACGGACCAAGGGTCTCAACACCGAAAGGGACAAAGTTGTATTCGGTGCTGAGACCCCTATATTTATTTATATTATTTATATTTATTTAGTAAGTTAGTTAACTGTTGGCTAATATCCGACTGGGGGGGAGGGATGACGAGGTGAACGCGGAATTCCCAAACCTGCATTGCACAGGTGCCGCGAAGAAGGAACGCCATCCCGGGGTGGTCGTGGGGCGTCGCGGTGACACCGAGTGCCGTAACGCCTCACAAACGACCGAATAAAAAAATTATAAAAGTAGTATATTTCATTTATTTACGCCAAATATGTTATATTTCTTCCATGCTGGTCTGGGAGTAAAGAAAAACGCAGATGGTAAAAGCCCATCGAGGGAATGGCCAAGAATCTTAGGAATCATGTTATAGGCGACGCTAGCAACGAATGACATTTTAACGCAAACGCGACCGAGAACATTTACACTAACGGTCTGTGAACGGAGCAAACAACATTTTAGGCCAAACTTGAAAAATAAATGCTATGAACCGTTACTAAAAGCGACTGTGACAAAGGCTTCTCGCGTCTTTTTTGAAACACGCGCTAAAATATCAGGTTTGCTGAAACTTTTGTGTGGCACCGGCAACTTTGCAGATAACCATAGAACGAGCGTGTCTGAATAGGGAAAATGCGCTGTTACATTTTAAATTATGCTTTCACCTGCTCTGAATTCAGTTTGATCTCTAACTAAATTGGGAAAACGTTTAGGTACCTTTTTTTTTAACGTGTGGAAAATGCACCTTATGCATCTCCGCGCTCAGGGCAGCACGAACGAAGGTATAACGGGCTCTCCAACTCGCCGCTGCCTTCCTTATGGAAGGCGGGGAGAGGCCTACCGTCTAAAAACACACACGTTCCCTCCAGGCCTTGAACTGCGGGCGTTGCGGGCGCACTACGGTGACCACCGCAACAGGTACCTACCTACCTACATACTGACTCTTACGTGGGCCTTCATTTCAAATAAGCGCTAGTGGGACTCCACTAGCGCTTATCTTTTTATTTGTGGCGTATCAAGTCGTTATAGCGACAATTTCGCCAAATGTCAAAGTAACAAAAATATAATTAAAAAATCTTGTGAGAAAATGTCGGCAACGTTATACGGTCAAAAGACCCCTGTCCCCTGTCGGGTTATCCCTGATGATATCCCTCAGAAACTGCCAGGAAATCATTAGCCGATGCTCTGGGTGCACCGAACCAAGCGCTGCTCTTCCCCCCGGACGGATCCAAAAACGAATCGCAACTCTTGACCACACGTGGAGGTTAGCCGACTCGCACCCCACTAGTAGAGTTTCGTTACATCTCTCGCTAGTCAATAGGGTGGTGTGACAAGTCTGCTATGCATATTAGGTACTTAAGTCTGTACAGTGCTTTTTTTTAAACCTTCTCCGTCAAGCATCGTGCCTACTCTTGTCGGTTGCATTCCAGTTTGCTATTGATCATTACCTATAGAACATGACAATACCATTTGACGTTGGCTTCCATTCGGATTTCAGTCCGATTAGAAGTTCCAAGATTTCCGACGGACGGAAGAAAAGGGAAAATTGCAGTCAACCCGGTGACCCACTAGCTCGTTTGCCCTCCTTGTCGTATAAAAAAAACATGAGTTTTCTGCATTAGGTATATAGACATCATTGTTGGTCGTTGCTTCCAAAAAACACTAAAACAAAACACGCAATATTGACCCCTTTTAAAGGAATCGCGATCATAACAGACATTGGCGTCTTGTTCGCCAAGATCGTATTCGTATCAAGACGTCTCCCAGATGTACGTTAAATAGGTAAGTACCTAGCTAGTTTCTTTTCAATGAACCAAAGCGACGGAAACGACAAATTTTCCTCCCACTTTATCTAAAAAGTAACCTACATTTCAGTTAACTTATATTATAATATCTTAATTACACCTATGTAGGTATATATAAGTACATTAAAGACCTCATTTAAAATTCGATTAAATCTAATTGCATGAGATACCCACCAAAGGAAATATATATTAAGGTAAATTGCAATTAAAATAAATTATTTCGTCTCTCGCGCGCCTTTCAGCTGTTTAGATAGCTATTTGTTTAATTTTGTACCTCGCGTACAATCGGCTACGAGGTGTAATAAACGTAAGTGTTACAAAATACAGCGTTTCTGGGCAACCGTTAAACGTAACGAGCGATAGGACCGCCGGGGCCGTTGGTACGAAAACAAAGATGGCGGTCTATAGACGCGCCTTCAATTTACAACGTTTTAAGCCCGCGATTTGAATATTCTCGTCTCTTAATTGAAATTTTAAGCTTGAAAAAGTATAGCAATAAGGACTGTTTAATAAACACGTTTGAATAATACATGAATCTGTAATGAGATTATTTTCCTTTGATGAATTAGTTATGACCTCGGACTAAATAAAAAGTAAGGGCGGAGTTCTGAGGACGGCAAAGTCAAAGCTGAACTAATTTACTTGGCGAAGTTTGGTTGGATGTGTGCGTGCGACTGTGTGTACACGGCGCGGCGGCGAGGTGTAGTTTAAGCATAACCAACAAACAAAAACTAACTCTTCACGTTTTGCTCAGATGTAAAATTGGGTTTTTGGGGAAAATTATAAAGGGTTTAGTGACCTTTAGGTAAGTTTGAAATGGATAAAGGTAGGCAAAGCTTGAGTAAAATTCCACATTTATTACATTCAATCAGCAATCTGACAATATTACTTTTAGGTATTCAATGTAAAATAGTGTAAAATTTTAACGTGCGCTGTCGTAAACGCACTATCCTGAAGGTTTCTGGAAAGACCGGAACTAATCGGATCGTTTCCCCAACTTGTTTGTAACCGAGAGTTGAGTTTTAAGTTTTTAGCGACGACTCTCAAGAGTTTAAATAATACTCTTGTTATTAAAATTCCATAATACGTCATCATCATCATCATCATGTCAGCCGAAAGACGTCCACTGCTGGACATCGGCCTCCCCAAGGCTCTCCATTCAGAACGGTCTTGTGCTTTCCGCATCCACCGCGATCCCGCGATTTTAATCAGTAGGCTTATCGTCTATCTCGCTCGCAATCGCCATCGTGTTCATTTTGACAGTTCATGTATGGGCTGACAATTGGCATCGGAATCAGATAGTTGTCACATTCATCATTAAGAGCTGTCATGATGAACACGATGGCGATTGCGAGCGAGTTATATAATAAGCTTACATCGTCGCTCCATCTTGTTGGAGCAATAGGTATTGTTCATAATAGGTATTCCAATAAAACAACATATAAATGCAAAAAATATTTTTACTAAGGGACAACCACACATCAACTGAGTGCAACGCATTGATAATACATCTTTATACCCGTTTTAAACAATCACTATATTGCTTGCAATGCGGGTTGTTTATAAATAAAACAGGGCAAATCTTTCTCCTTGACAATTATAATACTAGCATTATGTGGCTAATAAAGAATGACAACTTATAGGTCCTTGCTAGCACATATGCAACATAAATTCCCTTCATATAGCAGGGATGTTGTATGAATAGGCTTTCTTTCAATGCTAGAGCGCTGGGAAGGCCCTCGTACAGTGATACATTCTTACAGTGAGTCGCACCAAGTTTAACGATAACTATTATCGATGACAGTTTTACATTTGACAGAAAATCTATGAAACATTATGTCAAATCTCTGATTATTAATTAGATTGTTGTTAAAAGTTGTTGCAACTCACGCTTAGAGTGCCTAATTCAAAGGGTGCTAACGGGAACTAATTTTATTATAAATTGCCAGTTTGCTCGAATAAACTACAAAATTGCTACGAAGCAATCACAAAGTAATGGAACAAGCTCTCAAACATACATTTCAGAACGCGAAAGAACGACTATCATATTATAGGCAAGAGAAATGAAAACGAGTGCTCGAATAATAAATGGAACAAAATAAAGAGGATGGAACGGCTCACATACCCGTTTTGCAATAGAACCGGCGAACGTTGACACTATATTCACGTTAGTTATGCGCTTAAGCATTTCCCCCCCAAAGAGCTAGAGTAAACGAAGCGCAGTTTTTCTTTCTAACGCAGAACTAATAAGAGAAAAATAAATGTCATCGTTTCTATTTCCTTCCAGAATCGACGTCGCCACTTTTTGGTCCTCTTGCTGTCAGTGCGCACATTTTTGTGTTATAGGTTTGACTATTACGGGAATCACTCAAACGGGCTGAGCTGGGACACTGAATAGATGTCTCGCTTTTTTAGCTGACGTGACATTTCTATTGTTCTTATTTTGTTGTGGTTGTGTGGCCATCGCATTTCCAACCTCTTTTTTTATATCCGTTGGTACTACAGGATCTTTTATACCATAGCGTAGTCAAACTTTTAATGTGCAATATATTTCCAAAGGAAAATAAGTGGAGAAAGATTTCAAAAGTTCTCTTAGGTAAAGTTAGTCTCTCTTCAGACGTAGATGTCCGTGTGCGCTTAACCTAATAGCAGATTTAGTGTAAGTTCTTTGTAGTAATCAAATCTCGAACTTTATTATCAAGGTAATTTGCAACCAAGTTTCTTAGTCATTGGCACGAATTAGACGGTCAATTATTACCGTGTGATCCACTCATGTCGCGATCCATATCACGAAATATCGCAACGAATACGGTCGTTTCGAAACCCACGATCCTATATTGACATACCAGTATATACATACTAATAATCTAATCCATGCCATTGAAATAAGAAAGCGAACACGTTCGAGATGATTCTGTGTCGAAACTTACACTAGACGCTCTGATTACATGATCTACAATTCCTTCGGAGTGACAATGAGTCGTTTTCGAATACCGAAAAATAGTTTCTAATAGTTAAAAATTGAGTATTCCGCTTCTAATGCTGGGATTCGTTTTTTTATGTGAAGCATCCGAAGGTACGTGTAAGTTTTAATAACCTATTCCCTGGCTTTAGCGGTAGTTAATTACAGTTAACATGGATTAAACAAATATTGTTTGGTAATTATGTGTGTAAATCCGATGTTAAATAAAGTAGATTGAAAAGAAGTGTATAGTGCAATTTACCCCAATGCACCTTAATAGAAAACTATACTATCCCTGATTTACGTATATCACTTATCTAGGGACACGGCAAGGGACTCGCCCCAGCATCATGAGCGGCACTCATAGAATAGCATTCATCTGGCGATTTCTGGTAAGAATATATTAATAGCATCTTTTTATCGCTTAACTACTAAGAAACTAACCTCTACGAATATCACAAATAACATATTTATATGTCATGATTAGTGAAAATGTGCAATTATTTGGTACCTATTTTCGGTTCAATTTTATTAACGATGTGAATAATATTACGCATTAATCGCAAAAATATTATCATAATTACCATAAAATATCTAATTCTACGGAAAAATCGAACAAAAATTTTTGGTAATTGATCTTCACAATTTATCGTTTGACAATATCATTCGATTATTTTTCTAAGATGCGCTCGGCTGTTAATCACTAATCGTACTAAATCAACGCTTTTAAAAGAACAAAACGGGTTTTTCTACAAAACTATACCAACAACAAAAGTTGTAGGACGTTTCCATAAAAACATCTGTCATTTAAATACGATGTGTTATTCAGAAACTTAAAAACTAAAACTAAGTCACACAGAAATACTTTGAACAAAACAAAAGTTTAACATGTACCCGAACGCATCACAAGTCTCAATTTTAAAATACTCTACTAAAAAATCGAAACACTTAAGATTCTTTCGCCCTAGAACAAGGCAGAAAGAACTTCACACATTTCAAAGTTATAATCCTGCAAGGCAGACGAGTAAAACTATCTATTTATTAACACAAACCTGCACAAAGACAAAACTAACCTTATTCATTGGCTTGTCAAGCTTCTAACTTAACATTCATTTGGTCTTTACCTTCTTATGCCTTATTAAAAAAACAACGTGGCAGTTTTATTTTGAACTTAGAACTGATAAGACAAGTAAGGATCACTATTCTTTGACAACAGACAATTTTACACGTTTTAATATGTTATTAACCTTGTAGAATTAAAACTGTTGAAATGACATACTCTTACGCTAAATCTATGGGAAGATCTTTATTCACTGATTTCAAAATGTGAGGCAGTCTTTGGCGATTGTAGTTCGCTAAGTCCTAAGAGATAATCTATTGGGAAATTCCAACCCCAAGTTAAATATAATTTTACGTCTCAAATAGCATTCGAAAGGCTGCGTTAGAAATTACTTAGGGCAAAACTCTTAGTAAATTACTCTATATTTATTGAATGGGCGAATTGCCACACCTTGCACCAGAACAAATTTCAAACTTCAATTTAAATAAAGACGTCCAATATCTCCTCAATTATTTTATTAGCGTCTTATATTAAAACTACAGATGTACTCTCTTGACAATAGTCGTGTGTAGGTTTGTATGTGTTGTGCTAAGGAAACTGAACAAATCAGTATGATTTCTGTTGCAAGGTTTTGATACTAGATTACTTTAAAATTGAATAACCTGATAAGTTAAGTAGATGGTAAAGTTTTACAATTAGTGTAAAATCCTATAAGTATATCAAGTAAAACAATTAGGGAGCGACCACACCGCCGTGTAAACGCACCGTCAACGTCTTTTACGCACCAGTGTGGTCGCACCTTTATACTGCAATTACTGGATTTTATATCGAGTTTTATTGTCTACCCCTATGGGAAAGAGGCGTGACGGTATGTACGTACGTATGTACCTATATCAAGTTTTATTGATAGTTTACATTCACGGCAGTGCATTTACTCACATAACTAAGTCACCACTAGCTTCTCAGTTTCAAATCTAATAAGAATACCATTTGAATAATAAATTACTGGGTGAAACTAATATACCATGAATATCACGATATCCTACACTTAAATATCGAAAAGGTTCGATATCATCAACTTCATGTCCACTGCATGGCATTTAAACACACTAGTATTCCATACAAATTATTTCAAAATCTACTATTATTGTTTTCAAACAAAACCAAATCATGCACTTTTTTAGCAAAGTGTCACGTTTAATGCCATGCCGTGGTAACGCCTACATTTATAATAGAGTGTTAAACATTACATATTCTTTAATAATATATGTATATTATAATTCAGTGCTGTCCTACTCCTTCTTTTCTACGTAATCTGTGCCCTAAACGAACATTATTTACGACGTAATGAAAAATAAATGGAGGAGGGCTATGCCATGAGGCACGCCGGATTAAGAGATATTAAAAAAAACTACACAATGTACTGAAATTGTAGCGAACAAAAAAAAAGCTATATAATGAAAAAAATAAGTATGTTACATACAAGTAGGTACCAATTCAGTGTATTGCTCATAGCCTCCTGCCGCCCAAAGTCAAATTTTGGTTGTTGTATTTCAAATCTAGTGTCATTCATGTAAAATTCAATTTTTTCTTTGGCAGTTGCCCTTTATTTAGGAAATTGGGCAGGACAGATAAATAAATATCTTCATTGTATCATCAGTAGTGCTTAAAATCAAAGCAGAATCATAATCACGTGATGTGTTTGGCATTTACTTTTACTCCCGTGATATTTCGTGAAGTTCGTTACTCAGCCTTCCTTGCACCAAAATCCCGTGTTTTTAACGAGATTTATCTATACTAATATTATAAAGAGGAAAAATTTGATTGTTTGTTTGTTTGAATTGAATAGGCTCCGAAACTACTGGACCGATTTTAAAAATTATTTTGCCGTTAGAAAGCTACATTATCACTGAGTGACATAGGCTACTCTTTACCGCAGGAAAATACCTATTCCTACGGGAAAATTAATTTATCGCGGGCGAAGCTGCGGACGGAAGGCTAGTGTGTTATAAATGTGTACTTGTGTGACATTTCCTGTTGCGAACATCACGTGATTAATGGAGCAGAATCTCACGAATAAGCGTGTTAACTGTGACTTTTGAGCTGTTAACAGGAGCAGAGTCGCTCTTTAACTGTGAAAACTATATTTATTGCAAGGAAGTGTAAAATCAAATAAAAACTTAGTCAATGAAATTAGAGATATTATAATTCTTTTTTGAATACAGTTTAGCCATCATTTTAAATTAACACTTTTATTCAATTGACAGCAACTTTGCTCCAATCTCAACTCCACTCTTAAAATTTAACCTTTTACATTTTCTAATTAACCCCCATTCATTATGATTATAGCCACAAGATTATAGCCAATTTCATAGCGATTAATAAAATAAAACTAACTTGCATATTGTAACTCTTATTTTTTTTCAATGAATCATTTTTTCTAGACAATCAGGTGATTATCGAATTCACTTTAGAAAGCTAAACCAACTTAATAATACTTCTTGGTAGTTGACAAATCGATTGTCACCGTAAGTCGCAAATATTGACACACAGCATTCCACTACCAAATTCGAAATTCGTGTCAAACTGTCGCTCTCAGTTCAATATTAAACACTTAAACTCGTCGCAAAATAAAAGGCCCGTTTTGACATTTGTCTTCGCGACGTAACTAGTGATGTAACCATACGACTCGGTACTCGATACTCACGATAAATCGATTCAAGTTTGCATGAGTACTTGATCGATTTGAATATATATTGTAAAGTGCATTGGGTCAAAGTTCTGTTTAGAAAATTTAACTTACACTGATGTTGTAGATTTTGAAATGATACAATGTTACAAAAGGTCAATTTTCTTTCATTTAATATTTTTGTTACAGTAATATTCACAAAAAAAATCGACAAAAAGTTTATCAAATTTCTAAATGTCAGTGAAATTCAGTAATTAATTGATTGATGAACACTAGTATTTAAAAAAATAAAACCGGCCAAGTGCGAGTCGGCCTTAAAAAAATATCTTGGTCGATTTATTTTTTTCTTTAACCGATTATTATTAGTCTGTGGACAATATGAAAAAATCGTTATGCACAGCACTTAGCCGAGTGGGCGGTACCCATCAATGAAAAATGTTATTACCTTCAGAACATTTCGATCGGTAAAAAATAGAGAACTTCATAGGCGTGAACTGTCAAAACGGGCCTTTTATTTTGCGACGAGTTTAGTGTGAGCAAGACAGCAAAGTTTGAACTTTTTGCTTGGGATTTCGTGACCAGTGACACATGATTTATTGATTTGTTAATCGCTATTAATATCACACACACATCCTAAACGATTTCCATTATAACAAGCATGTTTACTAGTAATGTATTGAATATCTGTCTCTAAGCATTTCTCTTTGGGAGATCTCATCTCTCAGTCCAAGGTTGCATAAACCAGTGCTGAGAAAAAGTTATGTGGTTATATTTATATTCAACACATCACTATTATTACATGATTCCTTCCCATTTCAAGTCTCATTACCAGCCAAATCCTTTCAATAAACAACTATGTATGAGAATAATGTTTACAACAAGTTTAAGAATAGTTAATCGTCGATCATTTTTGTTTATATTTACGCACTTTTCGTGTCACAAAATGTTTCTAAACTTTGTTGAAACTAGAACATAAATTCAGATGACAATATTTTTTTTAACATGAATCAAATTGTAAACATTCTCATATATTTTCGTCACTTGAGCAAAAGCGGCGTCAAATAAGCACAGATTGACTAAAGATTCTTTTAATCCTCTCCCTCCCTCCCTTTGGCAAGTTTAGTTTACTAGACATAAACATATGTTTAAATTAGTCATAGTTACCTATGCGGCATGCCAATACTTTCTTCTATTACCGCACTTAGTTTCTCAACACTTTATTAACTATCACTTTTTATTAAACATAATTCCACATCAACTTGAAGACACCAACGAGGTAGATACTGTTCGATTACAACACTCAACACTTTTAGCCTATTACGAAAATGGTTATGTTCTCTCATAAATGATTCCTAAATTTATATCTGGTGTTTATTATTGCTTTGATATTCGTGTTACAGGCACTAATTCAGTAAGTCTGCCAGTCAGTTTTGATGATTGATTCCGTGATTGTTCAACCAGTTTGCTGCTAGCTCTTTAGATTAGCAAATCAAGTCTTACATTTATTGGTAATATCTTTCGCACTTCCACAGAGCATACACTTAGCTAACTTTCAAGTTATAGCTTATTAATAGTAGTAACTTCATTTCTGTCAATCTTCACTTATTTAGAAATATCTTAATTTCGCAGTGCTTCTGCCGTCATTATTCTATGTCGTTGTGTACAAATTCTCTCATTTGCTTATTTTATTTCGTCCACACACAGATCTTTGTTCATTCTAAGTCCCACCTCAAAGGCTTCTGCAGTTTCATTGCTATTGACTTCATAGATTTAATTAAAACAAGACCCAACCTTTTCTTGCTCAGCTTCCGAACGTTTCTCCAAATGATTAACGCTTCTTGCTTACGAACGCAATGGTCCTTTCAATATGAACTCTTAATCTGAAACACGTTAGCCCATATGGTGTAGGTTAGATCTGCGTGTTCATGTGGAGGCTATAGGAAGGTGTGTTTTGGGCAGGTTCGTAACCTTCTGATTTAAACCACGAGTTTGCCATTCTGCTTGACGACTCCGTTTTCCTGCGTCGGTTCTGGTTTCTTCCGCATCTCATTGTATTTCCTGGCGCGACTGTATATGGGTAGGACTAGAAGGACTATGCCGGATATCCCGATGAAGATTCCCGCCATGTAGAACGACAAGTCGTACGAGTTTGTGATGTCGTACACCCAGCCTGCAAGAAGATACGGGTATGTTAAATACATACATTACATACATACACACACAAATCACGTATTTATCCCTTACGGGGTAGACAGAGCCTAAGGTAACAAGACCTACAGGCCACGTTTAGCAAGACACTGAGGGTGTAGAGGTGGAAAGTGGAATCAAAATAGTGATGGATTGCTAGCCGCATCGCCTATAACATGATTTCTATGCATTTCGCCCATTCCCTCGATGGGTTTTTTACCATTTGCCCGGGAAGAGAAGCAACTGGTACATTCTATGTTTTTTCATTGCTCCCAGACCAGCATGGAAGTGAAATGTATGGTATGTTAAATGACTAATGTTTATCAGAAAATCAGTTTTTGCGAAGATCGTTCCTACGGATAATTTCTTTTAAAGCCGTCATCTTTCTTCCATGCTGGTCTGGGAGTAAAGAAAAAACATAGAAAGTACCATTTGCTTCATGGTAAAAGCCCATCGAGGGAATGGGCGAAAATTTTAGGAATCATGTTATAGGCGATGCGATTAGCAACCCATCATTATTTTGATTCCACTTTCCACCTATACGCAGTGTCTTGCTAAACGTGGCCTGTAGGTCTTGTTACCTTAGGCTCTGTCTACCCAGTAAGGGGTAAAGACGTGATTTATGTATGTATCTTTCTAGAATTATTGACAGTCTATTATTAGCTCATCAAGCCCATCGAGGGAATGGACGAAAGTGTTAGGAATCATGTTATAGCCGATTTTACGATAGTTTTTTTTTAGGGTTCCGTACCTCAAAAGGAAAAAACGGAACCCTTATAGGATCACTTTGTTGTCCGTCTGTCCGTCTGTCAAGACCCTTTTTCTCAGTAACGCGTGGAGGTATGAAGCTGAAATTTATATCAATTACTCAGGTCTACTGTCCCTTGAAGCTGTGAAAAAATCAAACTTCTAAGCCAACGCAATCAAAAGATACAGCCGTTTATGCCGCAAATTTCCGCAAATTTTCAACTCTCAAGGGAATCAAAACCTACAAGGTAGTTCCCGTGAACGCAGAATCTTGAAATTTGGTATGAAGGTAGGTCTTATAGCACAGATTAAAGAATAATTGCGAAAACCGTAAATGTGTATGTATGTCTGTATATAGCAGTGACCAATATAAAGTAACCCCACACTGCGTACATTTTGCTTTGGAACAGGGCTCTGCTTACACTGGTTTTAGATATTTATAGATAATGATACGGAACCCTCGGTGCGCGAGTCCGACTCGCACTTGACCGGTTTTTTTTTTAAACGCTCAAACGCGGTTCGTTTGTTAGGCTTAGAACCACTCCTACAAATAGGGGGGGTACTGACCAGCTAGCGGCGGGCCGATGAGGTTGGCGACGCCTTGCATCAGCAGCAGCAGCCCGTACGCGTTGGTGAACTTCTCCAGCGTGATCTGCTCTACCAGGATGATGGAGGTCAGCGAGTAGTTGGCCGCGATGAACGCACCGAACAGACCCGCTGCCGACGCTGGAAGAAAAGAAGGTATTCTTAGCATGAGTCGCTCCAGATTACTTTAACAGTAACTTTAACCATAGCCAACGATTTTTGAAAGAAAAAGCTATAAAATATTATTTCAATATCGTCGGTTTTGCGGAGTCCCGCAAAACGGGGGGAGAAGGGATAGAACTAATATTTTGTGTTTTCATTAGCTACTTAAAATTTCTGGCTCCGCTTGCTCTAAAAGTAATTTAGTTATATTTTTAGATATTTTGCATCTTCCTTTTTTCTTGTAATTTGTTATCTTTGTTTTTATTTGTTCCTTTCCCATCTGACCCCACTACGGGGTGAGCTGGGATTTACCTATATTTTAGTGTTTATGGTTTAAACTATGAAACTAAACGTCAGGTAATCATTATTAAAATAAAATTAATATCATTTTTTATCTATAAAAATCAACTTGCCACATATGAAAATCATTTTTTTGAGGTCTAAACTTCAATTTTGTCTACTCACCCCGATTTACGGTAACTAATGTCGGATAACTTACCAAATCCAAAAACCATCACGTAATTTTGAGGTGGAGATACGAACCTCACAAAATATCACCAAAGTAGTAAAGAAAAGGCACAAAACATCAAATGATTAACTAAATTTCGTCTCTCCTGGGGTTTTAGCTGGACTATCTATTAGACAATTTGAAGTCAAAAAACACTGTAACTTACCGAGTCCCAAGTAAGTGGTGAGCAGGGGCATGAGGAAGGTGACGAATCCGCAGAGGACCATGCAAGCCGCGTACACGATGCTCGGATTGACGGACTCCCAGTCGCCCACCCAGCCAAGCAAGATCTGAAACACATGGTCAATTTGGTGAGGACAGTTGGTGAAATACTAACTTGGATTCTATGCTTCAAAAGGAAAGTTCTTGTTAATTTTTTTTGAATGCAAGCTTTTTTGCTGATTGTACTTCTTGTTGACTGTCTTAGGCATAGGTGTATGAAATTTCAAGGCAATCTGATCACTGGAATTGGATGAAATTTGCAAGATTTGACCTTAACGAATAACAAGCATTTTTTTTATCTAAATTTTTTACGAGGCTTAAGTACACCTGTCTGACTAAGATCACTGTCGTATCTTTCTGTCTGTCTGTCAAAAGTCCCGAAGTTATAATTAACTTCGATGATTTCGTGCAAACCATGAAATACACCCATTGACAAACTTAACATTTCTTTGTCTTTTAACTATACATTTGAAAGTTCAATGGAAGAAATCTCTTTGAGGATAAGTTAACCTTTGCACACCTATTGTGTCTTGTAATCGTTATTTCCATGTGTTTTGTACCATGAATTTATTTTTATAGGGATGCGAGAAAAAAACCTAGATAGACGGACTTAATGAAGAGAAGAGGAGCGTTTAAGCCGGTGCACCATGGGCAATAACAGTTAACTGACTTGGCTGTAACGCTTATTAAGTTTTCTATTTCCCAGTCTATGATCGCTTGAAATTTGAAATTGCCCATAACACACACATCTCGCACGATAGGTATATGGATTCACTTGTTCCATTTCATCTTTATCACTTTCAACTAATACGCTTTAGTTCAAGTTATCAACATTACCAAAGGGCTTAGTCATGTAATACTTAAGTACACATAAGAAGTTATCAGATAAGTGGCATGCGCACGCGTTGCCGTTATGTAACTCGTCTGCTTCTTGTTATATTGTAGTATGATTCAGAGTTCTAACTGTAAGTTTTCTGTTGCAACGAAATAACAGTGAAAATATCATACTTTAAATAACCTAAAAAAATTGAATACAAGCTTTTTGCTGACTCTAATTGCATTGTCATTATATCCTACATATGTATACCAAATTTAATGTCAATTAGAAAATCAATTGAAGAATCTCCTTCTGCGGAGGCGGTCCTGGCTGGGTCACCCGATACTGACAATCTTAACAATAGAAGTGGGTCAAAATTCACTCAAGATTTGATTACAAACACCGGGACACGTAAAAGTAAATAAAAGCTTCTAAAAATACATACATACCGACACGCCTTTTTCCCACAGGGGTAGGCAGAGACTACTTTGTTTTGCTACGATCCTGACACTTCTTTCGCTTCATCCACATTCATCAATCTCTTCATACATGCTCGTCGGTTTCGGGTACCTGACCTGACCTTTTTCCAAAACGTCTCCTATTTGGTCGGAACGTCCGTCTAGGCCTACCCTCCCAACGTAACCATTCACACTCCCCATATAGATCTGCTTAGTTGGTCTACTGTACTAAAAATGGATACCAATAACATGATACGACGAAATACAAAAGTATTATGACAAAAAGATGTTTGCAACATGGTATCTAACATAAATTGTATCCGACATGTTATCAACGGGATATAGCCTGCGATTACGTTAAGCGAGAGGCCGATATTTCGACGCAGTTGTATTCATCATGTTCACGGGTAGTCGGGTACACTGATGCATGCTGCGTCGAAACTTTAGGTGCTAGCTTAAGATAATCCTGTCTATATCTCTTATGTCTGATGTTATTTAACCTAAATCTTTAGCGAAAATCTTAAGCACTGTTATAGGCGATGTGGCTAACAACCCATCGCTATTTTGATTCCCCTTTCCCTACACGCCCACAATCATGCTAAATGTGGCCTTTAGGTCTTGTTACCTTTCTACCCCGTAAGGGATAAAGATTTATGTAAATGTATGTAATCTTTGGAACGCGTTATTACATTTTTATGAAATGTTTAACAACCCTGAACGTGTCAAATCTGACAGCTAAAGTTTGTTTCATGATCATCATATCATATCAGTCTTAGGACGTCCACTGATGGACATAGACCTCCCCCATGAAGTATGTATTTATGTATCGTAAACATTTTGTGCAAAATAAAACAAATACAATTGACAAACACTGAAGTTTGTTTACGTTAAGTTAATTACAACAATACAAATACTATATATTCAACGCCACAAATCAGTACACAATACAGAAACAAAGAACAAGGTAGACAATTACCTAAACCTTTCAAGTATAAACGCCTTTGATGTGTTTGTTACAGCTGTAATAGCTTACTATCGAGGTATTATCATCACGTCCTATCAGGGTATTATCATATACAGATTGAAATGGGTCAAGTTAACAATTTATCACTCGAGACGAATGCTTCATGCATTGTCTGATAAAGTATGGTACTTATCTAGACTGCTAATAGCCTTTATCTAACATCATTTTTGCACTGCATGAGCGTGAAAGTACGGTCTGGAATGCGCGACCTAATAAATCTTCCATGCTGGTCTGCGAGCAAAGAAACACATAGAATGTACCAGATGCTTCTCTTCCCGGAATGGGGGTAAATCTTAAGAATTTCCGCTCCCGTGTAGGCTAGTTCAGCCACCAAAGAATATGCCGCTAATAGAATCGTCTGCCGTCTCTCGGTCGAGTCGTCATGAAGAGACCCTTGATGGTGGCATTTAGAGTAAGAACCGTGCTAACCCTTCCTACACCTACACCTAGAACTCCAAGGGTCAGTTGTACTGTGCGCCATTTTTAAAAACAAAATTGGGGTTCGCCATTTTCGTTCTCATCTCCGGAGCTAGCAGGATTCGCTACTAAAGGAATTGACGAAGACGTCAAGGAGAACATGATGATGAAAGAATACTAAATTAGGGCAGCAGTTATTTCTAGTTGGATAGTAAACTGATTGAACATGATAACAATTTAGTATGAAAAATTTTATACTTTCAAGAGCGTTGACACGGAATCTAAAAACGTTTCCGCTATGGTTTAAATGGTTTAATAACACAAACTAACACAAAAACAAAGTAACTAGGAGCCTTATACGGAACAGCTGTTTATGCTAGCAACCTGACAGAGCAACTGTCTTGAAAGTTGATCTCAGCACAAGAGAAAGGTATTTTAAAACTGGAACTTAAGTAGTTAATATACAAATTATGTACTAAAAGGAGGCTCCAACCCAGCCAGTCGCCAACAAAGAGAGCACAGCAATGTAGACTTCTACACAGACTCACGTAAATAGATCAAACTTACCTCTCCAAACATATTCAGAATTCCAATGATAGATATCAGCATGGACGACTGCGACTCTCCAAAGCCCATGTTAATGCCGCTGTCCGCTATATACACGTACGGCACGTCGTACCACATGTAGAGTAAGAAGTTTGATATTGCGAAGAGCAGGAACGCTGGGTTTCGGAAGTGGGAGAAGTCCAGCATGTCCACAGCCAGGTCCCAGAAGTCCCACAGGCCGGCGTACCATTGGAGCTGGAAGTGAAGAGTGAAGTGGGGTTACTTAGGCGAACATTATGTGAATTGCAAGTGGGATAATTTACATTTATTATTCAAGTCCCAAATTAGGCAAAGACGCTTGGATTCATTTAATTGTCTATTTGAATTAGGGTTATACGTACGAATATAGATACTCAAACAAATAAAATTAACTATCAATGACAAGAGCAAAGATATTCGTATTCATCATACAAGTATCGGAATTCGATCCCGGAACCTTTGTAGCTTCTTTTTAGTTTGGAGTCAATAACCATGGTTGTCATGTGACCCCAAGATCATTAATATTCGATGTTTGTTTTAAAGATAGAATATATAATACTGTAGGAATATAGAATAAGTATTAAATATTTCATTGCTTAAGCTACACTACTCGACAGCTTCTCCAAGTCTTGAATGTCTCAAGTATCTTCAAAAACACAATTAAATATTCAAATTAGAAATAAGAACAGCGGGATACACAATGCAATAACTACTAACCTTTTCTTTAGCAATGGTGGTCATTGAATTCCTGAAGATGTTAGGGCAAGAGGACGCTCGCAAGCGGTATCTGTTGATGTTCAGCATGGCGCCTCTGTACGTCAGCGAGTGTCGATGCACCCGCAAGTCCTTGAGGAAGGCCGGAGGCTTCTTCGCTCCCCCAGTATTCCCAGTGACCGCTTGTCTTTTCAGCCATAAGGACAAAGCTGTCTTGTCTCCTACAGACGCACGATTCTCTGAAGGAGCCGTTGGTGATAAAGGTCCTGGTGAAGTAGTATCGGGAGACATCACCGCCCGAGGAGTAGACTGTTCGTGCAGACGTCCGCTGTCACTGAAGCTTCTAGATGGAAGCATTACTCCAGGGTAGTTGTGCGCTAAAATGGCATACGCGCGACCCTTGTTGGACATCATTTCGAAAACTTCTAGAGACACACTCTCGCCCCCTGTCATGAATGTCGGTAAGTCCACTAGAGAGCTAAATTGCGGCACGATCGGTGAAGAAACAGCTTCGACGTCTACGGTTTGAGGGATCTTTGCTGATCCCGCAGCGCTGCTTTTACTGTCCGAGAAACTATCGGCAGACGATCCGTAGCGCTTGTTACGCTTCCGCTCGCGTCTCCGTTTTCTCTCTTTCGCTTTTTCTTCGTTCATAGTCGTCGTCCAAGGCAGATCTCTGAAGAGCAGGCCGCAAACGGCCATGTTTAGGAAAAATCCGGCTAATATTAATGTCGTCCCTCGCCAACCGTACTCGTCTAGCAATACGTAGGTCAGCGGTGCGAATATAAAAGTCCCGATGCCGCTTCCGCATACCGATATGCCGGTCGCCAGCGATCGCTTTTTTTCGAAGTAGTAGGCAACAATAACTACTGCCGCCACGTAGCACAGACTCAGACCAAATCCGGCCATGATGCCGAATGTCAGAAACAGCGTTTCCATATTGTCAACAAAGGCGGAGATAACGAACCCGACAGCAGCCAACACCGAGCCGAAGATAGTCATCCGCCGACAGCCGTATCGGTCTGTTAAAAAGCTAGCAATCGGACCGGATAGTAAAGGCATCGCCATAAAGATACCTGCGATCCAGGCAGTCTTGCCTTTGCCCTCGCCGAAGTATTCTAGGAAGTGTGGATAGAACACCCCGAAGCTGAAGGTGATGCCGTCGGCGATGAGATTGACCATGAAGGAAGCGAAAACGACGACCCAGCCCCAGCCGCCGTCGGGCGGGCGCGCCTCGGTCAGCGACAACTCCTCGTCGTCGGAGGAGCTGGAGCTGGAGCTGGAGCCGCTGACGGACACGTTCGCCGGTGGCGACTGGGCATCGAACTGCACGTGCAACGACCGCCCGTTAGGTTTCCGCGTAACATTTTCACTGACACTTGCATTTCCACTGAGCGCTTCGCAAAGCAGCGGTTCGCTTTCGGGGATAGAAGGGAGCGCGCGCGGCGCGGGCCGCAGAGTCTCTGGATCTAAGGCCTCCGCGGGCGGGCAGGGCTCGTTGGTTTCGCGGGCTGGTCCTTGGAGCGGCCCACCGTTCGGGCGCTCCGAGGGCGGCGACACGGGCGCGTCCATACCGACAGGGCGCGGCGGAACTGCGCGGGGTCACCAGTCCGCCGGGCTTCCATGCGGACACCGCACACCCGTCGTGATCTCATGCTGGAAAAAAAACGAAAAAGCACGTAAAGAAAACAATAGTCTGACAACTGTAAAACCTTTTCCTTTTTTTGGCTAGCCCTGTGGCCCTTATTTGACTAATGTCTTAAAATTTGGTAAACACAATTTAGTATGATAGCGGACTCCCAAACACGAAGTTTCGCAGCTATTTGTCTCGGTGTGCATAATCTAGCCTTAACACAACAAAATGTTGTTTCAGAGTTCATTTGTTTCTAGAATTGATCCTGTGTGGGACCTTACGATATTGGTTACGAAAGAAGCTAGTTATCCCGTGAGAGGAAGCCAGCATAATGGCGAGGTTTGCAGCGGATGCCCAAAGTGCTAAATCGGCCGATCTTCTGCATCGCTGATTGGGACACAATGAGAGGCCGCGGTGGCCGAAGTATTAATAGATTCTAAGCGATCATCGTAAGATGTCAATTTGAAACTGCTGTTTTTAAAGAACTGTGTAAAAATATATAACCGCGTTAGTTAAAATCCACGTTTCCCCTCCTCTCACCTTATAATGTATGTTATAAGGATTTCAATTTTCAAATAATGTGATGCTAGATTCTGCACATCTCCGAGTCCAGTCCTGGTCATTGAAGACGGAGCTTAGAGAAATTGATAGTTTCGGAAGGGATGCATATAGAAAATAATGACAAAATACAATGGAATGGAAATATTATTCATATCTTCATGGACCATAGATACAATTTTTGACATATTGCGTATAACTTTGGTAAGAATGTTCTAATTGCTACTTCCAAACTTCTTCCTGTTTAGATAAGTAATCAGTAGCCCTCAGCAACTCAAAGTCCCTTATCCTTGCAGTAAATTACTGTCAAATTACGATTTGGTTCAATTGACAATGAAATATGATTTTTTTGTTTAATCTCGATCTTATCACTTGTAAATCTGTTACTGATAAATGTTACTACGAATTTAGACAGCGCTTTGTCACGATAACTTGATAAGGTTATCCAATAAGTATTATGTCATCAAAAAATATCGACTCGTTATGGTTTGCACTGCACTCTAGATTTAGTAAATCAAAAGTTACCAGTCATTTTCGTCCGTCATCGTGTCATTTTCGTTTCTAACACTCTTCATTTATTTGTGCTAAGAAAAAGCCAGCTTTCTGGTCATATAATGTTCGCTGGCATAATTTTTATAACCGCGCCTTATGCCCAGTTTTACGATAGGATGGGTATTGTAAATGCATGTATGCGAGAGTGACCAGCGCTCTCTATTGCCAACTGCGAACTGTAGACTCCAGCATCGCTGTATAGAATAGAAGGCAAGGGGAAACCACCACATTATTATCCCGAGAAAGTCTTCGTCAAAAGTGTCTTAGGAGATCTTTATGTACACGCCGCTACTGGTAATAAGCAAATTCTGTAACATATTCCCGGCTCGTATGAGCCTTTTCAAAATTCCCTTTGCGTCCCGAGACTAGCTGCAATGCAGTTTGACCCTCACGCCCGGCACGAAATGCTCGCATACATTAATGTTTTATGTACACAAGGGAGATAAAAACGCATCTAAGCCAAATGGGATAAGCAGTTTTGTGAAACTCAGAGTTGCCATTTGAATTTTACCCGGGTGACGTGCTTTGAGCTGAGAAAACTTTTCGAGTTGAATGTCTCTACTCTATTTACTGGGGAGGAACCAAAATAACAGTATATTTTGCTATGTTAGACAAACATAATGGAATGAAGTCTTTGAAGTAAGTTATATTGATATTGTCGTGGTCATCTTCGATGTAACAGATAATAACGATAGTAAGGTTCTAGAATTTTCATGATCTGCTAGAATAATTCGTTAAAAGGTAGTACAAAACAAAACAAATGGATTAGGCATTATACGGCACTACAGTGTACAAGTAGATTGATGATAATGAAACCAGATTGGATTCTTCAATTAACTGAAATGAATGAACATTAAATAAATAAACGCGTAAAAATATGGCTTTCCCGGCATACAGTTTACAATTTCAAAGCAGAAGTAGCTTTAGCTCGGCAAATGTGGTCACGTAAAGGACAACATAAAAATTCCATTTGCGAGCACATTTCAAAGTTAAAATAAATTTTAACCGCGCTGTCAGAATTCTAAATTTCAGGCTTCATAACCACGAATGTTTGTGACAGTTTTCAGGAGGAACTTGCTGAATATTTTGTGTGTTTAAGGTACTTAGATTTTACGATTAATACATAGCCTAATAATACCAAAATAAACAAGTATTTAGGCGTTGTGGTCTAACGGTCTCCATTAGAGAACTTTTAACGTTCTCGAAACATCGGCCATCAATTCTACGAGCCATGTGCCCTGCTCTTTGTCACTTCACTTAAGCATCAATATTGTTGTTTGCTTTGTTAACGCAATAATATTGGCACTGTCATTTGGTGTGCCTCGCAACTTGACCTTACTCGAAACTGCGGACCGACAGTCTTGTTGCAAATTTATTTAAATAAGCTAATGTGTGTACTTCCTTGATAAACGTAAACGGTATCTGAAGTAGTCAATCAAAATATTTTAGGAAGAGTTACACACGAAAAGTAAAACAGAAATGAGCCTAGATTTCACATTTGTTACAGCGAAGATGTAATAAGAGGTAAAGTTTCCTTCAGCTAACGTATTCTCATTTAGTACACATTGTAACAATAACAAAACAACTTTTACTCAGTTAATCGGAAATATATGAACAAGCGATGATACAAGGAAAAGTTGATTTGCTTATCTTACAACGAAAACACAAGTTACGTAAACCATCGAAAGAAAACAGCAGAAGAATAATAAAAACAAATGTATGCAGACGCAAAAAAACTAGACGACACAACATACCGCGTTATCAACGTACGCAATTTAAGAAAGAAAATAATTTGGAGATGTAACGGACGCAGACTGGCTGCGATCCAGCCGACGTTTTGCGTCAAAGATTATAAATAATCGAAATATTTGGCGACACGTACAAGCCAAAAGCGGCGGATAAACATGGCAACCCGAATACTCGAGAAACTATGTTCACTTGAGAATATATGCGATCGTTTGGCAAAACACCAGTAAAAGCAGTCCTAGGCTCATAAAATTTAGTATGTAGTAAGAGTTCGCTTTTATTCTAACATTACTTTGATTATAGTGTTACTAACAACAGTGAACTCGATGTTTCTAGAAAATGTATAAAGATACCGTATACACACTGTGCCAATAGGTACACGTGTAAGGACGTACTATAGGTATTTTTTAGTTATGGATATCCAAGAATAGGGCAGAAAAATTACTTCAGAAACCTGCAAACAGAAACTGAAGCCCTTAAGGGCTAAGGTTGTTTTCCAAGGCCTCCAGCTATCAAGGGCGAAAGGTCACTGTTTTGTGATTTCGCTAGGCGGCGACATTTGGATCTCCCGAGACGTAAAGTTCACGAGACTATAAGTAATTACTTTAATGTCTTATGAAAACATGAACCAGTTTATGAGGTACGAATTAAAGATACTAAAGTTGGTACTCGTATATTAAGCATGTAATCATTTGCGTCTCTAACTCCGCTCGATTAGTCAAAAGAGGTTTGTTTTGAAGAATAAGTCTTTCGGGTGCCAGAAACACTACACGACACTAAAACTTGTAAGCGAGTGCTTAATAGTATTTTTTACTGCTAAAGTTTTCGAAACAGAACAGATTCTGCATTTCACGAAACTCTATTACAAATAAATTGACTTCGCAACCTGATAACACCAGAATATTCGAAATGTTTATCTCGTATATTTCTCAAAGTAATATCCCGTCTGGAATTGAACAACACCTAATCCATCACTCGGAGAGACGGGTGTAAAGTGCCGCAATTCCAGCACTTTGAAGAATCTCCAATTTAGTATTGTGGTTTTGCCTTTCAGAATTGAATCATTGCTTTACGTATAAGGCGAAGTGAGTATTAATGGGAATATTAGGAATCATGGAATCAAATGTTAACTTCTTTTTCTAATTAGGTACGTTTTTGGTGGGGCGACCGCTACTCTGTTCGGTGTTCGATGTAAACTAGGGAAATAAAGATAAAGATAAGACTAGTTTTCATGAAGAAACAATAGTTTTGGTAAATCAATTCTACTTTTAGAGACCATAGCTTTTACTGTTATATTAATTTTAACGTGATGCCTTCACAGGTTCTTGAGTAATATGGTCTTTGTGGACTGATGGACAATAGAAGTAATCCTATAAATGATTCGTGTCATAGGTATACACCGTGTCTTAAAATGAATCCAGGCCAGGAGAAGACTTAAAATTGTGTATGTACACACCTCGGGCGGTGATAAAGAAAGCCCAGGTTCACCACCCTCGGAACTGAACTATTCTGTTGTTGTTAGGTTGACAAATAATGTTTCCAAACGGCTGATGTTCGAAACGAATGGGTTATCATAATTTTGAATCAAACGTTTCAATGAGAAATCTTTACAGGAGTGTTCTGTTAAATTAGCACAACTAATTGCACAAAGTAATTCTAGGACGCCATCCATAGGACTAAGTCTTCTGGCTCTAATTGAAATCACAACTAAATTAGTAACAGGGTCTGTAACATTAAGTTTCACCTCAGCCCTAACCCTAACTACCCCTACAGGCCTGTTTGCTCACTTCGCCCTATTTGTCTTAATTAACTAAGGTTCCCGTGTTTTGTAACAAGTTTACTAACTTTATGGACCAGCAATTTCTCATGGCGTCGGGTTATAATCTAAAAAATCAATTTGATTTGGGTATTACTGTGACTTTCTGTCAAGTTTCTTGCGCCACATTCTTCTTCGCAGTGATGGTCTTTCAAAAAGCGCTGGTAGCTTAAAACAAAGCCTTTTGTTTTGTTTACTCATATTGATAATTTCATTTTAGGGTTGCGGCGTGCACGGGGCGAGCAAATCGCCGAGAAATCGTCGGACAAATCGCTAGTGTGTTACACTCAATGTTCGCGAACTTCACGAATGCGTGATATATTATTATTTAAGTTATAAACACGAATTAGTTCAGTAGGAAGGACTCTTTCACTCTCTGGTTTAGTTTTCAGTTATTATTAGTTAACAGTACTTACATATTTTCGTTCGGTTACTTATGGGACAAACTGAACCTAGCCAATTACTGTCTATTACTAATTTAGGTTAAATTAACAGACAACCCAGACTGCCAACTATGTATGAATTATTAAAAAAATATTAGGGCTAGTTTTAACTCAAGCCTTTTTATTCTGAGAGGATCCCTGTGCCCAGCTGTGGGACCAGACGAGGCGAGGGTGTTTTTACTTGACTGCGCCAGAACGTTATGTTGTTTTTATAATTGTTATGCTCCGCGTTCAGGTTTTCGTAAAATTGCACTTCACTCTTTCGTTTACGCAGACAACAGTAATTTTTGCCTTTGATCGCACTTTTTAACATATTTAGAACATCTCTCTTTTGAAGTACTAAACATTTGGAGAGTTATATATTTATTATGTTTGTGCGGAGCAGCTCTTCCTCGCCAAATCGCAATACCTACTTAAAGTAATCTTGTAAGAAGCGCCCATATGTTATAATAATTATTAGTTATGTTTTCTGTTAAATGATGCTATTCACTATAACACATAATTAACGCTCAAATCTAGGTCACCAAGCTTATTAAAGTGAAATCAACAACTTTTCTGTCATAACATTAATCTATTTGTTATAAAAGGTTGTTTATATTATTACTTAACCCTGGGTTAGCACTTAAACCAAAGTAATACTTAAGGTTAACCCTGGTCTGCAAACTCGACGAGTTCGCCTAACTAACGCAAGTTAAGATCTGACTATCTATACATACAAACATGACACGCCTCTTTCCCATAGGGTAGGCAGAGACTACTTTGTTCCACTTGCTACGATCCTGGCATACCTCTACATCAGAGGTGGCCAACAGGTCGATCGCGATCGACCGGTCGATCGCGACTGTTAGTCCAGTCGATCGTGGCAAGGCAAAAAATATAAATACGTAGACCAGACTGCGCATCGTAATCACCAACTGCTTATTTAAGGTTTCATGAAGTATGTAACTGGTAGATCGCACAGGATTTCGTTAGTAAACAGGAGATCTTGGCTCTAATCAAGTTGGCCACCCCTGCTCTACATACATGCTCGCCGGTATCGGGTACTTCTGACCTGACCTTTTTTCAAAACGTCTCCCATTTGGCCCCGGAACGTCCGTCTAGGCCTTCTCCTCCCAACGCAATCATTCACACTCCCCATATAGATCTGTTTAGTTAGCCCTATCTATATCTGCATATTTTGATAAATCCATCCCATTTCTTGTCTATGCCATAAAATAAATCTTTACACAAAGTTTCAGCTATCTAGGTCTAAGGTTTGAGTTGATAATTGATGAGATCAGTCAGCGGTGGCGTGGCGTCAAGTATACCAGAAGGCAAGCCGAAGGGAATGTAACTAGCCTTTTCCTCTAATTCTGCACAATACAGTGCCCAACTGCCTTAAAATAGCAAGCCAGTGGGAATCGAGTTTTATGGACGCCACACCACTGTCAGTCAGAAGGAGAATTTTATTTTTAAGATAACACCTTTCGAATGTAAGGAAATATAAATCAACGGTGGCCAGCAAACCAGGAAACAACTAAACGACTTCAGGGGACATAAAACAATATAAAGAGCATTAGGATTATAAAAGGCGGCGCTAGCTCGTGCCTTGTTCGTATCGAATTATCTAGTTGAGAACGGGAAGTCGCTTGTCACTCAATTGTCGACCTTACGATTAGTAGTCGAGCCACTCATTCGCTAATGGATGCTTAACTGTATTAAGCCAAAATCCTATTAGTTTCGGGAAATTAAAGAAACTGTCGTATACTCATTGAATTTGATTGACAGGATAAGAAAGTTGCTAAACGTTAAAAATTTATAGCCGCTATTCTTAATCTGTTTTAATTCTCCAGATGTCCATAAAAAGTGACTTCAATAAAGTTTTAAGTGGTTTTAACAATATTCTGGATTAATATGTTTTTATAGAGTGATAAAGATGCCGTCACGATTTTAAAAAAAGGTAGGTACTGTAGCACGACAAATAATGGCTATATCGACACATAAATTGATGTGCAGGGTATACAGAACAGGGTGTCAAGATCTAAAGGCCACGTTTAGCGTGATTGTGGGTGCAGGTGGAAAGAGGAATCAAAATGATGAGTTGCTAGTCGCACCGCCTATAGCATGATTCCTAAAATTTTCGCCAGTTTCCTCGCTGGGCTTTTATGATCTAAATTAAATGTTAATTCTGTTTTCATTCCTCCCAGACCAACATGGAACAAACGATAGTTACTGTATTAATAATAATAACAAAGCTGATAGGACATTTGAAACATATTTAACCGCTTCAGTTACAAATAAAGCAAATGAAAATTTTATCTTTAAACCAGAACCCACAAGTTCGTTTACTTCTACGCGTTATCAGTTTAATAATAAAAATGAACCTATCCGCTTTATTAAAATAGTGTTAAGTACACAAATATAATCTTGCTAGGTGCCGGGGTCGTAAGATAAAGCAGTGGTTATCGGACCACGAGGCACGACGCAAGTCTCGGTGCGATGCCCATTGCCCACGACACGGTATGTTTCGTGTCATTGGACATAACAGCGAAACACAAGTAAGTGACAGAAATAATGATGAACCTGATTTAACCGAATTAAATAGTATGAAAACTAATAGCAAAGACATTCCAAGTGATGTGGAAACATAATCAAATAAAGGATGTATTTTATAAGAAAAACGTATTAGACTAAAGGAAAGTGTAATGTCGTGCGAGAAACACCTACGTGCGTAGATGTTACATCATTGAGTGACGGTACTGATTATATTTATTAGTCAAGGAATAATATTATTAGCAATGTTGATATAAATAATTTTCAACCTCAAGGTAGTAATGAAACATAAGTATTATTTAGGACGTGAATATTTTTTTAGCTAATTACACAAAGCCTTGACGCAAACACCAGTAGAGGACATTATGTACGCAAACATGCAAATAAAATAGAATACATAAGAACTAAAGTTTTCAAAGTATTTTGTTGAAGATAAAATTACACTACATTTTTCAAACATACTCGGAATTTCATTCAGAACGTTGACGTAACAAAAGTTGCTATTGACTTTGTCCTAGCTCTTTACTTTACTTACACTTGTAATATTATTTATGCTTTCAATATGTTGCTGAAGGTACATGTAAGTTTAAATATCAACCAAATCACTTATTGAAATAGAAGTTGATGTTGACAACAGTACTAAACGTACAATAAAAACCGCGAAATATTATTAAGTAGTTGAAAAGCAACAAAAGAACGATATCATGTAAAGGGATCGTGATAAATAAGCGAAGAAGAGAAACGCAATTCGCACCGCGCGATTTTGGAACACTACATTTTCTAGAATATTTCTTCGGTAACGTTCTCGTGATAAATCGATCAACTCATATTTTTACATCCATATTTATTTTCAGACACACGCGATGCACGGTAACATTTGAAAATATAAACAAGACGCACCTCGTGTGACATCTTGGCAACGTCCCCGTTGTTCATTGGCTTGCCAAGATCCGATATTCTTAAAATGAGCATTTTTTACAAACGTCACTAATACATTCACTCGAAGTGGGCACAAACACTCAGAAAAACACCTCTCTCAAAATTACTTCCAACAGTAATAACAAAAACACTAATAAAAATAAAGTTTGTGAAGATGACAATTTGTCAAAAGATGTCTTAAATTTTTACGGGTTGTTTGGCGCGTGCGGTTGCGGCGACGCGCGCGAACTGGCCGGCGCGACGAACGTTTGTGGCCACTCATTATTTAATAGTCAGATAAAAGATTATCTATTGAGACGTCCTCGGTCAATATGACACTAAATTACGTATCTATCGCTGAATGGAGATCGAGAGTGAGCCATTGGTCATGTGACCAAGAAATTGGAGGTCCGCAACGGATTCAAGAAAATCGTTTAAAGTTTTTGCATTACGTAAATTATCTTGATCCAAAACTGGAATGGGAATAAGTTTGGCGAATAGAAGTTAATTTTAGTACATAAATCTGTCATTTGGGTGTGGTTTATTTCTAATAATTTTAGTAGTTTTCTGAATATTAACATTTACTTCGTAGGTATACGTACTTAAGGTATGTAAAAGTGAATGCATATTTTTGGGAACAAGATTTATTTAGACTATTTATTATTTATTTAAATTTAGATTTATTATGTAACGTTTTGAAAAAAGGTCTGGTCAGAAGTACCTACCCGAAACCGGCGAGTATGTTTGAAGAGATTGATGAATGTGGATGAAGCGAAAGGGGTATGTCAGGATCGTAGCAAGTGGAACAAAGTAGCTTCTGCCTACCCCTGTGGGAAAGAGGCGTGACGGCATGTATTGCGTGTACGAGTTATCAAAATTACCCTTTCGGGAATGCGTCACGCTCGAGTCGGTTGGTTATTGTAGGGATGCATGCACACGACAATTTATAAGTTTTGCGGTTAATTGTTTAACAGACAAATTAATTTAATTCATTGTAATTATTTGCAATTTTCGGTTAAGTTTGAGAATCCCCGTCTAGGTCAATCAAGTTATCAACAATGAACGCGACGTTATCAAAATTAGTGATATAGTACTCCTTACTCACTACGCGGACATGGCGCGAGCGCCTTCATCGAGGTCCATAACCGGCACACATTTGAAGATAAATGTCGTCAACCGCGATAACAATACTAAAGCACCGTAATCACAATTGGGTACACGACTACCTACATAAACGGCACTGATTGATAAAGAGCTATTTGAACAAACTGAAAGAACTGAATTGGAAAAGATTTGACTAAATACATTTCTTAAAGATCAAGCCACGGACGTTAGAAATCATTCAACGTGATAAACCGTTGGCGGGAAGGAGAGTACATATTTTATTCCAGATAAATCTGACGGCTGAGAGTACTCCATCCCTATCATAACTGACGTGAGTGAGCTAGAGGGTAGCACTTATCGAATAGAAATACGAATGGCTTCTTAAAAGGCATTAAGAATCCCTTGCGAGGCACGGCACGTTTTGCCCGGAAGGTTGGCGCGACGCGTCGTCTGACTTAGCAAAAGCCGGAAAACGATTTAGGAAATGGAAGGACTGACAAATTACTCTCAAACAACTCTTGAAGGACGAGAGGCTGTAATATCGGGTAGTATAAACCAAGAGTTCTAAGGAGATAAAGTTTTATTCGAAGTTTGATTTTGTAGTCTATATTGAACCATGAATCCGAACAATTATTGATTCTAAAGATAACAACAGCTGGTAACTTGTTCGTCTAAAATAAATACCGCAATAATTTGCAAATAATCCGGTTCTTGCCATCTTGGTTCGTATCTATCGTTTAGAAGTAAAAAGTTACTCCGCTCAAAATCACTCTGAGGAGAATACTAAGTATCATTAAAAAGTTTTTAACGATATTTAAATCGAAGCTTGTCGGGGCTTATACAATGAAAATTGTAAAGGTTTCGGCTCTAGGGTGATGACGTAACAACCTCGATATTGTTATTATGTGTAATGAAAGAAAACGCCATGCTCCGAGCCTGCCCGGGCCACAAGGTCAAGGTTGGGCTCAGCTGGGATAGCTGTAAAAACGATTTACTACATATATTGTGGGCGGAACAGTAGAGATTATAGAACCTTAGCGGCAGTATTTCAGCGATACAAAAGACACTTTTACAAAGGTTTCCATAATTATGATTGAATCGCGTGATTTACTCGAGGTTATGGGTAGTTTATCTTTTTACTTAATAATAATTGTAATAATAAGTGTTACACTTTAGTATAAATTAGGTACTTCAGTCATCTTTCAGATGAAATAAAACACTTTTGTTAATTTTCTTTCGAAGGACCAGATAAAAAGCTTCCTCGCTTTTCTAGAAACTAGGCTTATTGTCTAACTCGCTCGCAATCGCCATCGTGTTCATTTTGACAGTTCATGTATGAAAGTGACAGCTAGCTGATTCCGATGCCGACTGTCAGCCCATACATGAACTGTCAAAATGAACACGATGGCGATTGCGAGCGAGTTACATAATAAGCCTACGGGCCCAATAGTCAGTATCAATACAGCTCCTACGTATTTCCTATTTAGTTGATGCCTTTTTTGCCCCTTTCCCCCTAATCACCCATGGGACAAATACATTAGGTTATTAGGTCCAACCCTCCGATATTGGAACTGCTTGGATTGGATATTGATTTGATAGAAAGGTTGCCCAGGAGACGGCTGTAATGCTCTTCGACACGTTACGGTTTGATTAATAACACAAATTGCTTGTGAAATTGGGAAAGTGCCTTTTGTTTTAAAGTTATATCACACTAGTATTATAAAGGCGAAAGTTTGCGAGTGTGTGTGTGTGTATGTTTGTTAATTCTTCACGCGCAAACGGCTGGACGGATTTGTATAAAATTTGAAACGGAGATAGCTGGTACCCTAGATTAACGCAGCGCAGATGATAAAAGCCCATCGAGGGAATGAGCGAAAATCAATAGGAATTATGTTACAGGCGATGCGGCTAGCAACCCATCACTATTTTGATTCCATTTTTTGCCATCTATGCGCCCACAATCTTACTAATTGTGGCCTAGGTCTTGCCACCTTAGGATCTGTCTACCCCGTAAGGGATAAAGACGTGATTTGTGTATGTGTACTTTTTCTTTAGGCTTTAACAAATACACTGACAATCCTTTGACAAAAGGCCCCGTGTAACATTTTGATAATGCGAAATACAGATGAAGAAAACGTCTAACTTATAAATATAATGATAGACGTCTTCGATTATTTAGCATGCGTATATAACGAACTGAGTGGAGTATCTATTTGTTTCGTAGTATATGAAATAAAGCAGAGGGCATCGACATGGCGTGGGCGCCGCCATATGATCGGCCGTTGACCGAGTCGTGACCAAGGCACTTTGAAGGACGTCTTGTAGCGACATGATAATGTTAATCAGAATGTAATTGAGCAATATTATGTAATGACACTACGACAACATCAATTATTCAGAGCCACAGCACTTGTACATATCTAGAATCAACCATGTTGCCACAAAAACTTAGGCAATACGACGTATAGACTTTCAGAGTTGAATCTACCAACATTGGTGGAGCGTAGAAGGCGAGGTGATCTTATCGAGACACATAATAAGATTTTACATGACCACTACAACGTCCCAGACATAAGAAACATGTTCAATATTAGTAAAAATACACGTTTGAGAGGGCATTCTTTAAAACTAATCAAGCAGCCAAGCGCAAGCAACCCCAGAAAATATTTCCTATCTAACCGTATTGTGAACTCGTGGAACGCACTCCCCGAACTTGCGATAAGTGCACCTTCAGTGAACAGTTTTAAAAATAGACTAGTGACTAGACATTTATTTAAAAAGTCAGAGAACACAAGTGCAGTGACAGGTATACACGTATCAGCTCAAAGAGCTGCTAGTGTATTATTTTAAATAATAATAATAGTTCAGTTCCCAAAAAAAAAAAAAAAAAAAATAGTTCAGTTCATACCACGACCGGATAGCCTAGTGTTAAGTGACCCTGACTAAGAAGCTAGAGGTCCTGGTTTTGAATACCGGTAGGGGCAGACAGTTGTATGATGAATACGAATGTTTGTGCTCGAGTCATGGATGTTGTATGTATATAAGTATGTATTTATCTACATTATATAAGTATGTTTATCCGTTGCCTGGTACCCATAACTTTGCTTAGTTTGGGGCTGGGTCAATTGGTGTAATTTGTCCCAAAATATTTATTTATTTTATTTATAGGAAACTGTGCGGCGACGAACTTTGTTTACAATATGTAGCGATAATTCAAACAGGCAAAAACTTCAATAACATCATCCAACATTATGTAAAAATGCAAGCGGATAGTTGGATGCTGGATCAATACAAACCATTCTGTTTTAAGTAGGTACTGAACAGCATCTGTATGCAAAGCTAAGTACAGTTTCATTCCATATTGCTGGTCCAGCAGATTTTCTGAATATGCACGGTTGAGAGCGTAGTCAAATTTTAATTTTACTGCGAGTTTTGCGGTAAGGTTTTAATAAAATTCGTTTCATGATAAGATTACGGCTTTCTGTTTTATCTTGGCGAGGTAATAATGGAATTTTAAGGAACAAGAGTTTTTAATAAAGAATGTCTGGGTAACCGACTTGTGACATGAAAGAAGATATTCACGTGCCTTATTAAATTTTAAGGCTGGAACAAAACTTCTCTATCATCATGATATCAGCCAAGACGTCTACTGTTGGCTATAGGCCAATAGGCCTCTCCCATAGACCTCCAGATTCCCCGGTTGGAAGCGGCTTGCGTTCACCGTGAATCCGCGCCTTTATCAAGATCAATTCGGTATCACGGTGTATACGATGGTTGCAATTGTGTGCGAGGCGTGCAAGGCTAATATTGGCGTAACTCAAAAACGGGTTAAATGTACCAGCGATGCCTGTGATCGCCTATATCATTCAGAATGTGTGCAATTCGACTCTTCTACGCCAAGAGCTACCTGGATATGCCCGCTATGCATGGTGGGTCAAAAAAGGGGTGACAATACTAATACCCCGGTCCGAGCTGGCCGATACGCGCCGCCGACTCTGCAGCCAGTGCTGTCGACTCCTGATGATGTTTCGGATATATATATTGAGCGCCATAATAGCATCCTAGAGGAGCTTAGATCTTTTCGGGCTCAGGTGTCTATGCAACTCGGTGAGCACAGCGAATCATTTAAGCGACTTGAAACTATGTGTAATGGATTGAAGGATAACATTAACGATCTTCAGAGTAGGGTCGATGTCTTGGAATTAAAAACAAAACTTATTGACAGCATCGAAGGTCAACTGAGCAACTTGATGCAGAAGAATGAAAGGCTAGAGGCGGAGCTGAGGGATATGCGCAACAAAGTGGACGTCTTAGAAGTAAATAGGAGCCGTATTGATGATGTTGAGGGTCAAATGGGCAAGTTAATGGAGAAAAATGAAAAATTGGAGGCAGATCAAAATTCGAGGGATCAAAGGGAACGCAGAAATAACATGGAAATATCCGGTATCCCGCAGTATCCAAATGAGGACGTGAACGCTATTGTTAGCAGATTGGCTGAAGCCGTGGGAACATCTTTAACTGCTGACGACGTGGAATGGGTTTATCGGGTACGGTCGTCCAGTAACGCATCAGATGAGGAGCCCGACGCGACTAGCAACACAGGGGCGTCGTTTGCAACCGTAGCCAAGACCCCCAGAGGAGCTGGGCCCGCTCGCATATTGATGCGTTTCCGTACTTTAGAGAAAAAGGCCGATTTCTTCGCAGCAGAAAAGGAGAAGAGACTCAGCAACGGAGGGACCGGCGTTACTTCAGATACGCTGGGCTTTCCTGGAGAATCACGGAGGATCTATATTGCTGACAATTTAACCCCAGCTAACCGGCATTTGCTGCGTGCTACGAAGGACAAAGCAAGCGAGAAGTTTTACAAATACGCTTGGGTAAAGGACTGCCGCATCTTTGTCCGTAAAGCGGACAAGTCAAAGGTTATTCGTGTGAACTGTATGAAGGACTTGAATAGTCTCTAGGTGCTTGTATAAGTTGTAAAGGGTGTTTTTAGGAATGTTAATCTGAGGATATCGTTGTTAAATGTTAGATCGCTAAGTACTGGTGGGGATGAACTCCGAGAAACAATCAAAACTGAAATACCGGACATAACCGCCATTACCGAAACCTGGCTGACTGATTCATCTGACGTAAAATATTATAATATACCAGGCTACTGTTTATACATAAGGTTCGTGGATCAGGTCGGCGGGGAGGAGGAGTTGGCGCGTATGTTCGAAACGATATTGCGGCGCGTAAACTGAATGTTCCGGATCGTGATCTTGAGCAACTATGGTTGGAAGTAAAAGTAAAAAAATTGAAAATTTGCATCGGTATAATTTACCGCCCGCCAGACTACAATTTTCACCGTTTTCTTGACGACTTGGGTGATGCTTTGGCGGACATTGGGCCTTTATATGAAAACGTCTTTTTGGTAGGGGACATTAATTTGGACCTGCTTTCCGTGAACGGTAGCTGTCAGTCTCAATTTGGTGACCTATTGCTTGAACACGGCTTACACCAGGTGGTTAGGGAAGCCACCCGTGTCGCTCAAAATAGCAGTACTCTTATTGACGTTATATGTTGTTGTACGCGCTTAAAGGCTAAGAGTGTTCACGTGCGACACAACGACTCCCTAAGTGATCATGGTTTTATAACAGCTGAATTTCCAGTAAAAATTTGCAGACCACGTCCAAGAATTGCAGAATATAGGCCATTCAATGACTTTGATTTGGCCACCTATGAAACGGCATCGTCGGTAACGCCTTGGGAATGGGTTTTGGATTGTGGCGGTGACTTGGACGCGATGGTCGAATGCTTTAGTTTTTTAATTTTGCAGTTATTTGATCACTTTGTACCGGAACGCACTAAAGTGTTTAAAAGCCCGCCAACACCTTGGATAACTGACAGTATAAGAGCCATGCGAATTGACAGGGATAAAGCTTGCTCATTAGCTAAAAAAACTGGTAACCCTGATCATCTAAATACGTACAAGTCATTTCGTAATATCGTAACCAACGCTGTCCGCACGGAGAAACATCATTATTTTACGCGGAAGGTAAATAATTGCTCCACGAATCCACGTAAGATGTGGGTTGAAGTAAAGAAAGCTTTGGGGACAAACGTTAAAGCCTCTCTGCCATCCCATATTTGTAATCCGAGCGAAATTAATAAATCTTTTCTCGACACAGTACCGCAAACGCGTAATAATCCGGAATTAAACTTTACATATTCAAATACACACTTTTCAAACAACACTTTTTCGTTTAGTGAAATTCCTTCAGATGGTATATTAAAAATAATTAATTCTATATCGTCCGATGCAACGGGTATAGATGGCATATCATTAAGAATGATTAAACTTACTTTACCATATTCACTCCCGGCAATAGCTTGCATTATAAATACCTCCCTTAGAATGGGACGCTTTCCTGTGTTTTGGCGGACTGCGCTTATTAAGCCTATTCCTAAAAAATCTCCGGTCGAGAGTGTTACGGACCTTAGGCCAATTGGACTGCTGCCAGCTTTGTCCAAGGTGTTGGAGAAAGCAGTTCATCAGCAGTTGTTCCCTTTCTTTGAGCAAAATGACATCTTGCCACGTGAGCAGTCCGGCTTTAGGAAGAACCATAGCACTACCACAGCACTCCTACACATAGTTGATGAACTTTTGGCTGCCTCTGACGAGAATAAAGCGTCTGTCCTTGTCCTGTTGGATTACAGCCGCGCCTTTGACTGTTTGAATTTGGATATTCTTCTTGCAAAGTTGAAATATTATGGTTGCGACGAAAGGGTTTGTTCTTGGTTTAGTAGCTATTTTGACAGTAGGACGCAATTGGTGGAGTGCCAAAATACCGAAGGGGTAAGGTGCCGATCCGAACCGTTGCTAATCCGTAGAGGGGTGGTACAGGGGTCCATTCTGGGCCCGACACTGTATTCACTTTACACTGCTGATCTGCTTGGTTGCACAAAATCTGGCCTCGCGCATATGTATGCTGATGACACGCAGGTGATTATACGAGCCGACCCTAATGAGATCGATATCATAAACGCAGTCCGAAATCTGAACGCGGATCTTGTGTCGATAGGAAAATGGTCGGAGAGTCATGGGCTCGTATTGAATGCACAAAAATGCAAATATATAGTTCTTGGGACAAAACGCCAGATTGATATGGTTCGACGGTACTCGCCTCCTATCATGGTTAATAATGCTCCGATAGAGGAGTCTTTAGTAGTCAGAAACCTTGGAATGCTATTTGACGGTGGGTTGAGGTTTGAAGAGCATGTCAAGGCTATGACTGGTAAGTGCTATGGCGCGCTCAAAACCCTATACAGGATTCGCCCTTTCTTAAGCACACCCGTTAGACTGCGGTTAACGAACGCATTGGTGTTATCGAACCTAGACTATTGTGACGTGGTTTATGGTCCCTGTCTTTACAAGGAAACGGAGAAAAAAGTGCAGCGCGTTCAGAACTCGTGTATGCGATATTGTTTCAATATTGACCGGAAATCTCATATCACGCCGTACTTGAATACCTACGATATCCTCAACATGCAAAACAGACGTAAGTTCAAGTTGGGATCACTGGTTTTTAACTTAAAATGGAGTGGTCGGCCGGGTTATCTGTACGACAAACTGAGGTGGTGCGGTGAGAACAGTAGGACTGGCTCATTGCGAGTACCACATATTCATAGGTTAGTATCGTTTAGGGGCAGTTTCCGATTTGCAGCAACAAAATGCTGGAACGATCTGCCCCCACCCATAAAAAAGGCTAGATCACCATATAGTTTTAAGAGACTTTGCAAACAATGGCTTTTGTCGCAACAAAAAACATCCTGTGTCTGGACGACCGTGGAGCCCCTTAGTTAATTACCTTTTGTTACGCTTTCATTGGTTGGTCAAATCGATTGCTTAGTGTGAAGGTAGTGTATTTTGGTATATGAAGTTTGCATTAAATTTGGCATCGGTCTTTTGTTGATTTTAAATTTTAAATTTCTGCCTCTAAACGTGTCAATGTTGTTCTCGGCATGTGTATATTAATTACTATGTAATGCTCTAGTGTTATTATTGTGGTGTTATGTTGTCGCTGTGGCAGCGCGACTACCGTAGTTTAGTTAAGTTAGTTTAGTTTGGTTGGAGACTGAAAAACAGCGACCCCGCTGAGTCTCCCTTCCATTTTACCTTCGCATCTAATTCTACTTTGTAATTTTTGAATTTTTGTGATTTTTTTTTTGTGTTGGTGAATAAAAATTTCTTCTATTCTATTCTATTCTATTCTATTCTATTCTATCAAATAGGAGACGTTTTGGAAAAAGGTCAGGTCAGGAGTACCCGAAACCGAAACCGACGAGCATGTATGAAGAGATTGATGAGGGTGGATGAAGCGAAAGAAGTATGTTAGGATCGTAGTAAGTGGAACAAAGTAGTCTCTGCCTACCGCTGTGGGAAAGAGGCGTGACGGTATGTATGTATCTATTCAATTTAATATAATAAAAATGTTTGAATCGCGGTATCAACCATGTGTCAATCCGGTTGATCGCGCTCTAGCACATGCGTAATAAAGAGAATGGAATTATGAACAATCAATTTAACAAAAGACATTTTACGCGTATTGAATGACGAATAAAAATAAGTCTGACGACTTATAGTATAAGATTAATAATTAAAACTATGGTTCAACCACAGTTATTGACGCATCTCGGTAGACAGCGTCTTGATATAATTATTAGACCGAGATCAGAATGAGATTGATAACTTAACCTAAAAATTACATTTTTGATACAAGCTTTTTTGCTGACTGTATTTTTCGTTGAGTGCACTTGTATTGTCATTCGTCCTACATAAGTGCACCAAATTTCAAGTCAATCGGACCAACCGTTGAAGAGTTCCCTCCGGCGGAGACGGTCCTGACCACTCCACCAGAATTCTACTACCAGATTATTGTATTGTAATTGACGACCAATTCATAACGTTCAGGAAACAGACGCAGGCATTCCCTAATCCCATCCCTCAGCTATCAGGATAACAAAGGACAAATGAAAATGCTTCGAATTTTTTTCTGGATACATACCTACTTTAATCACGTCTTTATCCCTTACGGGGCAGACAGAGCCTGAAAAAACAAGACCTAAAGGCCACTTTTAGCATGATTGATTTTCTGGATGCTGACAACATAAGGGTGATGTCCCTTTTGACATTAGACTACATTAATAGTGGAATCTTTTTTTTAAATGCTCATATATGGAACACCGCTAAATTACGCCCGATTCAATTATTACTTCACTATAGGTCTAAAATCGTGCAAAATTTATTCAACACTTTCAGAACGCTTTTGTTACCAGGACCAATTTGCGGTCAGGGTACATAAATCACCCCGGGAGCGCTACGGTCATGAATCACGCGATTCTACACAATAACACTGTACACACACCTATAGTTTGTAGTCAATTGCGTAACCAACCACAAGTAGTTATACCTTATTGGAACCACAAAAACTTACGTAATCCTACAATATCTTTTGCGTTACTTCCCATCATCGCGTGATAGTAGATCCTACAATCTCCACTGCGTTGCTTCCCATCATCGCGTGTTAGTAGATCCTACAATATCCACTGCGTTAGTGATAACAGTCAAAAGACCATGCAATGCATGCATGTATAAGTTTAAAATAACAGCTGCAATTAAATTAACAACGTACTATACACGAGTTACGTTGGCAGTACTTGATTATGGTATTGTCATTCGGCTTCTATACAATGTACCAAATTATAAGTCAATTGGCCCCTTAGAAGCGGGTGACGATGAGAAATCGAGTAGCAAGATTTGATATCATCGTCTGATAGTCATAATAATTAGCAAATTAGATAAAACCACTATAATATGAAAACGTTTCACCCAACGCATTCGGATCAAATATAGTAGCGGAACCAAATTTTGTCATTTAAAGAAAGCAAATTCTTTTATCAGGATTTTCCCGTCTTCTATAGCAACAGCAACCATTTGTTGTTGACTCATCTTGTTGACGAAACGTTAACTAGGCATTAAGGATGCACGCGAAACCATAAAAGCAAAGCTTTAATGCCATGAGATGCGATACGTTGCTTCCGTTCCCGTAACAGTAGCTAAGAATGTAGCCTATCACATGAGGCCATTTGACGAAATTTATCAAGCAAAAATGCGTCACTGCTCCGCCCCGGCAGCTGACATGTGGCTACTAATTGCTGTTAGTTCCGATTCTGAGAACATACTGGAACGTAGAACGTTATCAATGAGATTACGCAACGCTGTAAATAGCGAATAAGATAGCGAGAAAACGTGGACTGGTCACATCAGCTGTGTTCTAAACGAACTCCGACAGTGGAGTCATCGTTCCACTTCACACACAAAACCTTACACGTTCAGTAAAAGGCATTATTCAAGGAACTAAATCAAACACCGAATGATACTTAATATTATAATAGCGAAGGTTTGTTTCTTCTTCGCGTATTTACACGAGATTTGAAACAGAGATACTTCATACCCTAACTTAAAGCGTATGGTACTTTTTATTTCGATATTTCCAGGGGATTGGGATCTACGTATGAATATTCCAAAGCTTTAACCATTAAGTCTGTGTAGTGTAGAGTACACTCTTTAAAGCTAAGACCTGAGCCAAAAATATAATCTATTTAATTTAGAGGGCGCAGTGTAGGATGCAGGAGGACGGGATGCATTCTATGCAGACTAAGTCACGAGCAAAAGCTTGTGCAAATTTAAACTAATTAGTTCCTATAAACGATTGTGCTAGTGCAGGCACAGATATAAATAAGAGTCGGAAAGACTTGAATCACCATGCGGAAACTAATTCAATCAGGACTCATGAAAAGGCAATTTTGCATAGCTCTCAGTCTAAAGCACCACACCACATGTGACCTGAATCAGCGCGTCTCGGGAATTCTATTCTTGAAAATGGGCGTAAAAGCGCTGACAGTGAACTAGACGGAGCGTAGAAATAGCATGACCTCAATAAGTTTAGTCTTCGGAATGGAGTCTACTTATCGCTAATTGGCAAAGGTATTAATTAAAGCTAGATAAGACATAGGAATTGATTAAGAAGTGAAATTTTGTGATAGCGAACGAAGCGTTGAAAGCTAGGATAGGAAATGCAAACCGATGCTGTCAGTCAATTATTACAATTATGAAAGCCCATGAAGGAATATAGAAAACTATCAGCTTTATTTTAAGTGAAATACTAATTCGAACTCCATATATGGGTATAACGACAGCATTTTTCAATTTAACTGACCATGTATGGCGTTTTAATGTCGTGTCCGTAAATCATAGAGACAATAACAAAGCTCGTAAAATAATCGAGTATGTTAATAGGTATGGTATAGTCTCAAACTTTCGTTACAAAAGCGGACCTCTATACCGACAAATAATAGCATCGTAGTTTGTAAGCAAATGCTCTTATTTATTAAAAAAGAAGCAACTTCCTTTGGACGCAGTCGAGCGAGTCATTGGCGTACATTCTTCAATGCCATTTAGGCTACAGCTATAACTCACTAACAACTATAGTAGCAGACTAGTTCTGGAACTATAAGCTAGTGCCAAAATGTGCACTGAACTGAACTCTGATTTGAAACTTCGCTTCAGTAACTTTGTAATGCATATGCAGAAATTGCAGTAAATCACTGCGTATTTGATTTATTTAAGAGCATAAAAGATGCAGAGATAAACTTCACTCTTCACTATATATTGTAAAACGTCCTCCGCGTCTGTCTATCTGTTTGCGATAAACTCAAATCTACTGAAAACCAATAGATAGGGTGATTTATGAGGGTTTAGGGCAATATTTGTCAAGGTTTTGTTTTGTGTAAATTGCTTGAAATATGACGATAATTCTGGCAGATCCATGTGTCTACATTGCACCCGTTCTATGTCAGGGCGGGTCGCTAACTTGTATCTAAGTAAGGAGATGAAACTATGTCGGGTACAAAGTTTTGGATACAAAAAGGGACTATGAAGTATATACCTATGTTTTGTGCGTGACCTAAATAATAGCTATGATATAAATTAAACGTGTTGCTATAAGAGTAAGTTAACAACCAACCAACGGATGTTGGCAGACGCAGAGAAGATAAGAAAAACATGTGTAAAACAAGCAGCAATGTAGAATATATATATTAAAAGATGAAATTCGGAGCAAAATATGCACTAGTAACGACGAGTTTTGCGAAGTATACGGTAGTAAAACGCCAATATTTATCCACGTACAGCACGACATTTTACGAACAAGACACATTAAATATCGCCATCTATGTATGTAGTAGGTTTTTGGTGTTTTAGCCCTTGCCTTTGCCACTTTTGACAGACTCAGACAAGACAAAACAGGTATTTCGCTGTAACCTTAGTTTAATCCCAAAGTCATCAACAAAAAGTGTCTTAGTAAAGAAAATATACATAATAAGAAACGTCTATCCTACATAACGTGTATAACAAATTTTATGTGAATCCAGAGATGCCATGAAGTAACACTGATTAGTCTTGCGAGATTTGACCTGAAAAGAACCGTTTATGAGATTCAAACAGTAAATCTTGAGTGCTTCCTTGATGCAAAATAATAAAATTACATTTTCTTTCATGAAACTAAATACTTGTGGCACGACAACATATAGCTAGCGCTTCCTTAATCCATTTTAGCTCAGCTCGTGTGGTATTTAGTTCCTATAAACCAATTTACTCACACGTGTACGGAAAAGATAATGCCAACATCGTGTATTAATATTATAAATATTATAATCCCTCATGATAACAGACAATGCAATTGTAAACAACCATAACACCGACAACAGCCTTTGTTCTATTATCCATGTATCACCGCTTTACCTCAACAATAAGCTGAATCAGCTAAGACAAATAAATATAGGGGTGTCAGCGCCGAACATAACTTTGTCCCTTTCGGTGTTGAGATCCTTGGTCCGTGGGGTGCAAGCGCTATTATCTCTTCAAAGATATTTCGAAGAGGCTAATAGACGCTACGGGTAGTACGGGTGACCGCAGACTTGGCAGCTTCCTTGGACAACGTAATACTATCGCTGCCCAAAGGGGGAATGCTGCCAGCGTCTGCGGTCTGCGCCATGGGACCCTTTTCTTTTTTGATTGTTTTATTTTAAGATTAGTTTTAGTTTAGTTTTCAATTTAATTTGTTTTTATTTTCTATTTGTAATGTCATGTTTATTCCAATAAAACGCTTATAAATAATAATGAAATAATAAGTCTAATTAAAAACGTAAGGATACGATAGTTTTTAACTTTATAGTATAAAGCAATATTTTTAGAAACCAACTGCTATTTTCATAACCTGTTACGTGAGACTTCAAGGCTAATATTATATTAGTTTTATTTTTCCACCGCGTCTGCCGTGAAATGTCTCGTTTTTAAAATACGAAATGACTTATCATTACGCAGAGGCTTTTTGAACGATTATTTCTGTTATTTCTGTCTCAGAATACATAATAACTGCGTTTGACTTATTTCATTTATGAAACACGTCACCTAACCCAACTTTTAACAAAAACTGCTTCAATAAAAGCTTGAAACTTGCTACGTGACTGGATCTCTTTCAAAATAATAACTGTAGTTAAGCTTCAGTAAATAAAACTCCAAATACATCGTTTACATTCAGAAAGTAACCTTTCATTGAATTATCACACAGATCATGAAATTATTCAGTTTGTTCTTTCCACCCTAATCCCTGGTGACCCCACAAAGGTAATTCAGTCACAAAGGGAGCTCAAAAAAATGCTGAATCAAAAGCGGTGCCCGGAGGTGACCTATTTGTTATACCTGGACAATGGGAACAATATGAAAACCCTAATCAAACAAGGCCTGATAGGAATAGCTCGGTTGACCTAGATCAACGGTCTGGATACCCGCTTAAACGTCGATCCGCTTCGAGCCCTCTAGAGGCTTGTCGATTTTTAATGAATGGAGAATCTCTCGACTCGAGGTAGGCTTGTGGTTTGAACTCCGCACCGTTTTGGTTGAAGGTTTTACTAATTCATGTACCGTACCGTTATTTGTAGGAGTTTCAATTCCGTATGTACCGTTGGAAACGAAACGCATAACATTAGAAGGGGACATGGTTGAGACGAAATTTGCAACGTTTATTTGGAGACACTTAAAGAAGAATGGAATAAAGTAAAATAGTAAAACTGAAAAGGTCTTCGTCAACAGTAGTCTTCTTTCGGCTGATGATGATGATGATCAGATATAATAACCATTATGAAACGGCATCTACCAGTTAGTTGGGTAATTTAAGCAACGCATAGACTTCATCTGGAAAATTGGGAAGTCTCACTTTGTAGATTTTGGCAAAGCATATTATGTATTTACTGTTGTCTGCAGCCTCGTAATGAGCAAGCTTTTATGTAGCTAAACAGAACTTTGGGTTGTTTGTTGATTTTTGCTTTTTTCCTGCTTGCTGCTTTTCATTAGTGAAGGTTAAACATTATCCTGTTGTTTAATTTTTCATCATCATCGGATTGTCTCACGTCACAAATATCATCAGGAAAGGAAAAAGAAATAAACCGACAGAGGTTTCTATTCAGCTCGAAAACCGGCTTCCTTGATTTTTTCATAATGTTTCAAAAATTACAAAAACTTGATGAAGTTGAAAGTCTGGTCTGGTGTGTATCAGATATAGTATGTTTATGCGCAGCAGGATATGTCATTAGGATCGTTCACAGCACTATCGACTGGAAACAGGCGACACAGAAAAGCCATTACCCTGTAATCACAAGATATAACAGCACATTGTTATATCAAGAGCCCGTTTAAATAAGAAAATACATTTTATCATTACATTTCATTGTCGCTTAGGCTAATTGCAAAATTGAGGCCTTTTTCCAGGTGTCAATGATATGTCCAGGCCAATAATGACTTCTAATTTTGTCCGATTTGTTGCAGCATTGGTAGGGCCGCAGGGGCAATTGCCGGCTATTACAGTCAATTGATTGGTCATTCGACATGTGACGGCATAGTACTGTAGTCACGCCATAAATTGTTAACATATCAGCGCTTTGAAATATTTTGTTTCCCCTACTTTATTACGGTCTCCAAAGATTCCTAAGTGAGCAAGGGCGTACAGCGTTGAAGACTATCAAAGTTTCTTACGTCTCTTTGTTTCAGATTTTCTCGGGACTCCAAATGGCGGCATACTCCTAAGGGATAGCGGCTTCATTTGCAAAACTTATCTCATTTCTGTTTAATCCGAGAGTTCTGTTATTTTTGTAACGTATATTGTTCCATTACCCCAAGAGACTCATATTCGTTGTATCAGCTTAGCTGCTCACAAAAATATTTCATTTATTCCACACAATTACCTAAGTTTAGTTTTTGTTTTTCTAGAAGTTTCGCTCTGTCTAGCCAGGCTGCAGCGTAGTTTTGTTATTTTTCGTAATGAGGCAAAGATCGTTCGCCATTCTGCCAGAAGGTCACTGATTGTCAATGATTGCGCAAAAGGTAATCAGATCAGGTGGTGCTAACCGCACTGCGGCGGGCGCATCGATCGAGCTATCCCGTATCATCCCGGAAGCCCCGCTATTTACACCAGGAAGGCTGCTACTGGTTGTAATTGTCTTACGTTTGCTTTATTAATTTCTATAGTCTTGTGATTTTATTCATTAATTTACTTCTAAATCGCGACTTTATTATAAGATATCTATTTATAGGATAAACAAACAGTTTATAATAATTTTGTTACGCATTGTGTTCAGCTTTCGGTGTTTTAATTTCAAATTACTTCAATACTTATGTTAAACTAAAAGTATTTAGGCTCTCACTTATTAACCGATTTCTTCTTATTTACCTCGTTCAAGTACGCTACTCCGCGATGCTAAGAAACTACAAGCAAACGATGGGAAAACTGGGTCAATTTCCCCCAAAAATACAAGTCTCTAATCTATACATGCGTTTGTATTCAAGAGATTAAATCTGATACATACCAACTAATTAGAACGGGATATCATGAATTAATTAACCAATTAGACGTGATATAACCTAACACTGTTAATGCCTTTAATCATTTACGACGAACACGATCTAATTGACCATTATAAAGTAGTCGTGTTGGCTTACATTAAGCTCAATTCTACGTTTCGTCCGAATAGATAGCCCCAAATTTAACCTCAGAACTAAAAGAAACAGAACAGAAAATAACTATGACGATCAATCAGATCAATTCACGTTGGTTTCTTTGTAGCTTTGTGGTTTTTTGTAAACTTAATCTTTAGAGTACATTGCCATTGAGACAACGAAACAGAAAGTCGCAATATGATTGGATTGGTCGATTCTCCACGCCTCAGCCTCAGTAGAATCGCAACTTTAATAGAAGCTGACCTTGAGAGAATGCCTAGCAACGCGAACCGTGGTGACCGATGCCACTGGATTACGTTTGCCAAATACGATTCGTTACTTCACATAAAAGCTGGGTCTTATCTACCAAAGGTTTGACGTTGACATGGATACTTTTGAGCCTTTTTCAATTCAGTATATGGGCCCGGGGGATAACTGTCATGGTAATTCTGAACTGAAAAGCACAATTTCACACTTAGAAAACTAGTGCCTCAGATTTTTTCGCCACTAAACCATTTTCAGAGAAAGAAGTATACGTAGACGACTTAACATTTTTAATTTTGGAATTATTCGTTCAAGCACGAGCGAAATAATGGGAATATCGCGACGGCATTACGCAAATCTCTTACCTAATGCTCGTAACAAAAATAAACGAAACGTGACTCTCGCCAGTATTCGACAGCACAGCGGTAAATGTTTGCTGTCAACTCCATAAACTCCATTAGCATATCTTAAAACGTGACTTATGTTCTATCATTTTTATGACTTCCAACTCTGTCGAACCAACCAGAAACAAAGACCAATAAGAATTGTTTACAAACAATGCAGTACTTTGTGCGCCATCCATGCCTTGTTTGTTACACGTGAATTGACACAATCTGTAAACTTACTGCATATCATGCAAGTCTATATACAGTAGCCATCAGACATATCGAAGCTGTCTAGATTTCAAAAATATCTGAAGCACTGTTTGACAATACGGTTGTGTACAGATGTTGTAAAAACAGCGGTAGACACCAGTAACAACCAACATGAAATTAATATGAAACACTAACACTCTTAAGGCTATGGTCTTTCAACTGTAAAAAAAGTTTATTTTCATACAAAAACCGTGGGAATCCAAAGATAAGGGGTATCCCGTTCCTCGCATTAAATTATGAAATAGCTTAAAATTAGGTATGACAACACATAGTTAAAGGAATAAAGTCGAAAATCATAGAAAACCTACAATCATACTTTTGGGCTGGCTTTTCACTATTGACTCACACTTGCCAGGTGTTTTTAAGCGGCCGTAGTAATGCACATTTTGTAAACATTTTAAGTGTAATACTACGATTCAAAACTGCCCTGTCGCAAGCGAAAAATTGAGTCGTGGGAATAGAACCTTAAAAAGAAATTCAGGGTTACTTTAGCGGTCAACGATCCAGCCAGACTGAATGTAAGCTTCTCATTATTACGGTTCCAGAATGGACTTTGGAGACGGATTAAAACAGTCTATATTGTACATTGTTGTCTTTATTGTTTTACTAGCTTTAGTGACATTATTAAGCAGACCATAACTTTCTTTACTACGGCTTTAAATAATAAATAATTAACACATGTATTTCGTCTCACCAAACGATAGGAACTATACGTTTCTATAGTTAACATTAAATACCAAATCAAAGATCTGGCCATAACAAGCGAAATTTTTCGATTGGAAAGGCAAGGACACACTTACAGCCTTTTTGAGAAACTTTGAAGCGCATACCTAATTTACGTGTTCAGCCTTAGAAAAGACAAACCTAGCTTAACTTTGTTTCGATATTCTTTAAACGATACTACTAAATTGGAAATAGTTAAATATTTTATATGAGCTGTAATTTTGTAGCAATACACATTTTTTTACCACTTCGCATGGAATTTTCTTGACGTGATTCTAAAAATGGGGCCCTTTTTGTTCATAGTTAACTTCACCAGGGTTTGAATTGACATAAATTTGACTAGCAAATGGACACGCAGCTTAGTCCCCTATTTTCCCTTTCTGCTTTTTGTAAGTGGAACTTTATCGTTGGCCATAAAATAAATCAGTCGTCGAATTTATCGCCGACTCGGATACCGTTCAGAAATGGAATAACAAGTTTCAGCGATCGTAGTTTCAAAGAGGGTTAAGATTTCCTCGATTTATGTAGGTATGTCCTTTTAACGTTTGCGGTCAGGTCGCTGTTGTAAATACCTACCTAGTTACTTAATTACACATCATCATCACACTAGTCGTAGGACGTCCACTGTTGGACATAGGCCTCCCCAATTAACCTCCAGTTGCCTCGGTTGGAAGAGGCTTGCATCCAACGTGAACCCGCGAGAATTATGTCTACATACTGTCTTATTTATTCACGCTTAATAAGTATGCTAGGTACTTGATAAATTCCCACCGAGTTGTAGCCCATCTTTTCGTGGTATTTGATTGTGAAAGAGCGTAGACTAAATAAAAAGTACAGACGGAGTTCTGCGAACGGCCAAGTGCATACAGTGCACGCACACAATTACAACCAAACTTCATGAAACAAACAGCCACCAAGACCACGCGAGGCGTAGCGTTCGCAGATTTGTTTTTACTTTTTAATACCTCTTAGTCAAGTCGCAAAGTTTTACAAACCTCGGAAAAATGGGGTTTCTTATAGACAAGACCTAGCTATACCTATCGGTTTTGGCCCCCTGAAACCCCAACAGCAAATTCCATCGAAATAAATCACAAGTCTCACCAGCCTGAGAGTCAATTTCGTTAATATATCTGGCTATGATGAAAAATTTGTAAAAGGCAAACAAAAATCTGTGGATTTCAAGTTCACATAAACCGTTCTACAATTGCCTAAAAATGTCTAATCAATCAATTACACATTCCCATTTGCCACCCTATTTTGGAGAAATAAAATCTTTAAAAGTATGATATTTTTAATACTTTGAGCATGAAACAGGAAACTAGAACATTCTATAGTCAAGATAATCTTGATGAATTGATTTCTAATTTAGTTTTGTAGTTTGTCCAATCCAAAATCTTTAAGATTAAATATGACGATTAAGACAGTGGGATTAGCACATTAATACGGATTTGTACTGTTAATTAGAAACTTGGTATGTCAAACTATGATTAGTAGCTATTACATTAACAATGATGATGACATGATGAGATCCAGACATTTGATTAAAATTAGAGCCTGTTACCATCAGATTAGTAACAAAGTATTCAAAAATTAGAAATTAGAAGTAGAACAAAGATTATGGATGCACTTGGGCAGGCCAAGAAACTAAAGTGGAAATGGGCTGGCCATATTGCCAGACTACAGGACGGGAGATGGACATCTCAAACAACAGCCTGGAAGGGTCCAGCAGGGAAAAGGAAGAGATGCCGCCCTCTGGCTCGCTGGGCTGATGAAATAGTTGAGGCAGCAGGGAAAGACTGGGTTTGGAGGGCCCAAGATAGAACCACGTGGACGTCTCTGGAAGAGGCCTTTACCTCCTAGGAGGGTTCTGGTGTAATGTAATGCACTATTAGTGCACTATATGGTGATAGTTTTACTGTAAATTTCACTTTTTTTTATACTATGTTAAATATTTCTAGCATGCGATGGAAGAACCAGAAATAAAAGGCTTTTTATTTTTTATTATTCAAAAATATGTTGAGACTAAATTTAGAGTCACATAAAGCAAAAGAGTGGATGTGAGGTTTGCGTTTGGAGCAATTTGAGCCCAACTGCTAGATCTAAGCAATATTAGTGGTGATTGTAAAGAGAAAGGGGAGCCTTTTGCCAAGCTATAGCTATATTTAATTTAAACAATGTGCAACTAATTAGTCGGGTAAAACTTAACCAAAATGGACTTTAACACCTTTCGGGTGTGTTACATGAATTTGGCATTAGAGTCCACAAATGAAACTGGCATTACACAAATTCTTAAGCCTCACGAAATGAGATTAAAAAAAACTGAATTCAGAGCCAGGCACAACAGAGGCCCGTTTCTTGATACTACAAGTTGAATTTTACAAGTTTAAAATAGCATTACTAGTCCAAATAACCAATCAATAGTGAGTTTTCAACCAATGTTTTATTTATTTATTTACTTAATGTTGCTAGTTTAGTTACCAAATTAAAATTGCAGCTTCTAGCTTTGTGAAATGGGCCACAGTTTATTATAACATTAAGTAACTACCAAAGTGTCATCATCATCATCGTCTCCAGCCTATATACATCCCACAGTTGGGCAAAGGCCTCCACTCGGAATGAGAGGGCTCGGTCTAGGTTCACACGCAGGCCCAGTACAGATTGGGAGCTTCACACACACCATTGAACCTTACACACTATACCCCCTCATATACATATAATATACCTATCAGCCTGAAACTAGAATTAAGGGGTTTATTTTTTGATAGGTAAACTTAAAAATTAAAGGAACTATGAGCTTTGAAAATGGTACCACTCACTTCCTGAACACATTTTTTCCCTTGCCAGTTTTATTTTTTTTAATTTTTATTTGTCACTTGTTCCAACACAATAAAAATGGTTGTTATTAACTTTTGTTTGATTTTTTCCATGCTGGTTTTGAATGCATTCAATGTTCAAACAAATAGAGCTGTGACATGATGAGATAGATATGGGTGGATTTGTTGTTTAACGAAACTCATGCTAGCTAGATTAAAGGGCCCTAAAGACGATGATCACTTTTGGAAAGTATATTTAACACATCAATGTAAAATTGCTTAAATTAAGTACGTCTGTAATTTAATAGGTAAGTGGACGCAAAAATTGGCCACACATATTCGTTATCAAGGTCCACAGGGTATTTATAAATCATGAGATCTGTTTCGGAGATATTTTAGAACATAAGGCAAGTAAAGAAGGTCAAAATTTCAAAGCCTCTAAAAGGAAAGTAAAGCATAATGAGAACACGTGGGGATGTTAACGGTAACCACAAAAACATGCCTTTTACCGTAAATGGGTATGCAAATTTATTTAAATTAACAACCTGGCCTTTTACTTTCGTTAAAGATGACTGACCGCGAGCATTATTAAGATTACAATAAAATTTTACTCACCAAAATACTTTATAGAACCGGACTGTGCTAGAAAACAGCTCCGACCATCGCTTTTCTCGCGTATAGTCACTAAACGATCACGAAAACAAAAGAAAGCGCTAATTGCTTACAAAAAATAACAAAAGACGATCAAATGTTAGGCACTTTGGTTCGTTTGTAACGGGAAGAGCTCTTAAATACTAACTAGATAAACAGCAAATTAATTGTTTGCTGTTAGTTTGCGTGTAACTACAACCTGATTATTTAATATAGCAAAAGAAATCGCAAATAAAAGCCTGTGGACTTCTGCAATGCTAAATCTGCTAAACTGTGAATATTGCTCGCTTGTTCGTACAGATACGATATACGATCACTCGGGTGAGCTCGTTCGGTACACTTCGGAATGGAATCGGGTATGAGATGAAACTAACAACTCTTATCTCTGATTGGTCATTGGAGGCAATAATAAAAGAGCTAAAACCTACACGCTCGGTGATTGGCTGGCCACCGACTTCGAAAGAAATGTTGTCAGTAATAAAAATGATTTGAAAATCAAAATCACTAATACCGTAAAACAGTTTCAGCGGTTTTACACCGTGCTCAAACAGTGTACACTTCATTATAAAAAAAAAGTATGTGTGCTCTATGATTAAGAGTGACGTAAAGCAGATGTATTTTTGCTTAAAGAAATTGTTTACTTCATAAACCTGATTAATCATTAATCAAAAGGTTTTCCCTTTTTTGGTTTAAGAGGTGAGTAAAGAAGTATTTTAACTTTAATCCAGGTATATTTACAGCAAAACTATAAAATATCTTAAACATAATATCGCCACTAACGTTTTTCTGCATAAAACGAGAAGAAATATCAAATTTAAAAACAATAAAATATATTTTATACTAAAACCAATAAGTTCCAACTCTTGCAACTCGAAGTTTAACATTAACAATTCCAATTTATGCACAAAAATACATGTAATCAATCCATAGACAAATTTTCTTTACTTTTAATATTCAGCATCTCTTTGACACTGACGCTGACGCTGTCAGTCATTTATATTTCAAAAATACCACCTAACGGTCAGACTAGGAAAACAAAACTGTTTTATTTTATTTTCTTCTTCCAATGAAAACAACGGGAATGCACGTGGAAAGCAGAGTACTATACTCAGTCGATGAAAGGCTAAAAACTTTCACGAACTGGCCGTTTGACGACAGTAATAAGTGTAACGTGCGTAACATGGCTGAAGCCGGTTTTTACTCTGTTTCCACCGGCGACGAGGACGCTGACGCCGCCAAGTGTTTCCTGTGTGGCAAGGAATTGGATGGCTGGGAGGCAAGCGACGACCCCTGGGCAGAGCACAAGAGCCACGCGCCCAAGTGCGCGTTTGTGCAACTCGGAAAGAAGGAGGATGATCTTTTGGTAAGCCTCATCTTCGATTGCTTATTTATTGGCACAGATTAGACGGTCAATATATTATTATCGTGTGATCCGCGCATATCGCGATCCATATCATGGAAATGTTGATGCATAGCACAGTGAAGTGGGTTGTTTTAAATCCACAATCCCATATTGACTTGCCAGTATCACGATAATACTGACGGTGTAATGCCATTGATGTCCACAAATACACATACATACACAAATCATGTCTTTACCCCTTACGGGGTAGACAGGGCCTAAGGTGGCAATACTTACAGGCCATGTTTAGCTAGATTGTGATTATGAGCGGTCCATACAAATGTAAGACTAATTTTCGTGTCACAATGGAAAAAGTTTGTGGTAATTTTATCTACATATTAACGGAACTTTAAGTGTGTAACTTTTTGATCTTCACCCAATTAGAGTATTATTGACAAAAAATTCTTCCTCATTTCAGTTCTCCGAGTTGCTGTCTGTGGTAAAGCAGTACATGACCAATGAACTGAAGCAGTTTGCAGATACCTTCAAGGACCTGATTGACCAGAAAGCCAAGACTATTAGACGAAGCTGCTTGAAACTCTAAGACAAATATCTTATAGAATAATCAGTTTATACACCACAACCAAGAAATTTACAGCAACACCCAATGCAAAATCAAGTAGGCAGTCACACTCAAAGCTAGGTACTCATCTGCAAGTTGAACCGTAATTGATGAGCATAACCAAAGCCCTGAGTGTGTACGTGGCATTCTGCTCGCAGTCGGCTCGAGACCCTCATGCACACTATACAGTTTTTAGTTACTGTAATGTGGAACAGTATTGTTTACAGCTCGCCAATGAGTACACGGCTTATCAGTTTATTGCAACTTTACATTACTGTACACCAAGTCTGATCAAGATACTCTAAAAACAACTATGCACACTAGAAGTGTCAAAAATGATAGCTAAAGAATGTACATTTGCTACTAGCGGGACTATTGTTGCATGAGGTCCATAACCAGTGGCGTAACAATAGGGTGGCGGGACTGGCAAAATGCCAGGGGCCCCTGACCTAAGAGGGCCCCGGCCCAAGTGGCCGCCAGCTCAAAAATATTAAAATTAAACCGAGTACAACATGACGATTTTTACTGATAGGGCCACATCAAAAGAATTTGCCACGGGCCCCAGATGGTATAGTTACGCCACTGTCCATAACCATTCACTTTTCACTGGTTTTGGCGGGCTTTGTGACATAAATTATAATTTCTTTCACTTACCTGTTGAAAAGTGATCTTTGTGAAATTATCGCAGATATGGATTATTTGGCGATATTTCGATATGACGATAGTTATTTATAATTAATAAATTTAATGAGATTCACAATTTAAAACTTCGGCTCCGATCTTATAGTCGCCTTTGACAGGTATACCTCTGGGCCTTAGTCAACAGTGGCGCCAACTGGTGAGCAAAGAAACGATAGTCCCCATTGCATTAAGACCTCATAGTAAGGCCCCAGGTAATTTAAATAGTACTGTAAATTATTGTGTTAAAAACTCTAGTAGTTATTATAATTATTGACAAGGATTACCAAGGGTAAACACTTGCAAAATTGTGGTAATATTATAGGCTAAAAGTTAATGAATTACTTGTATAAATAATAGATTATAGGTAATTTTAATATAGTTTACTGTAGTTTTATAATTATAACAATAAATCTTATAATAGTAGATTGTCTTTTAGTAAAATCAAGCCTAATAAACAAAAAATTTACCTTGCTACTCCACTACTCACGTGCAAGATAACCAAGCCTGTGTGAAATATATATGTTTTTCATGCAAACGTCGTCGTGTATGACGTTGGTTTGCATGTGTAACAGTTGTGCTCATTAAACTTTGATAATGATCCCGTAGAGGGATCGAAACGCGTCAGTCGCGTCAGTGTTTGTGTGGTGTAAGGGATAATTAAGTTTGTGGGATTTATGTGTTTTATTGGCAGTAGTGGAAGGAGGGATTGCATGAAAAACGTATATATTTCACACAGGCTTGGTTATCTTGCACGTGAGTAGCGGAGTAGCAAGGTAAAATTTTTGTTCATTGAAATGGACCTCCGCAAAGTAACGCCTGATTCAATAAAATATTTAAAATCAAGCCTTGTGAAAGCAGCTATTAGGCAACGGCTTAAAAGTCTGTGTGCTTTTTAGAATGCTATTTGGGTTTGTTTGCACACCTTTGTGTGACAGAGATAGATAATGAACAGAATGAAAAAGCAACAAAATATGTTGCGTTACAACCTACTTGTTACATCTTTGTATCCATCAACGGTGTCCTAGCAACCGCCAAACAAAATAAAACAACTGTCATAGGAACCAGTATTATATTTGTGACTGAAACTTTTAGTACTTAGATTTTTGTTTTACACTATAAATATAAAAGACTGAATTAGGATTAAGATGGATGTTAAGAATTTGGAAGCGTATGCTATCATCGGATTTGATGGTAAGTTTGTTTGTTTTCATTTATTTCTGTGATGGGCTGGAATTTATTAATATACAAACTATTAAAAACTAAATAACACTAAAGAACACTAAAACTAGGAAAGTTGATTTAAAGTAAAGTATGTTAAACATGATTCAAAATTAACCTAAAAAATCCCCCCCTGTTTCGTGCCTGGTTCAAAGGTTTCCATTATGCTGGCTGCGTTGCCTCTTGGAACTGCAATGGCAACCCTTTGAACCAGCCACGAACCGAACGAAGAGCGGGGATCGCAGCCCCTATCTCTCAGTCTGCGGCCCAGCTCCCTGAATTGATTGTGATTGTTTTTCACAAGTTAGTTTAGTTACCAACTTGTTTCTGAACGATAGCAATAAGTGTAGGGCCAAGGCTATTAATAATTGGAGACCAAATGCGTGCAGGACGCGCCTGTCTTACATTTACTTAGGTAGGTTTAGAGCAGGGGTCGGCAGGCAGTTTTAGACGGGGTCCGGATACTGGAAAATTTTAACGCGCTCCTGAAAAAAAACAAGTATGCTTATCTATGTATTCATTGATACTTGGTTTACTTTGAAATGTTTGGCGGTCCGAGGTTCGACCTTCCGCGGTCCGCCTGTTGCTGACCGTTGGTTTAGATTAGACTAAGGCACTTTGGTTTATACATTCAAGTCAAAAACTCGAGTATGTGTTTCGTGAACGCAATTTTCTGCGCTCGCTACATGAATTGCGACATTTTGTTAACTGTTTAAGTTTCGCTCTCTACATTTGACTAAAACAGACAAACATTAATGTCCGACACTTGTGTCACAGATTTGTGTTGTCGTCTATTCTATTCGGCTCTAAGTTGACCCTTACGTAGATCGAATAAAAAATGGAGACTGAGTTCTAAAGCAAAGTGGCAACGTCGTATGGAAAGAAAACAATAGAAGCTACTTAACTGAAATCTAGTTTTGCTCAGTGGCGTAACTATAGGTTGGCAGGAGTGGCAAAATGCCACGGGCCCCTGGTTCTACGGGGCCCCGAACTGGCTTGGTTTATAGGACAGAAGGGACGGTGATGCACTTCTTTATATTGATCAAGGAGACCCATCGGACGAATTTGCCACGGGCCCCAGACGTTATAGTTACGCCACTGTTTGCTTGATTTAACCGCGCCCCAGGTGTGAATAACCTCAAGTCTTGATTTTATCATCCGCCTTTCCCTGTTCTCGCACCAGGCTCAGCAATCCGCGGCCTCAAGGTCCACCCTGATGGAGAGCACATCGTCTACCCTATGGGCAACAAGGTCTGCATCCAGCACTGGAAGACCAAGCAGATGGCCTTCCTCAGCGGACACACTAACAGTGTGTCGAGCGTGGCCGTTTCCCCAATGGGCACGTATATAGGCTCTGGCCAGATCAACCATATCGGGTTCAAAGCTTCGGCCAAGGTGTGGGATTTTAAGAAGAAGGCCATGATTGGGACACATGAGTTGCACAAGGTGAGTGTTGACTTTTATCTTGAGAATTATGCGGGTAGGACGCTTCTGCCGCCAAGTGGGTATGCGCTGCTGTGTACCTACGTAGAGAGTAATGGCTGGTGAAATTGCTGTCACATGAGGTATTTTACCCCTAGCTCTCTAGACCGGCAAAATCATCATCATCATTATCTCCAGCCTAAATACGTTCCACTGCTGGACACAGGCCTCTCACAATGAGAGAGTCTGGGGCTATAGTTCCCACGCGGGCCCAGTGCAGATTGGGTATTTCACACACACCATTGAATTGCTTCACAGCCGTGTGTCGGTGTCCTTACGATGTTTTCCGTCACCGAAAAGCTCATGGTAAGGTAAGCAATCACCGCCACCCTGGACCCCCCTAACATGCAGGGTTACGGCGTTGCCGGTCCTGAAAAAGATTGCATTATTCATACCAGGCGCTTTACAGCCTCCAATAGTTACTCCAAAGTCGGTCTGCAGGTCCGCGTGGAAGCCCTAACGTTCTCCGCCGACGAGCGCTACATGATATCGCTAGGCGGCCGCGACGATGGCTGCGTGGTGCTCTGGGACTGCGTGAAGGGCGCCGCCACCGGCACGGCCGCCGCCGCCCGGCTCACCACCGGCGATGCGGTGACACTCGCTGCGCTCACGCTCAGGGCGAACTCGTTCGTCACTGGCGGGGACTGTGAGTACATAAGGGATTGCAGGTTTTCGTGCTTCAAAAGATAAAACGGAACCCTAGTATTCATTTTGGCACGGCTCGGATAATCAGGAGGTTCCTCTATCTCTGTCGCCCTGACCACCGGTAGCTTACGCCTCGCTGCCGGCGGCACGCTAGGTTAGGTTTTTATAATGTTTTTATATTTTGTACTAATATTGTTTTATTACTTTTTATATGAACATTGTAAGAACCTAACCTAACTTAAGATAAAAAGGAAATATACACCTTCGGCCGTTTTCGAAACCAGTAGAGAAAACGGAATTATTTTTCTTTTTTGGAAACCTGGTTTCGAATCAAGAATAATAATTCTGTTTTCAAAATTGGTTTCCAAAACAGAATGTACAGTCTTCTTTTGAAACTCAAAAAGAAATAATTAATTAGTAATTCTCTTACATTAATATGATATAACATTAAGTGATGTACTTTGTTTCCAAAGTAAAGTACCTGGTAATAAATTTGAAAAAGAGTCAAAAGAGTTAGGTACGACGACGAGCAAAGCGAGGAGGAGGGTTAGGTTTTTGCGACCACGGTGCGCGAGCCGAGCGAGCGTAGCGAGTGTGCCGCGGCAGCGGCCGGCGAAGCGCCAGAACCGAACTAAGCTTGCGAAAAGTAAAAGTGAAATAAAAATAAGCAAAGAATACACAAACTTTCAAAAGAAGACTGTACATTCTGTATTGGAAACCAGTAGAGAAAACGGAATTATTATTCTTGATTCGAAACCAGGTTTCCAAAAAAGAAAAATAATGCCGTTTTCTCTACTGGTTTCGAACTTACGGTTTCGAAAACGGCCGAAGGGAAATGATAATAATAATAATGCTTAGCGAATCTGCGCGTGTGGAACGTGCGCGCGGAGAGCAAGGCCCTCGACGTGGTGGACGTGTCTTTGGGCAAGCTGCGCAGGAGTGTGCGCTGCATCGCCATCAGCGAGGATGACGCGTACGGCATCGCCGGCACCACGTGAGTATACCACTCCTTGACATCCTGGTACAGACGTACCCCCTTATTCAAACGCTCTGTAGGCTTCTGCTAACTTAACAATCGTTTGTCCTTATCTGTCACTTTAACATTGACCTTTCACAGATAAGGGCAGACGTTTATAAATAAGGGGAGTAGCTAGTGAATAATCCTTTCCCATCGTGAATACACGATTACTTCCGAATGATGCTGACGTGTCTATGAGTCTGACTGAAGTAGCACGACAACTACCATACAAATACAAACATTTCAGAGATACCTAATATGATGGGAAAGAATTTGCACGACATCTGTACCTACCTAATAGATTTGTTGGCGACTGGCTGGGATGCCATACACACCTACATACATAGGTACACAAATCTCGTCTTTGTCCTTAACAGAGTAGACAGAAGGTAACAAGACCTAAAGACCACGTTTAGCGTGATTGTGGGCGTATACGTGGAAAGGGGAATCAAAATAGTGATGGGTTGCTAGCTGCATCGCCTGTAACATGATTCCTAAGATTTTCGCCCATCCCTCGATGGGCTTTTACCAACCGCGCGGGAAAAGAAGCAACTGGTACATACTATGTTCTTTTCTTTGCTCCCAGACTCCCCTTACTCTTCGACAACTCATATATAATAGGTTGATCAGTTCTATCTGTCCGGTTCGGAACTGTCCGCCATTTTCTTTTTTTAAGTATTTATGTGCTCTGTGACAGTCGCTTCATCAAGACTAATCTAATGGCACATCATCAGGAACAGAAGTACATCCATTACCCTCCTTATGGCTTCGCCGCAGTCGGGTCAAAAGCAATCCATATATTCCAGCACCGGTGACATGATAAAGTTCTCCATCAACTACCCGTCGGACCCGGTGGCTTCGGTGGCGCATTGCAAGCCGGCGCTCATCGGCTGCCTGGCCAAGTGCGGCCCCTGGAAGAAGGGCAAGCGCCCCGAGTCCCAGTGCTATAGCCAAGGTCAGTTGGCACTGCGTCAACGCATGGCTGGTGTCGTGTACACAGTGCCGTGGGTTAGGTGATTAAAGACGCAGGAGCAAAGAAAGCTGGAAAACTGCTTTATCAAATCAAATTTAAGATGAAGTTTGCTGATCATTTGGAGGTCTCCTGAGGGGTGTTCTGTGTAGACAGCGATTGCAGTTACTTTCTAACTCTGCCGACTAGCAACAGTGCTTGCTCTGCTGTGTTTCGCTTCTGGTGACGCCCGGGTGGTTTTAGCTTAGGTACCATTAGGTGACTTACATGCTCGTTTTCCTTCCTACATACATATCTACGTAAATCACCTCTTTATCCCTGTAGACAGCATAAGGCATCAAGACCCAAAGGCCACGCTTAGTATGATTGCGAGCGTATAGATGGCAACTGTTACGTTCCACTTTTATAAAAATCCCCACTAGAAAAAGTAAAATTGGGTTAGGTTTCGTTACGTATCTTCAAATGCCCGAAGGGCGAAGCGAAAAGGAATAGGAGCCCCGCCAAAGCTGCGTTCCGTCGACCTTGCATCACCTATAACATGATTCATAATATTTTTGCGCATTCCCTCAATGGGCTTTTGCCATAACCACGGGATGAGAAGCAACTGGTACATTCTATGACTTTTCTTTGATCCCAGATAGCTTACAGCTTTCCTTCCTTGTCCTATAAAAAATAGACAGTGACAATAATGATGATAACTGGCAGGCATAGAGTCGATCCTGATAATGAGTGACGGCTGCCTGGTGGTGGGCGCGGGGGACGGCACGGTGGACGTGCTGGACGAGATCAACTGGCGCGGCGAGTTCCCCAAGGGCCGCCTGCTCGACCCCAACATGCCCTACTTCAAGGCGGTGAGTCGTCGCATCAGACAATGACGTCACGCTACCTACCAGAGCTGTGTTGTTGCGCCCTTTTTAACCCCCGACGCAAAGAGTGGTGTTATAAGTTTGACGTCGATGTCCTGTCTGTGGCATCATAGCTCTCAAGCCGATGGACCGATGTCGATGCGGTTTTTTTCATTGGAAAGCCGTTTCCTTGCGGTGGTTCTTAACCATGTTTGGTAAAAATCGGTTTAGCAGTTTGAAGAATATCAGCTCTTTTCTATAGTGATGTATAGGTAAGTATAGCATTTTTGCCAAAAAAATTATAAACTTTAAATTTACGGTTTGATTAGGTACGCAATTAATGCGTAATTTAATTCGAAAACGAAACGGTACGGTTTCTAGGTAACATGAAACAGCTAGTGATTAATGTCTAATTGCCCAGTTAAAAACGACCAAGCTGATTGGCTGCATAACCTCGCTGGAGCTTATGGAGGCGCCCAGCATGCGCGGGGACAAGCGCCTACTCCTGGCTGGTACCAGAAACAGCGAGATATACGCAATCGATGTGGCCACGTTCCTGCCGCGGCTCTGCGTCACGTGCCACCGGTGCGCCATCAATGATATCGCATTTCCCAGGTGAGTGCCGCAATCATCACCAGATAGAGGTACCAGATAAAGTAGCTATGTCTGTCTGTTACGCTTTCACGTTTCAACCACTGAACCAGATTAGTTGAAATGTGGTGTGTTCCCGCGGCCCGCGGGATAGCGGACAACGCCTAGTATCATAAGTGCAAAAGTAACTCCGTCTGTTACGCCTTCACGTTTAAACCGCTGAACCGATTTTAATAAAATTTGGTACGCAGATAGTTTTAGTACCGGAAAATCGCAGTTCCCGCGGGATAGCGATAAACGTAGCGCAAACGGAGTCGTGGCTTTTAAAAAAAATAGTCTTATCATTAATTATGCCACGGAACGACTGAAAATTGACTATCCATATCGATGATACTAGCTGGCCAATCGCGTTAATCGCCTATTTGGGCTTGGCGCATTTTTTTTCATATGAATTGCATGCACTTTCCTCTCGATTAGGTTGTTTGCTCTATGTTATATGCCTAATGGTGTGAGTTCAGAGGCATGTCGGGCGTGTTCGCGACGGCGGGGGCGGGGGACGTGCGCGTGTGGTGCCTGGAGTCCTGCCAGGAGCTGCTCCGCATCAGCGTGCCCAACTTCACCTGCTCCGCTGTCCTGTTCAGTGGAGACGGCAAGTCCATCGTCTCTGGTGAGTGGCAGTGGTGCACTAGAGGGGCGCTAGGGTTGCTAGCGAGGTGACGGTAGGTAACGGGAAGGTGACGGTAGGTAGCGGGAAGGTGGCGTTAAGATAGCGGGAAGGCGATGTTAAGTAGCGGGAAGGTGAAGTTAATAAACGGGAAAGTGACGTTAAGTAGCAGGAAGGTGACTGTAGGCAGCGGGAAGGTGACGGTAACGGTAAGTAGCAGGAAGGCGATGTTAAGTAGTGGCAAGGTGACTGTAGGCAGCGGGAAGGTGATGTTAAGTAGCTGGAAGGTGACACTGATACACCACAATTTGTACGGGCTGTTTACCCTGCCGACTTCCCACCCAGTGCATACCTAGCTCTGTCTTATTTCGCCCATGGTTTTGAAACATTTAGCAGACGAAAGTAGGTAGCCATAGCCATTATAAACTCTATTTAAATTTAATTTCAGCATGGAACGACGGCACGATACGCGCGTTCACCCCGCTGACTGGCCGCCTCATATACTGCATATACAACACGCACAACAAGGGCACGTCGGCGCTCGACATGACGTCGGACGCCACCACGCTCATCTCCGGCGGCTGCGAGGGCCAGGTGCGGCGACGGACACCACAGACACAACAGACACCATAAGACGACGGACATCACAAACACGACAGACACCATAAAGACGACGGACACCACAGACACGACCCCGCAAAGGCGACGGACACCACAGATACGACAGACTCGACAGATACAACAGACACTACAAAGACGACGGACACCACAGACACAACTCCGCAAAGGCGACGGACACCACAGATACGACAGACACGACAGATACAACAGACACTACAAAGACGACGGACACCACAGACACGACCCCACAAAGGCGACGGACACCACAGATACGACAGACACGACAGATACAACAGACACGACAGATACAACAGACACTACAAAGACGACGGACACCACAGACACAACCCCGCAAAGGCGACGGACACCACAGATACGACAGACACGACAGATACAACAGACACTACAAAGACGACGGACACCACAGACACGACCCCACAAAGGCGACGGACACCACAGATACGACAGACACGACAGATACAACAGACACGACAGATACAACAGACACTACAAAGACGACGGACACCACAGACACAACCCCGCAAAGGCGACGGACACCACAGATACGACAGACACGACAGATACAACAGACACTACAAAGACGACGGACACCACAGACACGACCCCACAAAGGCGACGGACACCACAGATACGACAGACACGACAGATACAACAGACACGACAGATACAACAGACACTACAAAGACGACGGACACCACAGACACGACATACCTCACAAGGGCGACGGACACCACAGACACCAAAAATCTAACAGCTATTGGAATGCCATTCATATTGTCTTGCTCTCTTACTCATACGTTTGATACTTGAATTAGCCGAATAACGGAGACAGCAAGACAAACTGATTAAAGGTAGGTAATATTTCGATTGTCTTCATCCCTATAAATGTGTTATTCGTCTAGGTTCGTGTGTGGGACATCAAGCCGCAGAAGCAGTCGCTGAAGAAGGTGCTGAAGGAGCACAAGTCGCCCGTGTCCGCCATCCAGGTGTCCCCCAACGACTGCGAGGCTGTCAGCGCGGGCACCGACGGTTCCGCCATCATATGGGACCTCCTGTGGGTACAGCCAACTCGGGTCTAAGCGCAGATCTGTAGGCTTATTGTCTAACTCGCTCGCAATCGCCATCGTGTTCATTTTGACAGTTCTTGTATGAATGTGACAGCTAGCTGATTCCGATGCCAATTGTCAGCCCATACATGAACTGTCAAAATGAACACGATGGCGAGTGCGAGCGAGTTAGATAATAAACCTACTGATATCAGTTCTACCGATGACCGGATAGCCTAATGGTTAGAATGAAGCTTGAGGTGTGGGATTCGATCCAAGATCGGGGCAGATATTTGTATGAAAAATATGAATGTTTGTTCTCGAGTCTTGGATGTTTAATATGTATTTGTTTATACACGAGTAAGTATGTTTATTCGTTGTCTAGTACCCATAGCACAAGCGTTGCTTAGTTTGGGACAAGGTCAATTGGTGTCAATTGTCCCAGTATACATAAAAACCTTCCTCTTGAATCACTCTATCTATTAAAAAAAACCGCATCAAAATCCGTTGTGTAGTTTTGAAGATATCAGCATACATAGGGACATAGGGACATATACGGACAGAGAAAGCGACTTTGTTTTATACTATGTAGTGAAGAAGTTACCATAGATTAGGAAACTGTGGGGGAAGGCCACAATAGAGGAAGAGAGTTGGAAGTTGTATTTATGCATTCGCGTTGAGAACCTTCGCTGGCGCGATGTAGAACATTGTGACGGCTATTCGTGCCGTGAATCAGTTTATGTGGTCCACGACTAGGTGGCGCTAGGGTCGCTACGAAACCAAGCGTGCCGACTTTTTACCCCTTACAGCCGAAATTTTGTGAAGGAAAATATAAAAGAGATCAACAAAAGAAAACGAATGTCAATGTAATACCTGTATGCTGGTCTGGGAGCAAAGGAAAAACATAGAATGTGCCAGTTGCTTCTCGTCCCGTGCAGATGGTAAAAGCCCATCGAGGGAATGGGCGAGTCTTAGGAATATGTTATAGGTGATGCAGCTAGCAACCCATCACTATTTTGATTCCCCTTTCCACCTATACGCCTACAATCATGCTAAACGTGGCATTTAGGTCTTGTTACCTCAGGCTCTATCTACCCCGTAAGGGATATAGACGTGATTTGTGTGTGTGTGTGTGTGTGTGTCTAAATACCTAGCTAGGTACACATACGACGTAGCAGTATTTGTCTTTGGATAGGAAGCAAACGTGCTATACGCCGTTCCGCTCTCACTAATGGAGAGGGACGAATTTCGGAGTATCCCCCTGATATCTGCGCTCGCCAGAGGGGAGGCTGATGAAGGTCGTATTGCAGCTCGCTGACCCGCCGTCAGGTGATGTACGCGAACACGTTGTTCATGTGCGTGTGCTTCGAGCCGCAGGGCTGTCAGCTGCTGACTGGCGGCACCGACCGCCGCGTCGCCTACTGGGAGGCCGGCAGCGGGAACCTGGCCAGAGAGGTACCATGTTGCCAACCATGCTGTTAAAAGTGTTATGCTTTTTTTCACTCGTCTTCTTCCAATTTTTCTTCGGTTTTTTCACAATTGCGGCCAGTGGCGTAACTATAACGTCTGGGGCCCGTGGCATATTTGTCAGATGGGGCTCTTTCCTCATTATAAAGAAGTGCATCAGCGTCCCTTCTGTGCTCTAAACCAAGCCAGTTGAGGGCCCCGTAGAGCTAGGGGCCCGTGGCATTTTGCCACCCCTGCCACCCTATAGTTACGCCACTGATTGCGGTATTATTTCAATTGACTGTCTTGTAATGTAACTAAGAAGATTATAATGTTAAGATGTAGTAATAATTCTTCCATGCTGTTCTGGGAGTAAAGAAAAAACAAAGAATGTACCAGTGGCTTCTCTTCCCGCGCAGATGGTAAAAGGCCATCGAGGAAATGGGCGAAAGGAATCATGTTATAGGCGATGCGGATAGCAACCTATCACTATTGTGATTTCCCTTTCTAACGTTCCCATTTTAACGGGGCCTTAAGGCTTTGTTACCTTAGGCTCTGTCTACCCAGTAAGGGATAAAGACAAGTATGTAACTTGAACGTATATAACTTTTTCAGTTGGAGGCGAGTAAGATGGGCGCCGTCAATGGCATTGACGTAGCCAGCGATGGGGAACTGTTCGTCACCGGAGGCAACGACCAGCTGGTCAAGGTGCAAGATCTTTGATGTAGACGCGACCAGCGGCGTGTAGTGGGCGCGTCTGCGTACCGTCAACCTCCCTTTGCTTATCCATGCACGCCACTGCTCGCGAGTCCTTCGCGTTTTTGTTCGACAGTTCGAAAAAGTTTCCAAAAATTGAATCGACAAAAAATGCCTTGAGCTGATGGGAGAGGGTTTCGGTAAATAGATATCACGTAATTTTTTCCCCGTAAGAAACTAACATTGCGAGAGAAATTCTATGAATTAAGGACAATATAAATATTATTTTACTATTAAACGATGACCAATGCCCACATAGCATTTATCGCGGTTATGCGATTAAAAAAGGTTGATTTTTTTGTGAATTTAAGGCAATTAATTTCAAATTAATGTATAAACCAGAGAAGGTACAGTTTGACAACAAATATAATGCGCATCGGCAGTATTCGTTTGCGCAGAGAAGCGCAGACCAGTTTCCGATGGTAGCCGAACGTGTAAATAATCTATATTGAACTTTATTTGCAAGCGCAACTGGCAGAGTATTGCTTGCTTTGCATTCTTAGCTCTGTCCCGCTTACACGATTTTGCCATTGTTGGTACGAAATCGATCGACCAATAACAGCGCCAGAGTTTCCCGCGCTACTAAAATTGGTCTACTGCGCAGGTACATCGTGGAGCATTATTTTTGTTGTCAAACTGTAGGTACGTAATAAAGTACATTAAAGCACCCATTTTAAAAAATCTCATGTGGGATTTACAAGGGGGAGGTATACCAAGGAGTGGAGGGAGGGTCGAAAAGTTGCCAACCCCCGCCCCCAATCCAATCTCTGGTGATCCCTTATTTACGTTGTATGGTGTTGTATGATCCCCAGTTGTGGCGCTACCAGGAGGGCATCTACACGCACATGGGCCTGGGGCACGCGGGGGCGGTGACCTGCTGCCGGTTCTCGCCTGACCGCCGCCATATTGTCAGCGCGTGCGCCGCCGGCAGTGTCATAGTGTGGAAGACACCACAGGTGATACCGCGTCTAAAATAGAGTTAATATAGCGTTCTCTCTGTTGCACTTTTGTATGCTAATGAAAAGGACAAGGGAATGTCGGCGGGCGTAAACAATGGGGGATGTCGCGTGTGAATTTGCCACTAGAGGCGCTGGTGTCGCGTGAGGTCCAGTAACATTACCTTTTCACTGGTTTTGGCGGGCTTCGTGACATCACTACATAGTATAAAACAAAGTCGCTTTCTCTGTCCCCATGTCCCTATGTCCCTTTGTATGCTTATATCTTCAAAACTACACAACGGATTTTGATGCGGTTTTTTTTAATAGATAGAGTGATTCAAGAGGAAGGTTTTTATGTATAATTCTACGCAGACGAAGTCGCGGGCAGAAGCTAGTAAATTATAATTTCTTTCATTTACCTGTTGAAAGTGATCTTCGTGAAATTATCGCAAATTATGGATTATTTGGCGATGAATGTGAACGCTTGTTTTTCGAACAAAACGGAACTGCACAACATTCTGGCATAGCTACTCGGATATTAAAGATTTAAAACTTTGTTTCGACGCCGATCTTATATATAAAGTCTCCTTTGACAGCTATACCTCTGGTAGGGCTTAGTCAACAGTGGCGCCAACTGGTGAGCAAAGAAACGATAGTCCCTATTGCACCTCAATGCTAGACTGACTTACATATCAGTATGTTCGTTTGTTCATGAAAAGACACTAGGTATGTCCAAAGTGAACTTTAAAAAATTAAGAAGCAAGAAGGCCGTGAAAGATAGGTGAGGTATTCTCTCTAAGGACTCTGGGCTTACAACGCATCTGCAATCCGCTAGGTTTCCGTGGATGGTGATGTTCATTCACGGCAGGATGACTCACTTGCTTGTTTGCTTTCCTTGTCGTACTTTTTAGGCCGCCGAAAAGATCCGCCGAACATCTAATGAAATTTCTAAACGGCACTCAAAATTAGAACACCGAAAAATCCGAAAAGTAGAGCTATGGCTGGGAATCGGACCCGGATCCTCGTCATTCCGTGACGCGTGCTATACCCCTACACCACCCATAGCTGGTGGGTAAGCCTTCGAATTTTTCTATCTCGCCTCCCCGTGGAGATGCCCCATCACCACGGGGAGGCGATGGGGTTATGTGGGGTTTAAAATCCTCGCCGCTTTTCTGGAGACGCAACGGTTCAACGGTATAACCCGTTACATCGCCAGAAGGCGGTTATCCGTTTCCGAATTCGTCACGTGGGAGGCCAATCTTGTTCTCCTTTTCCCTTCGAATTTTTCGAAGCCTAAGTAAGCCTTCGAATTTTTCGAACGATATAATGTCTCATATTTAAGACCAGAAGACCACGGCGGTTAGTCTTAAAAAAAAACTCAAACATCTTTCTGACCAGCTCTCCTTATCTAGGCGTATCTGGAGCAGAAGCAGAAGCCGACGGCGGCCAAAGAAGCAGTGTCTTCGCCCAAGACCTTGCAGGAAGAGCTGCATCTCCCTCTCGCAGAGAAAGAGGAGAAGAAGGGATCCGGAGACCGTCCGAGACGGTTGCCCGCCGCGCCTTCTAAGGTTCGCCCTCTACCTCTATTATGCTTTGCTGTTTCACCACTCTGTGTTAAGTTCCAGTTATCTTAAGTGTCAGTTATCTATGACGACGTCACTGTCTGTTTCGTAGTGATGAACAGAGGGGTGAAAACGGCTCTTAGTGTCTTAAAATTATTCCGAAATACTTCTCCTGGCTCCTTTACCTATGCATATATTATCCTGTTTTACAAGCTTGCATTTAACTTGCAGTATGTTTGTATGTATGTACAGTCAAGCGTAATAATATGTATTTAGACAAAGATTAAAAAATTAGTACAGTCAGCCTCATATAGTATGAAACATCCAAGGTAACCAAAAAGTTTGACACGCCTTACTATTTCTATGGTGTGCCCAACTATTTGGCTGTCATGATTGCTTCAAACTATATGACGCTGACTGTACCATGCGCTCTTACACCGGGCTTAATAAGGTCGTGGGACATATTTTTGAGAAGTTCCTATCAATACTTATTTTTGCACTTTGACCGTACGTGTGGAAGACAGTATGTGTCCGGGTGGAATCTTGCGACTCAATTTTGATGCAGATTAATTCAACCGATTGAGCTGAAATTTTACATACTTGTGTAAGTCGGATGACAATACAATAATTTGCTAGTGGAGTTTTGGTGACCCAGCCAGGATCGTCTCCGCAGGAGGGAACTCTTCAACGGTTGGTCCGATTGACTTGAAATTTGGTACACATATGTAGGACGGATGGCATTGCAAGTACAGTCAGCAAAAACGCTTGTATTAAAAAATATTTTTGACAGAAACTTATTACACTGCAGAACTGTCAAAATATCATTATACATACATACATACATACATACATACATACATACATACTTACACAAATCACGTCTTTATCCCTTACGGGGTAGACATATATCATTATCGCGGGCCATAACACTATTAATCTCGAAGGAACATCGGCGGGTTCGGGCCGTAGTTTATACCCATCACTAACCTAGATACATACCTACATACATACATAAAATAAATCATGTCTATCCCTTACGGGGTGGACAGAGCCTAAGGTAACAAGACCTAAAGGTCACGTTTAGCATGATTGTGGGCGTATAGGTGGAAAGGGGAATCAAAATAGTGATGGGTTGCTAGCAGCATCGCCTATAACATGACTCCTACGACTTTTGCCGATTCCCTCGGGCTTATAATATCTGCGCGGGAAGAGAAGCAACTGGTACGTTCTGTTTTTTCTTTGCTCCCAGAACAGCATGAGTGTGGACCTAGATGATGATGATGATTATGTTTTAGGAGGAGAAGATAACAGCAATGGACACGAGCCGCGGCAGCGTGCACTCGTGCTGCCCGTGCGACACGCAGCGCTCAGACAACACCGCCAGCAGCAAGTCCACAAAGGGCAAGTGCTGCAGGCCGCCAGGTTACCTTCCGTTTCTAAACGAAACTGAAAATTAGACCACAGAAAAATCCGAAATTAAAGCTATGGCCGGGAATCGAAACCGGATCCTCATTCCGTGACGCGTGCTATACCCCTACACCACCCATAGCAGGTGGGTAAGCCTTCGAATTTTTCTATCTCGCCTCCCCGTGGAGATGCCCCATGGGGAGGCGATGGGGTTATGTGGGGTTTAAAATCCTCGCCGCTTTTCTGGAGACGCAACGGTTCAACGGTATAACCCGTTACATCGCCAGAAGGCGGTTATCCGTTTCCGAATTCGTCACGTGGGACCATCTTGTTCTCCTTTTCCCAGCAATGGCGTGTCAGGAACACTTAACACGCCATTCTTCTCGAGGACCTTATTCATTGGGTTCACAGATGTCCCCGTGTCCGTAAACCTAGGTCCTCAACGCAATTCTAACCTAACCTAATCTATCCACTAAAAATCCATCTTTCATCTTCTTAACACATAAAAACCTACATTTTGGTGGGTAGGTTAGACCTACAATCTAAATAGTTGTACGATGCGGCTAAACGTTGAACCGCCGCATTGCAAAACGACCCTGTTTTTGAAAACGGCTAGCCGTAATGCAATACGGCGGATTGTAACAATCCGCCTGCGACATGTATATGTCCTGTTTATTTCAGACAACCTGCCGACGCGGACGACCAGCAAAGACTTTGTGAACAGCGGCGGCGGGGACCGGAAGTGACCCTCGGCTACCAACGGGTTCATTTGATACACTCTCGCTATAATATATACCTACATTTGTAAAGCCGTTGTTTTTTTTTACGCCATTTGGGTAAAAGAGCGCTAAGGCAGGGGTTGCTTTTAACTTAATTCCCAAACCGGCATTGCACAGGTGCTGCGAAGAGGGAACCCCATCCTGGGGTGGTCGGCAGGCGTCGCGGTGACACCGAGTGCCGTAACGTCTCACATACGACTGAATAGGGAATCCGTGTGGTTGTTAGTGGGTATGCCTGCCGCGGGAGAGCCCCACATACCCCCGGTAACCCCGTACCGGGCGGATGCACAAGGCGACCACACTAACCCAACCTGCCGATTTGTTCAGGTCAGGAATCATTCTAAGAGACCTTGTATCGTAATGTGACAAGCAAAATCCTACGTAAATGCAAAAAGAAACGTAATATTGAAAAGTTTATCATCCCTACTAATATAAATGCGAAAATGACTGTCTGTTGCGCTTTCATGGCTAAACCACTGAACCGATTTTAATGAAATTTAGATAGTTTCAGTCCCGCAGAAGCGCATAGGATAGTTTTTATCGCAGAAAATCGCACAGCTCCCGCGGAATAGCGCGAAGCGAATTCTAGGCAGACAGAATCGCAGGCAACTGCTAGTTCAAAATAATTGTTACTTACACTTTAAATAACTTGTAACCTTCGTACACTAGTACCAGGTCCATTATAAGGTAAAGAAAAATAGTAAATAATGATGCTACTTGTATTCTTAAAATTAATATATTCTTACAATTACATAGTTAAATATCACATTTAAAAAGCTTGCAGTGTACCGAAAGGACTTCCGGACAACACCAAAGAATAGTTTACCCGAAGCTTTATTCTCCAGTCAGCCCCACGCTTGGGTCTTGCAGTAATGCAGCACAAGCTTGCCATCAGTACCGAAGCACTCATAAAGATTCTTGACTAACTGGTCTGGTGACGGTGCAAAAGTTTGGTTCACGTAAAGAAACTGCAAAAGAATAAAGAATAATTACAGCAAATAGGAGAATCATTGCCATAAATTAGGCTATATCTAAGTTAGGTTATATACCACTAAATTTCTACATAACACTGAAAATTAGAACAAGTAGAAAACTCTCGTTATTCTTTGACGCATGCTATACCCCTACACCAGCCATAGCAGGTGGATAAGCCTTCGAATTTTTTTATCTGCTACTAGCTGTCATGTGACCTTGTTACTATGCGAATATTTGTCAACCACTAAAGGTGCACCCTCCAATACACGGAGGAGGCCTATGCCATGAGGCACGCCGAATTACGCGACAATTTAATAATAAAACAACAACAAAAAAAAATGAAATTGTAGCGAATTCGGAATAAAAAGGCTATATTATTATTATTAAAGGTGGATTTAGACCAAACGAGCGAATGCTCATTCTATCCCCACTGTCAAATGTACTGTCGAGCAAAAATAACAGGTCATTTTTCATACAAATTTGTATGGAGTGACCCCATATTTTTGCTGTACACCATAAATTTAATAGAATGAGCATTTGCTCGTTTGGTCTAAATCCATCTTAATACACAGAAGACTGAAGAAATGGAAGTTGTCTTTTGTTTAAATGGTCAATGTTGATGTCACTGTTTTTGCTGTTATTATTTATAGCCATCACTTTTTCCTTTACAAAATACATACATAAATCACGTCTCTATCCCTTACAGGGTAGACAGAGCCTAAGGTAACAAGACCTAAAGACCATGTTTAGCATGATTGTGGGCATATGGATGGAAAGGGGCATCAAAATAATGATGGGTTGCCTATAACATGGTTCCCAAGATCTCCGCCAATTTCCTTGATGGGCTTTTACCATCTGCGCGGGAAGAGAAGCAACTGGTACATTCTATGTTTTTTCATAGCAAAATGAGATTTAAAAACACCATTGACAGGAAGTAGTTAAGTACTTTTACTAATCTTCTGGTTATTAACAAAATAATGAACTTACTAGTTTCTCCTCGGGTTCCAGTTTGAGGTATTTTTTAACAAACTCCATTATCCAGCCAATGGGCTTCTCCGCATCCACAGCCCATTTCTTTTTCTTCATTATAGGAGCATTGCCCGTAGCTTTCAGCAATATATCAACTGGAAAATAATGTTAAGGAATAAATGTGAAAGATATGGTATAAGATCTGTACTTTAATTATATCTAAGATTAAAAGAAAAGTGAGTGAATTAGTTTTTATGCTAAACATGGTCTTTAGGTCTTGTCACCATAGGCTCTGTCTACCCCGTAAGGGATAAACACGTGATTTATGTTTGTATGTATATTTTAAGTCAGTAAAAATAAAATAGTAGTCAACAGTAACACTGATTTAACTTCTTTGTTGTTACGTCTATTGAAACTGTATTTAAAGTATAGACAGCGTGGTTTTATTGCAGCCCGTTATGTGTAGATGTTAATGCTCTAATAAGTAAACACAACGACCGATAAGTAATTAAGGTGACTAGGAATTTTTAACGAGAAAATGTTTACTTTTAACTTTGTCCGATTTCCCAGCGTCGCCGTTGTCTTTTTCGTCGACTTTCAAATTTTCTGTTGCGCTAGACAAAGTAGCCGTGTTCTCTTCTGATTTTTCATCACCCATTGCTTTTACTGATATTCGATATACGTTTAAACCTTAATAATTGAATGCAGCAAGTACGATAAAATAAATAATGAGATTTGCGAGATCCGTGCTGCTGCTGGCTGCGACGGATTTTGACTTAACTGACATTGACTGACAATGACACTTAAAAAAAATAATAGACAACACAAACGCGTGCAAAGCTCGTTTTTTCCAGTATCTTAAACATTCTAATTCTGATTAACTTTGATTGTATTCATCTCAGAACAATAACTAAAGCATAGAACCTCAGAACAATAACTAAAGCATAGAACCCGGACTAAAATAAAAACTAATTATTATAGTGCGTTGCTTCTTATTCCAGTGCACTGAAACAATAAGTTAAAAAGAGACAAAGATGCTATTCACGAGACAGTCGTCTGTCTGTTCCGTACCAGGGTAACCTATACAAAGCGTTTTAAATTATACATGTATATATTTCGCTAGTGTAGGGAACAAACCGTCATTGATTAGTCTTCAATCGATATTTTTTATGGGTATGGGGACGGTCGTGGATATTAATACATATTAAACGGATATCATTATAATGAAAAAAATCTATTATGAAAATCGGCCAAGTGCGAGTCGGACTCGCGCACCGAGAATTCCGTTTCACCGTACAACAAAAACACATTTTTGTCCGTTCGTATTTGAATTGGTTGGTAACAAAACAACGGCAAAAAATCACGTTTGTTGTATGGGACCCGATAAATATTAATTTTATTTTGATTTAATTATCTATTTTTAAAGTGAATATGAAACTGAATATTTCAAGCGTCTACCTGTTGCCGCTATTGATATCGAACAAATATCGCAAAAAAAAACGTTTGTGGTATGGGAGCCCCCCTTAAATATTCATTTTATTGTTATATTCATATGTGTTTTATTCATAGTATTTTTTGCTATAGCGGCAACAGAAATACATCATCTGTGAAACTTTCAACTGTCGAGCTATCACGGCTCATGAACAACCTGTTGATAGACGGACAGCGAAGTCTTAGTAATAGAGTCCCGTTTTTACCTTTTGGATACGGAACCCTATAAAAGGAACATTTATGCATACCTATAGATTAGTAAAAACTTGCCAAGTCAAAAAAAAGTGAAATAGTAAAGTTATGGCCAAAGAAAGGGAACAATATGGAACAATAATGGAGTCAGAAAACTGAAAGAATTAAACATATTTAATTATATCTCTATATTTACATTTAATATCGATTGACAGTTTAGTCGATATCACAGGCACATCACTAAGATAACCTATACTGTTTTCATATTTTCTTTAAAATAATATGTAAATAGGGATATCTTTGACAAACAGGATTCAATAATGGTGTTATTTTATAGAACACACTCTCAATATATTTTAATGCGACCCTGAAGCTGATTAAAATCACTTAACGATGATAACTTATAAACGCATTATCATTTTGTTTTCTGGACGCATTAGATTTACATCCTGGCACTGCACAAGACATTTTCTAGTTTCACTAAGTAATTGGCTTTACCAATATTCGTTATTTAATCAATTTTTAACAATAATAAACAAAAAATTCTCCAACAGTTGTCCGTCATTCACGCATCCGAAGCACAATAAGCACATACAGACAAGTTAAGTTGACACTCAACACAAGTCATTGGGCTAAGAAATCTGACTCTTGAAATCGGCATCATATATCGGAACCAAGTGACGTAAAGGAACCAAGTTTGACGTTTGGACTGGTACGAAACAGAAAAATAAGAAGAAACTGACAAGTTTGTTCTCTTTTTAACTTATCGTTTCAGTACACTGGAATAAGAAGCAACGCACTATAATAATTAGTTTTTATTTTAGTCCGGGTTCTATGCTTTAGTTATTGTTCTGAGCATAGAACCCGGACTAAAATAAAAACTAATTATTATAGTGCGTTGCTTCTTATTCCAATGCACTAAAACAATAAGTTAAAAAGAGACAAAGATGCTATTCACGAGACAGTCGTCTGTCTGTTCCGTACCAGGGTAACCTATACAAAGCGCTTTAAATTATACATGTATATATTTCGCTAGTGTAGGGAACAAACCGTCATTGATTAGTCTTCGTTCGATATTTTTTATGGGTATCGGGACGGTCGTGGATATTAATACAATCATATTAAACGGATATCATTATAATGAAAAAAAAATCTATTATGAAAATCGGCCAAGTGCGAGTCGGACTCGCGCACCGAGAATTCCGTTTCACCGTACAACAAAAACACATTTTTGTCCGTTCGTATTTGAATTGGTTGGTAACAAAACAACGGCAAAAAATCACGTTTGTTGTATGGGACCCGATAAATATTAATTTTATTTTGATTTAATTATCTGTTTTTAAAGTGAATATGAAACTGAATATTTCAAGCGTCTACCTGTTGCCGCTATTGATATCGAACAAATATCGCAAAAAAAACGTTTGTGGTATGGGAGCCCCCCTTAAATATTCATTTTATTGTTATATTCATATGTGTTTTATTCATAGTATTTTTTGCTATAGCGGCAACAGAAATACATCATCTGTGAAACTTTCAACTGTCGAGCTATCACGGCTCATGAACAACCTGTTGATAGACGGACAGCGAAGTCTTAGTAATAGAGTCCCGTTTTTACCTTTTGGATACGGAACCCTATAAAAGGAACATTTATGCATACCTATAGATTAGTAAAAACTTGCCAAGTCAAAAAAAAGTGAAATAGTAAAGTTATGGCCAAAGAAAGGGAACAATATGGAACAATAATGGAGTCGGAAAACTGAAAGAATTAAACATATTTAATTATATCTCTTTATTTACATTTAATATCGATTGACAGTTTAGTCGATATCACAGGCACATCACTAAGATAACCTATACTGTTTTCATATTTTCTTTAAAATAATATGTAAATAGGGATATCTTTGACAAACAGGATTCAATAATGGTGTTATTTTATAGAACACACTCAATATATTTTAATGCGACCCTGAAGCTGATTAAAATCACTTAACGATGATAACTTATAAACGCATTATCATTTTGTTTTCTGGACGCATTAGATTTACATCCTGGCACTGCACAAGACATTTTCTAGTTTCACTAAGTAATTGGCTTTACCAATATTCGTTATTTAATCAATTTTTAACAATAATAAACAAAAAATTCTCCAACAGTTGTCAGTCATTCACGCATCCGAAGCACAATAAGCACATACAGACAAGTTAAGTTGACACTCAACACAAGTCATTGGGCTAAGAAATCTGACTCTTGAAATCGGCATCATATATCGGAACCAAGTGACGTAAAGGAACCAAGTTTGACGTTTGGACAGGTACGAAACAGAAAAATAAGAAGAAACTGACAAGTTTGTTCTCTTTTTAACTTATCGTTTCAGTACACTGGAATAAGAAGCAACGCACTATAATAATTAGTTTTTATTTTAGTCCGGGTTCTATGCTTTAGTTATTGTTCTGAGGTATTCATATATATCTCTCTAATCTGTGAGTCAGACTGCTTCCTCGTTACTGACGTCACACACATTACTCGTTACTACACTCACTCACTTCACTTGTCATTGTCTGTCACTCCAAGCCAAGTTGTCACTTCGCAGTTCGCAATTGACTTCAGCTTCACTTTGGTCAACTTTGCTTTTTTCCTTGCGCAGAGTGTAGTGTACGCGTGTTTTTGCGCAGGCATTTTTTTTTCAGGTAAGTTTTATTTTTGGCATATTTCTTTTGTTTTTCTCGTTATTTTACGCATATCCGTCTAGTGTGAGTGTTTGTTTCACTTGTTTCAGGAGTCAGTAGCATTTTCACTCAAAAAATAATTATGGGTCTTGGAACTTTATGTGACACTGTTGCAATTTTAAAGCGATGCGACACCATTTAACTTGTGACACGACCATATAAAATTAATATATATAATATTATTAAGCTTGCTGCAGAGCCAATTTTTAACTTGATTTTTTGTGAAGCAAAATGAGTGCAAATGTGTGGTCTAGTAGAGCAGATTTACTAAACGATCTGAAAGAAGTAACTGGAGGGAGCGCTGGCTTATCCAATTTGGACGATTATGTAGCTGTCGGGGAAAGGCCTCCACCTGACCGCCGGGAATCTATAGACGGTGAGTTAATACAAAGTAAATTAAAAAAATACCCTCAACATTGAAAAGTCAAATATCTTAAAAATAACTCAATCAATTTTAACTAAGAAAGCTGTGTTGGAACCAACTTGCTTTAACCAGTTAATGAACAATGCATTTAAATTACTTTTTCTCACCCACTATTCCAGACACCAGATTAATACTTAACCCATATTCTAATGGTCAGCTATATGTAACAGATATAAGTATTAGAACATTTATTCTGATATTGGTCCACAGATCAGACCAAAGTAAAAGTTGAGACAGTGTTCTATGAATGTCAAAGTGAGACCTATTTAAATTGTATTATGCCTCGTCTTGCTCATTTGTGTGTGTAGCTCAAAGCTCAACTAGCTTGATTCAACTTGTATGCATATAGGTACAAATACATTGCAACGCATAGTATAAACTGGCCTCTCTTCGCCTTTTGAAATAGGTATTTGGAATTATTAGATGGGATACATACATTTAAAAGTTGGTTCCATATTAGTTTTACATATCTAAATAGGTTCTAAAAAAATTATTTAGAAGTTGGTTAAAATTCAAATTTAAGAAAAAGTAAAGTGTTTGTTTGAATCTATTTTTGTAGTTTTACATTTCTTACCTTTGTTAATAAAAAAAAAACCTTTCAGAAGATGAACTTCATTATCACTTTGGTGAAGTGGGCTCCGGTGCAGTTGGCAATACTGCCCCTGATTTAGATGGCATATCACAAATGCTGCAGTTGGTAAGTGAAATAAATAAAAAAAAACAATTATTTCATTATGTCACTGTGTTGTTATTTATTATTTTATACAAAATATAACTTTATTATGCACAGCTACTACTTTGGCATGTTTATTACATGTTAATAAAAAGTTTTGTGTATACAGATGGAATGTAAATAGAAGTTAGTTAGCAAGTTAGACATAGAGTAGGATTTCAACCCTATGAGATTTATTTGCCTGGATTGCTTGCTGGTCTGGGAGTAAAGAAAAAACATAGAATGTACCAGTTGCTTTTCTTCCTGCACAGATGGTAAAAGCCCATCGAGGGAATGGGCGAAAATCTTAGGAATCATGTATATAGGCGATGCGGCTAGCAACCCATCACTAGTTTTGATTCCCCTTTCCACCTATACCCCCACGATCATGCTAAACGTGGCCTTTAGGTCTTGTTACCTTAGGCTCTGTCTAGGTAAGGGATAAATTTCTTGACGGGGCATTGTTATTTAATATTGTTATTTTATATTTTTGTAGCTTTTAGACGATGCTTGATGCGAATGCATTATATACTATACACACTTGTTTTTTGCTGTTCATGTATATTATTATAAGTTGAAAAAGTATGTGGCGGGTTATTTTTTGTTCATTGCAATTCGACTATTTACCAACATTAGCAGTCCTTTAATTTTTCGAATATTGCCTCGGAAAATTACCGAAATGAAGATTCTCTGTTGAGTGCATTGTTAACTTAATCAAGCTCTGTGCAGATATGTATTCATATGTTATATATTGTATCTGTTGCATTTGCAGGTGAATGAAGACTCATTAGAAGACAATAATCAAAAAACTATTTTTAGGAATACACTAACAGACGAAATTAGAATTAGCAAGCTTAATCCAAATGTGACAGAGTTTGTGCCTTCTGGGTTTAGGCCACCACAAGTTCAACACAAACAAACACCTCCAGAAAAAACTAAATTAAAATCTCCAACAAAACTCGATCACAACAACCAAAGGAGTACCCATATAGAGAATGAAACTATAGTTTCTCATGAAAATAAGATGTGCGATGTTAAAAAAATAGAAGATGAGGGACAAAGTAGTACTCCTAGTGATCCATTAACTACAGCAAATAACAGTTCAATGAGCAATGAGTCGAAAGGAAAAGAAAATAACAATAACAATGGTAACTCGGCTTCTGACTCGACGAATTCTTTAAATAAAGCCACTGTTAGCAGCAATGACATTTCTTTAGATAAAAAAGTAGACATATCTAATATGAAATCTGAGGAAATTGAAGAAATGAAGTTAAAAATTAAATCCAAAATCATAGATTCTTCCGGTGATTCTATGCAACATAGAAAGGAGAAAAACGTGGCGATAGCAGCTCTTCTTAAGCTCTACGCGCCTGCGCCAGCAGTACCCGAGAAACCTGTAAAATTAATGACACCGGATTATTTCGAAGCAACTCCAGCTAAAGTGATATCTGAAGCTAAAGTGATATCTGAAGCTAAAGAAGAACCAAACGTTGAAGATTTAACTGAAGTAGAAACCCTTGAGGAAATACCAGAAGTATCCACCGCCAAAGACCCGAAGGTTTACAAAGATCCATTTGTGGAAGAGTCTATTGCCAAAGTGAATGACTGGTTTAAAAATGCCGGCAGCTCCAAACCGAAGCCATCACCAGCTCCTGTACCGGTGCCCCCACCTGCCGCAGCCCCTGTGGTGCCCCCTGTTCAATTCAAGGATGTTTTATCATTCAAGAAAAAGAATGTTTCAAGCTTAAGTGTATGTATTTAATTTGACATGTGTTACCAAATATTAGATTTTGGCCTGCTTTATTCTTGAACAATTTCAAAAACTATTTTTACTGAAGTCCTTTGCTTGTCATAATAATTAACAAGTCTTAAGCGCTGTTTCACGACTCTGTTAAGTTCCAGTTATCTTTAGTGTCAGTTATCTAAGATTCCGTCTCTATTTATTACTACGGAACAGACAGACGTCATCTTAAATAACTGACGCTTATGATAACTGGAACTTAACAGAGAGTGGTGAAGCAGGCCCTTAACTTTGTCTGTTTATTTCATGACATGATAATCCTGGAAAGATGCAGGTTACGACACTTTTGGGAAGAATATTGCGTTTAGTGAAATGAGTTATAATTTCTCTGCTGTCTGCCTGTCAACCTACATAATGCTTGTATCTTCTTATTTGCACTGTAATAAGTAGATAAATATTCGCATTTATTCCGCTTTTATTGATCTATTTTCGCCTCTAGCCTCTACATCTTAAATCGTTTTACAGATAAACTCGCCGAAAAGTGAAACAAGTAGTGAAAAGAAGAAACAATGCACAGCTTTTGTGCCCTCCACTTACGCGGACGACCTGTTACAAAAATATGAAGAGAATTCCAAGACCAAACTGCCTCCGCAAGAGGACTGGACCGTCGCACTCGAGCGCCAGTTAAAGGAAAAAGACAAAGTAATTAGGAAAAAGATACGCGATAAACAGGGCGGTACATCACCCAATTTGGGGGGTGGGAATTAACTAGCTACGAATTGAAGGTTAGTGGAAATTTTGAGATTATTTTTTGAACTACCACCATACCATTGTCATAGGTATGAGTATGTAGGAGTTGTCTAAAGCATATATAAAAGAAAAGAAGGTTTTAAATAATGTGCCTGAGTGCATGTCACTTATTTTCTTTTTAGAATAAATCATGGGACGATGAAATTCTATTTACGAAAATATTTTATTTATACTTTAATGTTATTTATGAATTTTTGCGAATTTTTATTATCTTATTGATACTTTTGTATACAAACTTTTATCGTAATGAACTTAGCGTAAGGATCAATCATTTATGAATTTTTATACGTGTTTGGTTTCCAGCCACTTAATGGTGGTTGCTTAGGTTCGAATATTTGTGATTCCCCAAAACGTTTATGGTTTATTCAATTGACGTAATTTAATTTTTTTTAGTGCTACTTTTTATCGTCAGGCTGGCTTGAAAGACCGCACAATTTTAAGAAGGCTGTCTTAAAATGGAACTTAAAAATTCGAAATATTTTTCCGAATTGTCATTTTGTGCTTGTATCGACCGGGATCTTATTTGTGAAAAGTTTAGACGTTTTCAGAATAGCAAAATTCGAGCTATTTCATCCTATAGTTAGGTACCATGGGCTTTGTTTTGTTTTGTACCCGTTTTTTTTTTTTAGTATAGAACCAAAGACCGCTTTACGATATATGATTTTTATTTTATTGTATGACTAGCTGGGAGGAGTAGCGAAACTGATAATGGTTACTTCAATAGGTACTTATAAATGCTTAATCCTTACAAAACTTCCCATTTGTATTTTTTTGATTGTGAAAAAATTATGGCTGGATTTATAATTTTGTATACCGGCGAATCTATTATCATTTTCGTTACCTTTATTTTAAAATTAATTCTTAACTGCAAATGTATTTCATGTACACGTCTAAAATAATCAACTATTATATTAAGTGTTGCGAACAAAGTATTTTTATGTCGTCTCGTTTTTACTTAGTACTTAATCCAAATATCGAGGGCAAGGCAAAATGCCTTTTTGGGAGTCCTATTTACATGGGCGTATTTTCACGCCACTGTCTATACAGGTTTTGGATAATGTAGAAAATGCGGCAAATGCCAGCAATAGCGGACCATTATCAGTATCCGGATACCCGTATATACAGTCCGGGTATCCGTCTATACAGTACGGGTATCCGTCTATACAGTACCAGGATACCAGGGTAGGCGAACCTTTATGCATCAATCAACGTGCCATTTTTTCTAAAAAATGTTTAATGGGGTCATTGACGTGCCGTCAAATAATTTAGACTTTTTGATTATTTGGAAAATAATATTAATAAATACTATCCTAGGTTAGGTTTGTATATTTGTATTAATATTGTTTTATTACTTTTTATATGAATATTGTAAAAACCTAACTAGAGATAAAATAAATATACATAATACTATCAAAACCATGAAATAAAGTAAAGAAGAGGTACATTTTGGATTTTTTTTATTACACGCATAAATTAAATTACTGTATTGTCATAATATACCTACTTAACACATTTTTTACACGTTTTGTGATCGGCGACGTGCCCAAAATATGCACGCGTGCCATTGGTTCGCCTACCCTGGTCTATACAGTCCCGGTATAATTAATTCTTAACTACAAATGTATTTCATGTATGTCTAAAATAATCAATTATTTATTTTATTAAGCGAGAACAAAGTCGAATCAGGCATAGAATAAACAAACAAATATTTTTATGTCTAGTCTAGTTTTTACTTAGCAGGTACTTAATCCAAATATTGAGGGCGAGGCAAAATGCTGTATCCTTTTTGGGAGTCCACTGTCTATATAGGTTTTGGAATAGTGTAGAAACTGCGGCAAATGCCAGCAATAGCGGACCATTATCAGTATCCGGGTATCCGTCTTTACAGTCCGGGTAGTCGTCTATACAGTCCGGGTATCCGTCTATGCAGTCCGGGCATCCGTCTATACAGTCTGCGTATCCGTCTTTACAGTACGGGTATCCGTCTTTACTGTCCGGGTATCCGTCTATACAGTACGGGTATCCGTCTATACATACCGGGTATCCGTCTATACAGTCCGGGTATACTTGCATATTAATAGCATTTAATAATAGAGTACTTGGTGCAATATTACTCAAACTCACCTTCCCCACCAAGTCCGGAGAAGGTGCATTAGGTTCCGAGAAATCTTTTCACGGATTCATCTGTGCAGATTGGTGTCCCTACAACCTTCAAGAAGGTATACACATTGTAGTGTCTTTAAATTATTCTGTATTTTAGCAGGTTTGCTGAGTTTGTCTGAACATACCCTGTTGAGACTTAAAAGTTTTTATTTACTTTTCCTGTTTGTTTTTTGTTTGGATCAATTCTTGCAAGTGAAAGTTGATCTAGTAGTAGGATTGCCTTGAAAATTTATAAACGTGTAGGACAGATGGCAATGCAAGTTACAGCTATTAAAAATGTTTTTTTTTTTTATTTATTATTTGTATTAAACTAACCTTTTGTTTAGTGCTTGTAACGCTTTAAACATCTTTTATAATGGCTGCTTTTGTGGTTTTGAAGTGTCCAACCTCTAGGCCTCTCATTCTGAAAGGAAGCCTCTGCCCAGAAATTGTGATGATGTTGGATGGTATGGTTTATAGTAGGTATATAATACGGAACTATACCTGTGATATATTGTCGGTGTCTAATCCGGTTTGGAATATCAATTGCTAAGTACGTTGGTTCTCGCTTCTGACAAACTTGAAATACCTAACTTAAGTAAGTTTATTCCTAATTTTTATGTTAAAATGTTAAGAAACTTAACATGGTAATAATTAAAATTTAGTTAAGTTTAGGTTAGGAAGACGAAGCGTTTACGTGGGTGGCAACGAGCGACTTTTAAGTAATTTTTTTAACTTACTCAGAACATTGACGCAGCGTAAACGCTCCTCAGGGGTTTTCAAAATTGAACAACCATTTTGGCTTATAATTAGGCCACAGCTCCACTCTAGTGTTTTTTTAACATAATAGAGAGAAAATGGGAGCGAGCCCACAGCCCGTAGAGTCTATGGAAGGGGCGATGCGGAGCATAAATTGAAAACCCCTGGTCTTATTACCAAATTCGAATTTCGAGTAGTGCCATCTCGCTCATACTACTAGTGCATGATATCGGAGTGAGAGGGACGACTTTCCGGATTTGGGAATGGATGTATCGTCGCCGAGTTTCTTCCCGGTCTCTTCTCAGCGCAGGTTTTCACCGAAATGGTGTTAGATTTTACGACCTTCATAAATGTTTGTCATTATAATAAATATTTTTGTTTGTCTTGGTTTTTTTTATTTAATATCAAGGAACTGGCATTCGGACCGAAGGCATTTTTAGTTCTTTGTGGGTACTAAACACATGACACAGTTTGTAAAATGGTATTGTTTTAAAAAACAGGAAGTGGTTAATATTATATTATGCAATTGATAGCAACTGAGTACGAGTTATCTATTGCAATTTAAATTGAATGAAAAGCGGGAATATTGTCCTTAACTTCTGTTATCACTACATAACACAAAACAAAGTTCACCGCATCTGTCCGTCTGTTTGTTCGCGATAAACTCAACAATTCCTTACCGGATTGTCATTCGGTTTTCACTAATGGACCATGCCATGGGTCCATGGGTCACGTGACGGTAAGTGATCACGACCACTAACACCCGCAACACCAAACGAATTCTCGGCAGACGAAGTCGCGGGCAAAGGCTAGTCGATTACAAGCCGTAAAGTTGTTTACGAGATCATTTTTCATTGCTAAGAAAAATGATATCATGTGGAAGGAGCACGGCATGCTTTTGCAATAAGAATACACACGGCTGACAATGCATGGCGTCAGAGAACTGGGACATCTGACACTGCTTATTTTACATGACGTGTTTTCAAAAGAAATCACGTGTGTTCCTACCTTTGCTCTATTACAACCGTTACCGCCCAATTGCGTTGCAATTTTAACCTAAAATATATAAGATGGGGTCTCACTGTTCAAATTTACTAAAAATCTGAATGAAATGGTACCTAATAAGGTACATAAAAATTATGTCCTAGAATTTCTGAGTAAACTTTTATTTATTGAGTGAAACTTTCCGGTTTTTTTTCCAATGTAGGTGACTTCAAAATCTTTTAATTTGCCGCCAAAATAAACTGTCACATTACGAGTGTCACGTTGACGCCAATGTTGCTGCTGCTAATAAAGCTTCCGCTCATCAAGGCTACACCGGTATTGGGAATTCCCCTAGTGTATTATTACTTTTTTTCCACTAACCGCAAATGCTTAGTTCAAACATGGTCCAAACCAAAGAGAATATAACCTCTATGTTTTAAGAGACAAGAGTGCCATATATTGACTTGACATGATATTCTGAGTCACTTCAGAGTAGTATGAAACGTAGGCTAGAATGCAGTACCAACTGGACAGAAATTATGACAGCTTGATGACAGCACCTGTGTTAGACATTTTCATAACCGTTTCTAACAAAAGAAAATGGAAGTTACGAAAAGTATGATTGTAGTAAATTATAACAATAGTACAGATGGAACAGCATTTCTTAATAATTGTGCAAAGTCAACTGTACAAAATAATCTCCATAAATATTTAATCTTCTTTGTCTGTGGCTCATATTCTATCAAAATCGAAGTTCAAATAGTGCTGTCTTGCTCACACTTTTGAGGTTTAATATTAGAGTGAAAGAGATAATGTAATAGAAACTTTTTGACTTGGGAGTAGAACCTCTTTGTGTATTGTGAACTTGCCTTTTGTTTGTCTGTGGTTTACTTTAATTTGATTTACTTGCATCCAGGCCATAATTAAAAAAAAATGATTTGATTAAATGTCAAGCTCTGCTAGTCGTTTCAACCATTTTGAATTCGTCCGTTTGTTTACCTACCTCTTTGTCTCAACATTCCGAGTTGAACAGAAATAATTGCATTCTTCTGCGCTCAGGTAAAGTAAAAACTCTCGAAAGTGTTTAATCAAATCACGTTCCGCATTCACGTTGCTTAGAAATATAAGCAACTGTGAATAGTGTAAACTCATCATATTTTTCTTCTAGTTCTTGTCCGTAAAGATAAGAGTGCAGCGGCAGCAATGGAGTCTCAATGGACGGACAAATCCGCAATAATACGCGATTTGTCGTTCGCGCAAGGGCGCTGGGTGCCGGGAGGCATCGAAACTGCCGTTGCTAGCGGAAAGCCGCCTGCCCTTAACATCACAGAAGGTAAGCCAACCATTTCTACGTCCTTTGTTTTTGAATTTTGCACATAGTTGTTTGAAAAACTGATGGAACTTAGCATTCCGCACTTGTCCTCGAGGACCATTGAATTTGGCATGATAATGATTTGATTTTTATTATTATTCAGGAGGCTAAGTGCCGGTTTCACCACTCTCTGTAAAGTTCCTGTTATCTTAAGTGTCAGTTATCTATAATTCCCACCAGTGTTGTTATGGATATCCGTATATTCGAAATAAAAAAATAACCGTAACCGAATCCGATATAAAAGTTTTGGATAGTTTCGGATAGGCGGAGTCTAACTAAATACTACTTAGTAAATATGACATGTCGTGACAAGTTTTTGTTTTTGCCCAGCCGGCAGACCAGCCGCGCGCGCGTTTGGTCGTATTGTATTTCATTTTACAGTTCCTTAAAACAATTATATCCATAACCGGAACTATTGGATAATCCGAAATAATTTAATATCCATAACCGTAACCGAAACCGATATTATATTTTTCCAATATCCATATCCATATCCGGGTCTGAAATTGTATATCCGTAACATCCCTGATTCCCACTATTTCTTACTATGAAATAGACAGCAACAACATCATAGATAACTGAAACTTAGGATAACAGCAACTTTACCGAGAGTATTGAAAGAGGCCCTAATTACACCTTTTTGACTACCAGCCTCAATCAATGAATCATTTTATTCACAAGAACATACGGTGTAAGCAAGTATCAGTCCCTTAATATCTTCAGCCATTTGAGGTGCTTTAAGAGTTTTGCCCTAACATTAAGCAGCCAAATTGTATATAATTTAATGAATACTATTAGAAAACAATAAAATTAAAATGTCTAAATTACTAATTCAATTATAAATTAATATATCTAGTAATTTGATAAGTTAAAATAAAATTTAATTGTACAATACAATGTTAAATTATCAGATTCATCATTTATCAATTAAATTACAATATATCAAATTAAAAAGAAAACTAATAATTATAATGTATGCAAGTCCATATTAAGTACCAAGTATTATGTAATTGTCAATCTAAGTATTAAGTAATAATAATATAACATCAAATTCCTCTTACATTCTCTTGGACCTACTTTCTCAAACGTGAGTTGGATTGAAAGGGCCTAGTTGTATGTTTGATTGTTTCAGAAACTGAAGAGGAATACTTCAAGCGCTGGACCACAGATGGAGATTTCAGCGCCTGCCCTGATTTGTCGTTGATTTCACACATGTTAGATATGGTAAGTCTCAAGTCTTGTCAAGACTTGGACCTCAATTGTTAATCATCATATTGGGAATCATGTTATAGACGATACGCCTAGCAACCCATCACTATTTCATCCTCGTTTCCACCTACACACCCACAATCATGCTAAACATGCCATTTAGGTCTTTGTTACCTTTAGGCTCTATCTACCCCTTAAAGGATGACGTGATTTATGTATGTATGTATGATTTTTCTGAAATCATACTTGTCTTTTTAAAATGAATGATTGGTTTTGAGTATATTTTTTTTAAAATTTTATCTACCTGCTGGTTTTTATACAGTCCCAATCTCTAGCTCGCTATATTATCCCTACGAACCCCACTACACTTGATATTTATTCAATTATTCCAGGTTCACGATGAAGTACCTGAGAGTCAGGACATCGGCGCAGGGCCTATGGAGATAAAGAAACTGAACCCGATAGCCAACGCCTTTGTTCCAAAACTCAAGAAGGTTAAAGAAACTCCAGATTTATCTAATCTAAAAGAAAAACCAAGAGAAGAGTTGGGTAAAAAAAGGAAACCTCTTCGCGCACGCAATGTTGCAATTGCCTCCATACTCGCCCAATTTCAGATATCACAAGATGTTAGAGAAGAGCCTATAAAACTGTCCAAACCAGAAGATTTCATCAAAGCCAGTTCTTCCATACCAAAGATTGAGAAAGAAGAAGTGGTTGCGATAAATAGAAGAAAAGATTCGGTAAATAAAGTGAACAGTTGGCTCCAATCTCAAGACATTAGTTCAATGTTCAAAAAGAAAACATCTGAATCGCTACAGTCACCGGTACAGTCTGATACAAGTGTGAGGTCTCCAAAGAACCCTGGGCAGCAGTATGTACCGTCCAGTTGGGCTGACGAGTACTATAAGAAATGTATGGATCGAACTCACATACGGGACATGGTGCAAGAAAATGTATGGGTCAAGGCTGAGAAAATTATGAAGGAAATTGACCTGCAGAAAGCGGAGGAACTGAGGTGATTGCATTCATTTTCTTCTAGAACTAGGGAGTAAATAGTATTTGGTCTTCTGTCCTATAGAAAATGTCTATATCTTCTATGAAAAATACATACATACACACCGTCACGCCTCTCTCCCACAGGGGTAGGCAGAGACTACTTTATTCCACTTGATACGATCCTGTCATATTTCTTTCGCTTCATCCACAGTCATCGATCTCTTCATACATGCTCCCAATAAATATGAAAAACGCCACGTTCTCAATAAATACGATATTGCCACAGAAAAATCCAAAATTTTCTAAAGTAATTTCTAATGAGAGACCACAATGTGTACATGGAAAATGTCAAGGGATTTCAGAATTTAAACGTTAGCAGTCAAAGTCAGGCAAAATCTACTAGGTTAATAAATATCTAAACGCCAAAACTTGTTAATTTTCCAGATTACAAGAAGAGGCAGATGCAGCCTTAGCAGCAGCCCTGGCGGCGGAGCAAGACACTCTTCAAGCCTCAGACGATGATGATGATAAGTGCGGCGACACCGACAAACGTGACCAGGAGACGCCGCCTGGTGACTCTGGTGAATATAACGACTTGATACGCCACAAATAAAAGAAGAAGAAGACTCTGGTGAAATAGGTATTTTTTTTAATGATAAGGGAACATGCTGGTGTGAAAGAAGATATAGGGACTAGTATAGAAAAAAGTATGCTTAGCTGGTTTGCTCACGTAGATGGATGGATGCGTGTGCATGTTCATGTGCGTGTGCGTGGGCGTGAGCGTGGGCGTGTACGTCTGTGTGTGGCATCATAGTTCTCAAGCAACGTTTAACGTGTTTCAGCAAGCCCCTATTGTTGCAAATTTCTCCCACGGCATGCGCTGTGATCGTTTTCTGTACCCCCACCCCACCATAAAATTCGCACGTTCCTAATAGCATGGAGAACAGATGGTCGTTGGGGCCGAAAGGTTTTCGAGTGGAGACCGCGCGGCAAGTGCAGCTCAGGACGTCCATCAACGAGGTGAACGGATGACCTGGTTAAAATCGCGAGTTCACGGTAGATGCATGCCGCTTCCAACCGAGGCAACGGGATTTCTATGTCCAACAGTGGACGTCCTACGGCTGATATAATGTTGATAGAGTGATTCAAGAGGAAGGTTCCTACATACGACATGAGCAAAGCCAGGGCCATTGAGCTAGTAAATTAATATTCTTTTAATTTGATTTCAGGCTTGGCGTCGGTGCTACTCCCTGAGCATCGTCATTTGCTGGCCGGAGACTGCATTGTATGCAAAGTGCTCTCCAAAAAACCAACTGAAGAACCGCTGTTTGAAACAGAAAATGATGATGTCAAAACTAAAAGTAGTAATAGTGAAGTAGAGGTTATTGATAAGGTTGAAAATGAGGAACTCTTTAGCCTGTTCAGATCGGGCTTTGTGGAAAACTTGGCGGATATAGAACCAGCTGAACAAATACCCTCAGAATCGGGCAGTAGCAAAAGTGTTTCAGTAGGAGATGGTTCTATCCATTTAGAAGATAATATATATAATGTTAGTGATTACGTCGATTGTTTTAATTTGTTGGAGAATTAATATTTTTTAATAATAAGTAATGAGAGTCCTTTGAAGAATATGGGAAATATGGTTCGGTATTGATTACAATAGTTTTTTTTATTGAACACATTTAGTACTGGTTGAGTGGAGGCAGACCACTGGCTGCCTGCTACTACTACTTTTTAAGTTAAGGCTAAGAGAAAAATATATATTCATTTTTGCAAATTGGCCGCTAAGGGCTCGTTTACATGTCTTTTTTGAAACTATCAGCGCATTCGGAAAGACCGTGATTGCCAAGAAGAATGCGTCGCAAGAAACTTGGCAGAAAGTCATTTTTTTCAAAATAAAATACATTTATAAAAGAGATGTATAAGGTCCCCGAGCCTTAACTTATATTAGTCTATAGTAGAGATGTATACAGTCTACTAGTCAGATGGAATGTTTCCATCTGATTGTACTGGTTAATTTTGATGCAAAAAGATTTCTCTAATTCGGAAAGGACTGTTTATGAATTTATGAATAACTGTGATCTGAGGCTGTCTAATAGGTTTAAATGCGTTTTCTTTACGTGGGTGGATCAACTTTTTCTTATAACACGTCATCATGGTTACGTTCTCCTCGGCCCCTTTACCTAATACCTTCAAACAAGCAATTCTTGTGTATAAGAATAATATATATCTATCTGAATCTCGGAAACGGCTCAAGCGATTTCCATTAAATTTTGTACGCAGGAGGTTTCGGGGGCGATAAAACGATCGAGCCAGGTTTCATTTTTAGAAAACGTACCAATAATAAAATACTGTAATTAAAAGTTTGCCAAACATGTTTTTTTGGGGTAGTTTTGAGCATGTTCTATAAATGACTATATTAAAAAAAAAAACATAAATCGTTTCGAAAGAAACGCTTGTAGAACACAAAACGAATATTTTTCGATTTTTTTGTACAATATTTTATGGTAAGAAAAATATGGGTGTCTTAAACTTTTGCGCTCTTTCGTTCCAGACAATAAAAAGTAGCACTAAAAATATTTAAATGTTGTCAATTTGTCATCTACATGATATTATAATGAGACACAACTCTTGTAAACTAACTGTAATACTTTCCCCTCGTTGATGGGACAGAATAGTTGATCCACCCTCATGTATTAAGCAACATGCAATGAGCATTTTGGTGAAGGAAAACATTGTGACATTTGTTATATTGAATATTTTAGAGCTATGTGAGCTGCCTTTGTCCGAAATTCGACGATCGTTTCGGCAGTTGGCAGCCATTAAAGGCTGGATTAATGTTTTTAAGTGTTAATTTAATCTCCACTGCCTGTTAGGTTTAAGGTCCGGCCACGACTTTTCGCTATACATTGCGCGATGGAGACGCTCGCTGCGCGGTTGTTTCCTAGCAGTACACGCAATGAACAGAGAAAGCGTTGCGGCGTTGGTCGCGTTCAGTCGTGGCCGAAATGCTAAGGCACTTGTTCCACTGCTGACGATGAGCGAATAGCGAGTAGAGCTGATAACTAGATTACTAGAGACAAGCTTAAAGAAGTTTGAACAGTTTATGGGGTGCGGGTCAAATAAGTAAAGTTTAAACTACTATGGGTATTGTGGCAAGGGCTAACGATTGCTAAGTTAGTAGAAGCCTACAGAGTGTTTCTGAAAAAGGGGTAAGGGGTTAGTATGTATTTTAATACGTACCCTGAGTGTGTGAGTGCGACGGCTGATCACTTCGTAGAGTAGAATGACCGCTGGTTGGTCTCTGTCTCTCGGCGAGTGATCTGACCGCGTGTCTGAGCGAGTATCGCTGAGTAAAACTAGTTTTCTTGATCTCCCTTGTAGCGGTAAAGTAGTGGTTGGAGTCCTCGCCGGTAGTGCGAGCTTAATAAAGTATTGCTACATATTATGTCTCTTTTACTCACACTGGATGCGCTACGATTTCGCCTGACATATCTGCCGAACACTTGCGACTTGGGTAATGTCTGCGAAACACTTGTCGCGCGATGTGTTGCCAGACATGTCGAAGGAAACCTGGCAACGTCGCGTTAAACACGTGCGTTTCTTGAGCGGAAAAATTGTAAATCGCTTTCTCGTAGGCGGTGGGACAAGTGCCTATGGAATATATTTTTTTAGTGTTTCTTCCCTTGTGGCGTTATGGAAATTAAAAGACTAAAGAGAGAAGAAAATTAAGACTGACTGTTGTATGGAATTGCGAACAAAAGATGTGTAGGTCTGGCAGGACCACGTGTCTTATAAGTTATATTGTTGATTCGTAAAGTGAAATTAATTGAATAAAGAGATTATTGTATATTATATTGTTTCATTAATATTAGCATAGCATAGACTACCCCTCTCTTTTTAGAAAGACAGTAAGAAAGAGACGGGCGATGTATCTCGCTGGACGTGAAGATATAGTATAGTGCGTTGGGGTAAATTCGAAAATGGGGGAATTTCGAGACTCGTGGTTATCCACTAAAGGGGAACAGTTACATAATTTAGCAACGCTTACCTGGAAGCTCCAATGTCTGTGGCTTCTAGATAAGCGTTGTCAGATTATGTAATTGTTCCCCGTTCAGTGGATATCCACGATTTTCGAAATACCCCCAATTTTGAATTTCCTATAACATACTCAAAGTAAATAGAGGCTTCTATTTTCTTTTGAGTACTATACAGCAGTTGCGTGCACTTCGTAAAGACGAAAAGACATAGAGTGACGGCACCAGTGTTGAACACTTAAAGCTGCCAAGCACCAGTAATGGACACTTAATTCTATATTTAAATGGGTCCATGTTCATTACTGGTGCTGTCACCCTAGTCTATCCTGTTGTAATTGCCATCTGTTTTCGGATATTTGTAGTGGTTATTCACTTACGTTATAATTAACCGACTTGACAACAACAAGTAGCAATTGGTAGTTGTTTTTGGTTGGTAGGTAGGTAGTTGTTTTTTTGTCTGACCTGTCTCGAACCTCTGTGCACTCCTCTGTTTACCCGTCTGCCTGAGAGGTGCGAGTCCATCTCTCATTGTGTTCAAAAGTAGCCTATGTTAGTTTGAGATAGTTTAGCTTTGATGCCGACTCCACGCGTTGGCGAACACACAGCCCCATAAGAAGCCATAAATACGTTGAGTACCTAGTTACCAAGATTAATCCATATTTGCGATAATTTCACGAAGAAGATCACTTTTCAACAGGTAAATGAAATAAATTATAATTTATGTCACGAAGCCCGCCATAACCAGTGAAAAGTGAATGTTATTGGACCGCGCCACTAGCGCCTCTAGTGGCAAATTCACACGCGATAGCCTCCATTGGCCGTCTGGCGGTACAGACACTATTGACATCCAATTTGCCTCGGTTACACTCAAAATGGGTATAATAATAACACTCGACTTACTAATTTAGTTGCGCGCATCACGCCACGCTCGCAGTCAACTTTGCTTTTGTTTCATTTTAATCATTTGGTTACCTAATAGTTGTTCCGAATAAAATTCCAAAAGATTTTCACTAAATATAGGCATTTCATTGTTCATGTGCCAAGTCAAGCAACCGCTGGAAGTGTGGAAAAAACACCTTCTTTTTGTAGTTTTGATGCAGCCAATAATGGAGTGAAGTTAAGAGCTGATGTAACGTGCTGCTTTGGTGACAGTAAAAAGTTAAGAAAGTGGTAAGCGACATTTATTTTTCACTAGTTTTATTCATGCGGCTTCGCCCCGAGAATGAATAAAATACGTATTTCAACTAATTTACATAACACCGTGCTAAATTTTATACCAAAACCTAAATACTGGTGAAATGAAAATGGTAAAAAAAAGGTGAAATTGGTAGTTTTTGAGTTTATCGGGAACAGGCAGACTTTGTTTTATACATAGACAAATCACGTCTATATCCCTTGCGGGGTAGACAAAGACGAAGGTAACGTATAGGCGTACAAGTGGAAAGGGGAATCAAAATAGTGATGGGTTGCTAGCCGCATCGCCCATAACATGAGCCCTATGATTTTCGCACATTCCCTCGATGGGCTTTTACCATCTGCGCGGGAATAGAAGCAACTGGTTAATTCTATGTTTTTTCTTTGCTACCAGAGCAGCATGGAAGTCTATTTGTTTTATCATAATACTAGCGACCCGCCCCGGCTTCGCACGGTATATTGTGCATGTACCTACTATACATATAAACATTCCTCTTGAATCACTCTATCTATTAAAAAAACCGCATCAAAATCCGTTGTGTAGTTTTGAAGATATAAGCATACATCGGGACATGAGGACAGAAAAAGTGACTTTGTTTTATAATATGTAGTGATGTATTAATTATGTTGAGTGAAGCAAATTCGATAACTTAGGAAAGAGGGAGAGAAGTAAAAATCAAAGCAGCAGCTGACATTGCAATTATAACGAGACAGACAAACATAGACAGTGACTTAAGAAACAAGTACAAAAAAGCAACTTCAAATAATAAAATAAAAGGCAATATCAGAAATATAAAATAACTATTTACAACGCCAACACTGAGTGACGACGGTTTTCGAATATATCAGAGATGCAATTTATTACCCGACTACGGCAAAACCAAAGGAGGGTTATTTACAACCTATCCATGTTTATTGATGTAGATAGTTGATTCATACTAACAGTCGACTTGTTCCAGATACCACCATGCCGCATCAGAACATCCACATCGTCCTAGAAAATGTCGTGAGAGACGCGGTGAGTTTCAATAAAATTATCTAAGCCTGAGGCTGGCAACGTATCTGCAACTATCCAGTGTTGCGAGGGTCCACTTACCATCAGAGGGTTTCCGATTCAGTTTAGGCTTGCTCGCTGTCAGATCTATACTACTAATACCGAGGAACATACAAACCTTCACTAACAAAGAAAACAATCAGCTTACTCACAAATTTGTCTTCTTCATATACCTAGTAAAAAGTAAATCATTGCCTCTTAAATGCTCCCTCTGTTTTGCTTTGATACGCATAAAGGTTATCGCACACATAACCGCTCGGCGCCAGATCGGCGCCGCCTCACCTCATCGGCTCGCCGTCAACCATGCGTCAACCATACGCAAGCTCGTAACGGCTAACGCAAGCGGCTCGGTGCCTTCGAGGCGTCCGCGCGGCTACAGCGCGCTTACGGCGAGCCGTCGACTGGTTGGCAAGCGGCGGGGCGGTCGCGGGCCGCCCGCGGGGGAACACCCGAGGTCCGCGCGCCGTCCCTGCGGCGGCGACTCGACGTAAGCGCGGTGACGGCGAGTAGCTCACGCGCTGCTAGCTTGTGCCGAGGCGAGGCGTTGCCGTTCCGTAGCCGATAAGTGTGCGTTGCAGTATGGAGTTTCGTACAAAGAATACTGAGCGGGTGCCGCGCCGGCTCGGAGCGGTTAAGTGTGCGTCAACCATAAGTATACGCAAGAGAAATATGATAGGTAAATATGTATTATACGACGATTTAGATTACAAAGATTCTCGTCATTTCGCTACTCAATTTTGTTTGAGTTGCCAACACCTGGTCGGGTACAGGATTCAAATTTCATTAACTTCTTAGCTTTTACTTGTTATAGTGCAGAGCTCTCTTGTTTCACTGTGTCGAATTGTGGAGTACCTATTTATTTTCAAATTATTGTGTTTCGAAATGGCAATGAACGTAGACGTAAGTTTTTTAGTTTAATTAATATCCCTATTTTTTTTGTTTTATTTAACTGTCACGAAGCGTGAGTTCCCTTGAGTTGCTTTTATAGGCAAACCAAACCAGAGACTTTACCATAATAATAACATATGCAACTAAGTCAGCTTACTTAAACATTGATTTATATTTCCGTAACCGTGTGTTATGTTTGTCGTGTTGTTAGCGAACCCTCGCTAACTCCTAAACAATCGCTATCACGGGTGACTGCCGTGAATGATCTTGTCACTTACAAGAATTTTTCCTACACACTTTCATAACAACGATTATGAACTGAAATTGCCTTGCTGCTCTGCGTAAATTATCAGAAAGAAGAAAAGAAAGAAAGGAGACATTTATTCCTTTTTGAAAGACACACTATTTTATAGCAAAAAAACTAAATTATACACACACATGAAAAATAGATCATCAGCGTTGTGTCTTCGCAAAAGTGAAACGGTAGCTGCTGGTTAAGCATAAGGCTGAGGAGTTAGACACCTGCCGCACTGATTTTCAGCCAGAACCGTCAAAGCATTATCCTCTGATCTCGTAAAGAGTTTGAAAATTATTGTACAAAAAACGTACCTACCTACCTTAATGCTTTCAGATAGGTGAATCCGAAACTGCCGATGAACTACCAGGAAAGCAGAATGACGAAGCAGCTCGCGCGGGCAACGTCACCTACGGGATTGACGACGTGCCGGCGTGGTACCTTTGCATCTTCATGGCTCTACAAGTAAGCTAGTAAACAGCGTGGATTTGGAATACGGGCGAAACCTTTAACTAGACATAGACATTGGCTTTAGCGGTAAAAACGATATTCAGTCATATTTAAATCGTAAGATACAATACGTGGAGGAGCGATATTCTCTCAGCATGAGTATCTCGTATACTCAAAAAGAGGCACCAGCACAGATACTGTTGTTCTAATTTAAGATACTGAATAGATTTTTTTTTTCATTTCTTTAATTTTCACATTTTATGTCACATGTCAAAATTATTACCGTAACTGCATTGATTACTGTGCATTGCGTGGTGAATAATTTTGTATCGTTTACGTCTTATTTTTTAATAAGTAGATACCGTAATGAACTCGTTCCGACCTAAACTTAACGCTGTTTTAAGATTCGCGCTTACTCCAAATCCTCGCTGTAGAACGGGTAGCGCATGCACGCCTTTGTTTTATAATCTCCTGGTACATGTTTGGTCCTCAGTATTGAAACAATATTTCGCGTTAATGAATGATTAACCAAAGTTACAGTCAGAATTCTCTTGTCTTGCTATTCTGGCTCATTCTAATGGGTTTGATACTGGAATCGGCCGGTGGTACCCGAAGCCCCAATGGTATTCTCAGAGCTAACGGACTGTAAGAATGGGTTAGATAGAACTTAATTTATTCGCTTACAAAATCTATTCATAGCTATGTAGCTAAGTTTTTTCATACGTAAACTGTTGTAACTTTGCCTGCATTTTGAAGTTTTTTGACGTTAAATCTTGACACATGCGTTGTCCACAGCTTCAAAGATATTTTAATCAAATATGGACCTTACTGAATACGTCACTAGAGTTTAGATTCTCATTTCTCCCGTTTGTTTCAGTGTTACAAGCTTCTAAAAGTGCAGGCAAAATTGTATGCTCGAAACTCAACTTTGCCTAATAGGATTTCTTTTCACCTGACGATCCTTTATTTTTTTAAAACACTGCGAATAAATATATTTTTGTTTTACATTGTACATAGACTCCAAAATAACAAAAATAGCGTATTTTTTTTAAAAAGCCCTTATTAGGCAAAGTTGCAAAGGGTTCCACAAGACTTCCATACAAAAAAAACCGTTGGCATTAGGGTTGTCCCAAATAAAGGGTCATTATAAAATAATCATTTTAATAAAATAAAATAAAATAACATCACATGTCTGGGTATTAAATCAGATTTACAGAAATTCTTATTAGGCATAAATAAAAACTATTAAGACTGCAAGTTCTTATACCATTTGCTATAACAACAAATATTCTTAACAAAAAAATTAACATTCAAAAATTAAGAAATCTTATAAATTAAAACGAATCAATTCTAGAAGCATTTGCTGAAATACAATTGTAACAAAAAACAAAAAAAAACTTCTGAAATGCAACAAATAGTATAATATTTTTAGGTAATTGCAAATACCTAATGAGATCAAATCAAGTAAAAATCTAATTATTAATAAAATTATGAGTGTTAATAACATTTGGCTCCTCTATAATTTCGTACCTATGTCTTTTTTTTCTAAATAGGTAGTCAGTAGATGGTATACCCACAGTGAAATCTCTTTTATTTTCTCTTTATTTAGGTACTCAAATTAATCGAATAACAATTTAAATATTTATAACAAATCTCTTCATTTATTTTAGTAGTATACGTCATTAAAATTCACTTCAAATTTTAATAAACTGTTTGAAATAGATGAATTTGTTCCTGTCAGATTTTTCAGCCTTCATAAAGCATAGGTATTAATCTTTAGTAAATGTAATTAAGTATTTATACTTCAAACGTAATTGTACTTAGTTACTTTGTAACAACAATTAATATAAATAGTTTTACGTAATTGTAAGTAATGAGATCAAATCAATAAACTAAAATCTACAAAAACATCAACTTTTTTTAACATAATTACTACTTTAATCAGTCTTGCTTCAGCATACTATTAAATATTGTATTTATCAAAATTTATATTGAAAACAATTTGACCTCTTCGAGATAACTTTGGATGTGGCAAAAACAATACTAACCAATATTTTTCCTCGAAAATGTCATTATTATTTAGAAATAATAATGATATTATCGAGGAAAAATACTGGTTCCTTATTTCTTAGTCCTCTCTTCTTAAAAAATACACATTTTTAATCATTTACTAATTTTTTAACAAAATCACTACCTTAATCAGTCTTGATACAGCATCTTTTGAATATTATATTCATCAAAATTGATATTGAAAACAATTTGACCTCTTCGAAAGAAATGAATTGACAAATTTATAACAAATCTTTTCATTTATTTTAGTATACGTCATTTAAATTCACTTCAAATTTTAATAAACTGTTTGAAATAGATGAATTTGTTCCTGTCAGATTTTTCAGCCTTCATAAAGCATATTAACCTTTAGTAAATGTAATTATACTTCAAACGTAATTGTACTTAGTTACTTTGTAACAACAAATAATATAAATAGTTTTACGTAATTGTAAGTAATGAGATCAAATCAACTAAAATCTAAATAATAATGAAATTATCGAGAAAAAAATATTGGATTCTTATTTCTTAGTCCTCTTTTCTTAATAAAATACTCATTTTTAATCATTTACTAATTTTTTAACGTAATTACTACTTTAATCAGTCTTGCTTCAGCATACTATTGAATATTGTATTTATCAAAATTTATATTGAAAACAATTTGACCTCTTCGAGATAACTTTGGATGTGGCAAAAACTTCACAATTTCATTTTTTGTGTTGACTTCGCACACATCATCTACTAAGGGATATCTAAATACAGTTTCCGTGTCCGATTTAAGCTTGAATTCTTTTACTTTTCGCACGTATTTTACTGTGGGTATACCATCCTTGATCGACAAAATTTGTCCTACAAAGTGCTTAATACATTTATTTGATTTAAATTGTACGACAATCCAATCATCTTTAGCAAAAGGATTTTTTTCGTTATTATTTGTACAGGAAATAAGACCCTGAAAGTCTCCCTGTGAAAAATAATCCAAACTCCTTACATCTTCATCTTCCAAACATTTCTGGATATATTGTTCCATATCGGCATAGTCGGAATTATCGGTGTCCGCTAGGCTGATACTGCTTTGTGACTCGGATGAAGAACTTACTTCAGGGCGTTTCTTTGTAGATTTTTTTTTTGTAGTAAGTTTTTTCTTGGCAAAGTTTTTTTGAGGCATATTTTTTTCTATTTTAGTTTTTAGAACAGCCTCATTGCTGTTTTTCTGCTGCGAGTCTTGGCACAATTTTGATCCTTTGAAAATAAGGACATTGGATATGACATTGACTTTACTTGTAGTTGCACGCTGATTTTGATGAGTGTTCTCCTCAAATTCTACATTTGGTTTTTCAGCCACAAACGGTCTAGCTTGTATGTCATCTTTCGGAATGTCTTTCAATTGTCGAAGAAGTGGTGGCTCTCTACATACCGCTTTTGTCGCATTAACACTGGGCAATAACTGCTTGTGGTTCTGACGAATGTCATCAAATGTTAATGGTCTTAAGCATACAGGTATATCGCTTGGTTTATCAGCCACAAACGGTCTAGCTTGTATGTCATCTTTCGGAATGTCTTTCAATTGTCGAAGAAGTGGTGGCTCTCTACATACCTCTTTTGTCGCATTAACACTGGGCAATAACTGCTTGTGGTTCTGACGAATGTCATCAAATGTTAATGGTCTTAAGCATACAGGTATATCGCTTGGTTTATCAGCCACAAACGGTCTAGCTTGTATGTCATCTTTTGGAATGTCTTGCAACTGTCGGAAAAGAAGTGGTGGTTCTCTACATATCTCTTTTGTCGCATTAACTCCGGGCAACAAATGCTTGTTAATGAATTGTATGCATAGTTCATGTAATGAACTAGGTGTCCTAAGCTTGGAACTGGAGTTAAAGACAGTTGTGGTTTCCTTTTTCTTTGTGTTTTTCTTTGGAGCTCCTACTATTTTATCCTGTTCCAGTGTGCTATTATTTTTCGACTTAATGTTTTTGTTCTTATTTGATGGACCTGGTAAATTGTCACAATTAAGTTCTTTCTTTTTCTTTGTCACACAACGTTTTGCAACTAGTTCTTTGGCTTCTTTTGTTGATATGGACTTCCCAGGTACAATGGTAATCTTTTTGTTCCCACTTTTCTTAAGTGGTTCTTTCTTTCTATTTTGCTGCAAGTATTCCAACAGTGAGGAGTCAAACTGATGAGCATTTTCGGGTGAAACACGAGGTAATTTTATAGTTACCTTTATGGGATTTAACGGATAGATTCCTGAAGCAGCAAACCCTTGAACTATGTTATTTTCTTTAGTCATGTCTATTTTAGTCATTAGTTCTTGTAATAAGTGTGGAAAATGACACTTATTTATTGAACTTGTATTGTTGTTTGCAGCTTTATAATTTGTCAAAATTTCTCGCCAACGCCTTTTCATCGGTCCAAAGAAACTGACGTCTAATGGTTGCGTCAAATGCGTTGCGTTCGGAGGCAAAAACACAATTTTTATGTTATTCTGTTCACATAAGTTTATGGTCTCGATGCTCATGTGAGATGCCAAATTATCCCCGATAATAACTTTAGTACCTTCTATCGAATTCGCCCAAGGTAAAACTATGGTCTGGAACCAATCATCAAAACAAACCATATCGAACCAGCCTGACTTGGTTCGATTATAGCGTGCATTTTCTGGACCATTTTGGCACCACCTGGACCATAAATGCTCTGCTTTATATACGACGTATGGCGGTAAGCACTGTCCATCGGCAGTTACACTGAACATTATGGACACAGAACTTTTGCTGCTATTGATAACACGTTCAGGATGCTTTGTTCCACGTTTAAAAATAGATTTTATTGATCCTGGATCATCGCTCAGGTTGGTTTCATCAAAATTCAGTATGTTGCTGGCTGGAACATCCTTGAGTGAAGTTTCCAGATTTTTGAAGTAATCATTCAGTTCATCGACTGTTTTTGAAGCTCGGCTTTTTGAAATGTTCTGAGTTACTCTGCTTGAGAAACTGTGTCTTTTCAGAAAGTTTCTGACCCACGTCTCCCCGGGTAGTTTATTTTTAAAAATATGGTTTTTGCCACTTTTTTCCAGATAATTTCGGACTACAATTCGTAAATCCAGTAAAGACAGAGGACTGCCAAAATCGGCTGAGACGTTTATTACCTTTGCTATGTGATCTTCTTCTTGCACTGACAATTCCTGCGGCCGGCCATAAGGTTTGCTGTGTTTATCTTGGCATTTATTGAGAATAGTCCGACGCGGTATATCGAATTGTTTTTCAGCTTCGTACGAAGATATTGTTTTATTTCGGACTAGTTCTACGGCTATTTCTAACATTTGAGGAGAATAATCTGCGTATCTCCGTGCTCCTGGCTTTCTTCTTTTTCGGCCCGTCTTCCCCATTTTGTATTAACTGAAAGGAATCGAAACACATATTTATTTATTTTATTATATTTATTTATTTGAAACAATATATCTATTTTTTTAATCACCCATCAACTAGGTACATAATTAGCCAGGCTTAAAAAAAATCGTCACTAAATTATATTGACTTAATGATTATTTTTATATTATCTTATCAAAATATTTAAAAAAATCACATAGAGAATAAACACGTCAGGTTTTATTTGTTCTGTAACAAACATTTTAGTCTTTAAAGTAATCAAAAATTGTGACAACCCTACGACTAGGCAAAGTGTAATCACAAAATTCTAAAATTTGTTTGCAACATTGCCTACTATATTTATCACTAGAACTGTTGTTCTTTTCTTTAAAAATACATTGAATTAATTAAAAAGACCATATTTCCTTACCTTGGACTTCAATTTGCAGTGCGAAATCGACGATTTTGAAGGCAAAAACGAATTTTCAATTGAGTGCTGTGTTGATCGACCACTCGCTAACGAACTTTATTTGACAACTGCTAAAAAAGTATCAGTGTTGCAAGCGTAGTAAAATCGAAAGGTGCTGCCATGATAATGATTCTATTTACCCTAATATAAAAAAAGGCAAATGAACGTAGATCATAGATAATATTGCGAATTTTATAATTTAGGCAAAGTTATGGCCAAAAGGCAAAGTTACAACAGTTTACGGTACTAGTGAACGGGTTCGAGAGGTATTTTGTGTGGAAATATAGGTTACTAGAGGCTCAGTTCGTCTATCATGATATTTGGGCAAACCAAGCATTTGCCAGTGCCACCCTTGCCAGCGTTCATTAATCATTCAACTGCATTTCTAATAATCTACCAAACAAGGAAGCAGAGTTAATCTCTCAGCCTTTAGTAAAATTCCGCTATCCGTCGCCGGAGTTTCATTAAAAAGCCCCTAGTTGAGTGAAAACGACCCCCTAATGGTCCGAGTGATCCCATTAATTAGGGGTCGACTAATGAAGCTGGGTTATTGAACGTTGGAAGTTCGTCGTCCGTTGATTGGGAGTAACTAGCAAGCTAATAAGTGGGTGGGCTATCGAGAAAGTGATTTCTGTGATTCAAATCTGTGTCAAATGGACAATGATTAGTTAAAATTGAAGTAGTTGAGGTTACTTTATAGGTATTTATATGTATTCTTCCATGCTGGTCTGGGAGCAAAGGAAAACAGAATGTACCAGTTGCTTCTCGTTTCGCGCAGATGATAAAAGGCCATCAAGAGAGGCGAAATTCTTAGGAATCATGGTATAGGCGATGCGGCTAGCAAACCATCACTGTTTTGAATTTTTCCACCTTTACGCCTACAATCATGCTAAACGTGGCCTTTGGGTCTTGTTACCTCAGGCTCTGTCTACCCCGTAAGGGATATAGACGTGATTTGTGAATGTGTATGTATTAAATTTTATATGTCTTTTTTACTCAGTCGAGTAACTAAAGAAACTTTGTTATTTGTTTCTGTATTGTTTTGTACTGATTTGTGGTGTTCAATAAAGAGTATTTATATTCTATTGTACTAAAGAGGAACCTAATGATGCTTCATATCATTGTTTATAGTCTTCCAAGTCGTCTATGGAACATAGAATTGACACGCCAGTGTAAGTTTTCACACAAACAAAGAATGGTCTCATACGCGTTCCCGTAGATACACGTTTCAATTGGCATTGTTCATTTTTTTTAGTATGCTCCAATTCGAAAACCATTTCGAGGAAAACCATCAATTATCCGATTTATCTTGTCCGATTTCAAAAATACTTTATGATTGCAGATATTTTTGTAAGAGTACTTTGAACCTTTGTTTGACCGAACGACCGGGTTTTTAGGCAGAATCCAGCATCGAATGTTTGCCACAAAAATGAAAAAAAAAGTTTGGCTATGGCAACTGTCACGTGTCACTGTCAAATCTAACAAAACCATAGACAAAGCCGTTTTTCTTTATAGCCAGCCGAATGAAGGCGATTGGGATTCTGTCTAAATTCACGAATTATCAAACAGCGAAAAAATATTTATTATTAATTAACAAAGCTACGTAAAAGCATAATATTCAAATTAGTTGCTTGAAATAGTCCATTTTATCAAATAAAGGTGTTAAAAGCACAGCTTAAAAAAAATGAACAATGCCAATTGCTATGGAAAATCTGGCCACCTGCAGGTCGAAACGGCAAACTGTTCTCATAGTATTTGACATTTTGTAACCTTTAAACTTAAAATAAACGTTATTAATAACATTACAGAATTTAACCAGTAGGCGTAATGTCTGTTGATGCTGTTCAGGTTGGCTGATGTGACCAACAATATGAGCTAGTGTAATATATTGTTCCACTTGTTTAATTCGCTGTTGCCCTATGGGCTAATGTGACAAAATGTACGAAGCCCGTTTTAAAATAAATAAATAAAAAACTCGCTCGCACAATCGCTATCGTGTTCCTTTTCACAGTTCATGCATGTATGGGCTGACAACTGGCATCGGAATCAGCTAGCTGTCACATTCATACAAGAACTGTCAAAATGAACACGATAGCAATTGCGAGCGAGTTAGACAGTAAGCCTTACAGGTCATCCGTCAAAGGCAGCAAAGCTGAAATGGGTCTGGGCTGGTCATGTTTGCCGTATGCCGGATGAGTTATGGGCCAACAACCACTAATTGGAGTCCCACTAACTCAAAGCGGCCCGGCAGACCTAGACGGCGATGGCGGGACGTGTTGGACACCTTTTTAAGAGACTGGACACAGTGGCGTAACTATAGGGTGGCAGGGGTGGCAAAATGCCAGGGGCCCCTAGCTCAGCGGGGCCCCGAACTGGCTTGGCTAAGAGCACAGAAGGGACGCTGACGCACTTTTTTATATTGAGGAAGGAGCCCCATCTGACGAATTTGCCACGGGCCTCAGATGATATAGTTACGCCACTGACTGGACACGTACCGCAGCAGACCGAGAGCAGGGAAGCGTTGCGAGGCCGTTGCTCAGCAGTAGGATACTATATATACATATAGATACACTACATATACGTTGTTTGTTGGCAGCACTATCTGACGATGATCGGGGCCATCGTGGCCATCCCCTTCATCCTGTGCCCGGCGCTCTGCATGCGCGAGACGGACCCTGACCGCTCCAACATCATCTCCACCATGATCTTCGTCACAGGTCAGTGACACTGATATTGATATTGTAGCTGAGGCGTCAAAAAGTCAAGTAAAAAGATTCTAAGCTACATAAGTAACTTGGCATCGACATATTATCGATATGGATTAAAATAGAGATGTCAAGACTTGCGGGAGCGTGTCAGCCAAGTTCAATGTGAAAGGAAATGGCGACTCTGCCGTGATATATTTACACGAATCATTTCGAGACGATGCATATTTTTAATATTGAACTTGGCTATTTCACATTTATGTCTGTGATGGGATCTTTTTTTTTTTTTATATGAATAGAAAGGCAAACGAGCAAGTGGGTCACCTGATGGTTGCCAACCTAGAGGACTAAGATGAAATGCCTCTTGTGCCCGTAATTTCCCCGGCTGTCTTACTCTCCATACCGGAACACAGCAGTGCAAGCACTGCTACTTAGCGGCAGGATTATCGAGTAAGATGGTGGTAGCGATCCGGACGGACCTTGCACAAGGCCCTACCACCCGAAAATCTATGCTTGTTATCGTCGTTAAGATGAGTTTACATAAATTTTTTCTTATTCGAAAGACATCAGTCATGATTATTTTTAGTATATTTACACATACTAGTAGGTACTTGTAATTTGAGTTTGTAATTGTGTCGTACAGACACATCATTCAAACAGACGACGCTTGACGACAAAAAATCGCATAGTAACAAGGTCGCGACAATTAGTAACAGACAGAAAAATTCGAAGAATTACCCACCTGCTATTGGTGGTGTAGGGGTATAGCACGCGTCACAGAATGACGAGGAGGGGTTCGATTCCCGGCCATAGCTTTACTTTTCGGATTTTTCTGTGTTCTAATTTTCAGTGTTAAGAAATTTTATATTTACGCAGCCACGTGTAGTTGTGTTGCGTTGTTGTTATTATTCCTTTTACCTATTTATAATAAAGATAATTAAGTATTATAGATAGTAAGTACTTACTCAAGACAATCTATGGAAGCATTCATAATCTAGTAAACTAGGGCTTAACTGATTACAACAGTGCAGTGTCTGTGGCATTGCACCGCGCAAATTGACACTTCTTATTACCTTGTTTACTCGTCTTTAATCGTTTGACCTTGTCACTAGACGAGGCAACCACAGATTTAAATCAATAACCAATAGACATTAGGCTCTACTTTTATTTTACCCTCTGTGAACTGTAGGTAATGTTCATACATACCGTCACGCCTCTTTCCCATAGTGGTAGGCAGACTTCTTAGTTCCGCTTGCTGCGATTCTGACATATCTCGCATCACACAACGCTGATGATCTATTTTTCATGTCTATGTTTTTTTTTGTTATACCTTGTTTATTTTCTATAAAATTGTGTATACTATTATCTTATAGGTACTTTACTTTTACATAAAATATTTGCCTTGCTACCTACTCCGCTACTCAATGAAACTCCGCAAAGTAAAAAGTAACGCCTGATTCAATAACATATTTCAAACATTCGTAAACATGGTCACTTTTAAATAAATCGTTTCTATCATTCAACAAATTATAAATCCATACATACATACAGAAATCACGTCTTTATTCCTTATGGGGTGGACAGAGCCTAAGGTAACACAGGTACCTACAGGCCACATTTAGCAAGATTGAGGGCGTATAGGTGGAAAATTTAGATTTTTATAATTTTCACCCATTCCCTCTATGAGCTTTACCATCTGCGCGTGTAGAGAAGCAACTGGTACATTCTATGTTTTTTGCTCCCAGACCAGCATGGAAGAAAAATCTTTACATTCTCTTATAACTCAAAAGCTGTCTGAAATTAAGTTTTTATCATAAAACATCACAACGCCTGTTTGTATTGTGGTTTACTCGATCGGGTGCAACTTTGCTCATTACAACTTGTCAGGCGCTCAGCGGTCTGAATGCATTGCCCTCAGGCATGCGATACTTGCACTGCATCCTGCATCGCAAAACACAAATAGAATCCAACAAGACAATCATGAATATTTTAAAGCTAATATATTCTGGGTTTTATTCGACTTGTAGCTTGTAAATAAATAGCAAAAGATTCGACGATTGCCATGTGAAACCCCTTTACATAAGAAAGAAAGGAAGAAGACATGTATTATATGTATAAGAGAATGTACACAAATTTATAGAAAAAAAACAGACATGAAAAATAGATCATCAGCGTTGTTAGTCTTCGCAAAAGTGAAACGGTCGCTGGCTCAGCATTACGCTGAGGTGTTAGACTGCAGCACTGATTTTCAGCCAGAACCGTCTATGACTCACGAAACGATACACAGATAAAATATACTACATAAGCCATAAACTTTTACGTACCTCGACCTTTGGACTCAAAAGGGCGCAAAGAACAAAACATTACAAAAATCACGTCTATATCCCTTGCGGGGTAGACAGAGCTTAAGGAAACAAGACCTTAAAGGCCACGTAGGTATAACAAGATAGTAGAGAAGGGGAATCAAAAACAAAACATAACTTTTCACAAAAAAATTACCTAACTAAAGAAAATAGTAAGTACGTTACTGCCGTGACCCAGAAATTAGAGTATTGCCTGACGAGGTAAATGGCAACCCGAGCAACGCGAGGCTTCCTATGATACTACAACAATTCAAGTTGGCAAATACCCTTCATGGTAAGTTACTTAGTCTGTGTTGCAAATAATATAATAAACTGCTAACCCCATAAACAAGGGTCCCCGCGGTGAAATAAACATGTACGGGGAGAGGGGGGGAGGGTACGGGGACATGGCCAGGTGTCCCTGAGGGACACATTTGCGTATTACTGCAACTCCCGAGCTGTCTCTAAGTCGTTTTGTTGTGGAAGTAATATTAAATAAAAACATGCATTATGTATGTTTTCTTCCATGCTGGTTTGGGAGTAAAGAAAAAACATAAAATTTACCAGTTGGTTCTCTTCCCGCGCAGATGGTTAACGTGGCCTTAAGGTTTTGTTACCTTGGGCTCTGTCTACCCCGTAAGGGATAAAGACGTGATATATGTATGTATGTATATATGCATTATGTAATACGACTATGTTGTGTGTCGCAGCATAGAGTAGAGTATAGTAGAAAAGCAACTGGTACATTCTATGTTTTTTCTTTGCTCCCAGACCAGCATGGAAGAGACATGAGACATGTAACAGAATAACAACAAGAAATAGTTGATCCACCCAAATATTTCATCAGCTTTCTGTCAAATATATGTACGTCAAAATCGTCGGTTACGGTTAAAGTCATTGTTTAAGTTGTCAAAATAGTCAAATAATTACTATGACTAGTACTTTTGGTAGGAATACACAGATTCTACCAGTTTCAAAAGGTATTTTTAAGTGAAACATCACATTATGCGTATGAAAACTTATCTACCTAAAACAATCCAAAAGAACGATTTGGAGGTGCTGGGATTTGAACCCAGGACTTTCAGCATGCGAAGCAGACACTCTACCACTGAGTTACACCCCCTGATGACATGTAGTCCATAAAATGCAATAGCGTTGCTCGCGACCGTGATCCCGCATGAGTAACTGAGACAACTTTCATCGCCGGAGGCTATCTCATTTAATTCTGGTCAAGTTCTTGCTATACGACGAACATATATTATATGTCGTGCTCAATAGTTTAATTTGTATTTGGATTGTCGTTGGTATGTATGTATGAACTAAATTAGGATGGCAGTGGAGCTAGCAGGTAGAATTAACGAAAATATTTCAATAATAATTAAATTACATACATAAATCACGTCTTTATCCCTTACGAGGTAGACAGAGCCACAAGACCTAAAGGCCACGTTTAGTATGATTGTGGGCGTATAGATGGCAAAAAAATGGAATCAAAATAGTGATGGGTTGCTAGCCGCATCGCCTATAACATGATTTCTAAGATTTTCGCCCATTCATTCGATGAGCTTTTACCATCTGCGCGGGAAGAGAAGCCACTGGTACATTCTATGTTTTTTCTTTACTCACAGATCAGGATGGAAGAATAATAATAATAAAATTATGCATATTATTTCTCCAATGGATTGTAACACGAGGTCATGTTATCAATACATAATATTATTGTCTATCGCATATTGTTATGGTAGCTATAGATATACTATAGGTAGGTACATATAACCTATTATGTATGTATGTTTATGTTTAGTAAATAATTACACACTAAACACCTAACCTACCTAACATAACTTGTTTCTGTTGCTCACATCATCGTCTGCGTCTCGGGGGAACTTTGTACATTTCCAGCATAAAAATATAAATATAAAAAAGAAAAAAAATACTAGACCTTTCCTTTCTTTATAACCAATTTAACTGACCTCACACTGCCTACATTTTGCTTCGGAGGCAGGACTCTACTAACACTCGATTTTATATTCTCTTGCCGAATTTGTACGGAACCCTCGGTCCGCAAGCACGACTCGCACTTGGCCCGTTTATTATTTTTGTAAAATAAAGTGTTTACATTCATACATAATTTCACGTTGCTCGCAGGCCTGGTGACCTGGCTTCAAGCCACCTTCGGCTGCCGGCTTCCGATCGTCCAGGGCGGCACCATCTCCTTCCTCGTCCCGACCCTGGCCATCCTGGGGCTGCCGGCGTGGCGCTGCCCCCCGGAGGACACCCTGGCCGCCATGACGGAGGAGGAACGCAGGCTGGTGTGGACCAGTCGGATGTGCGAGCTATCCGGCGCTATTGCTGTCTCAGCTCTGTTCCAGTTATTCCTGGGTGAGATGATACCTGATTACTAATTCATCATCATCATCATCAGAATCAGAATTAGAATTCTTATTGTCATCACAGTTACATGATCCATCGTGTTACGTCGGACTTCTAAAAAGGCAATATGCGGGTAGTTCGAAAAACTTGCACAGTTACAGGACGTTAATGCCCGCCTCTTCAGTATATTCGAGACCATGGACGCAGCATGTCCGAAACGTTGAGGTAAATAATAAAATCGTGTACTCGATTAAGACCCGTATTCAACATAGGCCTCTCTCGAGAGCACCATATTGTCAAGCGGACTCCCATGACCACCAGGTCATCAGTCCTTGTGGGAGCCTTCTCACGCTGCGTCTTCCGGTACATGGTGGCCACTTGAGAACCCTCCGTCTCCACGATTATTTATTAAGATTCCCATAAACCTGAAGTCCGGGTTTGTATGTGTCCAAGTGAACTGAAAACTGACCAACTAAATACCAAAAACTACCACATGTGCACCGAGAACACAGGCACAGTATCCCAAGCATTTTTGCTTAACAGAAGGATTAGCAACTGAAATGGTGGTAGAGGTCCCGGATAAACAAAGTTCTCACTGTGAGCATTCTTACTCGAGCATTTGTAAAAGACCTGTCAATGTAAGTTTTGTAACGCCCGGATCACCCGCACCACTCGAATATTCGACGCCGAATGCTCTCAGTGAGGACGCGCCGTTACTCTCCGATAACTTCAAGACACGTTGTTGTATGGCAGGCTACTTCGGCGTGATAGGATCGCTGCTGAGGTGGGTGACTCCGCTGACGATAGCGCCGACGGTGGCGCTGGTCGGGCTGACGCTGTTCGACCACGCGGCGGAGGCAGCTGCTGGCCAGTGGGGCATCGCAGCCGGGTGAGTAGCGCACAGCGTTTACAGGGAGTAAGGAGTAGGGGCCATCACCACGCTGACGTTAGCGCCGATACATATTTAAATTCTGGAACAAAATGTTCATGTGTGTCGGTGTAGAAAGAGGCGCGGAAATTAGGCAGATAGTGCGCCCTCGTCATGTCCATGCTCCATCCCTTTCTCTCCTCGATATGAGAGACAAGAAAGAGTGACACGGTTAAAGCGTCCGCTTTTTGGAAGTGGATGTGGTTCGCGAGCCTGCAACAGCGAAACGCCACGTCCACACGAACCCCCTTATTCGCAAACGCTCTGTACACTTCTGCTAACTTAGCAATCGCTTGTCCTTATCTGTCACTTTGACATTTACCTTTCACAGATAAGGACAAACGGGGGTGCGAGTCGGATTACCTCCACGTGTGGTCAAGAGCTGCGGTTCGTTTTTGGATCCGCCCGGGGGGAAGAGCTTGATGCGGTGTACCCTGGCCATCGGCTAGTGATTTCCTGGCAGTTTCTGAGGGACATCATTGACCGTTGGCTAAGAGCCCGACAGGGCAGAGGTCTTTGACCATTACCGCACAACGTTGCCGACATTTTGTCACAAGATTTTTTAATTGTATTTTTGTTACTTTGACATTGGCGAAGTTGTCGTCGCTATAACGACTTGATACGCTACAAATAAGAAGAAGAAGAAGGACAAACGATTGCTAAGTTAACAGAAGCCTATAGAGCGTTTATGAATAAGGGGGTAAGAGTTTTTGGTTACAGTGACGTCCAAAAGTTATGGTTACAGCCTTACAGCTCGTAGAGTACCCGGCTTGTACAGTATGGTGTTTATTTCCTTAACAAGTTTGTCGATCGCTCCATCACACGGGACAGGGGACAGCGATGTGGGGCGCAGTGGAAGGTCAGGGGTCGTCGACCGCAGCTCTATCGATCAACAACCTTTAAACTTGCCCGGTGTTTACGCAACAGCTTCTAGGGAAACAAATAATCTTGATACGGAAATAAAAATTACATAAATCCCTTACGTGGTAGAGAGAGCCTAAGGTAGGCTTTAACCACCGGCGCGGGAAGAGAAGCAACTGCTACAATCTATGTTTTTTCTTTACTCCCAGACTATCTTCTGCCCGCGAATTTGCCTGCGTAGAATTTTACATGTAAAACTTACTCTTAAATCACTTTATCTATTAAAAAAAACCGTATCAAAATCCGTTGCGTTGTTTTAAAAATCTATGCATTCATAGGGTCAGGCAGCGGAAAGCGACTTTGTTTTATACTATGTAGTGACGCTATGGCAATCCGCGGTTTCATCCCTCGGAAAGAATTCAAATTCAAGGATTTTTGAATCATAATTAATCACGTCAAGGGCTAAATTTTGAGTAAAAAAGTCAAATGAAAAATCTTTGTAGGAGTAACTATTTAGTCGAACTAAACCACCTGCTAAAATATTAGGCCTCAGGTCGTATGTGTCTCGCCCTCGCCCTTGGCTCGTGCGACCAGTCCCTGCGATCTGAGACATTCTTTATTTCACCACCCTCGGGATGTACTACAATCCTTTGACTCTAATAAACCCCAGTTGTCACCCCCCCCCCCCCCCCCCCCCCCCCCGACACAGGTAATCAGCCAGTTATTTATGAAGCGGCAAACGACGCTGTTTAATAGTGAGTTATGGCGCGACAATTCAAAAGGTGAACACCATAGAATAGGTAGGAATAGATGTTCTTTGTATTTGTAAATCACTGGTATTTCATTCTCAAAAAATCAAAAAGTCTCTTTCAGTCGAACTTAGTTAACCATCTACTGAAATTGTTATAGACGATGTGGCTAGCCACCCCTCATTTCCCTTTCCAATACGCCCAGATAGATACATACATTCATACATACATCACGTCTTTATCCCTTGCGTATAGGTAGAAAGGGAAACCAAAATAGTGATGACATGATTCCTAAGACTTTCGCCCGGTCTCTAGATGGGCTTTTACCATTTGCGCGGGAAGAGAAGCAACTGGTAAATTCTATGTTTTTTCTTTACTCCCAGACCAGCATGGATACGCCCACGTGGTTTTTATGTCTTGTTACCTCAGGCTGTGTCTTAGTGTCTACCCCGTAAAGGATAAAGGCGTGATTTACGTATACATGTATGTAAAATTTGCAAAGATAAATTTTCATTTTCATTTTTATTATGCTGAAACTATCTATGTCTATTATATATCTCTACTATAGACTAATATAATTTAAGGCTCGGGGACCTTATACATCCCTTTTATAAAATGTATTTAATTTAAGTAGAATTTAAGTGTTCTTACTGAGTTTTATTTGGAAAAAATTACTTTCTGCCATGTTCCTGGCGGCGCATTCTTCTTGGCAATGATGGTCTTTCCGAATGTGCTGGTAGTTTCAAAAAGACATGTAAAAGAGCCCATGGCGGCCATTTTGATTTTGATTTTATCAGACCTTTCGGAAGAACCATCCATTCATGCGCCGCAACTTGGAGAATACAAGCAGAAGGTCCTTCGGTCGTCGGTCTTCTTTGACCAACTTGTTGCTACCAAACTTATAACCGGGTCGCACCGGCGCTTACCCTAACCGGCTGTTTATCCGGCTAACCCGGTGACAAATGGCGTTTTTATCCGGCAGCCGCGCACGGGAACGGCGTTTACTGTCGCGGGATCAACAATTTGGCGCGTTTGGAAAATTGCGGTAATTTATTTAGGTTCCGTTCTGACCTGGTGCCCCAGTAAATGGATAAACGTTGGATTACCTCGCTCGCAATCGCCATCGTGTTCATTTTGACAGTTCATGTATGGGCTGACAATTGGCATCGGAATCAGCTAGCTGTCACATTCATACAAGAACTGTCACAGTGAACACGATGGTGATTGCGAGCTGCGGTTCGTTTTTGGATCCGTCCGAGGGGAAGAGCAGTGCTTGGTCCGGTGCACCCTGGGCATCGGTTAATGATTTCCTGGCAGATTCTGAGTTATATCGTTATCCGTTGACTAAGAGCCCGCCAGGGGGGGAGGGGTCTTTTGACCGGGTTCTACCGTACAACGTTGCCGACATTTTTGTCACAAGATTTTTGAATACTGTATTTATTATTTTGACATTGGCGAAATCATCGCATCGATCGATAGGGCCATATTAAAAAAGAAGAAGTACTCGCATAGAGATCGAACTTTGCTCGGTATTTTTTTTACCCCGTTTTCTAAAAATAAAACCTAGGTAGATCGATGTATCGCCCCCGAAAACCCTGCATACTTACTAAATTTCATGAAAATCGTTTGAGCAGTTTCATTTTATATTTTAAACAAGAATTGCTCGTTAACAAGTATTAGATTAGATTAGATAGATTAGTTCTTTAAGTTGGTTGCATTGCATTATCTTTATATTGCTTGCAAGCGTGCCGCCTTCGTTGTACCCTAAACAACACTTATTTAGCCATAGATACAATACATATTAATCACCCGTTTATGGATACGTATTAAAATACATAAAGTTTAAAATGTATAACGGGTTAAAATACATAATGGTTTATAATATATAATGCGATTTTCTCAGAAAGTTACAAATTAACAGGATTGTTACAAAACAAACCTAACCTAACCTAAACCAATGTATATACATTACGATATCAGAAAAGTTCATTTAGCTAATAGTTTTACAGAAAATTGCGTTATATATTTTGAACCATTATGTATTTTAACCCATTATACATTTTAAACTTTATGTATTCTGATCCGCTCCCCCCGTTTATCCCTCATGCGATAGATAGAGGCTAGAGTAACCAGACAAAGGCCTCGTTTACATGAACGCGGGTGTTCAAAATACGGCTTTTACTATCTGCGCGGGAAGCGAAGCAGCTGATTTCTATGTTTTTTATTTGCTCCCAGACTAGGAAGAAAAAACCTAGCTATTATGCATGTTTCAGCATTTCCACAAAGCCGGCAGATCTAAAAGTTCAGTCCTTTGTCCGACTGCTCCGAAATTGGAGCGAACAATGCTTTTGGTGCGAACTGTTAGCCTGATTTTGCAAAGTTTGTCGGGAGAAAAAAATAACGAAATTTTTTTTTCAAACTGTACCCGGGCCATCCTTTTTTGTCCCTTCTTCATTGGTCATAATAATTTAGTAATAATTTTTTTGGTCGCAACACATGAAATCGATCATTCAGGAATTTTGGAAAAGTCATCTGAATGTATATGGGGTAGACAGAGCCTAAGTTTACAAGACCTGGCCACGTTTAGCATGAGGGCGTATAGGTGGAAAGGAGACTCAAAATAGTGATGGTAGCCGCATCACCTATAACATGATTCTTAGAATTTTCGCCCATTCCTTCGATGGTATTTTACCATGCGCGGGAAGAGAAGCAACTATGTTTTTTCTTTACTCCCAGACCAGCGTGAAAAAATCAATTTTATGGGATAAAATAAAGACTCTACCCGTACGTGGGCACCTCTACCGTCCTAATACAGAAGGACGCATCTCCAAAGAAACTGGTTTCGTTTTTTAAATTTTTTAGACAAATTGGACATGAATCCTATCACATGAATTTATAATAGTAGATTAACAACGAGGCCTGGGAGGTAGCTTGCTGGATGAGTAACTTGTTTAAAAACACGAACCGCAGGTAAGTGTTTTTTAAAGTTACGAATCCAGCAATTGCTCTTCCAGCTGAGGCAGATATAATGTTTTTCTCGAACATTGACAGGAAATGAAAATAAATTTATCACTATACTTCGGTGGTTTCACGTTCCCGCCCTTTTTTCAGTTTTTTTATGTCATCTGTCATCATAACCTATTTTTGAGGCATTGATGAAAACGTTAGACTACTCGAACAAAACTCGCACTCCTCGGCGATTCCATAGTCTCGTTGACTTTTTAAAAAGTTAAAAACAAATGAAAAACAGTCCAGCAATCCGATTTATGGTCAGAAAATCGCGCCTGCAATGTAATTCGGCCGTCAACAAGGCCCTTCGTGTTCTGTTACTTAGAATACAATGACGACATTTACGACAATGTCTGAGAAAAAAAGGATTCTTAGTTGGTAAGGATTTATGTTTTATATATGACCCCCTATTGACGATTTTCTTCCTCGTACTCCTTATTACATTGCAAAGCTGGGGTAGATACTTCACATGGAGCGTGTGTAGGCTACAGGAGAATTAAATTACAGCCTAGTTTCCTATAACTGGATTGGGCTATCCAGACATGACCTAACTACGAGGTGGACAACCCGGGCGACCTGATTAATCGTTATATTCATTTTATGGCGAAATAGGTTTCAAGTTTGGGCAAATTTTGTGCCTGTTTTATTTTTTTGCAGTTTGCCGTCGCGTCTTAAGGAGCATCGTCACTGAGAACATTCGCGTGGAATGAGCATTCGGTGTAGAATATTCGAGTGGTGTGGACATACATTGACTGCTCGGGTAAGAATGCTCTCAGTGAGGACGTTCCTTTATATAATTATTACAGCTATAGGTTCGTCTCGTCTTGTGACTCCAAGCAATAGAGGGCAATCTATAGCTACCTATAGGTATTTTTCTGTATCGCAATAATAAAATCAAGCATGGAGGTGGAAATGGGAATCAAAATAGTGATGGGTTGCTGGCCGCATCGCGTATAATATGATTCCTAAGATTTTTGCCCATTCCCTCGATGGGCTTTTACCATCAGCGCGGGAAGAGAAGCAACTGGTACATTCTATATTTTTTCTTCACTCCCAGACCAGCATGGAAGTCTGTTGAAATCATATTGTTGAATAACAATAAAGAAATACTTTTTGTAAATATTTTTAAAATTCCTTTCTTGGGGTTGAATATCGTTTTAGGTACATTTTACAAATTATGATTCAACCGTACCATATCTGCAGGAGCCCAAACTTGGTATGTTTTGAAAATGATTTTTATTTTTATTTAAAATAGTGTATTTAAACAATATATTTTTAAAATCAGCACAGTAAGCCTTTTCATTAGATACCACGCACGATAGGTTTCAGAACAAAAAATATTTTTTCCCATAAAAAAAGATGACGCCATAACTCCTCTGCATTTTTTTTCGTTCTACTTACTACTTCCGATTTTCATGCTTTTAACAACATATGTAAAAAAGCCTGCCTATAACCATTTGCAAAATAAACGTTTTTGTTTTGTTATAAACAGTAGTACCAAAATACAGCTTCAACCTGCTTCTAAAAAGGTTTAGCTCAGTGCCGCCCTCAGGGTAAACAAGTAGACCTATCTAGGTCTTGACCTGGTTTCCTGGATTCAGGGAATTACTCGCATACGCCAGCGCCGGGGATGTATTCGAGCGCTAATTATTTTAGTTTTTTTACACGCTTTTGCACGCAATTTTTGTATGTTCAGGATATCTTGCAAGTCATTCATCCACTTCTAGTGGATTGATGTGAGGCATGCCATAGGTATCTAAATCCAGGGATATTTAATACAACAATCTTGTATTCAAAGGACCATCTGTGTATGTGGAACCTCTTCTATGGTGGTACATTAATCAGGTTTAGTCAAATATGATTTCAAATAAATAAAGTGCTACTAGCCAGGTAAGTCAGGTTTCTCAAAGCGTTTTCTACGGTTAAAAGATCGTTAGGTCTTACCATGACGTCTTAATGCGCTTCAATTCAGACTGGTTTTAGCTGTCATTTTTAGAACAGAGCTGATAGCGAGCGAACCTAAACTGAATCGGAATTGAGTCGCATTAAGACGTCATAATAGATAGATAGATATATACGCCATGGTAAGGCTGCAGGTTAAATGCATTGTCACAATGGTCCTACTATCGTGTAAATAGAAAACATTGACGATAAAAAAATGCATGCACAGAACAAAAGACTTCGATATCTGCTTGGAATTTTTTGTCGATTTTTTTTTCTAAATGCCCGAATCTTGGGGGTTGAAAACGTAAAATAATATTCAGCCATTACATTAATTTAATTTCCACGAAAATCAGAAGGGAATCGAGCCACAAAATACCAGGGCAACAGAGGCGGGCAGGAGGCGGGCCGTTGCCGCGGCAACGGTTGGCGACCTCGCCCGTGCAACAAGTCCGCTCTATTGATTTCAGATGCATCCAGCTCAGCCACCCACAGTGCGCTTTGTCGATCCATCATTACTTCTCTGTTTTTTTTTAATGGACTGGTTGCGAACCCCGCATCGGTCTGGGAGCTCGCGCGCTGAAAAAAAACCATTGTTTTCATTAAGTAAAATTTTGGAAACAAAAAGTTTTAAAATGATAAAATGGCGCCAAGGTTTGCCTGTGTGCCTCAAAATAGTTAATGGGGTCCTGTGCTCACTCAGCGTCGAATTTAATTTATATCAGATCTATACTAATAGCTTCCATGCTGATCTGGGAGTAAAGAAAAAACATAGAATGTACCAGTTGCTTCTCTTCCCGCGCAGATGGTAAAAGCTCATTGAGGGAATGGGCAAAGGAATCATGACTTATAGGCGATGCGGCTAGCAACCCATCACTATTTTGATTCCCCTTTCCGCCTATATGCCCACAATCATGCTAAACGTGGCCTTTAGGTCTTGTTACCTTAGGCTCTGTTTACCCCGTAAGGGATAAAGACGTGATTTGTGTGTGTGTGTGTGTGTATACTAATATTAGAAAGACGCAATATTTTGTATTTTTGTTTGTAACGAATATACTTACTCCAGAAACATTAGACCGGTTTTTAAAATCCCTTCTCTATTATAACGCTACACTATCCCGGAGTAACATAGCCTAATTTTAATTCTGCGCAAAGTCGCGGGTTACAGCTATTTCTGTAGTCTCTGCTGATTCGGTGGTTACTTTAACAAACATAGTGGCCTCATTTCTGATTTAACTAACGTTTTCGACTTTATATACTGAAGTATAAAGTTTAAGTTACCAATGGTATTGTAATGGAGATACGTCCGTTGGCAACTAGCTTGAGATCTCGCTAATTACTTAATTACCACGTTACATTGCAATTTGACGTTGGTTATTTACTAGCCTTTGACAAAGTTGTGTAATTTATTACGACTGCAGAAAAATTCGGTCTAGCGAGACTTTGTTGTAATCGAAAAATATTCGTGTTTTGGTGAACGCCATTGCTCTTTACAACTACTTGGGGCCTTACCATGACGTCTTAATGCGATACAATTTAGACTCAGTTCAGGTTTTAGCTGTCATTTTTAGTATGGATCTGACAGCGAGCGAACCTAAACTGAATCGGAATTGAATCGCATTAAGACGTTATGGTGGCCCCAGAAGCCAAATGAAGGCTAGGTAGCTCCAAGTCGGTGACAACTTTAAAGATGACTTTGCTGTGAGAAAGTATCAAAAACACAAATCTGCTGCAATAACGTCTAACTGAAAACTCGTTTTCAGTCTCCACTCTTTGTATATTTAATGAAATTTGTAGACTACTACCTTGCATGTTAAAATCCTTCAGTGGGAAGGGGTCTGGCCAACAAACCACATTATACAACGAGATATAACTATGATCTGGATATCCGACTAAAACTTCGTTAATAGTTCACAAGTTCTATCTGTGTAGCATTAAATTGTCTTCAACCCTAGCATTCCAAACTCAACACAGTTTATCTCCACTTTCAAATGTCATTCTTCAGACAACCAGCCCATAGAGGGCGTTGAACAATAACCCTCCTTCCTGGCAATCCTGGCGGCATTCGGATACAAATACAAATGAAAACAAAGCCTCCTTTTAACCGCATTCGGGCAGCAAGAAAGCGGAATGCAAAAGCATTTACCACAGTTTTACGAGGGCGTCGGCTTCCGTCGCGGCGGGCGGATATCCGCTCGACTTCGATTGTTTCCTTCACTGCCTGTTCCCAAATCCTTCTGTCTGAATCAGGGGTTTTACTTTATATTGCATATTTAGTCGTATTTTGTTTGGGAACGGCTTTCCTCTTTATTTTAAAGTAGCTTTTGTACGCGTCGTCGCTCGAGTCATCCATCATCATCATCCGCCGTAGGACGTCCACTGTTGGTCATGCCTCCAGTCGGTTGCATCCACCGTGAACCCGTGACTTTAACCAGGTCATCCGTCCATCTCGTTAGTGGACGTCCTACTCATCACGGTCTACCATACCTACGGTTATCCATAAGCATAGCAAAAAACCGGTTGCCTGTAAAGTCGGTATACGGGCGAAAGTTTTACGTGACAACGACTTTGAGTGGTAAAATAATTTTAATGTGAATATTCATTCGTATAGTAGGAAGAAGCGCAAGACATGAACCGGTGTGTATGCCTATCTCTCTCACTCTCTCTCTCTCGCTCTGTCTCTCTCGCTCTTAGGCGGGCTAACTGTGCTCGAGTGGAAGGGACGCGTGCCTTTCACTTTTTATGTCTGTCTCTCTCGCTCTTAGGCGGGCTAACCATGCCTCTCACTCGCTCTCATTGTGAGCGCATAACGTGAGCGGAGCGTAACGCAGTTTCTTGAAGTGTCACCCGGCAAACCAATTTATAAGACGTTGTCACGTCAAAAGCAAGCGAACATGCAAGCTAACGATCAAAGAATAAAAAATACCAGGCTTTTCTTTTGTGTAGCTTAATAAGTACGCATATTTGATTGTTAACTTTCAAGGATCACGAGTTTGTATGTATCTCAATGTTTGTTAATTGTATTTGTTTTAATTTTGCACAATATAGAGTTTACATTCATACATGTATCCATATTTTTAAGTCACGTTGGCCATATCCACAGGAACAGTTATTTTTCAAAATTAAAGGTGGTTACAATTGCCTGTAAACAAATTGGACAATTTTGAACTAAATTTCGAATGGAGAACCGTTAGTATGCAATGTGATAATTCGGGGTTTTAATTTATTTATCTCCAAAAGTTTCGTCCAAAATTTACCAAAGTTCGTTTTGCGGGAAATTTGTCTTTATGTATATTATATTGACTAACCAAAATGAAGTAGGAATGGCTCGCGTATAACTTCTTCAGCAACATAAGTGAAGAACACGATGGCTTCAAGAATTCCCATGGGAATTCGGTAATGTTTTGTAATTTCAGTCCATAGACCTAATGGTTCACGCGTAAAAAACATCAAAGCCAGTATGAAAATATTTTTCATACCCGCAAAATATGTTATATCAAATCCCAACTATTACGGCGTTGGTCTGGGGGGTGTAATTGGGGGGAAGCGGTAATTACAAGCGTTTAATTAATGAGTGCGAGTCGGAGTGCATGCGAGCTAGTCCAAAGATTACGGCGATGTTAGATGTGTTACTGATATAGAGAAGAGATCTTTGCCAGTAAAACTGACAGTTGTACTCCTCAAGGCCAGCCAGAAATAACCAATCAGAGTGGTAATAAGGCCTATCCAATTGTGGCAACACATCTGTCAGAGAATGTACCAGATGCTTCTCTTCCTGCCCAGATCGCAAAAGTCCATTGAGCGAATGATGTAGGAAGGACAGATGGATTTGGAAGTCAGAGCGAGGGGCTTAAGTCTAAATCTGAAGTGGTGTTCGACTTTTAGAGCTGTATCGAATCTAATACTTTAAAACATCGTGCGATGTTGAATTTTAACGCTACATCCGAGCCGAGCCTTGGCTTAGACGCCGCTTTGAGCCGCCCACAGCATGTTTTAATTATTTTTGAGAGCTCGGGGTACGGGTCGAGGTATGAAACCTCGACTTGGACATATGGCATAGGTAGCGATGAAAGTTAAGTCAAGCCATACACGTGAGAACTATTAAACAAGTTCTAAGAAAAACACACATGCACCTGTCTATTTGTCTGTGGCATCCTTGCTCTCAAACGAAGGGGCCGATTTGAAAGCGGTTTTTTTCATTCGAAGTCCAGTTTCTTTGTGATGGTTCTCAGCCATGCTTGGTAAAAATCGGTCCAGTAGTTTAAAGAGTGTCAGCTCTTTTCCGGAATGATGTGTAAGGCATTTTTGGCATAAAATTGGAATTTTTTTTTTTTTACTTACGTACTCGATTAATGCGTGGGGCTTTTTTTAATATTTTTACTTAATTATTATACAACAGTGTCGTGTTACGTTGTATCCGCATGGCAAACTTATGGCTTCGATTTGGGGAGCGGTAAGCGATCGTCCCGTATAGTGTTCTCAATAATATCAGCTATTTCTCATCATCGAACATCTCGACCTAGTTACGCTTTCGATTACACTCTGACGTTGGTTATTAATTATTGTGTTATGTTACATGGACGATGTTATTTTTGCCTTACTGCTAGTCTGGGAGCAAAGAAAAAACATAGAATGTAGGTACCAGCTGCTCCTCTTCCCGCGCAGATGGTAAAAGGAAACGGGTGAAAATCTTAGGAATCAAGTTATAGGCGATGTGGCTAGCAACCTATCACTATTTTGGATCGATATGCCCGCAATTTAAGTCTTATCACTTTGGGCTCTGTGTACCCCGTAAGGGATTAAGATGCAATAAGCGCAGAGTCGATCGGCACCATGTTGTCGAATTTCGTGATCATTATTTCTATATTTTTGTTTAATTTTTATTTTTTGTATTTTTATTTCTATTTAGGCTCTACATTTCTTGTTCTCATTTTCACTAACTTTCACTGACTTTGGGACAACCCATACCTAGTCATTTTAGCGCTAGTCTTAGCCTAATTTTAGTGTCTGCATTTTCTACCTAATTAGCATCTCATCCCATGAGAATTTATTACATACCAATTAGAACTTATTTGTTTCTATTGTCTAGAAAACTTGTCTCGTATTTAGCGACATTCAAATCAAGTATGTATCACTACATAGTATAAAACAAAGTCGCTTTCTCTGTCCCCATGTCCCTATGTCCCTTTGTATGCTTATATCTTCAAAACTACACAACGGATTTTGATGCGATTTTTTTAATAGATAGAGTGATTCAAGAGGAAGGTTTTTATGTATGATTCTACGCAGACGAAGTCGCGGGCAGAAGCTAGTTACTTATATTTTTGTTAGTGTCTCGGAGCTTAAGTGTGTTCGTATAATATCATAGTTTCATAATGTGTCCTCTCACACATACGCAAGTGGTTTACGTTGAAACGTTACGTTATTCACCGACTTTCCGGGAATCTTAACTTCGAACCAACCTCTGAAGCCTTAGTCACTTTCACAGAAATTCAGAAACTGTTTTGTAAGCGGACCGCTTTAAGTACAAACGTAACAGAACTTTACCCTGTCCAATCTGAGATAATTTCAAGGTTCAAGTTGCTATGCCTTTTTTTTCTCTTCCACATTGGAGACATCTTCAATTAATTTGACGGTGGAGGCGTTTTACACTTCCACTGAACTTAAATTATGTTTATTGTTGTTTTGACTAGTAGAGACTTTATACGTCTCTACTATAGATTAATATAATTTAAGGCTCGAGGACCTTATACATCCCTTTTATAAATGTATTTAATTTAAGTAGAATTTAAGTATTCTTACTGTATTTTATTTTGAAAAAAAAAAATGACTTTCTGCCAAGATTCTTGCGGCGCATTCTTCTTGGCAATCACGGTCTTTCCGAATGCGCTGGTAGTTTCAAAAATACATGTAAAAGAGCCATTGGCGGCCAATTTGCAAAAATAAAATTTTCATTTTCATTTTCAAATAGAACAAAATTTTAATCTTCGTAATAGTGAACTCAATTACGATTCAGCCTAGGTTATTTCGCTGTCAAATCCATAGTAAAAATGACAGCTAAAACCTGAACTGAGTCGGAATTGAATCACTAAGACGTCATAGTAAGGCCCCTGAGCCTGCGGAATCTGTCATATCAGCGAACGAAATCCCACTTCTGACAATTTGAGCCGATCTCAGCCGACGCTTGCCGAAGTTTGACGAAGTGGTTCGATTCAGTTACGAAATGCATAGATGCATGTTGAGTTGTAGTACCGGTACTACGGAGGCTGAATAATCTAAAGTCTGTTAGCATTCAAACAAGCCATTCCAATCTTGAACCAAAGACAAGGAAAGAGTAACATTAGTTCAACTTGGTTTGGAAATAGATGTATACATACATAAATCGCGTATCTTTTCCCTTACGGGGTGGACAGAGCCTAAGACAACAAGACCTAACGGCTACGTTTAGCTTGATTGTGGGCGTTTAGGTGGAAAAGGGAATCAAAATAGTGATGGGTTTGTAGCCGCATCGCCTATAACATGATTCTTTTGATTTTTGAGTGGGAATAGAAGCAACTGATACATTCTATGTTTTTCTTTACACCCTGGCCAGCATGGAAGCATGTGAATTAGTAGTACATTTTGCCATTTTATGGGTCCGCGTGGGAACTATTGCCTCAGCCCTCTCGTTCGTAGAGGAGGCCTGTGCCCAGCAGTGGGACGTATATAGGCTGGAGATGATGGTGGTGATGATGTTGTTGTTGATGATGATGATGATGGCGATGATGATGATGATGTAGTCGCCACCAGTTTAATTGTTAGTTAGTGGCAAGCTTGGTATGAGATCGAACATGAATTTTAACTTGGGGATGGCCATACCAATCATCATAAATTATACTTTTTTTATTAACAGGTTTTTTCCCACGTCGGAACGGAGAAGCTATATGCGTTTAGGGTCAGAGGTTGTTTATTTGTGGGTAAATCAATGTTCCCTTTATCTCCAGAACGGTTTAACCAATTTTTTTGAGTAACAGACGAGCAAATGTGTAAAGTAATGATATTATTTTAACGTTTTATTTACACGCTTTTAAAAAAGAATATCACAAGTAGACCGAAGTAATGCATGCAACTATGTGAAAATATTGGGAGCTCGTTTGAAGGGCTCATAATCGCGGTCTAAATCCATTCCTTTTTTATCACGTCTGATGTAATCAACCGTGAATCATTTAAGGCCTATCTTGTAGTGTATAACAGGTCCAGCTCTCCAGCCTCCTTTCCAAATAGATTGATGGAGCGAGTTGAAGACAGTGGCGGGCCATCGGTCATACGGGAATTGTGCCGCCGTGTCAGGAACAGCAAATAGAACGGTTCTGGATAGCGCAAATTGGAAAATGTGGGAAAATAATATACAATCGGCCGAGCTGAGTTTGCGTGGCGTCTTAACATGAGACGGAAATTCGTAAGACGCGTATCGGACAAAGATGCTAACTGTACTGATGCGACAGGGCGATCGCGGGAAGTGAGCAGGGAAGCGGGCGGAATCCGCTTTCCAGCGAGTTGCAAACTTCATCATCACCATCGTCAGCCAGAAGAAGTCCACTGTTGAACAAAGGCCACAATGAACGGCATTCAGCAGTTTCCCGCAACTTTCACGATGTCATGAGTCCTGCCGACACTGTGTCTCCCAGTTCGTGGTCTCCACTCAAGAACTTTTCTCCCCCAACGGTTGTCTGTTCTACAAGCGATGTGGCCTGCCCATTGCCACTACAACGTGCATACTCTTCTAGCTTGCCTATGACCCTAGTTCTTCGGCTAATTTCCGTATTCCGGATTCTGTCGCCCAAAGAAACTTCTTCTTTCCACAGCTCGTTGAGCGACTCTGAGCCTCTTCAAAAGGCCAGCAGGCAAGGACCACGTCTCAGAACCATAAGTCATCACTGATTATACTCCCGTCTTCAGGCAAGAATTTTGAATGAGAAGATATCGTGAAGTTTCCCGAACGCTGCCCATACGATAAACTCAGCTGGGTTGAATTGTAGCTCATTATTAACACTTTCCGCGACACACATGTGACTAATTAACAAGCAATGCAATCCAATCTCGGCAATCGCTTGAAAATTGACTTTTAGTATGAATTGCACCAACTTAGGTAAGTACTTTAACAATATATTTAACCATAACCGAAAACCTACAAAATACAGGGTGGATTGGGAATACAGGGGAACCCTTTAACTAGACCTTTACCTTACCTTACCTTTCCCTTTACCTTTTCCTTTTCCTTTACCTTAGACCTTTTTTTTAGACCTTTTATTTCGTGATGTATGTACTCATTTTTTGTTTTTTTTTTAATTCTTTTTGTTTTTGTAACCCAGTCACTATACATATATCACGAATAAATGTTTTCTTTCTTTCTTTCTTTCTTTTCTTTAGACATACTACATCGAAACAAAATGCTATTAAAACGTCATAATTTCTGGCAGAGCTATTTCTGCGAATGCAAACAGATTTCCACTAGTCAGTTTTAATAAAATAGTACACTGTTTTGTATCCCGCGAAGAGCACAAAGGCTCAGCCATCGAATATAAAACAATCAGATGCATTGAAACATCAGCACTGGCAGAGGATTTACTGGAAATTCATACAAATAAGACAACAGTCGGCTTTGGTATAGCTCACGCCCACCACCCGCATTGCATTTGTGCACCCCAGTACGGCGAATGAAGGAGGGAGTAGGGGGTTATTAGTACCCTTACATCCGCTGTGAGTGCTTTGATATTGATAGGTAAATTTAGTTGAGGACTACAATTTTTTACCAGAATGTTGCCAGAAAGGATCATGTGTTTTTTAAGAGTATGCGCGTAAGCATTTCTTCGGTACACTGCAGTTAGAACGGCTTGATAAATCTAAATACTTAAACGTAAAAAACCTGACCGACTGAGTTATCCGACGCCCAGCCCAGGCTTTTAAAAATTCGAAAAAATCCAATTTATTTTGCTAATAGGCCGCCAAGGGCTCTTTTACATGATTTTTTTAAGCTAACGTCGCATTCGGAAAGACCATCACTGCCAAGAAGTATGCACCGCAAAAAACTTGGTAATAATAATAATAATAATAATAATAATAATCTTTATTTGCATAAAAAATGGTACGGTAAGGTGTTAGAAAGGTGGTAGAAAGTCATTTTTTCAAAACTACAATACTTAAAATCTAATAGACTTATAATACATTTATAAGAAGAATGTATAAGGCGCCCAAGTTAAGTAGGTACCTTAAATTATATTAGTCTATAGTAGAGATGTATAAAGCCTCCACTGGTCTGTCTTGACTGCAGAAACTGAATTTTTCACAAAAGGCTGTTCATAACGTAAGCAAACGTACGTCTTAAGAAATTAAGGAGTTTTCAGAAGTTAATCTTGTGAGGGTATAAATTTGGTGTTGGTCAAATTATGCGCAGACAAAGCCGCGTTCATCAGTTAGTGTTAACATACTTACTTATCACTACATAGGTAGTATAAAACAAAGTCGCTTTCTCTGTCCCCATGTCCCTATGTCTCTATGTCCCTTTGTATGCTTATATCTTCAAAACTACACAACGGATTTTGATGCGGTTTTTTTAAATAGATAAAGTGATTCAAAAGGAAGGTTTTTATGTATGATTCTACGCAGACGAAGTCGCGGGCAGAAGCTAGTACTTTTATAAAAGCCTTATTCGGCTTGATTGAACGATGGATGTGTCTCAAAAATATTTTAGTTTAGAGTAAGACAGCTGGTAAATTACTGGCTCATGAGGTATTATCTTTAAGCCCACTACGCTGGCAACGTATTTGCAATAGTGGTTTTACACGTTTCCTTTCTTGTCTAACAAAAAAATAAACTACATTCTCAACAAAAAAACAAATTACGAAATGCGAACCATATGCGAACTAAAGTATAAAATCGTAGGCCTCCTCCCTCACCCCCTTTAACAGGAGTTAATAATAATGGAGCCCGAAAGCTGCACTATCCTGATTGGAAAGTGGCTTCGAAATTCGAGCCTCAAAGTGGTCCATAATCTGACCTATCTTGTTACAGGACGAGCGAGGGACAGGCAACGTCCAAACAGGACAAAGTTTTCATAAGTTCTGCTGTTTTTAGATAAGGATAAATCGTAAAAAGTAAAGAACAAAGCCAGCTAAGTTCAAGGAGATTAAAAAAATACAGCCGTGAACAACTGGAGTAGGTAGTAGGTACAAAGTCTTTAGAAGGTTTTTTAAACAACTACGTGTAGTTCACAAAGAAAATAAAGAAAACACCACTCTCTTTTAAGTTCCAGTTATCTTAATTGTCAGTTATCTATGACTAGTTTCTGCCCGTGACTTTGCCCGCGTAGAATTAGACTTAAGAACTGATGTTTACAGTATATTCTGCAATACTCGTAATTATTAACGTGGCGAATCTAAGCAGCTACGACCTTTGACATGTTTATCGCAATCCCGCGGGAGCTATGCAATTTCCCGGGATAAAAATTATCCTATGTGTTAATCTAGGATACTAGATATCTCCGTTCCAAATTTTATCCAAATCCGTTTTGTCGTTTCAGCGTGAAGAAGGAACAAACACACACACTCACATCGTCACATCCATCCTTACAAACTTTCGCAGGGCCTTAGTCTCGCAAACAACTTGTAAAAATATGTTGCTATGTTGTTGGGAGTTTGTAATTGTGTTGTACAGACACATCATTCAAACAGATGACGCTCGGCGACAACAATTCGCATAGTAACAAGGTCACGTGACAGCTAGTAACAGATAGAAAAATTCGAAGGCTTACCCACCTGCTATGGTGTAGCGGTATAGCACGCGTCACGGAATGACGAGGATCCGGATTCGATTCCCGGCCAGCTTTACTTTTCGGATTTTTCTATGTGTTCTAATTTCAGTGTCATTCAAAAATTTTATAAATCTTTGTTCCTACATATTTGGACAATTTATCCGCTATTTTTGGATACTTTAGACTGTCTTCCTTGTGAAAGTCCGATTCGCAGTTGACTAGTTTTTTTTACAGTACGTTCACTCTGCTGACGGTGTTCTCCCAATGCATGGGAGGCGTGAACATACCCACGTTCTCGTGGAAGAGAGACAGGGGATGCGCCGTCGAATGGTTTCCTCTCTTCAAGCTCTTTCCGGTAAGAAATGACGCCTTTATATTTTTAGAATGCTAGAACTGAAACTCTTTTATCACCGTACACCGTATCGCATGGGTTGAACTTGCAATGCCCCCTAGACTACACCTGTGAGTCATTAGTCTTAGTAATCAAACATATTCGTAGTATACAGGACGTGGCGGATGAAAAACGTCGCGGTATTAACCTTACGCTTCAAGGTATTCTGAATTTTTACTGTACATACATACAATATACATCACGTCTTTATTCCTTGCAGACAGAGCATAGGGTAACAATATACCTAAAGGCCACGCTTAGAATGATTGTAAGCGTGTAGGTGGAAAGGGGAACCAAAATAGTGGTAGGTCGCTAGCCGCATCGCCTATAAGTCCTATGATTCGATGGGCTTTTACGAGAAGAGAAGCAAATGGTATATTCTATGTTTTTTCTTTGCTCCCAGACCAGCTTGGAAGGAAATCAATATTCGGTGATAAAACACGAGTACTTAAAGAGGAATAGCAGTAGCTTCTGGGAGGGAGTCATAGAGTTTCCCTCCCTCGGATAACACTTGGAACCGAATAGTAAAATGTCTACGACTATTTTAACTCGGAACCCTGCCTCAACGAGACATCAGGGCGATGTCGCCAGCTACCGTAACTAAACAATTCATATAGAAAGTTGGGGTGCGAGTCGGGTTACCTCCGCGTGTGGTCAAGAGCTGCGGTTCGTTTTTGGATCCGTCCGAGGGGAAGAGCAGTGCTTGGTCCGGTCCACCCTGGGCATCGGTTAATGATTTCCTGGCAGATTCTGAGGGATATCATTATCTGTTGGCTAAGAGCCCGACAGGGGGAAAGGGTCTATTAAAAAAAGAAGAAGATATAGAAAGTATCGGCAGTCACTCACTTATTGGCGACGCTTTGACAATGCCTGATTTGTAAGTATAGGTACGTAGCTGGCGACCTCGCCATGGCATCTCAGTGAGGCAAGGCTCTCAAATTTCTGAAGGCCACACACTTTTAGGTTCTGCTGACGATAGCGATAATGTGGTGCGTGTGTCTGATCCTGACCGCAACCGACACGCTGCCGCCTGGCCACCCCGCGAGGACAGACCTGAAGCTGGTCATCATCGAGGACGCGCCCTGGTTCCGCGTGCCCTACCCAGGTACCAAGATATTGCAGGGTTTACCGGAGTAGTTGTGTTTGTGTGGAAATACCACAAAAATTCTCCAAGCAAATGTTATGCCTGGAGACTGAAGTCCGAAGGAAGAGAGTTGGATGTTGTATTTATGTATCCGCGTTAAGAAATTTAGTAGGCGCGATGTGGAACATGTGTGACGTCACCAGACCTAACTACTCGTGCATCGACGACTAGGGGGCGGTAGAATATATAGTTTCCCTATTAGTTTCACATTTTCAGAAATGCTGCCACGGGCAATCTTACCTACGGAATAATTCAAGATCAAGCGCCGCTGCTGATCTGCTGTCAGTGTATCAATCACTACATATTATGAGTCCTCCGCCGCGTCTGTCAGTCTGTCTGTTCGGGATAAACTCAAAAACTCCAGAACAGATTTTCATGCGGTTTTCACCATTCGATATAGAGTGAGTCACGAGAAAGGTTTCGATGAGATAAATCGGTAAATGTTGAAATGTAGGTAAAAATCAAACTGCACGAGCAGACGAAGACTCGAGAAACAGCTAGTTAGCGATACGTAAATAGTCGCTTTTACTGGAATAATTGGGATGTTCGAAACGCTTAATCGATGTGCTCGTATACAACAGTGTTTAAAGAAAGTCAAAGGAGTTTTAGTTAAATTTCTAAATGATACTGAAAACTAGAACACATAGAGAAATCCGAAAGGCAAAGCTACGACCAGGAACTTTAGTTGCAAGCAGGAACTCTTAGGAACTCCCTGAAACATACAGTTCCTAAGTAAAGTTGAAAATAATCATGCAACTCATGTTATGCTGAGCTCAGGGCCTCAAAGGACTCCTTAACAGCAATTTACTGTAATTTTGCCATGGAGTACTTTTACCGTCACTTTGATGTTGCCGTCTCGGATGGCTAGGAATTGCACGTTTTTACGAATTTGTGCCCTGATTTTAACTGGGTAACTTCTGACAGCATGACCTATTTTGTTTTTAATTGTATTAATGTCGTATACCAACAAATGCCCTATTTTTAACCCCCGACGCAAAAAGCGGAAGTTATAAGTTTGACGTTGATAGCTGTGTATGTGTGTCTGTGGTATCGTAGCTCTCAAACGGACGGACCGATTTGGATGCGGTTTCTTTCATTCAAGAGACAGTTTCCTTGCGGAGGTACTTAACTTTTTTTGATAAAAATCGGTTGAGCAGTTTGAAGAGTAGCTCTTTTCTAAAATGATGTGGGATTTTGGCATGAAATTGAATTTCCTTTTTTTACGCGTGATTCGGGTTGGGGGCAGGTCGTGTCGTGTCAGTCCAATAAAATGCCCTGGCTTCCTTTACTAGTATCTAAGTTTAAGTACCAGGAGAGCATAACTATGCGGTGTTGTCAGGTCAGTGGGGTGCGCCGACGGTGAGCGTGGCGGGCGTGTTGGGCATGCTCGCTGGCGTGCTAGCATGCACGGTCGAGTCCATCAGCTACTACCCCACCACAGCGAGGATGTGCGGTGAGTTTATGCGGCCCTGGTATCGCTGCTAGTTTGAAATCTTTTAATACCTTGTGCCACCTTTTTTACTGGACAGAAAACCTTCATTTGAGATGCTTACTAAGTTTCCTTTTCAAAATATAACCCAGATAGCGAGAATCGGAATAAGCATCAGTTAGCCTCAAGGTTCACCAAATCTTGGAACCCCCTTCTTTGGTTAGAATTGATTCTGCAACGTCCCTTGATTTGACGGGACTACGTGTTGCAAAAGTTTCGAGTCTACGGGAGGGACAACTGTACGCGTCCTTGAATGTACTCGTACGCCCCGTAATACGTGTCCCCTATTGAACCCATATACAGCAGACGAATTATCAGGTCACATATTCCAGGCCGTAAATTCCGGGCGTACAATGGTTGCACCTGAGTCTTCCTGCGAATACTCATATTTCTAAACGACGCTGAACTATAACACAGAGAAAACAAAAAAAATTGCTAAGACACCACCCATAGCAGGAGAGTAAGCCTTCGAATTTTTCTATCTGTATCAGGTGTCACGTGACTTTTTTTACTAAGCTAATATTGATCGCCAAGCGCCATCTGTTAGAATGATGTGTCTGTACGACACAATTACAAACTCCCGTGTAACATCTACTGCTCAAGTTCTCACCCGGTTTAAGGTTTAGAGGTTTAATTTCGAACGGGTAAAACCGTAAAAATAAACATAAAAGATCAAGAAGTATTCTTGATTCATTTGATAGTAGCGAATACTCAGTTCCAGAGGATCCAATTTTGAAAATAAATTGTGTCTGCAGCGGCCCCTCCGCCACCGCTGCACGCGATCAACCGCGGCCTGGGCACGGAGGGCCTGGGCACCATGCTGGCCGGCCTCTGGGGCTCCGGGAACGGCACCAACACCTTCGGCGAGAACGTGGGCGCTATCGGGGTCACTAAGGTGACTCAGCCACTCATTTGGCACCGTACAGTACCCGGCCATAAAGATTGCACTTCGGCATTTGGAAAGAGACAATGGGGGCTGTCGCGTGTGAATTTGCCACTAGAGGCGCTAGTGTCGCGTGAGGTCCAATAACATTCACTTTTCACTGGTTTTGGCGGGCTTCGTGACATCTATACTTCTATACTAATATTATAAAGAGGAAAAATTTTATTGAATCAGGCTTTACTTTGCGGAGGTCCATTTCAATGAACAAAAAATTTGATTGTTTGTTTGTTTGTTTGCATTGAATAGGCTCCGAAACTACTGGACCGATTTCAAAAATTCTTTTGCCGTTAGAAAGCTACATTATCACTGAGTGACATAGGCTACTTTTTACCGCGGGAAAATACCTTTTCCTACGGGAAAATTAATTTACCGCGGGCGAAGCTGCGGACGGAAGGCTAGTAAATTTTAATTTTAAACTCTCATTTTGTCGGTCCCTCGTTTAATGCTCCTCTCATCTACTCAAAGGTTAACTGGTAGAGATCCCTTATAGGGATAAGTTCGCCTTTGTGCATGTATTAATGTTATTTTTATTTTTTTTGTAAATTGTATCTTTATATTTGTACAATAAAGCATTTACTTACTTACTTACTTACTTAAATTATAATTTTATTGTTACCTGTTGAAAAGTGATACATGCATACATACACAAATCACGTCTTTATCCCTTACGGGGTAGACAGAGTCTAAGGTATTAGGTACCTACAGGCCAGTACAAAGTGATCTCTGAATGATGCCTTACATTTTGAACATCTGCTCTGTTTCCGGCGTGGAGAGTAAGACCACCGTTGAAATTACTAGCATCTTATACATCTTAGTCCTCTAGACTGGCAACTCCAATCCTCTGACGTTGCTAATATCCATGGGCGATGGTGCTCATGTAATTTCATTCTTTGCCATGAAATGAAGATGTCAGAGTTATTTTAGGGAGGTATAGTCTCCTCTCACTATCTGAGGAGGCTTGTGCCCAGTAGTAGAACCTATGTAGGCTGGAGATGACGACGATAGTCTTTAAAAAGAAACCATTTACCTTGCTACTCCGCTTCTTAATCAAGAACGTTATCTGTCATTGAATGGTCCTTCGTAAAGCCTGATTCAATAAAATAGTATTTAAAAGGTTAATTTGCACCAGGTGGGTTCCCGGCGCGTGGTGCAATGGGCGGCGGGTCTGATGGTGCTACAGGGCGTGGTGGGCAAGCTGGGCGCCGTGTTCATCATCATCCCACAGCCCATCGTCGGGGGACTGTTCTGCGTCATGTTCGGGATGATCTCAGCGTTTGGTGAGACCCGTAGACCTGGCACATTATCATCATGAGTATTGACCATTTATTCTTCCATGCTGGTCTGGGGGCAAAGAAAAAACATAGATTGTATCAGATGCTTCAGCTGGTGCTTGGGGTGGCGAGCGCCGCTCACTGGGGAGCTCCACCTGACGCGCTCTTATTATGCGCTTAGCTAGTTGTTGCACCCGGCACTACATGGGCTAGAGACGCTTCTGAGCTGCTTCACTTCCCGCACATACCCGTATGCTAAAAGCCCATCAAAGAAATCGGAAAATCATGTTATAGTAGGTATAGGCGATGTGGCTAGCAACCCATCACAATTTTGATTCTCTTTTCTTACCATCTATTCGGCCACAATCATGCTAAACGTGGCCTTTGGGTCTTGTTACCTTAGGCTCTGTCTACCCCGTAGTGGCTAAAGGCGTAATTCATGTATGCATGTATCTCCTCAGGTCTATCAGCTCTCCAGTACGTGGACCTGAACAGCTCGCGGAACCTGTACATCATCGGCTTCAGCCTGTTCTTCCCGCTGGTCCTCACCCGCTGGATGGCGGCCCACAGTGGCGTCATACAGACCGGCGTCGAGGCCTTGGATGCCGTGCTGCAAGTCCTGCTGTCCACGTCCATCCTACTTGGAGGGGTGCTTGGGTGCTTGCTGGACAACCTCATACCTGGTGAGCCGCCGTGATATTGATCTTGATTTTATTCGAGTTCTTTCTATCCACTGGTAATAGATGATAGTTGCTAGTGAATGCGGTGATGTGGTACTCATTCGACCATAATGATTTTGTTTAACAAAAGACTTTCTTCCATGTTATTACGCATTCTCCTTAGCAATGATGGTATTTCCGAAAGCGGTGATAGCTCAAGCTTAAAAATCCGGCCAAGGGTGAGTCGAACTCGCGCACTGAGGGTTCCGTATACATTTGGATCGGTTCGGTTCTGGTGTGCGCAGAGCCCTGCCCCTAAGCACAATGAAGGCAGTGTGAGGTCATTTTAAAATTGCGTACCATTGCAATCAACGTACTATTTGACTGACAGTACCATTGCAATCAACGTAGGTACTATTTGACTGACGGTACCATTGTAATGAACGTACCATTTGACTGACGGTACCATTGCAATCAACGAACTATTTGACTGACGGTACCTTGCAATCACCGTACTATTTCACTGTCTATAGTGTCTAACATTTGTTGCGCTTGTCGCCAGGGTCGGCTGAGGAGCGTGGACTAGCGGCGTGGGCGAAGGAGATGTCGCTGGAGGCCGCAGGCGCCTCGCAAGGCGGCGACACTTACGACTTCCCTGTCGGCATGTCGTATATACGCAGGTGTACCCTCAAAACTACCTACAGTGCCAAACAACTACACGGCGTATAAAAAAAAATTGAAAGCTAGCTGTTGCTCGCGACTCCGTCTGTAAAGAATTCGCTTATCGCTATCCCGCGGGAACTATGCAACTTTCGGGATAAAACTATCCTATGACCGCTGGGGTAAACGTGTTCTTGAGTGGAGACCGCGACTTGGCAAACGTAGTGTAGGACGCCCTCCGGCCAGGTGGGATGACGATCTGCAAAAGACTGCAGGCAGATGCTGGATGCGACAAGCTAAAGACAGGGCGCTATGGCGCTCATTAGGGGAGGCCTATGTCCAGCAGTGGACTAACATAGGCTGATGATGATGATGATGATGACCGTGTCCGGGACTGAAATTATCTTTGCATTAAATTCCAACACAATAGGTACAGCGGTTTAAGCGTAACGAGGTAGCAAACAAACAGACTGACACGTTTTCGCAATTACATATAATATTAGTACCTATGGATTGCATTTTGAGCTCTCAAAAGGTCGAGTAACCCTTCCTTTTGTAGTTAGTTATATTTCACATACGTAGTCGTTTCGTTTCGTATCGATTTTATTTTCGGCGAGTAGTGAAAGGTTAAAGCGAGGACATTGCACCGAGATATAGTCACTAATATTCGCGTAGTATTGTATCGGGGGTGTAACTCAGTGGTAGAGTGTCTGCTTCGCATGCTGAAAGTCCTGGGTTCAAATCCCAGCACCTCCAAACGAATATACCTTTTGGTAAACTCCTTTTTTTTGCCCAGTTTTGAAAATTACTAAGTAAAAATAGATATCTACTGATGAAATTCGGCATACATATTTGTACGTTGTTCTTAGATTAACACATAAAGTATTTTTGTCCTGGAAAACTGCTTAGTTTTGTTGGATAGGGATAAACAAATTCTACAAGTACCTAGTATTTCCAATTAAGCAGCCCAACAAAACGATATACGCCATTTTGTTATCAAAATCATCCATAATATCCGCTGTACCGATTTATACTTCGTTTTTATTAGAATTAGAAAAAAGGTAAACAATATTAACATGTCTTTTTATTGATAAACAGTTTTAAATAATAAATAACAGCAAGTTGCGATTCAAAATTCCTGGAATGTTGTGATTTGTTTTGTTGAGGTGTTATATTTTACAGTTAGGTACCGATTTTTTAAAAGTATTTTTCGATAAAAAGACATGTCACAAGTGTTAACCTTCTTTCTAATTCTAAAAATAACATATAGAGGGAATTTTGTACAGAGATAGTTCCAGTCCTGGGAAAGGACATAAGTAGAATAATTTTTATCCCGGAAAATCGGATGGTTCCCGCGGAATAGCGATAAGAAAATTCTGCGCAGACGAAGTCGCGGGAAACAACTAATATGTACTTCATCACCATAGGGCGTCCACTGTTGGCCTCCCCCATTGACCTCCTGCCTCGGTCCTACGATGCGCTTGCCGATCCGCAGTCTACAATCGAGAAATTTTCGGCTCCAAGGACCAACTGTTCTCCGTGCTATATGGCCTGCCCATTGCCTCTTCAACGAGCCAATGCGCTTGGCTATGTCTAGTATATTTAATCAGAAATGTGTTTCAGATGGGCCTGGACGTCTTATCTCCCATTCATGCCGACATATGAGGCTGGAAAGTTCACGGCACTCTTCAAGGCGAAGAAAGACAGCTGATATGCGAAGATAAAGAAACATTTATTTAACATTAAATTAGGCTTATGATGAAGTGTACGGTTTTAGCTCAATTTTAAATGAAATTTTAATAAATTGCGTTTTATTTAATCACATTTTTCAGTTCCCTGAATAGCTCCTTTGCCTCCGAGCCCCAGGGACCCGCTGTCTCGACGGCGACCGTTACAACTACGTATAATATATATATTTGTAGATATAAAAAAAAACACCCCTAATAACTGATTTGTGTAACGTACACATTATTTTCACGTCACAAATAAATAATGTAGCAATAGTATTGTGTCAGTAACGTGAAGTGGGTCACATGAAGTGGCCACTCGGGACTGACGCATTGACTGTTTAATATTTACCCGGCGTCATTAGGTAATTGGAACATTGGAGTGCTAACAAATAACTGACATTTGTCACATTACCCTATAAGGTCAAGGATTCAAAATTAAGTCATACTTCTGACGCTATACACTTTGAAGATCGCCAATTATCCTTTAGAGCTCTGCCTCACCGGACGCCATGGCGTTGTCACCAGCTATCGTAGCCAAACAATTAATACAGAAATGTATGGCCTGTTACTCACTTGGCGTCGTTTTGGCGACGTCTAATTTGCATAGGATACGTAGCCGGCGACGTGGCCATGGCGTCCCGGCGAGGGAGGGCACTAGTTCCATCGCATAACCAAATTTGGTAGCTGTTTTCTAAATGGGACAAATATTCCGGATTCGAAGCTATCTGCAAAACGGGAATTCTTAAGCCCCCTCGTAGCCAGGTTTTGAAGCTGGCTTCCAAATGGGACAGTGCCAGTCTCATCCACAGCTTTCCAGCCGACTGCCAGATGTCATCTGACCAACGGGCTGGTGGTCTGCCCACAGGCCTGCGACCCTATCGTGGCCACCACACTGACCGCCTTCGACCACCTGTCGTCGTTCCGTCGTGCCAAGTGCCCCGCCCATCGCCACTTAAAACACTATAAAAATACTGTATCTTATCCATCAAACAACATTAAGTTCGAAACAACAATAGATTTGTCGATTTCCCGCCAACCCGATATCGCGACTGAGATCCCGTGAATTCAAACTGGATTACGTGCGAGATCCCGCAGGATTGCCGGGATGGCGGAGTGGCGCTAAAAGATCTCACGTCATGCGGGAATCGTCGCCCTTTAAAACGGAAGAAACTGCCATCTTGAACCGATTAAGAACTTTTGATATCCTATACTATAATTTTGAGGTAGCCTAAATGTAAGTAAGTGTTAGTGCGTTGAAATGGGGCTGGTCACGTTTGCCGTAGAACTGACAACCGTTGGAGCAAACGTATCCTCTAGTGGGGACCGCGTTTGGGAAAGCGTAGTGTGGGACGCCCTGCGACGCGTTGGACGGATGACCTTAGGACAGCTGGCAGTGAGTGGCTGGATGAGGGAAGCCCAGGATCGCGAAGGCGAAGAAGGAGGCTTACGTCCAGCAGTGGACGGACAATGGCTGTAGATAGATAGAAATGTAAATGTCAAGTACGATCGAAGAAATTGAATCACGTACTTCTGAGGAAACTTTGCTCATTAATTCCCTTGGCAGGTGTATGGTAGTGAGACATTATGACATTTGGAGTGAAAAGGTTCCACATTGTATGTTTTGCAAGGAGAATAAATGTTAAATACATAAAAGAGGATTTTTTTACACAATACTTACGTGCTCGGTCCAATTTAGGAGTGTGAATGCCTGGGACTAGTGCTCTGAATTGCTACCATCATTTTATTCCCTAGTCCTGCCACCAAGCAGCAGTACAGTGCAGTGTTCCGGCGTGGAGGATAAGATAACCGGGGAAATTAATTGATGAAAATTAATCATGAGGTATTCCATCTTAACCATGTTTGGCGTCATGGGTGTATACGAGCCTAACGGCCGGCCTCTATTTCTGCACTGTTTACATTAAACAAAATAAAATAAAATAAAAATCGCTTATTTCAGACAACAGCGTTTGGTCCACATTTCGTTAGTTAAAATCGAATATTAAGTATGTTTATGTTATACTAGCTTCTGCCCGCGACTTCGTCTGCGTAGAATAATACATAAAAACCTTCCTCTTGAATCACTCTATCTATTAAAAAAAACCGCATCAAAATCCGTTGTGTAGTATTGAAGATATAAGCATACTAAGGGACATAGGGACATAGGGACAGAGAAAGCGACTTTATTTTATACTATGTAGTGATGTCATATTACAGTAAGGGCAATCACATTGGCTATAAATATACGAGATATATTATTAATAATAATAAAATCTACATCCATCATTTAATAATATCAATGTATAGTTTAATGTACTTAATTAATTTCATGGCATGTTTTTGACGTTATATTACAATCCTAGATTTAGATATTAACTACTATTGTGTGCCCTTGCAGGGCGTCATGGACTGACTTAGACCAACGTTACCATCTTCATATGTATGTACATGACTTGACAATGAATAAATAAATAAATAAATCATCACCTCACAGATGCAGGTAGCTGAGGAGTGTCCCACCCGGTTACATTACTTTTGTTCACTAGTATCATCATCAAATGACGAACGATAGCACAGTCGCATCTGCCCGCTATGGTCTTCAGAATGGCATCGGGGCTGGTAGTCAATGCAGCAGGAAGCAGTTTTGCGAATAATGTCGTATAAGCCACCTGTCCTAGTGGCAAACATGCCCGATCCACTGCAGTTGTAAGGCAGCCCCTTCAACATTCTGAAACCATTGTTATATTGGACCCGGTATGCTTTGAATACCTTCTGCGTATAGCTGGTCCATAGACTGCATGTGCAGTAGACTTGGCAGTATGCTTTACATACACAAAACACGTCTTTATCCCTTACGGGGTAGACAGAGCCCAAGGTCCACAGAGCCAAAACCTTAAAGCCACGTTTAACAAGATTGTGGGCGTAAGGTGGAAAATGGAATCAAAATAGTGATGGGTTGCTAGCCGCATATATATAATATAACATATGAATGAGGATATAGCTAGTCAGAACATATCTACTTATATTAATATGTTTGCGTATTGCAATATGCTTTGAATATTGATATTTTTACTTGCCGACTACAGCTTGCAAATCGCCAGACCAATGTATTGCATCTGACCGCCAACGCCTTCCGCTCCCGTTCTGTGTCCACGCTTGACAAGAATCTACGCCGATTGGCTTCGGCTTCGGTTTGGCATAGCATTTCTAATTGCCACTTTTCACCGACTATCGTCCAGTTGGTGAAATAAGAGTCAATCACTATACTACAGAAGACAAACTTCATCTGACACTAGTTTCACCGGTGTCCTATTCAAAACAAAAGAAATAGCCTGTAAAACTTATTTATTCATTGTCAAGTCATGTACATACGTATGAAGATGTTAACATTGTTCTAAGTCAGTCCATGACGCCCTGCAAGGGCACACAATAGTAGTTAATATCTCAATCTAGGATTGTAAAATAACGTCAAAACATGCCATGAAATTAATTAAGTACATTAAACTGTACATTGATATTATTAAATTCATTAATGTTATTCTATTCTAGTTAATTATTTGTTAATAAAATGAGATGATTTCAGTAAAATAGTATGTCATAATGTCAATTAAATCTAAGAATCAATACAATAGTTTATAATGTCATATAAATTTAAGGAATATTAGGTAATAGGTAGCTTAAATGTCAATGTTTCTATAATTTTCATTTAAATTAGGTACTTCACAGTTTCATCATTTAGGAACTCGTTAACAGAATAATACCATTTTTTGATTAGGAGTGTATTTTTAAATATATTGTTTCGGGATTCTTGCTTAATGTATCCAGGGATTTTATTCGCTATTTGGTACATTATATTGTGGTTCATTTTTGAACACCGCTAAATTGGACTTTGGTAACAACAATTTATTTTTATATTGTGTTCTAGTCGTACATGAGTCTACCTTTGCCTTGAATAAGTCAGAATGCTTACGTACAAAAAGTGCCGATTCTAATATGTACTCGTAGATGGAGGGTAGTGTCAACAATTTGTGTTTTACAAAATGCTGACAGGAGCTTTCTGGTATACGTAGGTATATTTGCTAGTATACGGATGCACTTTTTTTGCATTATGAATATTTGCTGGGCATCAGGGCTAGCACCCCACAGTACCACGCCGTACCGGAGCCAGGCGAACGCGTACGCGTAATAAGCGGATAGTGCACAATCAAGATCGGTGTTCACTTTTAGTACGCTTAGTGCATACACAAATTTTGGTACTTTTGTTTTTATGTTTTGAATATGTGTTTGCCAGTTAGCATTCGAATCTATTGTTGACATTCGAGCCTATTGTTAATGTTTGAGATCTCATGCCTTGTTTTCAATTTTAATGTTTCTACTTGGCGTATCTCAGCAATAGCATTACGAATATCTCGAGCACATTTCAGGAAACGCGGCAATGTGTCATCATTGACGACATTGTTTTCCCTGCACTTGAAACAGGACCGCGCGTTATCTGCTCTGAAGTGCCAGTGTCATCATATATTTAATCAGTAATTAATATAAGTAGGCATGCTCTGACTGGGTATCCTCATTCAATTGGAATCATCAGGTTACATCTGATTGCTCTTCGAGAAAATGGCGGCTTCAAAAACTTGGATGTTGGCTGTGCTTTCCGCGGTGAGTACAATACAACTTTAAATACATACACATACACAAATCACGTCTTTATCCCTTACGGGGTAGACAGAGCCTAAGGTAACAGGTACCTACAGGCCACATTTAGCAAGATTGTGGGCGTATAGGTGGAAAATGGAATCAAAATAGTGATGGGTTGCTAGCCTCATCGCCTTTAACATGATTCTTATTATATCGCCCATTCCCTCGATGGGCTTTTTATGGTAAAAGCCTCCGCAGATGACCCGCAAACCCGCGCAGATGGCTGCGCGGGTAGAGAAGCAACTGGTACATTCTATGTTTTTCCTTTGCTCCCAGACCAGCATGGAAGTAAACTTTAAATGTACCTACCTTACAAATGTTACAGCCGTCCAATGTAAAATGTGCACAGACAATTCACGTGTGAGTTGTAGATTTGTAATGGTCTAATTTTTTCAGGCGCTGCTGGTCACTATAGCATCAACCAAAAGGTGCAGTGGCTCTTTCTGCCTCAACCACGACGACTGCAAACTCGGAGAGGTAATCCAGGTCTTCCACAAGTGTTATTGAACCGACAATTTTTGTACTATGTGTTTGGCACGGATCTAACAACTCAATTTCAAACTAGTTATCCTCAACTGATTCAGCTGAAATTTTGTACACTTGTGTAAATCAAGTAACAATACAATTAATCATCATCATCATCATCAGCCTGAAGACGTTCAGTGTTGAACAAAGGCCTCCCCTTAGCACACCAGATTGAACGACAACTCGCCACCTGCATCCACCGGTTTCCCGCAACTTCCACCTAGTGGGAGGCCTGCCAACACTGCGTCTTCCGGTTCGTGGTCTTTTCTTCTCCAACGGTTCTGTTCTACGAGCGATGTGGCCTGCCCATTGCCACTTCAACGCACACACTCTTCGAGCTATGTCGGTGACTCTAGTTCTTTGGCGAATATCCGTATTCCAGATTCTGTCGCGCAAAGAAACTCCGAGCATAGCTCTCTCCATAGCTCACAAATTAATATAATAGTAAAATTTCTAGTAGCCCGGTCATGACCGTCTCCGCAGGAAAGAAACGGAACACTAACGGTTTGTCAGATTGATTTTGAACTTGATTTAGTTTGGGACTAGGTCATTCACCATCACGTCTTTATCCCTTACGGGGTAGACAGAGCCTAATGTTACAAGACCCAAAGGCCACGTTTAGCACGGTTGTGCGTATGGATGGAAAGGAGAATCAAAATAGTGATGGGTTGCTAGCCATAGCCTATAACATGATTCCTAAGATTTTGGACCATTCCCATTAGTGCTAACAAAGGGTTAATCTAATAAATACTACGCCTTTACAATAAATTACGTTGTTATTTAACCATCAGGTATCCTGTAAGGACTGCCACTCGAGACTGATCTGCACACCGCTGGGTGCCGTGTCCCGCCCGTGCTGGATCCCTGGATTTCAGCACTGCTCCGAGGGTCGCTGCGTCAGGCAACCCAGCCCTCAATGCCAGAATCCTCAGCCCACAACAACTGAAGAACCTACTACTACCACAGAAGAACCTACTACCACAGAAGAACCTTCTACCACAGAAGAACCTACTACCACAGAAGAACCTACTACCACAGAAGAACCTACTACTACCACAGAAGAATCTACTACCACAGAAGAACTTACTACTACCACAGAAGAACCTACTACCACAGAAGAACTTACTACTACCACAGAAGAACCTACTACCACAGAAGAACTTACTACTACCACAGAAGGACCTAGTACCACAGAAGAACCTACTACCACAGAAGAACTTACTACTACCACAGAAGGACCTAATACCACAGAAGAACTTACTACTACTACAGAAGTACCTACTACCACAGAAGTACCTACTACCACAGAAGTACCTACTACCACAGAAGTACCTACTACCACAGAAGAACTTACTACCACAGAAGAACTTACTACTACCACAGAAGAACCTACTACCACAGAAGAACCTACTACTACCACAGAAGAACCTACTACCACAGAAGAACCTACTACCACAGAAGAACCTACTACCACAGAAGAACCTACTACCACAGAAGAACCTCCTACTACAGAAGGACTCACTACTACAGAATCAATTTCTACAACAGAGGTTTCTACTTCTACCCCAGAGGGTCCTTCTTCTACTGCAGAAGTTTTGGCTTAAATAGCTTTTGCTACTCTAGAAGTGACGATTGAAACCAATTTATACGGTTATAAAGTATTAAAATCTATTCGGGGTTATACATTATATCGTATTTCATTTCCGATTTCCAGATAAGAGCTGTAGGCAACAGAAAACATTATCTTAATCTTAACATTCTTATATATAAACAGAAAACTGTTGACTGACTAACTGACTCATCAACGCTAGCTGAAACTCCCTTTAATTTTTTAGTACTTTTTATTACATTATAAAAGTTACAAAAACTTGACCATCATTTTTTTAATGTATAACTAACCATACCATAGCGTTATTAATATTATTTATTCTTAGTTAGCAAAATAAACACACAACAGTTATCATGTCTAGTTTAATAGTTATTTTTAACTGCTTCTTCTATGCTGGTCTGGGAGTAAAGAAAAAACATAAAGTTAACGTTGCTTTCCTTCCCGCGCAGATGGTGAAAGTCCATCGAGGAAATGGGCGAAAGTCTTAGGAATCATGTTTTAGGCGATGCCGCTAGCAACCCATTACTATTTTGATTTCCCTTTCCACCTATACGCCCTTAATCGTGCTAAACGTGGCCTTAAGGTTTTGTTACATTAGGCTCTGTCTACCCCGTAAAGGATAAACGCGATTAATAATAGCAAGATTACGGGGTTGTTCAAAGCCATCGCGGAAAATAACACCTCGCATATTTGAGGTTATTTTGAATAGTTCTTGGGAATTGACATTTACGCTTCCTTACTAACCATAAGAGACCGTACGATAAAGATTATTGTATTTTGGAGATTTTTAATAGGTTGAGATTAAAACTGATTAGGGCTCTTAACTTATTTGTATAATCAAGAGGATAGCTCTGATTGATTGATTTTATATGTGACCCATTATCTTTGGCCATTCATCATCATCGACACATTCATTAAAGTGATTTTGATTACTAATACTGATAGTATTACATACATATATAAATCACATCTTGATTTGTCACGATTGTGGGCGTATAGGTGGAGGGGAATCAAAATAGTAATGGGTTGCTAGCCGCATCGCCCATATGATTCCTACGATTTTCGCCCATTCCCTCGATGGGCTCGATAGGATGGTATTGTCATTTAAAAAGTTCATGACTCGAAGTCATCTATTGTGCACGGATGCATTTCCACTGTTTTATTTTACCAGATTTTCGGTAAAGGAAATCTTTAGTGACAGAAACTATATGAAGGTATGACCCGTCCCAGAAACAAAGTGTTTGATAAATTTCAATTTAATTAGCGTGGTAGCGGGATTGATCAAAACATTTGTTTTGTAGATACACACGATACAGATATAGATTTTAATCACTACTAATATCTTATCGTTATTATTTTCATACGAAATGGAAATAAGTGTATTGTAGTCGTAGAGTGAAGTGGGACGATGATTTAAACACCCAGATTCGTATAGATGCTATAATGTCATCAAACAGTACAACACGATAAGAATAATACAATAATTACGGGGTAATAAGCAAAATTAACAAATAACAATCGTCACGCGGCAGGAGCGGCAAGCGGACTGGCGCGGGGTATCTGCGCGCGGGGGGCGAACATGCACAGTATATATATAAGCTAAAGCAGTAAGGAACCTACGAACAAATCGGTTGAAACGAAACACGCACACAGGCGCGCGCTTTACACGGCCCCTAAGCGGACCTGAGCCTGAGCGGAGTGGACGAGGTCCGCTTAGGGGCCGTGTAAAGCGCGCGCCTGTGTGCGTGTTTCGTTTCAACCGATTTGTTCGTAGTTTCCTTACTGCTTTAGCTTATATATATACTGTGGAACATGCGAGAGCTCGCGCGGCCGCCGGCTGAAAGCGGCGCGGGAGGACGACGCTGATTGGTCCGCGCACTGACCAAGCACGAGTAAGCGCGGAGCGTGGTTAGCGCGAGGTTTAAACTAAGGCGGGAGCGCAGCAAAACCGTCTTATCGTACTACAGTATTTTTTAAGGTCACACATTAAGAAGCAACTAAAGTCAAATGCACAAAAACGTGTTTTTTTTAAATTACTTAAATTAAATTACAACCTTCTCTGCTTTGTGTGATTTTTGCTTTTATATTAATGCCGACAAACGGGCCTGAGCTTCGCATCATGATAAGCGATCAACCTGGACTCGTAGTACCTGTACTGTGTTGCAGGCCTAAAATTAATAAAATTAATTATGTACTGGTTTCATGAGTTGAAAATTTCATTAAGGAAAAACAACATTACTTGTCTCAAATACCTAGTCATGTCGATGGTGCTATTTGCTAATTACAACTAAAAATGTTGATACTTAGTAATTATATAATTCTTCATTACTCAGCCGTGCCATAATATTGTGAAATGGCAGATTTCCCGGAAATGGAAACGTATTATCTTCGACTTTAATACTATCGCTGTGATTGATAAAATTATTAAAATCTATATATTCCTGTCATATTGGAGACTATTTTCATTCAGCACATAGTTGCGGATCGCACGGAAAAATGACGGCTTTCAAGTTTATGGTTTTTGCTATTTCAGTGGTGAGTGTACTTCTAAAATATTGTAAGTATTGAGGTGTAGTCTGTATGTTCCACTTCTTGGAAAATGGCTCATCTGTATGCAGTTAAAGGCTAGTGAACATACTTCATCAACAATGTTTCGAAACTCCCATTTCCAATTTAAGTTGAAGTTGGATTGAGTTCCCCAAGGCACTACTCTAGGTATTGTGCTTTATCTAAAACACAAGACTGTTACCATGTGTAATGCATTGTTTGAAAAAATTAAGTTGAACTGGAATTTTATTGATCTAAAGTTTTTAAATAAGAAATAGTTATCCCATGCTTATAGTAAGTTGTGATTTTTTTAGGTAATTCTTGCAACTGCTACATCGGCCAGGAGTTGCAGTGGACCGTCCTGCTTCAACAACGACGACTGCAAACTAGGAGTGGTAAAGCTTTTTCAGTTTTATACAAGAAGTTTTTGAATTATACAAAATATTTCAGCAGATGCTTTGGATTAAAAATTAAGTCACTCCTTTGATACCGTGCAATATATTTTGTACATCAACAAATGTATAGACAAAATTGACAACTTCAATAAAAAAAACCCTGAATAACTATTCCAGGTGACCTGCCACGACTGCCACTCTGCTCTGCTCTGCACGCCGCGAGGAGCCGTGGTGCTCCCGTGCTCGACACCAGGGCTTCAGCACTGCTCCGAAGGTCGCTGCGGCAGCCAACGCAGCGCAAAATGCTTGATCCAACACTGGATTGGATTGGGTGTGCTCACTTCTCCTGAGGGTGGTAGTTCTAGCATTGCAGGTGGTCTTAGTACCACAGAAGGTGCGTGGAATTCTACCACGGAAGGCGCTTGGAATTCTACCACAGAAGGTGATTTAAGTTCTACCACAGAGAGTGTGTGGAATTCTACTACGGAAGGTGGTTGGAACTCTACAACAGAAGGTGGATTTAGTACCACAGAGGGTGCATGGAATTCTACCACAGAAGGTGCATGGAATTCTACCACGGAAGGCGCTTGGAATATTACAACAGAAGGTGGTTTTAGTACCACAGAGGGCACTTGGAATTCTACTACAGAAGGAGCTTGGAATATAACAACAGAAGGTGACTTTAGTTCTACCACAGAGGGTGCGTGGAATTCTACCACGGAAGGGGGTTGGAATTCTACCACGGAAGGTGGTTTTAGTACCACAGAGGGCACTTGGAATTCTACTACAGAAGGCGCTTGGAACATTACAACAGAAGGTGATTTTAGTTCTACCACAGAGGGTGCGTGGAATTCTACCACAGAAGGTGGTTGGAACTCTACCACGGAAGGTGTTTGGAATTCTACCACGGAAGGTGGTTTTAGTACCACAGAGGGCACTTGGAATTCTACTACAGAAGGTCCATGGAATATTACAACAGAGGGTGGATTTAGTACCACAGAGGGTGCATGGAATTCTACCACAGAAGGTGCATGGAATTCTACCACGGAAGGTGTTTGGAATTCTACCACGGAAGGTGGTTTTAGTACCACAGAGGGCACTTGGAATTCTACTACAGAAGGTCCATGGAATATTACAACAGAAGATGGTTTTAGTACCACAGAGGGTGCATGGAATTCTACCACAGAAGGTGCATGGAATTCTACCACGGAAGGCGCTTGGAATATTACAACAGAAGGTGGTTTTAGTTCTACCACAGAGGGTGCGTGGAATTCTACCACAGAAGGTGGTTGGAACTCTACCACGGAAGGTGGTTTTAGTACCACAGAGGGCACTTGGAATTCTACTACAGAAGGTCCATGGAATATTACAACAGAGGGTGGATTTAGTACCACAGAGGGTGCGTGGAATTCTACCACAGAAGGTGGTTGGAACTCTACCACGGAAGGTGGTTTTAGTACCACAGAGGGCACTTGGAATTCTACTACAGAAGGTCCATGGAATATTACAACAGAGGGTGGATTTAGTACCACAGAGGGTGCATGGAATTCTACTACAGAAGGTGCATGGAATTCTACCACGGAAGGCGCTTGGAATGTAACAACAGAAGGTGATTTTAGTCCTACCACAGAGGGTGCATGGAATTCTACCACGGAAGGTGCATGGAATTCTACCACGGAAGGCGCTTGGAATATTACAACAGAAGGTGATTTTAGTTCTACCACAGAGGGTGCGTGGAATTCTACCACAGAAGTTGGTTGGAACTCTACCACGGAAGGTGGTTTTAGTACCACAGAGGGCACTTGGAATTCTACTACAGAAGGTCCATGGAATATTACAACTGAAGGTGGCTTTAGTACCACAGAGGGTACATGGAATTCTACCACGGAAGGAGCTTGGAATATAACAACAGAAGGTGACTTTAGTTCTACCACAGAGGGTGCGTGGAATTCTACCACAGAGGGTGCGTGGAATTCTACCACGGAAGGTGGTTGGAACTCTACCACGGAAGGTGGTTGGAACTCTACCACGGAAGGTGGTTTTAGCACCACAGAGGGCACTTGGAATTCTACTACAGAAGGTCCATGGAATATTACAACAGAAGGTGGTTTTAGTACCACAGAGGGTGCATGGAATTCTACCACGGAAGGCGCTTGGAATATTACAACAGAAGGTGGTTTTAGTTCTACAATGCGAAGCCTGCTCAGATCTCTACTTACCCTGTAAAGTGGATATTAACTTGTATTTATGCAACTTAGTGACCTAACGAGCAGTCACGCCACAATACTAGGTACGAATAGTATCGTTGCACATCTAACACTACAAATACTACAGGGAGCAAAGAACTTCTACGACAGGTGCTTAAAGTTTTTCATCAACCACAAAAGTTATGGCGTACCTTTTAAAAGTGAATAAACTAACGAATCAAAGGCAAATAAAGTATTTATTTTAAACAGTAGTTTATTACTCTTTGCAGTGTGTGACAGTATACCTTACCATAGTAAATGTATAGCCAGTTCCGATACACAGTAGCATAAACACAGTAGTTCAGCGGTAACTCTGTGGACGAATTTAGATTTGGCTCAAACCGTGCCGTCTGACGAAGCCGAACAAAACAGAACCGCTGTACGGAGTTCATGTTATATCCCCGTAAGATCGAGATGATTGGATGGGAAGGAAAGGGACAGAAATATTAAATTGAGAGCATTTAAAGGTAAGGTAAATACTACTTCCTGCCATTCGGGGTTGAGACCTTAGGTCCATGGGGTCCCAGCGCGCTCTTGTTAATTAAGGCAATGTCTAAGAGGCTCATCGACTGCAACGGAGATCAAAGAGCTGGCAGCTGCTTCGTACAGCGAATTAGTATTGCAATACAGCGGGGGAATGCTGCCAGCATCTTTGGCTCGATGCAGCGGGGGAGGGGACGTTTTGTGATTGTGATGGGAAACTTGAGGTGCTTTTAGTTCTATAGAACAAATAGCACATTTTTTGTTCCAATAGTTCTACCATGGAACTGCTGGGAAAGAAAAATGTTAACAGTTCTATGACGTCACAGTTCCAAGAACAAATGGGAGGTACCCGAAATCTTAAATTAAAGCTTAAATTGAATGGTAAAGTTATAAAGGTTTTATCGGGTATGTATACCAAACTTCACGTCAGTCGGACTAACCGCTGTGGAGTTCCCTCACGCGGAGACGATCCCATCTAGGTCACCAGCAGAACTCCACAACCAGATTACTGTATTGTCATCCAACTTATTCGAGTAACATGCAAAATTTCAGCTCAATCAGTTGACGCTATTTGCTTCAAAATTGAGTCGCAAGATTCCACCCGGACAAACATACATATATACATTGCAAGTTAAATAAAAATAGCTACATAGTTACGATTTGTGGACAAGTGACCACAACGCATCTACCATTTTTTTTCTACCCTCATCTTGAAGAAATGGTATTTGCTGGTGAATACGAATAACGAACTTACGAGGTCGACAGATCCTTGGATAACAGGATCTAAAAGCCACGAGACTGTAGACGTACAGGAGGAAAAGTGAATCAAAATAGTGATGGGTGCTAGCCGCATCGCCTATAACATGATGCCTAAGATTTTCGCCCCTAACGCACGTCATTTCACAATCACGTTCGCCATTCCTCTGTGTGAAACGGTAAAGGATGGGGTTATAAAGAGAAGATAAAGATAGAAAAACATTTGATAGTAGGTACCTAACCTATCATTTGAAATACCGCGCCTTCTCTCGTCCCTGGTGAGCACTAGATGTTCCACGGGAGTTTGTAATTGCGTCGTACAGACACATCACTCAAAGGGACGATGCTTGGCGACAAAAATTCGCTAAGCGCCATTCGATAAGGCCACTTGACAACTGGTACAGATAGAAAAAATCGAAGGCTTACTTACCTGCGGTTTACTTTTCGGTTTTTTTGTGTTCTAATTTTCAGTGCAATGTCTTTTAGAAATTTAGAAAGAGATGGCGAACGCAACCGCTAGTTTTCACGCGTTGAACAATAGGCCTGTGTGCGTATGTATAGTGTTAACACGTTCATATCCGTGGTGCTACCCAAAAGTCCCCAAGGAATTCAGACAGAGAACTTCGCAATGCGGGAACAATCTTATTTACTTTACAGGCTTGATTTCATGAGACGGCATCCATCTTTTATTGAATTGAAACGGATTGGGTTACGGCAGGGCTTCTCGAACTTCTAGCAACACGCATCGACAGCGTGATGTGGAAGAAACAGTAAAAATAAATGATTTCTCGAGATTCCGTTACGGTTTTGAGAACTGCTGGGCCACGGATGAGAAATTCGATAATTGAATTTTGACGTTTCCCATTCCTATGTCTATATATTGGCACTGCACGACAGTAGCGCCGTTTCGCAAATGGAACTTTAGGGGCGTTTGTCAAATAGTAAATGACAACTGTTTATCATCACTACATGGTATAAAACAAAGTCGCTTTCCGCTGTCTGTCCTTATGTATGCTTAGATCTTTAAAACTACGCAACGGATTTTGATGCGGTTTTTTTCCATAGATAGAGGTTGTAAAATAACGGCATACGGGGCACAACTGTGCACAAAAGTAAACTTGTCCCCTAAAGCTTCTGTTCACCTTCGAACCAGAAGCGGATCGTGAAATTTTGGGGCCCTGGGCAAAACTATTCTAGCCAGCAAACTACAGTAAACCGGGGTACAGTAAACTCTGATTTAGGCACCTACGTAGTGACTAAAAAGTAGTCATAATGACGAAATCATACATTTTTATTTGCGCTTACTGCTTCTAATAAGATGTCTTCATCGATCGCCTTAGCGTCTACATGCCGAACATTCACCGCATATGGACAATATCGATTTTATAGCAATTTTAAAACGATCAAAGTAGTCCCAAAATTATCAATACCTTGGTTAACAGTAACAGTGGTGATCTATGTGGGGTGTGTGAACGGCTGCGTTGGGAGGGGAAGGCCTAGACGGACGTTCCGAGACCAAATAGGAGACGTTTTGGAAAAAGGTCAGGTCAGGAATACGCGAAACCGACGAGCATGTATGTAGATTGATGAATGTGGATGAAGCGAAAGAAGTATGTCAGGATCGTAGCAAATTGAACAAAGTAGTCTCTGCCTACCCCTGTGGGAAAGAGGCGTGACGGTATGTACGTATGTTGGTTATCAGTTGTTATAAAACTATACTCACGAGCAAAAATAAGGGGTCGATTTTCATATAACTTTATATGAAAAGTAACGCGGTGTTTTTGCTTGTTCGTGTATTTTCGATAGCAGTCATTACGATAATTGAGACCAGTTTTAGAATAGCTGTTGCCCGCGACTTCGTCCGTGCAGAATTAAGTACTTAACCTATAGCCATGACACTCACAAATAATGGCTTACTGTTGTTAAAAGAATTTTCAAAATCGGTTCTGTAGATCCAGAGGTTACCCCTTACAACCTCACAAATTTTACTGACTTGTGATAGATAAAGATGTCCTACATTTTCAAAGGGGCCCTTTTTACCCCTCTCTCTCTTCTCTCTCTATCTCTATTGCATTGGTCTCTATTCCAGCCCAAGAGGCCCATGGGTCCGCTCTTCTTCGAACGATTAACAGGGATGATAAACAATAGCTCAGCACACAAATAAAAGTTATAACCCAAACCTAATTTGCCCAGTAGTTGCGTTGCTTCGAGCCAAATGGCGAAAGAAAAGTTGATCTCAAGCTCAGGAGACCCCTAAAATTCTGACCAACGAACCTCATAAAATAGATATTTTAAATCCTTTCCAAATTTAGTTTATGATACAAAAAAAACCTGTACAGTGATTTTATTAATTTATGATATTAGTTCGGAAGTTACATCTTTTTCTCTATAAATAACAAGATTTATTTCATATACAAGGGGATAAATGTATTAATAATTAAGTAGAATGTAATTATGTACACGTATTTATTTTGAAAAAAAAAAACACTTTCTGCCAAGTTTCTTGCGGCGCATTCAAGGCAATGGTAGTATTTCTGGAAGCGCTGATAGTTTGAAAAAAAAAACATGTTAAAGAGCCCTTGGCGGCCTAATTACGAAATAAACCTTTCAATTTCATATTAAAAATTATCTTATAAA